>OX403619.1:39702907-41117282 GCA_948107695.1 Meliscaeva auricollis | reverse complement strand
CTATATTCTATCGTGTCTCTCACTAATACGTTTTTAACTTAAATACTTACTTAAAATGGCGCTTATCTACAATCCAGGTTGGATATCCACCTCAAAAAACAAAACTCTCCAACTAGCCCGGCCCCTAGCTAGTTCCCAGCAGTTACGCATACTAAGTTGGTTGAGATCTTCCATCACTTAATAACGCCACCTATAAGATGAGACATTCGCCTGTAAGGTCGTCCATTTGGACTGGATGCGAAGACTCGTCGGGCTGGTGAGTTGGTGTCCATACGCTCAATCATCCAAACTTTTAGGGTGCAAGAAATTCTTCTCATCCTCTGATCTAGCCGTATCAGGCGCTCCGACAACGTATTTTAGTTTCTTGGATAGAATACAAAACCGTGCTTTTAAAATGATAGATGATCGATCGATAACTGAGATAATTGCGTCCCTCGACCACCGACGTAATGTCTCATGTCTCTCTTTGTTTTATCGCTATTTTTATAAACAATTTTCAGATGAAATAGCTAGTTGCATTCCTCCCCTGAAACAATTCAACCGTAATACTCGCGCTTCTAGGAATGCTCATCAGTTTACCCTTGAGCTCAACTTCGGACGTACCGTCAAATACAGAGATTCTTTCTTTAGCCGCACCACACGAATGTGGAATATATTACCCACCTCTGTTTTTCAGTGAGATTAAGGGAAAAGCGATCAGCAAAAGTAAGAGTAGTCATCTGAGTATATGTTGGCCCCGCGGAACGTTCGGACATCTAGGAAGCATGTGTGTCGTCAATCGCAACACGATTAAATTGGTTAATAGTAAATTGATCTAAAGACCGCCAAGTCCGCTTGTGAATATTGAGATGTAGGAATTGAGGGCTTGATATGGTTAAATCCGCAAAGTCGATCAGTCTGAGTCCGTTTTCGAAAGTTTCGTACAAGTACAGCAATCGGATCATTCACATCCGAGGCTTGTAGTTGTTTCATAACTATCAAACTTACTCCTACGTGAGTCGGTCGCGGAAGCGCTCAACCTGGCCGGCAAGGTCCTTTAATGACTCCAAGAACGAGACGCCGGATTAACCGCTTCTTATAACTTGTGACATTACCGTTGATTCCATCCCCAGAATTCTTATTATTATTATTATTATTATTTATTAAGGAGTGGTGGGGATACTTCTTGTTTTCCCTCTAAAACTTCATTTGTAGTGTTGGACTGACTCGACTTTAGAGCCCAAACCAAATTAAGCAAAATATACTTTGATTCACTGGCAAAGTTCGAGCTTTGATATGCTATAAGCCGAACCTAGTTCAAAGAATGTTACTAAGACACAACTAAGTTTCATGTTTTATACAAAACTCATTAAAAGTTATCAATTATTTTGACTTTACTTATTCTACATTCAAAGCAGGAAAATCAATCATCAAAGGTTTAAACCAAAGCAGTTACCTACCACCACTTAGCAATAAAAAGCTACCAGGTCATTGGCATGGTGAGACTTTTGACATATGGTGAACAACGCTGTGCACAACGACACACCTTGTATTTATAGCCTCTACAATAATATCAAACGCGATAAGGTTCATAGTAAAACCATTACACAGTTGCATTTGCAGGTTTTTGAACACAAATATGTCAAGTAAATTAAAATGTAGTGTGTGCGTTTCCCTCAGGAATAACTTAAGCTTTGGGTGGTTCCTATATAATGTAGGTATATTGTATTTACCCCTTCCGTCAAATGAAGGATGTAAATCAAAAGGAATGTTCTTATAATCATTTTTTTTTCTTCTTTTTACTTCAATTGTGAAGAAATGAGTAGAAAAAAAAAGAAATGAAAAATAGCGTAAGTCACGTTTCACGTGCGAAAAAAAACTAAAATTGTTGCATTTATGACGGCTAAAGAAAATGTTTTCAGTTGCATGCATCATCGGTTCGGTTCATCGGACGAGAAGTTCCATTTTGAGTTTCACAGTGCGCCACTGTGGGATTGCTATTGTTTGGCGTTGAAAGAAATGTTTTTTTTTTTTTTTGTTTTCCTTTTACTACTCCGTCTTCTATTTTTTTTTCGGTTTTGGTTTTATTCTTTTATATCGTGAATATAATATGGAATAGCGGTGTCTTTTTTTGTGCGGCTCTGTTAAAAGTCGTCGAACTTGAGAAGAAAGTATAGAAAGATGATGAATGCATACTATTTTACACGATTCGCTGGAATAGAAATATCGATTGAAAAGTAGGTAATTGTACTTCTTTTGCTATTGGTAAGACTTTACTATACATGTTAGAGCTGTTACATTTGAGTCATAAATGAATTCGGTGAAATGGTTTTTATTGAAATTATATTTTAGGTAGGTTCTTCTAGACCAGACCACAGTTCACAATGTCTTGAAATTAGGACTTTAAAATTGAACATCGTCAGCTGAAAGTTATATGGCGTAGAATCACTGTTTTGTGTTTACTTTAAGATTGAACCCGATTGATGACAGTGCATTTTGAACATATGGGTCACTCCATAGCAATCGCTACCACAACCAACTAACTTACAATAATTGATACAAATATATAAAACAAAGTCGAGTTAGTTATAAATCAAGAACAGCTGCATCGATTTTTATGATCTTTGATTTGCTGTCACCAAATGTCAACATTTTGTGACACTTGGCTTGTTAGAGCTGGTTTCATTATAAGAAATCATTGGGGGTTATCGGTAATGAAATTTGCCGTATATTTTTTTTGTGAAAAAAAAATAAAATTTCTGGGAAAGTCCCTCAGTTTTCACTTTTCTGTTATTCTTAATACCAAAGGAACAAATTACAAGCGAAAACGGAACAAAATTCCTGAAATATTTCGATTGGGAGCCCTTTTCACAAAAAACATTCCCCGGGAAATTTCGTTCCCGATAGGTGTGATGATGATAGCCGTTACTTATCAAGAACACACATAGTGAGTATACTTTATTGAGTAAATAGAACAATAGTTACGAGAAAAAAATATTAAAAGTATATCACGCCTTTAGAAACTCATAAAATATTGGTTTTGAAAAATAAATTTAGAACTGGGAATTTCATGTAGCACCCGAAACGCGTTATTTACTATCAATGTCTAACATGCGTTAGTTTATCTTCAAACCCATCAGCCTTTGTTGTATTTTGTGCTTATATGGATTATTTCCTTAGCCGCAATACACGAATGTGTTCTATTTCTCCTTCTTATGCAGTATTAAAAAGAAGGTATATGAAATGTCAACTGTGTTTTAATAATTTGCTGTAATTTCAGCATGACAAACTCTTTAACACAAAATTATATCTAAGGGTGTTCGAAATTATGAATGAGTTGCCTCCCATATTTAAAATGATTTTAAGCCGAAATGAAACCTTTGATAAAATGTGACATTGATTTGAATTGAACCGTAAATAGTCGGCTCTTAAATATTTATTTGAAAATCAATTTTGTCTTACCTATTTTAAATAATACATTATTTCGATTATCGAAATATTAAATGTCATCAAAGTAAATGACCGACCATGATTTTTATTAATTAGACGTGACTGGTTTGCTTAAACAAAATATAAAAATAAAATAAAAAAGTTAGTCTCCATATTCACTTTATTCCATTTCCACTAGGTATCGTGCATTTGCGTACTGGTTTCTATTACATACCTTAAAACGTCAAATGTTTCTATCATAACCACAATCAATCAAGTCTAGCAATATTAGCCATCAATACGACCGACACGCAGCGGTTATGACTGATGACAATGACAACGATAACAATTAACAATACCATGTATGCAAATGAGATTTCCGGATCAATCTGTGAAGTCTTTAGAACGGAAATCAATACGTCGTCGTCGTGTCAATACGAGTTAGTTTGACGAGGTTTAAAACCAAGATTTACGTAGGTACGATATAGTTTGTATAAAAAGAGTGCTGTAGGCCAGGGGAGAATATATACTCGAATGTCATAATCACGCGGCCAGGATTTTAAAAACATTAACTAGATGTGCTTTCCTTATTGTAGAATACCGCAAGAAGTGTTTAGTTGTAAAAAATAAATCTCATGGGACGATTTTCATTTGTAAAACAACATATTTTAAAAGTTTTTAGTGTTGAGTTAACCCCAGGGTTACCTAACTTCGGTTAATTATTTGAACCCGAGTTGTATCTGATTCAGTTTTTCAATGCTAGATAAAGACAGATAAACACATAGCGTCTTTTGCTAAAAACAATTTTTTTTATGAATTTTTTTTGTAGAATTCATTTTAAAAAATAGACTATTTTTCAATCAAAAAAGTTGACGAAAAAATGTTAGATTTTAAAAATTTTGAATTGGATACTTTGTGCTTAAATCTCCTTTTTTTAGATTAATTAAAAAATAACACAGTCATTGTGAGAAATATTGTGAAAAATTGAACAGTAATTTTATCCAGTGAGTTGCAAAAGATTTTCACTCTTTGAACTTGAATCTAGTATCAGAATTGCAATGTTTTTGAAATATCGAATTTTGAGCTTACCAAAAACACTGTTTTTGTGATGCTTTGTATAGATTTCATAAATTTCATTTTCAGAAATATTATCATTTTTTTGGCAAAACATTCGATGCGCTGAACACTCGATTTGAATTTGTTTAAAATGTTATTAATTATTATTCGGGCTTAAAAAGTATTCCAACCAAAAACGATGGTTTTTGGTTTTGATAATGAAATCTCTCTGAGATAAAAAAAATATAAAAAAAAATACCTCCTCCTTTTTTGAAGTCGATTAAAAATCCACGATTTTCGAGATCAACTACACTTTTTGGTCCACCCCTTTCCCCTCGTTGGTGGGTAATTTTTGTTTCTACTTTCATATACCGCATTTATCCTTAAAATTTAGGGATTTACTCAAGATTTTTCCTGAAACCAAGATGATTTCATTTTAAAAACCGCGCGTTCTTTTAAGCTTTACCTTATTTATTATTGATAAGTGGTGATAGATTAGTAAATCTCAGTCCACTCCATAGGGTCCACCTATTTAGTGATAAATAGCCATTTAAGAAGGTTGCCTGGAGACTTTTGAATACTAAAGTATCAATTTGTATTGATCGAGCAATAATACTACTTCCTACAACTTTTCAATATTTAGCTTCCTTATTTTGACCATTTTATGTTCAATTGCAGTTTGTAGCAACGATTAAAATTGCTCAATCAAACCTCCAAACAACCCTTCACTAAAAAGTAAAATTAAATTAAATTGACCTTTTGACTTGAACACGTTAAGTTTGTTTTTATGTGCTGCTTTCATCCTCAAAATAAGTAATTATTCATTTATTTCCAAATCTCAATTCTAAACCGAAATTATAGTATAATTTTCTCATCAATTCCAATTCCATTAAATACAAAAATTATCTCTTTAAGTCTGCTCTAGGGCATCACTTTAAAAAAAAAAAAAAATCAAAGTCGAGAAACTAAATGGACCAATTTAAAATCTCTGCGCGCATCGACTTTAGTAACTCAGCAATTATTCTCTTTTTATTTTTCCTCTCCATTGAATAAACATGAGCATTCACAAAGAGCGACTTATTCGTTCCCTTTGAAAGCCAAATGAAATGGAATTGAACTTCAATTTTGAAATAACTATATTAACAGTATAAAGTAACCCTCTCTAGCCTCCGCCGCCTCCGCGGCCGCCACTGCACTGCGCTCCCGCTCCAAGTGATGCATCAACAGTTATGAACAACACATTTACCCAATTGCTTCCGACAGGTCGTGGCCACCGTATTGTAAATTGCACAATCGCAATTCGGCTATCTCACTGACATTTGACGTTTTTGCCCGGTGTGTGTGTGTGGTTAACAGGTTGGCAGTGGAGGGCACTCTCTTGCTGAATCAATTATACTTACATACGCATCCAGATGTAATAATTTGTATGTCATTTCCGTTTGGACGGTCATTCGTATACGAAATTCACCACACCGCAACTCACCGCTGACATTTGAAATGAAAATTCATACATTTTACGAGTAGCTTATATCGGCGAATATATATATATTTTTTTTTTGTTTTTAACGTGTGCATGATGATGTAGTATTTAAAAATTCAGGGAAACACATTTGGACAAAGGTTCTTCATTAAACAAAAAATACCATTTCCAACATTACGAGTTATTGTAGCAAACATTTACAATGGCCATAAGGTCTCAGATGATGCTGGCGTTTGTTTATGTATGTATATGAGCCAATGGTTTTTATGAATTTTATACCACACTCTTCCTTTCCTGTGGGATTTAATTCGTAAATTCAGGAGTTTAAGGTTGAAGCAATTTACTTATATTCGCGGTATTCCGAAAGGATGTTGATTTTTGTTTTTTTTTTAAATCCAAAATCCTTAGATAATAGAATGAAAAATAATAAATCCAATCAGGTTCATGGTCAAGGTCATGGCTGAGGAAGTGAAAATATAATACTTTAAGCTGGGTTTGGTAATTCTAATGATTGGAACTACAAAAGATTGTGATAAATTAACAAGGGTACTCTCTTATGTCGGTGTGTAACTAAAATTTGACAGCTCAAAGCGACAGTTTTTTTTTTGTCACTGTCACCTTGTCATGTCGCTTTGGTTTGGAAGAGTCTAAACTCATTTAATACATATTTCTGGCTCATAGCGACCGGCTTTTCCCATACCAAGGGGACAAAAAGCGCAGCTTTTTTCTGATAAAAGGCTCTCCCAAACCAATCACGACAAATGAAAGTTACACAGCGACATTTGAGAGCAGCCGAGCAGCGACAAGAATTTTTCTTATCAATACCCTTATTGCAGTGCAGTGTTGTCTCGTGCTATGGTTAGGGAGAAACTTTAAGAGGTTTAAGTTCGTTATAATGTCAAGCTTTTCAAAAACGTTTTGCTTTGGGAGAGTTTTTAGGATCTCCCAAACAGTTTTGCAAGAATACAATAAAAAATGCTTCGAACAGCATTTTCATAAGAGAAAACGTTTTCCCAAACAAGCGCTACACGAAAACGAAACAGTAAAAAAAAACAGCCCACTTTATAATTAAAAAGATATTCAAAGCCAACGGGACAGCGGGACGGATTACTTAGCCCATAAGGTCAGAGATTTAAATTGGTATCAAATGAAAGATAAGTTGGTTCTTTAAAAAAACATAGGATTGCCATTTTTAAAATGGACACATCAACGTGGCAACCCTTTTCGAATGAAAAAATAACTACATCACTTTATGCATCATAACTTCTTGGACTATTAAGAAACGAAAATATTAATATTGCCAAACAAAAGTCAAAAATATAGAATTCAAAAATTAAAGTTAAGATTTTAAAGCTCAGAATGTAGAAACTCTGTTCGGCTGAAAAACACACTCAAATAATTCATATTTAAACAAAAAAGTATAATTTTTGAGTTTTTTTGATAGAAGATAGCCTAATCTATAATTTATTTCTTTTTAGCTTTCAACCTTGTCAAATATGGTACATTTTGACTGAATAATATGCGTTTTTAATGCTTTTGTTTGCATTCAAATAGGGTTACCATATATTTATACCCATTTTAGAGTTGGTACCCGAAATTTTTTTTTTTTTTTAATGTAAGAGAGTTCAGGCTACAATTTCATATACATTTTAGCCATTAACTCCATTAAAATCTGTATTATACTGTGTAAAAGGAGTACACAAAATTAAAAACTGTTCTTCTGTAAAAGATTAAAAAAAGAAGTTCGTAAGAAGAAGGGCTATTGGAGTTAAATTCGCCAAAGATTAAATAAATAATATATAAAAGGCTAAAAGTATTTTGAACCAGATATTCCACAATGTTACATGACTTCACCAAAGATCTTCTATATCATATGACTATAACAGCTGGCTGTGGTGGTGTTCCGTTTAGGAGTTACTACCTATAATGGCGTCATACTAATGGTTTGTTACTTGACCGTCAAACTTATCTTCATAACTTACGTCTCTCTCAATATTCACAAGGTAAAGTTTCTACCAGCCTGAAGCAGAGTGAATTCTCCATCGTCATCTTAAAAAATTGAAAATTGATTTAGGGCTAGTTGTACAAACGTGGTTGAGCCTTTAAGTGTTTTACAAATAAGTTACTGTGTTCATGTTTAAAGTTCAACCTTTATTCTGTCTCATATCGAGATTCTTTCATTTCAACCAGTAAAAAATCTTGAAGAATTATCCTTTCATACACTCGCAGTATCGTATTCAACAACAACAAACAAAGCTGCCAAAAGTTCTACGAGCATACATATGATGAAATAATTTCACACTTTTGATTGCCCCACCACTAAACTATCTATCACCTTGAAGACAACCATCATCAAAAGTTTCTGTTGTCAAGGAAAGTGAAAATTATTATTATCGTTGATTAGTTATACTTATTACATGCTGTTATATCTAATAGAATAGGTAATCAATCGTTCAACATCGAAAAACTAAAAAGAACTACCTAAGTTTTTGGCGTATCATGCTTAAACTTCAAAATGTGATCCAAGTCCACACTCTTGAATAAATTTTCAAACTATCTCAATTTTTTTCTTCGATACGCCCCATCAACATCAACCCAAACAACGAAAGCAGCCTCTTATCCGTCAAATCAAATTTAAAATGATCTCTTCAGCATATTAATTTGTTCGTTCGGTTTACGCGTTCAACTGCCAAATTTTAATGACAATGACATAAGTTTCTTGGCATGGTGGGCATAATAGTACGAAAGGTAAAGTTACATTTGAATAAATGATTTAACATGGTTCTGATAATGGCTTTTAAGCAATAATAAATATAAAATTAGTTTTTTAAAACTTGAAAAAATACTAATAAGGATCAACAACAAACAGTTAGTGTCTGGACTTGTTTCTTCAGTCGTAATTGAGTTGGGATGTATGCTTTGTCGTAAAAAAATGAGTTTTATAACTTAACTGTGCTTTTCAAATTTTACATTCAAACTACTCTTAAACTTTCTTATCTTTTATTAGAGAGGTTGGTCACGTTCCTTAATTGTGCCAAACAAACAACATGAAAAGCGGCAGCAGCATTTCTTTTCTGATATACAAATTCTTCTGGATGTGTCAAGAAGGATTCTTTTCTGTGCTTTGTTTTATATTAAACTCAAGTGGCAAGCTTATTTAAAACTTTGTAATCCCAGACTATAATAAATGATAGAGCTATGGCAGATCGCTCGCTCTATTTGCAAAACATACACATTTAGTCTAATTGATGCACTCCAACTTTAAGTGCAATCAAATCAAAAGAACGGTTAATTATTTTGACTTCATCAAGCAAATTATGATCAAACTTTTGATGACATTAGAAGAACGATAGAAGGCAATTTCATTTTTGCTAAATTTATGTATATTCATGTGGAATGTGTATGTGGTATTGTGTGTAGTAATAAGTTTGTCCGTATCGCTGTAGCAATCGCATCGTCGTCAATACTTCGACATATGTTTAATTGAAATAAACGCAAATTGAATTTAATTTATACGAATTATAATGTTTACTGCGAGTACACATGTCATTCTGTCTACTGCAAGGCAAATGCACCAGGCTGTGAAATATTTTATTATTCTTGTTTTTTCAATCCAGATTTTATAATAAAATTATGAACGACAGTAATTTGGTGGAATTGGTTGGAACTCTGGAAGGGAGCATTTGGATAAATCAATAAACAGGGTGTCATGCCATTATGTATAGATACATATTAGGGTGGTTTTTTATTTGGACTATTGTTTTCTTCATGTCCATCAAGTAAGCAGAGCAAAGTAGGCAGAACATGGTTTTTTTGATTGCATCTCTTAGTGCTAATTAGGTGCTAATTAAGTGCCCAAAAATTAAATTAAGTGCTCCAGTACTTTTGGTAAAAATTAAAAATTAAAATTAAAAATTAAACTTTGAACCAAGTTAGCAGAGCAATTACGGAAAATGCCTTAAACGTTTAATTAAAATTTTGAACTTGGTCTTATAATTAGGTGCTAATAAAGTGCTCTACGAATCCAAAAAAAATTTCAAAAAACTCTTTTTTTAACAAAAAAAAACTCGTAATTCAATGTTCTGCTGAATTTTGATTTTCGATTTTCTCGAAACTATCGAGATATTTTGATCCAAATTATTTTGACTATTTAAGTGCTCGACCAATTTTAGTTAAGTGCTCCATTTTCAAAAGAATTTTCCGGAAAAAAAATTATTTAATTTTTTCATACATTTACATGTTCTGCTAACTTGAATCTCGTTTCTCTCCGAAATCTCAAGTTATTTTGACCCAAATCATTTTGATTAATTAAGTGCTCGACTAATTTGAGTTAAGTGCTCCATTTTCAACCTGATTTTCCAAAAAAAACAAAAATTAATTTTCATACATTTCAATGTTCTGTTGGCTTGAATTTCGTTTTTCTCGGAAAACTCAAGTTATTTTGACCCAAATTTTTTTTATTAATTAAGTGCTTCACTAATTTTAGTTAAATGCTCCATTTTCGAAAGAATTTTCCGGCATTTTCCGGAAACAAAAATATTTAATTTTTTTTATAGGATTATGAATCCATAGTCTCAGTCACAGAATTACTCTATTGTGGTTTTTTAATTAAGTGCTTGTAAAATTAGGCAGATATGTACTTATTCATAGTTCTATTGTCTATAAATGTTTCTTGTGGAAAACCTTAACCTAAACACCCTGCGCCTGTATAGCGTACAAACATCGTGAAATGAAGTATGATAAATTGTCCAGTAAATGAGTTACTTTATTGCAATGTAATTAGGTACTGTGTGGTTTTCTGTCCAACATCGAGTGTCTATCAATCAAAAGAAAAATCTTGTGGTAAGAGTTCTTTTTTTCCTATTGTGGTCTGTGCATGTATTTTTTTTTTTTTTTTTTTTATTTGAAAAGAATGTTATTGAAATAATTGAATTGGAAATCAAATCAAAGGTTTTCGGGTTTTATGTCAAAAAGGATTTAAAATAACTGTATTGAATGCTGCTGCATTGAAATCAAAACCAATAGATTGACATTTTCAAATCAAAATAAATGAGATTGAATGCATACATATTAGATATTAAATGTTGTAAGTATCTATGTAAAAAATATATAAATAAATTTAGATCTACAAAGCGGTATTTTGATTAGTTGAAATGATTTGTGTTTCATTTTCTATTGCGCGCACTCGAGATTAGATTGAAAACAGAATTAGACATTGATTTTGACATGTTTAATTGTATCAGTATTAGATTCAAAGGGAAATGCACTGGGTTGCACATTAATTATATGTGAGATTAATTCCCAATTATATTTAGAATGAACATTAGAATGATAAAACTGGATGATTGATTTTTGCGGTCAATGAACATTGAATATTATGTGTGTCAATGCGTTTTCAATGGTATTGAACGTTATGCCTTATAATGTGGTTTCACACAGTTAAGATACTTCATAAACATAAGACAGCTTCCATTTTCATTGTGCAACCTTTTTTTCCGACCAAATTCTTGAAATCAGTTGATGTATACTCCTGACCAATTTATCTTCTGTGCCTTAAAAAGACCAGCAGTCTTAAATTTTGATATCGCTGTTCTGACTTATTTTAGGTAAGGAGATCGGACATTTTGATCATTATCGTCTACGTTCAATGAGCTGTTCTGTATAACAGTGGTTGGTTTGCTGTCTTCACCATCAAAAAGTTTTGAAAAGTGTTATTTCTAGATTCTTTAAGTGGTGGGTCCAGGAAAGGAAATTGGATAAATCCCTAGCGTCTATCGCAACATGATCAATTTGGTTAACAATAAATTGATCTGATTGATCGTCAAATCTCCCTGTCAATATCCAATGAATCGAAATCTTATCGTGGTTATATTTCTCATCGCCGCGCCGCACAGCGGTGCTTTCTATAAGTTTCATCATATGAAGAATACAAAAAGTCTTCTAACTTTGTTTTTACAAGGGCTCCCATACGGCGCCCGAAACAAGCAATGAAAACGATAAACTAAAAACAAATCGTTCTCCAAGTTAGAATTTTGACGAAATTTATGCAAAATAGGTCCTTAAATACTGATTGCAACGTAACTATGCATATTTGAGTAGAAACAAGGACCAAAAACCAAGGCCTAAAATAGCCCGAAATAAACACATACTTGAGCGTACACCCTTATTAGTGCTATTTTTTGGACTATTACTTTGTTTTTTTGTTTGTCATAAGCAATTTCAAAATCTAACTAATTGATCCTCATTAAACAAAAATTGACTACTTCGAAGTAATAGTGTTATCAACTAACTTTAATGGCAACGACTCAAAAAAGCATTCTTATGAATGCTGAATTCGAATCTGTAGTGAATAAAAACTAGAATTAAATTCTAGTCTACGAAATTTTTAAGCATTTCATTTGACCAATTGTATGCCTATTTCATGCATTTGAATTTGTTTCTAAAGGACTATTTTAAATGTATGCATTTCTTAGAAATTCAACTGTTATCATAAAATTTACTTATTTTTTTCGAAAAAAATTAAATTTGCCAATATTCGATCGAAGCTATAACTGCAACTTAACAATATATAAAGTAGGTCCTACACTGGCTACAAACCTAAACAAAAAAATGTATAGACATTAATGTGATGACCCAAACCCTACATTGGCCCGGCTAATAAAAGTTTTTTTTTATTCGTTCTCTACCCAAAATAATTTTAACTCTGCATTTTATTCCTTCATATATATAATTTTTTTTAGGTATATTAAACTTGACCAAGACCTATATTTCAAACCTTTTGTTCTGCTTAAATTTTAAATGCAACTTTGTGACAGTTTTTGGAACATATATCCTTGAACCATTAAAGCTAGTTCAAAAACAAAAACAACAACAAAAAAATTGTATACCCCCATATACCTATAAGATTTCTCCATCCCACTCTAAATACAAAATTCAATGGCACAAACTCCATTTATCCCAAGGTAAAATAAAAAACTTTTTAAAAAGCCACAGAATAAATTCAAGAACATAATCAGCCAACAAAAATGACATCGACGACGACGACGACGTCAACAGAAAATGTGGGCATAAAATACAATGTTAACATGGGAAATGGGTCTGTGTCCATGTCCTTTTAACCTACAAACACCGTTCCGCCTGATAATAATTATAATATTTATGCGAATGCGAATTTAATTCTCTGTCCAATATAATTTGTTTGTATATTTTATTCTACCTGTTTTGTCCATAAGAGAGAAAACTGAAAATAAAATCTTGCTCTCCAACAACGCAACATTGACAGTATTTCAAAATACGAGTACGTACCTATTCTCATTAGCAATGTGTATGAGGGTTTGTTTTTTCGTTTTCAATACTCGTATTCAGTATTCACCATCCATTGATTTTGTTCATTAACCCACAAACTCTTGAGCCCTGGAACAATGTGTAAATTAAAAATCGCCCTTTAATGTGTGTCTACTGCAAAATGAGAATAAAATTTAAATAAAGTGATTCAACGACTTAAAAAGGGTGGGCATACTATGGATCTGATGGTTGGAGGTTAAACCAAACATTTCAGATTATTGCTTTTTCATGTTTTGTGTGTTTTTATTTTATTTCGTGCTTGATGTTTAAATTTAAGTAGGACGAATTCTAGAATATGTGCGTGCAAGCATATATAAGGCTGATTTTTTTTTTTTTAAATAAAGGGACGAGAATTGTAACGTTTATATTCTAAGATTGAGTAGAGATATGACTCAGTTGAACACTGTTTGGAATTTAAAGGAAAGATAATTATATTTTAGGATTTTTAATGCTCGTGCAATGATAGTATAAAAACTTGTAATTATTTTAAGAGAAAATAATCAATTTGGTCCTATTAAATTACTTTACTTTTTTCACAGTTCAATAGAAATAGTTTTGGATGGTTTCAAGTCTGAAGTTCTCAAAATAAATGCTGGCGTGTCCCAACCCAAGGCTCTGTTTTGTCTCCTACTCTTTTTCTCATTTTTATAAATGATGTCACGTTAGAATGAAGAAATAGTTTACCTACTTTATTTGGTTGTTTAATAGCCTTTTCACACCAAACCAAAATCTTGGATTTCGACAACATGGTTACGAAATTTCGTTGAATTGTTCACACTGCACATAACCCA
Organism: Meliscaeva auricollis; assembly: GCA_948107695.1. Classification (NCBI taxonomy): domain Eukaryota; kingdom Metazoa; phylum Arthropoda; class Insecta; order Diptera; family Syrphidae; genus Meliscaeva; species Meliscaeva auricollis. The sequence continues at coordinate 41,103,203 of OX403619.1, read as the reverse complement.
GATTTGGTTTGATATTTCCCTTTTCTTAGTGCTAAAAGTTGTTTTCGACAATACAACCAAATTCAAACACTAAAAAAGCCCTTGTCGTTGTAAACCAAATTTTCCCTTTTCTATTTTTTGCGCTAACAAAATGAATAAAACCCCCGGGATTCAGGGTTTTCTAGGGATTTTTTTTAAGCTTAAATTGATTGCTATTATAATGAGTATTCCTATCATGGGCAGTAAGTCAAATGGAAAGGAACTACTGCAAAGCCTCCAAAGATGGAAACTATTAGTTCCGATGCATTACTGATATATGAGTGATGAGAGCTAGGGAGCCCTAGTTAACTAAAGCTAATTTTATGCTTGGCTTGGACATTAGTAATATCAAGAAAAAGATTGGACAAAATCATGTCTTCTATAAAAAAAAGTCCTTAGCAATTTGTTAACCATTAGAATCACGATTTTTAACCGCGTTCTTATAAAGGGGTCTCGTACTCAAAAAGTTTGAAAAACACTGTTTTAGAATATGACTTCTTTTACAATCAAAAAACGACATTACTTTGGAATAGACGCTCTTTTGAAATGTTGGTGGTATTGACGAACTTCAAAATCAAAATTTCAAACAAATTCCTTAATTTCCATTAAGCTATAATCCTAGAAGTCTGTACCCCATAATTAAAGCACAACTTCTATTAACCTTATAGAGCTATTTCGTAATGTGATTTATTTCTATTTTGACATTAACATCTGGCATCCCTTAATATAAAATAAAGCCTCCCTATAACATGTAAACAAAAAAAAAAGTACAAATACGTGAACAAATATCCAAAACATGCCATGCAACCCAATTCGTTTGCTTTTATAGTAAAGTTATAACAAAACAAAAAAAAAAACAGTTACAAAACTTGCAGTTAGCAGTTACAACAAAAAAATGTAGATGTATTGTTTAGAAAGCACCAGGAACCAGTCGATAACTCTCAGAGCCTGCATTTTCGGTCCGTATGTTCGAATAAATGAATGAAGTCCATCGAACTTCACCATTCTCATGCCAATTACAAAACAGAACAAGGATACAACAAACAACACCCATTTTCTCTAAAAGGGCAAAATGTATATAGTTAGTACATATATCTGCAATTCTTTTATCCTTACGACGATATCCCAAAACGGAAAGGGCTAATGGCGATCGACTGTGACGAGCGGGCAGGTTGGAAGCTATAAAATGGAATGTTTGAAAATATGCAAGACCAACAAACCTTGCCTTGCCAAACGGAGGATAGCGCTGATGGTGTGCATTTTAAAACTGAACTGGACCGAAGCAAGTTCTTTCCTACTTATTCTGTACGTTGGAGTTTTCAGTGCTGTCCCATGCAAACACAGGAAACTCAAAACGAACCCTTTTCTCCTAATTGTATGCAGGGAAAAGCTGTTCTTTTCCTAAGGCAAATATGCACAGTTCGTTTTTCGTTAAGCATTTTGTGTAATTTTTCACACGTATAGTTCAGATCCAAAATATATAGTTCGCATGAATGTAGCATACTAACAGGGGTCGTTGTCGTCGTCGTCGGGTCAATTTGATGGACTAACTTTTATGTTTTATTTATTTATTTAGTTTTTTTTTGCAATACCGCCCTACTTTGAAATAAAACTTTACGGATAAAGTTTATTTTTTACTTATATTTAAATGTAGTATTTATATTTTGGTGTTTTTGTTTATTTACAGAGCTTGGGAATATTAGCGTCCATCCCCGCCGCACTACTTATCTTATCGTTATTTGGTTTATTGCTGTATTTATTGACAAGATGCTGTGATCGCAGTCCCAGGAAACCAAGTACACAGAGATGTCAAAACTGCACACTGGTAATCATCACATTGATGTGCTGTGCAGCGATTGGTTTAGGTAAGTGTTATAACAATTATACAATTTTTTTTTAAATTCAATCATTAAATCAAACCCAAATATGTATATCTATTCAAAAAAAATTCAATAATTATTTTTTTTGATAGTGCGGCAACTCTGTCAATTTTAATTTGTGGACTTTTTTCTGAGAAACAAGTTGGATTGTTTATTGTTCAGCTCTTTGGTAGCAGTTGTATGAATCAAATTCTTTTTACAATTTTATTATTCTCAACAATCTAGGCAGGCCAAATAAAACTTTCTTTAATCCATTGAAGCTTAAATGAGATGTCTGAGTACCTGATGTTAGAAAGATCCATTATTTTGGTTTATAAATAAATACATTTTAAATTTACAAACAAACAAATATAAAAGAGTTTTATAGAAAAACTATCAACTTGTTTGAAAAATAATGTATCGGGCATTTAAAGATTAAATGCCTGTAAAGTTAGCATTACCACATTCAATTTTCGAGAAAAAAAATATTTCGCCCCCCCCCCCCACCTCCCCTCGAAAAGTGGTTAAAAAGGTAAAATTAAACACAAAAAATAACGTCATTAATAATCGTTATTTTGTCGCAGATAGATGGCGCTATCAAAAAATTTGTCCCATCCATAACTGAATCATCTAAAATTAATACTACCAAACGTAGAATTCTGCTTTAAATTACCTATTTCCTATTAATTTTTGAAACCCAAGCTACAATTACTGGAAAAAAAATTTGTTTGGAAAATTTAAACCCTACATATTGGCTTTCGTCTTATTTAGCGGAATCTTTAATATGAAAAAAATGTATGGGCTGCAAAATCGGGGTTCACGCGATTCATCTATTTAATGGTCCTCAATACAAATTTTGTTGAATGTGACTGACATTTTTTTAGATCTAGCAATGCCACTTTTGATTTAATGTTTTTTAAACAAAAACTTAAATATTTCCAAAAGCACTTCAGTTACAGTCGCATTAACGACTAATTTTGGTTTGAAAAGCATTAATTAGGTACTGGCAAAAAATAAATCAAAAAGGTAATTTTTTTCAAATTTTCTCCATTGGATTCAGTGTACCGAAAGAACTATTTTAAAATGGGAATAGAAAATGACCTGTTGGTTGTTCACAATTTATTTTTGCCCAACAGATTAGAATTTAAGAAGGTTAAATTTTTTACATTTAAATAATAATAATTAGTTTCTTACTTTCGTCGGCTTACTAAACTATTGCAACTTCGATAGGCGCTTACAATACAGGGTGAACTACGGCCTCAACGTTTTGCAACTTAATAGCATTAAGGAAGTTAAAAAATTGGATGACAAACAAAACTATTTTTTTTTACAAAAGTACAAAAAGTACATTGCTCGATAGCAGTTAATTTTATAAAACATATTTCAAAGCTCAGAAAGGATAAAATTACAAACCTTGTTACAAACCGATGTTTTTAAGTCTTTAAACGGAGGTATAAGGTAAAACTGCATTAGCCAGTTTTTGCAAAAAAATTTATTCTCTAACTTTCTGGCAAGAGAGCTTAGAAAAACGTACAAAAATGTTGGAGAGAACTTAGATCTTGCGTTCCAAAACAATTTTTTTACTTTTCACCACAAATAAACGGCGCTATACTCTGTCCAACAAAGATTTTCAGTAGGTTAGGTACACATCTTGTGGGAAAGTTCAAGCTTTTTACAAGCGATAGACTTATGTAATACGCTTTTTTTTCTCTGTTACTGATAATCTTTGTTAGACAGAGTGAAGCAAGGAAAATAGTTTTCACTTTTTGTTACAAAAATTACGAATTTGAAAGAAAAAATATTAATTTTTGCCAGCTTGATTAAGCAGAAATTTTACTCTAGTCAAGATTTTTCTCGACTCAAGTAAGAATTTCCATTTTGTTAATAAATACATACTTCACTTGAGCATACGCTTAAGGTTTTTCTAAACTTACGGCAGCTGAGAAAAATCTCGACTTTAGTAACGGCTATGAATTCCACCTTCAGTTTTGTATTTATTTGTGTTTTGAACATTTTGGGCAATGAGTAAAAATTAAATTTAGGTGTCTGAACAATTAAGCTATAACAAATTTAAAACAAAATACATAAACTATTTGCTTAAAACTTTTATTGTATCTTATTATAATTGCAGGTTTATATGGAAACGATGATTTCCACAATGGCTTGTTGCAAGCCTTTAGTTCCGGTAAACAGGTCGAAGTACTTGTAGGAAATTTGAAAAAACAGGTGAGTTAATTAAATTTTGTGAACAACCTCTAAAAAGAATGTTTCTATATCACAGCACTATTTCAATATTTAATAAAAGTTGATTATATTTTTTAAAATAATTAATTGTTTAAGAGGGAAAAAAAAAGACATGTTAAAACTATTGTCTGTTGATTATGAGTATTGATATATGACGGGTAAAAAATATCTCAAAATTTGTCGCGTGTCGAGGATCAGTAACTTAAAAAAAATCCAATGTAAAAAATGCATTCGTTAAAAGATCAGGGAACTTTATATATTCGAATAATTTTTTCAAGTGTATTGCAAAATTCTACCTGTGTTGTATTTTTCCGTTCCACCCTCCATCGCTTATGTTGCCTCCTAAAATATCAATCTTCTGGGTCTTATTCCCACAGCTCAGGAATCCATTGCCATTGCGATCAATATTTTTCAATGTTTGTTGACATAACCACTATCCAAAAATGGTCATCTTTTACACGTTGCTTCCTATTCTACTGAAAATTTAATTAAACTATTCTTTGCCATAATGTGATGTGATAAATGATGATTTGTCCAACATTAATAAATTATTAAAACCTTTTAATTTAAAAGCTGCCAAAGTTGGGGTTCTGCTATGGAAAACCCTTTCTATGTATAAAACCTATCTAATATATTTATAATGCCGTAAAATACATTCGAAAATATAGACAAAATAGACAAAATTTGATACACAAGCTTGAACAGTTTAGCGCAATTATTATTGAACAAACAGAATGGACGTAAACTTGTAAACTTTGTTGTTTAAGTTTTTTTTCATTCACCATCTAAAAATTTTAATTACAACACCGTCGACGAATACATACATGTGTATTTTTTCCCTGTCATTAGCTTATGTGCATAACTTTTTTTTCCAGCAGCTTTTCATAGTCAATATGACCTGAATAATCTACAAACACCATGACTATACTTTTCAAGGTAAAGTTACTTGTTAAATAAATAATTTCGTTCACTAGTGTGTCCGGTAAATTATTTGTTGCTCCTCGTTGTCCACAATATCCTGTAACTTTAGTTGGAAAAACTAATTCTATTCATCAATTTGAAACTATATTTCCCATTTGTCTGTTCTGTCTCTGGTCGCTCGCTCCTTTTTTCTGTACATAAATATGCAACGAAAGGCTTACAAATTGACCAATTAGTGTATCCGTGTTTTTCTCTCGCTACCCCCATCTCCATTTGCTGTTCATGTTTCGATTTAAAACGAGTACAATTTCAAAAACAAAGCAAAAAAAAAAAAAGTTGAAATGAGAAAACATCCGATAAATAATTCTTCAACACAACTCCACACGAGAAATGATGAAGCCAACACATAAAATCTCATACAGCACATTTTGAGCCTAAAAGTATGCCATTCTACCAGGCTCTCGTACATACATTCTACTCTCTCTATAAAATGGAGGAGTATTACGGTCATTTTGAATTTCTGCCTGACACTTTCCTTTTGACTGGATGTTACAGTGACCCACATGAGTATTGTTCCGGGCCCAGCATTGATTCATACCGCATTGGAGATGATTGGTGTCCATCGGTATGAGGTCACACATAATAAATTCATTCCTCCTCCTAACTGTAAGAAACTTTACAACCTTGTACCTACTTCTGCAATTTGGACTTCTATAGTCATATAGTCAAGTATATGAAAGCGGAAAACATGAGAAAAGATACTTTCGGGCAAAGAAACACGTGCCATGATTTCGTGTATAGTTTTTTTTTTTTTTTTTAGGGGATTGCACACCCTCTTTCACTAAATGACCCAGGGGTAGGATTTGGCATATGAAAGTGCCAGTACGTGATATGATCCCAAGCTACATCTTTATAAATTATTAACTTTTACATTGTAAAATATTAAACAAAATGGTGCATTCAAGGCAACGAGAATAGAGTGAAAATTTCAATCTCACACATTTATAGCGAAAAGGTTTTTGTGTAAATTTTCAATATCTCTTATTCTATCCATCTTCGCTTAACAATTGCTGGTATATGTATGTTGAAATGTTTTCAAAGTGACAAGTACAATGTACAACCGAAAGTCACTTCTGATTTTGCGAACAGTAAAAATACCAAAAAATCCAACGAATCTCTTTGAATGAGCTTCCTTTCGAGCCCAAACCACCATTTGTCAACTCTGTTGCACGAATTGTTTGGTTCATGTATTTTTTTATTTTTTACTAAAACTACTTCATAATTTTGATTATGTAAAGGGACGAAACAGTCACCTTTAGATATTATATATTTAATTGAAAATATTTGCGAGAAAGCAAAACTATTGATGGATGTTCGACAAACTATAGGTATCGAGCGAAAGACCTACGCCTCCGGTTTTCTGTTGAACGAACTCATTTTAATGTTGGTGATAAATGGAAACCGCAGCATGAACCAGCAGTTGGTCATTAAAACGGCTCCTTTCTTGGCACTCAAATTGAAAATTACAAAAATTAAAACTGTAAATTACACCGGTAACATAATACAGACGACTAAAGTCAATTTTGTCACAATTGTGTTGGTTTTTAGGCTGTTACTGCATAAATAGTTGTACTGTTACTGTTACTGTACAAATAATTGTACTTCTTTCACTTGCTTTAAATTTAAAATAATAGATGAATCCGGTTTTTCAGTGGAAAGTGCTTGTTATAAGTTTTATAATAGGTATCTCCATATCTCAAAATTGTTTTATTAAACATTTCTTTCATCAAAGTCTTATTTACGATTCTTCAAAATTATTTTTTTTACTAAGAATAGAAAGAACTTATATTTATTGGTATTTCCAGACAGTTAAGACATTTTTGAAGAAGAAAACAAATGTATGTTGTGATGAAGAAAAAGACGTTTGATTATTTTGAAGTCTTCTCGAAAAAAAAACTGTACGGCCACTGTATTAAGAATTAAATAAATATTTTTCGCAATAATTTTTTAGTTTTGGATAAAGAAATTAGTGACCCTACAGCAGTGGCAACCCTGCCAGATTATAATTTTCTGACAGTATCATCAAGATCATTCAGAAACTAATATCAAATTGAGTCGTTCAATCAAAAAGTTTTGTCAATAAGAGCAGTTTTTCATAAAAGTAAACCTATAATATGGAAAAAGTGGGGATATGGAACCTATTATTAAATATAAACCAATCTTTAAAACAAACACTTTAAATACTATTTCCTACGAAATAGCTTCTTACCAAATACTAAAAAAAAACTCAGAATCACAGCTTTCGCCTTGATCATTTCTCCGCAAAATGATTTCCCATGTTAAAGCAATATAGAAACCTTTCTTGCTCTTTTTTGCTGACCTGTAAATTTGTATTACGTCGTGAATCTGTTGCTGTAGAAAATTTACAAAAATTATTTGGATTTTGGAGTAACTGGCTTACAAAACAATGTTTTTTTTTTTTTTTTAATCTAAAGTCTTTAATATTTTAAAGCCTTTTTTATGTTACAATAGATGTGTTTTTTTACACTTCAGAAACAATAAGTTACAAAAAACGTACATCACAATTAATCGAAATAATATAATTAACTTGCCAGCACCCACACTTCAGATTATGACAATTTGAAAGTTGTCATTTAAAAAATCAACAATTTTTTTCTGAATTAAGAAATTACTCAATCAAGAAAAAAAATTATGAATCAAATTATTAAATTTGAATATTTAAGCAGTATGTTTCCTCAGCTGAACTATACTCTAATAAGAAGATTCCTACAGGACGAAAACCATACAATTGATATTTATTTTGCTTCGTATCTTTTTTTTTATTTAATATTTCTGCATATTTTAAGTTAAATATAAGTCAAAATTTTAAATAAATGCATGAACTCTGTACGAAATTATAAAATTTAATTGGAAATGTTTCTATGAAACAAATTTGGCACATTGTTAAAACAACATTTCAAATGCAAATCAATTAGTACAAAAGGAGAGTAGCTGTTTTTTTTTACACAGTCCTGTAAAGAGCTTCTGTATACATACACACCAACGTACACACATACAAAGTGATTCACCCCAAGTGATGTTAAAGCGTCCAAACCAATTTCTATCCTGAGATTTATCCATCTTTTTGAATTTAGCGACGTCTGTCACTGTCACTATGGCTTTTGCTAATTTTCTTTAAAATTAAGTTCTGTTTCATTTTGTCCTTTTAAGTGTTATTTTTTGTAGGATGAACCCATCAACCAACCAACGTACACAAAAAAGTAAGGTTCGATGACGTATCTATGAAGTTTAACTTTCTTACTTAAGATTTGATATTTCTGATAAATCTAACTTCTTAAAGGAAGTACATATATAATGTATGTTTGGAAGTCAAACATACATTTGTACATATGTATACCATATTATATGTTGTTTGTACATAAAAAAAATTGCTGAACACTTTAAACAATGTTAAAATAAAAAGTTTAAAAAATTCTTAGCATCGTCTTTTTTTTTGTCCATGTTGGCACTCAAAAGAGGTGTAGACCGGAAGTCTTTGCTCTATTGTCGTTGCGATACATACATACAATACACACACAAAGAGAATTTTCAAGGAGGATTAGTTTCTGTGTGTCGCACCTTTTTGGGGTCGGTCCTTATCGAAGTTGCATAGGACATGCAAGTTTTCGTAAATTGGCGGCAACGATGGCAGACAGACAAGAGGAGATTTCAAAAACTTTGAACTTTTACCACTTTCTTGGTGTTTTTCTTTTTCTTTTTTATTTTTTTTTTTTAGGTCGACGATGACGACAACGACAACGATACTAGGACGAAGCAATGCAAGTAAAATCGAAATAAAACGAAACCTCTTAAATTTCGTTCTTGTTGTTTTTTTTTTTTGTATAAAAGCCAGAGTTTTTGGAAAAGTCCTTGGGCGTGTCGGCATCAAGGATATTATTGGTTATTGTTGTTGGTTAAAGTTTAGAGAGCATGTATGAGGTTAAATATATTTTGAAATGGGTGTAGATAAGGATTCATGAAGCCTCTTAAAATGCAAGACAGGATTTTCGTTCTGATCGAGTTTTTTCTTTTCTTTTTCCTTTCTCTTTTTTTTTTGTTGTTGTTGTGGTTAATACTCACAAGTTAAGGATGTATGGCAGAGCTACATATATGTTTTTGGATATCAGGAAAAGTAGATATAAAGGGACAATTGAGAGTAAGCAAACATTTATAACAATTGAAGTTTGCTGAGTAAGGATTCTGGGGTGGTGAGTTGTTGGTTTTTTTTAATGTTTTCTTTTTCATGTTTTAAAATGTGTCTGAAGACATCTCCCATAACAGGGATATTTTGAAAAATGTATCAAACAATAATAAGCTTAGCTTGCTGTTTTCTTACCAAAAGGGAAATTATTTAAATCGGGTCTGCATTCTGTAGTGTTTTTATGCAGCAAATTTAAAAAAAAAGTTATGTTAATGCAAGTTGTCCATCACACATTACATTACCAATTAATGGATTTTTTTAATTAAACCAGAGAAATGCGTTGGTTGAAGATTTGAAGGTTGTTGGAAAATATTGATCATAATCCTGCTCAAAAATGAACGTACCTAAACGATGGCAATGCTCTGTTATAAATTCAGAACAACATGCGAGCAAATAAACCATTTTAATAGTCTTGTGGACGTAATTTTTAAAAATGATGCCTTATATTTATAGGCAATGTGAAACAAGGTGTAGTGTGAAACAAAACAATCGAGTTCTAAATAAGGTTTTTTATGTTATGATAGATGTCATAGAAACATTATTAGAATGAGGACCACTTCAGTTTTTGCTCACACCTATACGATATTATTGGACCTGTGCAAACGAAAATAACGCAACCCGACTGGGCAAAGTCAGGTCCCGAAAGTTAGGCCCAAGATCACTGCTTTGAGGAACACTGGATATGGCGAAAATAGGTTTTATAAATTCTCAAGTTATAAGTTTGTCAACATATACAGATACACTAATGCCTATTATGGAAATCGCAATGTGCTTCTTCCGGGGAGTCATTTTTTTTATTTGCATTAAAGGCAATTATGGAACTTGACAGGAGAGGAAATAGTAAAGTAGGTAGTTCCTCGCGATGATAATAGGTAAATTATACTGACAAGTTCCATAATTGCTTTCAATGCGAATGCGAGTACTGCAAATCATGCTGACTCTCCGAAAGTAGAATATTGCGAATTCCATAATTGGCATGAATATTTTTTTTTTCGTTTGCAACTAATGAATGTCCTTTAAATTAAATGAAAATCATTTGCATTCGTAGCAACTGCATAACATTTGATCCAAATTGTAATTCTATTACAGCAAACATAATGCAAAACAACCCATTTGTTTGAAACTTATTTTAATGAGTTGACTGCGGCAAACGAAAATACTTCTTACATTTAAACACCTTTTCAATTATTAGCGAATTCTATTGTTTGCAGCAAACGAATAAAAAGTTTGCGAAGAATCTTTCCAGAAAGTTATTTGTTGCAAAGAAATTCACTTTTGGCGTAAATATACAATTTATTTACAGGAAATGATTGCAGAAAAACAATTTTCTTACTAATTGACTCCATGTTTGTAGTGCTAATATGCATTCAAAGCTACACGAAACGTATCTAGTTCGTAGCGCAATGGCAACAGCTTTGTTTAAAAAGCGAGTAGTTGCATGTTCAATCACTATTAAGTCGTTCGTATAAAAAGCTGCAAACGAATTTGAAATCAAAATATTATTATATACGAAATGTCGTTTGATGCAAACGATTCCTTCTCTCATGTTTCTTTGTATGCATTCTACGCTCATCAAAAATTATACAGTTCGTGGCAGATTGACAAGATACTTACTTTTTTTTGTCGTTCTCGAAAAGTGTTCAACCCAAACGAAGTCGAAAAATTTTGCGACACGAAAAAGTCGTTTGGGCAATTTGTTTTTTTCAGTGTATAATTGATGCTGGAAATCCTAGAGCCTTGAGTTTAAGATATAATGATTTAATGAAAAATTGTATCATAGGCTGAGATGTAGTCAGAATTGATATCATCGACTTCATTGCGTTACTCTTTTCCTAGACGTCTATAGGTAACAACACTTTGGACATTTTGTAAAGTAAGGTTCGTTATAGTAGCACCTTAAGAAGAAACCATGTTGGGCGGGATTGAATATTGACTGAAAATATACGGAATCGTTATGAAGGTTTGTTTTCAGAGGTACTGCCTCTTGCGATGAATTAAAAAAAAACTTCCAAGAGTACCCACTCTTGTCACAAAAAGTGCATCTCAAATAGCAGGTAAGTCTTGACAATTCCTTCTAACTACGTGCACACACAACCATTTCGGTTGATAATTAGTCACTAGGTCTTGGTTCTTCATGGGCTAGTTGTAACACAAAATTTAATTTACAGTTTTATAAAGCTAAGGAAGCGCTTGTACCTACTTTGAATCTGATAGAAATAATCACAAAACTCGGAAAATTAGTCTACAAGGTAATTAGAGTGTTCAACGTCAGATTTATTTTTTTAAGTTTGCCATAGTTTGTTTGAGTCAGCCCAATTTGTTTTTATAGCGTGAGAAAGAGATGAGTTCAGCAATACAAAATGAGTAGAATCTGTTAATTAAAATACACAAATTTAGGATCATTATGAATAAAATCAAATTAATATGGCTGATAAGTTTGTCTTACGAAAATTTTAACAGAAAGAATTGTCTGTGTTAATATAAGCATTACCGTGTTTGTAAGATAATGAAAGGTGTAACGGGGATTAAAAGCGGTCCACTTTCAAAAATAACACAATGATCGGCTTCAGTTCAAAAGATAACATCAAGATGCCTTCCGAAGCAGTTATGTATGCCATTTATTTGAAAAAGACCTGACTCAGAGAGGCAGTCAGTTATGAGAATTTCAATGTCAGGGGAGACATTATCAGGAATGAGTTACGACTCGTCATCTGATAAAGTCTTAAATACAAATACAAACATGGAAGATTAAAATGTCCATTATTGTATCATCAGATTGCGAAGATCAACCGAGTAATCGATTGCATTTACGGCACGTTGATAAATTTTGATTGGTTGGCAAGGGCGGAAATAGCAACAACGTACATAAATAAAATATTTGTTAAGACTGATTTTAACACAAACAAATTGGACATTATTCGAGCTTAGAATTTCTAAAAGGGTTTTATTGTATTTATTTCGATCGTCTAAAAGAAGGTCAGAGGAATCATAATTTTCCATAAGGTCTCTACGATAAAGTCTGATGTGATAAAAGTTATGTATTATGTTAGTTGTACGATTTTTTAGAGAGAGGAAAAAAGACCGCCTTGTAGTCCACGAGGCGAAAGAAATTTTTCTTGCTGCGAATTTCTTAATCCGCTTACAGAAATGATTCCGATTGCCTTACCCACGAGTTTACATAATTTTGCAGATAAGAAGTGACTTTTTAAAATCAGTTTTCACTTTTTTTCAAACTAAGAATGCAGTTTTTTCCTCCAAAGGGAAGAGGCAATGTTACAATATAAACTTCCATAGATTTTACTTTATGCAAATCCTGTTTTCGCATCTCCTTTGACAATTAATTTTTAACCCCAAGGCTTAAACTTTTTTTTATCACAAAAAAAAATAGTATACATTCATACGTTTTTCTTCGTTTCAAAATAAATATGTAAAATAGTTATTTTAACATCAGAGTCCCGAATTGTCGGGTTCCAAACCCCTATAATAGATGTAAAGTCTTTTTTATTATTCGAAAACTACCAAAAAAGAAGAATAAAAGAAAAAAATCCAATAAAAAGCCTCCAACATTCAGCGGAAAAGAGATTAAATGAAAAGTAATTATTTGCTTTTTTGTGCACTAAATATCGGGAGATTTATTCTAGAAATATAAGTGGAGAAAAAGAAAAAATGAAATTTAAGTGATTTTGGACCGAGAGCGGAAGATTGACTGTCTAGGCGACTTAGTGGATCACCTTAATCCATAGTGTCCGTGTCCATTTTCCATTCGCATGGCGCATTCATTATGAAAATGCCAACAAACAAGCAAAGAATAAAAATACACAGACTAAACTGTTATCCTTAGATGACGAGACGAGACGACAACGACATGAAAGAGGTATTAATTGAAATCGATACAGAAATAAGGACGTTGTCGTTGCCGTGTCGTTTGGTATCCGCCTGGATCCGCCATCATGTTGGTATTAAAAATTTACCAAAATGGCTCTTGCCATGGCTATATATGACACAGAATCAATAATTTCACCTTTGCACGGGCTTCGTTCGCTTGCTCCTGCTGCTGTTGCTTTCAGAAAATAATTTCTTGCTCGAATGCACTGCTAGGACATTGACTTTTAAAAAGAATTAATCGAGTATCGGAGAAAAATTTTCACCACTGCACATTGAGAGAAAAAATAAAATAAAAGAAAAAGAAAAATACCTTTCAGGAAAAACTCCATCGGGAGTTAATGAGCGGGCTTCTTGCTACCTATACTGTTAAATGGAATCAATACTCGCCTGGTTATGATGTGTGTCGGTCTTGTGCTTGATGATTTTGTTGAAGATGGAACTTTCCGAGTTGCAACGGTAACGGGTTCATATTCTACAAGAATACCAACATAAACCAAAGTGTTGAAAGAAAACAAAAAAAAAATAAACTTTACAACATCGTCATTGCAACATTATTCTTTCGGCAACTTTATATACCTACCTACCTATGGAGAACAGAATTATTGGAGTGGGCTTGTGCACTCCGAAAAATGTTTTCCGCACTTTTGTATGTGGATGAAAGTCCTGCAAAGGTTAATGGGCTGAATGAAAACGTTCGTTTCTGTCTGGATTCTGAGTTTTAATTAAAAAGAGTTTTAACTCAAATCTTTTTTTTTTTTATTGACGAACGAATCATGGAATTATGATTGAAATGTATTTTTTTTTTTAAGGTTTACTAAGCCATATTAGGATGTGTCTGAAAATTTACTTGGCAATTAATAAAGGACATCTAAAAACCAATGGATAATTATCACTCACAATACTTATACATTTTATCCCAACAAATTATCCTTCCGAACATAAACTCATGCCAATATTCCTTCAGGCCAGGCAGGCATCAGCCACGCCTACAGGAAGATTCCTGCCCAGATTAAGAAGAGAATATATCTCTGCAGTTATGTATATGGGTTATGGATGAACATTGACGCTATGGCGATGGCCTTAGCAAACATTAAAAACTGTTATGGGAGTTAAGTAAAAGGAGCAGGAAGAAACCACAAACTAGGTTTCCATTTTAGCTGGCCTCCCATCATCCTCAGCCGCCTATATAAATGCAAGGAATTGATTTTTTTTAAAGGTTTCTTTGCACACTGTTATTTCTGTCTTTCCTTTTAGCCTCTGGAATTCAACTTAAGAATGAGGACGATAGTTTCTATAAAAGAGGAAGAAAAGTGTCCTGCACTCAATGGCGAACACGGATGAGGATGATGTAGAAATGATGACTAGAATGTAGGTATGAAAAAAAAAGAAATATATATTTGTATAGAAAATGCTACGAACACATGAGGAGACATCAGAAACAAAATAAAAAAAGATGATGGCACATATTCCGTATGAAAAGAGATTTACCTTTAGCCGGGCAGCAGGAAGACAAGTGCAGGGTGTTCACTATAGCTGGTTATGTTTTCCCGGTTGTATTATGACATCCTGGGTTTGTTTATGAATTTTTTTTTTTTTTTGCTTTCTTAAGTTTTTTTTCTGGTCCATATGGAGTGCAAATTAGCTTCGAAAAGTGAATACCTTCCGCTGTTGGTCTTTGATAATGCTCTTGGGGGACTTATAAATTCATGAAATTTTCTGAAATCTTTAAAGTCTACTTCAGGTATTGGGAAAATAGCTTCATACCAAACAAAATAAAAAATACATAGATATGAGAAAGTGTTCTGTATAACGAGCAAGATTATATCAAATACATGCTTTCAAAAAATATAAATAATCGAGCAATTTGGTAAGGGGTTGTGGGAAATTAAATGTGTAAGCTTAATAAGTAAGCAATTGTGTGTATGTATGTACATTATGCTGCTTTTTTTGGGACTATTGTTGTTTTTTCCATTCCCCGAGCAAAATTTTCCAAAATTCCCCTAAAATAAGAACCCTTGAAATTAATGTTTAGTACTCGCCCTCAGCGTGTGCAGATTTTCCACATAAAATACACTTAAATTCAGTTCTTTTTATCAGCATTTTATGCTATTCTAATGCGGTAAAAAGTTAATTATTCTGAATTAAACGATCTAGCTGTCGTAACAGCCAGAAATCCCAAAAACTGAAGTAATTTGTTCATGTTTTTTTTTTTTTTTATGGTTGTTATTGCTACAGGAAAAATGTAAAAAACAAAGTTATAGTAAACTAAATTTCCTTCAAAAAAGTTCTTGCACGCAATTTTCTATTATTGGTACTTCTCGAGATAATAAGCAAGTATAAATTGCGATATAAGTGCTATTGGGCAAGTTTAGGATTCGTAAACAAAATTGAACTCGAGATCACAATCAAACATGACAATACGATGATAGAGAATTCGAAAAAGGTTGCTTCGCCAATTCTGTCTGTCTGTATGTGTCAGAATCCACAGCGTAAACCGATGGGTCGATTTACTTCAAACTTGTTGTGGCGTTTTTTTGGAGACTATCCCCAGACCTTTTTGAATTGTCTTTTTTTACCAAAAACAACGGTACCTGTCATATACCGGTTTTAGAAAAACTCATTGTTCTCAAAAATGGTTCATTCGATTTTGATTAAAAAAATCATGGTTCTATTTTTGAACAAGGTCTATCTTTAAATGAAAACCAATTTTTTTTCAAAAACCGGTATTAACGGTACCTATTATAAAACCGTTTTTTCTTTTAATTCAGGTTTTCTCCTTCATGACTCAATCAATTTCAACCATTATTTTTACATGAAAGCTTTTAACTTGCCGGAATAATGTTCCGTTAAAAAAAATCTACATTCGATTATTCAGGTCTTAGCTATAACATAAGAGATTTCAGGAAATTGCCAAATACGGTTTTTTTTTTAAGTGACAAACTGCTTCATTTTGACTAATATATCAAGAAAACACAAATCAAATTAAAATGAGGCAATTTCACACTTTTCAACTCTGCAGATTAATGTTTCTTGCATAGAGAGAACAATAGTTCCTTCATCTCGCTGATGAACTATTTTGATTCATTTCTCAACAAATTTGGTACGAAAAGAGACTCTTACTCATTTTAAAAGATCATTTAAACTTCTTAACTCTTAAGTAAATGTTTTACCTTTTTAATTTTTAACTAAGACTATACCTACTGTTGACCGTAATTTTTTGGGTGGAGGTTGACCATTGTCATTTGAAGTCACTTACAGCTTTATTACATATTTATAACTCTGATTACAAAAATAAAACTCAGGTCAAGGTGATTCTATTTATGACAGTGGTCTAAATTTAGTATACCAATTACTTTTAATATATTCATGAGTCGACACAATTTTCTCATTTATCATTCAAATTAAGAGCAAAACAATATTGTCATTTTGAATATAATAACGACTATACCTTCAAAGCTCATTCTATAAATTGAAATAATTCCCTTACCTTTAAATTATTTATATCCTTCACGCACCCGTTCCACTTAATTACTGGCAATAAAAATCACTTTATGACAATGCCCTAATGCCTACGATGTTTTATAAACTCAATATAAGGACATTTTAATTTCTGGTATGCTTATGCACTCAAAAAAAAATCAGATGTTTACATCGACTTTTGTTAAAGTGGATGATGTTCGCTCCACATCAGATTTTTATGCCACATTCGAACATCTAACACGAGGTGTTCTTTCTCATGACAAAAGAAACTCTGGAAGGGTTTGTAAATTCATCGAAAAAAAGTGGTCCAAAAATGTCTAGCCGTTGGTTATTAAATGCAACTGATACCATACATTTCGAATGACCATCATTATACCATTTGAAATCTAAGTACTTACCTCTCGTGAAATGATAATTGAACGAGTTCCACACTATATTACGGGCCATTTTGCCCGCAATTTAAAAATTATGAGTTGATATCTCAAAACTATACAGGTACCAATTAAACAATTTTTGCTTGAGATAGAAGAAAAGCAAAAAAAAGAAATAGAATTTTTATTTCCACCGGAACTAAGTATAATTTCAATTGGTTTGATCAATTGATCAAGGAAAATACCTATAAATAAACCGTTTAAGTTGTTTCTATTAATAAAAAAAAATGTTCCACATACGCCCAAGTGACCCACATCGATAATGAGGTATAACTAGATGTTTCTTCGACAACTTTCTTTCGATCTTCAAGATTGAGGTATTAAATGAAAGAAGATACAACAGATACTATTTTTACATGAAATAGTTGGTATTATTTTACGTTGATCCAAGAAAGCAATTTATTAAGATGGGATAAGTTTTGTCAATTTACTTGAAATTTTCCAAAATTGATAGAATTTGGTTTTAATTTTAGACCAAGATTAGACAGCAACATTTTGGGGTAAAATTTTAACCAAAACGTTAGAACGTACGCTTATAGCCTTATCATGCTTCCTAATATTTACTTACTTACTTAGGTCCTTAGACCTAAGTAAGTCCGTTGTGATCCCCTTAAGGGGCATAGGGCCTCCACTACTCCTACGCGCCATCGTGTACGGTTATTGGAAATATAACGTAGTTCTCTCCAACTCTTCCCCAGCTGTGCAGATTCACTTTCGACTGTCCTGCGCCATGTGCTTCTCGGCCGACCCGACCCTCTACCTGCCTGTGTGAGTGGGTTCCATTGCATCGCTTGGCCAGCAATGCAATCGTTGCCTTCTCGAAGCGTATGACCAATCCACTGCCACTTACGTCTGCGAATAGTACTGTCAATGGATTCTTGACCCGTTCTTTTATAAAGTTCTTCATTGGAAATGCGGTTGGGCCAAAAAATCCTTAAGATGTTTCGTAGTCTCCTATTCACGAACGATTGCAGCTTGCTTGTGACAGTTGTTAAGATTTTCGAAGTGCTGCACCCATACAGAAGCACGGATTTAAAATTGAAGCGGAACAGTCTCAGCTTGGTCTTTAAGCTTATAGCGTTGTTTCTCCATATTTTGGACAGCATTCCGCAAGCAGCCTTTGCTTTTTTGATACGGCTGTCGACATCTTGTTCGGTTCCGCCTTTGGTAGAGACAAAACTCCCAAGATGTTGAAAGTCTTCTACTTTCTCTAACGGTTGTCCAGAAATATTGACTTGAACGGATGAGTTACTTCCGAGGCTGATCATTTTTGTTTTTGCCGTGTTAATTTTCAGCCCCACGATTTCTGCTTCTCCCTCCACCCTTGTTGCCATTTGATGGAGATCCATGATCCTATGAGAGAGTAAGCATGCGTCGTCCGCGTAGTCCAGATGTTTTAGTTGGGATGTCAGGCTCCATTGAATTCCATTATTTCCGTTTAACAGGGCTGCACGTAGCACATCACTTATCACTAACAGGAAAAGTATTGGCGACAGTATGCAACCCTGTCTGACTCCACAATGGACTTCGAATTCATCCGACAACCTTCCTCTATGTAAAACGTGACATTTGCATCCATCGTAGGTTGCTTTAATAATAGCGATTAACTTATCTGGAATGCCTCTCCTGCTTAAGGCAATCCAAATAAATTCTCTGTTAGCACTATCAAACGCTTTTTCAAAATCAATGAACAGCAGGTGAAGTGGTGATCGATATTCGACGCACTGTTCAATAATGATCGGCAAGGTGTTAATGTGATCAACACAGGATGAACCAGTGCGGAAACCTGCTTGTTCGGCGTCGAGTGTGTCTTCTAGATGTTCTTTTATTCGCTCTAATATAATTTTTGCTGCTATCTTGGCAACCGCAGGCAGAACGCAAATCCCTCTCCAGTTTTCACACTGCATCAAATCTCCTTTCTTCGGAAGCTTGACGATCATTCCCCTTTTCCACTCCTCCGGGAAGCACTCAGAGTTCCAGGCTCTCGTTATGAGTGGATGCAGCAGCTCACTCGATGTCATTGGTGCTGCTTGTAAGAGCTCTGCAGAAATACCATCAAGTCCTACCGCCTTGTTGTTCTTCAGTGTTTTAATTGCGGCAATTATCTCTTCTTTCTTCCTAATACCGAATTTAAAAGTCAGTCAGTCAGTCTAAAAATGTGCTCTTATCATTTTTTACTGAGCCTGACGACCTTAATCTTAAAAAATCCGATGAATGAATCAAAGAAAAAATTCTCTAAAAAATGATTTCAAAATAAAACAAAAATAGCTTTTAATATATTAAAAATGAGGTAAAAAATATATGATTACACTAGTCTGCAACGAAAATCGCCTTCAAACAATACTATACTTTTCTATTAAATTTTGGCACGTACAACCCGGATCTGAAGAGATATTCTAATACGAACATGTCAAAAACCTAAATATGAGCATTTCTCGCTAAAACCGTTTGTGTAGACCAAATGTAGAAAAAGTTACCAAATTTGTGTGTTTGACCAATTTTTTGTACGACATCTGGATTCTTTACTCTCATTAAGAGGCAGTATACATCCCAAAAACTACGAAATTTTTTGTGATTTTTTTTTTTTTTAATAACGGCTTAAAATGTGACTATACTTACTATACATTGATGAATTAAAACAAGTATGGTTTCAGTTCTTAGCTTATCCTATGTGGAATAAGTTCTCTAAATTTCAGCCGAATTGGCTGAATAGTTTTGAATATACACCAGGTCAACCGAATCTAAGACATCTGTTCTCTCCAGTCACAGTCACATTTTTTAAAAAATAAATATAAAAAAAAGACGTGATAGATTTTTTCTGAAACCAGAAGAGAGAAGAGATTATGTGATGAACAAAAAAAAAATATATTTTGGCTGACTATTTTTATTATAATTCGATATTTTCGTAGGTATTAAACATTTTGATACTCCAGTTGAAAAAAAAAAAAACTTGGAGTTAGAAAAAATAACAAACATAAGACGTTACTTCAATTGGACCAGTTTTAGTTAAACCAGATAACTTAAATTTTTTTTTATTTTCTTATAACATGCCCTTTTTAATTTCACTAACTTAAATTTTCTAAAATTAAAATCATAAAATAAAAGATTGATTTTTCGTTTTGTTACTCTCAGTGTACATTCCATCAATCAATATGGGGTTAAACAAAGGTCCACTACGATCCAAATATCTATAATATATCATTCAAATAGAGTATGTCTCATGTCTCTTTTATTAATTAAATTACCAAAAATTTATATTTCACCAAAAAGACACTCCTACGGTAATGAGGTCATCATTCATATTTTAACGAGGTATAAAATAACTTACTATGTATATTTATTTCTTTTTGTTGTTCTTTTTTGCTAGTCTCCTTTTTTTTGTACTCCTACCCCGACACAGTGTCCCGTTTTGAGTGCCTTTCGGAACTTTCGCAAAGAGGTTTTTAATGATTCAAATGTTCCAAACTGACCGTTTAATTGGCAACATGCTAAATTCTAATTAAGTTCACTATATTTCGAAAAAGGAGCTTTTCTATGTATATGACCTTCTCCCTTGGCATTACTATTCAAGGTGTTCTTTCATTGTTTTGTTCTTTTTCACTACCGTTTTTTTTTTTTTTTTTTTTGTTCTAGAACTAACATACACAAGTTTGTATAGTATTAAGAATTTAAATTACCCTGTTACTATAGATACTTACCTATACAAGTACATACATACACATACTTTTCACAAATAGGAGTAGAAAAAAAGGAGTTATGTACATATTTCATATGCAATGCCAAGTTGAATTTATTTACAATAAAGTAATTCTATAATCTAAGTTGTAATTTGAATAAATTGTATAGTCCCAATTGTATATAGCTTGAAGCCATATAGGTAACACAAAATAGTTGGAGCTCTCTTTCCCTAAAAATGTTTTACCAATCAAAGACTATTTTACTATTTAAAAAATAGAGGGGCCTAGTAATTACTAAAAAATGTAATCGATATGAACCCTTTGGTTCTAGACATGCTCACTTAGCTTTGCAATTTTTCATGTGCACCTAAAGGTTTCGTATGTAAATTTTTTTCATTTTTCTGAATTTCTTCTTTTTTCCTTGCATTTTTGTTAATCCGGCACCGTAAATTTCTGATGATTAAGGGTGTCTCAAGAAGGTAAAAGGGTGAATAGCTATTGCCCTTAACTTTATTATTCCAGAAAACGAATGCAATTTTGCTTCGTTATCGCCATTAACTACTCTTTCCCTGCAAACCGGTGCTAAAATGAGCATTCGACGAGTTGCCGGATATTAAGGTGGGAAATGTTGAATTCTTCTTTTTCCATTTTTTTTAGTGTTGTTTTTTTTTTGTTCGTCGGCGTCTGCAGTGTACTTCTTTAGAAGAGGACACTTTATCGTAACGAGGGGACATCTTATTCAATTGAAATTAAATGCTACTGATTTAAAAAGAGAAAAATCTTTTGCAGTTCAATTTATTTTGGTTTTTTCAGATAAAAATGTTGTTGATGTACATATGTGTGAAGTGACATCTTTCAAGAGGAGATCTATACTTCAATCAACATTTGACGGGCTTGTTTTTTTTTATTTAAAAAATCGTACTGTTTAAAAAAAAAATGATAAACTTGACTGCAATATTTTTGATATTATTTAATAATGTAAAATTTTTTTCAAAAAATAGTTTAAACTGACAAAACTCATATTTTTTGTAAAATTTTGAGTTTAAAATAAATTTTATGCAAACTATCGGTTAAAATAGAATTATTTCAAAGAAAAATTTAAGAATAGCTCTAAGGTAAGCTAAAAAAATTTCTAGGTTGTATCATTCAGCCCAATCACAGATTCCATCGTAATCGAAAATGTTCTACGAATCCCCAAATTTCAATCACAAAATCCGAAGTTCGTAGAATTTTTTATCAGTAAATCCGAATGAAACAAAAATTTGTTGCCATTTTCTACGACAAATTGATCTTGTCGTAGTCTAAAAGAAAACCGCGTAACTCTAAAAAAATACCATTATTTATTAATTTATAAGACGAAAAAAACAAACAAAACACAATTATAAAACTTTCCTTGATTGAAAAGCACACTTTTCCATATTCACTACAATCGGCCAATTTTTCCACAATTTAGAATAGGTCTAAGCTAATCGATTTGATTTGACAGCTGACTCATTATGAAATACAACGAAAACGAAATTCCAAAATTACAAGTTACAACTATATTTAATTTTTGAGATACGGGATGTTAAAAATCACAAATAATCGTATCTGAGTCGTTTTTTGTAATGAAAAATGAACATGAAACCGTTAATAATGTGTTTATTATTGAATTTTTATAGTTTGTACTATAACAAACCACGCCCCTTTGGGGGCGTTAAATTAGCCTTTTGTTGTATATGTATATGAAATATGTTCCTGATAAAATTGTACGAAATTTATTCTAAGGGAATTATATGGGTGACTTATTATATATCAAATAAAAAGTGTGAACAATTTCATAAAGGACACGCCCTCTGGGCGTTAAATCAAAATGGTTTTCTTTCATTTAACGTTGGTTTTTTTTCTGTGTGTACTATTTTGATTTTTTATGTTTAAGTAGGACAACTTTGTATCTCAAATTTTCTTCTGAAAGAAAAAAAAATCTTTAAAAATATGACACACTACTCAAAAAAAATGGCAAAAATTAAATAAAAAATCTCAAAAACCTATTGATGAATATTGGTTTTAAATACTATTTTCGACTCTTTTTTGTAAACTTTTTAATGGTTTTCCTCTGTGTTATTCGCCTAATTTAATACTGAAAAAACTATTAACATTCTTTAAAATTTTTAAATTGAAAATTAATTTTTCAAACTACCCGCCGTTTTTTCTGCAATTGACCTAATTTATTTAGAATAGCTTGATGTAAAAAATAAATTAAAGATAGGATTTTTTGTCTTTAAAAATCCAAAGCATAATATTGTAAGTGTTGTTTTTTTCTTTTCCATTTTTACCCCAGTTTTTCCGGGTATAACCTTGCATACAACATTTTTCTTGACTGCTGTTTTCAGGAAACCTAAAATACTCACATCGTAGTATACATAATTTTTAAGGAAACTCGGTAAAAGTTAAATAACATACCTTTTACCAGGCATGACTTCCGACGAATGTTGTTTATTTCGACAATATGTTGCACAGAAATTCCATTTTTTTACGTTCAGAGAGTTGCGTCTCATTTGTGAGCTCCTCCTTCCTACAGATCACTAAGTCTCCAACTGATGGATTTTATCACGTTTGCATTCCCCAACAATTTAATATATTTTATTTTTACGAATAGTTGAATAAGTTTCTAAGCTTATAATCTTCAATCTTTAAAATTTATGGTTCACTTTCAGCCCAAACCACAAACTTTATTTCTCATAAAATCTTAAACTGAACTTTTGAACTTTCAAACTAATAAACTCCAAGAAAATAAACTTAATTGTTATACCAATTCAAATCCCATTCGGATTTTGTGGAAAACTTTAACTTTCAAATATTTAAAAAAAAAAACACACACACAAATACCTAGTTAAAATCTCTGCTCAAGGTTTATAAGTATTTTTCATACAGATTTTTGGATTGCTTTTTTTTTCTTCAAAGTCCAAAAGATGTGTCACCTTTAAATTTGCATTTGCAAATAATAGTCTGATTTGCTTTTGCGCTCCTTTCTGCCACACAGAAATTTGAAAAAAAAAATCATAATAAAAATAAAACTCTATGCAAGTTTTCAGGACTCTTTGGAATGAAACCTGATGGAAATCACATTGCAAAATTGAAACTTTTCCATCCTCTTTTCCTCATCCGTTTGTTAGGTTTTGGATTCTTTGCCAGAGAAGAAGAAAAAAACAACTACAAAAATATAGGTGGATACTTCTTTTCATCCTTAACTCATTCAAATATGGCTTGGTTAAGTTGACATAGCCAATAGAGAAGATTGAGTATAATATTGCGCTGGCTGGGTTAGCTGCTACAGCTGGTCGTAGATAAAAGTATGAAATGAAGATTATTATGAAACTCACTTGTTAAAAATGACTACGATCAGAATAGGGCGAATAAAAATACATTAAAAAAGGTGTCAGTGAAGTTGTAATAACTAGCTGATGCATAGAAAATGTTAAATTTATCAAATAAAGTAGACATGGAAATATAAGAATACGAAAAATGACGAAACAAAATTTAAAATGTTGAACGGATATGAATTATTTAGTGTTTATGAGTTTAGAATTCTATAATCACGATAGTCAACAAAAGTTATAATTTTGTGTTTGTCGCAAAAACAAAAAATAAACTTTTGCGAAGTTTTTGATTAACATTGTTTTCGCTACAGATACGATGGTTTAATTTTCAGAGTGTTTGTCTTCTTCTGAATTTCAATCTGGCGTGGGTATTTTTCCAGCAAGTCAAATGTTAAAAATTGTTCAAAAATTCAACCGCGCAAATTTCAATTCAGATCACCAAAAATCTTCTTAAAATGTTGCCGTCCAGTGCTCCCACAAATTATTTCTCTGCTAATATTAGATTTTCAACACAACACGGTTTTTTTTACATAGGTATGTGAGATTAATTTAAGACCATAAAATATAATTATATTTCCCTTTAAAATTTAGTCTAAATTGCCCCAATACCATTTTTTTCTTTATGAGAAATCGTTATTAGTTGATGGTCTATTATAATACAAGACCCTATAATAGTCTATTGAAAAAAAAAATTTAATTTCTTCATTTTGTAGAAAATTAGATTTTCTATCAAAAATAGTTTTCAAATAAGCACATAAAAATAGCAAAAACTAACGTAAAAATTGTTGAAAAATCACAATTTTCAAATTTGTTTCATTTAATTGCAGGGAATTTTTTTCTGCCTAGCGAGATGCAATTTAAGAATGCAAGCCTGCAGATAAATAAATAAAAAAAAAAAAAAATTCCATAGTTCATTTGCTTTTTTATTAAAAACTAAATAACTGTGAAAAAAAGAGTTTCTATTTTATTTATTTATCTGCATGCATTCTATGAGTGTATTTTGCTTAGGACAATAATTTTTATAAAAGGGTGGGAAACTCGGATCAGATAGAAGAATTATTTTGTTACAAAAATTAGAATGTGTATAAAAAAAGTACGTATACGCCATAGTGTACATATTTTCTTAATACAGCTTATACAAACTGATATCACTCCCAAATGCTTTTTTACTTGCGATACATGTAGGTACTATAGGACAAATTAAGTATTCGTAAAAAAATCGAACTCGAGATAACAATCAGACAGACTTGGTGGCTAAGGATATTTGGCAAGTCCCTAGAGGGGAAATTGAAATTTTTAGTTTAGGACCAAAACTAACGGTACCTGTCATGTAACAATTAAGGAAAAGTTAAGTTTTTTCAAAAACGGCTCTAACGATTGTGATTAAAATTTGTGTGTCTACTTTTGATAGTAGGGTCATACTTCTGAAGTGGAAGCAATGTTTGTAAAAATTCTACCGATGGTACCTCCCATAGAACCGTTTTATTTATTCATTTTCGACTTTCTCTCAAACGACTCAACCAATTTTGATGAATATTATACGGAAGCTCCTTAACAATTTAAAAATTATTTTATATCAAAATGTTCAAAAACGTAATTTTTTGATTTTTAAAAAATCTTTCAATTTTTTTTTTTTTTTTTTTTGAAAAATGAAATTTTCGAAAACGGGTCTCTATATTTTTTTGTAATTTTGATTGAAGATGTGCAAAAATTTGGTACAATTGAGTTTTTTTTTATAATTTCGAAAGCTGTCTTAAGTTTTGGTTCTTTAATATCTCGTCTTGAACGAGAATTTGGAATTTTATCAATAACGGCTCTAACGATTTTAATTACAATTTGCGATTGCAACAAAACTTATTTTTTGTTTAACTAGTAGGTATAACGGGAAAATAGGGTTGCATTTTTCGTACAAAAGTGTACTTTTTCTGTGTTATTTGTGTATGTCTCGTAAACGGTTTAGCTAGATTGTATGTTCAATTAGATAACTATAAATCGATTCACTGCAGTTGTTTTGTTTTAACATTATCTAAACATTTTTTTAAAGATATGTATAATGACTTTAAATTAAGTACATAAATATTCAGCTTTAAGCGTCCTTCTCCCATGCTTTTCAAAATTATATTTTCCAAAATTTGACTAGCATCATTAAAACAAATGACGACTTAAAACACTTTTATGAATCTTCTACAAAATCCCTTAAAAGTAGCAAAGCAAATATGAAAGCCATAGTTTCTTAGAAAAGTTTGTTTCTGTACATTTTGAAATATTTCTATATTTGTAAAATTGAATTTAAAGAGTTTGTCGTCTTCGTCAACGTCGAGTCGTCGTCGCATTTGCCTTCAGAGCTTCTTCGTGGGTTGCTGGGAATAGAAAGAAAGATAAATTATTATCTTTGTGCAATGTATATGTATGTGCGCTTTAAATGAACTCAAGATACGACCTACTCCTTCAAAATTGTATACATATACGAGATCACAAGCCTCTTTGTTGTTGCAGTTGCATCAGTCGGGAGAGTTGAATTCAATTCCATTACAGCTACTCTAAATTCCTTTTAATAAATTCCCGTCAAAGTGCATTTCCACACACAAACATTCACACACACATAGCTGTACACTATAAGTCATTCATCATTGCAATTGCAAACAAAACCCTTAGAAGTTTTTGGGTGGTAGATGGGTGATTGGACTATCCTTAAACCCAAGCGGCACCCACAACCTGACAGTTAGTCCTTTAACGAATTAGCTTCATAATATTCATATAGCTATTTGAACTTACGTGACTGGCATGGCGCATTGCATTCGTAAAATGCAACCAAACACAACAATGTCACTCGCACAGTTTGAGTCAGTCAGACGTGTATAAACGTTTGTTATCCCCTAATGAAATATAGCAAATTGCCGTCATTATTTTCCAAAGGCCACCCAACCACGTCCATCAGTACACCTCACGTACATAACTCGCTCCTGCATTCTGGGCGCATTGTCTATGCGACTTAATGTGTCGCCTGTGTGTCCTGCAGAGTTACTCAAATGATAACAAGGAATAAAAAAAAAATATTCTTGTCATATGGGGGGAGTTTCAAGTTTTGGCGGATGGAGAACTATTAGAGTTTTATAATAAGCTCATGTATATCCGCTTACAGCTGCAGCAGAAGGAAGGGAGTCTGAAAATGGTGCAACCAAGGAAAAAAGAAAGAAAAACAATGAATAAAAAAGAAAGCTCATTTAATGACACTGACGTTTGTACAAGGACAAGGATAAGGGACATTTAAATGTGTAAAAAGTCAGTCGACCGGCGACAAACTTGGGTCTCTGGCAATTATGTCATAATCTTTCACATTTCAATTTCGTGTGAATTTAGTTATGATGTGACAGAAATGTTTTTTTAGACACAGTGACAGTTACATTTTTTTTCATAATAACTTTTGACTCCACATTAGGGTGGAGTTTTTTTTCGACTTTCTTTCAAATCAATGTGTACAATTCATGCCTAAAACGTAATGTTTTCTTTACTAATTCTGATTTTTGTGTTGGTAATTCGGATGCATTAAATTAGCGTTTAAGTGGCTCTACCGATGTTTTACTTTTCAAAATTTCATGTCAAGTACTCTAGTATGTTTGTTCGCTTTAAGTTTTTCGTCCAACGAGACTCCTAGATCTGAGATCCTAGTTTTTTTTTAATAAAGAATATGAAGAAAGTGATTTCTGGGAAGTGCATTTCTGAATCAAATTCGTCAAAAAGACAAAAATTAATTATTTGCTGCAAAATAACTCAGGAGTAGAAGACATAACAATGACATACATTGAAATAAAGTTTCGTAAAAAAATGATTTTTGTCATTTTTCTCAATATTTTTGAGGTTATATAAAAAATTAATAGAACAAAAGTTTTTTTTACTACCTATAACTTTTGTATTAAACTGTTTTTCAAAAGGAAGTCTACTTTTGAAAGCAATCGAAAAAACGCGATTGGATTTAATTGGCTTTGGTCTGGTCTAAAACTTGTATTATGTTCTTTTAAGTTCGATAACGCTGATAAAATTCATTAATTTATATAAAATTTCGTATATTTCCATATATGTACTTGCAGTTACACTGCTGTTCTTTCAGTTATTATTTAATTAATATTCGAACAATCATAACAACTTGAAGGCACTACCACCAAGTCTTTTATCTATTTACTCTTTGTTCTACCTGCTGAACTATCAACATTTCCTAAATATTATACATGATTTAAATTTTTGCATAATTTTTAATCATAATTTCTTTATTTTTCAGACTGAATCTATTAAAATTAATCTCGAGACAAAAGTCCAAAGCTACAATCTGGAAGAACAAATTGACAAATCTAAATACAATCAAACAGCTGTCACAATCCTGCTAGATACATGTCGTTTGGTGCGTGATAATACCTCTCGAGCCGTTACCAGCTTAGACAACATGGTTCTATATTTTATGAAAACGAAAGGAACCGAAAATGATACCTCTCTTAAAGGTGTTCTACATGTAAGTTAATTGATTTTATCTTATTTAATTTAAATAACATAATATCACATTTGTTTTTTTTTTTATAATTTTCAGCTAGGTGAATTATACGAATCAATACGTTGGCCAGCAACACTTGGCTTTCTAACTCTGCTGCTACTTTTGTGCACCATCTTAGTAATAGGTGTGGCGAGACGTTCACGATGTGCTTTAATATTCTTCAGTGTTTCCGGTTTATTTTGTATAATAATATGTTGGCTGTTATCTGGTATATTTTTGGCATCATCTGTAGCAGCGGGTGACTTTTGTATGAAACCGCACGAGTATATGTGTCGTCAGGTTGGAATGGTAAGGTTCTTCTTAAATGTATTAAAAATGTTATATTCCCCAAAACCATAGGACAATGCTATAATAAAATTGAAATAAAACGTTAAACGCCTTTGACAGTTTGTTTTTCCAAATCCACATGCACATACAGACTATCCTTTCGCATGAACCCGTTTTTCCGTTTTCGTTTCCAAACTAACTGTCAACAATAATTTTTGATTGGAGCACCATTCTTTTCTAAAATAAAAAAAAAAAAACCATGAGGTCAGAGCCCGTTCCGTTTGAAGAAATTTATTACATGCCTTTGAGGTTATCGGTTTGCAAAAATGTCTGTATCCGGCAGGCAGCTCCAACTCTGTAACGGAAGATGTGCCGTCAATTTTTTCTATGCATATTTCGTATGCACCCTACCCTTCTTTCAAGTGCAAATATCAATCGCATGTGCTTGTGCATGGATGTATATAAAACGAATGCATGTATGCTCAGAGAATTAAACTCCCTTCCGAGTGGGTTGCTTGCTTATCCAATTCCATGGATCATGTACCACAGGGCGCTGCTGTGAACGAATAAAAAAAAATACAAGTATAAGGAAGACCTATAGCGGAATGTGTGTCACGGGAGGATGGTAAAATATCTCTATCGATTTATGAAATTAATTTCCATTTAAGGGATTATAATTTGCAACGCGCTCTCAGAGCCGAGGTACCTACCTAGCCAAGATGACATAGAACCATGGAGACTAATAAATTTAAGTTTTCGCCAGGGTTTTTAAAGTGGACCATTGAGGCGCGAGCTTAAATTTTAAATTGAAATAAAAAGGAATAAACGTTAAGAAATTGTATTCTAGATATGCTCTCAGTAAAGGTAACGGCAGATTCCCTTATTAAAGCTAAATTGGAGTTTTTTTTTCAAATTTGCAGCATTAATGATACCTATTAAGGTCTGATAATGAATCTACGATCAATTTTGCAACTAACTTACTTAGGTCCTTAGACCTTATTATGCCCGTGATGATCCCATACAGGGGCACTAATGCTACGTGCCATCTTGTACGGTTTATTTAAATGTACCTCAGTTCTCTACAGGGTTGTTTGTGGATAAGTCACAATAAACAAACTCAATTTAAAAATTTGGCTACCGACACATGCGAGGAGATGAGGAAGATGAAGCTGTACTGTACAGTGTGAAAGGCAAACCAAACGCCCTACTCAATTATCCGCAAGGTTTTTATGCGGTACAAAATGATCCAGCGCGGGAACCTGCTTGTTCGGCGTAAAGTGTGTCTGCTAAGTCTTTTATTCGCTCTAAAACATGCATGTCGCACGGAAATCTGTCTCCTTTCTTTGGGAGCTTGACGTTTATCCCCTTTTTTCACATCCGAAGTTGCAAGCTCTCTCTATGAGTGGAAACAGTAGCCCTCTAGTTGTTAGTGGACTGTGGGATCATTTAGCCTGTCAGTATTAAACCTAGACATTCGGGTGTGGGATATACGTTTTGCAGCTTTGCGTAATCTTATTGTAGTTACCATCAAATTATGCGCTTCCGCCAATCCCATATCTCCCCTTTTTCTATTCCTTACGTCCAGGAGACTACTTATTTGACGTTGGCTCATCGAAACTGGTAAACCTTCACCTCCCCCTCCTCCCCTTGATCCTATACCCTAAATTTCCTGCACTATTAAAATAATTGCATTTTATTTATTAATTCATCTTAATTCTAGAATCTAGACTTTAGTACAGTATTTGCCTTTCACAAAGAACATACATATTTTCTATTTATTTTTTGAGGTTAACAATACCTCAAAAAATTAAAACACTAAAGTCTTATGGTAAATGTGTCTCAAAGTAGAAGTATCTACTAGTACTTAAATTTTCATTAAACTTAATTTCAAAAATGTTGTCTTTAAATTTCCATTCGCTTTTAAACGACAAAAAGAAAAACAACAACTTTACGAAAACAACTCACACAACATTACCCATTACGAATATGAGGGTAATCCCGGAACTTGCTTACCTAGATCCTTTTTTGTGTTCTGGTTCTTTCAGTAGATAATACATACATACATAATAATGCTGTCCTTACATTTTCACTTTAACTACTGTATTTTTCATTTAAAAAGGTTTTTTTTTTTTATTTTTAATAGTAGCAGTCTGTGTACTTTGGACATCATTTATACTCTCAGATTAATGTTAAATTACATAGAGAGCACTTTTTTTTACTGAAAAACATTTTCGACATCATTCATTTGCTTATCATATAGCAATGTGCAGTAGGTATCTCGTCATCACCGTCCTGTATGTTTTCCTTCTTCTTTCTTCTGCTAACATATATTTTTCTAAAAGGATTTTTGTATGAATGCGCGGTGTTTTTTTTCGTTTTTGCATAGTTAAATTTGAATTTTTGTCAAGCTATGAGGGCTGACAAGGTGTGGACGTTCTGATGTGCTTTAGGAGAGCAATGCTCTTAAATCTGGGTTAATATTTTCTTATATTGACATTGAAGTAGAGTCTGTTTTCTTTTAGATATTTGTTTGAATAATATAGAAAAAAAATATCTTCACATTTAAAACATGTCTGATAAAAGTGTCTGACAGACTTAGTTGAGACCGATACAAAATACTAGAAAATCGCCATTTGGAATCGAATATATACTCGAGTAAAATGGGTGATTTTTTTTAGAGAAAAAATCCAACTGGTTATTTCGCTAGAGAATTATCTGTCAAAAAAACATTAAGTAAGCGTTAAAGTAACATCAATGTTTCTGATAGATATACATTTATGTATAAGGATGCTTTTTTTGTGACTACCATTTTTTTACCACTTCTGTTTCAAAATTTTGTTGGAAATACCCAACAAAAAATGCCCTCAAAATATGAGATCTCAAAATTAATATTAAATACCCGCCCTCAGCGTATAAGCTTCAGTTGTATGATATTTCAACGTGTTGTAAAGCAAAACACTCTGAATTAAACGATCTACAAAAGTGCAATGCAACGTTACTGTAAATTGCACCGCTAAGACAGTATAAGCCACTAAAGTCATTTTTTTCATGATTTTTTGTATTTTAGTTGTCATTGCTACACTTACAGTTACAAGAAAAATGTGAATGAAAAAGTTGTAGTGAATTGAAATTCCAATAATAGACCAGTGCCAAGGCAAAAGTTGAAGAAATTACACTGGTCTGCAACGAAAATCCCCTTCAAACCAAACTATACTTTTAGCACGTTGAAGCCTAACCTACAGTCAAAACTAACGTTTTTGAGATTTGCCTATATGAACATGTCAAAACCCCGTTTTTTTGGTACATTTAACGTCGAATTTCTATACTAGTAAGTACTTTATTATTAAACTATTAAGTGAAGTGCATTTCATCTGTCTAAATCATTCATCTAATCGTCTACTTTTGATAGAAATCGGTCAAAAACATGATTTTCGACATCCACCGCACTTTTTCGATGTTGGATATTTAAATTTTCCCCTTTCGTGTACCATTTTTCCTAGTTTTACCACCCATCAATATCGTGCTAATAATTGAATTTTTTTCAAAAATAAAGTACTGAGTATTGCGCAATATTATTGTGTCGTGTAATGGCGGCCTTACACGACACAATATTATTGCACAATACTCAGTACTGTGCAATAATATTGACCGTGTAAGCGCTGTATTGCACAATATTTTCGGTTTGCACAATATATTGAGTGATATTAAAAAAGTTTAATATTTTCTGAATTTTTACTCAATATTTTTCGTTTCCACAACGACATACAGAATAAGCAAAGAGATCTAGAAATATTGCGCAGTAATATTGAGTGGTGTATGGACGACCCTTTTTCGCACAATATTTTTGTACAATAAGGCATAAGGCCGGCATAATGAAGCGCAGCAATATACATATGTTGTATATTTACTGTTTTTCATTTTTGAATTTATTGATACTCAATTCATTGTATGCTTTCGGTTGAAAAGTAAAGCTGGGCAAACATTTAGAAATGCCCTTTACACCAATAGCGGCACCGGTTAATAACGTACTATCGTTTTGTATTCGTTTGAAGTTTTTTTTTTTAAACTACTTTAACTATGTTTTCATGTCTCAGTATTGCTTTTAAAACTATGACACTATAGGTAGTTAATTTTATTAAACCAGCATAATTTTATCATTTACGTACTTTCTTTTACTTTTTCCCTGTACTTACATTTACATGGGAAGATGTTCGTACCTTCCTTTCGCATTTCTTATTAATGTTGTTGCTATTACTATAATTAACAAAATTCTAAACAATCCTCTAGTTATGAATTTAAAAAAAATCCTACGATGACAGTAAATACCATTGAAATGCTTGTAAATTCTCTTTTCCATTACCACAGTTTCTCATAAACGTTTTTCACTTTTTATGATTTAGTTTTACTTAATGTCAATGTTTGTGTTTCTTTTTTACAGCGGAGCCCCTACGTCTACTTTCTAAATTGCGGCACCCTTAGAAATCGTTTTATTCTGCGTTTGAATGAGTCCAGAGATTTAGTCGAACGTGCTAGAGATTCTGTGTACCTAGTATCAAGGTTCGTATTATAATTCACTAGCCATCTCTCATCAATTTAAACTTTTTTGTTTTTGTCGTCTACAGGATGAGCCAAGATGTATCTCCACGTATTGACATCCGCAACACACTCGAACGAATGGACAACGACCTCGAGGAAACCAAACGAAATTTGAGTGTTTTGTCAGCGACGCTGGATCGTCGGTTCATAGACAAACATTATGCGGATGCCCTCAGAGGCTTATGTGGTGGAGGACTTTTTGGTTTGAGTCTTATGATGGTGGCCGGCTTACTCACTTCATTCTTGCTCACAATTCTTGTCTATGCTGATTCACACGCCTGGATATATCTTACAAAGAGGTCTAAAGCCTTTTATTTAATATAAAGTTTATGTGAAATAAATGCATCATTTTACATTTCAGGCCACCTATGGAAGCTGATAAATCTGAAACAACTCCTCTGTTCCCAATAACTTCGGCGCCGAGCGCATCTATATCACCCACCCTTCCGGCTGGCACAGGGACCATTAATCGAACTTTACTGCACCATCAACAGGCTCACACTGGCACTCTGAGTGCGGGTGGTGGAGTGGGTGGAACTGGTGGACACCATCATCGAAACGGAACCGCGGGATTGAGATCAGGGTTGGCATACACAGCAACTACTTCCCCTAACACTGTTGGAGGTGGTGATGGAAACTCATCACCGCCGCCCTGTTATGATGTTGTGGTGCATGGCACAAGGCATGGCTTGTATTTTTAATTTTTTTTTTCTTTATTTTTATTTCTATAGTTTATTATTTATGAGTTTATTTATTTATTAAAATTCAGTTCATTTTATTTTTTTTTTTTTATCAAACAAGCACACAAACTAACCAGAGGGATACACAAGTTTCCATTAGTATTATACTCGTACCTATAGAAAATGTGCACATTTAAGTTTTGTTCTTTTTAGCTCATCAAGTTATTGTCTCAGTCAATGTAAACTTTTAATAAGTTTTTTTTTTTTTTTGATATTTTGTTTGGTTTGAGTGGTTATTTTTCATTTGTACACATCATCATGCTGCACAATTTTATTTGAAGTTTTAAAGCAAATATTAAGTATACGCCCGAGTGGGCAGCTAAAAACTTTTTAAGTACTTCAGTGTGTGTTGAATTGTCGGAAATTTAAAATTCCTACTATTCGTGCTAACGAAGTATTAGCATGTGTATATATAGCTCTTCATTATTGATTGTTTTTTTTTTAGAAAAGTTTGTAAATAGATAAATAATCAACAATTATTAAGGAACATACATATTTAAAATTTATGAATTCCTATTTTGCAGTAAAATTTAGGTAAAAAAAAACACAGTTTGATATCGGATTTATTTTTGGAAAGTTAAATCTAATATTAGCATGTTGGCCTATGATTTTAATGTTTTAGAAATTAATATGATGGAATAATTAGGAGAGCCAGAAGCCACTTTAACTAGCCTACTAGCTTAAGGCTGAAATTTAATTTTTAGTTGTTTTTTTTACTATTTAAGAACAAAAAAAACACAGTCTAGCAAAAGTAGGCCGAAGTGCATACCAGACAAGCCTAAATTTCTTAACATAAGAAAAATCATCATGCAATTTTAAATATTGCCTAGATTAATTGCTTAAACTTGGTGTGTTTTTCGTTTTATGCTATGTCAAAATCAATTCAGTGCTGTTTATTCTTTTGAAAACATATATTTACGTAGTTTAAAGTTTTTTTTGAGCTTTGAAACACACAAATTGGTGACACTAGTTGCCACTGCACTAACACACCCTGCTAGATTCAAGAAAAACTAATACCAAGTTAAGGTGGAGTAACTAGCACAATTTTGAAACAAAGGCATGTTTTGATAAATGTACCTGCTAAGAAATTTATGACAAGCGCATCTAATGAAAAACCCGCCAGCCATATTATTATAATGCATTAGAAAGTATAAGGTAGTAAATATCAAAGATACACCCTTGTGTAAGAAGGTTTATTTTCGCCTATTTGAAATTTGATACAAAGACATGTATTGCAACCCTAGTAGACCATATAACTCTGATTAAACTGGTCAAATACACAACAAGTTTAAGCAATTAGTCTAGCCACTTTTTAAAATTATATGTTAAATTTTCTTATATTAAAACTTTCAACTCGTCTGGAAACACTTTGGCCCACGGCAACCCTGCCAATTTTTTTTTTTTTTTTGTTTTTTGTACTTAACTAAAGAGATTAGATAAACTATCTTTGATCATTTTTTTCGCATTTTGAAAAATTGATTGGCAACCCCGGCCCACGCATCTCTGCCAGACTGGGGTTTTTTGTTCTTAACTACTACCAAATCAATTATTAACGAAACTTAAACTTGTGACTTGTACTTACTTACTGAAAAATAAATTTTTAGTATAATACATACTTCATTGTGTACATACATACATACATAAAATAAACCAAAATGGTGAAAGTAGTGACTTCTAAAAATATAGTAACTTGTTAACCCTGAATATTTATGGTTTTCGAGTGTTTTGCATTTTGTATTTTTTTTTTTTTTTTCAGTTTTGAAAAGAAACTTTTCTTTGAACCAGTATTTTGTACAATGTACAATGTTCTTATCGAAATATTGGATAACTTCTATTTATTCCAAATACTTTTGATTAATTTTACCGTTGTGATACAAATAATTGCCATGCTTGAAGTGTGTTTTTTAACTTATATTTAATGGTGGTAGAGTCGCCAGCTGTCAGTTTTTTAACAGACGGCATTTTAGGTTTCTCAAGATTTTAACTGCCTCGTTATGCAGCTAGGCTCTATGTTGTTGGGTTTTTTCTAATTAAAAATACTTTTATTCACGTATGAGCATTTAATTTAAAAATTCTTCACAAATAAAAAGTCATATCGTTATATGACAATAACTCGTAAGAACTTTTGGAGTGTTTAACATAATCGATCAAAAACAAAAATGAAATCCTAAATTTTGTTTCGAAGTTTTCTCCTTTAAGTTTTCTTTTTATTTCCTGAACTACAAACATATTTAGCCAAAAATCTAAAAAGGTGGGTGTCACTTTCTGTTTTTTAATGGGGCTTACCAATAATGACATAGCTATATAGATAGTGGTGAGGTTAATATTAATATGAAATTATAACAAATATAAACCATACATTTTTTATGACCTAAATTGACTCTTTATGACGATACAATTAAGGTTTGGAATCTACAAAAATAGACATTACATTCATGGTTTATTATTTTTGATCCATTCAATGTATGGTTATTTTATCTAAATTATAATTAATTATTATTAGTAAGGCACAATGAGTATAAAATCAAAAAAGAGATGTTTTTACTTACGAGGTTATTAGATAAAACCAGCGACTAAGCTTTTAAAATTTATTCTAAAATTGCACCACTTTTATTCAATAGAAGTTTTATATCTTTTTTCAATCAAACCAAACTCCGAATTTGGAGTTTTGCCGTTTGGGAAATGCGATTTCATAGCATAACATAAACATAAGAAATATTTTCCATGTTTAATATTTATCATTTATTAAAATCATTAAAAAAGTATTTCTTTTTCTTATATTATTTTAAAAGTTATTTACTGATGTTTGATGTTAAATGAAGTGTGTTTAGAAAACCCAATTTATGTACATAAGTTAAGTACATAATATGTTCAATGTAGTTTTGTATAATGTATATACATAATGAATGTTCATACTTATCTTACAAGAACATGTAAATACTTCGTGTTTTTAGAAAATGTACAACGCATTATGTAACTAGCGTGAGGCATTTATTAATTGTATGTAAAGTAGTAAGCTCTGAGCAATTAGACAAAAAAAAGACTTGACCTGGAAAAAATACTTCAGCACTTTTTTTTTTTTTTTTTTTGTGGAAAATTACACATATCCAAAAGCCCCAACGAATGCCACAATATTGCAATTTTAGTTTTTAATACATCTATTTAATAAAATGTTCTTATTTTTAATTTTAAAACATGAATATCTGTTGCTGAATGTATTGAGATCTTGGCTCTGTTAATTTGTTTACAGGGTAAGGTACTCGTCAAGTAGTCTCGAAACTCACGTTCGATGCCCGGTATGAAAGATTTTTTTCTTTTTTTTAATAAGTAAGGCTATTGCTCCAAAGAATTTCCACTTATAAAAATGCTTTAAAGTATTTTGTCCACTTCAAAACCTAATTGCCCTGAGCTAAGTACGTTTAATAGAATGTTAAATATTTAATCAGTCCACTGAAAACGCATATTAGGTTAGGTTTTTAGCAAGTAAACGAATTAACTGCAAACTCTTTGTTGACAGGCAGGTGTAAAAACTAGATAAGAAGATAAGTCATAGTCAGAATTTTCTTTCCTTTTCAAAAAGTTACGCGTAATCTTCGATTCTTGCTTAAGAAACGTTATGTAGGTACTGTACAAACGTTCAGACGGATAGTATCTCAACTAAAAGTTTTAAGCTCTCAGGGTTCAGATTATTTTTTTGCGAAACATTGTGTCTTTTTTTATTAAACTCGCAACTACGCAATAACTAAGATATCCTTGACTGAAATTATAAAACAACAAATTAGAATATTAATTAAAAGTTGGTCCTAATGCATCTTTAAAATCCAGTGTACAAAGTTGTGACACTAAAAGTATTATCGATTTCGACAAATACGACACACTTGTCTAAAACAAACATATTTCCGAAATAAAACTCTTTTATTTTGTGAGCTACATTCTCTTGCTTTGAAAAGATGTTAAACCATTTGTGGATTTCCAGAAACTCGTTTTTACAAATTCAATTTTTGAACTGAGTATTAGGTTAATGAAATATCTTAGATTATAAGAAGCGTCTAACAACATTCAAATCTGCACGATTTGGTTGTCATCAGATTGATTTAATGTTTACATAGTAATCAATAGGTGTTTTTCTTTCTTACCGTAAAACCTATTATTATTATCTTCTAACACTATTTTGTTTTATTCACAGGAGTGGCCACCACACATTGGGCCGGTTACCATCTCAACAATCGGCATATCTAGCCGGCCCGAATAATGGCAAATATGCCACCCTCAGCAAACAGTGTAAAACGCTGGAATCCAATGACTTTTACTGAGAATCGCTTGCCTGCAACTTAAATGCAGGCAGCAGTTCGTCAATGAAGAACATCTTCGCATCAGCAACATTACCTCGTTCATCAGCTTCATCGATCAAATCAACCACATCAACTGCTCATACAATCTGCAAGACAACCGACGGCTTCGGCGGCAGCACAAACAAACTAGACGAAAATGGCGACACCAAAGATCCCCGCGACGTAACTAATAATAGTTTTAATCGATTCGATCCGAAATACATAAGTATAGGCCCAAAAGCGGTGCGGGGTAATAATAATCTTAATATTGTGGCAGCGGCAACAGCAAATAAGTGCGCTACTTTGCGTCATGTTGGTAGGTATGGAGGTTCACTCAAAGGCGTAACGAGTCCTAGTCCAAATTTGCGAAGCGCTAAAACACCTAGCATTGCAACTGTTTCCAAGGATTATTGCAATCAACCAGATTGCATACCACCCTACAAGAAAACCCCAACAACGAACACATTCACAGACATTCCAGGTACGACAGGTGTGGGCAGCTCGATTGCAGCTGCAGCCGCCAAGAAAGAGAGTGAGCGCCAACAGCAACTGCAACAATATCATAATCAACAACAGCAACAACAACAACAGCAGCAACAACAACAACAGCAGCAACAACAGCAGCAGCTGCAGCAGCAGCAGCAGCAACAACAACAACAACAACAACAACTGCAACTGCAACAACAACAACAACTTCAGCAGCAACAATTACAACAGCAACCACTTCCCTCAGTGTATAGCATTGAAACAGTGCCCTATCGGCCACCACCACCAAACCAACCAAATCAAAATGCTACCTCCATAATGCAGCAACCACAACAGCAACAGCAATCTCAGCAGCCGCACCTACAGCCACAACAGCAGCACCAGCAATCACAATCCAGACAACAGATGAAACAACAAAATTCAATAGTCAATCAACCGCTACCCGATATCCCGCCACATCAGCAACAACATTCAACGAAGATCTCTCAGCAGCCACTTTGTGCTGCGAATCTGAACTCATACCGCTCTCTACAGCGCCCAACTTCGCAAAAACTACAAATATCGAACGCCCGGAGCTCTGATTTACTAAACAATCCTCAGTCATATACAATACAAAGCCAACAGCCACAACAGAACACCAAGATTACTCCACCAACCCTTCCACCAAAGAATCGCCACAAAGAAGATCGGTCGTCCTCGCGACATTCCAATGCAAATCCGCAAACCCTGCCTCCCAAATCTTCAAGCCTTCGTCAGCAGCAACAACAACAACAACAACAGCAACACCCATCAACACATAGCACTTTTGGCTATGATCGTGGCGGCCAAAATGTAGCGCATCAACCAGAACGAACCCGACGAAGTGAGAGCTTAGAAAACTCTAACAAATCGTCCTCTGGAATGTCGTACATGGAACAATATAAAACCAGCTCGAAGCATCAACAGCAAGAGCAACACTACCCGCAATACCAGCAACAGTCGTCATCATCTTCGTCACACCGTCAGCCCTCGAACGTCATCTCCACAGCCTCTTCGCATCACAGCAATGTAAATTCTTCCTCATCTGGCTATCATCACCAAAGTAGTAGCAAAAATCATTACGACCCGCAACAGCAAAATGCCTACTATCGATCTCTTAAACGTGGCGGATCCCACGCCAACAACGACCTCTACTCCGTTACCGAATTGTAGGAGTGTGCTTGCTGCGGCGGTGGCGTTGATGTAGCACGACGATGTCCAGCTGGAAAATCGTCGTCCACTTCTGCT
The DNA here is from genome assembly GCA_948107695.1 of Meliscaeva auricollis. Classification (NCBI taxonomy): domain Eukaryota; kingdom Metazoa; phylum Arthropoda; class Insecta; order Diptera; family Syrphidae; genus Meliscaeva; species Meliscaeva auricollis. The sequence continues at coordinate 41,062,839 of OX403619.1, read as the reverse complement.
CCACCAGCCGCAGCGCAGTCCCATACAACGTCTTCTTCTTCGAACCATCATCAGCATCGGCAACATCCAAAGTCTAGTAAACGTTCCTTATCGTACCATGCCCCGCCAACTAATCATCCTAGTTGTGACGACCACGAGTACGATTACTATCCAAAAACACAGCGTTCGGCGACATTTGACGTTGCCGATGCGCGAGACTATGAGGTGCGTCTGTTGAAACAGCAACAACAACATCATCGTTCGAATGTTGCCGCCACCATTAAGCAAAGCCAACAAATATTGCAACAGCAACAGCAACATGCCAGCAACGGTAATCTAGCATCAAATGGAGTGCAGCGACAACATCGCAGAGAAAAAACTTTCAAAGTATGATTTTTAGAGACGTCATAAAAATTTCCTCCTACATCTGGTAGGCGGCAGAGGTAATAATAAAAAAGACACTACTCTACACAAAAACACCATCAGTAAAACACTTTCAGTATATCAGGAATTCAGGATACACGACAAGATGTTGCTAGGGATTTTTTATTATTAATTCGAAGCGAAATAAATTTTTGTGACGTCAATAAACCGAATTAAAAAAAATATAAATAATAATAAGTAAAGCGAAACGAAACGGAATGAAATGAAACTAAATCAAACAAAAATACACAAATATACAATACATACAATAGGTACACATACATACAAAGTTCTCAACAAAAAGAAAACTGTAGATTACAATATTACAATAAGTTTTTTTTTTTGTTCTTTTTTCTTTTTTTAATAATATTACATCTATCGCAGATTCGTTCGTGTTAAAATTATCATTACATTCCTCGTATATCGTATTTAGATCAGTTAGATATTGTTACGATGGCCTATGCATATGATATTGTATTTCGGGATTGGTAATAGAAGTTCGACGACGATTCTTTTTTCGAGCTCATATTGCATTACTATTCGCCAATTACCATTACATAATTACGAACCGAAAAGATCACGGTCGGCCTAATCATGAATTTACTTCGTATCATAAATTTTTTACGAATCCCGGAGAAAACCTTCACAGAATCCATTGTAATCGAAAAAATTTTAATACAAATTGCAATTACTAACAGATTCTGTGATTTTTTTCCGGGTTCGTAACAAATCGACGATACGAATGGAATCCATGATAAGGTTGAGAATTCGGAATGTTACACACCGTTTCAACTGAATAAGCACACAAATTTTCTGAGGTACATTTTCCATTTTTTATTCAAACAGTTCGCTACTAAATCCAAACAAGTTTTTCTTAAAACAGTTTTTTTTTTATTGGTCGAATTCAATAGTGCTACTGCTGGCTTTATTTTTAATGATTTCATGGGCCCTATCGGAAATTTTCAAAGTCCACATTCGGCTCCTGTACCCAAATTTTGAAAGTATAAATTTACTGGTCCTAACCTGTCCGAAAATTTCTTGGCAAGTTTCCTATATAATTTATTGCAATTATTTTTACGAATTGGCTTAACAGTGCCATTGGTTGTTATACCAATTGTTAGTACTCAAATCGGTACCAAGTGATTATTTTACAGGAGTTTAAAAGCCGTAGACTCCCATCTTTCAAGGATCAGTATAAATCGTCTTTACGGAATGGTGGGATCTTTAAGCTTTAAGGAAGACATTCAATAAATTTGAAGAGCGTGTTCAAGTTGAAGCAGTATTCATATACGGTCCTGCTGTGCAGAAGCATGTTTAATTTAAGCATTCGGAAAGGCAACCAATGCTGGAGGTCATGTACAACTTAAGTGACGCGCGCATCTGCCATACCTCACTCATACCTTGCCATAGAATGTTTTCCTCTACATCTTCATTGTTGGTGACTTTGCAGCCTTACTTAACCCCTTTCAATCAGAGGGTGGATTTTTGATCTGTGAAGCTGAGGAGTTTTGAATCTTTAACTTCTTAAGTTAAAAAAAAAATAAATCAAACGTTCGTGTTGTTAACAATTTTTTGCATTGGAATTTTTTCCATTTTGACCATTGAACAAAGTGTGAAAGAGTTTTAAAATTTATCACTTCACAGCTTCACAGAACAGGAATTGAATCTCAAGACATCTACTTCTTTCTCGTCTGTAAAATTTCCTGATGTAATTTCTTTAATTCCTCTTGGTTTTGATTTCCTCTGAACTTCATTATCATAATTGTTTGAATTTCTACAATGTTCTTTCAATTATATTTGTTGTGCACCTTCGATATATTTTATTTTTCAGTTATTCTTTCTGATTTATTGTATCACCATCATAAGCAAAGTAGCATCATCAAATGATTCATAAAACAAATTAACTCAGAAAATTTGTTTGCTTATTCAAGAGAAGCGGGGCAAACTTATAGATTTTCTGGTAGAAGTAATTTATCAATATTTTTATAATTTGGCTTAGAATCTGTATGAAAAAGGTGTTCCTTCATGAAACTCATTCATACCTGAATAAAACATTGGTAATACAAAATGATCCCAGGTGAGATTCGCGATGTCAAACAAAATTCCTGGGGAACAAAACATTTCCATAGAAAATTCCACTGGAGATTTTTGGTGGGGCCAATTACATTTTATCAAATTTTGATTTTTTGACCAATTGGTAAATAAAGTTACTTCCAGAAAGTCGCTAAAATCTCACGTTTGAAGCAGTGGTCTGTTTCATTATACTTATGCAAAGGTCAATGAACAATTCATTGTTATCTGGTAAAAGTATGACCGAAAAAAAAGAATAAATAGCTTTTCCCAAATGATACTGCACCGACTTAAGCTGAAAGGAATGACCTTTAGCGTTGTCAAGCTAAAGAAAAAAAAAAACAAAATCCAAGCATAATGAAAGTGCATGTTTTTTTCTCAAATTTTGTTTCCTTTTAACTGCTTAAATTAATTTAACTTTAAATCAATATTTTTTCCTATCAAATATCTATAATCTCTTTTAGATAAAATCTCCGGATAGTATCTTTTCATATTTATTTCAATCTCAGATCGAAGAACAATAAAAAACAAAATATTTTCTATTTACCTAAACCAAAATCAAAAACAAAAATAAGAAATCAAATTGAACCCAACCTTACCATACATAAAATGCAATTAAAAGGAAAATAAAAAAAAAATTCTTCACAATGTACAGAAAAGCAATTATTATATAAAATAAAACATTTTCTTTAAAAAAAAAACAAAGTTAGGAAAAAAAAATTAAATTAGCTCAATTTACATAGAAAGCATGTTATATAAAACTAAAAGGCATAAAACACAACTCAAATTATTAAATATAAAACAAAAACAAAACAAAAAAAAAAACATTCCAATGCATTTAAAAAGTTTTTTCTTCTTGCCTCAATTATAAAACTATAAATAACAATTTTAAACTGCCAAATAATATGTACAAACACAAAAAAAAAACAATAATAATTAGTTTCTTATTTTCTACTTTTGTAACAAAAAAAAAAACAAATTAGTATAAATAACGTAAGTCCCTATCCTGGAATCCGACGAATCAAAAATTTTGTTTTTATTATTTAGATTTTTCACGAAATGAAAATTCGCGATTTTCTTCGAAAAAGGATATTTCGAAATATTACTTTTAGTGATACATATTTTTTTTTTTTAATATCGGTTAATGAGTTTATTTGAGGAATAGTGAATTTCAAAACTTTTTCGTTTAGAATGCGACACGAATTTCATAACTTTTTTTAATTTTCAATCCAGTTCAACTTTTGCTTACTAACTACATTCATTGAAAGCACGAAATTTTTGTCTTCAATCAAAAGCCTTATCTGTGGTCCATTATTTTCTGTACTCAATCCAGGAAGCCTTCTGGTTTCAATAATCCTAGTTTTATGTGCAGTGGAGGCAATACTATTTTTATCTCGAAACTAGAGGTTGGTTCAAGATACTTTGTTTGCCAATAGTCAAACATTCCTTCATACAGTGGACACTTTTTGCCCTGCTGACCCATAAACAAATAAAACAAGAAAATTTTGTGAATCCACTTTATTTTCTCAATAAAAAGTTAAGCATTTTTAAATCCGTGCATATAACCTACTGATGATAATGGTATTTTAGCTTTTCTAAAACAAGAGAAACAGTTTGATACTGCTTAAAGCTTTGTAGAATGAGCTAATGGAACGGCACCATACGTATTTTCTTTAGGTTATAACTTATAAGACACATTAGTCGTGTTTTCGTTAGAGTTCGTAATTCGGTAACTGTAAAAATCTTACTTACAGGCCAACAAGAAAATCTTTCTGGATATGGGCTCTACCTATTTACTTCCAGTAAAAGTCAGTTAGAAGAAATGCTTTGGAACAATTTGTAGCTGTGGACAGACTTGGAATGGTTTTGGTGAATTTTGTTTGCTTTACTTCTCTGAATTTTTACGAAAACAAGGTTTTTTAAACTTCATTTTAAACTGTCAGTAAATAGTCTCTTGTCATTAATGTGGCAGCTTTACATACCCATTTCAATTAAAATAAAACCACCAACGTTCGTTACAACAACAAAAAATACACCTTCAGAACTGAAGAACTTCACAACATTTTTTTTACGTTTTGACGTTAACGTTTTGACGATTATCGTTTTACGTTAAGCAAACAATTAATTGCTTAAAAGTCATTGCCCAGACGATTACCATTTTCATTTTACGTTAAGCATCGTCTAAACGTTAACTTCTGTTGTGCAAAACTTGACGTCTGACGATAATCGACTTACGGAATGACCTTTAGCATGATTCCACACGGTTCGAATAAATAATTTTCCTTGTTAATGCACAGATTCTCACGACTTCCAATGTCAAATGGAATTCTTTGAAAAAATCATTATACCTTACTAAAAAAAAAAACGAAAACTTATTTAACGTAAATATCTATTTTTCTATACGAACAAAATCAGAACACTATTCTCCGAGAGGTTTTTATGTTCTTGTAAAAGAAAAGTATCACGGTATTGGTTCAGTTTGGAATCCGAGGATATGGATAGTTATGTATGTTTTTCGAACTCGTTATTTTCAAAAAAAAAATTTAAATACACATTATTAAATACCATGAGGGACAATTTGGTATATTTTATTTGATATAATTTTATCCAACACTATTATTTTTTTTTTTTTTTTGTAACCTATATTTTTTTAACATGTAACATGCAAAAGTTAATAATTGACCTGTTTAGTCATAATTGCCTCACTTAATTAGATACACATTGATTTCTATATAATCAGACCTAATAAGTTTTTCATTAAACGTTCGCCGAATATCAAATTTCGTTCGTTTGGAAAATAAACGATCAAAAAGTCTGCAGTCTTTGAAACAATACAATGTAAAAGTAAGGACATTGTATCAGTTACAGTTACACCTGCAAACAATCATAGTTTTTAATTTTGTTATTACTTCTTGTGCATGAAAATCCAATTGGAAAAACTCTTTAATAAAATACTGATTCTGATTTGCTTGGCAACATTACTCCTCTGTCCCAATCTTATTTATGTTTTAAATAATAAATTTTTGTTGTATTTATATATAATAAACTCTACAAATTGTCCATCAAACTGTTTAAGTCACAAAGTTCGGTCGCAAAAATTTATGAATTAAAATTAATAATTAAAAAATCGTTAACACCTCCAAAAATAAAGACGAAAACAAATCTAACAAACAAATTAAATTACTTGGCAATGGTTGTCGATTTATTTTTGTCACTTTCCATGAAAAGTATAAATTATATTTTACTCAAAATACATTATTAAAAATAATTAACACAACAAAACATAAATTAATTAATAAAATTAGAAAATGAAAACAAACAAATTTTTGAAATTGTTAAACAAACGAATAATTGCATATTTTAAATTGTAGTTTACGCAGAAATATACCAAATAACCTAAGAAATACAAAAAAAAATTAAAAAAAAAAAACGAAACCCTAGAAATACACAATTTTAATTGTAGGTACTACATAAATACAATTCTCAAAAATTAAAATTAAAAATAAAACAAAAACAAAAAAAAACATGAAAACTTTATAAAAGCAAGAAAAATAACATGAACTGTTGTTAGTGATGTTGAATTTTGTAATATTTAAGCGTTTTAGTCGATTTATATATGAAAATTAAATTATATACATAAAAATATTATTAAAAATTTAACAAAAAAGATAGAAATCAAATAAATTAATTAAATACATAAATAGATTATAAGTCAACAACAACAACAAAAAACCCCAATTTTAGCCTTTAAATGTATATTTGTTAAAGACCCAATGATGAAAAGGATGCTAAAAAAAACATACAGGCACAGAGATGTTCTTTCATAGTGAAAATTCTTTTTGATAAAACATTAATAAATATAAAAATATAAAACAATTTCTAGAATATGTACGAACGAGAATAAAAACGCTTATATAAAAATTAAGTAACGGAATTTCAGAATATAAAGTTTTGACTGTAAATGTAAGAAAAAATAGATACAATTATGCATAATTATTATACTTGAGAGTAAAAGAACACCACTAAAAAGTATTTATAAGTAAGCGATGAACTTATGTCAAACAAACGATCATGATGATGGTATTTCACATCTCATCTTGAGATGAGACTACAAACAATGAAAACTCATATTAGAAACATATTTTTGAATTCTGAAGTTGTAAGAAAATGATAATTCATGTTAATATTTTTTTTTTTGGTTCAATAACAAAATAGACATAATAGAAGAACATTTATTTTCGTGTAATTAAAATTGATTTGACTACATCGGCGCAGAGGTCAAAACTGTAAGAAAAAATCAACTTGCCTCTACCATCTAGAGTCCATCATAGAAACAGATGGACACTTCTTTCGAGTTTGAAACTTATTAAACAAAGAAACTACGTGTATGATTAAGTGAGATAAAACCTAAAATGGCTACAAGTAGGCGATAAACTTGGTGTGAATATTTGTATAAGCGAAATTTAAGTCTAACCCCTTTTACAAATTCCCAAGTAAATCAGGTGTCGAATCGTCGAATACGAAAACGAACGAACGTAAACGTATTTGCTATTTCTATCTCTATATTTTTAAACCGATTATGTAGACACAACAATCGTCAATATGTTTACGTTCGTTCATTTTCGTATGCTGCGATTTTAAGCCTTTAAGCACAATTTTTAAAAATTTTATGCGGGTGTCGATTGGTACCTTAAAATTATTCTATTACTGTCAATTTTCTGCGATAACCCGAAGTTTGCCATATTATATTATATATGGAGAAAAAAATAAATTTGTATGCTTCTTCCGCCTTCTTTTTCTTTAATCAGTTTGACTCGTAGTGAATTCAGTGCCGCTTTTTGTAGTTTTGCTTCAATATCCAATTATCTCCATCTCAATATATTTCTTTTTTTCCTGTATAATTTAGGGTCATTTGCTGATACGATACTTAAAATGTTTATGTTGAACACAAAAGCTTATGAGCTACTTTTTCCACTGCGTAAACTGTCGCATAAGACTTTATGCTGACCATAAATGCTTAAGTTTCTTTTAAGCTAAATTTAATTTATCTGAATAAAAGGCATTTGCTGATATGATTCTTAAATATTATGTTGAACGCTTGTGGTCTACTTTTTCGTCTGCGTAAACTGTAACGTAAGATCTTCTGTTTAACACCAGTGCTTGAGTTTCGTCTCAGCAAACGGCTCCTAGAGTATACGACGGCGACACTTAATAATGAGTTCTATTTGTTATATACTTACAAAACAAAATGATAATTTAAGCGTTTGGAGCAAACATATACCTATGATTACCTGTGTTTACCATTGTCTTAGAAAAAAACAAAATAATTCTGTTTATTCTTTGTGAATTCCAAATTCTGGCTAAATGATATACATATATATAATGAATGTACTAACAAATTATTATATAGTTTTATCACTGAATGTAAGCGTTCTCAAATTTTTTTATTTAAATTCTAAGAGACTGGAAAGTAATTTTACAAAAAAAATTAAAATATTTTTTATTATAAAAAAAAACTCATTTGTAGTTACAGTAGTTATTTAAACATAAATTAAAAAAAAAAAAAAAGAAAAAACCTTCATCGCCATATTATAAAAATAATGAAGTTTGTTATTAAATTTAATATTTAAACAAAAAAAAATTAATGAAAAAAACATTAAAAATTAAATATAATAGGTTATAGCAAAAAAAAAAAAATCTTACGTAAAAAAACACGAAAAAAAACCGAAGAAATGATATGTAAAATAGAGGTATAAAATTAAAGAATGTAAATATTATAATAAAAGAAATTGAAAGAAATGAATTAATTGAATAAATTCATTACATTATAAGAAAATAACATTTTGTTTTATTGTATTTCTTTAACATTTTTGAAGATATACGCATGTATGTTTATACATAATTGAAGCACATAAGGTAGACAAATAAATATGTATTGATGTATGTTAGGGTGGCCCACAATTAAATTTTTTTTGTTTGGTATTTCTAGGGCTTCTCTTGGAATTAACGTCCTCTGGGCTCAAGAATGTTGCCATAATGTGTTTCAGATTTAGATTTTATTTAGAGTTCGCGAGTATCGTAAAATCTGGTAATATTCTTGTGCCCAGAGGACTTTAATTCCAAGAGAATTCCAAGAAATACAAAACAAACGTTAAATTGTGGTCCACCCTTTTGTATGTACGTCTGCGTTTCTGCGAGTGATTAAGGTGCATTAAAAAGTGTAATATTTTTGGGGTGCCATAAAATTAATTTTCGTTCCAAATCTTAAACTACTTTCCCATTGAAGTCATGTGTTTAACCCCATTAAAAACGCTGTCCTTCTTGTTTTCACATGATTACAACAACAAAAATAACAACCGTCACTGGAAAAATTGTCGAATGTTTATAAACCCCGACTATTTGATGTGCTATAGTAATGAACTACGAGTAGGACCCTCTTTTTGGATTATGCAAGGAAAAACTTATGTTTTTCTTTTATGACAAGAATCCAAGGATGGACAGACGAACCATTAAAGCAATTATCCAGTTTTCTTAAAATCACGTTACACTAGGACCAATTTAATAATATTCAGCGGGTCATCGGTCCCCACAATCGATCAATGGATTTCCACCAACAAGATAAGCCGATAACATTAAACATACAATTTTGTTTCAATATCACCCCAGTAGTACATTACCAGTAGGTACCTACATGTATTTATCATCCTTCGTTTTTGAGATAATGAAGCAAAAAAGAGTATGTCCCCAATTCAAATCTAAAGATAGGCAAAATTAAATTTTTAGCCCAAAAAAAAATAATAAATAAAAACAATTAAAGACCCAGATAAGATAGTTAAAATTGCTGCAATTTAAATTTCAAATTGATCAGAGTTTGCTTTACAGCAGATTTAGATCACTACAATAGTTGTCATAATGTTTTTACGTAGAGTTTAAAGCTTTAAGCCTAATTTACAATTAAGCTTGAAGAGAAAATAAAAGTGAAGGGAACTGGAAATAGTATATTGCTCTTCTTAACGAACACAAATAATATGCACTTTGGGTAGCTTGAATATATCTAGTGTTTTTAAAAAAATCAAGTTGGGTTTTTTCGTACGCATTGGTGAAACGTGTTTGAACCACTTATATTCTGAAGACATGAAATTTATAGACCAAGAGCCCACAGATATTTTTTGGTGTGAGTGAGTTCTTGCATACTGTAGGTGGGGCGTTTCTGAGCTGCATTTAAAATACGTTTTTTTTGGGCACTCAAGATAATTGGTCTAGTAAAATTATTATTTTTTTAAATAAAAGAGGTAGCGCCCTAAATATGAATATGGGGGTACAAGACATTCTGCGTGCCTGCAAGACTCACTTGAAAAAAGCAAAAAATTAACTTTCGGTTTATTTCTGATAGCAAGATAATTCTGCTTTGCGATAATAGAACAATCTTTCCTCATTACAAAATGGGGCCTGCAAATCGTCGATTTTCAAAATATGTAATGGCGATAGAAAGATAAATTCTTCTGTCCAATAATAGAGTAGTCTCTATTTGTTAGAAGAATGAGAGTACAAGACACAGCGTAGTAACGCTATTAATTTTGAAACTTTGCTTTTTTTTTTTTTTTTTTTTATTTTATCATCTGCTTAACAGACTGCCAATAGTAAAATATAAAAGTACATATATACAATTATGGAGTTAAAATACAAAAATACATAGCAATTCGTTTTTAAATTTTTCTCGACTTAAATGTAATTCGAAAGATTCACAAACTTCATTGAACGAGGAGATAGATCGCGATAACGGCTCATTTTGTCCATAATTTGTCCTATGCGTTTGTTGAAAAAGGAGATTTCTTGACCTTAATGATATTGATGGTGCATAAATAGGAATAAGTGAGAGCAAAAAAGGACTTTTAATATGATAACATAGAATATCCCTTACAAACATTACATCATGAATTTTTCTACGAGATTCTAAAAATTGACACCTTGGCTTGATTTATAATCGGGGGAGAAGTTCCAACCAATTTTATAAAAGATGAATTTCGTAAAACGTCTCTGAACGCGCTCAATTCTGTCAATGTGAGTTTTATAATACGGATTCCAAATAACATCACCATATTCGACAACAGATCGTACTACCGAGTTGTAAAGCGTTAATAAAACGTATGGATCGGTGAAATCATTGGTATTTCTTTTTATAAATCCTATTAACGAGTTTGCTTTTGAGATAACATGATCAATATGAATTTTTGAAGAAAATTTAGAATCAAATAAGATACCAAGATCCTTAATTTCGTTAACCCTTGTTAAAGGTGCTGAGTTAATTTGGTAAGGGAACTGAAAAACATCTGAAATTTTGCTAAATGATATGGTGTTACATTTTTTTACATTTAATTTTAAATTGTTTTGAAGACACCAATTTGAAACTCTATTTAAATCGGATTGGACTCTTATGCAATCTTCATGGCATTTGATTTTTAAAAATAGTTTTAGGTCATCTGCGTAGAGCAAGAAACAACAATTCTCAATAGAATTAACAATATCATTTATATAAATATTAAACAGCAAAGGACCCAAATGGCTACCTTGCGGAACTCCTGAAGTGCATTCAATCACCCTAGAAGTTTTATTATCAATTAGTACACGCTGAATTCTATTCGTGAGATAAGAGAAAATCCGTTTTAGTATCTTAGAATGAAATCCAAAATTCCTTAGCTTACTTGTGAGAATATTATGATCCACAGAATCGAACGCTTTGCTAAAATCGGTATAAACCGCATCAACTTGGCATTTATTTTCTAATGCATTTATCACATAGGATGAGAAAATGGCTAGATTTGTGACAGTGGAACGAACCGATATGAAACCGTGTTGGGATTCAGACAAACATTCCTTAATTAAAATCTCAATTTTATTTTTGATTAAACTCTCGAACAGCTTAGGAATTGCTGCTAGTTTACATATACCTCTATAGTTTTCAATTATATTTTTAGAGCCTGACTTAAAAATAGGAATCAAAAATGATTCTTTCCATTCGGGCAAGAATAACCCTTCAGATAATGACTTATTAAATATTATAAGTAACGGCCAACAAAGAGAATGGCTACAATTTTTAAAACTAGTTCTGGAATGCCATCGGTTCCACAACTAGTATTACTTTTAAGTGACTGAAGGGCAAGTAAAACATCATTAAAGCATAAATTAATGTTCCCGATATCAACCTTTTCTTGGTCATAAGGAAGGATAGATGTTGTATTTCTGCTAACTGAATAAACCGACTCAAAAAAAGAGGCAAACATTTCTAGATGTTTTTCAATGGTTGATGAACTTTTCCCATTGAAATTGACTATATTTGGAATACCAGACGAATTTCGCTTTGAATTAATGAAAGACCAAAACGATTTGCTATTATTTTTGATGTTATTTTCGATATTTATGATATAATTTTTGTAAAGGAATTTACTTAATATAGTAAAATCTTTCCTCAATTTAGCAAATAAAAGGTATTCGTTATGATTATTTGCTGTTTTATATTTGGCAAATGCCTTATTTTTTAAGTTTTTCAAATGTATGAGTCTTTTGTTGTACCACGGTGGCTTCAAATACCTCTTTTTTCTCACACGAGGAACAAATTGGTCAAAACCAGCATGGACGATTTCAATAAAGCGTTTATATGCAAGTTGTAACTCTAGAAGATTTAATTCATAATACCAGTCAAAAGAGACAAAATAACTTTCAAGTTCAATAAAGTTTGCTTTATAAAAATTAGGCTTATAATTTTCGGTTAAATCTATTTGATTTCTTTGATAATTATATGAAATTATTTCAAAAAAAGTTTCGTTATGGTGAACAGAATTTTTTAACAAGGAATATGGTGCATCTAAAACATTTACGTTATATTCATCGCAAGAAATGAAAAAGAGATCTAATATTTTATTCAATGAATTACGAACATTATTAACTTGAATTAAACCTAACGAGAATACATAATCAATAAATAGAATTTCAAAATCTTTGTTTAAATTACAAGCAATTAACATTTTTTCACATTGTGACCACTTCCAGTTAATATCTGACAAGTTAAAATCACCTAATACACATAAGCTTTCATTATTTGAGCATTTACCATTAATAAATTCAATATTTTGAATATGCTTTTCAAAAACAGTGAAATTGCTTTTAGGAGGAACATAGCTTACAACAAAATATAGATACTGCTTAGAATTAGTTTTAACACAAACACAAATTTGTTCAATGTCATTAGCAGGCAACGTTATTTCATGGCTACATAATGTAGAACGGATAGCTATTAGAATGCCACCACCTCGTTGAAGTGATGTTTTACACCGATCATTTCGAAAAACATTATAGATGTCACAGTTAAATATTTCGCTAGATAAGATATCACCATATAACCAGGATTCTGTGATTATGATGACATCGTAATCAGTATTAGAGCTCGTGTTGTATAAATCAGTAACTTTCGAACGAATTCCGCTCCCATTATGGTAGTACACTTTTAATGATGAATTTGGGTTTAAGTTTTTGTTGGATTCGTCTGAGCAGGTAAGTTTTTTGGCACGAATACGAAGGGACGAATTTTAACACCAACAGGCCAAAAAGACGCATCGAAGACTTTGCTTGCAATTTCCGATGGAATTCCAACTTTAAAATTCACATTGGGTGTATTTTTAGGATTATTAAGCGAATAGCAAAGATGCGAAGAAGATGTAATGTTTAAATTATCTGATATAAACTCAATAATATCATCTGTTTTGGTGGATGACAAAAAACTTCCTAAGTGATACCATTTAAGGTTTCTAGCAATTTTGAAATTGTATTAACTTGGGAACTTGATCCTCCTGGAAATAGTATATTGCTCTTCTTAACGAACACAAATAATATGCACTTTGGGTAACTTGAATATATCTAGTGCTTTTCAAAAAATCAAGTTGAGTTTTTTCGTACGCATTGGTGAAACGTGTTTGAACCACTTATATTCTGAAAACATGAAATTTGCGATTTTGTAATTTCGTATGATGAAATGATTTTGCTATACCAATTATCTTGCTTTGGCTTCTTAGCCTCTTTCACATTAGAGCGACCAACGAATGAGCGAATGAACGAACAAATCGGATTTGATACATATTTTATTTTGTTTTACAATTTTTTAACTAAAATTGTGCTAAATTATGAGTAACTAACTTAGATCAACGTTCATTTTAAAAGTTAACATAAGATATATTTGAAAATACAAATTGGTCGTTACCAAAGAAATCTATTCGCTACGACGATTGTTTTCTCAATTATTTCTTATTTTAACAAGAGAAATGAAAATTTTAGTGTCTTAACGTTAATCTAAATTAATTTTTTACCATTTAGTATAATTTTAGTTAAAAAAATATCTTTCGAAATAAAATCTCATTTATTCATTAATTCGCTCATTCGTTGGTCGTTCTCATGTGCACGATGCTTTAGTCTATCAGTTTTGACTTAAAAAAAGTGTGTCCCTTACTAAATATCATTTTAATTTCGCTTTAATTTCAATTTGTTAAAAGTTTTGAACATAACAATAAAAATATTGGTCAACGAAATGCATTTAGTCCGAAAGAAAGAAGGAACAGTGTAAGATTTTAGAGACTTGGTATTATGATTACGGAAAATTGATTACAGAAAGATTGTCAGTACACATCTTATGAAAATGCACCCAAATGAAATGCAAACATCTTTTTCTCTAATACTGAGGCAGAAACATCCCTTATCATGAAAAAAGGTATTCTGATGAGCTAAGGTCGTTAACTAGAATACAAAATTCCCTGGGAATGTTAGCCTCATAAGAAATTTGGGAACGTAAATACCGAGGAAATGTTTTCCTCGGAATTTATTGGTATCGGAAATATTATTTACAGGGAATCTTATCTGTCATTTCATAGTTTTTTTTTGTTCCATAGAAGATTCACGATCGCTGGAAAAATTCCGGGGGAAACAAATTTTCCAGGGCAACAAATTAAAGCTATACTAGAAGAAAGAATTTAAAAGAGTTCTTATTATCCTCAAGGATAACTCTGATTAATACGTCTTGAAATTATTACAACGGCACTGTTTCTTGTAATTATGGGCTTCTTTATTCCGGTTTGGGACTTCAATACGTCTCAATTGACATTTTGATTGATTTTACTCTCGCCTATTTCTCAAACGCCAAGTTGTTAAATTTTGCTATTTCATGTTTTCAAATTAATTCTGCAAGCTTCGTTCCATTCAATGGCCATGCAATGAATTATCAGTAATTTCCATATTTTTGCAATGAAAACAATTTTCCTTTATTGAGGAAACTTTTCTGCATCTGTGTTACTTGCATTTTGGTAATGACTAATTCGGGCTTCTTTGTAAATTCTAAAGAAGAAATGATTCCACTCGTTTGCAGTTCGTGTAAGCAACTCAAACCAAATAGCTTCAGTAAGTTCACCTGGAGCGTTGTAGATTTGGTTACGCGGCGTCATAAATACTCTTTGCCGTAAATCCTCTGCAATTGACTGGAAATCAGAATGAAAGCTGGTCGCAGCATCATCTAGAACATTACATTTTGTATTTATCAATGAGATCAATAATAAAGAAAACAGTTACCATTAAATTCTGGTATTCGAAATGAATTGACAATCTTCTCAGCATCTGGAATAGATAAATGCCCTTTTTTTTGCTCATCCGTTTCACCAAGAAATATTTTTAGTTTGGTTTCTGCAAAGCAAAACTTTAGCATTTTATCCTGCATTTGTTTCTCTGCGTCCGAAAAATCCAATCGTTTGGCTCGGTTCTTGACGAATAAGACATTTGGATAGTAATCCTCAACAAAAGGTTTCGTGTCCTGATTAGGTTTCGTCATTTCGGACATTTGAAACAAACGAACAAGGCTCATGTCAAAGCTGTCGTTTTGAACAAAAATTACTAAATGGCAAACGGAGAGGAATATGATGATATTATGCATGTCATCCATTTCGTTGGTTAGTTCATCTTTCTTGTAAGAATTGCATAGAACTGGCGGGCTGTCGAGAAGAATCATTCTATCTTTTGTGATGTACATGTGGATACTTTCAGTTCGTGGCCAAGCGGCACCTTTGTTGGGTTTGATCTTGATTGGGAAAACACTTTCTTGATCTTTAAAAATGGATGTATATGTCTCGGTGTTTATCTCGTCTGCAGCCAACATATTCATTATAGTGGACTTGCCAACACCTTGTCTTCCCACAACTCCCACAACCAGAAAATCCTTGTTGTTTTTAATCAAAAATTTGGAGGCGTTGAAGTTTATCTGCGATGTAGAAGAGATCACAGTCGCTGGCCGAGTCATTATTGGAGTGGGTTCGGCAATAGGAATATCTGATGTTGGCTCTTTTTGTGGTTGGGTTGACGAGTTGTTGGGGCTTTGAGAGTTGGGTTGACCGGTTGATGTTGCAATAGCAGCGCCATCAATTGATATGGAATCTTTGGTGACGATGATTGTTTTCTGTGGGACTACGTTGGATATGGATGCGACGGTAGTTGGTGAACCACCAGAATCATTTCGATCCTTTGCTTTTAATAAAATTTTCGGTTGAATAGGAGGATGTTCTTCAAAAGCTTTGGCGGCATTTCGATCTGGATCGCGTTTAGCTAAAATCACTGTGCGCTTTTCTTCTGGCTAATTAATAAAAACAATCTAATTAATCCACACTACATTAAAGAATTTAATTACCTTTGGTTTTCGATACCTCTTCTTTCTGTTTTCCGACATTATTAATAAAAAAAATGTTGAAAACAGTTTTTTAGAAAGAATTTATTTTGTTCTGCAAAATCGAAATAGAAACGTCAACAAAAAAAAAAAAATTTAAGAAGGTCTGTTCAAAGAAGCAGCAATACAAAACAGAACAGATTGAAAAATTTCAGAAAGAGTTCAGCATCAAACAGCACTATAAAACCAGAGTCTCCCAAACCAATGCAACTAACGACATGATAAATCGAAAGCTACAAATATGCTATGGAAGGGTTTCTGTTTTTTTGTTGTTGTTGCGTTTGTGTTGGAGTTTTCATAAAACTCTCTATAAAATAAAGTGACAAAAATGTGCAGTTTTTTTATGTAAAAACCTTATCAGCAGCTTTAAAGGCGTACCAAAACCGAATTGTCGAGTAGCCAAGTGCCAAAAGCTTTCATATGAAAAATGCTTTGTCGCTTTGTGCGTTTGGTGCTGGTAATCTCTCAGATAGAGGCTGTGTGGATAAAATTTGTCATTATGGTATCGCACTGTTACGTGTAAAGGTTTGCCCAAATCAACGTGTCGCATTAGTGTCACCCTGTGGCAAGGCAAAAGAAATTATTGACACAGCTTTATCGCTTGTCGTGTAAATAAATTTTGTAGTATATATATATAGAATACCCTATATATTAAAGTTTGAGAGCAACTGTAACTGAAATCTTTCCTTGCACGTTTTTTTTCGTTATTGTGAATACACAGCAATTAAACTTGTCAAGTTTTGACAAGACAGGCATTTTCGTGATTTAATTCCACCCGCAAGAACAGTATTTTTGTTACTTTCTTCTTTTATGCCTTTTGTTATAAAATAGTTGTTAACTTAGTATTTAATTTATTAATTAAAACCACTTTCATTATCTCATCAATAATTTGGAAGCAATAATGAACGACAGGCCGCCAATATACAGCCCACCATTGCGACCAGAAGATGAAGAAGATGAGCGCAGACATTTCCTCAACATTATTCAAGCCCTAAAATGTTACAGGTAAATTTGTTCGAGGATATTTATTATTATTTATTCTATTTCCTTTAGTTAATGAAAATATTTTAAAATAAAATTGATAAATGCATAGTTTGATTATTGGTTTTATATTTTTGTTTTTACAAAAAAGTTATAGTTAATAATTTCGCAGGTGTGTGCGGCATTTTTGTTGATAAGGTTATTTTTTTAAAGATCCAGATGTTGTTTTTTTTTCTTTATGCTTAAGACATGTGTTTGTTTAATATTTGATGGTCATTAACCTCTTCAAAATTATAAGACGGCTACAATGATTAGGGTTTTTGGGAGTACCCGAAAACATGGAAATATTCTAGTCGGAAAACAAATTTCTACGAAAAAATAGATCGTTATAATATTTTACCTCTAGATTACCCAAACATTTGTTTATATCTAATGTAAACGGCTTATTACCTTTGGGTTGGAATTTTATTTAAGAGCTGAACAGAATGCATAACTCGTGGCTGAGCGACGTCGCTGACATGAAATTTGTATGGACATCGCCCATCGGCAACAGAATGACGTCGCTCATCGCTAAGCGAATCGCCCATAAGTTCAAATGTTTTTAACTTTTTCAGCGACGAATCTGACATAATGTCAGCACTTAAAGCATATTCGTTTAAGCTTCACATTTTTTCTTTTTTAAATTCACACGTGCCTCCACTTACTAAATTTTGATGGCACCCAGGATGAACTACGGTCTCAACCAAAATGTCTCTCTAGGCAGTTCTGTCGCTAGCTAGTCGCCTCCAATACTATGCACACCAAGTTGATTCAAGGACGTCCTGGACTTGTGTGCGCCACCTCGTACTTTGCATTCACCATCTGCTGCGTTCGCCATCAGGGTTGGGTTCAAAGACTCGTAAGACTGGTGCATTGATGTCCATTAATAGGTCGCACCATATTACCGACAGGGTTTTTAATTTTAGAACATCCCCTCGAACGCCCGCCTTTCTTTCCTAAGAAGTCGTTGTTAATTTTTCTATTTTGTCCGTCGTGTTGCTCTCTCTTCAGTGGTACTGGTTCTTGTTTGCAACATTGCTTGGTAGGCCCTGTTCTTAGCTCCATTCGTCAGCCTGCGTTCTTCGTCGAACCAGGAGTTTCGTTGTGGTCGCCTAGCAAATCAGTGTCGGTATTTTTTATGGCTTGTTGACAATGTCTCAAGAGGCTGGTTGGCCGAGAGAGAAACCCGATCAGAAAATGTATAATTTTTTTTCACAGCATTTGCTCGGCGTTATAGATATCCGCATCCGTACTAGAGACACTACCAAGTTGTGGTTTGAGTCAATGTTTGCTGCCCAGAACTTTCGGACAACCAAGATACTGAAAGCTTGTCTGGCTCCCATCGCGATGTGATCAATTTGGTTGACGATTCTTTGATCACAAGACCGCCAAGTCCCCTTTTGTATATTGTGGTGTGGGAATTGGGTTCTTGCTGCGATTACATTTCGCCCATCCAAAAAGTCTACCATCCTGAGTCCCTTTAGTCAAGTACTTTCAGAAGTGTGCAAGTTCTTTGGCTACTTAATTTTTTCTTTCTACCTCCCTGCCTTTTTGGCCTTAAAGTCACACAAAAATAATTGAAGAATGCCAATTTCCATTATTCACAAACAAAATTTCATTTTAGATCTTATTCATATGCTCGAGTTGACAAAACCGAATACTACCTCAACACCCTCAACGAACGTCATCAAAATATGTTGGCCAAGTACCGCAACCACATCGGAGACGTACGTTATTGCATTGACGAAAATTTCAAGGTTATCCAAAAAATGCTACGTGACTCGGATGAAGTTGAAAAACTATTCTGCCAATACCCGGGCCCAGTAGTTCATCAAGAAGATAATAACCAGGCGCAAAAAGTTCGTTATCAAGATATGGAAAATGTAAGTAAAAAAAAAGTAAAAAAATTGCTTTATATGTGCTAGTGCGATTCTTTTCGATTATAATCTTATATGGAACGAAAAAAATATTCCAAAACAATGTCTTGCGACTCTTCTCTCGTTTACATAACCATACCAGCCAGTCGTTGAACCTTTTAAATTATTAAAGGTCCAGTCCACACTGAAGCAGTTCGCACGTGATTGGAGTGCTGAAGGCGAACCCGAACGCTCACAATCATACAAACCAATTATTGATGCAATCGAAAGCTTTTTCGACCCTGAGAAAATGTTAGTTCACTTTTATTTATTATTTCAAAAAAAAAAGTAATAAATGTTTGCTTTATAGGGAATTAAATGAAGTTAAAGTTTTAGTACCTGGAGCTGGTCTGGGGAGATTGGCCTATGAACTGGCATGCCGAGGATACTTTTGTGAAGGCAATGAATTTTCATATTTTATGTTGATTGCTTCCAATTTCGTGCTGAACCAGTAAGTAAATAAAAATCATTTTTTTTTCTTTTTTTTCTGTAAATGATTGTGGAATTTTTCTTTTTTTTTCAGATGTACAATTGAAAATCAATTTACATTGTATCCATGGGTGCATCAGTATGTTAATAATTTAAGAAAATGTGATCAAATTGCTCCTATTAAATTTCCTGATGTTTGTCCATTAAAATCACCACCAAAAGGTGAAATTATGATCACCGCTGGTGATTTCTTGCAGGTATAACAATATTTATTTTTAAATTCTTCTTCTAATAACTAATTTATGTTTTTCTTTTGGGTTAGGTGTATGAAATACCGAATTCATATGACTGTGTGGCAACATGTTTCTTTATAGACTGCGCAAACAATATCGTAGAGTTTATCGAAACCATATATAAGTAAGTTTGTAGTGTAGAGTGAAAACTATTTTACTTAAAAACTTATTGTAATGGGGCGAATTCATAATCGGTTTTAAGCTCCTGTTTGGCTGATAGGCTTGACCAGGTTAATATACTGAAAATTGATCTTGTGATTGTGATATATTTGGGATTATTACTTTCACAAAACTCATTAAAGGGGTTGGTGAGTAGCTATAGCCCGAAATGTCGGGTACTTGTAGATTATTGAAGAAATGTGTGTCTGAAAGTGATCACCTGGTTTAGAAGAACTAATGCACGTGTAGTCTGCGGCTCAGGGTGCTTTTTAAAAGTATGTTCATCTTCTTAATCCCTTTTGGATGTATCTTTTTTCTATCAGGCCCATAGGAGTCTGTGACTGCAAGCAACGCTTTTAGATGAGTTTGCTAATCTGCTGCTTCATGTGTTCGTCTCATGTAGTCTATAGGCAATGAGGTCTTTTGTTCAGAATCAGCTGCGATTTCCATGATTTTTTTTTTGTATTTTATTTAAAATTAGAAAACTTTATTTTTATTATTTAAGCAATAATATTAATGATATTGTGTAAACAGGGTAATTTGCATAAGATATGACAAAGGGCTAGAGCGTGTAGCTTGTGTCAAATCTACACACAAATCTTTTCGGGGTGCAGACGTTGTCCTGCCCTGTAGAATAGTTTCTATTCTTACATTTATTGTCTAATTACATGATGTAATTGTTTTTATAAAAACACTTGAACTTATGTGCGAATCGCTGAGCGACCTTACAAATTTCATCTGTCAGCGACGAGCGATGCATTCGTTTCAGCTCTTTAAGAACGTCTGATTTCCCAAATGTCACAAAAAATCCGACAAAATTAGATTTTTACTGACTGTTAACCAATCAGATCGTCTCAACTGAACTGAACGGAATGTTCTTGAACCCGGGAAATGTAAATTATGTTGTCTGAGCTCTCAGACTCGTTCATTCTGTCGTTTTCATCTTCGACCATTTTCCATGTCTTGGCTGTAGTTAAATAGAGGATTTCTAACCTTGTTAGTTTTCTAAGCCATGTGGTAGCGTTGATAAATTTCAATAGGTTTTTAGATTTAAAAAAGAAACTGTTTTACCCTATGCAACACGTGCGAGTTTCTATTTTGGAGTGTGTTTTTATTTGCAACCCAGAAATTGCAAAGAAGCTGCGGGGTTAGTAAACATTTATCATTGAACTGTTTTTTTTTAATGTTTTATTATTTTAACTTCTCAGACATTTCGTCGCTACAATGCAGAACTAGTTTAAGTCCAAATACTAAGTTTTGCAGGAGCAATTTGAAATTTTTAAATTGGTACTACTCCAATGCAAATTGTTATTTTGTACCTAAAATAGTGACAAAACGATTGCAGTTTGAAAGACCGTATGAGCACTGGGACGCGCGGAATACAACTGGTATTATGCTAGAATAAAAATCCCGATTTTTGAGAATATTGGACTTAGGCTAGTTCTGCCCCGTAGCGAGATGTATGCTTAGTTTTAAACTGAAAAATAATCCGCTAAAGATTATGGATGAAGTCGTGCATTGACAAAATGAGTGAAAAATCTTAGCTTTGTTAAAAATTGAACTTAAGCCATTTCTTAGACTATTTTCAAAAAGCTTAACTTGAATAAAATAAATTGATATCAAAGTTAAAATTGTATTATTATTATATTATAATGAATTTCATTCATAATCGAAAATCTCATACAAATCGAAATTAAGACTTGATTCTGGTGATTGGTTTTTCGGGATTAGTAACAAAACTACGATACTAATGGAATTTATTTTAAGGCATAAGAGTGTTCGCAGTGCAGTAGGATCTAACAAAAATCAGTCAAAAATCTATTCTCAGCTGGGTCTGCCTTTTCCTTTTATTGGCAACTCGGTATTGTTTTTATATTAAACATGTACCTTCTACCATACAATTATTAAGTAATGACAAAAAAAGTTTTTGTTAATTCTAAACACTTAAAATTATACCCCTTAAATATTTAATGTCATCCATATTGACGTTATTTTTGTTATTTTTAGAATTCTAGTTCCTGGTGGAATATGGGTTAATCTAGGCCCACTACTGTATCACTTCAGCGACATGCAATCAGAAAACAGCATCGAGCCGACGCACGAAGACCTTATGACAATAATTGATGCAGTCGGTTTCGAAACAATCAAGAGTGAGACTGGTGTACGTACAAAATATGCACAAAACCCTAGATCCATGCTCAAGAGTGAATACGAAAGTCTCTTTTGGGTTTGCCGCAAACCAAGTATATGTTCGAAAACGCCAACAGAGACCGAGCAGAATGGTCGACCAGCGGAAATGACTATTGAATGAAGCAATAACCTGCAAACATTGAATTGTCTTCTCTTAAAAATGAATTAGCTTTACGTTTCTTTTTTTTTTTTTTTTCTTCTACACATACATATATATATTTCTTTTCTTTTTTTTTCTTTTGTTCACATCCACTTATTTTTAAATTTTACAATTTGAGTTCAAAAATTGAACAAATAATTGTGGCACTTTGTCCAAAGTGCTACTAGTTGAA
This sequence comes from Meliscaeva auricollis, assembly GCA_948107695.1. Classification (NCBI taxonomy): domain Eukaryota; kingdom Metazoa; phylum Arthropoda; class Insecta; order Diptera; family Syrphidae; genus Meliscaeva; species Meliscaeva auricollis. The sequence continues at coordinate 41,040,281 of OX403619.1, read as the reverse complement.
TGCATTTTGCTGTAGTTAAGAAATTGTCTTCGCAATCGGTTCAACTGAATAGCATTAACATTATCTGGGAGGTCGACTTTAATGTTGCTACCTTTGACTGGCACAGGACCGGAAATACCTATTTTGCGGGATGACATAACATCTGCAACTATTTGTTGGGTCAGTTGATCCATTTCGAAAAGATAATTTGTTGCACTAATGGGAGCCTGCAAAAAAAAACACACACACACACACAAACATAAGGTGGAATTAAAATAATAAATCAATGTAAATTATTTAACTTGACGATTGTTTTGTTTGTTTGTATACAACTAACATTAATCCATACATAATTTTGTTTTGTTTGTAAATAAAAACATTTAAAATATAAAATAATTTAAAAAAAATTCTTACGTTTTGTGTACTCATGTTTGGCGGTAATGGGGCTGAATCGAAGAGTGCACTATAAATGCCCTCACAGTCGAGTTGGTCTTCGGGAAATACGACAAATAGCGGCTTATCCCAACGGCAGTTGCCGTGGGGTTCTTCGAAACGCATACACAATGCATCAAAAATTTCCCGCGTGTAGGGTGTATTCGAGTTATTGAGCGTTGAATCGTCATCTGGAGTGAGACTCGTTTCTTCTTCGGTACGTTGACAATTAAGTTCCCAGGCTTTATCTTTTTGAATGCCACAGAAGAGAGTGCATTGTGTGCCGCGGGCTGCTTTTGTTGCACAAAACAGTTCATATCGATAACCTTTAAATAAATTTTGTAAATTAGGGGAATTCTTAGGTGTAAAAAAAAGAAATTCCTAACAGTTTAATTTAGGTCAAATAGAGTAGGCTTAAATATACGGAAACGTGGCAGTCAACGGTATCGTAACTAGTTCCAGTCAGGATGAACTACTTAGTAAACAGAAACATCTAATAAGATGTAATAAGAGTATAGGCTTATAAGGAGCGGTTAAACCGGCATCTCGTCCTTGGAGTCATTTAAGAACCTGACTTTCCAAGTTAAAGGATTCCGCCGCTGCCTGGGCGGTAACTCCTCCACATAGGAATGAGTTTGATAGCTATGTACGTGGAATTTCTTGACTTTAAACAGGCAAAGTGTCGAACTCGAACAAGCTAATATTACAGCCATCTAGGAAATGCGATGAGATGGAGAATGAAATCCTGAGATATCTACTACAGGAAGTGCTTCAGTGCGGCTGTTTGGATTTGGTTTTGTTATAAGAAGATAGACTTAGGCAAGAAGACAATTTTCAAGTCAATTTTGTATGGACTAAAGGCCGTTAAAAAAGCTATATCAAATCAATAATTTAACAAGTTTAATTAAATAGTGTTAAGTCTTCTACTTGGCTGATTTTTTAATTTATTTCAGTAGTATATAGAATTTGTATTATTAAACCTTCATTTAAGAAGTCATTTATTTTAATTATGTAAGCCAGCGCCTTGTCACAATCCGCCTCAGTTCCAAATTTAATAACATGGAGCTGATCCCACGCCGCAACAGAGGAGAAATATAACCCGACCAAAGAAGCATTCGGGAAGCAACGGGACTTCTCGAAAAGATGTATGAGAGTTGCATAAAGTACGTTTTCAACATTGTTCTTGGCAATTTTAACGCCAAGATCGGAAAAAAAGGCATATTTGGTTCAACGGTCGGAGGACATAGCCTGCACGATAAAACTTCCGATAACGGACTCAGACTGATTGGTTTTCCAGAGCGTAATATCATCATACTCGATTCCCATACACCAATTTTCATGACTTTTTATAAGACAGAGGAAACCCTCATTTTAGGTGGACGAGCACAACATACTTGGTGTGCGTGAGTGCTGGCCGCTACCTAGGGACCGGGCTGGTTGTTTGTTGAGGCGGAGATCCACCCTGTATTTTAAGAAAGTGAGCAACAAATCTTTCAGAGCAGTAAGCTCTAGAAAAAAAATTCTAGAATTTTTGTCACTGTTTGTTCTTATTAGTGCCGTGGGGTTATTATTAGTCGCATAATTGACATAACCAATAAAAAAAAATTAACATCCTCTTAACATACCTTTGATATAATTTCCAGCGTCTAATATAACAACATCGTCTTTATTTAAAAGTCTTATAGCTTCCGACTTCAAGTCACTTCGGACAATCTTTTCTTTCTGGGAATCTGCGTAATAAATATTCTTCTTGAATCCCGCTTTCGGGATGGCAACATTTTCTGATATTAGTTTCACCTGTTTGCCTTTTGTCGTTAAGAACTCTTGCAGTTGTTTCGCTCTGGTGGTTTTTCCACTTGATGGGAAGCCGGATATTATAATTAATGGCATGGGAAAATTATTTACAAAAAGTACAAATTGGGAAAAGGTTTGTTGTTCAGTTTTATGTTCGTTGTGTAGTTGTGTCAGATACGAATGCTTTCAAAAAGAAATGTCAAAAAAGCAATTCACCACATATTTTCCCCATGAAAAGATTATAGTAGAAATATGATGAAAAGAAAAAAAAACAAATAACTGTGAACTGACACTATGCCTGGATTTATTTTTGTTTGTTGACGGAAATTTTGTATCTCATGGATCTATGTTTTGAGTCTTCAAATTGATAAAAAATTTAAAAAATCGATTATTTTTAAAATAAAGAAAGAGTTCCAGATGATAAGGGAATTCCTGCAACTGTGTAAGCCCTTGGTAAATTTGGTAAATGTGGTACTGTCATTGCTATACAAATCTTGCCATAGATATTTTCCATGTTTTCCAAGAGTTTACCAGGCAGCATAAATACGAGTATTATTCATTAGAGGAGTTCACATTCACTAAGTTACTGGACGACTAGCTGTCAAAATGGCCATATCGGTCGGATGGTTTTTAAATGATATTTATATTTTTCAAGGGAGAGAGCTGTCATTTGGTCGTCCGTTAAGTTAATCAATGCGAACCCCCCATTGACGATTATTCTCCAAAACAAAACACAGTTTGATTGACAAACATTTGAGAGTGTCATGATCATGGCTTGATGGTCTAGAATCTAGACAGTAAAGCATCTTATCAAGCAAATTGGAGGGTGTGAACTCCCCTAATAACATCTGAAAAAAGGCCTAATCACAATCATAAATTAAAATAAATTCGTGGTGAGTTTCTCAGACAGCAGGTGTTCAAACAATTTGGTATTCCCATTTTTTTTAAATATGGCAGTTCGTCTTTTGCTTGGTTAATCCTTCATTGTCCTTACTTGTAATTAAAAATACAATATTTAAAATAAACCAAAAATCAAAAATATAGTTAGTATTTTGTTTTGTGAAAGATGTCCTGTGCAGTAAACAATAATGCTTTTGAAGTGATCATTACTCCTTCGCGTAAAAGAAAACGCGATTCAGGACGCACAGAATTACCATCAAATGACACTCCCTCAAATGCGACTCATCATAAAGCATCTGCATTCTCAAATGCTGCTTTTTCATCCACTCCAAAGAAAGAAATCCAAAGTATCATTCAGAAATTCAACCGATTCCCACCAAGTAAGAGGCGTCCTTTGGGCAAAGAAAACAGCAGTTGTTTTGTGACAACTGATACTACTTGTTTGGAAGTTAAATCAATTGTTGATTTAGTGAAACAAAATGTAGTAGCTGAAGCTGGCAATCCATTTGAAGTGATTCGAAAACCACCAAAGAAGAAAAAGAAATCTGAACTAGAAGAAGCTTGTTTTACAAATACTGGATTAAATCTAGACATACCAGAAAAGCAGTTTAATCCGTTTGAGGTAGGTACAAAACGTAGAAGATTAAGTTTCCAAGTAAAATGAGATAAGTTTAAGAATATATTGATTAATAAGTCGAGTCTGTATTGAATTTATGTATATCTTCTAGGTTAAACGTGTGTCTCCAACAAAATTAGTTAGAGCAAATGAACCACAATGCTTTGTGAATCCAGCACTTAATATTCGCATTCAGGACACAACGGCAGCAAGGAACCCTTTCGAAATACAGCGCAGTAATCCGATATGTGAAATTACATCAAATGGAATCGAAAATCCGGGCTTGGACTTGGCAAGTGCACCATTGCGTATTGGAATTCCTTTTAAGCCAACCATTGGCTGTCGAATTGACTTCAAAAATCTAACACCCTCAAAAATGTTGGCAGAAAAACTTGTATTTTCTCCAATGAACTCAAAAACTCCCAGAATCTTAGCCGATATAAGTGAAGAAGATACCACAATGGACATTGGAAAAGAGCTAGACCTTTATCAATTGGAGTTGGAGAACAGTATAAATGAAGCTAAGCAGAGAAAAACTATCAAAAGTGGTTGCCGGACCTTCAGTGAGAAATTAGAAGACATTGAAGAAAATTCACAGGAAGAAGAAACTACTGAATGCAAAGAACCTAAAACTCCAGAAGCACCTAATGTCAAATTAATTTCAGAGAACAACCAAGACACCGTAAGAATTGAAGATGTAGAAACTCCACCAGTGCAAAAGGTTTCTGAGCAGGAAACAGCTACGTTTGTTGTTAACAAAACTTATATCAAGGACGCGGTTGACAATGAATCATTTACAGATGATGAAGGTATTGACTATGATGATACAGAAGATGATGATGTCGGTGTGGACTTTAAGGCTCCTGCTCCATTTGTACGAGCTTATCGTAGGCCGGATCCAATTCCTCCATCGCCACTGAGCATTGAAAATCACAATAGTGGGGATTTAAAGAGTGGATTAAAAGTTCCAACTGCAGTTGGCGCTGAAACCAAATCATCAATGAAGAGCATGCTTCGCAACAGTATTAGAAAGTTAATACATTCCAACAAGAGTTCAAGTGATGATAAAATGGAAAAGAAACCTTTTGCCTCTTCAGAGCATCAATCAACAGGTAATCATTTCATGGAAACAATTAGACATAGCTTACGTCGGAAACCACAGAAAGAAACCGTCGATATGCCTTCTGCTGAACCTTCTGCTCGTGAAGTATCTATCATTGATACCAGCGAAAGGAAAATGAAACTCAAATCGAATATAACTGAAAGAGATTATATTAAAATGGAAGATCTTACATCGGAGAGAAAGACTTCTTTGCGGAGTAGCATAAGAAAATCTACTCGAGATGTTAAGAATCAAATTATGAAGTCAGTTTTCCATAAAAACATTGAAGAGTATAATTTTTCAAAATGAGTTATTAAAAAAGTTATTTATTTTTTGCACCAGTATTATAAATTTTATTTTATTTCACTTTTATTTTAATTTATTCAAGTATAGTTTATTTCCTTTTTTTTAAAGGAAAATATTAAATACATTTTGTCCATTTTTTGTTTGTAATACTTAAATTTTTAATTTCATTTAGTCAGTTACTCAGAAACCTGAGCTGGCTAGTTGTTGTAACATTGATTTAATAAAATGTTTGAATTTTACACCTTTTAAGTGTTTGCTTATTCTTCTTTTCCGTTATCAGATAAAATTTTTAAGACATCGGAGGTTTTCAAAAAGTATAGTCAAATATGATCGTCGTTTTTTGACGCATATGCTGGAATGGTTAATTATGAACAAAGGTCCAGCACATAACTTGAAACAATAATCAAGCTGAGTCGACAGAATAGAGCATTGGCAGCATCTAATTTGATTTAATCTACTGTATTTCATGGAAAACAGTCGACAGTCGATCCAAGTTACATGCTGCCAATGCTCATTTGTATCAACTCAACTCGATTGTTTCAAGTTACGTGCTGGACCCTCAGCACATTTTTATTGCCCTTTCGAACAGTTGACTTTTGCAGTTTGCGGTTGCAGGTAATATGTATCTGTTAGGTTGGATTTAAACTTTGGACTTACGTGTAAACAAATAAAATAATTTAAAACCAGGGCTGTATTGATTTATTGCGGAGAAAAATATTATTCTTAGAATTTTTACGAATCCCAAAAATCTCATACAAATTGCCATTACAAACAGATTCTGCAATTATCTTTTTTCCTTCGACAAATCTACGATACGAATGGAATTTATGATATAGCCCGATGGTGTCACATTTGAAAAAGGAATAAGTCACATTTTGCAACTATTCCAAAACCATTATATCAAAGCTATTAAAACATCTGTTGGTCGTGATTTTGAATTAAATTAGGAAAAACCGTTATAAACCTGATTTTTATAAACTTGATTGTATATTGAAAACAACGACTTACGCATAGACCACGTTTAAGGGTACGACCACGCAATAAGCGGCAGACCGATAAAACTGAGCGTTTAAATATAATTCAAACAATAAATTGTATGGAAAGCAGCACGTCGACCCTGAGCGGAGTGACATTCTTGAGAAAAAGACGACTTTTTAAAGCGAAAAATAACTTAAGAGCACTTATAAAGCTATTAAATATGGAAAATAGTGACTAATGAATGGTCTTGCTGGCCAATCTTCAAGTTGAGAGCGCTGACTCCGAAAAGAGTTAGAACCACTTAGGGTATCCATACTAGTAGGTATAAGACTTGCTCTTTATTTTGATTTTTAATAAAATATTCCAAGTCTGGTCATTTTGGCTCGTTGTGTAACTCATTGAGTATTGAGACATACAAATGAAAGGGTGTACTATTTGTTTGTAAGGGCACAAGTCTGTATCTCGAGCAGAGAAAGTGCAATGTAGCATTTAATGTTCAAAAATATATGATACATAAGAAAGCTAAACTTCACTATTCAATCACCCGTTTTCATTCGTATGGTGACACAATGCATTTTTCGATTTTAAGAGCTTTTTTGTATGGAACTAGGCATATTGCTGTAACACTGCTTAGCGTATTAATTGTTTGTTTGAGCACAAGTCCTTATCACTTGGAGGGAAGTGCAGTGGAACATTTAATACTAAAAAAGTATTAAAAGTAACTATTTTTATTTGTAGGTATTTTTGGTAAAAAAAGTGTAAAATGGAGAAAATTGATATATATTCATCGTGCATCTTCATTCTGCATCTTCAGTCTGCATTCTCATCGTGCTCGTGCATTCTTATCCTGCATACTCATCCTGCATTCTCATACTGCATCTTTATCCAACATTCTCATCCTGCATTCCCATCCTGCATTCTCATCATCAAAGCTACAAGGCTACAAACGCTGCAGAGCTTTTAAAACTACAAAGCGACAAAGCTAAAAAGCGATAGAGCAAAAAGTTACAAGCGAAATGCATATTCCAAACATGTGTGCAAAATTTCAATTAATTCTGTTGCATAGTTCAGATTTTACGGATTTTTTTTCCTCTCTCCCATGCCAAATGGCACCAGGTAAAAAATTTAAGTCTAGTTTCAGTTCCAAACATACCAAAAAAAAACTGAAAAAATCGTCTTTTTCTTTTGACTTTTTATGGATTATTGAAAATTTTGCAATCTATGTATATAATAATATTTAAAATTTTGTTTCTATTAAACCCAACTGGATCGCACGTACATACATTACTCTTGTGCTCTTGTGCTCACTAAATTCGATTTTAAAATTACTAAAATAGATTCTTAATTGATTTTGCCCTAAAAACGCAGTCCGCAATTTAATTTCTTTTATAAAGATGAATTGTTAGAAAAAAAAATTGAAAATCGTTAAAGCCGTTTTAAAATTAAAAATATTTTTGATACGTATAAAAGATTCAAAAAAAGCTTGGAATGCTATTTTTAAGATAATTTACTAACATCTAAGACCTAAATTTTGAAAAAAAAAATTACCGTTTGCGAAAAAAAGATTTTAAAATATTGTTAATAAGCATAAAATCTTTCATGTAAAAATTAAAGTTTTTAATAAAAAAAAGAACCGACTTCAAAATGTAAACATACCTAAAAAAAGGAAAAAAATAAATTTACTTACATATTACCAATCAATACTTATTTTTATTTAAGTATATACCAACTATTTATTGATTGTTTTAAAATTTTAAAGTCGGTGCCACCTTTATAATTAATTTTACTGTTTTTGGCAACGACTTCAAAATAAACAATTATTGAATAAATCACATAAATCGGTCCACAAAAGAAGTACTGCCCGAACAGACATACAAAAAAAATATATGTATACAATCGAATTGAGAACCTCCTCCTTTTTGTGAAGTTGGTTAAAAATTGTTGAAATCGAGTGAGTCATTGAGGAGAAAACTAGAATTTAAAAAAACGGTCCTATGTCAGGTACCATTTAATAGCAATTTTTGAAAAAAAAAAACCGTTTTCATAAAAAGATACAACTTATCCAAAAACATGACCACTATTTTTTTTTTTAACAAAATCATAGGAGCCATTTTTCAGAATAAGGTTTTGCTAAATACCTAATGGTAGGTACCGTTATTTTTGGTCCAAAAAAATTTATTGAAAAAACGTCTGGGAAAAGTCTTTAAAAAAACCACATACCAAGTTTGAAGTAAATCAACCCATCGTTTAGCCTGTGGCCTCTGATACATCCACACAGAATTGTCAGACCCACTCTTTTATTTAGTATTTTCTATAACATCGTAATTTCATTTTTGATTGTTATCTCAAATTTTTTTTTACATGAATGCGTAATTTGATATTATATGGAAAGTACCCAAAAAGCAAGCAAAAAAATATCGCTGTATATTATTTTTTTTTTTGCAAATAAAAATGTAGCAACATTAAATATTTTTAGTACTCGATCGAGAACCAAAGGTTTAGTAACGGATTAAGGGCTAGCAACTATGCGGAAAAAAAATTAAGTGGACATTCGACGATTTACAGTCGGAATAATCAGGGATTGAAGATGGTTAAACGTGAACAAATTGGCCCTAAGCCAAATTTGCATCCGCGAGAGGAATAGACCACCCTCCCACATGATTTGTTTTTGTTTTAACATTTAAATTCTAACCCAACCTATATGACACAGATAGGGGCGTACATACCATTGGGGCAACTGGTGCTCTGCCCCGGAACCCCCAACCAACAACCGAGCTCCCATTGGAGATAATGCAGAGAAAAAGTCTGAAACCGCATAGAAAAATAAAATAGATTTACATTTGTTACCATTATGGGCCCCCAGAAAAATTAAAAGGACTGTTTCTGTAAAAGTTCCAAGTAAGCATGGCTATCTTCAGACGAACTTTTGAGGCCAAACAGATATTTAATTTGCACGGCTAGTAAAAACAGTCTGTTAAAATTTCTTCAAGGTGCCCCAGAGAAAATATGTAACTTGAGCGAGTTGATGGCATAAAAATATTACTTTAGGGGCCCCAAACAAATATATAGGGTCAGAGTATGTAGATGCCAAAAATATATTATTTTCGTGACGTAACTATTATAGGATAGGCAGAAAATTTTTTGTGACTCCTTCCATTTAGGGGCTTCTGTACACTGTAGAAATGTACATGCTAAACCGATATTGTTTCATACAGTATAATTACGACATACATATCTGGTAGAGGATTTTGTATGACCCTTCCATTAAAGGGCCCCAAAAAACAAAATAAAAGAGGTGTTGTTTAGATGCCAAAAGGAATAATAATCTGCCATTAGGTAACTTCTACAACATGACTGGCAGATGTTTTTCTATTAGAATTTTCATACAGAGGCCCAGAAAATAAATTAAGTGTAGTTGCCAAACAAATATAATTTGTGGGACCTAAAACAAATAATCTGTAGCAAATAGGGAAAACACCTTAAGACCATTGTTTTCGTTTTGAGTAAATTAAGTTTTAATACTTAAACTTAGCACAGAAGTTTTTAAAAAGAATAAAGATTTCGAATTAAATTGTTGTTCTTTTTTCCCATAAAAAATAGTTTTTGGTGGGCATTATTTGTGGACTTAAGATTTTTTGTCTGAATAAATTGTGAAAAAATGGACTTACGTTATTATGAAATGCGTTGATTACAGCTAAACTTTAATGATTTGGTTCATGTTATGTAACGCATTTAATTGAGTAAACATTACAAATTTATAATCTGTCAAAAACTCATTTTTGCGAAAAATTAACTTACGTTGTTCTGCCTATCTGCCACAGAAATACACACTCAACTCCGCTTAACTTCACGCCACTTTATCTATACAACAAACCTGCAACGAACGCCACCGACCTGAATAAGTATGCCAATCTTGTTTCATACGTATTCGTTTCAATTGAATACCAACAAACAACAGACCAAACCGAATGGAACCGGATACGTATGAAATGAGCTCTGGTTGTAGTTTTTTAAATTTTTAAATAAAAAAAACAAAATTCAAGAAAATCGAACATGAACAAAATACGGACCGATCTAGATGAAATCGAAACGTGTAAAACAAGTAGTGTATTAAAAAGCCGATTCCCCTGCGCCGCCGCGCCGCCGGCGTTTTCTACCCTTATGTCCTAAGTCACAAGATCATTCTCATTTTATTGAATTTCATTTGTAGTTCATATTTTTAAGACTCATTTGATATTGCAGCTGCATGCTAAGAAGTTTTAAAATCTTTATAAATGTAAATATTACCGCTTTTTGATAGAATTTTCAATTTTGTTTTTCGTAACCCATGTATTTCTTTTATTTTGATGTTTTAAATAAGGTTCACCTACTTGAAATTTAAAATTTATAGCATTAAGCAAAAAAAAAAAAATGGAAAGGCAAAAAAAAATGGGAAAAAGGGCCCCCCATTTTAGTCTTGCCCCGGGGCCCCATCAGTTCAACGTACGCCTCTGGCCACAGACTTGTTATGGACTAAGTAAGCATATTTAATAATTTAATAAAAATGTTCAATATAAGAATGAAAACCACATCAAATTTTAGGTATCTAAATTATATAATGTATACATAATTAATAGGTGTGTGATCTTTAATTAATCAATAAAAAACTTTTATTTCTTGTTTAACCCAATAATTTATAAGAAAAAATAATTTTGTTACAAAACAATTATTTGTAGACCGTTTGAAGAAGCGGTCTTTTACGTTGCTCAATTGGTTTATATGCATGTTGATATACACTTGCTAATCTCCAATGCTCCGGATAGCCCCCTTGTCCAGCGCCACCTTTTAAGCTTGTAAACGGTGGAACTAATGTTTCAATATCGTAGTTCTTCTTATTGTACGGATTTCGTGGCCTCGGAACAACAAGAACTTTATTACTTGTTGAACAAGATCCACTTGACATTGAGCTACATCCACTATCCGAGCTTACTACTGTGCCTGCCGCATTTATTTTCGGTATACCGGCTCGAAAAGCAGATTTATATTCTTCTTTTTCATCTGGATAAGATTGCGGTGCAACCTTATGACACATTCTGGCTGTTCTTCTAAAGAATCCCGGTTGTGGTTCACCATTTTTCTTCGTTCCATATTTTCGACATGAGTGTTCTCGTGACGGTTTCTCATTTTCTTTAGGGTAGTCACTGACTTTGAACATTGAAAGATTTGGAGAACTTTGATAACGCTTATGATCGAAACCATTTTTGGTGGTGGAGCTTCCGCTACGCGATACACTCTTTGCTCTCGAGCTTTTATCGTTTTTAAATTCAATAGGAGATGTTCCACAGGTACATTTCACAGGCTCCGAGCGACCAGCTTGAGCAAAGTCTGTTTTACGTCTCATTATGTCCTTATCGAAAAAACCCGGTTCACCAAAAGTACTCGTGAAAACACCCGCTGAGCGTCCAGTTTGAACTTTCTCTGGTGTTCGAGGTGTCTTAACAAATGTGAACACAGCTGGACCAGCAGAATCATTTGATCCATCTATGTGCCTAGCAAGTTTAGGTTCATCTGCAGGATTGTCTGGTCTATAGTCCCAACAAATAGCCAAGTCCATTGAACCCATTTTCTTCGCATCAATCGATGAAAATGGACGATAATTTGATGCTACATCATTATAGACCTTTGGAACAACTCCACAGGTTTTTGGACGGAAAATTTTCATTTTTGTACAGTGAGTAGGGCCAGCATTGTAGGTTTTGATCCCTACTCCCGTAGCAATGGGATTTATATTCAAGGCCAAGCCGGGATGTGGGATTCCCTCAGCTTGTAACTTTCGAAATACTTTATCAGCTACACAGTCAGGTAACGGTTGATGGTCTAAATTATCCTGATGCATTTTTCGAGCCATCTGAAAATTTGTGTAGGCCGGTATGACCGGTGAAGGGGTACGTTCATGTGGTTTTTCCGTAATTGACCTGTTTACTGATAGATGCATTTTTTCAAAATTATCCTCAACTTCTTCGTTGGTGATAGTGTTGTTTATGATTGGAAAAGCTGACTGACTGTGACCTGTTTTCTTCAAAAATTGATTTTCGTTCTCGTGATTTTCTAAATTAAATTTGTTTGTTTCGAATTGAGGTTCGAAATGATTGTCTCGTTCGTATTTTTGTTGTAATAGAAGATCTCTCGAGATATGTTGTTGTTCGTAAGGTGTTAAGTCACCTGGAAGATATTCCGAATCTAAAGACTGAAACGAAAATAGTTTGTTGTTCAAAGAAAGAATAGTAACTTATGTGTTTGTATTTATTGTGTACTCGTATGTATATACAATACATAATATATATAAGTGCAGTAACCAAATCTGAACTGTGCTTCGATGCAATTATTAAGGATAGGATCAAAAGTTCATCAAAATTAGATTTTCTTGCACTCTGATTTTCTGAAATGCTTAAGGGATCAGTGACAAACTAAGTGAAAAACAAGCAAGTTATTATTTAATTTGAGTACCTTTGACTTACTTTGGATTTTTCTAATTTCTTTTGCTTGTTTTCTTCTCTTTCAAATAATTGGTCGTCCTCCTTACATTCGATACTCTTGGTTTCAAATTGCTTCCATTTATCTTTGCCGGTTAGCTTTCGGTTAATTTCTTCAGCTTTAGCACGTGAAATTTTACGTGGAAGTTGATGAGTACCCTTAAAGTAACCCCATGGAGTATCATCAGATCTAAAAACATATATTAATAGAAAATATTTTTATAAGGAAAGGTTTTGCGAAACAAAAAAAAAATTCGTAAAATCACCTTTTAACGTTAGGCAACAAATGACCCCGATCGTTGGCTATTATTTTTGTTGAACATTTGCGCTGACGTGGGCGTGGAGGATACCATTTGGGTACTTCCCAGTTGCAAAGTCTTTGTGCCTTAAACGAGTTTTCGAACTGAAAATGTTTGAAAGGTTATTAATAAAAAAATATATGTAGCTATCTGCAAACAATGTAAACATTTAGATACAAAAAAAATGATTAATAAAAAGACAATAAATTAAATTGCACTTGCTTGGTATAATTTTTATCCCTTTATAATCCCCTTAAAAACTTACCGGTACAACCCTAATTGAATCTACCCTCGACCTTGCTTGCACCAAACAAAACACCCTTCCATTCCCAATAAAACCATACTATTACAGTGTAATTTTCATCATTGCCTGGTGTGTGGTGTAAGTACTATATGCCTTGATGCGGGGTGACATGTGTAAAAATGCATTTAACATAATCTTTCAAAGATGTTTTTTACTTTTTTAGAAATTATATTTATCACAAATAAAAGGAGGCGCACTATTGAAGCCATCGTGGTATTTTCTAAACAAGTAAATCACATCTAAGACAAATATCATTTATCATCGATAAAACTAGAAGAAGCAAGTGCCTTGACAGACTATATTTGGCATATGGATTAAACTCTCATTTCAGTCTATTTTAGTTTAGTTTTGTTTTAGAGGAGGTTTCAGCATCTGTCTTTTTAACAAATAACAAAAATGATTGAAATCTGTTCAATATTTTGATCTAAGCTTAGATTGAGGATGGTTTTCTTTTTTTCTTCTTCTTAGACTAAAAACATCTCGAGCAAGTCTTAAAGCGAGCGGAAAAAACAAATTCATAGTTTCATTTTTCATAGCTTGCAGGGAGTCTATCTCACCTCAATATGCGAAAATAGGCATATCGTACAAAGAAAGATGTCTTAGGGTTCCGAGATTTTTTAAATCGGACAAAGAATCTCCAGTTGTGAGCTTAATGTAGGTTGGAGATTTTTTAGATAAAGAATGTAGGTGAGAATTCTTGTTGATAGATAATCTAAATTTTGACCTAGTTTCTTGCAAAAGGGAGCGTGTCAAAATTCTAGTTTCAAACTCTGCTTTTAGGCAAAAATTCTGCTTTTCCAAATTCTGCATTTTTTCTATTCTGTGCGTCTGTTCGTCTGTGCATCTGTGAGTCTGTGCGCCTATCTGTACACTTCTCCACTGCCCAAACGCGTGGACGGATTTTCTTCAAATTTGGTACAAATGATTTTTACGTAACTTCGAAAGTTAATTTTTTTTTTGTTTTTGAATATCTTGTCTAGAGCTAATACCTTAAATATAACGGTTATGAGTTATTGGGTTTCTCTCGAAAACGGCTCAAACGATTTTGTTAAAAATTTGTGTATGTATTATGTTCAGTGATTACAACAAAACTGCATTTTTAGTTTTTCTCAAAATCTCGAACATCAGAGAAACAGCGTTGCCGTTTTTTTTTTTGCAATTTTATTATTTTGTTTTTTTTTGTGAATATATCGTAAGCGGTTTAAGCGATTTTGACTAAGAGTTTTGCACAGATATTTCATATAACCTTAAAGAATCTAATTAAGTTTTAAAAAAAATATGTATTAACTAAAAAACTAAAAAAAAATAGAAAGTTAAAATTAGTTTTATTCTTTTTACACATATTCAACTTTTCTTGTAAAAATATATAATTCAAACAAACCCCATATATTGTTAATTTCTAACATAGTTTTTTGATTTTATTAACTTTATATAAGGGGCTTTAACGTCTATAGCAGCTTTAACCCAAAGAGCAAGTACGTGCGATCCAGTCGTGCATTTTATTTTTTTTATGCTCTATCTCTGTTTGTAAACTGTGAAATATAGTTAAAAAATTAAATATTTTCAGCTGCAATAATAAACTCAACTTTCAAAACTTTCAAAATAAATAGGCTCATTTTCGGTTGAACAAAAACAGAATCATACAACCAAACTGGAAATACTTATCTCTTCAATAAGTGAGAATGAGGTTGTTTTAAAAATTTCTGCGAATAATTAATAAAAACGATGGAAGATGTTAAAAAGCGCGTGCTTTTTTACATTTACCAAATTTTCATTTTCATTATTCGCAGAATTCTGTAAGCCAACATTTTGGAATATAGAATTCTGAAAAGAAGAATTTTGGAAAGCAGAATTTTGAAAAGCATTTTGGCAAAAGAATTTTTACCCCCATTCAAAAAAAACGTTAAAGGATAAAATATTGTTTTCTAAAATTCAATTTCTTATTTTTCATGAATCAAAGTAGAAAAAAATGGCCTTTGGTAAAATTTTTAAAGAATCGGCTCATTTTTTTTTCAAAACTCAGAGTTTGCAGATAATTTATTATAAGACTATTAATTAAAAATTAAATAATTGTGTGAGCGGGTCAAACTTCTGGTTTCAAAACTTTGCTTTTCAAAACTTCGCTTTTAAGAAGAAAAATCTGCATTTTTAGATTTGTTTCACTGTTCGGTCAAATATACCATCAGATCACCAGAGAACCTATTGCTTCAAAAGCCGGACTGCCGGTCCGTTCTTCCGTTCTTCGAAATATCTACTAAGCATTTAATTTACCAGCGTTTCCATGACCATGGAAAGAAGGATCGTATATGTGCTATCGGTCGATAGTTGGAGTGGAGAGATAGAACGTAGAAGATTCGTCTCTTTTGGGAGACGCTAGACAATAAGATTCGTTCCATGGAATTATTTTCGTTTTAAAGTATTTAAAAAGTCACGACACTTTTAGGTGGAGTAGCAAACTGCCTTCCAAGAAGGTAAGATTTCTCATAAGTGTTATTGAAAACGTGTGTTGTAACCGAGGAAGAAGTGGTGTTACGTATATTTTTGACAAAACATTTTTACTAACCTTGGGGACATTGTAGTAGTTTCTGCCTTAAAATTTGGTCATGTAAAAATTTGGTTCATCAAAAATGGGTGTTACAGGTAAATGGTTATCGATGCAATCCTTGAAAAGTGTTTGAACAAAAGTTAGGAAATCATAAGAACTTACTCCGAATTACTGACAAGCTCTCCTAAAGTCAATTCAATCGAAGCAGACCGAATTGTGGAAGCGATTCCTCTATCATAGAAATGTCAGGCTTAATTGTTATTAAGTTTGATATTACATTATTACGAGTTCACCAGACTCATCATACATGTGGTATCTTTGTATGAAAAAAAGGAAAAAAAAAGACCACATGTTCCCATCAGGAGATAATTAAAGGGTTAATGTGTTGTGATTTTCCCACAGAACTTCCAATTCAATTTGCGGACGTTTTCTCGTCCTTTTTACTTTGTAAAAGTACTACAATATTTTTAAGATACAGCATTATTTTTATTTTGTTGTTTACTCTCACGCTTTCTTCAATAGGTAAGTAATAATTTCAGTTGATATTTAAATTAAAAATAACAACCGCAGTCAACACCCGCATAATAAACTCATCACTCATATTCAAAATCACCCACAATGGACCAAACACATGACACGTTTACCACGTAGATACCGAAACCACTCCCTGACACGCGATCAAAGACTCTTATTTCCCAACCCCATAGTACCAGTCACATTATCACATCGTTACATAATTAAATTTACACGGCAATTACACGCTGGTTATGCAGAGCATGTACCTATATAATACGAATCTATTTTATTCAACGCTCAGCAGCAACAAAAAAAGCATCTCTCCAATCAAATTGATTTTAAACCCAATTACATTTTCACACTTCCGATGAGAGATATCTTCAGAGATAGTATAGTGCAAGTCTCAAAATTAGTTATCAACAAAATGATGCGCCTGCTAAAAGTATCTATTTCCCTGAATCAACCCTCCGGGGAATAATTTATCACGTCCAAGGGATTATTCAGTCAAAAAGTTTCTATCACTCCCTTCCCCCATAGTGAAGGACACGTGTAGAACTTTGTTTTTTAAGGGTGCTAGACCATACACGATTAATCTTATGTTTATTATATTCCTTGAACGGACTTCAGTCAGTATACCGAAAAGCGAATAGAAAAAAGAAACACTTGTCTCGTTGTCGATTAAAGTAATTTCACGCTTCTGATCTCCACAATAGTTGAATACATCACAGACAATTCAATTGCTATCAATATACGTTTAGAGCCTTCCAGCAGATGGCTTTTCGATTGTCTTAATTGAATGGAGAATCTGTTTCTGCTTCACTTCTATATTGTGCGAAACTTAAGTTTGAATCCTTTTTGGAGAAAAGTTACTAATAAACTGAATTCTTTTTCGAACGTACAAGGAGTACCTATAAAAAGACATAAATAGGGAGCTACTTATTTTTATTTCTAGAGATCTAAAAACAAACAAATGCTTCGTTACCTGGAGATATTGCATGTTAAGAATTCTATATTTAGTTATTTTACGAAATTTTGTTAGTTTTTGTGAACCCGTAGGTAATTTGATTGTATCTTTCTTTAATTGGCAACTGTATTTCCTTTTTTTCTGTACAAGGGTTGCAAAAGAGAAGTTATATTGATTTAAATGATGTGATTTGGTAGACAAATTTCGAAGTATTTTTGTTGCTCAAGAAGAAAATAATTGAGATAGTCTACAGTTGGTAAATAAATAATTAATATTAGTTAATCGGCAAATTTTTCTTGAGTAAACAATTTTCAGCACTGTTAGTTTCCAATTACTCTAATACCTCAAAGAATGAACAGAATAATTGTAAATTAAAATAATATCTTAAAAATGGCATACCAATTTTTTTTTGACAAATCGTAAGAAAAAAATTTATTAAGAAAATATTTTTAAAAAAATACGACTCGATAGATTTTTCAAAAAAAAATCTAAAAATTTATCTTTATAGAAGAAGTCATATCAAAAAGTTTAATCAAAATCGTTAAAGCCGTTTTCGAGAAAACTCGAATAACACCAAAATGTTGTATATAGGAACTAATTGTTCTAGATAAGATCAATTACAATTGCTGGAACGACTTGGATACATTTTTAAGTTAATGAATGAAATGTTAGCTTTACAAAAAGCTATAGCAAACTATCGTACATGCTTTCGTTGATTTTTCATAATTTTTCTTTTTTTAATTTAAAGTCAATTTCTCAAAAATGCCTTTTTTTCTTACCTGAGCTTCACCTTCCTGATAAAAGACTTTTCGAATTTCATGCAAATATTTCATTAATGAATATTCACGAGTTAACGAGTCTTAAAACAACTTGAAAAGTTGTAAACTTTTTTATTTATACAATTACCTAATTACTCCCATTTTTAAAACTTTTTTATCATGTTATATTACTCAAACACTTAAAACCAGATGCTAAAATGTTTATTAAATATCAATTTTAACAACTAAATTCACGGCAATTTAACATTGAAACACAAAATAAAACAAGCAATATCAGACGAAAAATTTGTGTACGTCAGCCATTCCAAAGTAACAGAGACGATAAAAGAATGCTTTCAATGACGTATGTCTCATTAAACCAGTAATATTTATTCTTAAAACTCTGTGAGTGTGAAGGACACTTTATAAAGTTATCTTCCTAGAAATCTCATCAAAAACTAATAAATGCCAGTAAAGTTATTGAGTAGAAAGACGGTAACGGAAAAGACGAAGTACGCGTCTACGCAAAACCATCTGAACTACAATTTGGATGACAGTAATTTATATATGTACAATTTGTTTTTCATTATTGTATTTAAAAAGATCATTAGAAACTAACGATTTTATTTGGTATCGATTTGTTTTTACTTTTTTTTCCATTTTTCTCGGAAGGCATTCAACTTAGGTATAACAAAAACGGATATAACTATATCTTTATGAAAATAATTTTGCTAAGAAAAAAGTCTCATAAGCCTTTCCTGTAAAGCCATTACTTTCTAGAATAAATGCAGTTAAAAATGCGTTCATTTACTAGTAATTTTAGTACAAACGACATTGGTAATAGGGGTCATTATTATTTGAAAATGCGTTCCTTTTACTTAAAATTTAGTTAATATCTTACTACTTCAAAAAAAATTGCATTTTTAGCAAACAAAAAACTTATGACAACACATAAAACTTAAAAATTAAAATTTTAAGTAATAAAAGAAACCCAGACAATATACTAAGATATTTAAAGCTGTTGCATTTTCAATTCTTTTTATGTGTCCCAGAAAAAATCAAGTTTTCACCAAATGCAATCCAGGCACCATAGAGTCAAACAGAAACTCTATAAAAAAATCCGAATAAAAATAAATAAATAAAGGCTAAGTATGTATGTACATTTGTACATACATACATACCGTTATTTGTCACAAATCACTAAATTTTGCAATAAGATATTCGTCATGCAAAGTCTTTTCTATTTATAGGTCATTCATAATAAAAATGACTAGAAAAACAAACAGGTAATTCCCAATTACAGGTAAACAAAAACTTAATCCATATGATCCACAAATTCCATGGGAACCGAGTATACAACCCAAAGGCAAAGCACTTTAATATCTATATATATTTGCATTTTTGAATTAAAAAAAAAAACTGCAATCAATATACCTGATTAGCGCTGAAGTTAAAGGCCATCCTTTCTTATACTTCTTAATGAAAGAGCCTGTGGTAAGTTTATTTTTGATTAAGCAATTTTTAATTTATT
The DNA here is from genome assembly GCA_948107695.1 of Meliscaeva auricollis. NCBI lineage: Eukaryota > Metazoa > Arthropoda > Insecta > Diptera > Syrphidae > Meliscaeva > Meliscaeva auricollis. The sequence continues at coordinate 41,020,745 of OX403619.1, read as the reverse complement.
TAAAATCGAACTTCAAACTATACAATGATATTTTTTTTTAAACCGAAAAAAAACTTCAGGTAAATCCAAAGTGAATAAAGCATACGTTTGTACTTTCCAACAGGAACTGAATAGTGAGAGTCAAAACGACGCGTAAAACCTACAGGAATTTTTCTTTCGCACATTGGAATTTCCCTAACAACTTGTTATATTGATATTTTGCCTTCTTCATTCACCGGAAGGGAAGTCGTTCCAGAAAATCAGTTTATCCCAGAACACGTGTTCGTCATTTGACTCCATAACTACCGGCCTTACAAAGCATGTTCTCTGTGTGTTTGCTGGCATTACTTTTCTGAAATCGTATTCCCGTTCCAATTTTCCAGGATAGCAACATTATAATTTAATGATATAAGCTTTTTCAGCCATAAAATTGTTATAAAATTAATTTTTTTTTTTTGTACAAGAAATCAGAGAAATAATACATACATGCTTGGCTTCTTTATTAACATAAATTATGTATGTATATTTATAATCCGCTAACACTTTTTTTTTTATTAAAACAAAAACAAATCACTGCTATTCGTATAAAAAATGTAAATCAACTTTCGAGCTTGACAATTATTATTTAGAGAGTGATGCACCAAGTATACGTACTAAAAAATAGAAAAGATCAAATTAGGATTCAGATGAAGTGAATCGGACATTTATATCGGAACCGGATATTAAAAAAAAGACGGTAGCTTATTGCAGATCAAAACCGATTGGAGTGGACGGCCATCTGTCAGTTTGGTGGATCGACCTCGATTTTTAATATTTTTAATTTTTAAACGACGTTTTGTCTAGTTAGCCATACTACGTTTACATGAAAGTCTGAAGCGATCTTGAACTATGCTTAGACCACTTTGTAAATCTGGATCGAGTTCACATGGGTTTGATTCGAACTGATGCCACTCGCTCAGTGGAAAAAAAACTCTGGTAAATTTTTAAATTAAAACATATAACTATACCTGCAAAAACTCTACAAGGTGGGACCAATACGGTGGCACTGGTTTTGGCTGAGTTTTAAAAAAATCAATTAAATTTCCTATGCACATTGAGTCGAAAAATGTCATTGTGGAGGAAGATTTGTAGTACAGAAACTTGATTGGAACATTGAAATGTATTCATACAATGTAAGATGTCAGCTTATTAACATTCAGAAATTTTAGGACCGCCGCGCCGTAAGATGTTTGATATAGTTTTTATTTATTATATTATATCATATCATATTGAATGTGCTTTTTTTTATGCCTTCTAGATTTTTACGCTCCTTCTCGAGAGCTTACGTAGGTACCCTATTCCGTGAAAATATTCATAGAGTAAATTACGCGTATAATGAATCTAGAACTCGCAGTGTTAGGGAAATTAATAATATATCGAACAATTTGGATTTTCATTTGAGTAGAAACTCATTCAAAAATAGGTTAAATTTGTGCTTTTTAACAAATTAAACTTATTTTAATTGTAATTATGTTTATTTAATATTATTTTCTAGTTTAAGTACAGTGGTGGCCATATTATTAAGGACAGAAATTCTTTTTAAATTCTTGGCTCTTTAAGAGGGAGATGAAACTAAAAAATGAACTAATATTTTGTGAAGAGACGAATCAAAATTTAATTTATTTGAATTCGATGGTAAGATTGCGCTCAGGAGACCAAAAAACAAACAATTTGACCCCAAATACACTAATTAAACCGTGAAACATGGTGGCAGTAATATTAATGTGTGAGTATGTTTTTTTGGCATTAAGGGGCCTACATTCCGAATCCAAGAAATAATGGTTACCTTATTTTATTTGGCAAACATAATGGTGAATGTTATGTTGCAGCATGTCGAGAAAGTATGTCTATTTTGGGGGATCTTTAAACAGGAAAACAATCTAAAACATATACGCAAACGTTCCAAAAAAAAAATTTCGGACTAATTAGATTCCTCTTTCGTGTTGATTGCCTTGGTAAACAAAAATTTAAAAATTAAGACATATTATGGGAAAACATCCAGAAAATATGGGAAACAATACCAATCGAAACATGTCATAATCATAATCTTATTGTATCAATGCCTTGCAACATTTTCTTGAAGAGAATAAATTATTTAATTTTTTTTTTTTTTATATAAGTACTTATAAAAGATTTTCAAACTAAACCATTCATTCAAAAATCTTTGGCAAAGAAAATCAATCAGAATAGAAAGTGTATACTGTCCTTAAAAATATGACCACCTCTGTATATAATGTTTAGTTTATTTGAGATTTTTAACTTTTATTGATGCAAATAAATAAATAAATAAATAAAAAGTATAGTGTATAGAATTTTGCTTTTCAAGACTTCCTAATTTTGTCAGACTCATTGAAAATTTTAGGTGTATTAAATTTTAATAAAAATCAAATCAATAAGTTGATGAAACCCAACACAAAGACAGTATGAAAGTTATGTATTTTAACTCGAAATTTAAACTGAAGTTAAGACAGAATTTTGAGAATTTTAGACGAACGAGATGATCAACACGTCTATTCTCTCTTACTCATTGGCTTGATAGAATAATATAGACGTTAACATTTAGTGTCTTTATTACACGATCGTTTATAAAATTTATTAGTAGAAGCTTCTGATCCACCAGATTTTTTTTCTTCATTTTCTGGCTACAACAGCGGCATTTCGCGCATTTTTCCGCGACTTTTCACGCTGTTTCGGCGGTTTTCCACGCTTTTCTTCAATAATTTAAAGGTCAGTTAGTGGCCAACAAAATTCAACTGGTTTGTTAATTTGGTTAGGTTAGCGATAGACATTTTAATTATTATTTCAAAATTTAGCTTAACTTGTCACTGTGACGTATGCGTAACATAGTTCTTTTGACAATTTCAAAGGTTAATATATATTTTTTTTCTATCCCTCACCAATGTGTCAGACGAGTTGACCTTTGTTTACAATTCTATATGAACTTTAAAAGTAACATTTCTCATGCGTCATGTTTTAATATCTTAGACCTTCGGTGTACCTGCAAAAAATAACGATGGGCAGAAAAGACAGAAAAGTGTTTTGAAAATTTAATATTTTGCAAGAAAAAAAAATTAAATTGTATGTTTAGCCCTTTGCTTTGATTTATTAACAAATTTATTAGAAAATAAAGCAGTATACATACATGTTTTCTGGGGTAAGTTAAAAAAGTTTGCACCAGGCTATAACAAACAAAAATTACAGAAATGCTAGTAGTCAGTCAATAGGGGATTGTGCCCTACTAAAGGTCATGTAGATCTAATTTTTTTTGCATATTGTTTGAGTTTATGCCCTTATAAGAACTGAATTTTTTCGACCAAAAGAGAGCGCGCCGCTAGATCCACCATTTTGAATTAAAGATAAAGAAACGTCCATTTCACCTAATAACTCGTTTTGATAATAATTTTATGTAAAATGTGTCAAGGCAAGATTTGTATCTAGATCATAAAATTCCATAACTTTTTTGTGTAGAAACTTTTTTCTAAGTCAGACACCAAGATACTCCGGTTAAAATCGATTATAAAATATTTTAACTAGATTTTGTCCAGTGCAAACAGGATAGAATATTAAACAGGCTGAAAATTGATAGAAATTATTCACAAAAATGGGTGCGTTTCGGTACTGACAAAAATAAATAATTCGTAAGAACTCGTAAAATTGGTCACCCAAATCCTGTTTTCTTTCGACAAAAGAGAGCGAGAGAATAAAACATTTCCTCTTCCAGCGGTTTTAACTTTAAAGCCTACTGTGTTTCAGAAATCTGGATTTTGTAAAATCAACATTAAAAAAAAAACAAAATAATGAAATTCACCCCTATTCCGTAAGGCGTTTGCTCAAAAAGTTAAAATAAGTTAAAATAAAACTTTACAGTTCTCTTCGTTCTGTATCTCTCTCTCCATAACAGCGAAGTCGTTTCCCAGAAACGTCAATTGTCGCTTAGAGTATGGCGTTTTAGCACAAACGCCTTGCGGAATAAGGGTGATTGTTTGTTTTCAAACAGTTGCCAAATTGAAATTAGCGTATATTTTTTCTTCATTATCCATAAAAGTGTGTTTTTTTTCATTTTTGTTTTCTTTAGTTAAATGTCTAACCTGTTTAGTAAAATGTTTAATAATAAATTAATAAAAGAAGAATTATATGTAAATGAGTGTTTAGAAATGGTTGTCCCTACAACCCGTAATTTTTTCTCTCTCGGACATAAATTCATTCCCACTCCTCAAATTTTAGATTGCGAATTTAAGCACACAAAAGTACACAAAAAGACCCTCTTACTCATATTTCAAAGGTGTCAACATTCTCAGCTTGGGGTTGCGCTGTCATCTTGGAAAAAACGCAGTCATCTTGGATGTTTTTATTTTGGATATATATATATTTTGAACATAATTATCTCAGAGAGATCATTCTATAATTATGCAAGCTGTGTTATGTTCTGAATCAAATGAGACCAAAATCAAGATGTTATGATACATTCTAACATTTTTTTTGTGATTTGTAAATCTCGTCTAGATCCGTGATTTAAAAGACAGATACCTACTAATTGAAAAACGGTCCCTCCAAATTAATCCTTTTTTTTCAGACTGCCAATAATTATTATTATTTTGGTGCTTATTTTTAAAATGACCCATCACGGACGGACCAAGTTCAATTTCTTCATGTTTTTATTTAGTTCCTGGATTTCCAAATAAGACAGAACTTTAAGCGATAATATTATATTAAGTTAAGTTAGACAAATTTTCAAAAAAACCACTCCACTCACTCGTTACAATAGCGGATTCACAGAAAAATGTGTGTGTACAGGTGTACACCACCGCGAAACCTATTGTTTGATTTGGGCGGAGATTTGAAAGTGCTCGAATACACAGCCGTCAGAAAACAATCAATCTTATGTACATAATATCTTTAACCGAGAAGTCTTTCCCGCTTAATTGTAGGTGAGTGAAGTAAGCACCGCCATAACAAAAAATCGAAAATCTGAGTATGCAGGAACTTGTTGCTAATTTGTTGCCGCATTCCCGAATTTGTTGCTCCTACCCTTAACCCCCAAATCCATGGCGGTGCTAACTTCACGTGAAGTTAGCACCGCCATCATCTAAAACACAAAATTTCAAAAATATAAGTATGCAGGAATTTGTTGCTAATTTGTTGCTCATATGTTACCCCAGTCTCGAATTTGTTGCTCCACGATTTGACCTTAAAAATGCATTTGCAAGGTGTAGGAACAAAAGTTAACTTTTTCCAAGGAAAGGTTCTTTCAAAAAAGTGCATTTCAAATTTCGGAATGGTGTTATTCACGAGCAACAAATTCTTACATACTTAGATTTTTGAAATTTTGAGTTTTAAGTGTAGTTCTTAGAAGTGCCCATAGAGATAGCTGAGTGAAATACGTTCCACAAGATCCACAATGCGTTTTGGCCATGAAGGAGTTGGGCTAAAAATTTCATATGCACTTTTTTGGAAGGTCAGGAGTAGCCCTTGAATTGGTGTTAATCTCTTCACTTTATGATCATTTTTGAGCGATTTAGATTTTCCTATGATACTGTTAAAGTGCATTACAAGGTCAAAACGTGGAGCAACAAATTCGGGAATGCCTCAACAAATTAGCAACAAATTATCTACAAATTCCTGCACACTCATATTTTTGAAATTTTGAGTTTTGGATGATGGCGGTGCTAACTTCACGTGAAGTTAGCACCGCCATGGATTTGGGGGGTAAGGGTAGGAGCAACAAATTCGGGAATGCGGCAACAAATTAGCAACAAATTCCTGCATACTCAGATTTTCGATTTTTTGTTATGGCGGTGCTAACTTCACGCACCTCTTAATTGTTTTGATAGTGTTTCTGAATGTTATTTGGACAAAATGTGTGCGTTTTATTTAAAAAAAAACTACATATTACAATTGTTATTAAAAGAGATGAACCTGCGCGTGAACCTAGTAGATTTGCTAAACAATTTGTACGTTCGTTTACCAAATTTATTATAAGACACACACGATATACTCGGTTTTGTTTTAGTGCCCTATCGCTTTTCCTTTCCTTTGTAACACTCACAATGTCACGTCCTCAGTAATTGGCCTTATGAGCAGAAAGCAGAAACATGTTGTGGAACGCTTTAATTTTTAATCTTCCGAAAGGTGAGTGTAAACTAAAAATGTAATTCTCAAAAAAATAGGAGGATGAGCTTATGTACATACGTACTTGGATGTCTTTACGTACTCACACCTACTCTTAAAGTTATATGTTCCAGTCCCAGTGCTTGTCATCAGTATAATCATTGAGTTTCATTGCAGTAGCCATGCTTTGCAAAATTGAATTGTATTTGTACATGACAAAGATACATACAAGATTCACATAAATATTTGGCGCAGGTGCTGCTCCTAGACGAAAACCATTTCAATGTTCCAAAATGAAAACACACCAACTGATGCTATTATAATAAAATGGCGGATTGGGGGAAAAAATAAAATTTGTAAATGTACAGACACGTACTTTTTTAAAGTAATTTTATTAATTATGCTCTTAGTTTAAACTTAAATAAAATTAAAATTATAAATTAAGTGTTAAAAAATTATCACACAGTTGGTTTGAAACTTAAGTTATGGAACTATTGTTTTATGAGGTAAAAATTGTTTACGTTTCAAGAACGTGATTTAAATAGGCAATATAACAAATTGCAAGTTTCAGGATCTCTATTTTGGAGAGCTTCTTGTCGGGTGGCAAAGTTGGAAGTAACTTACGAAGTTCAGCAAATGATACATTGAAAGCTTCCACTCGAATTCTTTCTCGGGTAGCATGAGCCGTCCGATACTTAAGAGTTGCTCGACGACGTCGACGGCGTTCTTCTCGTGATAACCCTACTAGCTCGGATGGATCCAAATTTGTAATTGGGGTAGTTCGTCGCCGGGGTGTGTGTGGCGTCGTCTGTGGGACATTCTCACACGGCATCACGGCATGCTCTTCAGGTATATAGTAACCTCCCAGAGAGATGCTTTGAGACGGCACCAAATGGGTCATGTCGTATACCATGTTTATTCTGAAAGGATACAAAAAAAAAAACATAAAAGATGAGCCACCAAATAATTGTCAACCCCTTCGAAACTCAATGCGAAAACAACTTGAAAAGAAACAACGCACGTTTTCTTTCAGAGCAGACCGGTAAATACTATAATTTGGAAAGAATGTCTACACCCTCGGGGTTAACTAAATGTGGGGTGGTTTATTTGAATTGTTCTACAAATACAACCCTCGGGTAAAGAAACATTCTTTTAGATACAAATATTTTTGTTTTTATTTATATTATTCTTATTCTTCATTCTTGGCCTATTTTAACACCTACAATAATAACTGGTAAACATACTTAAAAGGGTATAATTCCCTTAAGGGCAGACAAAGGGTTTTTTTTTAAGTTGTGGTAAATCTCGACTTCTTGATCCAATAATCTAATAAGCAATAAAATTTAATATTTATCGAAAATATTTCACGAGGATTGAATTTCAAATGGAATTAGTGATATATATATATGCACTTATTGTTAAGTAGAGCTTTTGTAAAGAAGACCTTGAAAGAAAAAAAAATTTTGGCACGACATCTCACAACTTAAGCTTTTCCTGTGTACGTGTAGTAAGCAGGAATGAAGGGGATCTACATAAAATTTCCTGCCGATTCCGAACGCCAGCCAGCACTCTTGGAGTTTTTGTAAATTCATTTGCAATATACAGTACCCCTGAAGAAATCAAAGTGACATAGTCTATCGCACTAACTATTACACCAATGGGGTTTTACTTCCTACCTTGAAAGAATGAAATAATCATTTTATAGAGAGCATTAAAATACTCGCACAACCTAGTACTAGTATCTCGATTTATACATAAAGGTTTTTATTTTGAAGAAGTAGTAAAGTCACTGTTTTGTTTTTAAAAACACTCGTTTTCGTAATGAATATTATTATACAGCTGAAACGAAACGAAATTTGTTTGGTAGTTGTCATCTTAGCGTTAAAATTGAAAAATGTTCTTTAATTAAATACAAATAATAAAAACCAATCAAAGTCTACAATAAACAAACTGAGTTATACTCTTCTCTTTTCAGTCCAGAATAATGTTACAGGTAAATTGGTAAGGTGTGGAGAAAACTTCAATTAATCTTTTACAATTGCATAATATCGATTCTCGAACTGCGTGCTGCAAAACGCAATTGAAATACTTAAGTTTTTGTCTAGTAACATTGTTTTTGACAGAGACTTAAAAGCTATTTTTCGCACCTATTAGATAAGAAAATAAAAAGTTTTACCAACCACCGCCATTTTTTTGTATGATTTATTTTGTAAGTGGGTTTAAACTTTAAAGGGTACCTTCAAACTACTTGCAACTTGCAATATATGTACATATGTAGGTACCTAGAAATAATATTACCCCAAAATCTATATAATTTTTGAGGCCAGTTAATTATTTTGTTATATTTTAACTTAACTAGTTACTGTGGCGTATGAGTAACATTTTGACTAATAAAAATTTTAAAGGTTAATATAGTTCTCATTAAAAAGTTTATGGACAGAAAAGACAAAACTTGACAAATGAGAATCACAAAAAAATTAATTTACTCTCAATTGGTATCCACCTAATTAAAAAAAAACAATTAACGAAAAAATTACATATAATTTCAGAATTTTAAAAAGATTGTACAGAGAAGAAGCAGGTCTTAAAACTTGTGGGACAAATACATTAGTGAAATAAAATGCACAACTGGGTCAGACGTACTTGCTCTTAGGGTCCAAGTTTTTGTGGATTCTAAAGCTTCATATATAAAGTTTTTAAAAACAAATACTTTTATAAGAAATTAAAAAAAACATAAAATTCATTACTAAAATGACTTAAACAACTTCTTAAATTGCTTGGACCTCAAAACTAAGTATTCCATATGATTTTTGGAAAATGTTGATGTAAGATAATTTGAAAATTGTTAAGAAACTTTTATTAAGAAATTGTTCATCGAAATTTATTTAGTCGTTTACGAGAAAATCAGAAAAACGGGAAACGGTTCTAAGAAAAAATTATTTCAAAAGGACGAAATTTAGGATTGTAAATAGTACACATACAAATTTTAATCAAAATTATTAGTCGTTATAAAAAAAATGAGTTTTTTTCATTTTGGTCCTAAAAAACTTTCAATTACCCCTATAGGGAGTCACCAAAAACCCTTATCTACCAAGTTGGAAAAAAATAGCTTCTGCGACTTCGGCTGCAGCTTAAGATAGAGAAAGACAGATAGACAGAATTGCCGCATTCTCTATCGTCGTATTTTCGTGTTTGATTGTTATCTCGAGTTCATTTCTTTACGAATTCTAGACTTGCATTATACAGCCTATATTGCAAGTAAGAAATGAGAGGCTGTATTTTAGCGAATTATTGGTCGTAATGAAAAAAGAATGAATTTAAGACCTTAAATTAAATATTCTATAATTTCCAAATCTATTACTGAATTATTTTTAATTCGTTATCACGTATTCCTAAGGATAAACGCGAAACCAAAAATTATTTTTTTTTAGGTAAAGCCTTTATGATGTCCAGAAAGCTTGTGTACCTATTCAGTTTCAATTTATTATATTTTAAGCTAAGATACTATTTTATTTGGCTTAATGACAAAATCAATATATTTGCAACCAATAACTGAACATAAAATTTGTAGACCTTTACTTTGCGCGTAGAGGCACTGTCTTTTTTTTCACGAATCGACAAAAGGTTCATTTAAAAAGCTTAAAACCAAATTTGCTCAACATGACAACTCATTTTGCCAAAGTATTGCCTACCACAATATGAGTTTTTTTCGAAATAACTTCGAATAAGTTTATTTTTAAAACAAAGAACTGACTTTAATTCATTGCATTTTATTTTTAATTTTGAGACTAAAATATTCACAAACAAAAACATAATAAAATGCATTTTTGTGTAGAAAATATGTCAGGTGGTGCGAATTCGGGTTTAAGCATTTCAAATGAACCCCTTTCGATCGATGTAAAAAAACTGACTATGCCTCTGCGCGCAAAGTCAAATGACGGTTTAACTGGAATATAACTAACCGTTTCGTTGCTAAAGCGTAACATTTTTGTATCATGCATATGATTAAAATAAAGTAAGTAGTACTTTTCTAGTTTTTACCGCCTACCAACATTTAAATTTATGAACAAAAAATATTTTTTCATAATTTAAAATACATTTAATCATAACAATAGTTGGAAAAAAGGAGCATAAGAATTTCTCTCTTTTTTTATGTTAGGTATGCCATTTTTTTATCACCAACTATTAGACGCCTTTTATACACCACACATTTTGTAAAATCTCAGGAATGGAAACGTTAAAACCAATTAATTTAAATAAAGGAAAACTCGCATGAACGGAAAAATCTCGCGAAGATATACCATATCCTGTATATCAGTTTTTTTTTTCAATTTTATCAAAAGTTTTTGTGTAGGTATCTTTCTATATACGCAATCAAATACTAAAGCATTTTTGTAATTTTTTTTTAATTTTAAAGATTCACTTTCGAAAAATAGTAACTTCATGATTCAAAAGACACAATTTTCTAAATAAGAAAAAAATCCTTTATTGTTTTTTACGGTCTGATTGAGCCGTGCAGGAGTTGAGTTAATCCATTCATTTTTAAGCTAGGTTAGCATTTAAATTAAAAGATTAAAGACTTTAAACGTTGTTTTAAATTATTTAAAATTAAAAATTAAATTTTTCACACTGTAGAAAATTTCACTAAAGTAGGCTAGTACCTAGGTATATCCTTTTAATTTCTACTGGAGTACACAATTCTTTAATAAAACATTTTTTTTATAATATTGACATTGAAAAGTATACCTTCAAATTTATATTCTGTCAACTTTAATAATCCATAAAATGATTTTTTTTAAATTTATTTTTATTTGTTGGATATCACTAACTTTGTTCAATGACCGGATAGCATATTTGTGCTCAATGCGATATTTGAATCAAGACTGTGAGTAAAACCATTTTGCAGCATCGATTTATACAAAAGTCAGTATAACATTATACATAATGTACATTTATGTATCGTTGAAATGTAGGGGTTGATTTTTTCTAACAAAAGCACATTCCTAACTCTCAAAATCAGGGTTTTTTTTCATCCCTTATAGAACGCAGATGAGTGCTTTCATCTGTGTACATCCAATGAGCATCATCTGCTCATCAGAACATGGACGAAATCCCGCCCATTTTTGTGTAGGTATTTATCTCGATACACTCTAGTTAGTCTAAAAATCAGAGATACGTATCTGCTAAAAATGAAGTATGTAAGTAAAACAACAATAAGAAGAATAAACTGAATTAAATTAAACAATACTGAGTTACCAAAAAAGAATGTATGGCCGAAATAATTTAATTATTTATGTTGAAGAAACGCATTTGAAAACAAAAGTTATTTTTCAACAAGAGGGTTAAATTAGGTAGTTATAATTCTTTGCTGTTAATGGCTCCAACAATCCAACTGGTTCCTTCCAGTTACGTAAATACCAAATTGGTTGAGGTTGAGGTCACTCTTTACTCGTAAGGCCGCCTGCGCTTGTGCCTACTCATTGGGTGGATTTGAAAACTTAGCAGCTTTCGCGAATCAAAATGGAATTAGTTTGTTATTTTCTTGCTCATATGTTGCTAATTATTTACAGTCATTTTATTTTTTATTTTTTGTAGATGTGTTACCATTTTTTTAAATTTAAATGTGGTTGATATTTTGTTGTTTATTAGTTTCAGTAATTTTAATTTGGTTGCTCCTTTATTCCTTGTTTTACCCATCTTGAATCAGAATGAAATGTGTTTGATATTTTGTTGCTAATTTGTTGTTACCAAATTTTTGGCAAAAAATTAGCAAACAAATATCACCACATTGCAATCTGATACAAGAGGGGTATTTCGCTAAGTTCACATAAAATTAGTGAAAATTCAGGATAAAACAAGAAATAAAAGAGCAACAAAATTAAATTTCTTGATTGAAGAACACTTTACTGATGTTTTTTCCCGTTTTTATCTTGTTTGTAAATTATTTTTATTTTCATTTTGACATCTGACATCGATTAGGAGACTTGACAAAAATTTCGTTTGTTCACGTAAAAAGATAATTTTGATTTTTTCACAAATGTATGCCCAGTATGCGGCTGAAATGAAACTAAACTATAGGTTAAAAGAAACCCTAAACGATATAATTTCGTTCTGCTTTTTCGGCCGATACGAATGGATTTTAGTTTATTTATTTATTTTTACCATCTTAAATTTGAATTTAAAAGATTTTCCAATTTTTATATAATTATTATTATTTTATCCATTCGACAGAATATACTCCCTGAATATTTTTCGTTTTTTTTCGTTATCATTTCGCTGTGGACTTGAAAACTACTGAAAAATTTCGTTTCGCTTCTAGCCTGGTCTAGAAAAAAGGCCTAGCAAAATGTATATTACAAAAAAATGCATGCATGCAAAAACATTTCATTTCATAAAAAGATAGATAGATAAATTGAGGAAAATTTATTTTATCTCTCTATCCCTTCTAGTTTTCAAGTTGTACTTCTTTTTAATTTTTTTTATCCCACTTTCCCTATTTCCAAGTTATATTTTAAATCCTGACTTGGGTATTTCCCTAATTTTTCATACCTATCTTTCAGTACCATTAGTATTATCTATCCATAATATAGTAACCGTGATTTATTCAACACTGATTAGCTGTGCTTCATTTTATTCGCAAAACAAAAACAACAAAATGCTGCGTAGTCTAATTTGTTTTTGTTTTGCGAAGAAAATGAAACACTGAGTGTTGAATAAAATACAGCTAGTACTATATAAGCATGTGCGATGATTAATGAGTCATTTGTTTTTTGCAGGCCCCATCAAGAACGTGCAATAAAAGACTTCGTTCTTAAAATAATTCACTAACAAAATAAACAAAAAAGCGATAATTACCAAGAAATGTCCTAAAAATAACCTACTCTGGTAACACTTACACAAAGAGAAAGTATTTACTATTAACGAACGTTTTTCTAGCTATCGCCTGAAATGTACACGTGCAACGATTTTTCCAATACATCCTCTTTCTTATTCTTCTATTGCTTTTTAGTTGCTCTTCGCTACTTATTTCAAGACCATTGCAGCAATTCAATAAATTCAAGCATCTTCGGGATTTCGCGAGCGTTTTTCATATTAAAATCCTTGTCGGACGACAGTGCGATACTTTGAATGGGACAAGCCTTTAAACTGAAAAAAAAATCAAAAAACTGTAAAGAAGGTGAAAGAGAAAACAAAAGAACTGATTGAAAAAATAGTGCACTAAACGCATTTTTCCTTCTCCTCACTTCTCACTCTTTTCGACTACAGAAAAAAGAATCATCGAATGTAAAGGCTTGCCCAAACCAAAGTGCGAGAGTGCGACACGACAACGGCAAAATTTATTTACACAGCATCATATGAGAGTACCCACACCAAATGCGATTAAGCGCAAAACGTTTTTCATATAAAAATCGTGTCGCACATGTCGTGACGCACTGTCGCACTTTGGTTTGGGCAAGCCTTAAATCGGCTGTGGAGAACCCGTAGCATCCGTCGCGTGCGACATTTTCAACTGACAGCTCGATAAAATGCACACATTTTAATGAGAAGCGACCCATAAGAACGGACGCGAAGGAAAAAGTAGCCGAACTTTCAACATTATGGACAACGGTTTCGTTGACGGAACGGACGAGACGGATTCTACGGGTTGGCCTCTTTAGCAACCAACTTGTCACACTGGCGCACGTCAGCGACACGACCATTTACACAACGTCATATGAAGGTACCCCCACCAAACGCGTCATTAAGGCTTGCCCAAAGAAAAGTGTCTCACTACACGACAACGACAAAATGTATGTACACAGCGCAGCGTCATATGAGAGTACCCTCGCCAAATGCGACAAAGCGTTTTTCATATAAAAGTCCTTGTTGCAGTCCTAGGACAGTGCGACACTTTGGTTTGGACAAGCCTTTATTGTCGCGTTGTTGTGTCATGCTGTGGTCAGGAAAATCGTACAAACTTAAAGGAAAGTTGAGCCAAATTCTGCGATGATAAAATTACTTTTCTATAATTTTCATATTTTTATGAAATCAGAATTGCAAAATTCATATTCATCGATTAAAAGTTTTTCCCAAACATTCCACAGAACCGGAATAACAACTTCCCTCTGTAGGTATGGGCTATGACTATTCTATACAAATATGAACGCACGCAAATGGAAAACTACAAAATCGAACGCACACGACACAAAAATATATTCCCGAACTCTGGTGCTTAAAACTCACCATTTTATATTCACCACACAAATATCAAAATCAGCTGTTACTCCTGTTTCATAACTTCAACCTTACTTTTATCGGAATTTAGTAAAATTCTAGCGCATTTTTAAATTTATATTCATAAATTAATAACATACAATTAAAATGGAAGTTTCAAAGCTTTTAAACGCTTTGCGGCGCCTTACTGTCCAATCAAACCGAGCATATGGAAAGCATAACAAGAAATATGTGTACAATGATGGAATTAAATACGAAGGAATCTACTACTATCCACGGTAAGAAAAATCCTAGTGATAAGATGAGTATAAAATAATTCGCAAATATTTCAATAACTACCAGCTCTAAGGACCATCAAGATCCACCAATAAACCCAGCCAAGCTTTTCCGAGTTCAAAGAATCAAACCCGTTAAGGGAAACCCCTACTGGGAAAAACGAATCCTTAAAGACCTCGGGCTAGATGGAAAACAGGGAAACTTCAATGTTGTTAAAAATATTCCAGAGAATAATGCACGTCTGTGGAAGATAAAACATCTGATTAAAGTTACTCCAATTACATTTAAATACGGAGAGCCCACAGAGAACGACATCAAACACACCATTCTCAAGGAGAATGGAGAATGTATTGTCACCAAAGAAATTGGTCAGTTAGAAAAACGTTTCGATGCTACTGAACAATTCGAAGCCGACCCAAAAAGACTAGACACTGAGTTATTGAGGAAAGATTCGCGTCTTAAATGGTTAAACAATTGGTAAACATGCAAACAATAAAACGAATTTAATGAAATATCTTTAAAAAAAATTAAAAAAACTGTTTATTTCTTAAAACATTGACTTCGCCTCCACAGCCACTTTTTTATCAAGCTTCTTGCACCCCGATGTTGCAAATATTCCTGTCTTCTTTTCAAAAGAGACGTTTTCATTGATAATATTTCTAAAATAATAAAAGAAAAGGAATTAATTTTATGGAAGGAATGAAATGAGACTCAAATGTTTACTCGATAACATAAGGGCCGGGTGTTTTATCCCAACGCCCAAATTCAGCCTCTATGCATTTATACACATGCTCTTTTTCTAGTGGTAAAAATGGAATGTAGTGGTCTATGACATGTGCCTCTATTAAACCTGTTTTCTTCATTCCCCCCTCCAAATTATACGCTCCAAGTTCAAGAATTTTCTCAAAGTCACTCATTTTTGTTTTTTCTCGCAAAGTTCCCATTTTCAAAAGAGATGCCAAGTGTAAAGCAATGTCGACTCCCGCAGTATTTGAAACAAACACAAATATGGCCTGTCTGTAGTCCGGTCCTCTGCGGGACGAATAGTAATCTACAAGTGATGTAAGTGAATCGAATATGCCGTTAGGCATTTTATCCACTTCATCAAATATGAACAACGATCGGGGACAGTCTTTTACTGCTTTTTCAACAAGTTCCTTTATGGCTTTCTATAAAAGTAATATAAACAAAATTTAATAATTATGTAGATACGCATTATTGCTCAACTTATTTTAGAAATCTTAAATATTATACAAACATTTGGCAATGGAGTATCTTAAGAACAAAAAGGTAGGCGCAGTGAATAGATGCTCTTTCATTTTTACATGGTAGCATGTAAGGGCGATGGCGATGGCATTGGTATGTCAGCATAGCACCTAAAAGGGGTCAACTTTCACCTGATTCAGCCACTTCATTATTGAGCATTATAGAAAAGCATTTAGTTTAACTTTCAGGCAAAATGTATTTTGTAACAGCCTAGTCCTATAGTAGTAACTCTAATTGAGAGATGTTGAATTTACTCAGTGATTGTGTGCAGTTTTATTAAAAAAAGAGGATTCAAGAGAGTGAAGTACCAGCTTTAAAGATATGAATGATTGAATTAAAGTTTGGGGAATTGCGCGGCGACCTTTAGTTCTATTGTGCCTCATTTTGAGGTTTGTTTTTTTATGTTTCTGCTTAAATTGATGCTTCAGTTTAAGATTCTCTTCTCAGATTTTGTTTCTATTGGCTGCCTCCTCGTTTATGATCATGTTTTCTCATATGCCGACTCAAGGCATTTAGGCTCGCTGCGGGCCCTGCTTTGCAATGTAGTCTGCTTAAAATAGAAGTTTATTGCATTTAACGCGGCTTGGCTACCTGACATGATGGCAATGTTTAGGTTTTTGTTATTCTTTTTCGAGACTCCGTTCTTCGCATTTTTTCAATGCGTTCATTTCCGCTTGGAATATGCTAAGGGACTGTTGTCTCATTGGAATTGAAATTTTTATTCTGGTCCAAAATATCACTGCACCAGTCCCATCGGCAGATCTGCAGATCTCAAGTTTTCGCGCTCAGTGCATTACTTGATGACGTTTGCATGGAGAGTGTAATTCGTAGAAACCCCTACGTACTTTGCCTTGCTACTAAAATTTGTTTCTTAATTGTGCAATCTCTAGAGATTTCAAGGAGGTTTTTGAGTGTGGAGTTGGAAAGTGAGTGTCTCTCTGCGGTCTAAAAATACATTTACCAGTCCCACTTCCCTCCTTTGCTAACCTTGAAATTGATCCTTTAGCTGCACTTTCTGTGATAACATGTAATGGTGTCATAGGGAGAATGACCTCCATTGCTGCTGTAGACAAGTTAAAAACGATGAACGACGTCATTCTGTTGCCGATGGGCGATGTCCATACAAATTTTATCTGCCAGCGAAGTCGCTCAGCGACGAGCGATGCATTTTTTTCAGCTCTAAAGGATTTTGTGACTGTGTTTGTTGCAGGAGTTCACTGTCTAGTGTTATGCCTAGATATCTTACATCTTTTTTGGTTTCTATAAACTCATAGGATAATTATGAGGCAAGAGCAAGAGTTACCACACTGTTACTGTGAACATATGTACCTAGCCATCAGCCTATTGCTCTACCTTTTTAATCTCAGTTAACGAATTGTGCCAATGTGTGTGAAGAAGCAAATGCCATAATACAAAATTTTCAATAAAAACAAATATAAACTTACAGAGTATTCCTCACTTTGACTTTGATATGGAAAATCAGCTCTTCCTTTGAAAAGATAAACATAGCTACTCTCTAATCCTTTTTTGTACAGAGATTTTGCTATAAAATCGGCAACATAGTTTTTTCCCGTGCCAGGAGTTCCATGGAAACTTAGTACCAATGCTTTCTTTGAAGCTGTTCCCTTGCTGAAGTGTGCGCTCAAGGCAGGAATAACCTTTTCTATGACAATATGCTGCCCAAACAGATGTGATTTTAATTCGTTCTCTAGCTCTGGAATTGTTAAACTTAATTCACATACATGTGCATATATTTAATTCTCTATTATGACTTACTTTGTATATCGCCTGGAATGTAGTCATCATTGCAACATTCTTGAAAACTACAGTAGGTTTTTCGTTTCACATAATCAAAATTATACCCAAACCCAGCTAATACTGCGGTTCCGACTGTAAATGATAGGGGATCTAATGCATACGAATAATTTGTTACTAAAGAAACAATGCCAATGTATAAGATAGTTGTGTAAAATTTCATTTTATCAAATTTTAATTGAAATAATATAATTTTGTTCGGACCGGGAACTTTTATGTTTGCTATGGCATTTGTTAACCATTTGTCAAAAAAACATCGTCACGTCATTGCCCACGTTCACAGGATAGAGTTTGGCAGCTCCCACTAACTTTTTAGAGGTCCTCATTGGTCAGTGGTGCTTTTCTTTTGTAACAATTGGGCTTTTTCCCTAGACGTCAGGCAAAAATAAAAAAAAAACTTGATGGCAAAAAAAATTGGCAGCTCTCTAGTTCGAAGAAAGTTAGTAGCATAAAAATTGAAATTAAAGAATATTTTGTGCTAAATCAGTTGGCTATCAACTTAAAATTAACATAATAATAAATTTAAACTGTTATTATAAATAAAAAATACACTTTTTTGCAAAAATACTGAATTTGGTATGCGTTGTTTGTTTACATTCTTCGAACAAGATTTACCGTTTTCTTTTTTTTCTATTTTGTGTGAAAGAGAAATGACAAAGACAAATGCGTAAAAAGCCCAATGGTAAACTATGGTTATGTCAAAAAAAAATTGTTGAAGTGTCAAGGCTTAAGGCTAGTTTACAGTTCAGCGTGCAAAAACAAAAAACAAAAATTCAAATTGTTGTGTCGCCGAAATAAAACCAAATTCAGATTATGGATTATAAATATCGCTATTATCCAAATAACAATTTTATTTTCTAAAAGAGAAGTAATTTTTATCTATAGAATAATTTAGAACAAATTAATAACTTACATTCCTTTTTCTTTATCGGTTTAAAAATTCCAAGAAGTCGGCGACCACAACTCATAGAAAATGAAGTAATAATTGAAAATTTAAAATGAAAAAATATTTAAAAATATAAACTAGATTCTAAGGTAACATGATTCAAATAAAAAAAAAGTAACAAGTTTAAAAACGCAAAGTAGAAATAAGATATATATTGAAATTAAGAAAGTTAATAATTAAATGTTGTGGCCGCTACAGTAAAAGAAAGGAAATTTAGATAAATTGGAAAAATAGTTTTTCGAAGCAAAATAAATATTTAAAAGAATTTCCATCAATGACACAAATCTAATTTTAGTTTAGTTAGTTAGTTAGTTAGTTTTGGGCATAATTTTACACCATATTTTGATGTTTATATTTTCAAATCACCGTAACCAATGCATGAATTACCTTTTTTCCTATATAAATTGGTACCAGAGGCTACAAATGCAATTTTTTTTTTTTGCATGCAACAAAATTTTTAAAGGCTTGCCCAAACCAAAGTGCGATAGTGCGACACGATAGTGTGACACGACAACGCCGAACTTTATTCACACAGCGTCATATGAGAGTACCCACACCAAATGCGATTAAGCGCAAAACGTTTTTCATATAAAAGTTCTTATCGCACTGACGTGTCGACAGTTTGTGCGACACGACAGTGCGACACGATAACGCCAAAATTTATTTTCACAGCGTCATTATGAGAGTACCCACACCAAATGCTATTAATCGCAAAACTTTTTCATATAAAAATCGTGTCGCACATGTCGTGACGTACTGTCGCACTTTGGTTTGGGCAAGCCTTTTATCTGAGGTTTGACAAACAAGTTTGCTTTTTTATATAATAAAAACGATGGACAGAAAAGACACAAAACAGTTTTGTAAATTTTTTTTTTTTGTTTTCGCCCTGAACTGTAAATTAGGCTTTAACTGCAACGGCAAATTTTTGCAAAAGTGAACATTTTCTAACTCATTTCAGAAATTACCATAGTTAACTATGGTTAGAAAAGAATGCACCACAGATATCTCTCAAGTTTCGGTGCAAATAAGACAATTTTGCGTACAAATTTCAAATCTGAAATGACATATTTCCATCTCACTTTTACGCAATTAGTTTGGATTATCCATGACACAAAGCCGTTACTGCATTGTGAATAGGTCACAAATTCGCTCTCTATGGGATAGAACGAAAAAAGAACGGCAACGCAGTTACAAAAAGATGTGTGTAGAAGAGTCATATATTATACAAAACACCAAATGACCTGTCAAACGAAATGAGATAATTTGTAAGAACACTTTTTATGAAATTTGTTAAATTATCTCATTCGTGCTATTGTCGAAATAGGCAAAAACAGAAACAAGTACGTGTTTTTCAGCCGACTGCTAAAAAAATCGTTCATTGTAAAGCCATACATACTGAATTCCACTTCATCTATTACTCTCTTAACACATCCCTGTATTCGGCCATTTGTAAACTTTTGGTTTGACATACGTGAGGTGAAAAAAATTCTCTTGTAAAGTTGCTTTCATTCTGCCAAACTCGTGGCGAAATATTTTTCACTTTTTCTGCATAAATAAAAACTCAAAACCGTAAATATAACATTAAAACACAATCCAAAAGAATCATTGTAAACTTTTTAAAAATATTCTTTTTGTAAAATAGATGCCAGGCGTAGATACAATCAAATCTTCATGGGCGGATGAGGTCGAACTTGATTTCGGTGGTCTGCCACCATCAACTGAGAACACCGAGAATGGCCTGAAATACGTCACTGAATACAAATACAATAAGGACGACAAAAAAATCAAAGTCGTACGCACCTATAAAATTAGTAAGCAAGTTGTTCCAAAAACTGTAGCCAAGCGCAGAACTTGGTTAAAGTTTGGAGACTCAAAAGATGACAAACCTGGACCAAATTCACAGACAACTATGGTGTCTGAAGAAATATTCATGCAATTCCTCAATTCAAAGGAGGAAGAAAAGACTAACGAAAATCTGCTGGATCCATCAAAGAATATTGCCAAGTGTCGTATTTGTAACGGTGAGCATTGGTCAGTCAATTGTCCTTATAAGGGTACGGCTATGGACACTCAGTTGATGGAAAACAAGGCGGCACCATCCACCTCGGATGCACCAAAATCTGGCAAATATGTTCCTCCATTTATGAAGGACAGTCAGAAGGGTGGTCCTGGAATGCGAGGACGTGATGATACTGCTGCTATTCGTATTTCCAACCTGTCTGAATCTATGACCGAGGCTGATCTGGAAGAGCTGGTTAAGAAAATCGGTCCACAAAGTAAAATGTACCTTGCAAGAGACAAAAACACCGGCCTTTGCAAAGGTTTTGCCTACGTTCATTTCAAACAAAGGAAGGATGCCGCCGCTGCTATTGAAATTCTCAATGGTCACGGGTATGACCACTTGATTTTAAATGTCGAATGGTCTAAACCACAGACTAATTAAATTTATTTTTGTATCATGTATTACATGAGTTTTAATAATTTTAACATAAAGCATTAATAAATCATGAATTGAAAGCGGATCAATTTTGTTTCTGACTTTAATTGACATTAATTATATTATTAACCGAGAGCCCGCAGATAATTTCGAGTGAGTGAAAGACCTCAAAAATACCAATCATTTTATGCTCAAACTCAAACTTGAAATATGCTCGTGTTTTATTTATTATTTTGATTTGAAATCCGGAAGGAGCCAGAAATCTTTTGAAACTGTTTTAGTGGCGCAAAAATGTAAGATGACACAGTAAAATAATTTCAAGTCTTCCGGATGCTTCCGAACTCTTCTGGATTTCCAATCGAAAACGACATTAGGATTTATTGTTCAAAATTCTCAAATTTGTTTAGGAGGTAAAATAGTACCTACAAAAATAAAAAAAAAAAATATTACAAATCATTTCTTAAAATTGGCACCCAAGCTCCTTTTACATCCCTTCCTCCTTTCCTAAAGCTCGTACTGTGTATATATACATATTAAGGGTACCCAAAACCCCTTTAGTGCGCGCTCATTATAAAAAAAAAAATTAAACCTACTTAAATGTTAAATTTGGGCTAGGAACAAAAAATCTAAAGAGTCAAGTGCCAAAGTTATCATGCTCGTGCCTTTTGTTCCTCATAAAAAAACACCCATTCATTCAAAATATTTTTTTGAACTTTTAAGATTCCTCGGCAAAAATAATTTTTAATTTCAATAAGAGAAGTTTTGCAATAATTTCGAGTATTGCCTCCACATCCAAAAAACTCACTTTCACTCAAAATTATTTTATTCTGGGTTCGCATGACATTTATTAAACGAACCATTTAAATCATTGGTAACATGTAAAATATACAGAATGTTTTGTATATCTTGTATTACATGGAACATGGGACTAATAAAAGACATTTCTTCGTCCTCAAAAAAATACCCTTTCACCAACCAAGTCTTGAGGTCCTGGTTCTAATAGAAAATGAAAAGTTTTTACCAATTTGCACCAATTTTTTTTTTAATAATCCAAAATTGTATTTTACCTTTAAAAAAACACCCTTTTCCGATGGCTGTCCTTGGGCTTTCGATCGTTTGATTGACATGACGACGACGAGTCTGATTTCAAACCCTAAACGACAGTCGTTTTTTGCGAAAACCCAAATACAACAATTGAAAATATTTTTAATCACTAAAGCAATTTTCTTCAAATTTGCTGGTGATAGTCCTTTGGTAATTTCATTGAGGGGAAACTGAAATTTTTATTTAGGACCAAAACTAACGTTACCTGCCATATAACCATTAAGGATATAAGTTTACTTTTTTCAAAAAAGGCTCTAACAATTTTTGTTACAATTTTAGTGTTTGCTTTAGTCGAGGTCATACTTTTGAAAAGAAAGAAATGTTTTGTACATTTTTGATTTACTCTTAGACGAATAAGAGCTAGTTTTATTAAGAACTCAAACTATGGATTCTCAGAAAAGTGGACATTCGACGATTTACAGTTTGGAATAATCATGGATTTAAGATAATCCAATGTGAAAAATTTTGATGAAAATTTGGATTTAAAAAAAAAAGGACATTTTTTTTTAAACAATTTTTCGAAAACGGACCTATTAAAATTTTGGTGCATTAATATTTTTTCTTGAAAATTGCAAACAATTTTTTTTTTTAAACGGTCTGAGAGCATTTTAAGTACCTACATAAAACAAACAAAGGGCTAAGAATGCATTTTGTTTTTTTTTTTACATGCAAAAAATTTGTTTGCATACAAAAAAAAAAACAAAATTGCATTTGTAGCTACTGTTACCAATTGATATAGGAAAAACAGATAATTTATGTTATTATTATTGTTATTATTGTACTATTCGTACTAGAATGTCAGCTTGTTAGACTTGACCATTCTTTATTCCGTCAATTTCATTGAATGTTTGAACAACAACAACAACTTAAAGGCGCTACCACTCTTGTTTGGCTGGAGATATAGCTATTTCGTGCTTTGCCACTTATGCACTCATCAGTCTCCTTTTTGTGGTGCTGAGCTTTAATCCAATTTTATTATGAAAAACTTTCTATGCACACCATGGGAATCGAACCCACGCTATAATTTATGTATTGGTTACGGTGATTTGAAAATATAAACATCAAAATATGGTACAAAATTATTCCCAAAACAGACTAAAATTTACTTAGAATTTTTGTTTTTGCACGCTGAACTGTAAACTAGCCTTTAATAACAACAATTTGTTTAATAATTTGACCAGTAAATCCTGATTGTAGAAAGCGAAGCTTTTTGCTTTCTAAAATATTTAAAATTTCTTTCACGTAAATGCTTTTCGGAAAAAAACTTAAAATTTAAGAATACAAATTTGTTTTTGCAACATACAAACATTTATGCAATTTCATTAAATTTAAATTATCAAAAAGTTAAACAAAAGTTGCAATTTATTTCACAATGTCGCTGGAACAAGCAAAATTTAAACAAGTTCGAGTACGAGATAATTCGAATGTAGTTCGTGTTACAAACATGTCACTTTCGACAAATGACAGGGATTTGCAAATCTTAGCTGGAAAGTGTCGTGGTGTAACAGAAATATACTTGGCGAAGCATCATAAAAACGGAGAATTCAAGGGATTTGCTTACATTCATTTTAAAACAAGAAGACAAGCTGAAGATGCAGTATATACTTTGAATGGTCTTAATTACAAAAATAAGGTGTTAAGGGTGGTTTGTGCTACGTCAGCATTTTAACGCACAGGACAGAAAAAATTAACGTACGTAAGAATCACATAATTTCTTTTATTTAGAAATAAAGATTACACAGGCCAACACTCATTTCAATGTCGCAGATTTAAAACCACTTGATTTTGAGAAAGTCTGGTATGGCAAATTCAAAAACGTAACGATTTTTTTTATAAAAAGAATTTAGTGGCCTTGCAATGAATAAATAAAAAAAACGCTGTTTTTGTACATTCAGCTCAAAATTTCTCGAAAACAGGAATTGAGAGCAGTTTTGAGACCGGGTCCAAAATCAGCACACCAAAATTCATAATACAACATATTTTGGGCATATTTTTTTTTTAGTTTGTTGGTCTGTGTTATCCAGATTTTAGGTATAGACCATAGAGCCGACAGCAAATTTTGGGGAGATGTAACAAAAATCTGAGTATGCAGTTTTATAGGTATACGCGTCCTAATTTCATATGCGAAATTCTGGCAGGTTTATTTTTCAGTCTTCTGTGGTTTTAGGGGGGTTAAAAAACGCGAAGGACAAATACACGTGAGAAGAACAAATACACTTCAATTGAAATTTTGCCTAAGTCTGGAAACCTCAATATTGACGATCCGATTAAAAGAACTCAAGATATATGCTTTTTAAGCGAACCATTTTTGGAGACATTTCTGTTTTATTTTTTGTTTGTTTTTCTGATCTGAAAACTCTCCAAAAAAGACCTGATATGTATATATTTAAAGGGTTATTTCTTGAGTTCTAATAATCAGATCTTTACGATTGAGATCTCCAGACTTAGGAAAAATGACAGAACATCAGTTTCAATATTAAAAATTTCAATTGATGTGGATATGTCTTTCTTGGATGATAAGGAATTATCACGTTTTCCAACCCACCAAAAACCCCACAGAAGACTGAAAATAAACCTGCCAGACTTTTGAATTTGAAATCAGGACGGGTATACCAATAAAACTGCATACTCAGTTTTTGATTATACCTACATATACTCCCAACATGTGCTGTCAGCTCTTAGACTATTAGCTTTAATTTTTAGGTAAGATGATGCTAATCTTTTGATAAATATATAATATTATAAGCAATCCAGTTTTTAAAATCATCATTATATTAATACATACACACGAATTCTATTGGTCCCTTTTTGAGTACTTAACGGCAACGGATTTTAATAATTTTGGCCTTATTTGGAAGGTACAAGCAGTGTCGTACCTACAATTCAAATTTGTATATCAACTAGCTGCCCCAGTAGACGTTGTCCTGCCCTCCAGAGTGATTTTAATTTTGTTGTCTTATAACATGATCGTTTACAAAATTTATTAGATATTGGACCACAACTAAACTACAGTAGCTAATTTCCCTCAAGACTTATCATTCTTTAATTTTCAGTAATTGGGATACACAATATTTTTATTTTTTTCTCATTTGGAATAAATTCAAGGCTTGCCCAAACCAAAGTGCGACAGTGCGTCACGACATGTGCGACACGATTTTTATATGAAAAACGTTTTGCGCTTAGTCGCATTTGGTGTGGGTACTCTCATTTGAAGCTGTGGAAATAAATTTTGGCGGTGTCGTGTCGCACTGTCGCATTTTGGTTTGGGCAAGCCTTAATTTGATGTTTTTCCGAGACGTGAGCAGGCCATATAAGATGTCCATATGAGAATCATAGAACAACGCGGAAATAAATGCGTCTTCGTATCGCGGAAAATGGCATAATGTTTGAAACTTCTTTCACCAGTATTTCGCTCTTTTATACCCGATTTTTACTGCTCTAGTCCGTGGTATTTCACATTTTCCACTCTTTTTTCTGTGACTTTCTTCACCTTTTTAGCGGTATTTTAAGCATTTTCCCGTAATAGTAGCACTTTCTCTGATGCAATGAAAGACTTCACAACTGAATCGAGCCAGAATTCCGTGCTCTGTTTCTGTCATATATCAGAGATGGCGTTGTATAGTAATTTAATTTTTTTGTGATTTTCATTTTTTTAACAGTTATTCTAATATTCGGAAGGGAGACTTAACCAACAAATGAGAGATCATGAAAATCGGCCCAGCAGTTCTTGAGTTATAAATGGTGTAACTAACCCGACTTTGGTTAACACATTTGACAGTTCTCACGAATCTGTTCTGACTCAAAAGCAAGTGCAGAAAATCCTTTTCTAAACTGTTCTAAACTGCGTCATTGAACAGCAAACTAGAACAGTCTGGAAGAGAAAAACCTCATTGAACAGCAAAAAGTTATACTTTTCTGTTCCGAACTGTCCAGAACAACGTCATGGAAACAATTATAACTATCTAAAAAAAAACTACAGCTTTGTTCAAAAAAAAAATAAACAATTTCAAACCGTCAAACTATAAGAAAACTGGTAGAAGCATGCACAGAAAGATTTTTTCCGACAAAAATCTCGTTCTACGCATGCTCTTGCCACTTGCCATACACCGAGAGCCGGAAGTAGATTTTTACGAGAGGTAACCATTTCATATAAATAGTACAAACAAAATCTTACGATTACGATAGGAGAACTTTCCGCTCCGACAGATATCTCGAAGGGCCGATTTGTTACAAAGAACAAAAAGTGGCAGAAATTTAAAAAAAACTGCATTTTATTTACAGTACGCAAACAAACCCCATATCTCTTGCAAGAAATGCAAGCAAAACAGTTTCAATTTGTTTCAATTCCTTTTTTTTATCACCAGCTGTCAAAAAAAGCAAACAAAAACATTTTTGTTTACCTCACTTCAATTAGAAGAAAAACATCACTTTCACAAATGCGTTTCTAAAAATAATAACATCTCTATTTCTTGTTTTTATGATTGACGACGAAAGGTACAATAAATTCGCTCATTCAACAACTAAGTTCTAAAATAAAACTCGGCGAACGTCACCACACTACGAAGAAGCACCTTCCCATTCAATATAAATAATAAAGAAAAACACCACATATCAAATACTACTCTGGCGGCCCCACAAGTAGTTGAATCTTGAAATCAGTGTTTGCTCGCTTGTTAGCGAAATAGGAAAGTTCTCAATACTTTAAGCATGCAATCGACAGCAAAAAATAAGCTTATCAAACGTGGTGATCGAATCCTAACTGAGAAGCCCTTTGTTTATGTCCTTCTTTCAAAATATCGCAAAGAACGATGTGACAATTGCCTTGCAAGGTATGTTATAACTGCTTTTGAGAAAAATAATGTTCCACAAATACTTTTTGCCAGTGGTAAGGTTCTCAAGTGCTCCAACTGCCAATATGTGTTCTACTGCAATCGAGCATGCCAAATGCAGTCCTGGATAATGCACAAAAATGAATGTGATTCCTTAAAAAAAATTGGCTCTCGCAATGTGCCAGATGCAGCGCGAATTCTTTCTAAAATTATCATCAAACTCGAATCGGGTGGTCATTCTTCGAAGAGCTATTATACGGAGACATCTTTTCGCAGATTTAAGGATCTAATGTCACGTATGAGTAATATGTTTCTTGTTATAATTGGTTGTCTTAATGAGTGTACTTTATTAGATTATGCTGAATTGAAAAATGATGCAAAGCGAGTTGAGCATTTAGAGGCACTGCACTCGGTACTATGTGAACTAATGGAAGGCAAAACTGTGCCAAATATGTCGGAACTAATGGGTATCTACGGGCGGGTGAGTAAACTTCTTTGAGTAATAGATTCTTAAATGCTGATTTGATTGCCAACATAAATTTCTTCTTCATCGAATGCAGTGGTGTGCTTTATTAATGTATTTTGTTAATGTTATGATTTTTGTTACTTTTTTTTTTACAAATGTTTAGCTTTTTTAGTTTTACGAGTTATAGCTAGGTGAAAGCAATATTTTTTTAGCTGTTTTTCATTTCATCCAAACATTGTTTCTTTTTAAATTCAAACTAAATGTTGTTCAAAAATTATGAAACTTATCATTTTTACTTGGATTGATAAATTTTCTTTAAGGCAAAAAATAAATTTTGTGTATGGTTTCTTTATATAAAAAAAATTGAAGGCATCTTTTTCCACATGCTTATAACTAAGGATAGCATCGTACAATTTTTATTTTCAACTTTATGTTCATCTTCCTATAGTAATACGCAGCGCTAAACACGCCAAGAAGAAAACAACTAGACTAATCATTTTCTAGCAAAGCTTAGACTACGAAACATCTAGTTTGACAGCTAGGTTCTACTTTTCACTTTCACTTAAAATGAAATCGAAATCCTTTTAAAATATGAAGGTTTCAATTTCATTTCTAGTGAAAGTGAAATGTAGAACATAGCTGTAAAATAGTTTATTGCATTGACCATTTTTGTAAAATATGTATTTCGAAACAATAATGATTTGTTTTTAAAATCCCTACACTTTGGGCAAAAATTCTTTCCTTATAAAATCTGTCCTTTTTTCCCCACGGTGCCATTTTCAAATCGAAAAACCCTACATGTAGGGGTAAATTTTTGTGTTGAGTGTCGTGTGTCAGTATTTGTGTGAAAAATTCATCGTATCTGTTCGGAGAAGTCTCCAAACGGAGATAAGTCGTGATCGAAAGGTTTATTTTATTCATGGTATCCGAATCGTAAGAAAAATATATCCACCTTTCTACGCGTGTATTTGACATAAAACATTTTGTCAAATGAATAATAATATCCTATTTTTGTCTACACGAAACCAAATCTGCAATTTTGTATGCTTAGTGTTATTAGTGCCAATTAGAAATTAATAAAACACTTGCTTATTTCCTAGGTCAACATCCATTTTAGTTCTCTAAGTATTGTTTTTTGTTTGTTTTTATATTTTTCGTTTTCTATATTCTATTTCATTTTGCTGTAATTTATTCAGCACCATTTTTCTGTCGGAGACAATCGGAAAGAGAAAATCGCATTAGAAAATCGCAGTACATCGCATAAGAAAATAAAACGGAGAGAAAATCGCATAAATTCGAGATGCGTTGCTGAGGTTTTGACATTACAACGCACGTTATCAGATGGAAAAAAAATACTCTAATGCTCGCGCATCAAGATACATAAATTGTTAAGAAACCATGTTGAAGATAGTGAAAAAATTATCTATTTCTTAGGTATTTAAGACAAGCAAGCAAACGGATTTTAATATACAGAATGGGCTTCTCTTTTACGTTATTCGAACATAAGAGAAACGAAAACGCAATGAAATTCCGGGAAATTTCGATTGGGAACCCTTCTCCCGAAAATATTTCCCTAGGATTTTTTGTTTAGAATGAGGCTGATAAAATAATAAACGCCATTTAACGTAACCTTCTTTCTTACCTTGATTTTTCCGGGATATTAGGTAATTTATAGAAATTTATTAAAGAAGGAACTAGTGCAACATTTTGTAAACATATCAAATCTAAAAATGATATTATATTTTGCTCTTGTGTCTTATTTTTAAATTACGACAGAAGATTTTTTTTAATTAGCTATGCGCAATCACTAGTTTTTGGCCAAGAGCCATTTCACCTCTTGCCTGCATGCATTCTGTACATCATAATCGTTAAGCATATATTTATACCAAACGCATTTTTTCTGTTCATAAGAATTCAGCCACACGCAATGCATTTTTTTTAACACAGAGTGTGCAGCTATTCTTATCAAAGAAAATTTGGCAGTGTATCGCTATTTGATTTGTTTTTATTTGTTTTTTTTTTTTTTTTCTATGCAGTTAGTAACAAATGGCTTTAACATTCTTGATCCCGAAATGAATGCAATTGCCACTGGTATTTATTTAGGAGTTTCTGTGACTGATCATAGTTGTAAACCGAATGCTGTCGCTACTTTTGAGGGAACAGAGTTACACATTCACGCTACCGAGGATATGGAATGTCTCGACTGGTCAAAGGTTACTAAAACTTTTTTTAAAAAAACAAAAATTATTTTTTACTTACAATTTGTATATTCTTGAATGAAGATTTTCATCAGCTATATTGATCTGCTCAACACTCCCGAACAAAGACGACAAGATTTGAAAGATAACTATTTCTTTTTGTGTACATGTTCAAAATGCATCGATCCTCAGGAAACAGTTGATATGAACGGTGGTGTGTGTCCGAACAAAAATTGCAGCGAAATGGTTAATATGTCACTAAATAATTGTTCTAAATGTGGAACTGGAATAAGTCCCAAACATAGAAATGCATACAATGAGGTTTTGACATTGACGAAGCTTCATTTAGAGAATATGAAAGAAACCACATGTAAACAATTTATTTTTTTTTTTATCTTTTTGACAAACTAATAAAGAAAGTATCTTTACCTCTTCAGATCTTGATATATGTAAAATGTGCTTGCCCAGACAAAAAGGAGTATTACATCCGAAGAGCCTTTGGCATGTGAAAACTCTCGATGCTGCCGTAGAAAGTGCTTTTTCTATGAAAAAATGGAACGATGCATTAGAATTTGCCATTCAACTTATACCAGGATTTAGGTAATTACCGGTTTTATATTTCATTAAAAATTAAAAAATCAAATAATCAAATAATCTTCCAGGAAATACTATGGAATGTGGAATCCATTGCTGGGTCTGTTATATGTCAAAATAGCCAAACTTCAAATGTACGAAGGTTTTTTTAAGGAAGCCCAACATAATTTAAAGGAAGCTTTCAAAATTATAGAAGTAACACACGGTCGAGATCATAGCTTATACAAGGAAACACTAACAGAACTTATGATGCAAATAACTTATGAACTATCCAAGTAGTACACGATTTTGTTTAAAAATGTGATAATATAATATATGAATGTACATTATGTTAAAATTATAACAAAAGCAAGTTTTTATTTTGTTTGTTATTTAAACTATCGAGGCCAGTGCATTTGCTCGGCGGTCTGTATTTTGGAACAACGCTCGTATGAGATGTTTAACTTCTTCAGCCTTATAGCTAGCCGTCAGAATACCATGACCCTCACACCATTGTTCGGTTATTTGCACCAAAGAAGCACCAAGGATCATTTTTAACTGTTCCAATTTCATCCACGCTTTAACATGAATGATTTGGTGATTGTCCTGGAAGATAAATAATAGATAGGCAATATTTAAATATAATATTATAATAAATTTGTATGTTTTGCTGCAAACCTTAAACAATGTAGGTGCTTTTTCTAGAATAACTCCAATTAATTCGGCTAACTGATCACCTACTTTCGCCGATATATCTTCCATTACCATAATTTTTCGAATAACTTCTAAACAAAAGTCATTTACCAGGCTGCAAGTTGTTTTGTTGTATACTTCATCAGGTAATATATTTTGCCACACATTTTTAAGTAAATCTAACTGTCGCAAACATTGGCCAACAAGTTTTTGTGGTGCTATACCAAGAGCAGTTATAGCATCTGATAAATCTGGAAATATGTACATATAAGAAAGTAAATCGATTTAGAAATTGCACTTCTGAAAACTCCATTCTATGAAAAATACAATAATAAGAAAGTACGACCCCTATTCTCTTTAAATGTTAACACATTTACGAAAAAAAAACAGTAACAGAAAAATAGCGCTCATTTATTTTTCAAAGGAGTGTTTAAATGTATGCCTTTTACTAAAATCGTTTTGAGATATTGTTGAATCAGATACTAACATAAACCTCTATAACAATTGATTAAATTAACATATTCTGTGTTTTTCAAAAGGTACCACTCTTTTTACGGACCAATATTTTGTCTTAGTCCGCTGGGTGACTATATTTTTTGAAATTGTAATATTTTTTTGATAATGACATACCAACTTTTTTTTAAACAATTTTTGAGAATTTATATACAAACAAATATTTTTTTTTAAACGGCTCGAACATTTTATCATTCTTAAATCAAATTGCATACCTACTTAGTTTGGAGCTCAAAACCCTTTAAGATGAAGTTTATGTCATTTAAGTAATGGATTTTGTTTTTTTTTACATTATTTGTTTAAAGATTATTTTTATAAAACTATTTATTTTTAAAAACTATGTATAAAAATTTTTAACGTACACAGCAACTTTGTACCTTAGAGCAAATACTTTTTGTTTATCGAAACAATAATCAGCAAGTAAGGTGTCGGTCAAAGTTTAATGAAATGCACAACTAGGTCGCATGTACTTGCTCTTGGGGTCCATGTCGCTGTTAAATCTTATGTAAGGTTTATAAAAAATAAATAATTTTATAGGAAATATAAAAAACATTAAATTCATTACTAAAATGACATTCGAACAACTTCTTAAATTTTCAAATCGAAAATCGAAATAATTTTTTACTGAAAATTTTAATGACATAAAATAATAAAAATTGTTAAAAATTGTCATAGATAGATTGTTCACTCGCTTATGAGAATGAAAAAATATTTCTTTTTTATTTGAAAAGTGCGACCTTGCCTGTTTTAGTACTGAATTTCAGATTTTCTAGCGTTCAGTGGAAAAAGTTCTGAAATTTTAGTACTCAAATTTTAGATTTTATTCTCCGTACCCGTCTAATGCCTGGGATAATCAAAAGAGTGCGTTGACAAGCTAACAACGTTACGCTTCCGCCAGCTTTAGAAGTCAAGGAAAGTCATGTCTAATCTTGGCTTTTATGATTTTTCATTGAAATAATACTACTTACTTTGAAAAAAAAGTAACATTGTTATTTTGGAAATAGAAGAAAGATTATTTTATATACATATTATAAAACACTTTAATAAAAATATTTCAAATACTGTGATCGAATTATTGACTTTTTTTAAACTAAGTATGGTGTTTTGTCCCTTATACTCCAATGCTTAATTTAATGGGGTTAAGTAAGATTAAACACAAAAAATCATTGTGTAGGGCAAACCAACGTCTACCTGGTCAGCTATTATGATAAATTTCTTACCCAATTCGGCTAGAATTCCCATCAGTAAGCTTCGCTGATTTCTTATCTGACTATTAAAGTGTTCCAATGCGAGTCCTTGAAGAGATTTGACCAAAGTTGCAAATGTAGCAATTCCCTTGTCCGAGTTCTTCGTCACCCAATGACTCAAAAACATTGTGTTATTGTAAAATAAAGCAGATTGCTGTGGGATGTTTTGTAAGAATTTTTCATGGTGTGTTGGTACTTCTACTACATAACGATGAATAAGAGTCGGAATCACGGAAATCAACTGTTCGCTGAGATCACCTTCTACCGAACCAGCATGCCGAATAATTTTTTCCATTAAATGTATAAGTTCCTATAATAACAAACATTATTATATTAAAACGATTAGTTTATGTATATTTTATTCAAGTTACCAAAATACTCTTTGAGACCATGCAGCGAGGAAAAAGGAACGGATTGTTTGCCACTTCTTCCGTACTATTTTGTTCAGCAATCAGTGTCATTTCGTGCAAGTCTTTTCGCATGATATCAACAGCAGTGTCCATAATGGTGCCGCAGAAACGATTTCGAAATAAAATATCTACCTTTTCTGTAAACTCGACTAAGGCAAGGTCACTTTCTTCGTTGATCAGCTGAGAATCAACCAAGAATTTATGAAAATTCAATACATCTTCAACCAAAGTTGACTCTTGCATTTCGTCCATCGTTTCGGGGAC
Source organism: Meliscaeva auricollis (assembly GCA_948107695.1). Lineage (NCBI taxonomy): Eukaryota > Metazoa > Arthropoda > Insecta > Diptera > Syrphidae > Meliscaeva > Meliscaeva auricollis. The sequence goes on along the minus strand of OX403619.1, from coordinate 40,987,368 downwards.
AGCATTTAAGAGGCATTCATTCACAATCAATGATAGCAGCCGTTCCTTCATCTGATCACCAAAAATTGTAAAAACATAAAGCTCGTCGGATAACTGAATGTTCATGTGGCCTAGACAAAGTACAAGCATTTCGATGTTCTTGAAAACAACTTTGTAATTAGGCCTTAAACCGGCCCCAAGATCTTTTAAGCTATATGACAGAGAAAGTTGAAAGAAATCGGGACTCGCGTCATCTCTAAATTCCATAGACATTGGTTTTATAATTATCGGTTCGAAGCAGTTGTCCAGCAAAAACTCACACATTTTCTTTGGATTGTATCGTGCATTGAATAGAGCAAGAACCGTGTCCTGTAGTTGATTTTCGTCTTTTGAAATCTTTAAGGTTACCGATTTGGTATTTTGAAAATTCTTCTCAGAAAACTGAACCAAACGATCGAAGCACTTTTTCATGTTTTGTAGAAGCATGTCGGATTCGAGGCGGAATTTTACTTTGATAATGTGATAGCATTCTAAGCGATTGAATATTTTATCGGTTGGATCATCAATAAGATTCTTGAGCTTTCCCACAATGTCCATCACTATAAGGTATTCTTTATTGCTTTTAGCCTCTTCAAGGCTCTGAAATAGATCATCAATGCGAAGGATTTTACATGAAACCCTCAATCCAATTGATATCTCTCTCAGTTCCTCGATGTATTGCTGTAGGTCTTCATTTGCTTCGTATATGGCATTTTGAGTGTCGCCTTCGATGTTTTGCAGAAGATATTCCACCTGCAAATATTTTTGAATAGATGAAACTCAATTTAGTGTCGCCATTGATGCGCTTTGCAATACACATTTAAAGCACAGTACAATAGTGTATTGTGCATCCAAAGAAGTTTAACCAACTACTAATAAACATACTAAATACGTTGTTATGGAATAAATACATTTTTGTACATAACTTACCTCCTTTATAAGTGTTTCGCCTTCTTCCAAGTACAATTCATTGCTAGATAGATTTACCAAAAACTCAACGTGATTTGTCTCGATGTAAGTTTTGATTTTCTCCTGATATCTTTTGATTTCCGCAGTGATTTTTGATATTTGCCTCTTTGTATCGATACTATCACTATCATTTAGAATCTTTATAATATCCTGCGAAACGCTGGTGGACATTTTGCTTTAAAAAAAATAAGAAACAAATCTTGTATGCAAAGAGTGGAAGGACGTACGCTTGAAATTAAACATTTCATTTTTTCAACGAATACAAAAATTTGACAGACGAACATTTGCTTTCAATTGCGATTGAATTTGATTGAATTGATGACTGCTGAATGCATTGGTTCAAACTTGATGCGTTCGAAGAAACATTACATGTATCATGCGAAATATACACAATGCAAGAAATAGCAAGAGCAACTAATTTATATGCAAGGTCAAAAGATCGAGTTGAATTGGCCCGTTCGAAAGCATAAAGACTTGCCCAAACTAAAGTGCGACAGTGCGACACGACAACGGCAAAATTTATGTACACAGCGTCATTTGAGAGTACCCACACCAAACGCGGCAAACCGGTTTTCATATGAAAGCCCTTGTCGCCTTGTCGCGTGACAGTGCGACGCTTTGGTTTGTTAAAGCCATTACAGCTCATTTGTTGTTTTGTTATCTGATTCTTTATTCGTACACGCCAATTTGTATCTGAGATGCAGTTTGTTTACTTCTCTCCTATACAAGACAAATTTGTCACCTGTTCACAATGCAGAAATAAGCGTGTATCATGGAGTCGACCATTTTTCAGCTTGTATCTTGTTAGGTTTTTTTTGTCCTCACGTACGCTTCTACTAGTTTTATTTCCTCTATTGGTCAAAATATTACAGTTCGGATGATTCTGAGAAGGGGAAATCACGCTTCTCGATTTCAAGACAGAATCCACATCACTCATACATATAACCTATTTACAATGAAACGTCAAACAAAGTTTGGTGGTGCAAATGGGAAATAATTTTTATTTGATGAGGTATTCATCAACACAGATACAAAGTGTTTGAATTGAGTGGAAACGATTCAACCTGTTTTAATTGGATTTCCGAACGAGTGAAACCCATCGAACACAACATTACTTTACTGTGAATAGCTATCGACAGTACAGTAAAATCTTGCTCCTACAACACAAACAACATCAAACTGCTGATGAGAGGAAAACTTGGCGGCTGGCTTTTACATCTCCTTTTATCGGCGTATCGAAGAGTTTTGTGAAATACGGTGTCAAGATAGGCCGACTCACGACAACTCGACTCAGGTGGTAGGAAATTTTATGGTTTTTTTTATTTATCTTTGATTTTTTTAAAGAATTATTACGGAAAAATCTTTTAGTACCTAACCTTGCACTACCCCAAATCCTAAAGTGATCCCAACCATTGTGGTTGCACCTGAGTCGAGTTGTCGTGATTCGGGCTATACTTACCCCAATAAAAGATTAACACATTTTAAATAGATATTCATATTATATTTTTTGTAAAAGTTATTTATTTGTTAATACTTGTATAATATTCTTCTTCTAAATCATACAGATCCATTGCCATTTCATCCCTCAGTTTCATCAATTTTTTGTCGCATTCAATTTGTGTTGCTCGAAATAGCTGTGAATTCGATGTGATTGCTTCATTTACTGAGTGAAAATCATTCAAAATCAAATATTGTTTGATATCTGATACTAATTTCATCAAAGATTCACCAGCACGCACTGTAAATAACAAAACGTCCAAAAAGTAATGTTTAATTATGAAATTATAAAGCAATTTATAATCACACAAACCAATATTAGCTGCTCTCACTTGCATTTCATATGTGTCTTGTTCGCACTGTGTCATTTTTGATATTTGAGAGTCTCCTTCTCCTCTTGCAAGCTTAACGATTTCTATAAAAAAAAAATTATTTAAAATTTTAAATATTCAACAGCATTGCTTTTCAAACTGTGAAATTTGAAATGATTTTTATTCCAACCGTTTTTACTCCACGTATAGTAAAATGAAGTTTCATAGGTTTCATCATTATAATTTTGATGGCATTTAAGAAGAACACGTCATTCATTAAATTTGCATTTAAACAGTAACAAAGCAATCTTTTCAGCACAGATCGAAGAAACTCGTTGTAAAGAAATAAACAAAGTTTTGAGCCGCCACTTCTTGTCAATTTATTAATTGTTTGTATTAAAGTTTAAATTACATATTTAAAATGGGTCTCTCTATATCGTATCTACTCACGCGCTTCTTTCCTAAAGAAGAAATGAGAATTCTGATGATTGGACTGGATGCAGCAGGCAAAACGACAATTCTTTATAAACTTAAAATTGGAGAAGTTGTAACAACAATCCCCACCATTGGCTTCAATGTAGAGACAGTTGAGTATAAGAATTTTCGTTTTACTGTTTGGGATGTCGGTGGACAGACAACAATCCGTACGATGTGGAAACATTATTTTCAAAATTCTGCAGCAATCATTTACGTTGTGGATTCATCAGATAGAGAAAGAATTGAAAAAGCAGAATCTGAGTTATCTGCTGTTCTAGAAAGTGACGAATTAAGAAATGCGAAGGTATTGATTCTTGCAAACAAACAAGATCTGCCAAACGCCCTGACTCCATCACAATTGGCTGACAAAATGCAAATGCACAATCGAAGACATGAATGGTATGTACAGGGAACGTGTGCACAAACTGGAAGTGGACTGTTTGAAGGACTTGACAATTTGCATAGAATGTTAACCAAGAAAAATTAGTGTTAGTTGCAAAAAAAAAACAAAAAATTATAAGAAATGAAACAAATTAACTAAAATAAATTAAGAATTATTCTATAGAAACAAAAAATGTTTGTGTTTGTTATCAACTGGAATTGGAACAACCATTCCAAGTTAAGAGGTACAAGAAGTCGCTAAAAAAAAACGTACACAATAGAAACATGAAAGAAGGCATTCCAAAAGTTTTGTGAACAGAACTTTATTAAAGGGGAGGGCCCTACTGAATTAAAAAAAAATAAATTTTACGGTTAATTTAAAGATAAGACACATATATGTAAGACCATGACCCTTCATAAACACAGTGTTTGTTGCTCTCAAACTTTTAACGTTTAAATCCAACAACTTGTAAAACACGTAAACGTTTGTGAAGTTTCATAAAAGATAAATTGTTATTATCTCAAGTGAACCTATACAAGTTTACAAATCAAATAAGAATGAATCATATTTTGTATTTTTAAGGTAACATAGTAACCCTAAGCATTTAGCTGTGAAAACAAAGAGACTACTAGTTCAATAAGTATAATAAAGCAATATGGGTCTTTCGTTATCATCGGTCAAAGAGTATTTATTTCCAAAACAACAAAAGCGTATTATAATGTTTGGACTGGATGGGGCTGGTAAAACAACAATTTTGTATAAATTAAAACTCAATGAAATTGTCCACACAATCCCAACAATTAGTTTTAACGTTGAGACATTAGACGTTAAGAATATTCGATTAACTGTTTGGGATTTTGTTGGCAGCGATTCTTTACGTCGCAAATTTACGCACTACTTACAAAATTCGGATGCAGTGATTTTTGTAGTTGATTCTTCAAATGCAGAGAGAATTCAAGACGCAGAAATGGCATTGACCGATTTGTTATGGTGTGATGAGCTTAAAAATGCTCCTATTCTTTTGCTTGCGAATAAGCAAGACATTCCTAATGCACTGAGTCCAAAAGAAGTGGCAGATAAAATAAAAATCGATGAAAGAAAACATGACTATCATGTGCAAGGAACCTCTGCACATTCTGGAATTGGACTTTATGAGGGATTAGACCATTTACATAGAATGTTGTCTAGAACAAAACACAAAATTAAATAAATGTATATATGTTTTTTTAAGAAAAACTTTATTATTGTGAACATCTTTGGATATTTTTTGTTTTGTTTTTCATTTGTTTATTATAAATGTAGTAGATGCTGACACTTTGGATTTGAAAAAGACATTAATGTAAGTTTACATTATGGGTCGTTCAGTATCTACTGCTAGCTGGATTTCCATTATCAGACCCAGCCTATAGGACAAGTGGAAGAGGTGTAAAAAATATATGATATTAGAGAAAATTTAATATACAAATTTGGATAGTCTGGATTTTTAGAAATTTGGAGTTCCAGAGGTGAACTTTGAAAAAGGTCAAAAAGTTATTTTCTACACGAAAACTGATACAGACATGATTTATAATGGAATCGATAGACTATAAAAATAAAAGAAAGTCACATATACAAATAAAAAACTTCAAAATAGATGTTTAAGAAATAATTCACCAAAAATGAGATTACAATTTTTTTGTGTGATTGTAACAATCCTGTTTTTTAGTTTTTCTCAAACAAAATGAAATATGATGAACACGTTCTTCGAGAAATTTTCCATAATTTTTAGTATTTACTAAAACATACATATGTACATATATCATTACTCGTTTAATCGATTTCGTTCAAAACTTGTCACTAGGTTCTTCTTATCATTTCGAAAAGTGTTGTGTATTTAGTTTAAAAAAAAATTAAACAAAAATGGTTTTCTTCGATATTTTTTTTTCAATAGTAATATGCCTACCAAAAACTGAATTTTTCAAGGACTAACAAATATATTATTACTTTGAACTAAAGTGCCACTTAAGAATTTTCAATTTAAAAAAGTAGGTCAAATAGAAAAGTGATAGAGACATATATGCATAATTAATTTATGAATCAATAAAGTTTTTGAATACATAAAAATTATACATACAACAATAAATGTGAAAAATCTACAACTCCAGATATGACCATTTGAAAGTGAATAAATTGCACGACTGGATCGCACGTACTTGCTCTTATAGATAAAATTACTATATATGCTAAGCCTTTTTAATTAAAAGTTTATAAATGCAGTTTTAGAAATAAAATAGAAAAAGCATAAAATTCGATTTTTAAATAAAAGATACATTTTTAGAAAAAAAATTTGAAAATCGTTAGAGCCGTTTAAAAAGAAAAAACTATTTTTTCTATATAAAATTTTGCAAGGACTTTTATATGAAAAAATTGGTACACCATTTTTAAGATGTTATTTATCAACATCTAAAAACTAAATTTTGAAAAAAAAAATATTGAGTAGTTTTTTTTACTAAAAACTATTACGGCAACTTAAAAGTTTTCATGTGAAAAAAAAAATAGTTGAAATTGATTGATTTATGAAGGAAATAATTAGAATATAAAAAAACAGTTGTATGGCAGGTACCGTTAAAAACGTTTTTTGAAAAAAACCAAAAAAAAACCATGATTTTTTTAATCAAAAACGTAGGAACCGTTTTTAAGAAAAATGAGTCTATCTAAAACCGGTATATGACAGGTACCGTTTATTCGTCAAAAATAATAATTCAAAAAACATCTGAGGATAGTCTCAAAAAAACGCCACATACCAAGTTTGAAGTAAATCGACTTATCTGTTTACTTTGTGGTCTCTGATACATACAGACAGACAGACATGCAGACAGAATTGTCGGACTCACTTTTTTCTCATTCTCTATCATCGTAATGTCATGTTTGATTGTTATCTCAACTTTTTTTTTGTACAAATGCATAACTTGGTACCCATATCGCAAGTAAAAAGTATTAAAAAGAGGCTTTAGTAATAACTCACCATAAATTAGTATGAACATCATTTAAAATTAATTATATGTTGTTGCAAAGAAAATATAAAATAAAATTTTCACATGTCTACTAAATTTTATATCTTAGCTTTCTTGGAGATAAAGAAAAATGCAAAAACTTAAAAATAAATTAAAAAAAATACATTTAAATGACCATATTCTCAAAAGTGCAGCCCACACTTAAACAATTGTAGGATCAAATAAAAGACAAACATATTATCTACAGCTTTGGTCTAACAACTTCTTACCTAAAATTAATAGGTTTGGACACAAAGGTAGATTTGTGTTTTTTTTTTTAACTGGTGGATTTCGCCTATATTTCGTTTCATAAAATGGGTATTTTTTGACTATCTTTCCCGTAGTCTTTATTATGGCTTCGAAGAAAATTATCATCAAAAATGTTTATATTTCTATTAGAAAAACGGCAGCAAAAAAGAGTGAAAATATTAAAAACATTTTTTCTATAAGCTTCAGCTTCAGAGGACCAGGCATATGAAATGAAATGCTCAAAATATCAAGCTGAATATATTTTTCTCACAAACCTAATTATTGTTATGTACCCTCTTTTTTGTGATGTACCCTCTAATTTGACTACAAAATTAAAAAAAAAAAATTGTAAATCATATCACGTCTAAATCGACATAAAAAAAATTATATTATTGGTATTATTTATTATTATAAATTCTTTATTTAAGTTCTCGATATTTATATTATTGGTATTCATCATACTAAAATAAGTTTTTTTTCTTGCACCTATCACAATATGTTTCTAATAAAAACTCACTTTCAATTTAATTTATTACAACAAAATTGTGAAGAAACAATTATATTTTTTTTTTAGCAGTAACATAGAAAACAAACAAATAAAAAATCTCATTTCCAGCCAAACTCAGGGTGGTTATAGAAAATTACAAGATGGCTTTATAAAGTAAATTATGACTCAGCCCTAGAATATTATACACGCTTTAAAGTAAAGATACATACATCCATGTCTAGATACGAGAACTCAAGAACAGCTGACTTGTTTTCACAATAGAATTCGTAGTGTAGAGCTTAAATAAAGATTAAAGCAAACCACAGAGCAGTGTGTTTTGTTGAAATGCAGAGTGAGAATTGTTGTGTTGTGTAAAAAAAAAAAATGGGTCAGAAATATTCATCATTAATAAAATATTTTTTCTCCAAACCAGAAAAAGTGATTTTACTTTATGGATTAGATAATGTTGGTAAAACTACTGTTTTTAACAAAATGCAACTCGACAGCCAAACATATCCAATGCCAATGCCGGACATCTGTGAGGGGATTGTGGATTCTAGAGATTTTAAATTTTGCATTGTTGATGTTGCAAGAAGACTTACTGCTTCTTACACTGGTCAATACTTTGTAGAAAAATGTGATGCAGTTATATTAGTTGTAGATTCTACTGACTCTGACAGAATAGAAGAAGTAGATAAAATATTAACTGATATGTTATTGAGTGAAATACTTAAAAATGCTTTAATTCTGGTATTTGCAAATAAACAAGACCTACCAAATGCATTAGATCCTTCACAAGTGGCTGAGAAAATAAAATTGAAAGAAAGAAATCGCATTTGTCATATACAGGGGACTTCTGGGACAACAGGAAAAGGAGTTTTAGAAGGATTGGAATATTTGCGTTTAATGTTTTCCAAAAATAAATGGTTTAATATTTTTTGATTGAAATAAAAAAAAGTTAGTTTTGATATGATGCTGTGTAATTTATTTGAACAATATATAAGTATTTACATGTATAAAAATCAGGTTTTTGCTTGTTTACATTCAATGGAAACCCATGAGTCAGATAATAAGACAAATGTATAAAATTAATTATAGAGTTAACTAAAAACTGTTGTGAAGTTATATGCAAATTTTCTTTATAAATTAAATAAAAATATAACAGATAGAATTTCTTCGATGATGGTTGAAATAGAAACAAAAAAGCAGACTACGAAAGAAAAAAGGGTGGTGATCAACTCGGAATACCACGGAAAAGAGATTGTGAATTCTTGAAAAAAAGCACTTAGTGCCGCGGGAAAAACGTGTAATACCGCAGAAAACCCGTGGAAAGTCGATTAAGAAATAATTAAATACAGCGGAAAAAAGTGCGGAAAGTCGTAGAACAAAGCCCGAAACGAATAACGAATAACGATACTGCATGGGAAATCATGCAGTAGAGCGCATAGCACCGCGAAAAAAGCGTAAAATACCGAGGAAAAGGTGTAGAAAGAAAAGAAGAGAGCGTGGAACACTGATGAAAGATCGCAGAGAAGTCATGAGAAAAAAAACCGCTAATGACCGCGGCAAAAGCTCAAATAAGGGGTATGCTCAGAAAGAAGAAGAAAATCAGGCAGAAAATCCTTAAAGTCGAGGAAAAAATCGCGAAAAGTCGCAATAAGGCATGCGACTGACTACCGTGGTAAGAAGCTAGGAATATCGTTACAAGAAATTTAAATCACCTCTTTTTTTCCAATCTTTTTTCATTCGCATTTATTCGTAACCTTCACTTTTTTTTCTGAGGTATTCCACATTTTTTCTGCGATCTTACACGTTTTTTCAGCGGTTGTTCCATGATCACATGGACTATTTAGGAACTGCTCACGCGCCAGAAAAAACTTACAACCTATTTGTATATGCTCCAGATGGCGAAAACAAAAATATTAAAGGTATATCCAAATTATTTATTTAATGAATTGTAATAGTAAATTTTACTAAATAAAAAAAATACATACATATCCAAAAGAACTTGAATGAAAACATTTAAATTGTTAAGAAATAGACGATTGAACATCAGCCAGGGCCAATACAATTATTGATTGAATCTATGCAACTTTGAATGATGCATCATTCTTACATTAATACCTACATGGCTTTAATTCTTATTTATTGTACAATTATTCTATTTCATTATATTGAAAGAATGACGTGGCCTATTGAAAGTAAACATACACAAATTTTATTTCACAATCTCTCAGAATGCGTCACTAATATGCTTTTATCTTTTTTTAATTTTAACCTGAAAATTGAGGTGTTTACAAGTAGGAGTTATCTAAAAAAAATACATTAACATTCAATAATAAAATAGTTTTAGTGATTACATAGTTCAGATTATTATTGATTATTCCAAAGTTAGCTTAGTAGTAAAATAATTTTGATTGAATGGCTTTCGGAATAAAGAGATTGCAGGAGAAACTCTTTTCCAAACAGAAAAAACGTATTATCATGTTTGGATTAGATTCTTCTGGAAAGACAAGCATTATACACAAATTAACACCATACAAAAATATAACTTCGCCGGGCTTATACCATTTTAATATAGCAAAAATGTGTTTTAAAAATTGTGAATACATGATTTGGGATATTCCTGGAATAGTTAATCGAAGATGGGAGGAATACATTGAGAAGTATTGTGATGCTATAATTTTTGTTGTGGATTCTTCAGACCACAAACGGTTTACAGAGGCTGAATCATTATTAAAAGACCTTATTCTCGGTGAGTCATTGAGAAATGTTACATTTATTCTGTTTGCTAACAAACAAGACTTACCGAATGCAATGAGTCCTTCGCAAGTAGCTGATGCATTAAGAATACAAGATTTATTGAGCAATCGCCACTATTGCGTCCAGGGAGTAAGTGCCAAGACTGGAAAAGGTCTTTTGGATGGATTTGACCAATTGCATAAAATATTATCAAAGAAATTGTCTAAACGTTTGAACAAATAAGAGGTATGTGTGTATGTTTTAACTATTTTTATATTTATGCTTAATACAAAAGATTTTGCTTTACAGGCATGCATCGTTGAGATTGAGAGTACCGTCAAAGATTTGAGGGATTGAGGGCACCTTCAAAGATTTCCAGTTTTTCGAAAGAACTCAAGAATTCAATGATTCTGGTAGTTGTAAATGCATAAGAAATACGTACCCAATGCATTACATCCCTGAAAGAAAGCTGAGAAAACGACATTAAAAAAATTAAATCGCAATTGCTATTTACAAGGGACTTTTGGGATGACATAAAAAGGAGTGTAGTATTTTGAAATGAGTTACATGTTGTGTCTTCATTATAATTAATAAATCATTTAGATTTTAGCTTACGATACAACTCTTATAATATTGTACTCGAATTCGGATTCATTTAATTCAGAAAATATAAAAAATATAACAACATATATAAATAATACAACATATATATAAATTAATATTTGTATATGCATTAGGGTGCTTTTTTTCGGACTATTGTTTTATTTCCACTCCCAAGGTAAAATTCTGTTTTAAATACCCAACAAAAAATTCCCCTAAAATAATATTTAGTACTCGTTCTCAGCGTGTTAGGATGTTCCGCTATTGAACATTTTAAAATACACGTCAACTTCAGTCCTTTTTTTGTAATTTCTATGAGTCAGCAGCATTGAAAACAAAGTTAATGCTGTCATCGAGAATACACAGCCAACACCGACTGGGTCAAAACTTTACCAAAACATTTTGAAGAAGTCAAAGACTGGGTTTACCTGGGATCCACTATTACATCGCACATTTTTATAGAGATCAAAAGAAAAATTACACTTGCCACCCGCTGTTACTTCGAAGGTATTTAAGTAGTAAAGTAGTAGTAATCATCCCAGTCCTGCTTTATGGGGCTTACAACTTAATTAACTGGCAGAGGCATGGCCGCTGTAAAATTCGGATAAAAAACAGCTGGGTTGCTTTGAGAGAAAAATCATTCGAGTGATATTTGGTCTAGTGTGCATCGATGGAGACGGGAGAAGAAGGTGGCGCGACCTCAAGCAACTGGTTGGACAGGTTTGTTAGTCGAGGCTGAGATCCACCCTGGATAGTAGCACAATCTTTAGTAAGAAGAAATGGTTATTTTCGAAACTAAGTTCCAAAGATAGAAAGTTATTTTATTATGTTTCTTAAAGGTTAAGTCCCCTCAGGGCTTCATTGCTAAAGAATGGTATTATTCAAATCTCAATGAAACTATGCAATTTAAAATGATGTATCATTCTAATAGAAACACCTACGTGGCTTTGGTTCCATTATTTTGGTCGGTTTGAAAGCATGACGTGGCCTATTGAAATTCAACATAAATAAGTTTTATTTCGTAATCTCTTATCTATACGACAAATTATTTTCAATTTCTTGGCGAAGCTTGCAGAATTATCTAGCTTTTTATTAATGAGTATTCTCCCGAATATCTGATATAAACAAATGCATTGACAATTAACACGAGCTTTAGTATTTAATGTTCCTAATTGATTATTTAATGTAAGGAGTATATTTTATAAAGAATTGACTAGGTAGGTACATATATCAATAGAGAAGTTACAGGAGCAAAATGTACCTAGCTAAACATTTTGGATTAACTTTTTCTGGAAAGATAGGCATTATATGTACATAAGTTAATCAAACATTACATCGCCCGGTGAATACGACTTTAATGTAACAAGTGTGTTTAAAAAAATAGCATAGTTTGGGATGTTCTTTAAATAGTCATTTGAAGAAATTGTTTCCCGGTAATCCAAGTTGTGGTTCAGACCACAAGCGCTTTACAGAGTCTGATCATTATTGCCCGGTGGTCGGGTCGGGTTAACAACCAAGTCTAGCCGAATGCAATGGGTCTTTCAAAAGTAGCTGCTGCATTAAGAATACAAGATATGTCAAAGAATTATAACTATTTTGTACAGGGAGTAAGTGCGAAAAGTCCTTTCGATGGATTTGACCATTTACATACAAAACCATCAAAGAAGCAATGCTAAATTAAATCGGCAAATGCCCAAGAGATTGAACAAATAATAGGAATGTAAACAGATTATCATGATGTGTCGGTTTTTTGCAAAACGTTTTGATTTGGACGGAGCATGGATTTCGTGATTTAAAGTACCTACCTTCGAAGTTTTCCAGCATACTTTTTACATCTTCTTTGAGTCTTGTGTTATAGGACTTTAGAAGGGCTTCTTTTGATTGGGGTAATGACCTGCTTCCACTCATATTTCAAATGGTTAATATTTAATTATTTTTGTTAAAATTTTCAACAAATTTTTGTACGTACAAAAAACAACAACATAAATATAAACAAATTAAGCATCTGCTACAAATGTCAATGTTTTGATTTTCTACTTCCCGCCAGTGACTGTATGTCGTTTGGGAGTCTAAGGCTGCGCTCAGAGGATGATATTTCTCTAAAAGTACCAGTACAGAAAAAATACGGTGAAATAAATACGTAGGAATAGGCTACGGTCACTTCTTACAAAAAGTGCAAAAGTGAAAATTTTCAAAAAGGGAGAAAGTTTTTTTCTTAATCCCTTATGATACTTCTATTTTTCCCTTATATTTAATACTTTAATGGCCAATTTCACGAACATTTAAAAGCCTTTTAAATTTTTAAATGAAGTTTTTTGGCTTTAACTACAACGGTCACTTTTTGCACTTATTTGCGAAAGTGAAAATTTTAAATTCATTTTTCTGAAAAATTTCAAAAATGTGTCAAAAAACTTTGGTTTTGTACTTTTTTCTACAAACAAACGAAAAAAAAATTATTTTCCTTTTGCACTTATGTAAAAAGAAAAAAAAAAGAAGTATCATACGGACTTTACTAGCGCCGTTTATTTGCGGTGAAAAGTACAAGATCTAAGGTGAAAGCAAGATCTAAGGTGTATGCAACAATTTTTGTTATTTTCACCTAAAACAAATGGTGCTTGTAAGCTAGCTAGTAAGTTATAATTTTAAGGCTTGCCCAAACCAAAGTGTGACAGTGCGTCACGACATGTGCGAAGCGATTTTTATATGAAAAACGTTTTACGATTAATCGCATTTGGTGTGGGTACTCTCATATGACGATGTGTAAATAAATTTTGGCGTCACCGTGTAGCAGTGTCATGTCGCACTGTAGCGGTTTGGTTTGGGCAAGCCTTTAAGGCTTGCGCGACAGTGTGTCACGGCAGCTAGTTCCCACACCAAATGCGATTAATCGTAAAACGTTTTTCATAAAAAAATCGTGTCGCACATGTCATGACGCACTGTCGCATTTTGGTTTGAGCAAGCCTTAAAGGCTTGCGCGACAGTGTGTCACGGCAGCTAGTAAGTTATACCTTTAAAGGCTTGCTCAAACCAAAGTGCGACAGTGCGACACGATAACGCCAAAATTTATTTACACAACGTCATATGAGAGTACCCACACCAAATGAGATTAATCGCAAAACTTTTTCATATAAAAATCGCATCGCGTATGTTGTGACGCACTGTTGGTTTGGGCAAGCCTTTAATCGCATTTGGTGTGGGCACTCTCATATGACGCTGCGTAAATAAATTTTGCCAATGTCGTGTCACACTAACGCACTTTGGTTTGGGCAAGCCTTTAATTCTATAAGCCCAATACTCAGCTGAAAAACGAAACAAAAAATCCTATACAAAAATCACACAACGAAATCATAAACGAAAAATTTAGTTGTTGCTTTTCTTGGTGGGGACCAACGAAATATGAGAAAACCCATTTTAGCTTTTTCACTTTTTTTTTGTAGGTCCATTTTATTACTGATAAAAGTACCACAATTGTTGTAGAATCCAAAATCTAAGGTTCTTCAGTTTTCCACTTTTTGTTAAAAGTGGCCGTTGTAGCCTTTTATTTATTTATTTTTTTTTTCTTACAGAATAGTCTTTGATAATTGAAGTTCATATTTTTCTTAGCATTTCTTTGTCACAAAAAAAAGAATTACAAATCTATATCGAAAACAATGGGCCATATTCATAGATGTTGTCTAAGTCGTTACTAAGAAAGATTCGGGTTTATCCTATGTTATTTTCATAGGATTAACCCGAGTGTTTCCTAATAACAGCTTAGATAACATCTATGAATACGGCCCAATAAGTTTATTCCATACTAAACCACTTATAAGGTGTGTGTTATCCCTCAGCAACGTCCATCCAAGTTTAAACGAAGGTTTATTTGTGCTATATTCTATGACTCAACCGATGGCGTTGTTATCAAATCAAAGAATTTTCGAGTAATATCTCGAAAAGAGAGTGAATCCATCCCGAACGTGGGCCAATCACAATCGATCAAAAATGACAGCTAATCCACCAATCAAAAAGCACCACGCTAGATTTTAAGGGGTAAAAATAGGCGGCCGGCTCGAAGAGAGCATTCAGTTCAATTTTATACGCCACGAAGAGAAGAACACATATTTATTTGAAGCAATCGTGAAACTAATTTTGTGATTTTCCAATTGGAAGGAACGGATAATTTATTTTTTTTATTATATTTGTGAAAAAAACGAATCAAATATTAAATTAAAATTATTATGTAAGTATTTTAAGCGAGCCAAATGTGTACAAATGTGAATTTTCAAGTGTTTTTTTTTGTAACGAAAAAGAAAAGAAAATGTACCTACGTGTATCTACCCATATTGCAAAAAAAAAAAATGGACCTTAAAATCGAATAAGTGTTTAATATATGTACCTACATATATTTTAGTTTTAAGTTCTTTGTAAACATTTTTAATAATTGCGGATTGTACTGATTGTTATAATAGTCGTTTTCTACATTTAAATATGTTTTTTTTTGTTTTATATAAAGTTCTAGAAGAATTATCCCGTCATTCTCTCCATAGCAACGATTTTCAACATGAAATAAAAATGTGTGAGTTTGGAGAGATGCGACGTCATCATTTTGTTGTAGAGCTTTCTTTTTTGCTTCACTTCAACGTTTTCTTGCTCCTACGTTCAAGTTTTTTTCTATCATTAAATTTCATGAAAATGCAAAGTGGTTCTGAAATACTACTTGGTTTGATTTCTTTCATTTAAAATTCAAACAAAAAATGTGTTATATGGTGACGTGTCTCAAACTTAAATACATAAAATAGGTTATAAAAATTTAACATTTAATTTTAAAGGTATTCTATTTCCAATAATGAGAATTGTTATCGGTGGGCGTTTGCCTTCATTCCATTCGACATCATTATTTGGCTTTACATATAAAAAAACACTAAACTCGAGAACAAAGTTTGTACCATCAAAGCATGCAGGGTTAGGTACACGTCATTGTGTTTGCACAGTCTGGAAACAAATTGAATAACTTTCAATAACCAACAATTATTTTACTTTCTCCCTGATTTTGAATTAATAAAAGAATTTGTTTAATAAAAACAGAATCAACCTTTATTTGATTTTTGTTGAACAACCCAAAAGAAACTATTCGTTCTGGAAAATAGTAAAAACAAGTATTTCCTTAAATCCCACAAAGGTTCTAACAACTTTCATATAGGTACCTATTCCTATTTAGTATTCTCATAGATGGTGATTTTCGCCAAAACTACCTGTTCGAGCTCTATTTGAAAATTAAGTTAGTTGTCTTCTTGATGACGTAGACATCGCAATTTTAACACGTATACGCCCTGTAAAACAATGACGGTCTTGATTATTGGGTATTTCTTATCGAATTTGATTTCCGGCTATTTTGCTTGATTTATTTGTCTCACAAGAAAACTAGACAAACTAAAGAAAGCAAAATAATTATGAAAGCAATAAAAAATTCCATTCATGATTCTCAACGTGTCATTGCCCGGTATATAGGTATGAAACCTATGTAAATGGAGATATACCGGTTTATAAATGATCACCTTAAAATGGTTTTCTTTCCATAACCCTTCCTTTAAGTTTAATCGAGATCTCCACAAATTGAACTTGTGTAGACTTTAAAATGCCGGTCAATGTTCTATTCGCTTGACAAACAAAAATTCTTTAATGTATTTTTTTTTTGTTTCTTTCATTTGAATCACGTATAGATTTAGCTTTCACGAAGAGGTAGTAACGCAAGAAGCGTGTTAAGTAGGTCAAAACGGTTAAGAGTTGATATTTGTAGGTCGATTAAGTATAAACCTGCCTATGCGTGTTTATTTGAAGCGTACGAGTACATTTTTTTTTTTTCATTACAACAAAGTATTTTTTTTTTGTTTATTCGACTTAATAATAAAATATTTTCTTGTTTTTTTTTTGCAGAAATAAACACTCAAAATGAGGTTATGCATATTATTGGCTGTAGTGGCCTTTGTTGGCCTTTCTCTTGGAGAAGAGAAGAAAGAAAAGGATAAGGAACTCGGAACAGTGATCGGTATCGATTTAGGAACCACATACTCATGGTAAGTTTAATAATTTTTTATTCACAGTAGTAGTAGTAGGGTATAGAAATACGTATTATTAATGATAAATATAAGTCACAATGTTATCAACATTATGTAGGTTTATTTGATGTTGCTATGTCATTAGTTTTAATTAACTATCAATTATTCTATTATTAACAATTTATAATTAGTCTTCATTGTCCACACAAATTTATACCTACATACATACTAATTTATACAAAGAAATTCTTATAATTTTAAATTGAATGATGATTTTTTCATTACTTGAATGAAAACGTTTATAATACTTAATAACATATTTTTAAAAATTGCTCAAGTAACTCCTTATTTTTTTAAAGAAAACGCAACATTCGAGTAAAAGAAACTCCCTTAAGTAGGTATCTATTTTCTTGGGCTTATCTATGAGGAATTTCCGTTTTATACCTAGTTAGTAGTTATTTTGAAAGGTTTTCCCCAGCTAGTTTAAAAGTTTACCCAATAGACCAATGTGAATTTCCATTTACCACCAGAAATATTTTTTTTTGTTTCTACTGTGGCAAATACTGGCACCTCTGGGACATTCGCCATGTCGGATTATTTTTTTCGGTTTTGGGGTCAAATTTTATAAATCTCAATTCTTATGTCTTAAAAAAAAACTCCATTTTGTGAATTTGACAGCTAAAATAGGTTATAAAAGTGTGATTTCAAGTGCCATTTGCCACTTTGTGCGTCAAAAAGGCCTAGATTTTTTTCCGACTCTCGACACCTACCTATACATTCACACGCACTTTTACATTCACTTCGCTATTTTACATTTATGTGAAAATTTGCTGTTTATTCTCTACATGAAAAAGATTTGCAAACAATTACAAAAACAGATTTTATCTGAAAATTTCACATACCTACATAAGTCTCGCTCTGGAGAAAGGAAAATGTCATTAGCTAGATTAACACCGATTTGCACAACCACTTTAACACACACTACTCTGTTCGATATTAATCTGATCGGTTGTTGATGTTTAGTTTTTTATTCAGCCAGTTCATGTTTCTGAGATCTCCGAGCTTTCGCAATCTCTGCAACATGAACAGGATTCCTCATTTAAAATTTCCCACTTTTCTCTGTCAAAAACCTGAGCAAAAAAAAATTGCATTCGCTTCCTCAGCTTGTGTCAGAGAAAATTCTCAGAGATTTTGGAAACCTGTTCTGGTTAATTATAGCTTTATTTAATGAGAAAAATGGTAAAACAGAACAGGACAGATCAATACATTTTTATCGCAAACGATAAAACAGAATACAACAATAAACATATTTGACAGTTTTCGCGAAACTGTTCTAAACTGTTCGGACTCAAAAGTGGGCAGACATTAAACACCAAAAAAGTCTGTTCAGAACAAATTTTCTCATTAAACACCAAAAAGTTGCATTGGAGGCACAGATTTTATTATTATAACCGTAATTCTAATCATTTAATCAATCTATAACTTTAAAATGATGACAATCAAATTAATTATAATATTTTTCAATTTTTCTTTTTTTCAGTGTTGGAGTCTATAAGAATGGTCGAGTTGAAATTATTGCCAACGACCAGGGTAATCGTATTACACCATCATATGTTGCATTCACTGCCGACGGAGAACGTCTCATTGGTGATGCTGCCAAGAATCAATTGACAACCAATCCAGAGAATACAGTATTCGATGCTAAGCGTTTGATCGGTCGTGAATGGTCTGACGCAAATGTTCAACACGACATCAAATTCTTCCCATTCAAGGTTGTTGAAAAGAACTCAAAGCCACATATTAGTGTAGCCACCTCGCAGGGTAACAAGGTATTTGCTCCCGAAGAAATCTCAGCTATGGTTTTGGGTAAAATGAAGGAAACTGCTGAAGCATACCTCGGCAAAAAGGTAACACACGCTGTCGTCACTGTACCAGCCTATTTCAATGATGCACAACGTCAAGCCACTAAAGATGCTGGCGTTATTGCTGGTTTGAATGTTATGCGTATTATTAATGAACCAACTGCCGCTGCTATTGCATACGGTTTGGACAAAAAGGAAGGTGAAAAGAATGTGTTGGTGTTCGATTTGGGCGGTGGTACTTTTGATGTGTCCCTTTTGACTATTGATAATGGAGTGTTTGAAGTCGTTGCTACCAACGGTGATACTCATTTGGGTGGTGAAGATTTCGATCAGCGCGTAATGGATCACTTCATTAAGTTGTACAAAAAGAAACGTGGAAAGGATATCCGTAAGGACAACCGTGCCGTACAAAAATTGCGTCGTGAAGTTGAGAAGGCAAAGCGTGCTCTTTCGTCCAGTCATCAAGTGAGAATTGAAATTGAGTCGTTCTTCGAAGGTGAGGATTTCTCTGAGACTTTGACCCGTGCAAAGTTCGAAGAATTGAACATGGATCTGTTCCGATCGACATTGAAACCAGTGCAAAAGGTCCTAGAAGATGCTGACATGAACAAAAAGGATGTCCATGAAATCGTTCTGGTTGGTGGATCCACCCGTATTCCCAAGGTACAACAATTAGTAAAGGACTTCTTCGGAGGAAAGGAACCATCACGAGGAATCAATCCCGATGAAGCTGTTGCTTATGGTGCTGCTGTTCAAGCTGGTGTGTTGTCTGGTGAACAAGATACTGACGCCATTGTCTTGCTTGATGTAAATCCTTTGACTATGGGAATTGAAACAGTTGGAGGTGTAATGACCAAGCTGATCCCACGTAACACAGTTATTCCAACAAAGAAATCACAGATTTTCTCCACTGCCTCTGACAACCAACACACAGTGACAATTCAAGTGTACGAAGGTGAACGTCCAATGACCAAGGACAACCATTTACTTGGTAAATTCGATCTCACAGGCATTCCACCAGCACCAAGAGGTATTCCACAAATTGAAGTTTCCTTCGAAATTGATGCTAACGGTATTCTGCAAGTAAGTGCCGAGGATAAGGGTACAGGAAACAAGGAAAAAATTGTTATCACAAACGACCAAAACCGACTTACACCAGATGACATCGATCGCATGATCAAGGATGCCGAGAAATTCGCAGATGAAGACAAGAAACTGAAAGAACGCGTAGAAGCAAAGAACGAACTTGAATCCTACGCCTACAGTTTAAAGAACCAAATTGGTGACAAGGAAAAACTCGGTGCCAAATTGAGTGACGAAGAAAAGACCAAAATGGAAGAAGCCATCGATGAAAAGATCAAATGGATGGAACAAAACGCCGATGCCGATCCAGAAGAATACAAAAAACAAAAGAAAGAACTGGAAAGCATAGTGCAACCCATCATTGCCAAACTGTACCAAGGACAAGGCGGAGTGCCACCAACAGAAGAAGGTGACGACCTAAAGGATGAACTATAAGAGGCGAGTGTTCCGATCATAGAGATACAGGAGAGATAAGATTGAAGGGGAGAAACAATGGAGAGGGCGTCTAAGAAACCATGAACCCCAAGCTCTCCAATTAAAGCGCTCACACAAAAGAAAATTCTCCACTAAGTTAAGGCATTTCAAAACACAAACTAAGATCATATGTTTTTTTTTTGTAATTTAATTTAAATTAATTTATTGATTTACTTCTAAGAGTATTCTTCATTTTTTTTTTATTGTTTTTGTTTAATGATAAAAAAAACTAATTATAAATCAAGTCAAAATTTTCGACTGATCTAAAATGAAGAATCTAGAATTGTTTCAATAGAAAAAGGAAAGAATCGCGAAATAAAAGAATGGCCCTTTCGATTTTTACGAAGGGGCGATACATATTAAAAATAAAACATTTTTGTTTTTCATTTTTTCAAAATACTTTGTATATTCTTCTCTTTTTCATTCGCTATGCCCACCGGCAGTTTATTTGAGACGACTGAATTTTATGTTTGAAAAGTTTGTTTATGGGAAATAAAATAGAATGCGAAGGTATGTGTTATGGATCTCCACTTTATTTTTATTTGAAATACAAAAGTGTAGAAAATGTACGATAATTTCCTTTTTGTAAGAAAATAAATACAATTAAAACAAATATCATTAATATTTTTTATGAGACTTGGTAATAACTGTTTAATGAAAGTATTAAAAAAAATGGGTAAATAGTGAACGTCTCACTAAACCACAATTCGGAAAACACAAATCGTGTTTGTATATCAATTGCTGTCAATAAATTTGTCGTTAAGATGGTTTTGTGCATTTTTATGACCAAAATGCACACATTTTGGTGTTTACACAACGGAGATGAAACTTTTAAAATTTTAAGCCTACGGATTTTTCTCTTTGACTTTAAAAATACCAGGGGCCTTACTCTGTAACTCGATGCTACTTTCGGATCCATTCGAAAGTTAATTTTCACTGTACATTCCACCCACACGACAGATCTTAAATTTATCAATTCAATGTTCCAAATATAACCCAACGAAGAACTTGTAATAACTAGAGCTTATAAATTTTAGTTTGTTGCTGAGTTACAGAGATGCGATTTTGCGAGTTTGAACGCTTTTTTTGTAGAATCAAGTTTTGTAAAAGTAACTATACTTTAAAATGAAGAAATGTTTTTTTATTTTGAAATTAGATTTAATTTTCAACATACACTCCTGTTGCCGTTTTTAACATGGATTTTTTATATTTGATAAATATTGAAATTGTTTGTACTTAATTTTCAATAAACCTCATTTATTGAAAATTTTAATTACATTAAATATTAATTGGGCCCTATCGTGAATGAATTTTGTTTTTTTCTGGAAATATTTTTTTCTATCGAAATTATTTTAGCGATCGTGGATCTTCCCTGGAATTATTTTCCAGGGAACAAAAAAATGTATGTAATGACAGATAAATTTCCCTGGAAATTATATTGCCGAAAGCAATAAATTCCCTCGGTATTTACGTTCCTGAATTTCTTACGAGGGAAACATTCCCAGGGAATTTTTTATACACACTAGTCCCCATTGAATTTATGCCAATGTAATGGAAAATCTCATACAAATTGCCAATACGAACGAATTCTATGATTGCTTTTTCGGGATTCGTGAACAACCTATGGTCCGAATGGAAGCATTGTATATATATTCTTATATTTATAGGTTTTATAAACAATGATGGAAGTGATAGTTGACAATCTTCTTTTAGAGCAATGCTTTCGCCAATGATATTCTAAACTTTTCAACCTGTAAAAAAAAAAAAAAAAATATCATATTCTGAAAAATAAAAGATCACTTAACAATTAGAGCTCTCTTAATTTTACGGGGGTAATACCCGGCTCTACAACTATCAGAATAGCCGGGTATTATCCGGGCAGTACCCGAATACCCGAAATACCCGGCCATATTTAACATTCCGTGTAAGCGAAAACAGAAGTTTATTTTTTTTTTAATTTTATAAAAAGTATGTACTTGCAGTAGAAGGCGACTATCAGCGAAGATAAATTGCAATGCGTTGTACATTTTAAATGAAAATATACTCAGGAATGTAATTACATAAGGAACAATAAAACAATTTATCTTCGCTGATAGCTTAAGCCCAGAGATACGTAAATAAATTTCACCTCATTACATTGTTGTTGCTTTTCACATCTATTCACAGACACGAAATGAAATTACAAAAACAACAATGTAAACAAATGGGTTTTGGGGGGTGAGACGTACGAAAGTTTCCCATCTCCTTATACGTATCTCTGCTTAAGCCTTCTGCTGCGCTGCAATTACATTAATTATCTAAAATAAAAAAAAAAATAATACCTTTTAATTCGCGTACACGGAATGTTGAAGATACCCGGGTATTTCGGGTACCTGTATAATACCCGGGTATTCGGGTACCAGGGTACTGTTTAACGGATACCCAGGACTCAAGAGATCTAATGCACAATCATCCTTATTCCGTTTGTTGTAAAACGCCACGCTCTAGACACCATAATTCGCGTCCAAATAAAAATAAAACTTTAAAATTGCCTTCGATCCGTACCTCTTTCCCCATAACATTGAAGGTGTTTCTTAGAAACGACAATTCTCTAGAGCGTTGCGTTTTTGCACTAACGCCTTGCGGAATAAGTGTGTATGTCTTCTTTTCAATAAATATATCAGTGTCACCATGAGGCATTCTGCCTGCAAAACGCACTCGAATAATGCAAAAATTGATTCAAACGATAGAGCAGTGCAAGATAAGTTACAAATGCAAAATTCAAAAAATGTTTTTTTTTTTCTTAATTTCTCTTGATCTTATGACAATTTCTATGATTTCTTGGTTGTTCTTTTTTTTACTATGCTTCTCCATTCCATTTCTGAGCCTAGCCCTAGCGCATTAAGCTTAGAAATAAGAAAAAAAGAGAAAGTGCATTAAGTGCTGAGTATTAAAAATTAAAGCATTTGTATTTAAACCGAGCAAGTTTTGAAGATTCCGGGCTTAAATGCATAAATTATAATAAAAAAACCGTTTTAGAAAAAATGTACTTTTTATAAACATTTTATTTTTTGTTAAATAATTAGTATTCCTCCATGATAAAGTCTCCTATTCCTTCACAAAAGTTTTTATCCTAGGGCTACGGACTTATATGCCCATATAAGATGCACTCAAATCCATGCGTAAACGTTTGCGATATAATTTAGATGAAAAATAGTATATTTTCCCATGAAACAATGTTTTTGGCCTCTATGTCATTGTCAAAAACAAAAAATATCTATATTTTAAGGTTTAAAATATATAAATTATAACGTACGCAGAAAAGAAATAAAACCCAATAATGTAACGTTTCAAAAACACACCTTATTGAAATTATATTTCTCAATTTTATTCGAAAAGCTTAAAATACAAAATAATTCCTGCGCGCGCATACTATAAAAACTTTGAGTTCAAAAGAGTTGGTTTTGATTATAGTAGATTTATTTAATTTTATTTTAAATCAATTTTATGAGTGTTTTATAATGTTATTCAGCAATTAGGGACCATGAATTCGGAATCTAGTTCTATCATAGAAGAATATACTATTTTTCATCACAATTATATATCGAAACCCGATTGTTTATTTATTTATCTGCAGGCTTCCATTCTTTGCGTGCATCTCTTTGTGTGGTGCATATAAGGCGTTCCTAGTTATTATTTTTGTGAAGGGATAGGAAACTTTACTCATGGAGAAATTTTAATAAATTAACATTTTATAGAAAGAAAGTGAAAAAAAAATATTTATACAAAAAGTTCTTATACACCGTGGTGTACACATTTTCCTAATGCGGGTAAATTCACAAATCCATCAAAGAGGCATAATTTTCTGATTAAAATGTTCACTATTGCAAACTTGCATCAACTGATGCGGAAACTTCAAGGAAACGAGAATTAAAACAAATTCTTGAGGCGTAGTTTTTGATGGATCGTATATCGGCTTCAGCTACGTTACCGTCATCATCGGCATCACAAAAAAAGAAGTGATGCACAGATAAGATGCAGTTTATGAATTTACGCGTTATATTAAAAAAATGTTTATACAAACCCGTACTTGTCTGATATCACTCTAAAGTTATAAATGCTTTCTTTAAAATAAGAAAGCATTTATAGCCTAAGCTTGCGCAAAAGGCTAGGTTCAAAAATAGAATAGAGAAGCATAAGAAATATAATGCACAAATGAATGGCACGTACTTGTAGCTAAAGTTACTTGGATTGATAATAGATTTAACTAAGGTTTTGTAAATGCAGTTTTAGAAAAATCGTGAGAGTCGTTACAAAAAACTGTTTTGTATTCATAAAATTTCAAAAATCAAAAAAAAAATAAAAATAAATAAAAAACGATCCTATTTAATATGTACATAGGTAACGTTAATAGTATTTTTTTGAAGAAAATAGTTTTAACAAAAAGATAGACCTTATTCAACAAAATTACCTTGAATTTTAATTTGAAATCGTAGGAACCATTTTTTAGAAAATTAAGTTTTTCTTAAAACGATACAGAAGGTACCGTTATTTTTGGTCCAAAAAAATAATTTCAAAAACGTCTCGCGATAGTCCCCAATACTAAGTTCATGTAAAATGTTTTTGTAATGAAGAGATTTACTCTATCGGAATAAAGAATTATCTTGTCTCAATTATTTCGCAAATAATTTTTTTTGTATTTTTCGAGTGTTTCTTGCAGGCAGAATGCCCGATGTTAAACGTCTTGGACTCGCGTTCTGTGTGGGGTGAGAATGATGCTCTACCAATAACATCTTGCTACCACAACAGGCAAAACGTCTCTTGAACCAACTTGTTCCTTATCAAAATTAAATCTGCTATGTTATGTTTAATTATTTTGAAAACCCGTTTTTCACTTTTCTATGGGTGATTCTTGCAGGCATGTGGCGGCGTGGGCGTGCACAACGTCTTTTGACCCCCGCAATAATGATATTTAGGGCGCATACCTCTTCTATTTAAAATGATGATGTTTTTGATATACCAATTATCTCGTCCGTCGAAAAAATGCATTTTAAATGCATTACTCAGTAACGCCCCAGCCACAGTATGCAAGAACTCGATATTTGATTATAGAAATTAAGGATCCTTAAAATACCAGTGATATCATATACTATCACCCACATCTCACACCCAAAACTTGCTGTGGGCTCTTAGTCTATTTGCTGTAGATACATATATGTGAAGGTACCACAAGCATGTGGAATTCCATTATAATTGCATTGCTGATGTCCGCACATTTATTCCATCTCTGATATATTTACATAAGTTTAAGCTTTAGAAATGTATGAAAAAACTAAAACAACAATGTTAGTTTTGAAGTTTTCTTTTTATTCCAAATGCACATTTTTAATATGCACATTATAATATAAACGGTTTCCTATGTATTAAATGTATATACATATATGTATGTATATATCATATATATATTTTTATATGTGTAATTCGCTTTCTGTTGAACACGAAAACGAAAGACTTTTAAACAATTATTGTTTCTTATCGTTAACTTAAAAAGATTTATGTATACCCTAGTACAATTAAATGTATTAATGATTCATTTTGTTTGAGATGTTCATTTTATATTATTCAAATCACATATTCCTTTATCATGATTTTGATTCAAAAAAATAATAATTGACAATGTTGAAAATTATGTATCAAATTAATGAATACAAAATCAAAAGGCAAACATAAACGAAACAAAATAAAAACTTCCTTTTTTTATGATTCTACTAGTTGATAGAATTACAAAAATGATTCAGTCGCTGGTTTGTACATATTGAATGTCGGTTTTATAATCTGCATCTAACAGGATGATCCTAATTTAAAAATAGGAAACGCTGCGCTGCCTTAACTGATTTTGCGAAGGCCCCATAATTTCTATCTATTCTGTTAACGAGTTTTTTTGCATTTCAAGCGTTTTTCAGTTTTATATTTGAAATTTAAATAAAATGCACGACTGATGGCTCGCACGTACTTGCTGCTAGTGGCAAAGTTGTTGTGAAGGTTTAAGTGGAGGTTTGAGCTCCAAACTACATATAATTCTGCCCTTTGAAATAAATTGTTTTTTATCTACAAAAACTCTCAAACCTTTAAGATTGGTATTGTGCCATTTTCAAGGAAATATTAGTGAACATCTAAAACCAATATTTCAAAAAAAAAAACTATGCTAACCTGTTAAAAAAAAATAAACTTTTTTAAAAATCCAAAAGTCTTCTTTTTGAAAATTTGTTATGAAATATTATATAAAAATTACTAAGAACTAAGTTTACAATTTTTTATTAAAATCAATTGAGTCGCTTACGAAAAAAATCAAAATAAGGAAAACCGTACCGTTATTTTTTTTTTATTTCAAAAGTACAACCTTTGTCTGTTGTAGTGTAGTGCATATAAAAAATTTAATCAAAATCAGTATTTTTTCTATATTCGTTAAACCGTCGATTTTGGTCCTAGAACAATAGCTTCAATTACCTCCAAGACTCTTTAATATCAAGCTCTTCAATCGGCTTAGGCTGTAGCTCGAGAAAGAGACAGATAGATACACACACAGGCAGCCAGACAGAATTGCCAAATCGCCTTTTTTCAAATTTTCAAATTTTTGCGTTTTAGTTTTACAAATGAATGATCTCGACTAAAAACTTCTAATTATCTTAAGCGAATCAATCTGTTACAAAAAAAAAAAAAAAACGTTTATAAATGGCGGTGACCCTATATGATCTGTTCTTTTTTGGCAAGGCAACAGCTTTTGCTGTTTAGGTGGATCTGGTGTGATAAAATCTTGTGTTACATAGAATATTATAGCATTAAGACTGAAAAAAACTTACCTTTCAGCACCTGGAAACCCCTGCACTCCTCCAGATATTAAGAATTGAAATTGATGGGAAGTTCCTAATAGAAAAAAGGCCTTTTAATGCAATTAAAAGTACTTGCAAAAGGCTAATAGAACACCGCCAACATAGGCTCATCATGAATAGCGAATCGAAAGTTCACATGAATACGTGCTTTTAAATTAGCAAAGATTTGCTATTCCTAATCACCCCTATGGGGAATGAAATTTCACAGTTTTGTTTTTTGTTTTTTGGGAAAAAGGCTCTCAATCGAAAAATTGCTGGGAAAGTCGTTTCCTTTTTACTTATACTTTATTCTTAATACCAGAGGAACAAAATAAAAGCGAAAACGGAACAAAATTTTAGGTATATTTCGATGGGGAACCCTGAAATTTATGAAATGACAGATAAATTTCCCTGGAAATTATGTTCCAGATACCAATAAATTCCGAGGGAAACATTCCCTTGGGACTTTTTATCCACGATATCCCCTATTATCGAATTTACTATTGATTCCTATCGGGGAATTTGGTTTCCCTGGCAATATTTTGCCCCCCGGAATTTTTTCAGCGATCGTGAATCTTCCCTGGAATTATTTTCCAGGAAACAAAAAAATATTTTCCTGGAAATTATTTTTTCGATACCATTCTATTCCTAGGGAAAAATTCCCCGATTATTTATGTTCCAAAATTTGGAAAGTGAGACACATTGCTATGGAAATTTTTATTCACGATTTCGATTCGCTAGTCATAACGAGGGTCATAATATACACAAAAATATTTCTTCGTAAAATACAAAGATCGGGAATCTCCAGTAAAATTTTGTTTCCCTGTTTTTCAGCGATCGTGAATCTCCGCTAGAATTGTTTTCCAGGAACCAAGAAAATGTAATAAATTTCCATAGAATTTTATTCACCATACCAATAATTTCGAACAAAACATTCTCCCCCTTTCCAGTAATTTTAAATTTTGTTTGTTCCCTTGAAAATTACTCGAAGAGAGATTCACAATCAGTCAATCAGTAAAAAAAACTTTACTTACTAAGAAAACTTAAAACTTTACTGACTACTTTAAAAATGTCATCGCCCGGGTATAAGAAAAACCAACTGAAATTAAGTACACTGAAGAGAGAAAATCGCAGTACATCGTAAAAATTCAATTTTATTCAATTCAGAGATTTTGACTTTACTTTTTGTTTCGATAGGATGATAGGTTTCATAAGAAAAACTAAACGATTTAATTGAAAGTTCTCGTAGTTACATTCAATTCCGTGAGACACAAACTAACAAACTGATTGGGCCATCGCACACTGTGGTAATTGAACCGGGGTAACGCAAAGCTTGTGATACAAAGAAATGGAATGAAACGAGCGAAACGTTCATTCATTCCATTTCATTAACCCCAACTCAATTACCCGTGTGCGATGACTCATTTGGGGTGATACTTTATATTGTGTCAAAACACAAGCTGGGCTTGTATTACGAATCGAAAGGCAAAAAACCGATAACCAAGGACAACGATAGTCAGGACTTGTGAATTACGAATGTATGAATTATGAATTTATTCATATTTTTCTTTCTTCAAATAGCAAATAAAACCAAGACCGATACCCAAACATAAAAAGTACGAACCAAGTGACATTCAAGTCAAATACGACTGCCTAAAGCAGTCGTAAAAGAAAACGAGTATCGTTTTTCAAAAACGATTATCATAAATCCTAATGCAATTTTCCGAAAACCAGGGATTTGGAACGATTATCGTAATTCGTAATACGGGCCCTGTTAAGTTGCTCGAATCGACAACTAAATAGTTTCTACCTGTACTCTCAGTTCCAAGACAAAGGGCATAGGCGTACGCTTGTTCCTCCCCCCCCCCCCACCCCCAAATTTTTTTTGCTCATACAATGTTGATATATAAAATTCGTTCTTGAATGAGTTTGTCCCCCTAATCAAGATCCTGCGTACGCCCTTGTCCATGGGAGAAATTTCCAAGTGCACCCCTAGCCTAATAATCCATTCTTGTTTTTTCTATTATGGATTCTGTGATACACTGAACTGCGTTTCGTGTCGATTTTAAATTTTGATTCAAAAACACAAAAAAAAAAAAAAATACTGCATTAAAATGACTCAAAAAATACGCTAAACACGCGTTTAGATAAACACCACTTTAAACTTAAAAGACTACCTAGTTAACCAAGTTAAGTTGACGATTAAAATGATTTTTGGTATAGTTATAATCTAGAGCCGACTTATATATTTAAGCCATCTCTAAATTTGTTTATTGATGGTAGCTTCCAATAATTTGACTTTTTTTTTACAGATGCAGTTTTTTTTTTTAAATATAGACCGTTAATTTATTTTGGGTGTAAAATTGTCGCAAAATTTGGAAAATATGAAAAAGAGATGAAAAGAACTACAAAGGATGAAACAAAAAAATATTTATTTTGAATCAAGCGGATGATGTCATTTTAAATTAAATATTTAAACAGTTATACGTTTTTTTTAAATATTACAAGCGTGGCCAATATAAAAATTATTATATATTCTCTATCCCTTTCTCCTATACATATATGTGTGGGTATTTGTACCTTAGTAACAATATTCTTTCTATATGCGATTTGGACGGTCGTTAGCTTCGCCTTCTTCGTCCTTTTGTGGACCACGCTGTGAATGGAAGAAAAAGAAAAGAAAAAAAGAAAACACACAATAAACATAAATATACGAAAAACATAAACGAATAAAACAAACACTTGTTTTTGTTTTTTTTTTTTTTATAGGAAATTTATTTGTATTTTTTTTATAATATATTTTTGTGATCCAAAATTGGGTTATGGAAGTAAAAAATAAATGAAAGGGTCGCTTTCAGATAAGCAAAAAAAAAAAAAACATGATCACCATGTAGTCAAGAAACAAAAAGGGAGCAAAAACGAGTAGTTATATATACATAAATATATATAAACATCAAAAAGGTGTTGATTGTTTTGTGGAGACAACAAACACGATAGTCTACAACAAAAGGAACACAAAAAAAGAAATATTTTGTTCAAAAGAAAACATAGCGGCGTCATGTTCTTAAATTATATACATATCACAACACTAATAAGACGGGTGCATTACGTTTGGTCACTTCTTTGCGCTAGTGCAAGTAACACATAGTCAAAGAAGAATTTGAAAAAAAATTAGTTTTCCAGATTTTGAGCAATTTAGGAATTATTGTTGGTTTGCCTTTTAACTACTCTGCCTCGGGTTCGGGACGGCTTAAGATTTCCTGACACAGAGCAATGTAATCCTGAAAAGTAATTTATTTTTTTTTAATTCAAGATGAAATATACAAAGTTCCATATTTTTGTTTGTTTTTTCTTCAATGTTACCAACACGAATATTATTCACGGTGTTTCTGAAAACATAGTGGTTTCTTTTAGTGCTTAATTTAGGGGGATTGTCCACACATTAATGGCTTGTATGAATACACAATAAATAAGTTCTTGATAGTAATAATCTCAATTAGTCTATTAGCATTATCTTGAAAGTACTTTATTGCCTCCATACAAAGCCAATGTTAACAATGGGAATGTGAAGGAATGCAGTCACTAAATTTTACGGAACTCATTATAAGATTTTAACAAATTGACAATCGTTTTCAGTATCATTTGTAAGCATTCAAAGGGGTCCTCTATAATTCTACAACGGGATCATAACGTTATTTAGAATGACAAAAATCTCAAAAAATAAAAGATTTGAAAATCTAGAATGACAAAAATCACGACCGTACAAAAATATTGATTTACACTAAATTTGATTTTTAACTCCGAAAAAATCACTATTAATTTTTATATCAGGTATACGAGTATGTGGGACAAGATTTGAAAGCAGAAAATCAAACTTGAGGCTATCCATAATTTATTTTGAAATTTCTTAAAGCATAATCGACCTAATCATTAATTGCAGAACCTGCAAACATAATATGTTTGTAAATTTGTACCGAAAGTTTATTAAACTTTGACCTGCACATAGACTAAATTGGATAGGTTCATCGAACAAAATCTAAAATTTCAGAATTTTTTTCCACTGAACGCTTAGAAATTATGAAATGTCAGATGACATAAGTAAAGGATAAATTTCTTTCATTTACGTTGAACTATATATAAATAGAACATTTATTTTATTTAAGATGTGGACGTACACAATTTATCAACACCAATTGAATTTACTAGAAATTTCAACAAACAATTTCTTTTTTTTTCCTCACACGCTTTTATTTTGTTTGGTGTTCATTTTTACTTCAATGCTTTGGTTTGTTTTATTTTCTCATATTTTAATTTGGTTATTCTAGTTTTCAATGTCTTATTTATTTATGTAAAATTCCTTTCAAAAAAAAAAAATTGATTTAGCAGCGAATTGAAGAAAAAAATTGCCGTGAATCGCTGCTAAATCAAGATTTATTTTTGAAAGCAATCGGACATTAATCAGTCAAAACTTTCTTAAACGTATACACATTTGGGACAAAAACACAAATCAACTGGTGCAGAAAATAACAAACAAAATAAAAATTGTTTGTAATTAGCGTGAAGTTTGCACATATCAAAAGTTTTTTTTTTTAATGAGCTGACTAAGGCCACTCCGCGCCGCATCAAAAGAAAGTAAAGTCCAGTTGTTTTTTGCGGCACCTCACAAATTTTTTGACATCAGCTAAATTTTCAGATGGATATTTCCATCTGAAAATTCAGATGAAACGTAACTAAATGTCAGTAAACGTAACTAAAAGTCAGCTGAAATTTCAGTGACATCTGACCAATCAGAGCCCTTTGATTAAGAAGTACAGGAATGGGTCTTCTCAAAAATTAATTAAGCACTTTTCTACTAGTGTGAGTGGCACAAACACATATGCAAATGACGAAGGGTCGGAATGCAGTTGGATGAGAAATAGGTGGGCGCCAAAAGAAATGTTATTTAGCATTCAATAAAAATAAAAGATTGCTTCAAAATGGATTTACATTTATCTTATCATCAATATCTTATCATTAAAATCGACTACAGCAAAAGTGATCAAAAAATTCAGCGCCTTCTCGTCACGAACAAAAATTAATGCGCTTCTGAAAAACTTGGTCGGAAAAATGACAGACCGGACCGGGCACTATTTTGACAGGTAGGGCACCATCATGATAAACAGAAAACAAGGTATGCTCATTAAATTTTTGGCAGGTTTTCTGTGACGTCATAGTCATCTTTCTCATCGGCAGTTCGCCCGAACGTCAGTTATAGATTTGCACAAAACATTTTTTTGTATTAAAAACAACAACAATGAAACTGAAAAAAACTCGATTGTCAACATCGGAGATGACTACTACGTCATCAGTTTTCCAAAATGGCCGACGTGGCGTTTATAATAAGCATACCTTGTTTTCTGTTTATCATGGGGCACCATTTTCCCAAATAGGCTATTATTCACATTTATATATGCTCATTAGATTTTTGGCAGTTTTTCTGTGACGTCATAGTCATCTTTCTTATCGGCAGTTCGCCCGAACGTCAGTTATGGATTTGGACGAAGTATTTTTTTTTTATTGAAAACAACAACATTGAAACTGTAAGAAACTCGGTTGTCAGCATCATAGATGACTACTACGTCATCAGTTTTCCAAAATTGCGACGTGGCGTTCATAATAAGCATTACATGATTTACCTAGAATCAGGTATACCACCTTTGGTAATGGACACCCTAGCCATACACTTCAACTATATTGTAAAGGTAATTGAAATGGAAGGTAATCGGATACCAAAGAAAGTTTTAAAAGCGGCCATCAAAGAAAAAGGAACAATGTTCGAAGAATGGACTAATCTTGCAACAACATGTGGAACTAACTTTAATATAACTTCAGAAGAGCAACCATCAAGGCTAAGGATAAAGTTTAATGGGATCCTGGAGCAGTTCGGAAGCGTACTGTTTGAGAGGTATGCATCGGAAGCCAGGTCTTCTCTGTTTAGATGCTACTATAGTCGTCTAATATACAATCTTCAACAGAACTCGTACCTTCTAAATAGGAACTCACTAAACAAAATAAACATAATCTTCAAAGCGAGAGGCGAATTGCTCAACCTAAATTTTGTACCACACCGACCAGATCTGCCTTTGCTGTGTAGTCTATGTAACATGAAAGCTCGTGAAGATACATTTCATTTTATTGCGATATGCCCAGTGCTGATTGAATTTCGGTTGAGATACTTCAGCAAACGCAGCATAGAAGAAGGAGAAATGCTCAACATACTCAACGGCGACCAAGGATGGGATGGACTCTACAACTATATTGTTACTGCACTACGTTATAGAAAAGCTATTCTTGAAGAAGATTTTTAATTTTATAAAATAGTAAACAAAAAATATTTAACACTTTCTGTATTTTAATAAATGTAATAATATTTCAAAATGTCAGTCTGGTAGACGGCCATATTGGTCATATCAATTAGGCTTAAGAAATTAATATTACAAATTGTTATTATTCTAAGAAATAAAGAAGTCATTTAAAACTAAAAAAACTAAAAAAAAAACTAATAAGCATTACTTGTTTTCTGTTTATCATGTTCCTGTTCTTCTTATTCAATGTCAGAGCCTCGAAAGAGGTAGTTAGAGCTGTCAAATTTTGGTGGTTGTACGTAGCCATTGTAGCTAAAGCGGATTTTCTATTTTTCTATTTTGGCCGACCTATTATAGAATACTGTGGCCCCTACTATGAATTACGAAACGAGCGGCAAGTCAACGATAATAACGAAAAAAGGCGATTATGTAAAACGAGAATTACGTAGCAACAAAAATCTCGCCTTCTTAGGGATGCCCAAAACGAAAGCCTTACGATAGCTTAATGGCAGTCGTAAGAAAATACGATTATCGTTAAACTAGAACATCAAAACATCTCGAATAACAAAAATCTGGAAAAACGATTCATTTTTGATTTTTATGCTGCATTTTTAATTTTGAAATGATATCGACATTCACTCCTATTAAAGTTGTTGTCAAATGGACTTCAATCTACTAAAAAAACTGATATTATTTTTTTATAATTTCTAATTTTTTGTGTAACTCATATCGATCTGCATCATTCTTATTAATCGAAAACTTTTATAGTTGGGGTCTTAGGTATCGAATTTTAATATTTATTAATGGTCAATTTGATCATTGATAACCGTGATTGTCTCAAAAGTGAATGAGATATTTTTGCTATCCTAGAATCTAGATTATAGTCATTCGATATTTTGATTTTTAAGATTTTTGTAATTCGAAATATTGGCCCTTATCGCGAGTGTCGTTCAGCGATAAAAGTCGATAAATTTCTTCTTTGGTATTGTGTATGCTACTTGTTTTACAGTTTCCATGATATTTAATATTTTTATAGAAATTGTGGAATTTATTTGGAGAACGGTCTACCATAATGACCCATATTGCGAGTTTCGTTTGCTTATCGATAAACGACTTTGTCGCCAATCGAATCGTCGAAATTTTGGTATTGTGTAAGTCCATTGTAAACGAATTTTTTTGTTTTTACATCAGATCTTTTTCGTTTACATTAAGCTTGACGACTGGCTGTGTAGTTATTATTCAATGAACGCGAACGTCAAAACTTAATATATTCACAAAAACCAATTTAGTTATTTTTAGTAGAAACATATTTTTTTCGGTTTCTAAAAGTCAAATTTTAATTTTAATCTACCTACTTCTCTTTCAGATTTTTGCCAATTCAAGACGCTTTTTACGCCAACCATTTTGATAAAACAGTACCTTGAAGAAAACGCAGAGTATGTAAAGGTAATTTTCAATGTGTTTTTTGCATAAAAAAATGATGAAACAAAAACACTAAAATTTTAATGTTTTATCTAGACATAACGAACCGGACATTTCTTGTAAAATTAGGGACAATAATGAGTCTGAAAAACGATCTATCATTTGTCAAAATACAAATAAACATGCGTTTTGTTGGAAACACTTGGAAAGGAAAAATACAAGATAATAATCCCATTTAATTTTATCAGTTTTAAGAGCAAACTTTATAGTTTGCGTTTAAGAACTATCGAAGAAATAAAGTTCAATCTTCAAATAAAGAGAAATCTTACGAAGAACAGTCCATTATCAAACTCAATAATGTTCTGAGCTGGTAAATACACAATTCCTTCCTTCTTTAACATGATATCTTCTAAGTCTCGATGTTAAGAACAAACACGCAATGTAACCAGGATTATGCTACTCAAATAATCAATTTTTATACATACATTTATATAGAACACAAATATATAATCAGTCATTATAGATTTAATATTTGCAGTGTTGTTAAAAAAACACAAAAAAATACAAAAAACTACTACGAAAGTGTAAACATATTCTATGAACACCATTTTATAAATTATACAAATTGTTCTATATAACAAAAAGAAATCAACATAAAATTAAATGTGAACAATGAAAAGTTGTGGCGTGATTTTGATTTTTTTTTTTTTGGTTTTTATCTCGTAATTTTTGTTGTTGTTGCATATTTTTTTAGACCAGAAATTAATGCTTTTGTATTTTTAGAATAAGATGTTAGTTCTAGTAGATTTTGTTTTCTTTGTTTACTATTCAATTAGAGTTTGGCATTTTTTGTTTTTTTTTTTTTTCTTTTAACAGTATTTTTTCTCTTTATTGTTAATATTATTGAAATTTTCGTTTGTTTTTTTTAATGTATATAAATGTAAATGCAATAAATTTGTGAGGAAAATAAAAAATATATGATTAATATTAAATGTTTTCATTTCAAATTTACCGCTCGAAGTGGCATTTTAAAGTTAGCTGCGGCTTGCAGTTGAATTTGATAAGCTAAGCTGTGTATTTTGAATCCATAAAGTCTAATATAGGAGAAAAGAAAACATAAAAAACAAAAGTGATTAAGTATAATTTAAAGATTTTTGTTTGAAGAATTATTACCTTGGAACAAATTGATTGGTGGGTCGCTTTGGGCGATATTCTGGATGAACCATAAATAGCATATGGGGGAAGCCAGTACCGAAGTATGCCCCATCTGTGTGATGGTGACGAGATGACTTTGGTGTATAAACATCAATGCATTTGGGGCAATATGTTTTCACCATTGCTTCGCCGGGAATATCAGAAAGGCCTTAACAATATTGAACAAAAATATATTATTAAAAGTTTTTTCAATGTAATTAAGAACAAATATTTTTACCTAGTGGAAGCATTGGTTGACTTTCACAATAAACACGTGGACAATGACCAAAGTCTCCAGTTTGATATTTCTCAATCATCTGAGCAATTCCACGATTTGTCAAAATGTACCTGCAGTGGATTAACCCGTAGAGCATTTCAGCTGCTTGTTCAGTCATATCCGATTGATGGGGGTTGTCTTCGAGCTCGTCCTCTATAAATAAAAATTTAATTTAAGAGATTGCTTGCTTGATATTGTAAATACCATTATTATGTAATAATTTCCCTTGAAAAAATATTAAATAAATATGCTTTATCTTCCTGGCTCTAACTAAAAAGCAATATTTTTAGTCCATTCAATGAGGGATTTTGCCTTACAAAAGGTCATGGAGGTCTAATTTTTGTATATGTTGTCTGGGTGTTGACCTATTTGAAAACTGCAATTTTTCGACTTCGTTCTACTATTTTGAATTAAAGATCCAAAAAAGTGCATTTTATGAAAAGAATGTCCAGACAAAACTTGTGAAGTAAAATTCCACAATTTGTTTGAATGCAAATATTTTTCTTACTGACCGGTTATAGCGATCAGGAAGGATTTTAAGGTTTTTATTTTTTTTTTAAAACAGAAATCGTACAATAATCGATGAAAATAAAATCAAAGAACATCTTTTATTCAATTGACATCGATTGGTGTTGTATTTTTGTTTAAAATAAATAAAACATCGAATCGATTTTTTAAAATTTTAAATAAAGTTAATCCAGTACATACTTAAGAAAAAATTACTCAGAATTTTTGAAATTTTTTTTATAAAAAATGTACGTTTTTCTTTCAAAATTTAATGGCCTTATTTAAAGTTGACTTACTCAAGAGGTTCATTTTTCTACCAAAACTTAATGATTTTATATAATTTTTCTTTATGGGCTATTTTAATTTTTTTTTTCGAATTAAACATATTCCATATTTCCTCCCTACGTTCGTTGATATTTTTCAACATCTTCAGGGTTACTTTTTATTGGATCTTAAACAAAAATAATTAAAGTTTTGAATACATAAATCATTCTGATAATTAAAAATTAATTAAAAACGAGTAGGTTTAAATTACTCGTTTTTAATTTTTACATTATTTCAATTTGTATTGGTATTTAATATTTTTAATATCACGTTAATGAATGATTTTATTTAAATACAAAAAGGTTAATTTTTGTCACAAAAAAGAAAAACTGTACAAGTATTTTTGAATGCCAACATTTCAAAAAAAAAAAAAAAAAATCATCCAAATCGGAGCGGTTTTGCCCGGTTCCGAGTTATTTGATTTAGTTTGATTGATTGATTTTAGAGGTATAATATTGTACTGCGACCTATAAATATCTATTGTGCCCCCATCTAAGCTAGGTATATTGGTTCCTAATACTACAGCTCCTCCTCCAACCCAATTCCCTTCAGAAAATTTAGTATTTCGAGTATTTGTAATTGTCTTTCTACGGTCTGGTGGAATACCAGGTGTGTAAATCAGAATCTGCACGTGGACCTACTTACTAGGCCTAGAATGCTTAGATGCGTTCTTAAATTGCAATTATCCTGTGGTTATTTCTACTCAAGCTGATACAGGACTTGAAACGCTCTTGGTTGTAGTTCCCGAGAAGTATTTTGGTCCACCTCAGTTAAGGTAGTTTTGCCCAGTCTTTTGTTCTTCTGTGGCTTTACTATGTAACTCTATGCTACCTGAGGTACCCACATTGTTGGGCCTGACATGAGCTGAGTGCTTTCAGGGAGATTGACTGTGAGTCATAATGGCGATGTTTTTTTTTGCTCCGGTGATTACCTTCGAGGTTAAGTTCTGAGCATTTTACAATAGCGTTAACTTCAGATTGAAATATAGTTTGGGATTGGCCCATTGGTATGGATAATTTGGTACTAGGCCCAAAAATTCCTACACCTGTACCTTCCGCTGTTCTCGATCAGGCTGTGTACCATTTGATGGTGTTTTCTTTTAGTGAGTAGTTTTCGGATCCACCTACCCATTCTCTTTTACTTACTACTCAGTTGTATTTTGTATTTTTTTACAAAGTAATATTTTGTGACCATGGCATCTCTTGGAACTTGGAACGTCAAGGAAGTTTGCTACTTTAGTTACTCCACTATATCTAAACCCTGGGTAACTTAATTTGAAGTTTCATATCATTAAAGAAATATTATTCGCGTCATTTAAGTATTGAATTTTAAATTTTTCTTACATTGGTATTATTTATTTTTAAAAAACTTATAAGCGACTTTAACGTCCACAGCAACTTTGACATTTTATTTTGTTAATACATAGTTACAAATTTGCAAGTTT
This sequence comes from Meliscaeva auricollis, assembly GCA_948107695.1. NCBI lineage: Eukaryota > Metazoa > Arthropoda > Insecta > Diptera > Syrphidae > Meliscaeva > Meliscaeva auricollis. The sequence continues at coordinate 40,948,790 of OX403619.1, read as the reverse complement.
CTTACAAACATTTTTTAATAAGCTCATGTGGCAAGTAAAACTAACTTCTATTTTCTTTTCTTTTTTAAAGCGTTGAATAAAAGAAAATCAATTGGCCCACCTCCTAAATTCATTAAATTCTTTCAAATAAACATGTATGGTCTCATAGTCGTCTAGTTTGTGTGGTTTGTTAACATTTTGTATGAGTCGGTTCTCAATTTAGTTGTTTGAATTAATGCTAACTTTTGGGTCGTTCTGCTCCATTGCCTACCGGTTTGACTGGAGCATATAAGTTAACAAAGAATTTATTTTACTTCAATCGTACTTTCTTTTAAAAAGTAGCGTAATGTAGATTAAGATATAGATAGATAGATAGATAGATAGATAGATATATAATTTTATTTCAAAAAAGGTATATATATATATCTATCTATATATATATATCTATCTCTATCTATCTATCGATTAAGATATAGAGTAAGTTTATAAAAAAATGTTAATTTTCTGAACTAAATTTTCAGACCCATTCAGAATTACCAAGCTTCAAAAACCTCAAGTGTAAAAAATTGGATTGATGTTTTACTTGTGTGAATGGATTTTACACTGTTGTTGCATATTAGAACACGAAAACTCGACACTCACGACAATTCGAATCAGGTGCAAAAAGTGAGATTTTTGGAGGACATGCTGCCCCCTGCTTGGGATCACTATATGATCCCAAGCAGGGTGCGAGGTTGGGTATGTACAACTTACCCGTTAAAAAAATATATAACCAAAAAATTCACGCTCACATAAGTCGAGTTGTTGTGAGTCGGGCTATCTTGACACCAAAAATAAGTAATGAAAGGTATAAAGGAGAAATAAATAAGCGATGGAATCCGAAATCTCATCTCTTTTATGATGTTTGTGTTTCAATTCAGGAGGTTTATCAATTAAATAATAGCCACATTATGCAGAACAAAACTAAACTCCGATCAAATGCCTTGGAATAATTTGGAACTATTAACCTTACATCGAAAGAGCTTCTAAACAAGTAAAAATTGGTTTAATAAAATATAAAGCTAGATTCAGAAGATAATACTATTCTATAAGCGATTTTGATCGTTTTGCGATAATTGGTTGAAACTAAAAAATGTTTCAGAGTAAAATATTTATTCCTGATCATGTTTTTACTAACCTGGTTCAAGATCCAAAATCATATCGAGAGCCTGTCTGTAGTTAGGGACTTGTTCATTTAATCCAGTCAAATTAAACTTGTCCTGAATGTAGTCTTCATCAACCTAAAGAAAAAAATCCATTTTAATACTCTTTTTTATTTGTTTTTTTTTTAAGATTATAAACTGAATTACCTCACAGAAGAATTCATTCCCACGGAGTCCACAGAACCATGTTACCCAGGATACTTCCTCGGAGCTGCTCATTTTTCTGCAAATCAATCTGAACAGTCTTTTATTAAGTTATAATTTTAATAATCCACTCGTTACGAAAAAAGATTAGTTAATATTAATATTTTCTTTTTCATATAGAAATTATTGTATTATCTATTCACAATTAGTTAATTTTGATTGTGAAAAAAATATTTTATTTCGCCGCCATTTTTCCCTGAATATTTTGTAAAAAAAATTCATGAAAACTCATTTTTGTACATCGAACTTACTTTTTCTCGGTAGGTCGTTTTTTTTCTTCTCGCTCTTTTTGGTCTAAAAAAATGTTTTCTTCCGAAGGGAAATTTACAAGTTTCTTAAGGAAATAGGAACGCACGATATTAATATAGCACAAATTGTGAATTGAAATTAATTAAAGGAACTTATGATGTTATTATTTCTATAGAATTTTCACTTGAAATACGTAATTTTTAATGAAATTAACCGACTCACCTTTTAACACTTTGCTCCACCTCAGCCACGCTTATTGAATTTCTAGTGTGTTTGCAGTTGCAAGTCGAAAAAACAGGGTTCTTGCTGGTGAGGTAGTGTTAAGGTGTCATTTCATGAAATCTGTACTACCGACAAATGGCTGTGTTTAATTAAAAATTATTACTTTTCTGAAGGGAGAATGCACACTAGGTATGCTTTTACACTTGAGACATTTATCCATTTTTTTCTTCATCTGCTTTTTCACTTGATCACGCAGCACTGTTGCGAGCAAGAGGAGCGGAGGAGGTGTCGGTAAGAGGAATAGGTAGGAAAAAGGATAAGGTAGGAAATTGGGTAAGGAAGTGATTGGAAAGGGTAGGTGGAATGTTAAGTTCCGGGGACGCGGCCTGCTTGCACATGCACGGCATTAGCTCGTCGGATGGGGGGGATCTTGCCCCCGAAACCTAACCTCGCCTGCAAACAAAAACACATATCAGGCCAAGAAAACTAGAACAAAATAATTTCCGACTAGAAGGACTTCGGACGGACTATTGTCACACCAAGGGCACTGCGATGTTGTTGCAGTGAGGCCATTACCCACCCTACCACAGGAATCCGGCCATTTTGGATTCCCCCAAGTGGCATTTTTAGATTACAATCAGAACAAGGATAACTAACATTAAGAACTTCCACTCACAGTAGATTTACACGGCGAGTGCAAAATTTTAAAAATATTGTGTCGACTAACACTGTATGCTCGTACACTTTTGTTGCACTTTACCTATTTTTAAATCGCTCGACTAACTTTTTATGCCCTTTTACTTTTTTTTTTTTTACATCCTATCAACTGTTACACGGTTATGTGTGGTATACTCGTATTGTATGCCATCCAACATAACGTATAGTGTGGAACCCTCTTACAATTGATAGTCCCTGATCTATATGTTCAGAGTCAATGGAAATGGAATCAAACAACAACATCAAAATATTAAACAATCAAAATATCAACAGCAGCAAATTGGATTGGTATGAAATTAAATTTTTCTATTATTTAGCTACCAGTAACTTATTTACATTATTTTATTCATTAAAAGTAAACAAACTAATTTTTATCTGTTTTCCTTTATTTTTAGATGGCTAGCGATAAAGACAAAGATGACCAAGCGGGATGATTTTCGAACGAGGTATTCGTGTATATTTTGTTTTCATTTTTCTAATGGTCGTATTTTGTTTTCTTATTTCTTTTTTCCAGATTATGGTGTTTGTGCCTCTTGGGCAATAGAGATTCAGACGACTCATGGACGCTTCTTGCCCCAGCCAGGCGTCCACAACAGCACTCACCTAAGTTCAAGGGATTAAAGGCTTGCCCAAACCAAAGTGCGATAGTGAGAATATTGTAGCTATCGTGTCGCTCTGTCACACGACAAAAAAATTATTTAAAAAGCATCACCCATGAAGGCTATCCCAAACTTAAGTGCCGGACTGTCAAGCGACAGTGCGAAATAATAACGAGAAAATGTATTTACACAGTGTCATATGAGAGTACAGACACCAAACGCGACAAAGTGCAAATTGTTTTTCACATAAAAGCTCTTTCCACTTTGTCATGTCATAGTGCGACACTTTGGTTTGAGCAAGCCTTTGTCGCCTTTCGTTTGGACAAGCCTTTATTTTGAAAACAAAAGTAAATTTATTTCATAAAAGAACGCACCTCAGTAATACGTGCTGATAATGCAGTTCAAAACATCTGCCCATTTACCCTATTAAAATTAATCTGTCATTTATTTTTTTATAAAATGTCAAAACATTAAACGGCAGAGCACGTTGTGAATTTGTTTTCCTTCCGAAGTAAAATAAAATTACATTTTTTTTACTATTTCAAATAAAATATAAATACAAAATGGATAATGAGGATCTTGACTCAAAACCACCAAAATTCAAGCCGAAAAACAAAACTACAGCACGTTACTTTGACAAGCCCGTGGATGAATCCGAAGTGACGAAAATAAAATTGAAAAGCGAAAAGCATCAAAAATTCTCGGGTGAAGTAATCCACGTAGAAGCTAAAGCCAAACCATTACGGAAACTCATAAAACATGCCAAAAAACCACTTCCACCACGTAAATCTAAGATTCCAAAAGAACTCTTAGAAAAACATTCCCGCGGTGCACAGATAGAAAGCAGTGGCATCAAAACAAAATTCTTCAAGGAAAAACTTAAGAAAAAAGAAATCTACCATGAATATGCTGCAGAACAGGCCGTCCGAACTGAAATTCTTCTCAAAGAAGAAGCCGGGTAAGTTACTAAGAAATGTTAATAGGAATGGTCTTTTCAATTTTGCCTACTAGTATTTTTTGTATGCATAATGAGCACCATAATGACTTCATTTTTGCTTGGATAAAAGGCAAATTAATTGTCAGTACAACTTTCATCGTTTCCGTTAGTACATACTTTACCACAAAGTGGTGTGTGCGCTACCAGGTACGTTGTCTTCCTCTGCTGCGTACATCATCAGGGTTGGATTCGAAGACTCGTTGGGCTGGTGCGGTGATGCCCCTATGCACCACATTAAACTTGAGCTGCTTCCCAGCTTCTCTAGTTTTTGCTTGCAGCATCTCGTTCTTAGCTACATGCGCCAACTGACATTCTACGTCGAACCTTTGAGATCGCCTAGTGAAAACCACATCAGTGCCGGTACTTCTCATGGCTTGTTGACAATGGCTGCACTAGTTGTCTGTGCTTGCTTCAGCAAAGTTTTCGGCGGCCTCTTGCGATTTTATTTTTGCGATTTCAAAATTGTTCACAGTATCTGCTCGGCGAGTACTTCCAAGTAGTGGTTCGAGGCAACGTTTGCTCCTCGCATATCCAAGATACTGCAAGCATGTCTGGAGTCAATCACGATGTGATGTATCCAGGGCCTTATAACGTTGCTCGAGAGGTCACAGAACTCGTCCTTGATTGGGTCATCTTTCTCTTCGTGGTACCGGTTACACAGATCAGCGTCACGTTCTAAAAATTTGCCTTCAGTTTGATTTCTTACCAAGAAATAATAAAAAAAATTGGTAAACATGTCATTATTTATAATTATAACTACTTTTTAGAACAGCTAAAGCAAGCGTTTTGTTATTTTAATTTAGTTTGTTCTATTTTTGTGTATTTTTTTTTGTGCCACCATAACTTCTTCAATCGACTTAAGCTTTATTACAACTGAATACTGAAACTTTTATTTAACATTTAGCTGTTGTTTTCTACCGATCGGTAAAAATAAAGTTATACATAAAAACTGTGCCATCTCTCGATTGATGACGTGAAACATCGTTATCATTTTTAAAGTACCTTGTACATATACTAAAAATAAATATGAGATACTAAAATAAGCATAAGCGAATATGCTGGTGCAGATCTAGGAGATGATTGAAGGGGTACATTTTAAGTTAGTTGTATTATTCTTCAAACAGTATATTTCTTACATAATCAACCACCAAAACTGGTTCTACTGTTTGACCTTATCTCTTCGGTCCCGTTCGGACACAGTCTTACTAAACTGAAGGCGTTCGGCTCCGCCTTGTTTGATGACGTCCCGGTTATGCAAGAGCCGCCTATCTTCGGTTCTTCGCACGACTTGGTAGTTTAGCGGTACTGCCAATGCACAGGATACATAGCCCCTAACTAACTATCAAGATAGAGGAATGCCTCGCGGGGGATAAAACGTTCAAACGAACACTCGAATTATTCGTTGTTGGGGTAGTAAAAAAATAGGAAAGGTGAAGCCGGCTGCTATAAAACAACCGTTTCGCCAGGTCTAGATCAGTATTTATATTCCTATCGAACAAATACTGATCCATCCAGATACCAATGTAATTTACTGCACATTTACTCGTCAGCGGCTGTTCATATGGTACCACGAGGACCAGCTTGCGCATGTTCTTTCCTTGAGGCCCTAACCAAAGGGGTCCTAAACAGAATTGTTTGTGCTTTCTGAACGTTGATTTTTAACTTCCAGTCATCACAAAATTGCTGAATCTAATCTGTACGCGAATAGATCATCGGCATCAAAATTGCCTACGTTAGACTACCTATTAGATCGCTGGTGTAAATGCTGACTTAAATCGGTGAGTTCACCGCTCCTTGCTGAAACCGTTACATTGCCACTTTTGACAACAAAAGTTCTACCATTAAGCATGTCATGAAGAATATACAAAAGTGGTTTACTTATGTCTGCTTTAGATAGAGACCCTCTAACCATACAATGGCAAAAGCTTTCTCCAAGTTAACCAGGCAAGCACCCGTGCCTTATGTTTTAAATTTGTTTCATTAGACATCAGAAACGAGCTGATTATTTGGTATGATATTGTTGTCCTCTGCCCACTTGGACAGAGTCCTATTGATAACCTTTTCAAATACTTTGCTGACACATTTGGAAAAAAACTTATCGAACGGATATTCGCCGGATTGGAGTTATCCTTAACCTTTTTCGGGAGAGGATGTTACACAGCTGTCTTCCACCGCACTGGATAATATGCATATTCAGCGCGTTGTTAAACAGTATGGTATAAATGTCACTTGCTTCCTGCGTTAGACGTCGTAGTATAATATTGGATATATATACTATCGACTTCTTTAATGACTTGAAGATGAGCTATAGCTCCACCTTCATGGCTAACTGGAAGTTATCTCCATGTGGCACGGCGACGATGGCGTTTGCAAAGTGATCTTCATTAAACCCGGAGAAACCGAAAATAGAAGTAGTGAAGAAGGTCCCTGTTTTCCAGGTCATGATTTGGGCGAATGATTGCATTCAACTGGTACCCTTGCTGCATATAACTTCCCTTTGAAAATCAGTCATCATGGTTACATCACATATACATAGATTTACATTATATTTAGACTTAAGTCGTTATTTAAAAATTTGTTTTTAATAAAATTTCTAATTATATATGCTTGCTCGACAGATATATTGTGCCCGAAGAAGATGAGAACACCTCTAGTTATAGGCAATCGGAAATCGCTGAAAATGTTGATATAACAACTGCATCGAAACTTTTTAAATTGAATTTAGATTTCGGACCATACTCTATGAAATACACAAAAAATGGGCGACATTTACTTTTGGGAGGCCGCATGGGACATGTGGCTGCCTTTGATTGGGTCACAAAACGTTTGCATTGTGAAATCAATGTTATGGAAGAAGTTTCCGATGTTTCTTGGCTTCACATTGAGACTATGTTTGCTTGTGCCCAAAAGAGCTGGGTACACATCTATGACAACAGAGGAACCGAATTGCATTGCGTGAAACGATTGTATCGTGTGAATAAAATGGAATTCCTTCCATATCATTTCCTTCTTTCATGTGCCAGCACTCAGGGATACCTGTCTTGGCTTGATGTGTCCATAGGAGAACTTGTTGGGCATTTTAATACAAAATTAGGTGACATACGTATGATGTGTAGCAACCCTTCGAATGGAGTTCTTTGTGTCGGTGGAGGAAAGGGTGTGGTGACAATGTGGTCCCCAAAAGTGAGAGAACCTCTGGCCGAAATGCTTTGCCACCCGACACCAATGTCTGCTTTGGCCGTGGATCCAAAAGGTCAACATTTAGTCACTGCTGGTTTGGACAAAACCATCAAAGTTTGGGATGTAAGGGAATTGAGTGGTCCCTTGGCGATATACAAGTTGCGAGTGGCTGCAAATGAGTTGGACATCTCACAGCGAGGAGTACTAGGAGTTGCGAATGGTAGTGCCTGCAGTATGTACAAAGACGTAATAGTTGGAAATGATAAGGATCCATATCTGCGCCACAAGTGCGATGATTATATTCATGGACTTCACTTTTGTCCATACGAGGACATTCTTGGATTGTCCACTGCAAAAGGTTTCCAAACAATGATTGTTCCTGGATCTGGAGAGCCTAACTACGATGCCCGCGAAGTCAATCCGTTCCAGACAAAATCACAGCGAAAGGAGTATGAAGTCCATGCACTATTAGAGAAGATTCCTCCTGAACTAATCTCGCTTAATCCTAACGAAATTGCTGGTGTTGATGTGCCAACACTAAAAGAAAAGGTTGACGCTAAGAAAGAACTGTTCTTCCTCAAACCCCCACAAGTAGACTTTAAATCTAGACACAAAATGAAGGGTCGCGGTGGCACTGTGAAAGCAGCTCGCAATAAACAAATTGTCAAAGATATGGCGCGAAAAGTAAGTTTATAAATTATTTCAAATGGCAAAGTTTATTAATTTCTTTATTTCTTTTTCTCAGGAATTCATTGCAGATATTCGGAAGAAGAAACAAGAAATTATTTCTGAGACTAAAGTTCAAGAATCTGAAAACTATATTCCCCTTGAGAAAAGCAAACCAACAGCTTTAGATAGATTCAAACCAAAAAAGAAGAAATAAAATTTATTGTAATACAAAATATGTATCCACGGTTGACAGGTAAAATTCGTTTTTCATTGCAAAAAAAATCTTATTTCTGATGATGAAAGAAGCGATCTCGCCCATTTGTTAGAATAGTTATTTTGTCCGTCATTCATATAAACATTTGGCAAGTTCGTAATCGTATGACAAATGGATTCCTACAATCACGAGAAAGTGATTGAAAATAAGCTGCTGATTTCGATTTTAGTAAATAAGTTCAAAATACAAACTAAAGTGGAATTGGTAATAATACAAAAAATGAAAAATGCTTAAAGGGCCCAATCGGGAATCTAGGGAATTTTGTTTTTCTGGAAATATTTGGAATTTTTTTTTAAATAAAAAAATAAATTTCGAGGGAAACATCTCCTCGGTATTAACGTTCCCAAATTTTGTACGATAGCTCCAAAGTATAGGGGTCTATCGTGAATAAAAAGTTCGCTGGGAATGTTTCCCCCGTAAGAAATTTGGGAAAGTATAATAACAAAGGAATGTTGGGATCGGGAACATAATTTCCAGTGAAATTTATCCGTCAGTGAAATTTATCTGTCGTTTCATACATTTTGTGTTCCCAGGGAAGAAGAAGGGAAGATTCACGATCCTTGAAAGAAAAATCTGAGGAGAAAAAATATTTCCAGGGAAACAAAATCCCCCTGAAGATTCCTGATGGGGCTTTATTAAAGTGATCTTTACTCCTGTCAACCGATGATATAACAAAGGTGTGTATATAATTATGTTAAAATCCGACAAATATATTATTTTTTTTTTTATAAAAAAATGTTTTCTGTATAATAAAATAAAATTAAAAAAAGTTTTATTTAATGAAAAAAAAAAATGTGTCAGATTTGAATTTGTATTAAAACGCATGAACCCATAAACCATTGGCGTTTTTCATTGTGGAAAATAATTGTTCTTTTTATAGAAAGAATTTACCTTTTTCCATTTTAGCTTGTTGTAAGAGGGTCACAACGACGTTGTCGTTACTATGCCTCGGGCCGCGAAATAAATGTTTTTATTGTAAACGTAAATAATAAATATATTAGCCCAGTCATACAAGACTTAAAATTCGCACATGGGGCCTGCGTGCCGCTGTTCTGATCAATTCTGAAGATGAAAGAATCGATTTCCCAAATTTGGAAGAATAGTTTTTTCAGCAGTCACACATTTTAAAGTGACAGGAGTGTCAGGCGTAAAATTATGTTGGATTGGAGTTTGTTCTTGAGGAAACCCGATGTGGAGGGTTAACCCAATCCAAATTGTCATATGCAATCCCATTACCAAATCATAAAGTGGATGTTGAAATAAAAACATTCATTGGATTACTTGATGATAGGCCGATATTTCTGTCATGGGAGTGTTCAATGGAGATTCTGTGTAAGCACTTAGCACGATGAAACTCACCATCAGGCTGGACCTATACCTATCTCTATAAAATACTGGATAGGGTATTCACATATGTAAATAATTCAAGAAAATTGAGGAATTTGTAAAAGTGGGAGGAGGTTCACTGCCAAATTGTTTGATTTTGTATTCATAACACTCGGACTGATTAACCGAGCGCTAATTACTTAAGTTACTCTTTTCAGAGTTTTTTTTTTAGTCATCCCTATAAGTGGTGGGACCACTTTTAAGTCACTATTGTTCCTTGGTAAGCCCTCTCAAGTAAGAAGTGCTAAGTGAATACCGTCCAGAGACCGGTGTTGACCAAGTACTCTTAGCTTAAGTGACTCCTATCTGATTTTGCGGCGTCAGTGCTCTTAAATCTATGAGTTGCCTAGACCATTTATTAGTCTCTAATATTCCTTGGTGAATAGGTGTATGAGCACTCGATGAATACCGGTCTTAAGGATGCTTAGTGTAGTCACCACCTAAAACTCTATAACTACCTTACCTCACTTATTTCTACACTCTACACTGATTTTAGTCTGTCGGTATTGCAGTATGGTGACAGCTGCATGTAGAAATTTCAAGAAATGCACTCCATAGCTATCTCCTTCTCTATTTACTAAACTAAATGCAAAGAAAATTTCAATTCCTCTCCCACTCTTACACATTACTATAATACAAGCCAGTAGGGAAAGAAATATCAAAATGTCCGACTTGAAGTAAGACCAATTTTTTTTCTCTGCAATATATTTTTCCATATTTTAGTATTTAAAAAGTGTATTTCATACAAAATTAAATCATTTAACAATAGAAAAGCTTTTATTTCATATTCTGTTTCATTTATTTGTGTTGAATTAATAAGTTATACCCTTAATTTTCGATTGAAAAATTTCTGTGTTGGGGGTTTGAGTTTTTCATTAATTGACTTGCTAAGCAGCAGTGTGAAGCGAGTGGGGGCAGCATACTTTTCTTTGCACAATAAGCAAATTATTTTCACTTTTCGCATCAAAAATCCTTTTTTTTTGTTAAAATATGGCTTTTAATGTTCGCAGTGATGATCTATTGAATTATGAACTCGGCGATGACCTGGATGACCATGCACTGTATGGTGCTGACGAGGACGAGTTGCTCCTTTCTGACGATGGTAAGCCAAACAAAAATTCTCCTTTTTTTTAGGGGTTTTCAAGTTTCTATACATATTTAACATAGACTTGGAAAAAGATGTAACACAAGAAGAAAAAAGACAGTTAAAAGAAGAAGCTGAAGAATGGGTTAGTACGCAGACGACCGAACAAACAAATTCCAATGGCAATACCACAAAATCACCGGAAGAGGTGTCTTCGTCGGGAAATGCTAAAGCAAACACACATGCAGAGAATGCAAACCCTACGGCACCTGCAGCCAGTGATTCTGACGTGTCAACAAGTGAAGAATCCCCAGTGAAACAGCAACCAACAACTGTGATGTGCGACTTTAAACAACCAATGCAGCAGGCGATATCAATAGCAACTACAACTAGCAGCTGTGACGAAGTTGTCACATCGACTAATTTTGAGGAGCAATCACATGCGGAATATTCATCGGGCAGCTCGCTGAATATACACGCACCAGAATTCATGTTACCAAGTTCACAAGACAGTTCTAGTGTTGCTGGGACTGAATTTTCTGATCCGCGTGAAGATCCAGAGGAAGAGCGTGAAGAACGTACAAATATTAAGCAAGCAACTGAGCGGGAAATGGAAGACGGAATTGATTCCTCTCCAGGTGAGCAATAGTTACAAATAATAAAATTAAAATTAGGAACATTATAACTAAATTTATGCGCAGTTTTAGAACCACCTTGGCGGCAGAAATTATTTCTTTTTTTCATTAGATACCTATTCATGTTAGGAAGTCTTAGCACTTTGTGATAAAAGCAAGAAATTTGCATTGTTCGTAGTAATCCAAGGGTTTTTCTGTATTTTTTTTTTATTTCAGAGTACAAAAGTAGTGAAACATCCTTACCCATATTTTACTATGAAAATAAAGAATAAAATGGCCAAATTTAATTGTTTTTTTTTAAAGGATGTTTCATTACTTTTATTTTAATGCTTCGCCACCCCACTGTTAGGGAGTAGGGTATGGGGTGGGGGTGAGGAACACGTGTTGTGAACAAATCCTGATTTGAATTGTAAAATGACTAATATCTAAGTAATAGTGTATTCGTGTTTCATGCATTTTAAATATACGTATTCGACGTTTCAGATACAAATGCCGCACTAAAATAATCGGAGTTATTAAGATCCTCATATCCGTGTAAAAATGGAATAAATAGACATGTTAGCCTTTGGGCTTTATCTAGCTGCAAATTATTAAATCTAATTAAAAAAAAAAATGTGTCTGGGGACTTTATGTGTCAACACAGATAATAAAGTTATACATTAGCTGTGTTCCGATCCGGATTGGATTTTGTTTTTAAAATTACATGTATAACAAAAACAACACACAAAACTGGATCTTGTGTTGTTTTTTTGTTATAAATACATGTTATTTTGAAAGAAAACCCAATTCGTATCGGATCTGAGGGACAATAAAACACTGCTATTATGTCTTTTCTCTCCTCAAAAACGTACTTCAGGTTTTTCCTTGCCAGACAATTTAATGAACAAATAGCTTTTGAATGCAAAAATGAATAATAAAGCTTTTTTCCCTCCTATTATGTTGAACGATGGCAAGGACAAAGATGATATATAAAAAAAAACACAAAAAATAAATAAATGTAAACTGCTGGTAAAGTGTGAATACGTTTGTAAAAAAGAGGCTGGGTGCGACCCACTGGTGACTTCCATTGTTACCCTTAGAAACTATATACTATAGACTCACGACAACTCGACTCCGGTGCAAAGATATGTGAGATATGTTTGGGGGAGCAGCCTGCATGCTGCAAGCCCCATGCTTGGGATCACTTTAGGATTTGGAGTGGGTCCGAGGTTGGGTATATGCAAAGTTTTATCTGCCATAATTCTTAATTTACGCTCACCTGAATCATGTTGTCGTGAGTCGGGCTTTCTTGACCCACCAAAGCTTATATCTTAATTCGTTCTCGAGATATGGTGAAAAGTCTCATGAACGTACACACACACACACATACACCTTTCTTAAAACAACGTATTCGATACGTTCAACGGACATTCATTTTTCCAAGTGCCTTTTCATTAAAAAAAAAATCAATGCAACCTTTTAGTTCTTGGTTCTCATGGCAAATGAAATGTTCATGCCTTATTTAGTCGCTGTACCATTATTGACGAAACGAGGTTTCAGAAAAAAATTACCCGTAACAATAAAAATTATTGAAAATTATAGTATCATTATGTCGTTTTTTCTTTCAACAAAAAAATCGCCGACAAGACACTTTTTTTGTTTAAACATAGTCCTTTAAAAAAAAAGTTGCTTTTAGAAGTGCTTTTTTTCTGTGAAAAATGCTTCTTTTAATCTCTCTTTTTTGAAAGATTTCACTCACACAAAGTTTTTTTTATATATGTATAAAAGAAAATAAATAAAAAAACAATGCAATTTCCACTAAATAGCTTTAGTGTGACAAAAAAAAAAGTTTTAGTTTTGTGTTTTTAATTGTAGGTATATCTATATTCCGTATGTCCTTAAAAGTTATAATTTTTGTAATTCTATTTTTGCAAATTATTATATAATCGTGCTGTCGAAGGATGCACACACAATCAGAAAAGAAAATGCTTTTTGAAAGTAATTTTACATAATTATAGGAAATCGACAATAGACGTAATATCGTCGTTTTGATTTCAATAGCTTCAGCATACAAATAAGCTTGTTTTGACATTAAAATCACCCTAATATCTGATTGGTCAAACATAAATAAATTAGGTAGGCAACAGACTATGGAATTTGTAAAAATTTTGGGGTCACCGTCTCAGTTGAAAAATACAAAAAATGTAGTTTTTGCATAAATTATCCAATAAAAACCTCTAAATTTGTTAGGAATGCGTTAGAAAAGAGAAATTTTAGACCGTGGCATAGCCAGCACAAACCCCTGACCTCAATTTGATTGAGATTTTTTTTGCAATATTAAAACAATAGTAAGGGAAATACGATAATCATAAATCCAACGCTAATGGACTTTGGAGTTGAATTTGGTTGTAATAAGACGAAATTCTTCAATTTTTCTTCATAATTTAATAGGTAGTATGTCAAGGCATTGTTTATAAGGTATAAAAAACAAATCCTAGTGGAAAAAAATACTGTATTGCAAAACGGGCAAAATTGGACAAGTCCCAATAAAATTAAAATATTTGTGAATAATAAAACATTTTATCTAAATATAATTAAAGAAAATAAACGATTATTATTTATAAATTCTATAGTAATATCCTTCTTAACTTAAAAAATAAATGTAAGAATTATTTTTGCATTTGTTTTCAAAAATTTCCAGTCACTGAAAACCGTTACACCGTTACTTTTATTCTCAAAACTCATCGTATTTTTCTTCAATTATGTAGATTGTTTTTGTTTTTGATTACCCTTAAAAACCCTGATAAAGCACGAACCACGATTTGTGTAAACACCAAAATTTGTGTATTTTTGACATAAATATGCACAAAACCATCTAAAACACAAATGTGATGATAGAAAATGATATTATAAACACGATTTGTATATAATTTGGTGTCATACGAATTATAGTTCAGATGACATTCAGCTCTAGCGAGGTATCCGTCGGAGCGGAAAATTCCCCGATTTCATCCGAATCGGAGAATTCATTGCTCTTCGGAAGAATATCTCGAAGCAATCTCGAATTTTCCGCTCCGACAAATTTTTGTATATAAGTACATATAAGTCGTGTGACGTTAAAAGCCGAAAATATTAATTCTTTAGTGCCCTTGGTTTAAAATTCTTGCAACGGTCACCTCATTGGTTCCAAGCGAATTGTCTTCCAAGTGAACTGACATATTTGTGTATCATTTTCCACACAAAAATTAGTATAAAACCCATTTCTTCAAAATGTGATTTCACCGAGTTATTGAGTTTCGTTGCATGCGAAAAATAAACGACCTTTATATTATTGCACAAATAGATCATTTGTTTATCTCTTCACCGAGTTCTTTACTACACTCGGAAATTGGGCGACAGTTTCGTATAATCTACAGGGCATTTTATCTAGACGACACTTCTACATAATTCGAAGTCATGTTATTTGAATAAATTTAAAATTGAAAACAACAATTCGATATTGTTGTTGTTGTTAGTTAGATAGAAGCCATAAAGATAGATGCGGTAAAAGCTTATTTTAAAGCAACAACAAATATTCTAGTCAGAGTCTGTCGATCGAGTTTCACATCCCCGGTTTTTTTATTTATTATTTATTAAAACAAAAGCTGAGAAAAAAAATGTGTTTTCCAGATAAACATCACAACCGATTCATGCATTCCAAACGCGGTCGTGGAGGCATTGGTGGTGCATCGATAATGCGTGGTGGTATGATGTATCCTGGCCAGAGACCATTGCTGCGATATCCTCCGCACGGAAGTGTAATGGGTCCAGGTGGCGCTGGTGGTGGGTTCCCTCAATATCCTCATCATCCCAATGAGAATATAAATCCTCAATTAATTCCAGGTCAATTTCCTGGCCAAAATCCCTAT
Organism: Meliscaeva auricollis; assembly: GCA_948107695.1. Taxonomy (NCBI): domain Eukaryota; kingdom Metazoa; phylum Arthropoda; class Insecta; order Diptera; family Syrphidae; genus Meliscaeva; species Meliscaeva auricollis. The sequence continues at coordinate 40,933,506 of OX403619.1, read as the reverse complement.
GTATCCGATCAAAAACCCCTGCGACACACCTATCCCTTGAACCAACATCCGGTGCCTGGGCCAAGAATGGATTTCCGACAGCCAGGAGGCAGTTATCGCCTTCCCAACCCCAATATGTATGGGCAGGTTCCACACAACGAGTATTCTGGTGGGGCAGTGCCCTCAAATGGTTTGCCCTTTGTCGGCTCGTTTCCTCCCAACCAACATCAGCGCCAAATGTTTCGGCCAGAGCTGTCGTCCGCAATGCCTGGGATCAGACCACCACGCGTGCCGTTGCATCGACCCCCTGGTATGATGATGCAAGGAAACCCGAATTACGTTAACTCAGCTGCTGCTCCGCAACAAGGAGGAATGCAGCGACAACAAATGCCCCCTCAATCCCAATTGCCAACAGCAGCGCCAATGGCGACGTCACAGCAATCTATTCGCCCCAGCAAAGTGCTTATCAATCCGAACTTCAAAGGCGGTGTTGAAGCAGCTACAAGCAAATTCATTCAGGAGACTCAGTTTATGCACACTATAAGTAGTCATGTGTCGCATTTACAAAGTGATCAAGAACTGCTGCGTCAGCAAGAAGAGTTCATTAACAAAAATCGGCAGCATATTGAAAAGCGCCGCAATGAAAGATCACCGCCCCCCAGACCGCGCAGTCGTAGCCGCGAGAGAAGCCGCAGTCGAGAGCGTAGTTATTCGCCACCAAAACGTGACCGCCACATGGACCGTGGCAATAATAATAGTGGTGTCAGTGCTGGGGGCCCCGGAGGTCTAGACAGAGATCGTGATCGTCGGGCAGGAAGTCGTGATAGATATAATTCGTTTAACAGAGGAAGATTTCGTCGTGCCAATAGTAGAGATTATGAGAATAGAAACTACGGCAAGAGAAGGAGAAGTGCTTCGCCAATGAGAAGGCGAGATCGTGACAGAAGTGATGTAAGTTCAATAGATATGAAACAAAAAAAAAATATTTAATATTTTTTTTTTCATTTGTATTATTTTAGATGGAAGAGGACGAGGAGACAAGGGTGTATCGGCTGGAAATCGAGAAACAAAAGGCCTTAAGAGAAAAGATCTTAAAAGACAAAGAAATGCGTCGACGAAGAGCAGCAGAAGAAAAACACCACGAGGTAAGTTTATTTTTAAAAATTGAGTAATCTACACAAATATTGTAATCTTAAATTTTAAAATACCAATATTAAAATGTTTGTATTCCAAGTGTTAGCCGACGTAAATTTCTTACCAAATTTTAGCCCTTAATTTTAATATTAGGACTTGCTAAAATTATTTATTTTTATTTTATCTAATGTTAGGCCCATTTTAAGCTGTTTTAAAATGTATAGGTTGAGATTTTAGGTGATACATGGATCTTTTAAATGCGTTTAAGAGTAAATCTCTTAAAACGGTTTTAATTCAAAATTTTGAATACATTTTGAAATAAATAAAACGTGTTATAGTTGCCGTCCATATCTCTGCAACGATATGTTTTACTAGTCATTATTTCATTGTTTTTTAACATTGAGTTTTCAAACTAAGATCTAAAAAAATAATATATTTCTGACTTAAAACAGCTGAAGTATGATATTTTAAGCTTGGTCGTTGTTTTTTTGAATTTATTATTTGCAAACTCTAGACAAGTGCAAATAAATCTCGATTTCTTTAATGAACTACAATGTTTAGTTAGTAGTAGTTTTCAAAATTGTGGCAACACTTTATTTTTGGCAATTTTCAAAAAAATTTGGATAAGTAGCCTCATATTAGAGTCATTTATTGCATTGAGGTCTGAATTTTTACTACCAGAAGTAGGTCAGTCGGCAGAGTTAAAAAAGTAGATTTCATAATGGCAAATGTGCCTGCTCAAATTTTAGTTATTGATAGGTGTTTTTTCCCTGAGTAGAAAAATAGCAGGACTGTAAGTGGGTTCCTTCAGCCGCCATTTTGGAAAAACACTTTAAAATCCACATCACGTCGCGGCGCGTCGTAGAAATAAATAGTAAGAACCTCTTTGATAGGCAGTTTAATTATCTTTCATCTGTTTATATAACACTTGGATTTATACTTTTAAAGTTTATCGAATTTTCACACTTTTTATCTGATATGTAATGAGACAGTTGTATAACTCTGTACTTAAAATTGTGTTATAAACTATAAAAGTCTTCTCATTAAAACATTATTAACGATTTAAGGTTTTTTTTTCAAAGTATCAACAATTTTAACATTGGAAACTCAAATTCCATTTTTTTTGTGACTTTCAACACCTTGTACAAATTTGTTTCCGTTTTATTTCGTAATGAGTTCTGCAAAATAGAAGTTTATAGATTTTTTTAGTATAGAAGTTAAAGAAGGATGATGGAAATCTTTATATATTCCATGACAAAATTTCCTACAAAAAATTCGACATACTAAAGTCAAGGCGCAAATCACGTAAGTTTCTAACAATGGTTCGATCGATCGTTTCGACGGTTAGAAATAGAGATTTGATAGAAAGAAAACATAAAAACGATTGATCGAACGATTGTAATAATTTTACGTGATTTGGGCCCAGAAGGAGGTCTAAGTTTATTCCTCAAATTATTTTTTTTCAGTCAAATATGATCTCGGCTTTAAACTACCGAAGATGGTGAGTTAAAAAAGTTTTGTTTTTTTTACAGATGCATGTACAAAACCTATTGAATTTATTTTGTCTATAAAAAAATCGATATAAATCGGGATGCGAATCTTTGAAAATCACCTTCGAACATCGAAATCGCTTCGAACAAACAGATGGTGATACTTTAAAGAAGGAAAACCTTGAGATGCCATTTGGTTTTCGTAGTGAAAGTGAAATATTTATAGTGGCTCTTTTCAATTCAATAGGTTTTGCACTGTACAAAAAAATTTCTTTTAATCCCGGTACTAACATACCAAATTCAATCGCTAAACCCCAGGATCAAATTTGACTGAAAAACAAATTTGAGACTCTCATTTCTCAACCCCATCAAATCTAAATGCCTGAGTATCTGAAGAAAATAATTAGACATAAAATACTTTCCTTCCATAAATCAAAAGGAAAACCTATTAAAATTCGTAAACTCCTACCAAAATCTAGGTATTATCAATAGGACATTGACTTGGAATGATCACAATAACGCATTGATCTGGAAAATTTATGGAAGGAGCTTTAAAGGTGTCCCCTGGTCCCCTATGATTTGTGGAGTGTTTTATTTTTCTACTCCCCTGTTTAATAACTTTTACATTTTCTAAATAAATACAGGCGAATCCCTCTAACTCCCTCTAAACTAAGGGTATCAAAATCACTTTGAGTAAAAACTGTCTCATCATAATATTTTTTACCAAAATTACTTTAAGACATCACAGTTAAAACTTTGATTTATAGGGAGTTTAAAAAAAAACTGATTCAAAAGAATTAAGAATGAGTCAAGAATGGAAAGAATGTTTATGAGGGGAATTTTGAGAGGGAATTTTGACTTTGAGGGGTTTTGATGCAAAAATATGGCGGTAAATACGAGTTACATAGAAATATGTAATTGCCTTTAATGTTTTACGGAATATATATTTTAGTAAAGTTTGTTTCTAAGTCGTGTTATGTATTTTATGAGAACATAAAATAAAAATTAATATTTCAGGATAAACCACAAAGTGATGACATCCCACAAAAGCTCAAGCCAATTATAGTAACTGAGAGCAAAATAATTTCTTTGAAGAGAAAACAAGCAGATATTGATGCGTCAAGGAAACATGAATCATACAGTCATGGAAATGGTAGCAGTAGTGGTAATAGAAACTCAACAAAATCAATACCAACTGCAAAGATCCTACCTGAAGCCAAAAGAACTTTATCTGATCATATTTCGGGTGGTCATGCAAATAGTAGTGGCGGCGGCGGCAGCAGTGGCAGTTCACATTCAACTGCAACAGCTGTTATCAAGCCAGTTATCAAAAAACCACCAACACCAAGCTCTCAACAAATTGCTGCCAAGCCAGCCAAATTGCACGACACACCGTCAGAAGACGAACTCGATTATGACGATATTGATTTGCTAAACGAAGAAGATCGTCTCCTTGCCGATACGCCATCTCCGCCGCCATCACCTGGTCCTCCATCACCAAAGCCCTCGGCAAACAAAAACTCCAAAGCTTTTAGTTCATCAAATCGGAGAGTGGTACTTAAATCGTCGCCATCATCATCGTCGGGCGAGCGCAGAACGGATGAAGGCCGAGGACGTGGAGGACGTGGAAGATCCAAAAACAAAGAATCCAATGATGAGAATTACCGCAAAGGCATTTTCGACAGGCTCGAGAGGAAGATTGGTGTCAGTGAACCAAACAAACGAAGAATTCAACGCATCGTCATGAAGAATTCTTCGGAAGACTAAACAAACAAAAAAAAAAAAAAAAAAGAAAATGGTTTGATTGCGTTTGCATACACATAAATGTATTGTTTGCTACAGTTTTTAATCCCAAAAGCGAGACTAAACCTCGTTCCTATATCAAATTGTATCTATTCTTACAATGCTAATAATTTAACATTATATATATATATATATACTTGCCTCCAATCTGGATCTTATTTGGATGTAATTCTTTCTCTGTTGTAACAATTATTTAAGACATTGATTATTATTATTATTCCTTGACTAGTTTTTTTTGTAATTATTATTATTTTTTGTTTGCACTAGTGCGCATATATATGTTTTATTTATTATTTTTTTTTTTTGATGCAACACTACTTGACTAAAGACAAATTATTTCTGATAAATTCACCCAGACAATTTTTTTTTATACTAGAGTTTTGTTTTACCTTATGAATTCCCTTTTTTTTTATTTTTTCTTCTTTATTTTTCTATTATTTCCCTAAACCCATCAAACCATACAAAAAACTACAATGTATCTTGTTGAAATTTAAGAACAAAATTAAATTTCGAGAGAAATGTTTCGTGTTTGTTACAATTTTTTTTCCTACATAATTATTTCTATAGACAAATATGACTTTTTTTTAAATGTTTTTCTTAGTATGTAAGTTTTATAGTTTTAGTAAACGTTAGTTTTTAAGAAGAAAAACACAGTTTACCCCCCACAACCCTCCTCTCATAATAAAAATAAAAAAACTTGACTTTGCTGACAAAAAATATATTTTATTATGTATCAGTACAAATAAAAAAACCTTTGTTTTTCTTTCTTTAGTATAATTTTGTATGTGTATTTTATTTTATTCGATTTGTGTTTTGTTTATCGTCTCGCTTAAATATCATATCTCAAGATTTCAATGGTTACCATTAGATGCAAAGCACTGGAAGTTGCATTTTAAATAACTAAGAAAAAAAAGTAAATGAATATTGTTAAATTTATTAAAGAAAAAAAAAATGATTGTACAAAATAAATAAATAACATTATTATTCGTATTGAACATATATCCTTATTTTTATATTTTTACTCAATATATATGAAAAATCTAAATTCAGTCAATTTATTTCAAGCTTTTACTTGATTTAAAAAAAAAATGTAAACAGAAAATATATAAATATATTTACACATTATATCGCTAATTTAATATCAGAAAAATCAATGATTTTGACAAACTTTAAGGATTTTTTTTTCACAAATTTGGAGATTTAAATTGTTTTGATTAAAAAAAATATTGTAATGAAAATTGTAATATTAAAATTTTAAATTTAAGTCATTTCAAGTAGCCCGTTCAGGTTTCTTAGAACACAGCAATCTCTGTTATCATTCCTCACTTTTGCTGGGGAAATATACTATTGTCTGTACTGGTTGAAAAAACACATTTGTCCTGAACAGTTGAGAACATAGTAAAGCGGAAATTCTCCGATCTTATACGAATCGTAGAATTTTTACTCCGGTATTCTTCCGAAGAGCAAAAATTCTCCGATTCGTATTTATTTGGAGAACTCTCCGCTCCGACGGATACCTCGCTAGGGCCAATTTTCTTGAATTTTCGTTTTACTTGCATGAAAAAGAAACAAATTAGTGGTGGTTCTTTTCATGGACTTGAATTTATCTAGCTTTCACCCCCCAAATCGTCTCCTAATGACAAAATATATGAAAACAATATGCAGCAGTTTCAATACTTCTAAAATCTCTTTAAATTTGTTAATTAGTAATTATTCTATTACAGTGTGATTCAATTAGATAGATGTACTAGGATTACATAAATTAGATCTTGTTTTTTTTTCGTAGGTACTAAAGGGAAAACAAAAATACTCAGCTAAAAGGTGAACTAGTACCGAATCAAACAAACAACTTAAACCTTAGTTGAATCTACATGACGGTCAATTTTTTAACATAGGTTTCCCATACATAATAAAGTTCCTTTCAAATACCATTTTTAAGCCGAAACAGCGTTTTTGTTGGAAATAGTACACTACTCAAATGTGTAATACTGTAAAATTGCAGCCCATACTACGGATCGTCATAGTTTCGAAAAATTGTGGTTCTAAAACATGTTGTTCTACTCGTAAATAATGACATTAGTGATCTTGAACATGAATACCATCCGATATTTATAACTTTACTAAGACAAGTCCAATATTATCGTTTCATTTTAAGTGATTATTTCTCATGGCGTTTGCTCTTTTGTTTAATTTTTAAAGTTGGATGCATGCAGGAGTCATCACACGATATACAGTTGATTATTTGCTATAAAAAATCGGAATATAGTTTTTTTTTATTTTTGTTCGTTGATTGGACAGAATAAGATGCTAGTCTTTAAATTCTTGGCATGTTTTGTGGTACTTTTGGAATTCCATACTACGGATTTTATTTTGCTTCACTAGTTCGACATATAATTTCGTGTCAAGGTTTCACTTCTACCAATTTTATGGTTATTTATTGGAAACATATACTTTCCGAATGGTTGTTTTTTTATGCCAACCAACCCATTTTTTTAAGTCAATTTTATTAGAATTATTAATTGAATTAATTGTTTCGATCTTTATTCATATTTACACTCCTCTTTTATTGAGTAACTGTTCGAAGTACATCAATTCAACTGTTGCGTATAATCAACTAAACCAGAAATGTTTACGATTTTTTACATGTTTTAAGAAAAAATGACCAACACTACCGTTATGTAGGTTTCACCACAGTTAAGCTATGTTTGGTTGTATTCCAGTTTAAATTATGCATTTCACTAAGTTTTTTTTTCTCATAGAATCATCTAATACAAGGAAAAATCGAAAAATCAAGATTTTAAATGAAATTCTGGTGCTTCTAACCAAGTGGTCCACACTGTGTTATACAGTGGCGGTCATATTCTTAGGGATAAAAACTTTCTATCCTGATTGTTTTTCTAGAAATGAAATCTTGTTTTTATTTATATAAGATTTTATACAACTAAACGTACAATAAAAAAATAAATTTATTTGTTGAAAACGCGAAGAAGTAAAATAAAGACTGTCTGAAAATATGACCACCATGAACTATGAACATAATCAAATGGAGACTATGTCACCGACAAGAAATTTAAAATAATTATTGAGTTGTTTTAGGGTCATTTGGAGACTCTTTTTTTGGGAATGGAAACGATCCCCGGGTTCAAGGACATTCTGTTCAGTTCAGTTTAGTTGAGATTGGCTAAATGTCAACAAAAATTAGAGAAAAAGTTAAATTTTTTGTGACTGTTGGCCAATCAGAGCCTCTTAACTGAATGTTTTTGAACCCGGGGAATATATCGTCTACTCCAAAATGCGTTTTGCCCAGGTACTAACTACAGTGTACCAATAAGCGAAACGCATTTTGCAAATATAAAATCGCTTTCATCAAGACAAAAGGATTTTTACCTAAAATTAAAAAAAAAATTAATGTTTTTTTTTATCTTGGCATCAATTTTGGCTGTCGAGTGCTAAAAAATACCCATCGATTTGAGAAGCTTATTCCCAAAATATGTTGGTTTAAACTTTATCAACACCTCATAATACTACGTAGGGATGAGCTGAAGAAAACACTAAAAGGGTTTTATTCGGCGAAAAATATGATCCAAATCTAATGTTTTTTTTCAAACAAACTGATTACTATCAGTTAATTTTTAAAAATTAAAAAAAAAATATTTTATAAACAAAATTGTACAACAATTCAAATTCCAAATCTATTATACGATTATTTAGGCAACAAAGATAGGAAAAAAAAATCATAAACAAAATCAAAATTGATAAATTTAGAATGATGTGGGCCCAAAAGTGAGAAATTATATTAATTTTTTTTTTCATTTGAAGTGCTTCATTCATTGATGATTATAATTTGCCTTAAAACTATAACTAGAGAAAATTTTAAATAAGAAACTTCTGGCAGGTAGGGCAGTTTTTCTTAAATGTTTTTTTTTTTTCTATTAAAAATGTGTTGCAAATTATACCACGTAATTTGAAAACAATATTTTTGAGTTCAACCAACTTGCATTCAACATTAAAAATGGTATTCAATTTCATATGAAACTTTCAATTTAAAATTTTATCACTGTAATGTAATAGTTAAGGTAGAGTCCCATTTCTAGCGACTTGATGGGAAATTAAAAATAATTTCCTAGGATTTTTCAAAATAAAAGAATGTAAACAATAGAATTATCCTTCCTATATGACAAACCTAACTACGAAATAATAATGCATTTTGCATATAAGTTTATTTGCATGTAAAACTCTTGAAAATATTTTTCTTTTTTTTTATATTGTTTTATATGTGTGTACAATTATTCAAATTCTATCGCAAAATGTAAAGAATAGCTTTAATTGACAAGAAAATTCTATAAACTAAAAGAAATAATAAAATAATATTTAACATTGTATTCATTATATCGACTTGAATATTGAATTAAAACAGCTTCAAACATTTAAATGTATTTCAAATCATAAATAAAAATTAATAATTTTTAAAATACAAATTTTGAAAATAATATAAAATTTAAATCAGCGATACAACCATTAATTGATAAAAAAAGAAACAGTATTGGATTTTTTTTTCTTTATCAAAGAAACAAATAAATCTTTTATGTTTAACATTTATTTAAATTTAAGTTAGCCATACATAATAGTAATTTACATATATTGTAGTAAAAAAATAAAATTCAAAACTAATTAATAAACAAATTATGCAAAACAAACAAATTCAAATATATTTATTATTAATTTGAAACAAAAATAAAAAGAAAAAAATAATTGTTTGTACGTGGCTTATTTTGTGTGTGCGTGTCTCTCATTTTATTTTTGTTGTTAATTTGAAGTCCATACTACAAAATATTTGTTCATGCTTAAGTCAAACTACAAATACAAAATATTTAAAATTGAAATTAAATTATTAATTATTAAGATTATGAAAATAAAAACAAACAAAAAAAAAAAACAAATACATAAAACTCAACCGATAGTTACAAAACAAAACAACCAAATTGTGATATTTTTTCTCTCGTACTATTTAAATAGATCAACAAAAAGCCATATACATATATACATGTATATATTTATATATATTTTTATACTATTTATTATTATTATTATTGATTATTGTGAATAGTGTGTGAATGCTGATTTAGACGCCTTGGGCGTCCTTCTCAATTTTATTATATTATGTTTTATTTATTTATTTATTTTTTCCTAAAGGTTAAATGACTTCGAATTTAGTTCAATTTATATTTATATATATTTTTTTTTTTCATTTTAATTAACCAATTAATTGGGTTTTTTAATCTGATTACTTTTTTTTTTGTTCCAATATACCTATACATATATATTTTTGGTTCAAAGATTTTTTTATTCCAGATGACTTGTTGAATTGATAACAAGGAAAAGAGAGTACGTTTTATGTACTCAAAAAAAAAAAAAAAAAAAAAACCGAGACAAAATCAATAAAACAGATTTTTACAATTAAAAAAAAATAAATAATTAAACTGTGTTTTTATTGTTTCTTAAATTGTAGTTCCGGAGATGAACCAAGACATATTGGTTAATAAATGCTTTGTCGAACAAAGATTGTAACAATAGGCATTATAGGTAAGCTTTTATTTTTTCAAAACAGTGAGGTCTAAAACGGATGAACACGATCATTTTGAAGGTTGCTCACACTATTTTTACATTATGATAGAGATGGACATTGTCAAAACCGTCGTGTTCGTTTTCGTTTTACATAAAGGCTTTTTTTCTAAGCGGGATAACCTATTCGTTTAACTAATAGTTATGCCCTTTTGGATACAATGGATTTTCATGGTAGTTTCGTTTATTTTTAATTTTTATCAAAACTAAAACCTTCTAGAATACAGTACTTGACTAGAAATTGATTTACGCATTACGTTTAAAAACCAAATATAATACTTAATAACGCAATTTTTATTTTTTAAGTTAGTTTTAAATAAAAAAAAAAAAATAAATCAAATTTTTGAATTAAAAAATCATTAGCTGAAACCAGCACGATTTGAATATTTAATTAATGAATAGATTTCTGGCTTCCAGAAAAAGTAGGTATGTATATTGTATATAAATTATTGTTGGTGTTGCCGTTGCATTATTTTTTTTTGTATACATATTAGTTTTTTTTTGACCCACTCTAAAGTAAAAAAAAATAGAACCCATTCAGCCTGCCTTCTGCCATTTGGAATTTGCCCACTAAACACCATCACGTACGCACTTGCAAAAAGGCAGAAGTTTCGGAAGTTAGATAAATTAAAATTTTTTTTACAACTTTGGCGGCTTCTACTTATTTTCCGTCCACTTGGCATTCTACAATTTTGGAATTGTCTTTTTCAAATACTCTTCATCAACCTCTGCTAATTTTCAGCTTTGCCAGAAAGAGTTTCTTCTTCGAACAAAAAATGGAAGTTTGAACCCTCACCACCGCTTATTCCACCCTGTCTAGTCTAGGCAAAATAGACATTCTACCCAGAAATTATTCGCACAGAGCTGAAAATTGCTACAGAGCATTGAAACATCGATAGAAGTAAAATATCAAGTTATTCAAGGTTAAAGTCGAAAACCGTAATTTTTTACGTTAATTTTTATTAAAGCTGTAAGAAATTAAAACTGAATTTAATTGTGTATGGGAACGCATTCCAACCTAATGATAACTATTACGAAAGCATATGCTAAACTTTTTTATGTAAAACATTAAAGTCTATAGCTTATCTAAATATACATATCTTTAAAATCGTTTTACGAGTAAAGTTAGAAAACTCGCAATTTTTGAGTTTTTATTAAATAAAAAAAAAAAAATTTTGTTATACATGACAGATAAGAATTCAAAAAGTGTTTCTGTTTAAAAATCAATATTTATTTTTGCTTATTTGTGTATATCTCTCAATATATACACACATCAAACATTTTCAAGCTTAGTTAATACACATAATAGCTTTGGACTACACGAGCAAGTTTGTGCGATCCAGTCGTGCATTTTATTTGATAATTTCTTCCATTTTAAAGTTAAAAACGAAAAACCGACATTTTCGACATTTAACCTTGAACCTTTGTATGCATATATGGGACTTTTATGACTTTTGACATTTTACTTCTTTCGATGTTTCTATGCTCTGTACCAATTTTCAGCTCTATGCGAATTATGTCTCGGTTTGCAACTTTTAAGGTCTTTTTATCTGGACTAGTCTGCCTTCTGCCAATTTGACCTTTGCTTATCCCAACCCACACCCAATTGCTGATACGATACTTAAAATATTTATGTTAAACATAAGCGCTTATGGGCTACTTTTTACTCTGCGTAAACTGTCACATAAAACTTAATGTTGAACATAAATGCTTAAGTTTCGTATCAGCATACTGCAAAATAAAATCTTCAAACCAAATATTTGTCTCTTCTTGAATCAAATTTTGTCCAAGTAAATATCTGACGGTTTAAAAAAACTAATTTATTCATTTTTTCCTATATTAATTGGAGCAGTAGGTTTAAAATGCAATATAGTTTTTTATGCATCCACAAATATTTTTGCAAATTGCATTTTTATTTAGCAATTTGGTTTGATTTATGTATTAGGAAACAAAGAAGTATACTATACGTGTTGTCTTGGGTAAGTCAAAGAAGCTTGTTTTGGGTTATAACAAAAACCATTAAAAAAGACAGAGAATTAATTCTCACCGAAAACTGAAACGCGTTAATAAGTTGTTATTCTATCGCTGACTAATTAAAAGTTGTCAATGTTTAACAAATTGTTATGTTTGACCCAAGATATACAGACTTCAAGACAGTGGCGTATACAGGGAGGTGAGGGGATGGTCATAGGGTCTTGACCACTTAGTGCAGAAAATATGGACTTTTCTAAACTAAAAAAAATGTATACCTACTTTCCAAAACAAATATGTATAAATTTCTGTAAGGTACACACAAATCTAATTTTTTTTTTACTCTGGATCTTATGGATTGAAAACAATACCAAATAATACAAAAACAGGCAAAATCATGAGGTACCTTTACCTACATACATATATTAAAATAAAGTAACCACAATGGAAAGTCAAGAATCTGAATAAGCTGGATTTTGATGCTCTACGAGTTGACCTTGAAATTGACCCCAACAGTTCCATTATTTCATTTTGTACACAAAGTAATGTTGCGATTATCATAATTTTTACAAAAATTATTTTCGGAATTATAGTCTTTTTCATCATAAAACCTAAGTTTCTGAGACATTTTATTGTTCTTGCACCACCGTTTTGTTGTTGACGTTAGAAACTTCTAACACGATAACTGTAGTTAGAGCAAAGATAATTGACATTTGTAAACTCCGAATGTTTAGAATTAGCAAAGCTTAAGTTAAAATTTTAGCCATTTCTGATAAAACCTATTTCCAATGGTATTCTTCCAAACAATGGTAGTCTTTAAAAAAGGAAACGCTAGTTATCAATAATTGGTAAAACAATAATATATTTCTGATATGTCTTTTTTCAGTTCAGAACATCTCTAGCTGCGGAATGGAATAGTTTTTTTTATAATTTTAAAAAAACGTCATTTAAAACACCAAAAAAACACGGTTTTGAGGCATTTTTCCATTCGTGCTATTGCCTTCGTTAAATATTTGTAAAACGATAAATAATTTTGATTATTAAAACGAAATTTCAAGGTTCAAATATCATCAATTTTAAATAAAACCTTCTTGTACCATCTTCTTATACCCACTAAAACGGAATACTCAATTCTAAAAAGTTACGGTTAAAATCAATAGTTTAAGTTTTTTTTTGCATCCCTCAAAAATTTCCTGTCAATTGTATGGAAAAGTTTGGGATTACCGATGTAAATCAAGATATACTGAATACAAGGTAATATACACCCGCCATTTAATTAACATCATTTGAATCCATAACTGTTGTTTTGCCAATGTTGAAAACTGCTCAAAGTGGGAAAATTCAAAAGGTGAATTCACAACACAAAAAACAACAAAAAAAAACCAAAAAAAATCATCTGACATCACATAAATGAAAGGATAGATAGGATAACGAAAATCTAAGTATTATTCCCTTGTATTTTGTATTTCTTGGATGTAAATCATGTTAATTTTTGTTAGGTACTTTTTATCTAAATTTTTTTTTCTAAAAAAACGACAAAACATGGCCACAATTTATTGTTCTAGAAAAAATGTAATTAGAATGTTCTATTGTTACTCCACCCATTCCACCTCTACAACCCTTTTGTTGGCGAAACTACCATCAAGAAAGTGCCGCCACAAATTAAATTAAAATAATATTTCAAAAAGAAAGTGGTAGAAAATCAATTCAAATATGATGTTTATTTAATGCTCCAAAACTGAAATTATTGCTCCATGTTTAAAACAATGAACAGAAATCGAATAAGTTACCTTTCTACGAATTCTTATCTGCGAAATTTAAAATAGTATTTATTACGATGGATTTTGAGTGCTAAATTTTCCGTTTCTTGGATACCATTATTTTCAAAATCAATATCAGTCCTCTTTGAAATATTAAATCTAAAAATCCAAATTTGTGATACGCCCCATTCAAAAGTGTTATACTTGGTGGTTTTTATATGAAAAGTACAAGAAGCTTTTAATGCAAATGGTTTAAACTTAACTGTAGTTTTCTTTATCCTACACTTCATGGTTTTAAGGATCCATAATTATCTTTAGCCTAGCAGAAGTGATCATATAACAAATTTCCAAAAAAAATGTCCCATAATCGTGGTTGCTCTGCGTTTTATGACTTGTTATATTAGAATGGACTAATTTTGGGAAAGTTATAATTCCTCTATAACCTGTGCGTAAAGAAAAGTAATAGATGCCTTTTGAGCCACTTATAAAATACTAGTGATCTAAAAAATTTTCGGTGTGACCCTCCCCAAGAATTTAAGCTATACACGCCCCTGCTTCAAGATAATACACATAACATATGACAAATTTTGATGACGTCACCTGAATCATAATGGTTTGACGGCTCCCATTTTCATTCTTGGTATTAAGGGTATATAGGATCCCGTTGTTTGTGTTGGTTTATGTATAAAAACTCGCTTCTAGCATATTATGCCCTTAAGATTTGAAAGTTATACCTACTGTAAATAAAGTAGCTGTATGAGCCTTTCTAATTGAGTCAAAATTCTCATAGATGTAAAAAAAAAATACAACAAAAAATAAAATAAAAATATTTAGAAAAGTATTTACAGTTGTATTTATTGCCCAATAGAAATTTATTGTCCACTAGAAATTACAATCCTCCCAACAAGAAAATTTAAGATAAAGTTATCAAAATCCGTTACATAATACTGTACCTAATTGTATTTACGTGCTCTACTGATAAAGAGTGCACCAAAAAAGGGATTCAAGGAAAAGTTAATTATAAGAAAGTACATGATATCGATTCGATCCGAGTTAAATAAAACCTTAACTAGGATTTTTTATTAAAGCTATTTTTTAACAGTAGTAGGTGGTTTACTTAGAAATTAAATGTCTGCGGTGTTGGGGATTGTAGTTCCTACTGCGTTTGCTGGCGACTGATCTGTAGTAGTTGATGATGGTACTTCATTTGTAACAATTATCGCAGGAGCTTCTTCGTTGTTGTTGACGTCTGATTTTTCTTCGACCACTGCAGAAATTGCCTCGACAGCTTCCTGTGACGTTGAAACAATACTAGTTGGAGCTGATTCCACTGTAGGTGTAGGAGGAGTCACTATTGTTTCAGGAACAGTAGGAACAGATGCTTTTACTTCTGTTTTTATTTCTTCTACTGGAGGTGATTCTTCTGTTTTTAAGGCTTCTTCTGTTACTGTTGCTTCTTTGACTGGTATTTGAATTTGGTTAGCTTCGGATTCTTGGGGTGCTGGCTCGGCTGTTACGGCCTGAATGTTGTTTTGAACTTCAGTTTTCGATTGATCCTCAACATTTATAATGGGATTTGCTTTTTGTGCGATGGGCTTAACAATTTCCACTTTACTGCCTTCTGTCTTTTCTTGTGCCTTTTTAGTTGCTTTTGGTTTTGGTGATGGTGATGGGCTTGGACGTGTTTTCTGTTGATCCATCATTACAGTCGTTGCTTGTGGTGCCGGACTGACACTGCGTCGGATTTCATCTTGTTTGTCTGTCAAAATCTTACGAATTTCTTTGATTGGTTTCAACAAAAAAACTGGAACATCTTCGTCACGATGTTGAAACAAAACTTCTCCTTCAAATTCGACGAGTTTATGTTTGCGTGTTCTAAGCAAAATACCAACTACTTTATCAGAAATGTAGGTATAGATCTGAAACAAAATAAAATTTTATTAAAATTTTAACGCAATAAATTTACCTTATCTAAACTTACATTGAAAAGTTCACCAAATGGAATAACTTTCATTCCAGGCTCGTCTTTAACGTCATAGCCTTCAGAATCAATGATTTGACAAAGTTCAAGCATTTCCTTAAGAACGTGAATGTTTGCTTTCTGACCACGTTGTTCTGTCAGGCTTCCAGCTAATGGTCTGTAATTTTTTGTTTTCATTGAGCATATTATTTATTTAAGTCTGAGTTTTTTTACTTACTTTCCATATTCTCCTTTCTTAAAAGTTGGCTTCGGAAGGCCACCACTTTGTGAGAATGGGTTTAAATGCTGGGATTCCTGGTGCTTCGAAACAGCATTATTAAACATTGCAACTTTTGATGATAGAGGGGATTCCTATTGAGAAATAGAAAAAGGAAAAAGTTATGATTGTTGGTGGGTATTTTAATTACTTCATTAATAATTATGTTGTTTTCTTCCATTTTTTGTTTTAAATTTAAAAGTGAATTTAAAATTTAGAATTTGTTTGCCGAAATCAATCAAATACAAAAAGTTTTGGCTTCAAATGATATTACAAAGCTTGCTTGATATAATTCGGAGCACTTAACTTGTAAACGTTTCAGTGGGTTATTATAAGTTACATTCTGGTTCTAAAATGGCCCTTTTTTCTTCAATGTTAGCTTCCAAGATTTAAAAGAGTTTTAGTTTGCTGTGTTAAATCGGAGATTTCAAAAAGCCGAGAAGGAAGAAGTCTAGCGCCTTTAGCTATGCTGATTTAGACGGAAAGTATAAATTTCATAATTTAAATTTTTTCCCGGTATGAACGATTGCTCCGACCTGGTGGAACCAATAATGTCTGAAACAAAATTCAGTTATTTGCCTGTAATGCAAGTAACGGTAAGAGTAGAAGTGATACTAGGCCAGCTACTTCTTCCGACATCTTGAGTGGAAGCAGTTCGCACCAGATGGAATGAAACTCCTCGTTCGACAAAGAATGCTGCCTGGTGCATGCAGCTTAGAACAAGGCCAACTGAGAGAGCAGTCCGCGTCAGCTCTACAGACGAAGAAGAAGAGAGGAACCCCTAATACTCAGAATGAAAAACAAAAAAAAATAGATCACAAGTCTATTGAGGGGTACGTTCGAAAATTCTAATAAAGGGTAAGAAGATCTACTCAACGTAAGGCCAGAACGAAAGTCTGTCGAGATGAGAGGTTGAATATGGTACCAGATACACAGTTATTCCTGGCAATCTGGAAGGAGCATTTTTCCAAACTGCTAACGGCGAAGATAGCCAACATTCCGCTGCTATTCCATTTATGATTTTCAGGAAAGTCACCGATTATAGCGATCAAAAAAACGAATCCGGGAAAATTTTACAATTAAACATAATATTTTTTTTTGTTAAAAATATATTTATTTTTTTCCCGACAAAAAAAAAAATTTACCAACCGGTTTTAGAGTTATTTTTTTTAAACCCAAATTTTGTTCAGAAGTATGATGTTTTGTCTGTCATATAATTTTTGACAACCTGCGCAATGTATTACCTTAGATTTCTCATATCTGTTCGTATTTATGCCGATGATGTAAAAAAATTTTAGTCTATAACCTCCATTAACGACTGCTTACTACTTCAACCAAATCTACAAAGTTTCAGAGAATGGTGCAATTTAAACCGTCTTTTATTAAATGTAGATAAATGTAAAACAATGAGTTTTACTCGAAAAAAAAAAAATATCATAATTTATAATTACATGTTTGACTCATCTACATTGATTAGACCGTCCGTTTTCTCCGACTTAGGGATTATTCTTGACACTAAACTATCGTTTATTGATCACTATAACCATATTATTAAAAAAAACAATAAAATTCTTGGATTCATTAAAAGATTTTCCAGTGATTTCCAAGATCCCTATGTTCAAACTTCTTTATATATTTTTTGTGAGACCAATACTTGAATATGGCTGTGTAGTATGGGTACCATACTACTCAATTCATATCAACAGACTTGAGAACATTCAAAGAAGGTTAAGGTTGTCTTCGTTTTCTTCCCTGGGCCTCAAGATCAGTATTAATATACACAAAGACTCAAGCTAATAAATCTTCCTTTACTATCGAAGCATAGACAATATACACAACTGTGCTATGTTATCAAAATAGTTAATGGTTCAATAATATCTCCATCAGCTCTGTGTCGTTTGAATTTTAATTACAGGCTAGTATAAGGAGTCAGCTGCCTTTATGTAATATTCAGTAGATCAAACTATGGTGTGAATATTGCATTAAACCAACTGATTTCAGTTTTCAATCAATACTATTTTTTATTTTCATCCATTAATGACAATTTAAAATGCAGTAAATTCAAAGAATCTTTTTTTAATACTTATAGTTTATTGTTTTCATATTTCTATTGTAAATGTTTCTAAATGTATTGTACTGTAGTGTATTGTAGGCCTCACAGCTGTAACGGACCAAGTCAAAAAAAAAAAAAAAATCCAAATCTAAAGCCAAAATCTGCACAAGGCTTGACTCTCGAAAAAAACATTCACCATAAGATTCAATGGTAGCGTATTTACTTTAACTCGTTATATCTCCGAATTCACTTTTTGTGACTTGTTCCACTTCAGCTTTAGCACTGCATATGTATGTCGGATTGGATTTCATCTCGGATTTCATCCGAATCGGAAATGTTTTCGCTCTTCGGAAGAATGTCTCGAAGCGAAAATTCTCTAATTCGTATGTAATCGCAGAATTTTCCACTCCGACAATTTACAACGACCCTAATCTCTTTTCATGTGGGAGTAAGTGTTCAACAGCTTCCCAAAGTGTTTTTTTTTAACTTCATTTCCATTTTTTATGCATTTCGACATTTTTTGATTGTATGGATAGTGATTCACTTAAAACTCATGATTGCAGGGGCTTAATAATCGAGTCACAAAAAATATTTTGCAAATTCGTCATGCCGTTTTGGAACATTTATTAAAACAAAAAATTTGCGCATAAACAGTGCCGTTAGTATTTTTCTTAAATTAGCACAGAAATAGAAGAAAAAAAAATATTTGTGCATGAAGCTTGTGCCTGATGTTAAAAGTAATTTATTTAAAAATTTGAATAAAATTTTCGTTTTTGTCACATTTCGGGCAATTAATTCAGAATTATAAACACAGCGCACACGTGGTACTGATTTTTTTTCCTGCATAAAATTTTATTTTATTGTTTAATTAAATTTGACCTTAAATAAGCAAATTTCTGTCTCGACCATTTGTCTGCCTATCCGGCTCTCAAAAAAATTGGCACACAACGAGAAAAATTATTTAGTTGAGTAATGTAAATATGTATTTTCAATTGTTTGAGCGTTTTTTTTTCTTCAAGAAAACACACTATATTTTTATAACACTCACTTCCGCTTAAATATTATATTATTTTAAAATAAAAGTTTTGATCTCGTTCTCGAATCGTGACAGAAACGAGTATATGTTTATCCAATCGAACGCCCGTTGAACAAATGAAGCAATTTTTATGTTTCTCAAACGATCTTAAACTATTGTGCTTTTAAAAGATTGGTTATTTTTAAAAGGTGACCTTTAATCGAAAACTTTAAATCCTCTCTCTGACGATTTTTGTTCTATCGATTGATTTATATATCAAAACAAAATAAAATTCAAACTTTTAATGTTAGTGGTGCAAACAGGTCTGTGCAGAAAAAAACTTTAATTGTTAATAGTAAAAGATTTGTTAATTTCGTTGGTCTTTCCATTTCTGAATTAATCAAAGTTTGAGGTGGGTCATTAAAAATCAGTCAAGAGTGACACTACCCTTATTATTATTTTTTTTTTTTATTTCTTCATTAATTCATAAATAATAGTTCTCATTTAGCATTGGCGATAGCCATATCAAGATCTTCTTTCAAAAAAAATCCAAAAAACCGTGTTACCCCGTTCTGATTTTCTGATTTTTTTTCACGGTTTCAAATGCGTTCACCGAAATCGAAAGAAATAAAACTTTATGCGAAATGTTCCTGGTTTCGGAACATACATCAAGTAAATTCACCAAAAATGTTTTTGAGTCAAATTTTATCCCGCAGTTAACTCGACAAATTTGAATATTTCACTCTTGGATTGAAAAGTGGAATATTGTTGATAGATATGAGTCTGCAAAATCTATTTTAATGAAGTGAAACATCATTTGCACTATCCTTTAGGATGGGCTAGGTTGAAAATACCTCATTGTATTCAAATGCACCTTCTATGTTTTTGCTTAACTGTATACAAAAAAATACAATAATTTCGATACGATGCCAAATTTCTTTGCATAATTAAGTTTAACAAATAAATGAAAACTACATTTTTACTGTCGTTTAATCATTGTGTTATTTTTTGGGGCAGATATTTTGGATAGTGTGGTACTGCTACTAAAATTAATGATGTTTAAAATTAAATTGCTATTTATTTTATTTAAAGGAAACGCAATCAATCAATACCCTCATTAAGTTCAAAAGCTAGTATTTCATATAATATTATATTGAACAATTTTTCGATAACGTTACAATTTAGCTTTATAATGATAGTAGATAAAACTTGTTATACAAAAAATACCTTTATGAAAGATATTACATCGACAAATAAATAAAAGTAGGCACATAGATGGTAGTAACTAGATATTTTCAAGTTTAATGAGCAAATAAAATTTATAATGCTTAGTGCAATCAAAATGTGATTCATGCACTCATGTATCGGTGCACTTGAAAACATTTTTGTTGAAAGTCCACAAAATGTCAACCCAAAAAAAAAAAAAAAATAAAAAAAATATATGTACTCGAGTTCAACACCTAACGTTTTTTATTTAAATGATTTGAAGCGATGTCATACATATTGAATGTAGTGGTGATTGTCTCTTTATTCCATATAGACTATTGAATAAATGACAAGACATAATTTGCCCAGTAAAAATAAACACTGGATTATAGATTAGATTGCGAAAGAAAAGTTAGATTGCAACTCTTCTATATCTTAGAATAAAATTCTCAAAAAATTGATTTAAAACAAAAATAAGGCTTAGTGATGTATTACCAAAACCCATAATCCCAAAGAGCAAATACCCAATGCCAAAATCCCCAAAAATCAAAATGGCGCGAAGACAAAATGCCCAAAAAAAAAAGGTAAAAACAAAAAATCTCCGAGAGAAATCCCAAAATCATTTTTCGCTAGTTGTGTATCAAGCAATCAAACCGCGATTTGATTGCTTGATACACAACTAGCGCATCATGATTAAAGGAAGACAATTTTTTCAATTTCATCATCCAAAATCATAATTAATAAAGAAAAATAAGCAACTTTTTTATATTTTAATATTTTATTGTAAATATTTTAAATTATAAACTGATTTTCAATTTACAGTTTGTACAGAAAATATATAACATAACACTGAGCCAACTAAGAAAATGAGTAATAATTTTTGTTTTAGTGTCAAGTAGGTACAAAAATATAATAAACTTCTTCATAACAATCAATATTATGTGTACACTATTATGTTTAGGTAGTATTATTTTCGTCAGTTTACTAAACAAAATTTTCTTGGATATGTAGAGATTTTTGGAGATTTGGGAAATAATGGGAGATTATTTTTTTGGGAACTAAAATTTTGTGGAGATTTTATCCGATTGTGATTTTTTTTTGGAGTGAGAGTATGTCTCCCCAAAAATAAACCTTTTTAAAAAATAAAAAGAAAAAAATTTCCAACAAAATTTTTTTATCAAGAAAAAAAAAAATTAAACTTTTGTGAAAATCAATTTATCGAAAACAGGTGAATTTTGAAAAGTGAAGTATGTACCTAAATAAATAAAGCTTCAACATGACATACCAAATTATTTTTTGAAAACTACATATTTTGAAAAAATATTTTTTTTTTAAGAACGGCTTTTACGATTTTCAAAGGAGAATGTGCATTTTGGACGTTCAGCGGCCATTAATGAAAGATCTGTTACTTCAGATTAGTTTTAACTATGGGCGTTTTAATGTTTTTCATTGGTTAAAAAGTTATAGGCAATAACAATTCAGTTTTGTGGATAATTATGATACCAACAAAAATTATTGCTTATAAGATAGATCTTCTTTGTATGTTGCCAAAAAGTTTCAGGACGATTTCCTTGTATCCAACTGCCCTCAATATGCACTCGAAGTATGAATTTTTCAGTTCATCTAGCGGGTATATTGAAATGATTAAACAGATTTGTTGTTTCATTTCTCCTTTTCATTCTTAATTGGATTAGACCAAAATATTAAGGAAATGTTCATAAAATTTTGAAAAACAAAAATCATTTTATACGTTTTTGAAGTACATATGTTATCGTGGTAAAATTTCTGCCCAATACTTGGAGGACTAATCCACATCGATAAATAACAAAATTATTTTTGGCCGCGAAACGTCCACACTCCATACAAATTTGCCCATTCTCCTTTGTTTTCCAAAACATTTATTTATATAGCAGAAAACAAATAATGGCATACTTTCAGTGATACATTTTATTTTCAATTTCTTTGTGTACCTTCTTATTTTTTGATAATAAATAATAAGAGGACAATCCCAAAAAAAAAAGTATGAAATTAAGTCCAAACAAAACAATTATAGCCAATTTATTTAATCAAATACTTCACTGTGTTCTTATACCAGTTCTCGTTTTACATAATATTTGAAATATACTTCTCAAGTTTATCAATAGAAATTATAAGTATGTAACTTGATTGGGGGATTTCAATAGTTACATACTCGTAAGATATTATATATAGACAGATTAGTTCAAGAGTCTAAGCCCATCAAACTTAAGTTTGAAGGTTCTTTTCTTGCTACTTCGTTTACCATTCATTTTATTTATTTTCTAAAAGTTAACAATATTTATAGTAAAAAGACAATTTTCCCAACGACTGTGTTGCTCTGTTCTGAAGGAAAGTAGCTCAAATGCATACTGATAATTCTGAACGTTTTTTTTTATCAGTTAACAATTTAAACAACTTAGTTTAACGATTTATTTTTTTTCCTCTTGTGGTGTTTGGGCTCTTAGATCCCACAGCATTTGCCTACGTTATGCATAATTACATAGAATATATTGTAGGTACCTACTCTGAATGCCCCGTTTATACAAAAATAAGCTAACTAGATTTCAGGGAAATCTTGAAGCATAAATAGAACACATAACATGCTATCAAAAGTATTCCTGTTATGTACTCGTATATATTAATACCAAAAAAAAGAAGAAACCAGAATAGCCAGAAATTTCTTGGTTTACTACACATTCTCAGTACCTAAAAAAAAGAAAAAGATTGTAAATAACTTAATTAAAAGTTTTTTTTCTTTTATTACCCCTGGGAAACTTGCAATGCTTCTTTTACGTTACACCCATTGTTCGTCATTCAACTTGTCCCTTAATGCGATCATGTATGCGTGGTCTGAATTTTCTGATGCAAAATTTTGCATTTTGAAACAATTTAACTAAGCTATAAGAAAATTCTCACTACTACTTTCTTTTAAGATTTTAATTAGCGTATCAAGATAATAATAATTTAAAATTGACCCAGAATGCTAATTTTTCTTTGTTATATTTTTTTTGCAAATTACTGTTCGCCCTTTCTGAAGTTGGAAAGTTATTTGATTGTTATATGATTGTCTTCTGAAAATGAGACATGATGAGACCAAATGGAAGAAAATGTGCATAAATAAATGTGCATTAACAGTGGCGTAACAAGGGGTGGCAGATTGAAAACAAACATTTTGCAAAGTACCGACATAAAGGTAGGTATGTTGTTCAATTTTTGTTAACATATTCTTTAAACTTTTTCATAAGGGCTGTTTGTTCATATAAAAAGTCGCATTAAAAACTGCGTATGCACCAGGAAAGATAACGTTTAGTATGGAGAAGGTAAAAATAATTAATTCAGGAATTTTTTTGATTTGCTGGTTTAAAGTCCCCCAAAATCCCCCTATTTGTTTTTTTTAAATGCATTTAAAGAGCGGGAGTATTGGGAGATGTTAAGGTTTTCATAGCTGAGAAATTTATGATAATACTATCCGAGATTACGAGTTATGATTTAAGGGCATTTCTCAATGCTGAATCGAATAAGAAGATACACTGACTCGATATGGCCACGTTATAATGCAAATAATGTACAAGATACTTGTTTTTTTGAGTGCATCTTGTATGGGCACATAAGGTGTTACTAGGACAATAATTCTTGCCATGGGGTGGGAAGCTCCATTATGGAGAAAAATTATTATGTAACAAAAAACAAAAAAAATTACAAAAAAGTACGTATACGCCGTAGTACACATTTTCCTAATACAGTTTTTTTTATATAGTAAATGTTTTTAGAGTTGATAACTTGTCACATTGAGCTAAAAAATAAAAACATTTTCGAGCGATTAGCTCACAAAGAAACAAGACCTAGTGTATGTCACTCTCAACAATTCCTTTGGGCGTATAAGTCTGCAGGAATGGAAGCCTGCAATTTTCTGCCGAACCTTAACAAATAGCTTACACTTTTTCATGACCTCCAAGAGTACTCGAGTATTGCCAATTACCGCAAGGGCAGTATACACAAAAAAAAATATATCCTTTCTTTTACGAGGTTTTATCTCAAAATCATATAAATGACAGTGAACAAATGTTTTTTAAAACGAATGTTGTGGTGCTGTGAAGGCTTTTTTTATCAACAAATTCTTAAGGCACTAACTCGAAATCTCAAAAATGGGTGGTGCTATAACGTTTGTTGTGCAATTTTCTGCTTCAGCCATAAGTTTTTTTTTCAGTGTATCCCTGAGAAAAAAAAAACAAGAAGGTTAAAGATGGGAATTGAACCCAAAACTCTGCTTAGGCACTTACCACTACGCGAAGAATAGAAAGATCTAATTTTAATTTAATTAAAATCCGACACGCTTTGTTTGGATGTGTGAAAGGTTTTCTAACAAATTAATTCAAGGTGACTTATGAATTTATCTGTTCCACCCACTCTTTAAGAAATAATCCTTCTTCAAGAATTTTTAAAAGTTCCGATATCAAACCATTGTCAAAGAGCGGATGTTATTTTTGAAAAAAAATTAAAAAAAAAAATAATTCTTGTCTTAATTTTTTTCCAACTACAAAAAGCTAAATTCTTAAAAAAGAAAAAAACAAATGTGTGAACAAAAACATTTTTTGTGTTTTTTTTTTTGTATTATTGTTGCTTCGGTCGCATGCGAATTTGGTTGTTGTTGTTTTATTTAAATGAATGAAGACAGCTATACGAAGACGATGGCACTTCTGGGTCTTTAAACGGCTGTCCGGCTGTTGCGGCGGCGGCAATCTTGATGGTCATTGCCAAGAATTTTTCTCCCAGCAGTCACTTTGTATATAAATAAAATTAAAAAAAAAAATACATACACATATTATGCGATGGTGTCTATGTATATAATTTGTTTATAATGCACATAAATAATACGTTATACTGCCAAATGGCAAACAATTTAAATTTCATTTTCCGATGCGAAGTGGGAATTTTCTTGGGGTTTTAGTTTTGTGATTTATCTGTAACAGATTGAAATACCAAAGCTAAGAGACACAGTTCTATGCCACTTGTCCAATTTTAAAATTGTAAATAAACACAATACGTACTTGTACGTAGACGTACAGTTAAAACAGTACTATTATATTTTGTCTTTATAAATTGAAATATATAATTTTATATGCATATCGAATGCTTATGTATTTATGTATATGAAAATAGAAGTACATAATGGCAATGTTTTTTGTTGACCTTATTCCGAGTTGTAAATGCAAAATAAGGAATTTGAAAATTTGTAACTGTCCACATCCACATCCGCATTGTGAATGTGCAAAAAACGATGAAGAATTATATTTTATCATGAAAGGAATTTCAGTTACAAGAACAAAAAATGCTTATGGTGGTAGATTGACCTAATTTATTTCAAAATTTTGAAAATTATTGTGTCTATAATTAGAACAATCAGTGAAAAATTACCCAAAATATTGAAAAAACATTTTACTGGTGGAAATTGTTGACAGCAATGCCTAACTGATACCCAAAATGTCCATACAAAACAACTTGATAAACACTTCAGCAATATTATTGAGGAGTGACTTTTCAAAAGGGGATGGAAACGCAAACGAAAAAATAAAATTCAAAAAATTGTAATTTTAAACACAACTGTTTCAGAATTTCACTTGATTTCAGAGTATGGTTAACAGGATTTGGTTCTTGTTTCAAACTTTAACTTTGCATTTAAATGTTGAGAACAAAACTGCATGCTTAGTTTTAAAAAGGTGCAAACTAATTTTATCCCTGTTTAAAAATTCATTCCTTGATTACATTCCTCAATTACATGAGAGGAACAATTCAAAATAAGTTAATTTGTTAACCAAGGATATATCAGTACTCTTAAGTTGTTATTAGTTGTTTTTATGCTGTTATTTTTTTCAGCGGAACACGTTATTTTTTTCTGAAAACTAGCTTCAGTGTTAAAATTTGGCATGCGAGTTCTATTTGGAATGAGAATCAAGAAGGTGAAAGGTTGATTTCTTCCAGTTAGCTCATATATGATCTCAAACTTGGCATAACAATATTTATATAATTTTTTTTGTATTTATGTGTACACATACATAGCACAGTGTTTTTTAAACTTTTTAAGTGCGAGACCATATACTAGCAAACAAATTGTGACCGAAATAACAACCTACAACTTTTTGTTTATTACACTTATATCGGCATGAAAACACAACTGCCCGGGTAATTCTTGGCAACACCCCCAGAGCCAACGACCCACATCCTGAAAAATACTCACATAGAGTATGCCTGCTTGGAAAGTATAGTATTTTTTTCAGAATTATTAAATTTCATCATAAAACGCAAGGAAAACACGTTTTTTTTGTATTTTTTTAGAGTTATTATATTGGGAATCTACACTGAAAAAACGTTATATAACGTTATTGTATAAACGTTATAAGTTATAATGGATTCGCATATAACTTAGGTGAAGTTAAAATTCCAGCCATTTTATCCAGCCATAATACTTTTCATTATAAAAACCCTACAAAAATGACACTTTAGTATCGGGGGTACCACAAATTTTCTATATTTTTTAGTGTTCTAATAAAAAATGGAATTGATTTTCAAAATAATGAAGGTATTTTGGATATTTCGTAATGGAATTTTATTCTCAAAATTGTTAATAAAATCAATATTTAAAATTTTTCCATAAGAACCTCCAAAAATTACAATATTTGCAGCAAAACGGCAGCAAATTTTGGGATAACCAATGTAATTATTATTGTTTGATTGTATTTTGAATGTAAGTGTTTTCGTGAGATAATTCGGTAAAGTAAAGCAAACAAAATCACGAAAACCATCCCAAGTCAATCTGGTAGGAACGTTTTTTTTTTTTTATGATGTTTTAAAGTATCAAATTGTTCCAAGGCAATTATCCCAACTCACTTTTACGGTAAGAAAGTATAGGTAAAGTAACTCTCAGTAATATTTTGTTGTTGGGCTGTAAGTTTGATTTGTACTGACTGAACTACTAATTTTTATTAAACCACTGCTAATTACTAGAAGTTACAAATATTGTCATTTAACAAACCATTTATAAGAAGGTAAATGCACAAATTTTTTTTATCATGATACACTTCTATCTGTGTTATAAATTAGCAGGATTTTTCTATTAACATTATAATAGGGCTAACAGGGTCAAATCACCTGTCAATGGTGATTTTTTTTCTTTATACTGAATTATTGTTCATGTATTTGATGTATCTTTTGTTTGTAATGTTGACAAAGTTTTCGTAATAAGTTTAATTTAAAAGTTTTAGTAACCTCAAATCTAAAATGTGTTTCGCCCACGAACAACCACTGGGTTTTGAATTTATACAAATTCTCCTAGAATATTATAATTCACAGTTTATTGATAAATGCTGTGATTTTTTAAGAATCCATTAAAATTGATCTAATCTTTTGCGTATTATAAAGGGATCAACAAGCTGTTGTACCTGAGCAAAACGCATTTTCGAGTTGAGGTCACTTGAACTTTTAAATTAAATTTATGTACTTATATATTCATTCGATCCGCTTAAAAATAAAATAATATTCTTCATGTTTCTTCATTATTGTACAATATAAAATAAACTGACAATTATATAGAGTTAGTTAATTATTTTTTTAGATCACTAAACAAAATATTTATTTTTAATAAAATGGTGGAAAACAGTCAGTAACAAACAAAAAAAAAAAATGGTAGTTAACAGTCAGTAACAAACTGCTTCGAATTATATTATACTCCATGATAGCCTAAGCAACCAATGGCACTAGATTAATTTGCAACTCAAGACCACTCATCGCTTGAATTCGGAAGCTTTTGTAATGTAATTAAACCCATTAATATGGTTGTTATTGTGAAATGCACTTGCAAGTTGCATTTGCTGACTTGCCCGTAGTTGCCTTTAATTAACCAACTTTTCAGCTTTAACTATCCTTCCTACTGCCTAGAATTCTATTTAAACGAATTAATTGCTATAAAACATTCAGAAGCAGCCATTTGGCACTATTTTACAATCAATAAACGAGACTTAATACTTCATTTATCAAAACAAAATAAATTTGTAGCATTTTGTGTTATCTTACAAAGGGTATCGCTCATTTCTGGCCCAGACCTCGAAACACAAATGTGTTTGGTATCAAATGAAAGTTTTTGAAAAAAAATCATTTTTTTTTAATATTTATGTTTTGTTTGTTTTTTCTTAAGCTAGTATCACACGATTTGTGTAAACACCAACATTTGTGTAAAAAACTGTGTATTTTTAACATAAATATGCACAATACCATCTGAAACAGAAATGTGATGATAGAAAATGATATTAAAAACACGATTTTTGCATCATTTGGTGTCATCCGAATTATGGTTCAGATGATATTGTTTCTTTTTTTATTGCAAAAATACACAAATTTTTGTGTATGCACAAATCGTGTGTTCTAAGCTTTACAAACTCCATCTTTTTCATCTGAACGAGGGCTTAAACACCAAACGTTCATTTCATTTTGTTAGGCCCAACCTAGTTGTACGTGCTTTTTACTGCATCTTAACCTCATCATATTATATCCTCTTAAGATTTTGGATTTGATTTATCTCTTGGTGTATTACCACAACAAAAGAATATAAAAGAAGGTTAGATGATTGCTCCCAAAAGTCTATTACACTTTAAAAACAATCATTTTTGTACCTGTACATATTTACACCAAAAAACAAGTTCGCTATAACCATTAGTTAAAACGTGCTCATTACCAGATGGATCCAATTCAATTTCAGAACCAGTAAGGAAAATATCTTTTTAGTATTAAACTCACCACAACAAATCGCAATGCTCCGAGTTCATGTGACACATCAGCCATTTTTGATTAGACAGTAACTTTTAACCGCTTTTAAAATAGATATACGAGCAGGTGTACTTTTAAGAAGAAGACACACACAAAACTAGATCTCTTCTTTCTTGTAAAACTAGATCAATAAAATGTTTCCTAGGAAAATCTTCTTTCCCACTGAACTGTTTGTCTATTTATGATATATTTTTCTTCTCAATATCGGTTACGCACTTACGGCGAGACGTGCATACAAAAAAAACAGATTTCCTTTAAATCACCTTTAAATTGAATCGAATGGAATAACGATTTATGCACTTTTTATCTCCCCGTTAAATAACTGCCGTTTGTTTTGAAATTGATTTTCTTATTTTGTTTTTAATAATATTCTTCTACGTCATAAATTTAATTGACGCACTATCTTTTATAAACACTTCTTCCAAATAGCTTTTCTCTTTAATTTTTCTTTTTTTTGCGCCTTTGTTCGACTGTTTTCCGCGTTTCACTATGAATAAAGTAATAAGTATATAAAAAAATTGAGTGAGTGCGTTGTTCCACTTCTTTTCAGATGAGTTGGTTGGAAAAAAGTGAGCTGCGGTGCAGACGGTCTAAGGCTTTTATATCGACCATAAGACTTATTGCTTTGGCAAATAGCTTTTAGAATTTCCCCTGATATTTTCTGAATGAATTTCTTATGTGTAAGTATGCGCGCTGCGTTGGGAAAGCTTAATGATTTTGCGCATTCTTGAGTTGTTGTTTCTGACGGCATATGGCTTTTAAAAATACGTTTAATTTAAGGATCTCACATCTCACATTAAAATTCAAGATTTATTTTGATGAAATTAAAGAGCGGCATTTTCAATTGAGCATATAGCCATTCAATGTGGAGAATTTTGGCAATATAATGTGATACAGGGTTTTTTTTTCGTTAATGATGATTTTTTGCTCACAAGAATGGCATTCCGGATAAAATACTTATACAAAATTAATTCCTTGGAAGTAATTATTTATTATTGTCTCGTTCAATTTGTATTTTTAGTTTTATGGATCGAGTTCAGATCTCATATGGAATTAATCTGTTTGTAAGAAGTGCACAAGCTTGATCACATTAAAAGGAAAATGCAATGAATTATTATTATGGGCAAAGGGATTTTGTCACCCTTGTCGGTTTATTTGCAACATTTTTAATGTGCGTGTCAACAAGAGCTGGTAGCAGTAATTTAGTTGTGATTAAAATGGATGGAGTCGGAATCAACCAGATTTAGGACTGTAACAAGATATAATAGCTATTCTGTACGACGACGCTACAGTGGTGAACTAACCCCTTAAGGCACCCGGGCTGGTTTGTTTTGAAATGAGCCCCATATATCTGATACCAAAATAAGGACCAAAAAACAATTAGGGCGGAATTCATAGTCGTTACTCAAGTTGGAATTTTTCTCAATCCCAGTTAGTTGAGAAAAATCTAAGGCATTAGCTTAATCGAAGTTAATCCTCAAAAAACGCTTAAGAACTTCCTCACCATCTCGATAAAATTGCCAAAAATCAAGTGTACACTTCGTCACTCCAATGCAGACCAAGCCTGAGCTTGAGTTTTTACTTAGCATAGCGACAAAACTATTGCACTGAGGAAGACCGTTTGAACACTGGGATGCGCGGTATGTAACAGGCATTATGCTAGAATGAAAATCCCGATTTTGAGAATTTTGAACTTAGGCTAGTTCTGCATTGCAGCGACGACTTGGGAAAAAATCGAACTTGAGTGACGGCTATAAATCACTATAATTAATACGTTAACACTAATTCTATTGTTCCCTTATTGAGTAACTTAACGGTAATAATTTTGGTCTTATTTGAAAGCTCTACTACACATCAATTTTGATATCATATATGTATGTGTTAAACAGTAATCCGTGATTATGCGGTAAAATTTTGACCGTTCAGCGGTCCTAGTGTGTATTTAACTACTAGAGCCGACAACAAATTTTGAGAGTGGGGGAAGTTCTCTTAAACATGGACATTTATAAAATCATTTGGTAAATTTACTGGAAAGGAAACCGTTTTGATTTTAGCTTTTTCAAAAAAACTCGGGAGATTAATATCGTATTTTTTCAGAAATAAGTGATAGTTAAAAGTGGAAACTATCCATAAAAACAGTCACTTTAAATTGATTTTTTTTTTCTATACTAGCTCAATATTTTATATTGAAACGATGCTTGGGTTGGTTTTAAAAAAAAAACTGTCTAAACTATCTGAGTAATACATGCAAGTCAATTAAGCCTTTATTTAAGAAGTAAAGAGTTTTTTTAAGAAGTGATTTTTGTCCTTTTTTCGACACTCGAAATCATTCCACGTGTCATGTTCAGGTTCTGCAAATATAATTCAGGTACACATTTTTTTGTATGCAAAAAATCAACTTTTTTTCTTTGATGAATAATTTAATGTTATAGCAAAAAATTGTGCCAGACGTCTGAGCTTAAGCCTTTACCCTGTCAGACGTTCTCAGTCCTTAAAAAATGCTTGAATGAATTTTGTAAATAAATGTTGGTCACACGAAACTAATCCCTACCTTTTCTTGGTAACAAATATGAATGTTTCATACAGATTGCATTCATCCTTCACCCTGCCAGATGTTCGTCCTTAAAGAATCCTGACAAAACAAAAATTCATAAGACTCTTTTGTCTTAATATAATATAACCATATGTTGGTAACACCAAACTAATCTATAACTATTCTTGATGAAAAATAAAGGCGTGACCATTTTTTTATTTAAAAGAAAAGAAAAAGTTTGATAATTTTTGTTTGAATAAAATGCATTTCTCTACTTCAGACTTATATATTTACTCTATTCTTTATCATATTTAAAATTTTCATGATATAAAGTTCACTGATTCAGATTGTAAGCCCATTTTCATATAATCCGAACCACTGTACCAGCATATTTACTAATGAAAAACTACTTTACAAAATAGGAGCAAGATTATCTAAAGTTTAATTTATATGTTTTAATCTTAAAATAGGTTAAAATGACATTTGGCCAAAATCTGCTTTTTTCCGCCATTTTTCCATATTTTGATAAAGTTGAATTTTTTTTCTCATAATAAAAGAGATTATTCAAAGCTATTTACACAAAAAATGATAAATGAAAAAACACTTATTTTGTATTAATATTTTTGGATTTTCAATAGTTCATGTTTCATTGAGCTGGCAATAATTGTTCTGAAAATTTTCCACAGAGGTTGAGTAGGTATAAAGAATTTTTAGTTCAATGACATTTCAAGTTGTAAACTTCCGATGGAAATTTCGTTGGACTCATGTCAAGACAGATCATTAAATTTACTGAGTAAAATCTGTATAATAAAAAAGTTTTAAACATTTCCTTTTAGTCATCGCATATATGTTGAGCCATAAGAAAATACCCATCACATTAAAAATTTTCAGCAAAACAGAAATTTTATTGAAAAAAATATTAAAATGTGTTTTCGACTACAAGCACCAAATATGGTTCATTCGTAGATGCCTTTGATGCCATTAAAAATTAAAATATATTTTTAACTTAGCTGCAATTGAATTTCATCACTCATTTCCTAGTCACATTCGAATTGTAGGTGGATGCATATCTTGTCGTTCGAAAATCACTCATCTGACAACTGGCATTCTGTCTGTATTTATTCCGTTGCATTCCTAATTGCATCATTTTGTTTGTTTTTCGATTTCATAAAGAGAATATTTAGCTAACTAACTAGAATAATAAAAATAGGTAGTTAAGTAAGCTGCATATAAAATAAAAAATAAAATATCACTACAAAATTTGGTTTTTAAATAGTCAATGCTGAGGCCGGTAAGTTCTATTTAAAAAAAAAAAAATTTCAATAAGGTTTTCCTATTAACATTAAGACAATAATCTTCTTTTATAAAAACAATAGAGAAATCTTTTATTTTTTTTCTATTTTATGTGGCTGATTTTTCTCTGTGCAGGCAAAATTTTACATTTCAATACCTATATAATTTTAAGGTTCAGAAGCTGGCCAACAATTTAAACTGGTTTCATGATTGGCTCAGCAATATAAATTTTTTACTTAGTTCTTAAAGCTTAAACTAAGACCGACCCCTGTGGCATATGTGGAACATTTTGAAACTAAACGTTAGTGGTTAACACAAATCTTCTTATCGCTGACCAAAAACCAAGTTGACATACCTATTAGGGTGGGTAACTTAACCACATGGTTACAGAAACTTGCTTAGAAGAATTTACACAGATATTTCTGCCTCCGCATTGCCCCTGAAATTCTGAAAATTCAGTTACAGCAATGGGCCACGTCCCATACAAAAGTGCCCTAAAAATAGAAACATGCTTTCATTTGAAAATGAAAAGGGCGATGAAATAGTCCAATTGAACTTTAAACGCAGTTGTGTAGTGTTTTTTAGTCAGTTAATTTTTTGTTAAAAATGCTTATTATTCACAGTTTCCTTACAAGCATTTTTTAACATAAAATGCATCCTGCACGAAATACGGACTTTGCCCATACAAAGAATTCTATATTTTAATGTGTTAAGTCGTGGGTCAAAATTTGACTGTGCTCCTTTATTTCAAAAATGTAAGCCTGATTTAGAAGCAGCTATACTTTACCGATTCCAACATTATTTTATACAAGTATTATCAGTTTCAATTGGCAATATTTTTTTCGCTATTAGAATTCATAATTAAAAAAAAAAAGTTTTTCGACCCACCCTAATACCTATAGTGCATTAATTTATTTAAATCAAACTTTGAATTCTAAAATCTTTGTCTTTTATAGTAATAAGGAGTGCATCGGGAACATTTTATTTGTTCTTTACAAGAGAATTGAAATAAAAAATTCAAGACGCAGTAAAATAACGGTTTTAAAAATTTATGTGTCAAATTTTTGCATCATATCATCAAGGTTATTTTATATAACAGGTATTTTGTGGTTATTATTTTTTTTTTTCGAACATTTTAAGGGGCGGATCAATTAAAATAAAACAAAAATAAAATAGGTACAAGAACCACCCTATTGTATACTTTTCAAAGAATGACGGCAAATTGCCCAAAATGCTGACCTTGCCCTCTCACAGAGGGATGTCTGGGAGCATGAAACCGCGTCGATTCGACAACGTGATTTGTGTATAAATGACTTCTGGGCGAAATTCTTTCATCATGAACTTGACTGAGTAATTTGCTTATATTAAGAGCCATCGTTGTTCTAAAAAGTCTTTGCGCTAATGTAATACTTTATAATTTTATTTGGCTACTTCTGTTTCAACAGAAGATTTAAATAATGTTTTTGTTTGGTGATTAAAAGTTGTATACCGACTTAGTGTACCTACTGGTACATATAAAAATAAAAGTGTCCATTTTTAGTAAGACATTGTTTTTCTAATTATTTTTTTTTTGTCATGGCCAAGTTTTACTTCTTTTTTTGTTGTTGTCTATAACGTAATATTCACGTAGATTATGTACAAACATAAAAAAGCAAATAACTTTTTGCAAATATACAAAAACAAAGCGTTTTTTTTATTTAAATAAATAGCTCACACGCTTCATAATCGCATTCATTTTTAGGTACATTTGGAAATATATTTGTGTTCCTGGGTTTTGAGTCTTTAATTTAATACTGGCTGTCAACCGTTTGTGCCACTTTAACTGCGTAATATTTGAATTTTGTTCATTATGACAAGCGGCAGGCGCAGGCGGTGGCGACCAGCTAAGAACTTGGCAATATCTCATTTACCAGACATTTTAATGCAATAAAACAATAAACGTGTGTCCAATGGTGAATTAAAATTTATATATACTGAAAAATGTACTGTACACACAAACGGGTTGAAGAATCTTCTTTTTGAAAACGACGATGACATTAGAGGAAAACAATTTATGAGTATTTCTTTAATGTTAAGTATACGCCCGAATAAACATCAGAAATTTTTTTGAAGTTTTTTTTTGTTGGATTGATATGAAATAAGCGGTTGACTTGAAAAATAAATATTGTAGAAAACAGTAAATATGTACATTGTACATAATATGTACAATGTACACACATACATATATTAAAGAGTATTAATTATTTTGTCAGTGTGGGGATTTTTTTTCCTCCTTCCATTATAAGAAAAATAAAAATTATAAAAGTGCGATAGAATGTCAGTTTTTTTTTAAGAAAAATCCAAAAAGGACATGCACTTTCAGTTTAATATTCTTTGCTTAGAGGCCGGTTTTAGCGCCCATTGCAACGAATCAGTGAAAATGTTTGAATGGATTTTGTATATTGTTCAAAAAAAAAATGCTACATTAATCGATGAATAATGACTCAAAGAAGATTTTGTGGAAAGAAATTTAATATAATAGAATATTTAATTGGTTTTTGTTAAAAATGTATTTGTAATTTTAATTTGTATTTGGAAAATAAATAAGATACAAAGATACAAAATGCACAAGGAGTAAAACTCCTTTTGCACTTATGGCAGGTTGAAAAGGTCAAACTGACTAAAACTGGCTGAGATATGCCATCTTAAAGTCAACAGTTTTTGGTCTTTTTTAGCAGTTTTACTTCAAATACCAAATGCTCAAGTGTTAGCTTTTTTTTGGTTAGATCAGTAATTATAACTCAAAATTAAGCCCGAAGGTGAATTAAAATAATCCTTTTTACGAAATAAGGCCTTTATATTTTCGTTTGTAATGGAAACAAGCCCTAACGAATCCATTGCAAAATAAGACCCACGGAGCCTTATTTCGTTTTACATTCGATTTTCAAATTCTCATACAAAAAAAAATTTAATGTAAAAAAATGTATACTTTGCGCCAACAACTTGTAGGTTAAAATGAACCCAAGTACTTAAAATTCTTAACTCAACAACGTAAAGTTAAAATTTTAGAATGCTGTCATTTCTATTCTTGGTAATAATTGTTAATTCAAGAACGAGTTGTAAGGCCGACAATTTCATTGTCGAAAGAATTTTTTGACAGTAGAAATAGTTGATACAACAACAAAAGAACTTTTTGTTGTGTGAACAATTTTTAATTCATAATCTTACAATAATGAAAAGTTCTTGGGACAACAATGATTTTTTTTCTTAGTGTACTTATTGACGTGTTTTTTTTTAATAAAATGATCCCAAAGTAAGAAAACAGCATAAAAAACAATGCAAATTGATTTTGATAAAACTTGCGAAAATGAAGCAAAAACGAGAAAATTACTTTATAAGTCTAACGCCTTACAAGGAGGTCACGATCCCATGGTTTTCGCCTATGGCGGTGACTGTAGGACATCCTGTCCCTATACACCCCAAGATACTCGTAGAAACCAAACAGAAATAGGTTAAAATCAGTTTTACCTAAGTTTTTAGGTTTAAGAGTAACTTTATACTATTTTTCAAGCAATGTGTTGTTGTTTTTTTACTTGCAATGTATGTATGTAGGTTTTACTGGAGATAACAATCAGGCATGACATTACGATGGTAGAGAAAGCGACAAAAGTGTCAGTCTGTAAGTCTATCCGTCTATTCCCTCAAACTTGGTAGTTATGAGTTTTTAGTGATTCTCTAGAAAGGAAATTTAATTTTTGTTTTGGGGCCGAAATTACCGGTACCTGCCATACAACCAATATGGAAAAACCTTAATTTTCTCAAATACGGCTTTTACGGCTTTTTGATTAAACAGGCAAGGTCGTACTTTTTAAATAAGAAAAAAATATTTTTTATCGGTTAACAACGGTAGGTACCTACCTCCCATTTCTTGTAAGCGACTCCACGGATTACGATGAAAATCTTTATACAAGAAGACAATTTTAAATTATTTCATATCAAAATTATGGTTTGACCTTAAATAAGTTTTTTGAAATTTTAATTTAGATGTTCATTAAAATTTTCTTGAACATAGAATACCAACTTTTTTTAAAGAAGGTTTGAGGATTTTTATATATAAACAAATATTTTTTTCAAAAACGCCTGTAACGATTTTCAATTTTTTAAAAAAAAATTAATCTTTCTTAATGGAATCAAATGGCATACCTAGTTTGGAGTCCAAAACAGTTTAAGAAGTTGTTTAAGTCATTCCAGTATAGAATTTTATGTTTTTTTTAACGTTGACCCTAAGTACGCGCGTCCCAGTCGTGCACTTTATTTAGAATGACGGGTGTAATTGTCGATCATTCCAGCATTGTGGTATTAGATTTTGAGGTAGTGTTAATTCTACTTTAGTGTTTTTCAGTGTCTACGAGTATCTTTGAGTAATAGTGGTGTAGTGATCATCAGCTCCGAAAGTTAAAAAAAAGACCAAAACCAATAATTGCAGCTATATAGAGACTCTCACTAATTGATACAATAATCTGATATTGTATAAAAATGCACACACACCACTGCATGCCGTTTCCTAAACCTTACGTCTAAATATACATAATACTCGGATGAAAGTCCAATATTAAAAAAAAAAAACAAAAGAACTTTTACCTACTTAACTTTTTTTTTGTTATAGACTGAGAATAACTTTGCCAATGAACAAAGTTTCTTTTTCACTGATACAGAATAATGTGACGTATTTTAAAAGGAAATCGTATCTTATAAAAACTAATAAATGAATTGTTAAAAAAAACTTATGACTTTTGTTTTTGTATTTGTTCAGTTTTTATCAAATAGATTTCACCGTTGAAATTCGATTCTACTAAACTATTTCAGTCAAGTAATTTTAAGGAATTTCAGGAGTACTACGAGTAAACTACCTATTGTTTTTCGAAGTTTTGAATTCGCTACTTTAATTATTATAATTTTAGACATGAGGACGGAGGACGATCAAATTCGACAAAATTTCTGTAATGCGTATTAATTAATTATAAAATATTTAGATGGTTTCCAAAAGATTCCTCATGAATCACAAATAAGATAGTTTTTCTATCTACATACATACATACATTACTGTAGTACGTTTTTACTTTTGTCAATTCAGAATTCATCGAGAAAAAAACAAAAATGTTGACCGAGTGGATCTATTTTTGAAAAATCGTGCAGAACTACATGCCGATCCGTACGTCAGAGTTTGTTTTGAAAAAAAAAAAAAAAATAGTTTTATTTTGTATTTCGTCAATTTGCTCACACGCACACAAAACTCTCCTATTCCTTGCATTTGTGCTCAAGTAGAAACAATTTTGTCATCGTACGCTCAGATACACACACACACATAAACAACTATGGCGCCGTAGCTTTTTGCAATAAATTTTCGCTTTAATTTTCTGTCAAAACCAAGGTCGCCATTTTTGAAAATTCCAAAAAAAAACGAGCCAACAAAGTGAACAAACAAGTTTGTTTGTTTGCGTGCTTAATTGAAGGGAATATCATCATCTTTGAGCAAAAAAACAGCTTCCGCAAAATGTTGATTCGGTATCGGCATACGCTTTTCCGGTGAGCGATTTTACTGAAAACGGCCACAGTCATATGGCTAGAAATCATTCAAAGCTGTCTGAAAATAAACGGGAAAACTTGTTCTTTGGCCAGAGTGTGGGTGGGAGGAGGAATATTTAAAAAGCATACTATAGCAACCAATCGACCGTCCCACAATATTAAAGCAACGTGATTCATGATCAAGGAATTTTTTGAATTTTCTGTATATGATATACATATAGTCAAAGGCGGATCTGAAGTTAAGGCTTTGTTTGTTCGTCAGGATTTGATAGAGTGGTCTTATTCAGTTTGTCTATCTACCTTATTTAGAATCAAAACAGCCGATAAATATGTTTATAGGTTCCTTTACAAACCATCTCTTAACTTTTTACTTTAAATGTCATTCATCTAAGTTTCAAAGAGGAACATTTTAATTTTGACTAAAATGTAGTTTTACAAGTTATTTCCAACAGAAAAGAAGAATGATGGTTAAGTCACCTGCTACTTCAAGTAACTCTAGTTCAAATCCCAGTGAATGTATTCATTTTTGCTGTTATATTGAACCTTAAAAGTATTAGTTTTAAAAATGAATGAATGTGGTTAAATTCCTTTTTTAAAAATACACTTATTTTTGTTGTTTAATGGAAAGTTCTTAAAAGAGGGTTAAACTCCAAATTCGCCTTTGATGGCAATATATTTACGAAATTTTATTGAAGGAATTCCGATGGTTTTATGACCCCGTGTAACATTGAACTTTTCGTGCGAGTGTGATTATTCATCTACAATCGATTCAATATAATGGATTTTTCAAGATTTGGAAAGATGCGGATAGGAAACAAAAGGGGGTTTTATTAGAAGTGAGAGGGATGCGAAAATAAAATGCAATGGATTTGTTTACAAACTTGCCTTGTGACGTTGTTGTCTTTAAGTGATTTTTTATTGATCTCATTGAGTAAAGGGGTTTTCATTTCTTAAATTTTTGTTTAAAGAGGGACTCTCCCCCTCCCCTCCCCCTGTCAGTTGAGTTGTTCAATACATTTCTTATAGTGAAAAATCAACTACTTTTAGGGTTTATTTGTTGGTATTTATAGATAGCATATACAGTACATGTGCATATGTTTCTGTCATAATTTTTGTTTTATCAAACAGACTTTATTCAGTAGACTTACCACCTTAAGTCGATATTTTAAGTAAAATATTATCGAAGAAGCTCTAGTTTATTGAAGATATTTTAAGTAGCAAATATAAAGAAAATTGCCAGAAATTATCAATATTTGTAAGGTCTTCAATCATCTCAAATCTTTTATAAGATTGCTGTGGAAAGGGCGGGATACTTCTTCTTCTCAATAGTGGGCAGGCTTAACATTTAAAAAATGTGAATTATGCGCTTTGCGAAAAAAGCACGAAATTTTCATCGTTTTACTCGAAGTATAAAAGTAGTTTTGAGATATTGGGCTACTTTGTTTTATTATTAGCTTAATACAAGCGAAACTTAAAAATACCTAATACTAAAAATTAAAATTAAGATAGGGAAAAGGCATGTTATAGTGATGTTAAAATTAATTAGAGTAAGGAAGGGTTTAACAAACCACTTTAGCGATTTTCTTCAAATTTTTTGGTTAAATGTCTTGGGTATTTCAATAGAGGGGAAAATTGTTTTTTTTAGTTGCACCAAAACTAACGGTACCTGCCATATAACCATTAAGGAAAAGTTATTTTTTTTCAAAAACGGTTTCGATTTTAATTAAAAAAATTGTGTCTTTTATTGTAAGTAATGTCGCACTTTTTAAATGAAAGAATTATTTAAAAAAAAATATAAAAAAAATATTTTGTTTTTAAAATGGCTCTAACGATTTTAAAAAAGTTTTTTCTAAAATGTTATCTTTTTTAATCAAATCAAATGTCATACTTAGTTTGGAGCTCAAAACAAGTAAACAAGTTGTTAATGTCATTTTAATAATGAATTTAATTTTTTTTATTTCTTACAAAATTATTTATTTTTAAAATCTTTATATAAGAAGCTTTAACGTCCACATCAACTTTGATCCTAAGAACAAGTACGTGCGACCCAGTTGTGCATTTTATTTTTTTAAATACAAAAAAATGTATAAATGTATGAGTTAAACCTCGAGTTTAGCGATCCAAGAAAATTTGTTCCGTTTTCTTGCTTAAAATGTAATTTCTATGATTTAATACTGTATCAGCCAGCCTGCAATTTTTGAATCCTTGTGTCTCATAAACTACTCATGAGACGGGAACTCCTGGGGCCTTTAACACAAAAGTAAAAGTACTTATATTACAAGTGAAATTGCTGAATTTTGTATAGAAAATTGTAAGATTGCACTTGTAATACAAGTACCTACTTGTAGTTTTGTGTTATAGGCCCCTGGTGGTAACTCGGGGATGTAACTAGAGCCAGCAACGGCAGTTGATCGATATTTCGAGGTGACAATTCGAGGTTTCAACTTTAGGTTGTGCAACGTGAGGTAGAAAACTCGACTTGCTAACTGGGGTGGGCATATCAAGGTGAAAACTATGGGCGGTAACTGGCGGCAAAAACTCGAAGCGGTAACTCGAAGGGTTTACACGAGGCGACAGTTTGAGGTACAATTCAATTAGAAATAGCAACTCCATTTAGCAAATCGAAGAGCCAACTCGATGCATCAACTCGGTGGGAGAATTATATGTTATACATCTTAACTTGTTGGTACTGAACAAATTTTAGTTATTTTTATTGGTAAATAAATATTTAATAAAGGCACATGATTTTATGTTTACTTAAATCTTTTACGAAATTTGTAAATAGGCATTTTGAAAAAAATCTGTCCATTCGTCTAGCTAGGCTGTGATGCTTTAACAACAGACTGAGTTGTTAAATCCACAATTCTGGTAATCTAAAGTTATTGTTGCTCTTTGAAAAAAGACACCCCATGATATTTTGCTATGAGAAAATCGTCAATCCAAGATTTTTCAAAACTATATCAAGCAATTAAATAAAGAACAAACGCAACTGTGTTTGGATTATATGAATTAAAGCTTTACCGGATATGGAAAACGTAAATATAGCTATTTTGCGTCAATTAAACGGTATGTACTTGTGTATAATTTTGTTTTCATTCATAGCTTTCAACATTTGTTGAATTTTCCTATGAATATTAAAACATTTTAAACAAAAAAGGTCGGAAGAACTTTCCTTATTCATCAAAAGATGCAACATCTAATTTTATAATTACCTCAAAATGTCAGCTGTCAGAAAGATATCACAAAAGTTGCTGATCACGACATAGTTGACTTATAAATATACATATGTATATAATTATACAATAATATATTTAAAATGAATATTTCTTTCATAATTAAAAAAACAAATATTGAACAAAAAAATTCTAATTAGAAGTTCTATTTTTGAGAAAGCATTTTTATTGGAACACTAAATCAACATGTATGCAACGAATAAATTTGTATTTTATTAAACACTTAAGGAACAAGGAATACCTTAAGGTCAGATCGTAATGCCAATTTTTTTGTGACAAGAAACACAAAAAAAAATCGAACCAATTAAGATAACTTAAGTACATAAATACAGGTATGACTCATTTCCTGTGTGCTAATAAAGTGCATTTTTGTATTACGTCAGTAGCTTAGTTTGTCATTTGGTTATTATCAGAGGCAAGCGATGTCATATATATTGTTGCTAGGATTTAAAAGTATTTTCGAAAAAGTTTAAAAATCAGCTTGGGGAGTGTAGTTATGAGGTAAAACTAAATTTAAATATCATACGTATAGTAGCTGAAGGTATTCTTTTCTAATATGTAGGTACAACTTGTATTTAATCTAAAAGATTTTTTTATAAATAACCCAATGAAAATAAAATATTTTAAGTAACTTCACATGTGTCTATGGCAGCCAAATGATATGAGGCATTTGTCAAGGGTTCATTCATAAATCATGCAAAAATAGATTAAATATTTAATGTTTACATAACAACATCATGTTGTTCCGGTAATGTAAAGCAAAAAATTCGTTCTTTAATTTTCTTTCTTTTTTAGTTTTCATATCAAATACTTATTTTCTTATCAAATAAATGTTTCTATAGTAGCTAAAATTCTGAATTTCAATTTTTTTTTTTTTTCAAACTAATTTTTTTCCTTTGTTGTCATGCGAACTGCATAATAGGCAAAAATGCTTAGTTAAAAACGAAATTTATTGTAAGTAGGTAAGCTAAAATCGATTTGGGGTGTTGCAAGAAGGTTTTATTCACCTACCTAAGTTTAGCTAATCCTCAAGTTTTGGCTTTTGAAGATTCCAATTATCTTGATTCTAACAAAAGTTATCGTGTTTAAAAATTTTCAACGCCAACGACGCCAATACCGACACCGATACCGACGCCGACGACAACGGTGAAGCACATAAAATGTCTCAAAAATGTGTTTTCTATACGTTTCATGATGTTTCAAGATGAATAGACTAATTCTTAGTAAAATTGGTTGTGCCAATATTCTATCCTTTAAACTCACTACGTGTACAAAAAAGGAAAACCCTTTTTAAAAAAAAAAAACTTTTATTAATGTGCCATACATATGTTTATTTTATTGCAACAGTTTTTTCTTCAATTTTATAAACCTTCAACTTTTGCTTTGACCTTGAAAAACGTAACTCGCGGACATGTGATTTTTGTGAATTTTGAGGTAAGTTATAAAACACTAAAATTAAGCTCGTTTTTTTAATGCTTTAGACTTTGAAAAACAATAATCATGCAAAGAAAACCCTGTTGATAATTTTTGAAATGTACCCCTGATTTTTCGTGTAATTTGACAGTAAGTCGAAGTCCACATTTCGTTACTTATTTATGTAACTAAGGGCAACTTACCTCAGGTCTATGTATTTTGTCTTGTCTTTTGGTGCAAGTAAGCATATAAAATTACTTATAAGGAATAACCATCGATATTAAAATATTTTTTCCAATTTATTTATTTGATTTTTTTTTGAAATAGGTATATATACAAATGTATCCCAGCCTTAAATTAATGGTTGTGTCCAGAGACAGAACAACCGCCAGTGAACATACAGCTAGGCACTCATAGCTTTTGTTCGATGGGGCGATTTATTTAAATTAATATTCCGACCTTTATCATCGAGAACAATACAATGTCTGACGGTCATCCTGACCCTAATTACAACTCAAATTAATACAACATAAATCTTAAATAAGTACTTGAAAACAATAATCACTTTTTAAATGTACATTCTTGGTTTTAATCTAAACATTAACGGATCACGAGTTCGTAATATCAATTCACCAATCAACATTGGTTCTCCCGTTCCACTATCCACATATTCCACTTCAAAATTTCGTAAAACGTTTGCAACGACACTCTTAATTTCCAACATGGCAAACTTTTGGCCAATGCAATTTCTTGGTCCAGCTGAGAATGGAATGTAAGCATAGGGATTCATTTTTTCCGCATTTGTAACAACATCAAAACGTTCCGGGATAAATTCATTTGCATTTGGGAAGATCTCTTCTGTACGACCCAAATGAAGTGGTGAAATTCCAATATTGGCACCAGCCGGAACAAGTTTTCCATCTAAAAGTTAAAAGAACAACAAATTATATATGAAAGCAGCATTACAAAATGAAGACCTAATTTAAGGTCAAACAGATGCTTACTAATTTCGCATTCTTTTGTTACTCTACGACCTAGCAGAGGTACAGAAGGAAACAATCTCAATGTTTCTTTTATGCACAATTCCGTATAATGAAGATTGTTAAGACTCTCAAATGTAATAGGTTTATTCTTATCTTTTCCAAATGTTTCCAAAATTTCTTGGAAACATTTCTGTTGAGCCTCTGGATGCCGACCGATATTATAGAATAAAAATGTTATAGCCGAAGAAGTTGTATCATGGCCTTCGAACATGAATGTATCGACTTCTTCACGAATATCAAGATTCGAGAGAGGTTTTCCATCAATTTCCGATTGTAAGAGAATATCGAGGAAAGCCATTTTGCGTTTGGCACCCACATCATTGGTGTCTTTTTGTATTTTGTTTTCTTTTTCTCGTAGAATTTCCTCTCGGCGTTGAATAATGATTTTTTCTGTAAAGCCGTGAAGAATTTTTAGGGCCTTCTTCTCTTCGCGAGCAAGTTTCGTGAACCAGTAGGTTAAGTCAAAACGATAAAAGATGTCAAACATCCGCTTATGAAGGACTGTGGAAATTCTAAAAACATATGGAACGGTAGAATAATATTATATTTAATAAGAATTCAGGATGAATTATAAATGATAAATGGAAAATATAGGTAGTATTCATAGACACTGTCTAAACCTTTACTGAGAAAGACTGAAGTTTCTCCTATTTAAATATTGTTGGATAAACCCCAGTCGGAGATAAACTGGAGTATAAAAACGACTATGAATACTCCCCTTTGTATTTTATGTAAGCTTTCGGGTATATATTTCTATAAAACTGTCATATGACGGTTTGTACAAGTTGACAAATGTCTATAGGCT
Source organism: Meliscaeva auricollis (assembly GCA_948107695.1). Taxonomy (NCBI): domain Eukaryota; kingdom Metazoa; phylum Arthropoda; class Insecta; order Diptera; family Syrphidae; genus Meliscaeva; species Meliscaeva auricollis. The sequence goes on along the minus strand of OX403619.1, from coordinate 40,888,516 downwards.
AACCCATTGTTAGGTCGCTACCAACCACTACCACTACCGATATATGATGGTATCACTTGGCTTGTTAGTCTTCAAGTAATACTAAGAAATGTTAACTGAGTATTTAATTTTGAAGTGTCGTATATTTCAATACAAACTATTAAATTTCTACTAAAAAGTGCCATAACTCTTGTCATGGTCAGATTGTCTTGGTATGCATAAAAAAATACTTCCAAACTTTTAACTAAAATTGGACTTTGAGTATTTAGGTTAATAAGGAAAGACAACTAGAACTATAAATTCGAAATATTTGTGAAAATTTTCCAATTTTTGAATAACCTACATGGGAGCTACAAAGCTACAAGTACACTTAAATTCTTTCTTCTGTAACTTCGTTTTTTTTCTTCTATAAAATGCACAACTTATCAGTTATAAGATAAAAACTGAAAAACATCCGAAAAGTTTGAAGTTTTTGAAGGACCATGAGGTTAGCACAGGTTCTTCGACATCCCACAAAATCAGCAATGTGTAATTTTGTACTTTAATTGATTTGGGCTTAAGATGCGCTTAAAATGTAAGGTTTATTTAAATTATTTGTCAGCATTTGTCGGGGGTAACTACCCTATTCTGCCCGCACCCAGCGTACAAAATGGAGTTCACACAGAGAGATTTTGTTTTGTGAATTCTCTGAAATATAATTTCGATGCTTACGTTTTAACAGCCTTCACGTATTCTGAGTCGGTATTTGTTTGAGCATTTACTGATACACCCATTGCGCTTTCTGAAAAAAAAGAGATTATTTTTAATTTTATAGAAACAGTCATAAATACAACTATACAGCTTGCATAAAACAAAAAACCAAATCATGTGAACCAATGTTTGAATGAAAGTAAATGACATACAAAACGTTTTCGTGTGTCATTTGCTGTCATCAATTTTTGGTTATGTTGGTTTTGTGTATTTTTATTACATAAATACTCAATTTTTTTTATATAAAACATCCAATATCAATCATGAGCCATGAACCGTAAGTGGAGTATCCCTACTCTTTGTTAGATATAGGTACTCTGGTCATGAGTGACACTCTTATTTTTCGAAAGATTGTACTTTTTTCATCAAAAATAAAAAGCACTATTTAATTAATTAAATTTGATTAAGAAAGATAAATTTTTTGAAAATTTTGATATCAAATAATTTTAAAATTGTTAAGGAGCTTCCGCATAAAAAAATTCATAAAGTGTGGTTGTAACTCTAATGAACGTGTCGGATTATTTTTATGAGTTTTTATCAATCTAGCATTGTTTTGGCACTTGTTGCCCAAAGTTCCTTACCACTAAAAAAAACACCCTTTCACATTTTTGCATGATTTACGTTTCAAGTTTTAGCATTACTTACCGTTATGTTTACATTGCGTTATCATCATTATTAATATGTAAACACGAATTCTATTGCGCCCTTTTTAACTAATTTACCGGCAACCGATTTTAATAAATTTGGTCATTTACCGTTATCCGTCAAATTGTGACGACACGTGACGGTAATAGTTTACTATAAGCCGTTAAGCTACTATGTAGCTACTCAGTCAAACAAAAAAGAAAATAGACTACTGAACATGTTTTTTGTTTGTTTCGCGAATAAGATGAAATACTGAGTAGCAACTTAGTGTTTATTATTTCAATTTGACCACTATTAAATACCTTTTTATATTCTCAGCAACAATCTCAGTAACAATCAAGATTGTTACTGACCTTTTATCAAAAATTGATACGATTTAATTAATAGTCAATCCATAAGAAACAATAAATCTCTGTTGACTGACGGCAACTACTGACAAATGGTCAGATTTATAAGATAAAATGTTCAAAATACCAAGATGAATATTTACTTCTTTCAAATTTTTCTCTCCGACCATAAGTTGTGTTCGACTACTGTTCGAAGTAAAACGTTCCTTCCTGCGTTCAAAAAAAAAAAATTAAGTGAAAGTTCTCTTAGTGTAAACTTTAACAAATAACATAGTATAACTATTTCTGCAACTAAAAACAATAATCGACAAGAAAATTAGTTTTTGGCTTTTTTATAAAACTACTTGAATAAAAGCAAACCATAATGTATACTACTTATTTTAACTTTTTATTTTTTTTAATTAATAAATAAATTTTTTTTTAAACTTAATTAGATTCTTTAAGGTTGTAAGATCTGTGCAAAAGTTTTAGTCAAAACCACTTTATTCGCTTACGAGATATTCACAAGAAAACAAAAAAAAAATTTGCAAAAAAAAACGGCAACGCTGTTTTTCCGATGTTCGAGTTTTTTGAGAAAAACTAAAAATGCAGTTTTGTTGTAATTATTGAACATAATACATACACACATTTTTAACAAAATCGCTTAAGCCGTTTTCGAGAAAAAGCCAATAACTCAAAACCGTTATATGGGAGGTATTAGTTCTAGACGAGATATTGAAAAACAAAAAAAATCAACTTTCGAAAGTACGTAAAAATCATCGGTACAAAATTTGAAGAAAATCCGTCCACGTGTTTGGGCAGTTGAGAAGTGTACAGATGGACGCACAGACGTACAGACGTACAGACGCACAGACCGACGGACGGTGTGACGAAACCCACTTTTTTTTTATTTCTCCTTCATAGTAATGTTGGTTTTGATTAAAACCTTAATTTTTTTTTTGACACGAAACCAATAGTAGCCCTATAGAGCAAGTAAAAATGTATACGTTTTACACTCCACTAATGAAACTGAAAAAAATCTGCCAAACAACAGCTAGTGGGCTCATTAGAGCCGTTTTTAGAAAAACAAGTTATATTATTCTTAAAAAACGTTTGAATTTTTCTCTAGGTAAAGACAAAACGGCCTTAATTGAAGTAAAGAAGCTGGAAAACATTTCACATTTTTACATTTAAGTTTGAGTTTAATTTAAAACACTATTTCAAACTATATTTTTCATTGCACTCAATGAATAAAAAAAGGAGTGCGTAAAAATACCAAATTTGGCTTTTTTCAAAGTATTTAATTTTTAATATTTTTAATGCAAACAATAATGGCATTTTGGTTGCCACTTTTATCACTTGAAATACTGTTTAAAATTATATTTACCACATATAACATCCAAAGTGCAGAGATTCACAAAGAAATATATATCAAACGATTTCTTATCCATTTGCGATCTCAAATTATCCACCAATTTGCAGCTGCCATGATCGAAAACTTCAATGTATTGTTCTAGTATCTTAAAATGAAATGCGGGTGTGATAGTCTTCCGCCGTTTAAACCATTTCGATCCTTAAGAAAAAAATTCCATACAATTTGATTTCCCAATGACTCAAAACAATGAGTATAAATAATGAAAAAAAAAACAAACCTCGACTCACAAGCAAACCCTCATTTAGCCATGGTTCCATGGTTTTGTACTCGAAAGCCTTGTCATTAAATTTTGTTGTTCCCAATAAAACTTCTACATCTTTCAAGTCACTTGTTAATATATTCAATTCTGGACCAATCCATATTTTGATAGTTCCTCCATAAGTTTTAATTAGATCGCTTATGATTAGAAGATACTCATGAGGGGCTTTTCCTATCAAAAGATGGCCATGACCAATTATTGGCAAACTTGGGGGACCTTTAAATGCCTTTGCAAGTTGAAGGGTCCGAGCAAATTTTAAATACAAAAAAGCACATAATGTGACGGAGAACGAAATCAAAAATACCACAACGAGCATTTTAAACAAACTGTTTGTTAGAATATAATAAATTTTGGTAGAAAGTTAATTATGTATTTCCTATCGCACCGTTCGTTGGGGTTTTTTGTGGATATCTAATCAGACATTATGATGTTGTAATCTGACAAGTGATAAAATACACTATCGATTTTTAAAGAGTAAACAAATAAACGAACACAAACAAAATTAAACTATCGATTGGTTTTTCGTTTTTAACTCTGGACCACATTTAGTAGACACCATAAACTTTTTAAATAGTTTTGGTAAAAATAAATTTATCAATCCATTTTTGATTTTTTAAATTTTGTGTTGCTTTTTCATAAATTTGAACTAAAGGTGAAATCTTGAAAGGGACGACTATAACGTCCCTCAAGTTTTCGCTTGAGAAGATTTTTGAACAATTGATTGTGTGGATATTTTTAGTCTCCACTTGAGGATTTTTTTAAGGGTAATCGAATCTCTAGACAGTTTAGAAGCTACGTTAAGCATTTCCTTAATACGTTTTAAATGTCAAATTCAATTTCAATTTCGTTGTCAGCTTGATTGAGAAATCTTACAATTAGTTTTTTTCGCTTTTTTTATTTATTTTTTTGATTATTCATAACAGCAAAACGGTGTAATGGAATTTTCAAAAAAAAAAACCTAATAAATACATATTTATGTTTCTTTTACTAATTTAAATAAAATATAAAAGTAAATTCTTTCATCAAAGTTTACCACGCACATTTTTTGTGCGGCGAACAGTTACTGAGATATCGGGACATAAAGACAAAAGTATCATTTTTAATTTGAAGACATAATTTGTATTCATTTAACCGAAAACAAATTGTCTACTTTCTTTGACACAAAAAACAAAAACAAAAATTTTAAAAGAAAATTGATGTGTCAAAATATCTACAAATTTATAAAATAAATCTTTCAAATGTTATTATTCTCTCAAGAGTAAAATCAGTAGTACTGTGTGCTCAGTTTCAACAAAAACGTAGTTCTTTTGTTCGGTTGGTAAACTAGACACCAAATTATGTTTACTAGGACCACCGAGCGGTCAAAATTTGCCCGCATAATCATGATATACAACATTAATTGTAGGAAGCAGGCTGCATGTGCCTTTCAAATTAGACCAAAATTATTAAAATCGGTTGCCGGTAAGTTAATTAGACGGGGAGCAATAGAATTTGTGTTTACGTATTAATATAATTATGTTTACCATTTACAATGATAAGTTTATCATTTACAATTTATGTAGAACGTATTAATATAATGATGATTAGTTTACCATTCACAAAACAATAAACAAATTCTTTCTGAAAAAATCAATTGAAACGATATCGCCAATCATAACCGAACAACCGAAAAAGTATTAAATATGATTATCTACATATATAATCTGGTGTTCATATAAGCCTAAAATAAATTCCCAATAATATTAACTAAACAATTTTATTACGTCCAAAGTTCACAAAGTACTAGTAGGTACTAGTCATAAAATGCATTAATCAACTAATCGGTGTTTTTTAAATACTATTGATTGCATTTTCTTAGTATATTATACCATTTACATTGGAACTACTTTCTAGACTAAGCACCCGTATTACGTTTTCAGAGATGATGTACAACATAATGTTTAAAGCTGAAGTTATCTATAATTCCCGATCAATTTGTTTTATCTAACAAATATGTTTCGATCCCTTATCAAAAATCCTATCATTATGATTTTTGACCCCTTTGTTACTTTGCAGTCGCATAAAGCTTATCAGTTGAATGAAAGCTATGCCTTATTCTTGTTTATAGTCTTCAAGAGTATATTGCAGTTCAGATAGTTTGTAAGTTTAAAAATTATGAAACTGTGAAATGATTGGTCACATACCAAGTTTTTTTCAATTATTGTTGTTATACACAAAAATAAACAAAAGAAAAAATAATAACTATTTCTTAAGTGTGCATTGAAAAATAAAATGTCAACTCTATCAATAAATTGAAACTTAAAATCCTTATTATAATATTTATAAAATTAATAAATGTTTGCTCAATTAGAAAAAGTCAGCATTATTCTCAGTTATCTATCAATTGATAGTTCACAATCGCAAAACAAAAACAACAAATTCGAAAAAGCTTATAATCGGCAGATAATCTGATATTGGGATTTGGGAAACAGGACTTAAGAATTTTTTCAAATTGAAGTTCGAAAGCCATTTAATGCAAATGGCACCCGAATGAGTCAATTGAGTTAGTTGCAAAATTATTAATAAGTTTTCAAGTTTTTATGAAATTTTTGTTAAAATATTAAGCTTTAAAACAGTTTTGAGATTAATGGAAATAACAAAAAAAAAAAATAAAATTAAAGGTGATGAATTTTTGTTTTCCAAGTCTTGATATTAAATTTGTGTTCTTTTACAAAATTTGTTAAATTCCTCCTATAATCTAATCGATCGAAAATTCCAGCAAAATCTAATCGGTTCAGTGATCAATATTAGGTTAAATGTTATTATTATTTCAGTCATTATTTCTCTTAAACCTAAAATAACCTACAAACACAGAAATTAAACATGCACTACAAAATGTTTTTTATGATTCTATGGCGGGAAACAAACTGGCAGAAACGTAAGTGAGGGCAAAGGGTTGTCAGGTGTCATCAAACAAAAAAGAAAAAAAAGGATTACAATTAAACCTGATAAGATATAAGGCTGGAAATTGGTGCCATAATAAATTTTATTAATATCTAAATGTAAGCAAATTGGTAGAAGCGTGGGTTACCAGATTACCAGAACTCATGTTTAAAAATTGAAAAATGTAAAAAACATAATAAAATTGGTACAACTAGAGTTGGTATAAATAATGTTGTATGAAAAAAATCGGCAAGTATAGGTGGAGCGAAAAAGTTTCCAAAAGACGTTGCATTTGAAACCTAAAAAAAAAAATATATACAAAAATTTGATAATTTAGAAAGCTGAAAACTAATACCCGTAGTGTTGTAAGTGTTTAAGCAATTCTTTAAAGTTATATATGATTTTGTTTAAATAGGGTCTTTTGGTCGTTTTGATTTTGGAATGCGAATAAATAAAAATTATTATTCCATACTTTTACCCAACGTTTCGTAGAAATTCCTTACTTCTTTATATTGCATCGTCCCGCAGTAACTCGCACAAATTGAAAATAAATAATGAATTATAATAACAAATTAAAACTAGCAAAAAAAAACTATTAAACAAAACAACAAATGACATTTATATCACAGCTTGAATTCAGGTATTCGATGTTAAAGCGCTACAGCATAGCTTTGTTTGATGTCATCAGTTGTAGCCAATATAATAACTAAACAAAATGGCAGAGGCAAAATTGGAATTAAAATGGGTGCTAGAAGTCAGCAAAGTACAAAAATTTATAACAACATAACAAACATGTCTAATAAGATACCAAGTTGAAAAGCGGTCCATAATAGCTGTAACTTGAGTTTTTTTAAGCAACGAGAAACGTTTGGCAAAAGCATTAGTTGATAAATAGAGTTGCCAGAGTCATCAAGCCTAAATTTTTTGTTTTAATTAATAAAAATAAAACCTGATGAGTTATGAAGCTGAGCATTGGTCTACACATAGCTATTATCAATGTTTTTAACGGATAGAAATAACAGTAATGTAGATACAGCAGAAACGTTACCAGAGGTCAACATACCAAAAGACTTTAATTTTTTTTTTGTTAAATAACGGTAGAAGATACAAAGTTGAAAATGATGAGGAAAAATCGGCAGAAATGTAAATTGAGTTTTAGGGTTGCCACATGTCTGTAACGTAGTCAGTAGATACCTATCAGAAAGTGCAGCGTCGCTGTCAAGTACGAGTACAAGTTCATCCTATCTCTGTGTCACACATGCTACATTATACTTTTCACCAGTTACTTGCACACGAGAATAACAAGTCTGGGCAGTAACTATGTACGTATGCGTGGAATAAATTTACTGATTGTATAAGTGTTTTTTATTGCTAACGACTGGTGTGTATTTTTTTCAACTTTCTTATTCCACTCCAGATTGAAGATTATGATCGTTTAATTTCATATTATTCCGAAATCATCACCTACAAGCTTATTATAAACCAAATTGACAATCATTAGCTTTGAAGTATCTTGATAGGAACTACCAATATCTAGTTAGAATAAAATTGAGAGCCGTTAAAATATTCCGATTCAAATGACGTCATCAAAATGATGGGTATGTAATAAATTTTACACTGTTTTCTGTATATCTTCACTTCTAGTTTCCGATTTACTTCCATTAACTTAAGAGTAAAAATATGTAATACAAAATTGTATCTGACTGCATTCGACCGTTCTTACAAATGAGCAATAAAATAATGTCTAATTGTTACTTATTTTTAGTACTTACAATTAGTACTTGCAATTGCTTTTACAAAAAATATTATAATTAATCAGAACAAAGTTAACTACTGTGAATGTCGAATTTCCTGTTTATATGTATACAGAGTAAAAATGCATTCAAATCTGGTTCTGTGATGTTAACATTTACATCTTATGTGACTATTTCGAATTACAAGGTATGGACATCATTATAAGGATTAGAATATTATTATTATAAAAGATCAATAGGTTTGAATAATTGTTAAGCGATAAAAAAAATTAAATTAAATCTTTAAGTTTTTCCATTGAAAAAAATGTTACGCATACGCTCAGAAGAAAATTCGTCTACAGATAGGCGCACACATTCACAGATAGTATGACGAAAATAACATTTTTGAACATCTTTATTATCGTAATGTTTATTCTTATTTAAATTTTTTTTATGACACGAATACAATAAATTTGTCCTTTTGGAAAAGAGCAAATTTAAAATGATGAAGAAGTTTTAATAAATATTACGCAACAGCTTGTACACGGTCAATATTATTCCATAATATTCTATATTAAATTGCGACATGAAATTTGAAAAATGTCTCTAAATAAATAAACTTAATTCAGAGAGGACCTACCAGATATGACATCCATCGTTAATCGATTGACTGCCTCTTTTAATTCAAAAGATTCCAATTCCATCAGTTTTTTCAATACATCACAAAATATCCGACTTTGCTTTTCAATAATTTTAAAATATTCTTCAAGAATAGTAAAGTGAAACGCTGGAGTAATTGCTTTCCTACGGGAGTACCACTTTTTTCCTGTAAAAAATAACACACAAATATTGTATTTATTAGCCGCCAACTGTGTGCAGTTTTTATAATCTACCATTGCTTACAAGTAGTCCTTCATTCAACCAAGATTTCATTAAATCGTAAAGTTGAGATTTATTTACAAACGTACTGCCACCCATAATTACTTTCAGGTCCTCCATGTCATGAAAAAAAATGTTCAAATCGTTTCCAATCCACACGCGATAAGTTGTACCATATTTTCTTAGAAAATCCCCTAGGATTTTCATATTATTTTCCACTGGAGTGTTTATAAAATAATTTGCGTTGCCAAGTATTGGCCAATTTGGTGGCCCCGCAAAACGATTGCCAATCTCATTAAACTTGGCATATTTAATTTGATACAATATATATCCGACGGACACTATTCCAAGTAGGAAAAATATAAACATGATTCTTGCGATATGATCTATTTAGTTCTGACAAACGATTGTAAATGATAACTTAATGTGAGCTTTGAGTAAATCAAAGCAAATAAAAACTTGGTTTTCATTGGACTTCGATTATCTGTGACATTTTAACATTTTACTATCTCAATTCGAGCAACTTTGTGTTAATTTTATTAATTTACTTAGTATAGGGGAACCAGGGGTTTTACGACTCCATGGGGCACCATGACGATAATACTATATGTATGTATTAACTACAGTGGCAACATTGGTTTCCTTTCAAGTTGCACAAGATTGCAACTTAAATTAATTGTACTTACGAACAATCGATGATGATCGAATAACACTTTGCATCTTGAATTTTTAGTGAATATGTAAGTCAGTAAAATATAAAATTTATTTACTACAATGAAAAATGTAACAAAAAATTAAACAGTTTTTACTGTTTGAAATAGACAAAAAATGCTGCTCAAAGTGGGACTCGAACCCTACAAAAGAAAGGCCATTTTTGTCCAAAGTGTTGTATAACTAAGTAATCTTAATATCCGCATAATATAATGTGTTAAAGAGTATTACTTTTTTGTAAAGACATTAAGTCAGTACTTGTGCAGTTGAATAAAAGATGCAAAAATACATTTAAACCAAATAACTCGAAAATAATTCCTTTAATACAAAAAAATGTACTTTATCTCTGATTTGCCCATCGATTTTAATACAAAACTTAAGCTTATACCTTATGGTAAACTTGACATATAAACATATTATATTACAGAAAAGTATAAAACATTTTTGATAAAATGAACCGTTTTCAACAAATTAGTAGGTAATAGGTAATCTTTTACCTTATATATATCTAACCTATCATCATTTGGTAGTTATAAAGGATTCTATACAAACAGCTCGTATGCCTATTCCCATTGTAACGGGTGTGACACATTTTTCATGTTTTTCGCTCCTATCTATTGTACTATACATTCAATAAAGTACTTAAACACTTTAACACCAAATATATGTACATATTTTTGGGAAAGCTAAGTCGAATTTTCTCGGGACATCAAAATTTGTTCGAGTTATAGGGAGTTTAGTATAAATTCGAGAGAGCGATTGAAAATAGACTATTTTAAATTGAAGAGAATAAAAATTGTGTCGAAAAATTTGAGTTAGGGGGAAATTCGACTTAGAGGAGTTCGACTTAGAGGCACTAGACTGTAATAAGTAGTTTCTTAATTGTTTTCAATATTGAATGTATTACAACTACTCTTATACTGCCTGAGAATATGCTAAATTAAGATTTAACGGGTGTGACATTAGAAAGTCACACTCGTTACTTATTTTATTAAGATATTCTAAGGCAGCACAATAGTTGCATACATTTATTATTGAAAACAATTTTAAACACTTATTATGTTAGGTGTTAAAGTGTTTAAATACTTAATTGAACAAATAATACACAAAAGAGGATCGAAAAACATGAATGGAAAGGGATCGAAACAATGGAAATACCCATATGCAAAAATTTAACCTGTAAATAATTGTTTATTTATTTACGATTTTTTCGTCTTTTTATGCTGGACACTACTTTTTGGTCCCAGATTTGTAAAATGAACAAAAAGAATTGTTTTTATAAAAATATTAATGTTTACATTAATAATAATTAAATTAATGTTGGTGAATTGTGTATATATTTAAATTTAATTTATGTAGTTTTTACTAAAACGTATGTTCTTAGAAATATGTAGATCATCAAATATATAATTAAAATGCGTTTTTATTGAACAATTATTAAGAAATAAAAAAATGTAAAATCAAAGGGCACAGTAGTGCCGAGCCATGTTCTAGCAACTTTGGCACTCTCTTATTTACAGGAACACACTCAGGCCATATTCGACTATAGAATTCGATTTTAAAATTTCCATTAAGGGGGCGTGGGATCGGCCCATATATACTACATTGGTATCAAGTCATCGTAGATACCTAAAATATTGCACAACGGTTGGTTTTGTGATGCATATGAACAAAAAAATCGAAAATATAAGATTTTTCATTCAAGGGGAGTGGAATGTCCACTGTCCATCTGATTTCTGCAATATGTTAAGATTCCTATATGATACCTACACTTTTAAGCATAGTAGAAACTTATAATTTGGCAGATAAACCAAAAATTTAAAATTTTCTAATATGAGGGGGTGGTATTCTCCACCATTATCATTTCGGTATCTTGATCGTCAAAATATAGAGGGTATATTTGAAATATATTGCAAACAGTAATAAAATCACAACAAAAACGTAGGTGTGAAAAAAAGCCAAGTTTGTAGTTCTCTTAAAATTAATTTATTTTGCTTGAAAAGTTTAAAAAAACAACTTTGCAAATGTAGGTACTATGTATTTGGAAAAATTGAAAACAAAACAAATTAATTTTAATTTTAACAAACTTTAATTAATTTTAACAGATTTCGAGGTGGTTTTAGTGAGGTTAGAGTCCCACACAAATTAGTGTCGATTACTGCCAAGTGTCTTTTAAAGATTTCTACCTTCTGCCAAAAAAATGCCTATTAGCTAGTAAAAATAACATAATAATAAATTATATTTAGTCATATCTCGAATATTATATTTTAAATAATATATTTTTTTTAATCCTAAATGCCTTTTGATTTTTATGGGGCTTTGCTTACATGGACACTCTGTTATTTTTTTGTATACCTTTTTTAAGAACAAAATAAAAATGCAGTTATATTATCACCACTCATCACTATGGACATAAAACACAAAATGTTATTAGGGAGGTTTTATAACATACGTAATAATTATCTGTACTTAATTTGAGGAAAATCCTTTTAAGCGATTGTATACAGACCAACAAACCTCAAACATTTTTTTTGACACGAATCCAATACTTGATGGAGTAAGTTATATAATAGCCTCGAATAATCTATACGGCATTGCCGCATTATCGGTCTAAAAAAGATTATGTTCCTAAAAAAAAAAAAACGAAACTTGATTAAGAAGACCTACCAGAAATAATATCCATTGTTAATCTATTGACTGCCTCAATTAACTCAAAAGTTTCCAATTCCATCAACTTTTTCAATACATCACAAAATACCCGGCTTTGTTTTTCAAAAACTTTAAAATATTCTTCTAGAATAGTAAAGTGAAACGCTGGAGTAATTGCTTTTCTTCGAGAGTACCACTTTTTCCCTGCAAAATATAAACAAAAATATAAAATATATTTACCGCTTAAAATTTAACTGTGCAGTTTCTTATCTACCATTGCTAACAAGTAGTCCTTCACTCAACCAAGATTTCATTAAATCGTATAGTTGAGATTTATGTATAAACCTACTGCCACTCAAAATTATTTTCAGGTCCTCCATGTCACTAAAATAGATGTTCAAATCTTTTCCAATCCACACACGGTAAGTTCCACCATATTTTTTCGAAAAATCCCCTAGGATTTTCATATTATTTTCAACCGGGGTGTTTATGAAATAATTTGCGTTGCCAAGTATTGGCCAAGTTGGAGGTCCCGGAAAACGATTACCAAGCTCATTGAGTTTGGCATATTTAATTTGATAAAATATAAAGCCAACGAAAACTATCCCAAGGAGGAAAAATATTAACATCTTTCTTGTGATACTAACAATTTAGTTCTGACAAGCACTAGTAAATGATAACCTAATGTGAGCTGTAAGTTAATTAAATCAAGCAAATATATGGTTTAGCTTAGACTTCGATCATCTGTGACTTACACACATACGTTTAACATTTAACTATCTCACTAATAGTATCGATGCTATTTATTTTGTTTATATTCAGAGTATAAGGGAACCTAGTTATCCATCAATAAATCCCATTTGGGCTTGGGCCAAAATCTCGCAAAAAATGTAGCAATATTGCACTAATAGCACATCAGAAATAATGAACGTGATTTTTTGAGACTATTGAGCTAAGCTATAGAATGTGTCAAAAGAATGGTATTGACAAAAAAAATGTCCTTTAGCATTCATTAAATGACGTTTTTAGTGCTCGTTCCTGGATTTCTCCTTCTCATCAAAAAGCATCTATATACCGCACATGTAAAAGTATATTTGTATGGGTTATTTTTATTCTTGGTTCGGATGACCATTTAAATATTTCTTCTAAATTCTATCACTATACTACCACTATTAGAGGGTTTTTGGTAATAAGTTAACTGTTGACTGATACAATAATACGATAAATTAAAAAAAGGCCATAACTTTTGTCATGGTGGTCGGATCATTTTGAAATTAGTCTCTTTGAATTCTGCATCAAAATATATCTTTAAGTGATGTGCCATATGCTCATTTAACACTAACATTTGTTTCTTTAATTTTATTAATCTTCCACTTCCGGTTTCACCTGATATACGTGACTTGCGGACATGTCACTTTTGACTTTTGAGGTAAGTTATAGAACAACAAAAGGAAGATTGAATAAAAAATTTCCCGTTAGCATCCATTCCGCGGATGAATCCTTATTTTACTGCACTAAATATAATTTTTCATCTTTGCAAAATAAAAGTTGAAAAATCAGTTAGGTCACTATAGCTCTCACGGACTTAAATTTGCCACGAATCAAGAACTGAGTGTAAAATTTAGGGATTTAGATCTCCATAATAAATTTTACTTACTTGTCTAGAGTCAGACATCAGTTTTGATTTTGCCTTGCAAATTGACAGATTTATTGGCCAAGAGTTGAAAATTAATTGTAAGATCTTGTTTGTAAGGACTTACTTCCGGTTATCCCCTGAATCTGTATGGTATAATCTTGCTCTGAAAATTCTAATCGATCAGTGATCATTGAGTCCCTATTTTGGTTATCGTTCATAAATAAAACGGAGAAGTGAGTACTTTCGTCCGTTTAATGTGTCCAAAGTTGTCCTTTAAGAATCAAATATTTGAATTACTGCTATTCCCGTTTGATAGGCAAATATTGATATTCTAGAAAGTTCTCTTTATTTTATTCTTTGCGAATGCTACTATTATGTAATTTAAATTTTGTTTCAGCTTAATATTATAAGAACACATACAGGGTCCTAAATGCGCATTTCATTTATTCTTAGCACCTTCCTTCTCAGTTCTCTCCAGTGAATCCTGCACTGCTCAGTTACACACAATTATCTAATTATAGTTTTCTACAGTACCTTAGGTGAAACGCTGTTCAGTTTCCGGATATCATTTTAGTTTTTATACTCAAGTTTAATTGGCTAAATACATCATTAGAATATGGCAATTAAAACTGAATACTAAGTCAACAAAAAATAAAAGTGATAACTTGTTATTTTTTTTTTTACAAGTCGTTATTCAATTATAATCGTCTCACATTACACAAAGTAGCTAGCACGAAGTAGCTCAACTGCTTTTTGCCTCTTTTACAGGGCAAACTATATACATCAACTGCGTCAGCTACCTTAATTTACTATATTAACTAAATCTTATATGAATAGTTAATTGAAACCCATTGAACCCTTCCAATAACTTGCCTTCGTTAAAGGTCTAAAGGAACTCAACCAACTAAGTGGCTTTGCCAGGCAAAGCATCCCGACTTAAAAATGGCAAAGTATTTTTTATAACAATTCAATTATAATATTTTTCTTTGATTAAAACTAAATAAAAATCACTTCTACCATTGGAAATATAATTTTCATATGATTTTAGTAAGGCACATTTATTTTAAAAGAAAAACAATACTGGCAAATGATCCCCCTCCTACTACATTATTTCTTGAGAAATTTAACGCTATTTCACGAGAAGTTTGGTATCAATGTTTTTAAAGTGTAAAGGTCCAACGTATCTCGACTAGCATGCATTTTATTTCATTTACATACATAAATACACAGCTTCTTAGAATAGATATACAATATCTGTTGAAAAAAGTTCTATCATAAGATTGTTAGTTGTGACTGATCAACAGCAAATACAAAAATTATACATTAAAATCTATAGTAAAGCAATAAAATTAATGTAGTCCAATTAAATAGTGCTTAGTCTTCTACTTGGCTAATTTGTTTCAGAAGTATATAGAACTTGTATTCTAAAAATACAATTTTACTCAATATGACGGTGCAAGCGGAAAAGATACAAGGTGGATATAGAAACCTTAAACCTATAAAACAACAAATTTTCACAACTCCCGGACTCAAGGTAACCTATTTTTTAGAACTAAATGACCAAATCTAGGAGAAATAGAAACGAAAGATGGGCAAAATGGGTGTCGATTGTAGATATACAACTGCTTCCTGAGAGTAAACGGAAGATTCCGTTTGTAACAGCTTTTCTATGTTACCTTTTTGATGCATATACCCTTTAGTTGCTGTATTTTGCATTGCAGGTATCCACGGGTTCTAACCTAAGTTTTGTTCCTAAATGCTGCAGGTATCTTCTGTGTATAACTCCTTATCTCTCTTGGTTTTTATTTTACATGAAAACTTGAAATATACATTTTATCATTAAGTGTATTTATTTATTTAAACCGTTAAATGCTAACGTTACAAAATTTAGATTTTTATTTATTAATTAATCTATTAATTTAATCTACTAAAAAACAAAGTCTTAAATTTTTTTACATTTAAGGTTGTCATTTACAGACAAAATTAGAAAATAAAATTCATTAAAGATGGTAATCAATTGAATTAATGGACTATTTGCACCATAGTTTGATCTGCTAAATATTTGGCTCAAAGGTTGCCTTAATCTAATACTCGTGCAGCTAAAATTAAAATTTAATCTTTGAAGAACCGATGGAGATGATATTTGGCCATTTATTCTCCCCATTATGAAGCAAAATTGGAGATATTGCCTATGGTTTTCAAGTGACTGAAAGTCTATCAAAACTAATCTATGAGTATAGGGGGGCAGTGTAAGCTCTCGAGACCATGAAAGAAAACGGAGGCTGTAACGCATAAATCTTCTTTGAACTGCTTCAAGTCTCATTATAAGTACAGAGTAATGAGGTGACCATACTACACAACCGTACTCTAGAAAAGGCCTCACAAATGAGACAAATAGAAGTTTAAGAACGTAAGGATCCCGAAAGTCACACGAGAAACGCTTTATAAATCCTAAGACTTTGTTAGTTTTCTTTATAATGTTGTTTAAATGATCATTAAAAGTTAATTTGGAATCTAAAGTTATTCCCAAATCAGAGAACAAGAACACAGAAACTTTATTCAGAAGACATGAATCAAACGAGTAATTATATATGAATGGATTTTTTTTGCGTGTAAAGCTCATGGCTTTACATTTGTCAATGTTTAAAATAAGATTGTTTTTATTGCACCATTCCTTAAACCTAATAAGGTCGTCCTGTAAATGTAAACAGTCAGTAAGAGATCTAATTCTTTTGTAGAGTTTAATATCATCAGCATAAATTAAGACAGACGATTTGTTCATGATCGAAACAAGTCATTTATGAATAATACAAATAATATAGGACCCAAATGACTTCCTTGAGGAACGCCTGAGTTAACTGGAAACTGCCTCGAATATTCATTGCGAAAAACTACACTGTAATGTCTATTATTTTCTAAGTATAAAGAAATCCATTTTATAAAATTATCATGAAATCCTTGGTTGTGCAGTTTCGTGATAAGGGTCTTATGACACAACTTGTCAAATGCCTTACTGAAATCAGTAAAGACACAGTCGGCTTGTTCACGGTCTTCAAACGCATCTAGACAAAAGGACGTAAAGTTAAACAAATTTGTAACAGTAGACTTTTTCTTGACAAAACCATGCTGATTATCACATACAATTGAACTACAATGGAAGGAAAGGACATTACAAACAATTGATTCAAATAATTTCGGAATTACAGATAATTTAGCAATTGGACGATAATTTGTTATTACGTTTTTCGAACCTTTTTTATGAACAGGATAAATGCAATTTTCCAAATATAGGTCAGTCTGCATTTTATTTAAACATAAGATTTCAATTATGGACGTCCGAAAATCATCAATTAAATTACAGACAAGAGAGTTTTTAACTGCCACAAGAATTCCACCCCCCACAGTGCTGGAACCTGATTGGTGACGATCACGTCTAAAAAGTTAATAGGTTGCATCAAAAAGTTCTGCGTCAAGAATGGAACTGTTTAACCAAGTTTCTAATAGAGTCATTTATATGTTTTCGTAATGGCTGGATGTCATTAAAGAATGTTCTTGAAGAAATTTCAAGTTAGTTTTTAAGTTTTCTTTAAAAATATACTACGATTTTGCAATCCAAAGTGACAGTAGTTTAAATCACGTTTTGGTTTGTTGTGTAAGTCACGAACTCTAATATTCTTATAAAACAAAATTCTAAAAACAACGGTGTCTTATTTAACAATTATCCATCAATGCATTTCAATGTACTCTGGCTGCAGATAAAATTTTAAATTATAAAACTATTACACCCAGAGAAAAAACAACGTTAAACCTAAGAAAACCACTTTGAATTTTTTATTTTTCAGAATGATTTAGCTTTGAAGATGGAAGTTTTTAAATCAAAGCTGAAAGAAGTGTATTTAAAGTACTATTCCTAAAAAAACATGATTGAATCACAGTCAAAATTGGTACAAAATGTCTTGAAAATGAGTTGACTATATTTGAAATGACATTGCATATTCAAATTAAATAAGTTTCAACTTGAAATCAAACATTTTTGAGGTATGTTGTTACAACTTCCAGTTAAGTATGACCGTATTCAGTTTTACGTTGCGTTTTTTCCCTCAGTGTAGAGAGCAAGAGTTTTAAAGTTTATCAAAACTCTTGGAACTGTAACTTCCTTTGGCATGTAGTGTAAGTCACATTTACTTTTCGTTAAATAAATCATATTTCACAACATTGCATGTGCGCAGTTTAACAGAAGAATAATAATTGAGGAATCTGATATACATTTCATGTATTACTACACTAAAGATGAGACCAACTAACTTTTTAAAGGCCATTTGGTCAGATGTCACTGCAATTTCAGATCAACTGAAATGTGTGTGATATTTGAACAATCAGGGTCTTTAAAAATATCCAAAGAGGATCTGGTTGGTCAGATGTCAATGAAATTTCAGATCATTAAAATTTTTAATCAACTGAAATTTCAAGGAATTTGGACCAATCAGGGCCTTCGAAAAGTTAGTTGGTTCTACCTAAGATTGTAAGCTCTGTTCGATGATAAATAAATTAATAAATATCCTGTGAACACAAGGGCTGTAAACATGTTGCCGATTTGGAACATACAAAAAAATAGAACACTGCCGCTGGTCATATCAAATTTAGTTGTTTTGTTTGATGAGAACATGGTTTTTCTTTAATTATTTATATTATGACATAATAAATGTATTTTCACAGGTATGTACTAAATTTCAGCGAAGTTTCAAATTTTTTATCTGTCTATTTTGACTGAACTTAAATGAAAACACTAACACTATGAAATATTTTACAAATAAATTTTGAAATGAAAATTGAATGATAAAAAATGGAGATTATAAAAGAGGACATACCAGAAATTACATCCATGGTATATCTATTTATTGCCTGATACAACTCAAAAGATTCCACTTCCATCAGCTCTGTTAATATTTTACAAAGTACCCGGCTTTGTTTTTCAAAAATGTTATAATATTCTTCAAGAATAGTAAAGTGAAACGCCGGAGTTATAGTTTTTCTACGCGAGTACCACTTTT
The DNA here is from genome assembly GCA_948107695.1 of Meliscaeva auricollis. Lineage (NCBI taxonomy): Eukaryota > Metazoa > Arthropoda > Insecta > Diptera > Syrphidae > Meliscaeva > Meliscaeva auricollis. The sequence continues at coordinate 40,869,541 of OX403619.1, read as the reverse complement.
TTCCTGTAAAAGATTACAAAATTAATTTTTGTTCATTACAACTTAAAGTTATACTTTGTATTCACTTTATCACCTTTGCTTACAAGCAGTCCCTCATTTAACCAAGGCTTCATTAAATCATAAAGTGAAGATTTATTCACAAACGTACTGCCACCCATAATAGCTTTCAAGTCCGAAGCGTCATGAAAAAAGATGTTCAAATCTTTTCCAATCCACACGCGATAAGTTGGTCCATATTTCATCATAAATTCTCCTAAGATTCTAATATTATCCTCCACCGGAGTGTTTATGAAATAATGTGCGTTGCCAAGTATTGGCAAAGTCGGTGGTCCCGGAATACGATTGCCAGCTTTATTAAGTTTGGCGAATTTAATTTGATAACATATAAAACTGATCAAAATAATCCCAAGAGCGAACAATATAATCACCATATTTGCGATATATGATCTCTCTAGTTCTGATAAACAAAAACAAATGATAACCCAATGTGATCTACAAAGTGAATGAAATTGAAAGTATGCAAACATGTAGTTTTCCTTGGACTCCGCTGTATTGCTCACTTGCTCAAATGTAGTTAAACATTTTACTACCTGAAATCAAGCAGCAGTGTTTATTATTCATTCCCGCAGCATACCGTTTTATACTTGCAGTATAACAATAATATTTCCACTAAATGAGGGTACAAGTTTTGTATTCATACAAAAAAGATGAAATAAGTTTAGCCAGTACTCAAAGGCTGATTTAATTTCTTTGAAATATTTCGGGAGCGATGATGTGTAATATTTTTAAAAAGTAAGTAGGGAACTAGGTACTCGTAATAAAGAGACTAATTTGCGTTATAAAAGAATAAATATTAAAATATTTAAATTTATCTAATAGATGTTTTCATTTAGTTCGATCACTTTTGGGTTCAATTTTCGTTCGTTACAAAAGAACGATAAATTATATAACGTATGAGTTGCTCAACAGTGTGGTATATGTGCGGGTGACAGAAATTTAAATCTAAAATCAAGATCTTTTGTCAAAAGCTGTTTTTAGAAACAAATTTCAATACAAATTTTAACGCTTTATTGATACTGGATTTGCAAACTTCACAAAATGTAGTGTAGTTAGTGTAGTAGACTTCGTTTCTCTTGATTACGAACAGTAATTATGTTTACCCTTTGTTAATCTAATGCAGTATGAAAGAAGGATATCTAATGCTTATGTTGTAAGATGAAAACTGGGAAACAAAAGTTGATAGCCTAATATTTATTTATGTTTTTTCAAAATAACACCTTTCAAAAGAAAAACAACCGACTTCAAATTTTTGACTTTTAATAATTTTCTTATGGATGCCATTATCAAAACTAAACCAAATTAAAATAAAACCCAATGGAGTCCACCAGCTTTCAAATACAAAAAGAATCATCAAAATCAATCCACCCGCAGTCAAAAGTTCTGAGCTAACAAACATAACAAAAATAATAAAAAAAAAACAGTCGCTGAACAGTCACTTTTTGGAGTTGGTAAAAAAGGTTTCTAAAATGTACTTCTTTTTTGTCTCACTTAAATACGAACACTAGCTAAAATTACCCATACTTTAAATCAAATAAATTGGTGTTTAGAGTATGTAGGACCTAAGTTCAGCACATAATACGAAAGAAATAGAATAGAATACGAAAGAAATAGACAAAATTTAAGCCGTTTCATTCATTTCATTATTTACAGTTATCTTATAGACTCTGAAAGCTTTGGACAAAATTGTTGAGGAGTGTATTTTTGCATTATGTTGCTTGAAAATCTATCGTTACTTACAAAATATTACAGAAAATTTTTATGATATATAAATTATAATAAATGGAATAAATTGACGGTGGCGGTTTTTCAAGATCCTAGCTAAACCTCATATCCTCAAGCTGATATTACTGGTACCTCTCAGACATTAGTAAGGGTGTATAATTTCCAATAATTACCAGCATTTAAAACACTTTGGTGTACATATTTAAAAAATTAATGAAAATCAATTTTGACAGTTTTTAGAGTGCCAGGATGAGCTTGAGCCCTCTGAGCACCGCCCCCCCCTCAATACGCCACTGATACTATGTTTTACCGTTATCTTCGATTCTGCGGTTAAATTTTGACCAATCGGGGGTGGCCGGCAACGCGGTGCTAATAGACATAATTATAGGTGACTTTTTAAGAATGTATTACATTTTTCAAATAAATTTTAAACGGAATTAAGAGTAACAAAATACGCTTTTCAGCTGTAAAAAAAAGTATCTGTCATCACCGATTTTTTTTTTAATATCGGTGTTCTAAAGACCGCAGACTTTCCTGTGAGTGTTCCTCAGACTTAAATTAAGACAATTATTTTTTCTGCATTAGAACAATAAATTATTAAGACCACTGAATTTTGTAAGAACAATTTTTATCTTATAAAGATATTTCGGAATTTACAGTTTGAAAATCATTTTGTATGAACTTATTGTACCCCTACTCTTATAAAATGTTTTTCTTTAGAAGACTTATGTGTATAAAACTTAAACAAAATTTACAAAAAAAAAAATCTTTTTGTGCTGTCGCACAATTTTACACCAAAATGTCCTTAAACTGAGCCTTAAGTATTGCAGGAAATACCCTGATGGAAGGACAACTTAAACTACTATAAATTGTAAATTTGTGTGAATATTCGTCAATTGTTTAAGAACTGTAATCAAGACCTATTCGATTTACAGAGCTTCTATTGCACTTAAATTATTATCTTCATTCCTGATGACTTGAAGCTTTTCTATAAAATGCACATTTTTCAATTATAAGATAAGATAAGATAAGATACAAAAATTTTGGAGTAAGCACAGGTATTTCTATCCTAGTAATATCTCAAAAAAATAAGTGAAGAATTTTTATGCGACCTTATGCTAATTTGTTGTCCTGTTGGGACTTTTGGCTATTAGTTAAGAGTCCCATCTTACATCAAATTCTATTCTTTGCGACACACTCACAAACAAAACAAACAAAGGAAAATATAATTATGGTCACAATCAATTCCGAGTGTATGATAAAATTTAACGAGTTTTTTTTTTGTTTTGTCAAAAAATAAAACCGCATTGAATATTCAAGTGTTGGAAAAGACCAAATTAAACCCACATTGTTTGGCTTTTAAAGTTTGGAAAAATTTTACAGCTCAGAGAGGTTGGTTGATTCCCAATTCAACTGAACGCCTTAACCGTTATATAGTATAATATAATAATCACTTCATTGTCAGTCTCAATCCATCAAATTATTATTAGTTTTATTATGTGCCTGGAAAAAAAGATTGCATTGAGAGGACCTACCAGAAATAACATCCATCGTATATCTATTGACAGCCTGATACAATTCAAAAGATTCCAATTCCATTAGTTTTGTTAATACATCACAAAATACACGGCTTTGTTTTTCAAAAATGTTAAAATATTGTTCCAGAATACTAAAGTGAAACGCTGGAGTAATAATCTTTCTACGCGAGTACCACTTTTTCCCTGTTAAAGATTACAACATAAATTTATTAATCACATCCAAAAATTATACTTTGTACACTATCACCTTTGCTAACAAGTAGTCCTTCATTCAACCAAGGCCTCATTAAATCATAAAGTGAAGCTTTATTCAAAAACGTATTGCCACTCATAATGCATCTTAGGTCCTCCGTGTCATGGAAAAAGAGGTTCAATTCCTGACCAATCCACACACGGTACATTTTGCCATATTTAGTGATAAACTCTCCTAGGACCTTCAAATTATCCTCCACCGGAATGTTTATAAAATAATGTGCATTGCCAAGTATTGGCCAATTCGGTGGCCCCGGAATACGATTGCCAGCCCTATTAAGCTTGGCATATTTTATTTGATAAACAATAAACGCGACACAAATTATTCCAAGGAGAAGAAATATAAACATCATTCTTGCGATATGATCTGTTTGGTTCTGAAAAATGATAACCCAATGTGATCTACTAAGTGACTGAAAGCAAGCAAAATGTGGTATTCTTTGGAATTCACGCTCACGCTCACGCATTTGTGAATCACTAATATTTTGCTATCTCATCTCAATTTAAGCACCAATGTTTATTATTCATTCCTAAAGTATACCGTTTTGTACTTCCAATACAATACGTCATGTAGTTGTACTATTATGCCGTATAATAAAGGTTTAAGTTTTGCATTCCCAAAAAAATGCTAAATGGCATTCGTTAAGAATTCATTCTGCATGAATTCTTGGTATGAAACTTAAATACTTTAACGCTCTTGTAGTAGGTTCATTTCATTTCCATCAACTTTAACATACTTGTTCACCTCTTAAATTAAATGTTTAAAATGAATGTCATCAAACAAGACTAAGAAACTTAGTTACAAGAACAAGAGCGTGCGACCCTGTCTCACATTTTAATTGAATCTTATTTTAAATTCTATTGATATTTCACGTAGAAGATTTAAAGAACAAAAATAGCAACAAAAAAAACACGTTATTAATAACCACTTAATTTTGGTCTTGATTTAAAAACCAGATAAAATACTGGCAAAGCATGTTTTTATTGGCATATTGGTATGTAACTACCTACTTGGTACGTAATTAGAAGATTTTAAATTTTTCACACAAGATTTTGTTATTGTCAGCTGAAGTGAATCAAAATAATTTTCCTAAGTAAACAGATTTACTTAAATAAAAGGCACGGCTGGGTCGCACGGTCTTGTTCAAATTAATAAAATTTTTTTTTTTACATGAAGTATCTACCTAACCTACACAGAGACAAACCGACCACATTATATAGAAGAAAAATTAGAAGATGTCTCTATGGTTTTTATAAAAGAAGATTATCTTATAAATTTTAGCCATATTTTAACCTTATTGAAAAAAAAGAAAACAAAGGAAAAATTGGATATGTCGGAGTAGGGATTACCCGTCGGCAACATACCATTTTTTAAGTTCGAAGTGTTTTGAAGTGTTTGACTTTCTCATTTATTCTTTAATTTTTTTTAAACCCAAAAATACTTCGCTAAAATTTTGAAATGAAATGATTTAAGGTGATTTAAATTTCCAGTAATACAAAAATAATATAACGATTAAAAGACAAGTATTGTTTTCTTTCTGAAAAATGGTTAATGAAGTAAGTTTTGGAAAAAGAACGATAACTTTGGCGCTAAAAGAAAATAACTGATTCCTACAAACTGACTATATACAAGTATTACTTTAAGTGTGGGAGGCGGAACTATCTTGCTCTGTTTATGCAAGAAAGGCTATTTTTTAAAAATAAGTTCTTTATTTAATGTAAAGTAATGTAATAATATAAAATATAAAAACAATTATTTAATAAGAACGACAACACTTAAAATTTAAAAATATATCTTTAAATAACAACTTGAAGGTACTCAGACCAAGTTTATGGCTACAATCAGAGAAATAATATATATTTTTTGCGCTAGCGGCTAATGAATATCCTTCGAATTAAATGAAAATAATTTGCTGCAATGGTAAAACAATTCCCGTATTAGTTTTTCATTCGTAGGTAACTCTAATATATTTGACACAAATTGTAAATATATTACAGCAAAAGCAAACATAACACAACACAAGCCATTGGTTTGAATCTTATTTAAATGGGTTGATTAAGGAAAACGAATAAGTTTCTTAACAACAAAAAATTAGAAATAGAAAATTCTATTGTTTGCCGCAAACGAATTAATAGTTTGCGAAGAACGAAGAAAGTTGATTGTTGCAAAATACTTCACTTTTGGTGTAAATATATAATTCATTTACAACAAATGATGAACGAAGAAAAATTCTTAATAATTGACTTCAAAGAGTCGTTTGACGCAAACGATTCGTTCTCTCATTTTGTTCATCTGCGTTCTACACTATAGTCATAAATTATAAAGTACGTAGTAGAATGCCAAGATACTCGCTTCGTAAGCGAGAGGTTGCAGGTTCAGTTACCGGTGTTAATCTGATTTTTTTTTTCATCTTTCTCAAAAAGTGTTTCATCCAAACGTATTTACCAATTTGCTGGAAACAAAGTCGAAAAATTGTAAAGCAAACGAAAAAGTCATTTGGGTAAATTTTTCGTTTGCCGCAAACTATCTCTCAGAGAGTTATTGCTATTTCAAGGGTGCAAATCTTATTATCAGACTCTTTTTTCCGTCAATTCCGTGTTTGTGGTTTTAAGCCTTGGAGTTATTCACTTTAATTTGATAAACGATAATCCTACAATTTGTGATTCGGTGAAGCAAAGAATGTGGATTAGGTGGCGAAGTGCGTAGTGAACTGGCTTCTGAAGCAAAGCGTTGAAAGTTTTTCGATTAAAATGAATACCTTCAAGGCTTAACTTAACAAACAAATGGAATTTACGGGAAAAAATGTCTGATGATAGTATTAGCACCCTTGAAATAGCTATAACTCTAGCCATAAGCTTATAGTTGCAGATCCTTCAGGTTGTTGTTTAAAGATAAATAGAAAAACTAAAACGGAATTTAATTAAAACTATAACTTTTATGAGAACCAGAAAAAATGTATTGGATACTTTGCTGCTCGCCATTTTTGTGTTTTGTGTTTTATGTTCTAGACTTTAAAGAACAATAAAATGCAAAGAAAACCGTCTTAAGTGAATTTTTTGTGCTATTTCACTTATGTATTCTCATGACCACAATTAGTTTCAAATAGGCTGTTTTTATTGTGACTCCAGTACTAACCCTTTCACACTTCCATCCAGCTTTATTGTAAAAATAAAGTCAACATTTTCAACTAAATTACACTGGTGTTCAAATAAATTCTCCTTCTTACCCAGTTGTAGCTTCTTCGAAGGAAATTAGTGTTAAGAACCCATATTTGAAGACAGAAATGCGCCTTCTCGAAATTATTTTTCTTTTCTTTATCAATAATTATAAAAAAAAAATATTTATGTAGGTACAAAATAAGATTTTTCTAAGCCTATAGATGAGGTCATATTGAAATATGTAATCTATTTATTATCTGTAATAGTGAATATATAAATTAATAGAAAGGGAAAGTAATAACAAGTAGAAAACAGACGTCACAAATAGATTAAATTAATTTGTTATTTGCAACTAACCTTAAGAATTCTTACATCACATTATTTTTTAGTCCTCCACACTGAAAAAAAACTATGCCTGAAGCAAAAAAGTGTGTATATCGCCAACGTTATAGCACAACGCATTTTTAAGAGAATATTTTCTCTTTTTTTTTTTGCGTGTGGAAACAAAATTGGCTAAATAAATTTGTATAATCATTCTAATCAGAAGCAATTTGGGAAAAATTAGTGTTCGTTGAAAGTATAGCATTTAATCAGGTGAAAATTTTGGTAGATAAAATGAAAATACACTGCATTATCAAAGTATGATTATCTGTTTTGAAATCTCTAAGTTTTCTCCCAATCGACTCATACAGTCATACAAAAATTATCTATCTTTAATTTGCTTCAAATAGGTTGTTAATTGCCTATCATATTTTTCATAAGTTCTTGAAAAACAATTAATAAACAATTAAATTAGACGAAGATAGACATAATGAGTGGCAGGTAATAAGTCATTATAAAGAAAAAAATTAGGTATCATTAACACGACAAACGATGTAAAATAAGTAAAATCACATCTGTCTTGCACGAATGCCATCTTTTAACTTATGATTACCCAGGGCACTTAAAGCTGATATAATTGTATAATATCAAATATGCAATCAGCACGAAAACCCAAGTTATTTTTAAGACAATCAATGCAGAATAAAAAAATATATTATAATTTTAAGATTACACTTGTATGTGTAACGGAAAAAATACTTATAAGATTGTGCTATTGGGTCTCATTGTCTCGCAGTCTCATATTTCCTTTTCAATGATAATTCCTTCACCATCTTTGGGGGAATCTTTTTGGCCGCGGATTTCCGTGGTTGGGAATGTTAAGGCTTACACTGCAATTTCATCAGCATCAGCAGTTATTTTGATGTGGTCATAGTCCGTCCGCTGTGTTTTTGCTACGTAACCCAACTTGCCGACACAACCACCACTTTTCTTATCCGCAACAAAATGGGAAATTTTACAAAAAAGAGATCTGAGATTGATACAATCCTTTTTTCAGAACACCCATATAGCTCGGATCTGGACAAATAGGTTTTGACCCGGACAATATACCTTACAGCAACGACAATATACCAAAAGTCTCAACTATTCCCATTTGAATTAGAATTTGGCAGTCTTAGGTTAAGCTATATCTATTAAACTAACATTCGTTGGGAAATCATTTAAATGTCAAAACAAGCAGAAACACCCTCTTCCGAAATTGTTGCAACAATCAAATTTGAAGGTGTCAACTGTCCATCAAAATATTTAGGGTGAAAGGTTTTTTTAATGCTCATTAAAATCCAAAATAAAAAAAATCGCATGTACAATGTACATTATCATGGGTGAAAGGGTGTTTTTTTCAATTGAACCCATAGGAATTGAAATAAATCTTTCTGATATAATTTGCTGTAGTAACTGCACTAAAGTAAAACACAAAATCAAAAATGAGTTTATATAATTTCGGCCTTTTAGTGTAACACTTTGTAAGACACATAAAATGAAAGATCTCTATGAGAGTTGTTTTTATGAACACAAGAAGTATTTATTTCATGCAGTGAAGTGCAGTGGTACATTTTAATTTCAAAAATGTACGCAAAATAACATTTCATTTCATATTCCATTTTTTTAGTTTAGAAAAGTGTGGTGGCAACTTTTTCAAAAAACGCCAAAATGGCCAAAAAAGTTTTGTAACTTGTTATTCAATAAATCTATTCAAAAAGTCCTTTTCATACATAAAAATAATGCAAAATCTCAAAAATTGTGTGCCCAATTCAAAACTCTTGTACAAATATAAAAATAATTTTTTGAAAAAATCTCGACATTTTGTAAGAAATAATTTTAATTTGTTTGTTTGTTCTGTTTCACGGATAAATGTTTAAAATTTTAGTTTATTTCTGTTTTCTTACGTGGAATTTCATGGGAGAACTTGTAATTTATGTCAGCGGCAACACTGGTCTCAGGTTGTTACACCAATAGACCACGTCTCATATACAAAAGTGCACACGTGCACAGCTTCTTTAAAATTCTAAAATATTAAAAAAAATAAAATGCACGACTGAAACGCACGAACTTGCTCTACATGAGTCCAAAGTTATTATGTATTCTTAATCGGGAACACTTTTTAAATATTTTTTTGAAAAAATATTTTTTCCGATATTTCATCAGTGAATTTTTTTCAAAATTTATTTTGTGGATGTCGATAAATAATATCTTAAAAATGGCATACCAATTTTTTTTCATTTTTTTTAAATCGTTTGAGAAATTTTTAATAAAAAAGTATTAAAAAAACCGACTCGATAGAATTTTCAAAAAAAATTCTAAAAATTTATCGTTATAGAAGAAATCATCAAAATCAAAGAAGAAATCAAAAAGTTTAATCAAAATCGTTAAAGCCGTTTTCGAAAAACTCGAATAACTCAACAAAATTTTACGGGAGGTACTCGTGTTAGATGAGATATTCAAAAACAAAAAAATAAATTGCACGACTGGATCAAACGTACTTGCTCTTATATGTAGATAAAGTTACTATACATATAGTACCTATATCGCAAGTAAAAAGTTTCGAAATTACATAAAAATCATCTCTACCAAATTTGAAGACAATCCGTTCACGCATTTGAGTAGTGGAAATGTGTACAGACGCACAGACCAACGGACGGCATGACGAAAACCACATTTTTAGTCTTCTCCATCGTAGTAATGTTGGTTTTCATTTAAACCTCAATTTTTTTACACGAAACTAATACCTACCCTATCAAGTAAAATTAAGGGACCTCACTATTTTCTATAAATTTCTAAAAAAAGGCAAGAACGTGCAACCAATTCGACCACTTATGTTTTTCCTGCATACATACTAACAATTCTAGCTCTAACGTATTATATTGATGTTTGGGTGGTTATCATTGCTAACTAGTGTGATCGATCATATAAAACAAAAATAACAAGAAAAACATGTTTCTATTATTCATACTAAAGTTTGTTTTTTATTTTGTAGTTTTTAGTTTTAGTCGAATAATCTTCATGTCACTGTCGATAACATCTTCTTCCGCCGCCGCCGCTATGTCTCTTATTTCAAAGGTTTCGGTAGTACCTATGTATATATAGGTATTATACATAGAACAGGCAATAGAGACATTTGAGTTTGAATGATGTATTGAAGAGAGATTGATTCTCAGTAGGTAAAGGGTAATTTGCGAGATGTTTAAATTTGTGTGGCTCCCGCCATGGCCATTGTGAAAAACGCGCTTAGGCTAATATCTCGAGAAGGACTCATTCTATAGGAAATTTGTAAGAACGTTTCTGATAGAACATTTGTACCTTGTAGGTACCTACATATTTTTCTCATTGGAGTTATGATCTCCAAGTTAGAGTATGAATATTTCAGTATTGTTTTAGCTTCGGTGAGTAAGGGTGTGAAGAGTTAAAAAAGACCTAGGGTCGGCATGCGAAAGAACTTGAGTTGGAATCCCCGTGTAGACAAAGATTAAAATAAAAATATATTATAGAAAACAAGTTGTGAAAATTAAAAATATAGGAAAGGAATTGAAAGCAATGGGAGAACATACTTGAAATATACATATGGACGCTGTTTAAGAATTGACTAAAAAGAAAATTCTCCTTCTTTCTGTCAAACTGGCATAACTGTATTACTTTGCAATCCCACTAGAAGGAGTTTGTTCCAGTTGCCACATGTTTCCATTTCATGAAAAATCGTATGACTCAAAAACTTAAAACTAATTTTCTGAAGAATCACGTTTTTTGAGTTTTGCCGGTTTACTAACACAGCGACGATATTTGTTTTTTTATTGAAGCTTAATACAAGCTGTACGGAGGATTTAAGAAGTTTGTAAGAAGGAGTAAGGAAGTTGTATTTAAGAAGAATTTGATTCCGATTTAAAAAAACAATTTTTTAAATACATTTAGCTTCTTAATTTCTTCTATCAGACCGCCCTTTTGCGCCTTTTTTCTACTTAAAATGAACTTAAATCTTTAATAAACATGCAAGTACCGCTTTAGAATTTTTTAATAATAATTCTTTAAGTAATTTTGCGCTACTTGTGTAGTTAAGTCGTTAAGAAAAAGAAAGCTCCCCAAATGGGTAAAAGTAATATGGGTAAAAGTTGACCTAATTTGTTTCTCATCTTATCAGTTGAATATATCTTGAGAACCTCGTAGCTAAAAAACAATCCCATGAATATAAAGAACTGTAAAACAACATCTGTTTAGCATCAGTAGAAATTGGATTCGAAAATATTATAAATGTAACAGCTGGTAAATTAGAAACCACCTCATTTTCCTTACCTCCCTCCAAGAAGAAGTGTAATTTGCGGTAATTTTGTTGTCAAAGACGGAGGTTTTACTCGCCCAATTCCATGGTTGTAACTAAATTTAGTTAAAAAGCATTTGTTTGAAGGTTTATATTATTCTGACAAAAATGCATTGGTTACTCCGGAAAGTTTCATGGATTACACGGATTTCTGCCGTAAGTATCGCAGATTATTCTGGATAATATAAAAGGCTCCTTCCTTAACTCGCGGGGATTCCCATTTAGGAAACTGAGCTTTGAGGTCTCCGAAACCTCAACTAACTAATCTAGATAATCATGTCATTTAATTTTTACTTCCATATTTTTAAAATCATTATAGCAACCTTTAAGCATATTTGAAAATTGCATTAAGAAATATCACTCACCGCAAATAATATCCAAAGCTGTGAACGAAATCAGTGGATATAATTCAACTTGATTGCAGATTTTAAGTTTTTCGAAGGATTTTATTAGCCTTCGGCTGTGTTTGTCAAATACATGAACAAATTGCTCCAAAGTACTAAAATAAAATGCCGGATTAATGATCTTTCGTCGACGAATCCATTTCCGATCTGTTTAAATACATAATTATTATGGATTAATACACTATCCTATTTAAATTTTCATTATTTACATACTTTCACTTATCAATAAACCCTGATTCAACCAAGGTCTCAAATAATCATATTGAGTTGATTTGCTATTGAAACGAGAATCACACAAAATCGCTTCGATGTCTTTCAGACTTGAAAAAAACAGATTTAGTTCAGGTCCCAACCAAATCCGATAACAATCACCATACTTAACAACAAATGAATAAAGTATATCAGCGTATTCGTGGGGTTGTTTGCCTTGATAGACAAATGCATTTCCAAATATTGGCAACGCAGGAGGGCCAGAGAATTTAGAAGCTAGTTTGATTCTTCTTAAAAGCACTTTGGCAGTCGGAAAGAATGCAACCAGAGATAAAGTTGCCAAGATTAGGAGAATTTCGAAAACCATTTTCGTTGCGAATACAAACTTAAACTAATAAATAGAATCGATTGAATTTAATAATTTTGCTTTCGATCATGATTTGAAGTAATTATAGGCCTTTCCATTCATTGGTCTTTGATGTTTGTTATGGCATTCGAAATATATGTAAATATTTTCCAAAGCTTGCGTGTCTACACGCAAAATTGATTATGTCAAATCTTATTTTTCGCAAAGCAATATCTATAAAATATATGTACATTGTAAAGTAGGTACATGGATTGCATTTATAAACTGTGGGGAAACGCAGTAGAAAAAAAAATGGTTTGATTTGGGATGGTTAGGTTAAGGTTAGGTTAAGGTGGCTGTCAGGAAAACTACTGACACACCTAGGCCAATAATAGGCCCATTGTGATACCACATAAAAAAGTAAAGGAAGTTCCTTTAATTAAACCAGTTGGAGCTTTTAATAAACCGATGAAGACTGTGAATGTCAGTCTTAATCAAGTCGCTTATATCTTCAAAGAAATATTCACCTAAGTGAATTTTGCGTCGTTGGGATAGAGCGGGGCATGAACAGAGAAGGTGTTGGATTGTTTCTTCTTCCTCCTCGTCCATGCAACTTCTGCAAAAATCGTTAGAGAAGACCCCTAGTCTTCTGGCGTGTATGCCTATCATGCAGTGTCCAGTGATGACACCTATTGTGGAGCTAATATGCAGTCTGCTTAGAGACAACAAGCACTTAGAACGCTTCGGATCTAGTACTGGCCAGATCTGTTTAGTCCTTATACAAGTAGAGATATTGGTCCATCTGTTGTTTGTCATCGTAATAGCAAACTGTTTTAGCATAAGTTTACATGTAGCGATAAGTATTCCAATATTCACCTTGTTAGGTAAAATTGGACTTACGGTTCCTTTTCTGGCTAGTTCGTCGGCTATGCAGTTACCTGGAATGTCTCTGTGTCCCGGCACCCAGAAAAGGTGAATGTTGAACTGTTCTGCCATCTCTAAGAGAGACGAACGACAGTTTCGGGCAGTTACAGAGTTTGTGGCAGCTGAACCGAGCGATTTGAGGGCTGCTTGACTATCTGAGAAGATACGAATATTCAACGTGGATATCACGTTTTCTTTGAGCCAAGACAGTACCTCATTGATAGCCAGGATTTCCGCTTGGAACACACTGCAATAGCCAGGAAGACGGAAGCAGAGATTTAGATTAAGTCTTTCTGAATACACTCCGCCACCCACCCCATTTTCGGTTTTTGAACCATCCGTATAGAAATGAATTGCTTCATCATTCAAGAATTCATCGTCATCCCAGGTAGATCTTGGTGGGATGGTGATTAGGAAGTTTTTGCCAAAAACCAGCTGTGGGGTGGTGTAGTCGGAGTGTATTGGTAATGATTTGAATGTATTCAAAATGTTAGTGTGGCCGAACGTATTGTTAGACCATTGGGATATAGATTTGAGACGAATGGCTGTACTCGCGGCCACTTGTTTGCTGTATATATCGAGGGGTGTTAGATTGAGCAACATGTCCAAGGCAGCTGAAGGTGTCGAGCGGAGTGCTCCGCTGATACACATGCACGCTGATCGTTGTACCTTGCTAAGTTTGTCCAGATAAGTTGCTTTGTCCAAAGCAGTCCACCAAACTGCTACCCCTTAAGTGATAATCGCGCTCTCACGACCGCTGTGTATAGCCAATGGGTAATGTGTGGGGATAAGCCCCATTTGTTCCCAATTGCTTTTTTTGCAAGAGAAAAGTGCCACAGTGGCTTTTCTTACTCTTTCTTGTATATTAGGCTTCCAGCTTAACTTTTTGTCTAAGATTAGGCCTAAATATTTGGCTTGGTCTGAGAAGTTCAGTGGAATACCATTAATTGTTGGAGGGTCTACCTTTGGAATTTTGTATTTTCTAGTGAAGAGGACAAGTTCGGTTTTGTGGGGGCTTACACCTAGTCCATCCCTAGATTTGGGATAGTCCCATACAATTTTCAAACTTTGAAACGAATTTAAACATTAATACACAGAACGACTGGGAGAAAACTTTAGAAGTAGAGACAGAAGAAGAAGAGTCCAGTTTAGTGTTTTTTTTTAAATGTTTTTGTTAATAAGTGTGAAAGTTTATGATTTGTAACAAATTTGTTTGTTAAAATCTTTATTTTGGCATATCCTATAACTTACATAAAAAAATTTCGATGTCAAACAGGAAATATAGTAAATTTTAAAAGTTCAAGTGACTTCAACTTAAAAATAAGTTTCGCCCAATATTGTAACCTAGGCGAAACGCATTTTAGAATTGAGAGGTCACCTGAACTTTTAAAATGAATTAATAAGTAAAAAGTAATAATAAATTGTAGTTATTTGGATACTATTAATTTCTGTATATGCTTTTGTTTAATACCTTAATAAATATAGTTTATTATACAATAATCGATTATGGATATGGGTCACTGCGGCGTATGCGTAACTTTTTTTTACCAAAAATCTGAAACGATTGATTAAAAAATTCTATCGTTAACTAAACAACTAAATCATTAAATTTTTATGAGGATTAACTTTTAAATTAAATATATAATTGGTCATTTATGAATTTTAAATAATATAATTTAGTTTTAAGCTTTTGATGAGAAAGAAAAACAGACATTCTTTTCAAAGTCTATTAAATGTTTCCCTCATATTTAATGTGCAAACGAAAAATTATATTTATTCATTCGCACTTGCTTGCACTTGAATCCCAAAATAACTATAAATTCGACGCATTCCGTTAGAACAAAATTTAAAAGATCAAAAGCATGGCTGGTTATGAAAACATTTATTCGATTGAGTGATTACGCGAAAGAGCCATAGAGGTTTTGATTTATTGCTTTTGCTTGGTATCAGCCAATCGGCCGTGTATAAATGTTGAAAGAAAAAACATAGTAAAATAAAAATCACGTATGAGCTACAGATATACATATGTATGTAAATAAGTTCTATTTTGAGTAAATTGAAAGGAGTGCATTAATGTAGAAATGTAATTTATTTTTCAAGTAAAATATGTAGTGATATGATTTAGGAGCATGTCACAATCGTGTGTATAAGTTTCTAAATTTGTCGATACTTAATAAACGACAGAAGCCAGGATTTTCAATCCGGTGTGATGCATGATACATAGAAAAGTTCTGATACTACTCGGAGAGTCAAAATCTTTTGCATTAGTTTAATTGAAATTCTGTGACCACTCCCCGCTTGGCTGACATTGCTGTCATTTACGGAATTATCAATCTGAAAAATTTAGTTTTTTGTTCTTTTCAATTTTTGACAATGTTTTCTACAATAACTGTATTGCTTTCTTTCTAAATCTTGAAAAAAGAGAATTTTACCACAAAGAATACATCTCAAAATTTTTAAAAATCAAAATATATTTCGACAACTTTTTTTATTGAAAATTAGGCTATTTTTTTAAATAAACTTGTCAAAAACACAAAATATTACATTTAGCTTGAGTAAAGGACATATCAATGTAGGTACATTTAAACGAAGTTAAAATCTAACTATTTTTATAAAAGATAAAAATAAAAACAAAATAAAAATAGTTTTATACATTTTTTTCAATATTTTTGAAAGAATCCATCTCAAATTTTTTAAAAATCAAAATAAATTTCGACAACTTTTTTGATTGAAAATTAGGCTATTTTTTGAAATAAATTTGTCAAAAACACAAAATATGTATTACATTTAGCGGTAAAAGACATAAAAGACTTTTTTCAACTTTTGCCGCTTTAATTGAACACTTGTTGTTTGTACTTTTTTTAAATTGAGAAAAAAGTTAGAAGTAGATTCCTTCAAAGAAAATCAGGGGTGGAATCATGTAAGATGATTTTATGTAGGTACATACATATGTAGTTGAAAGTCAAAATCAAGAAACTCGATCTTTGTAAGATGATTGTCATATTTGACTATCAACTTTTTATGAATTTTTCTGGTGATACCTATTTTGCTATTATGTTCATATGAAATAACAATATGTATTTCCAAAAGGGAAAAATCGGCCAACAAAAAAAAGTAAGACTTCTCAATGGTTTTTATCCAAGCTTAATTTCTTATTAAAAAAGAAGAAAAACTTAAAAAAAAAAAAATAATAATTCATTGCATAGAGAATTGAACCTGAGAGCCGAGCTTAGCTGTCAAGCACCTAACCTCTGCGCTACCAATATATAAAAAAATTGGCGATAGTTAAGGTAAAAACGCTTAATTGATTTTTTATGTATTTTTGAAACTAATACCAATTATTCAAACATATTTTATGACCACCCCGGATTTTGTTAAACAAGATTTTACAATATTGTCGCTATTTACACTCAATATAATAAAATAGGCAAATAGGTACTCTTTTGGAATGTTTTACTCCCGGGGACGTTAGCTTAATTTGCAGCATTCGCATTAGGATCAATTATAGAGTTTATCAGTTGAACTATATTATCATTATGAGGAACTACTTTACCATTTCTACAAAGTCTTCTTCTAGCAGAGAATAACCAAATAAAAAATATTGCTAAAATAGTCCTTACTACCACTGCAACACTTTCGTCGGATTCTGTAATAGGGGTTATAATTTTTATAGAACTGGGGACTAAACAAAAATTACCTACTTACTCTTTCAACACATTTCTTGTACTTTGATTTCTACGGAATTGGCCCCAAAAAATTACAGAAATATACTAAAACGATTCCTTAATATTTCTCGCACTGCATTCTCTCAAATTCGATATAAAATAGTAAAAAAAAGCAGAAATATGTTATTTTAATACTATAATTACTTTTATTCACTTCGTTTTTTTTTATTTTGTTTTAAATATATATGTATATATAATTCCTTTAGAAAAAATTGAAACGCAATAATACAATAAGTACAAGGTTCTCATTTCACATGTTTTTTTTTTTCATTTGTATGTTTCATAAAAGGATCAATATTTATACAATGAGTTTTTTTTTCATTTTTAAATATAATAATAAATATTTTAATTGGTTTTCTGTCAATATATAATATACAAGAAGTAATATATAATAATTTTGTCATTAAGGTAATTTTTTTTTATAAATTTTTCAATAATAAATTGAAAGATTACAAACGCGGTTATGCACTTTGGTTTCTTATTTTTGTTTCCATTTTTTTTTCAACGTTACTTATGTTTTTTTTTTGTTTTTAACAAATAATTGAACAACACTTTTTTTATCATTCCAAGAGGTAAAATTTTGGGAAAATAAAATCGAAGAAACTAATGTTATAATTAGTACATTATTGTGTTTTGTATATTTTTATACATTATATATAATTGATTGACCTACTTATTTAATAAGTTCTAACGTCTTATTCTTTGATTTGTAATTATTTTTATAAATTTTGTTCACTGTCAATAAGTTGTCAAATTTATATATGTAATATATAAACTTATTTATATCCATATATACACATGTGTGCACATATATAAATATTTATATATATTTATGTATTATATCAACAGAGCGTAATTTAACACATATTTTTATTCTAGCTTATTACAAGTTGTATTTTTTTTTATATTAAATTCTCCAAGTCCGTTTTCGTACTTAACTGTTTTTAATAAATAAAAATATATAATATACATATTTTGCTATGAAGACTATATATAGGTATATAGTATATATTTATGAAATCGGAAGGTACTTGTTTAAGAAAAATATTTTTTTTTTTTTAAATTTTTCATTTCAATAAATTAAAAAAAGGAACTTGAAATATTATTTTATATTTTTGTTTTGTTTAAATAGATTTGAAATTTAATATATTATATAATGTATAAGTTTTTTTTCTTAGGTAAAGAATTTTTGTTGGGGAAAACTTAATAGTTTTGTAAAGATTTCATAGAAGGAGGGATAGGTTAGGTATAGTTGAAAATTAAACAAGAATTAAGTTAATTTGACATTATTTTATGAGCAAAGGTTATTCAAATCGAAATCAATTAAAAAAAAATATTCAGGTAATTTCTTATATTTCCATGTTTTATAATAACACAAGCAGGCAATATTATATTATAAGATCGTAATCTAATGTATTTCGTTGTAGACCAAAATTAAAGAAAATCACATTTCTTTGGGATAATCTCAAGAACAAGCAAAATGTAATAACATCATCACTTAAATGGATATTTTTTAATGAAGCATATCACTGTTTTTAAATATTGACCGTCTTTATATTTTCATACACTACATAAATTAGCACATTTCATTGGAAGAAGTTAAGGGCGAAATGGAGTCCTTAAAATGATAAAGGCAACAAAATCTGCAATCTATTTCGTCCATCGTTATATTTTGTTTTAATGTTATATTCTAAGTTATTTTTAAACAGTTTATATTTATTTGTATAAAGATCAAGAAGTTAAAGGATACAAAATTAGGAGTTAAGTAACTTATAACATGATTTGGTAACTAATTTAATATTAAAGTAATGAAACTTTATTTACAGGTGCTTCGCTAAGTTCTTATGAAATTAACGAAGCATTCCCCCTGTATCGAATAATAATGTGGTTTATATTTTGTTGCTAATTAGTTACAGATATTTTGATTTTTTCTGTGACGAAAAAAAAGGGTACACAGCGACACATGAGAGTACCCACACTAAACACTACAAAGCGTTTTTCTTTTGAAAGCCCTTATTGAACTGTCGGGCGACAGAGCAACACTTTAGTTTCGGCAATCCCTAATACTTCAGTGTAATTAGGTTTGTAAACTATCAATTGATAATGGATACAGATTTTAAAAAAATTATCTCCAATCGAATATGATTGGTGTAACCGAGAATGATTCCAACTGTTAATCTTTGAACAACAGCAACTTAAAGGTACTACCACCAACATGGATAGAGTTATAGCTATTTCGAGGGTGCCATCCTCTCATCAAACTCCTTTTTTCCGTCCATTCCATAATGTTTGTGGTGCTAAGCCTTAAAGTTATTCATTTTAATCGAAAATCTTTCCTCCTATACCCAGGTAGAATTCGAACCCACTTTTGTTAATTAAAACAAAATTGATAAACATCTTTTCAATTAATAAGGAAATTTCAAAATTTATCAATGGATAGTTGACAATTGCAATAGGGTTTAAAGATTTTATGGAAATGTTCTTGACAGTGTCCTAACTGATGTCTGAAAAGTTCTAACAGTTTCCCATAACAAAAAATCTAATTAATTTCACAATATTGTTCGTATCAAGGATTAAGTTTGAAAGTTCGAAAAATACGACTTCCTTCTTGAGTTAAAACTCAAGGCTTTGCGATTTAATTTAATTCAACTTTAATACTTTAATCTAAATCCTTCATTTCTATCTTCTATAAGAAATAAAGTGGGTGTTATCGTAACTAAAATGTTCCCTGGAAATGTTTCTCACCATCCGAATTTTAGAACCTGGATAATAATTAAAGGGAAGATTCACGATCGCTGAAAATATTCCGAGTGAAAAAAAAATATTTCCAGGGAAACAAAATTCCCCTCATGATTCACGATAGGGCACATTATTAAAATCCGTTTCCGTTAAATTACTTAAAAAGGGAACAATAGGGCCCGTATTACGATTAGCGAAACAAAAGACAAAAAAAACCATAGCCGAGGAAAACGATAGTCACGACTTTAACTGATTATAAATTAACTATTTATAATATTATGAATAGCAAAATAAAACCAAGACCGACTGACAAGCACAAAAAGTACGAAACAAGTGACATTCAAGTCAAATACGACTACAAGTACCATTTTTCATAAACGATTATCGTAAATCGTAATCGCAATTTTACGAAAACGAGATATTTTGAACGATTGTAGTAATACGAGCCCAGAATTCGTAAAATTTATGTAGATTTGGAGATGTAGGCCAAACAAATTATTGTAAGTTAAATAAAATTACATTATTTCATGATTGAAATGAACAAACACTTCATCAGACTGTGAATGCCTGCAAAGTGTTCAAATAAAGTAAGAACTACAATAGACGGAGCACAACAAATGCGGTCATAGAAAACCAAACGAATATAAGCAATTCAATGGACGTGTCCATTAGGGTGCTTTCATTTTTGGGACTATTGTTTTTTCCCATTCACTTCCCAAACTAAATTCTGTTGGAAATACCCAATAAAAAAATCATCTAAAATATGAGCCGCTACAAAATAAAATTTAAAACTCGCCCTCAGCGTATGAAGATTTTTCATACGTCAATTTAAGCTCCGTTCTTAGAAATGTCGTCTATAACTCAGCAGCATTTTACGGCGACTTTTTTACTGGAAAGTTAATCACTAAAATTTTGTTGTTTACATTTTCCCTGTAACTGCAACTTTTTATGCAATCACAGCAAAAAAAAAAAAAAAACAACAAAGTTCCATAGGCTTCCATCTATTATAGTTCTACATTAAATCAAATGAAGGGCTGCGGGAAAGAACGATCTGAGTCACATCGATTCTCTGTACATTATTTCAATTTTATGCTTTCAAGTCTGAAAAACTGTTTCATTATTCATTTTAATTTTTGTAGTTTGGAATGTGTTCTCTTCTGTTTTGTGGAGTTTGATAGTTATGAATTAAATCAGTTCAGGGCAAGTTCAATATTGTTACTTTCAAAGAAATAAAAAAAAAACAAAAACAATTAAATATCATTCATATCCGCGGTCAAATAAACTTTTAACATGGGTAGTTGGTTTTTTTCATTAGTACGAGCAGTAAAGAATTTAGAAAAATCGATGTAAAGATATAACTACTATGTATTGCTTTAAAAAGGGCATTATCATGTTTTATATCTAAAATTCAATATATTTATGTATATATTTTGTTCACATATAGAAAACAACGTTTTCATTCATATTTATCATATTGTTGTTAAGTCCTTTAATTTGGTCACTCAAATTTTACTACTAATTTTTGTTTGTATCTAATATTTAACTAATTGATCTTGATTTGATTTTTTATTTTTTTTATTTAAAGTATCGTCAAAATTATTTAACTATTTTATTTGCTAATTGTTTATTCAATTTTTTTTATTATTTTTTGGTGAAAATCCTACAACTCTAAAACTCTAATAGTTGTAAATCTTTTCGGGCAGTTAATGTTTGTTTGAATAGTGATTTTTTTTTAATTATTTTTTTTTTTTATATATAACTATGATTCTTGTCCACTTTATAATAATTTTCCCCATTTGAACAATATTATTGTTGGATTTGTATTCTCTTACATATATATAGGTATGTATATATATACTTTTTTTCTTTCTTAAATTAATAGCTAATTTAAGCGCTATGGAAGTCTGTTTATTATATTAATTAATTAATATTTTATTCATTTTTTTCAATAACACATAATTTTGTTTTTATTCTTAAAACAAATTTTTATATAATATATATTTTTTGTTTATAAAAATAAATAAATAATTTCAATTCAATTCAACAAAAATATATGTATATCTATTCATTGCACATTAATTCAGATTAAAAATACTATACGTATCGACATCAATAAAAATAAAGCTTTATTTTCATTCGTTGTGCAAATCGTTAAAACAAAAATAGAATTAAAAATTACAGATCACTCGTTGACAGAAAAAAAATATAATATAATAAATAATTAAACTATTATTATTCAGTCATAAAAATGTAAGGTACAATTTTTTTTTAGAGATCTACCGTTTAAATATAATACACTCTGATTTTGTTTGTTTGTTTTTTAACTTAAATTTAATATAATAATCTCTATCGTGGATTTGATAATTCAAAAAGGTTTTTACTCAAATTTATTCCTTTTTTTCAAAATTAATTACAATACCAAATCAAGCGAAAATCAAATGTGATACAACTATCCTCAAATACGAACACTTCTTTTATCTCTTGTTCTCCATTCAATGCCTTTTTAGAAAATTTAGAAGATGTGTTCCAAAATGTAATATTATTATGAAAAAGAAAAAAAAAATATCAGCAGGATATGGATCGAAAAAGTTAAACACAATATTTAGTAAAGAGAACTACAACTTTTTCTTAGATAATTTTTTTTATTAATTGGGAAAAATACCATAAATCAACTTATTGTTTTTTTTTTATTTTTATCTTTTAAAAAATAATTGGATTTTCATTAAGCTTGGTTCAGTGTAAATATTTTTCAGTAAAATATTAATTTTTGATTTTTTGACGAATTCAAGGAAGTTGACGAAACAATTTTAGATTTTTTTAAAAACATCTAGACGGCGTTCTTTCTGTTAAATCCGTTGACACAGAATAAGTAGATAAAATTCTGTCAAATTTAAAGCTTTATTTTTGATTTTATTTAAGTTAATTGAGGAGTGACTTTTCAAAAGGCGATAAAAACACTTTTTGTCATTCCTGAAAAAATCGAAAAAAAAACAAAAAGCAAAATTGAAATTTTCCACATAGGATTTCAGGTTTGCACCTATATGCCGAGGTAAGTTGTTTATTTTAACCTTACATAAACCCACTCAACTAAGCATTGTAGTATAGAAGACAAAACTAATTCCTAGCAAAGCAAAGGAAATATAAAAAATTTAAATGTAAAATGTATCGCTATCGCAGCGGTGTGTTTCGGATACTAACGCCGTAGCGATTGAAATCGGCATCGCCAGTCCCATTTTATGCATAGGGACACAAGGCTAAGTGGGCCCTCAAAAGGCTTTAACCAAGCCAATACTTTACATTTGAAAAAATACATAAATTTAACTGATGTAATTTTAGTTTTCATTTTGCAAACGTTTACGTAATAATCTAAGAACTCTATTATTTTAAGTGACAGCCATTAACATAACACCACATGGAACCCAGGTTCAAACAACTTTGAACTGCCAAAAACTACAAGTAGTTTAGAAAAAAATATATTTTTCGAAAGCGCTCAGACCCGTGGGGCCCCACATGATTTAAGACGGTCATGGCCATTACAATCGCCATCGCGTCGGTGTGTGAGATCCTTTAAGATTGTATTTAAAAACATCACAGCTATTATGGAAAATATTGTCAAAAATTAAAACGAAAAAACGCTTTTTATAATTTCGATTTGACCGTAGCAACCAAATATACTCGTTGTACGTTGTTCATCTAAATGTGAATTGTTTTTTATTGTATCAGAAATGCTTTAACATGAAAAGTTTTCGAGATTAATTTTTTTTTTGAAGTTCCAAACAAAAAAACTCTAGTTTTTGCGATGTTTTCGGTAAAGATTTTAATTTCAATCTCAGAAGCAAGACCACACAAATCTCTATTAATGTATCAACTTTTATTTAAATTTGTTTTTTTTTTTTATAAGCTTTTTGCATGTTGCCATGCAGTGCAGTTTGACTTCAATTTACATTGAAGGTTTAAAAGAAACAACAACTAATTTGTTTTATAACTTAAGGTAACGCAGGGACCAATCTGCTCATCAGACTCCTAATATTTTTTTTATTGAAAAATAAGGCTATTTTTTCGAATTAAATTCGTCAAAAATTAATATTTTGCTAAGACGGGTATTACACGGCCGCATGTTTAGTTGCGCATGTATGAAGTGCAAAAGAGAAAAAAAAATCCAATTTTATGAATGTTTTATTTCCTTTCTCTTTTGCACTTCATACATTTGCAACTAAACATGCGCCGTGTAATACCCGTCTAAAAAAAAAATATTATGAATACAAAACATAAAAATTTACATTAAAATCAAGTCCAATAAAAATCCAAAAATTTTGTAAAAGATAAAAAAACAGAAAAAACAATTTTGGTATTTTTTCCCAATATTTTTGAGATTATATGAAGAAAAAAAAAATTATGTAAGCAAAAGTTGTAGATCTCTCTCTCGATAGGTCTATATGGAAAGAAATTGTAAGAAAGACACGATTCAGAGAAGCATTCTTATCGGGTCTTACTACGCGATCGCGTAAAGTTATATGAATAAAATTTTGAAAAATATCAATTACACCCACGATAGAGTTAGATTTAAATCATGTTTTAAAATTTCAACAAAATAAATATTTTCTTCAATTACTTCTACAAAAATTATAATAATTATTAATTATTAGATATAACCTAATATTGATTTTATTCTTTATTTTTAATCTATATTTAATCTAAATATTTACACAAGCTTATGTAAATTATAAATAAGGATAATGATACGATTTTTTCCTGTACAGTCCATCAATGAGTCCAGAATGGTTGAAGACTGCTCTCACACATGAAAAAAAGAAAGAAAACGTACATAATAGATTAGCATAATACATGATCTTTTAAACAACAGAAAAAAAATACAACTTAGAAAATGGATTAACAATAAAAATGTTCACCGAATAATAGATTTATATATTCATTTTCTTTTTAACATCTGGTGTTAGAACAAAAAAAAAAATAACAAAAAAAAAAAAAAATAACATCCTCAAGATTTATTAAGGTGTACATTAATGCAGTGTCATTATTTTAATTTGCATACATTCATATGAAAATAATAGCTATTACTAGAAAAGAAATAGAGGAGGACTCTATTTTTAATACTCTTTGGTTAAAAAAAAAAAAATAAAATTGGTAAAAAAAAGAAAAGCTCGTAGTATACATACATTTTAGCTTAGCCTAGTAGTTTTGTTTTTTTTTGTATTGAATATAGGTACATAAAAAAAATAAAAAAAAAAATCTCACCTTCATCCAGGCTTTTTCGTGTTTTGTTGACAATAATTCATTTTTACTGCTACTTATTTATTTTGCTGAAGGAATTCAATGTAAATGTTGTAATTTCTTGTATAATAAAATGTTCAAAACGAAGGGTCCAAGTCTTTTTTTTTTTCTTTTTAATACAAAACATACTCCACTAACAGACTTTTAGATTCAAGTACGTTTGAATTTTTCAAGGGACATAACAATTTCTTATTTAATAAGAACGCATCTCCCATAAAAATTAGTTTTTTTATATTAAATCTGTACATTAATACGTCAACAAGAATTCTTATGCTCTCTTGTTCACTTAACGCTAATGCATTTTAATAATTATTGTTTTATTGGAAAGATCAATATTAAAACATTTTTTTTTTACTGTAGTGAATTTAAAAAAAAGAAACATTTTTGGAAAATATCGCCTACTTCAATTGTCGGTAGTTACAATTGTATGACAAGATGAATAAATTGCCTATAAACTATTGAGTACTTCTGTTCCAGTACCGAAAATATCACAGCCCTTTACAGGAATAAGTAAATTCTCGGTCCACATTTGCGTAAAGATGCTGGCATATATCCTAACAAGATTTCATTAATTAATCAGCCATAAAATTGAAAGAACTTTTTGTGACAGCTGACCAATCACAGATCCGCAAATTAATTAACTATTTAGTCCCTGAAATTTCTGAACCTGTTATTTTCTAACGCCTTTAAATACGTGAAACGTCAAACAATACGGAAAATAGTATTGTGAAAATTTGAAAACGGTTGATATTTTGTATTATTCAGGATTTTCTTTTATTTCAGCACATAACCGAGTCCTTGGTCAGTCAGAGTAACCACCTTAGGGGCCAGTTAAAGCTATCATTGAAATGAATAATTAATGCATTATTTTATTATTTTATTTTTTGCATAATTTTTTTTTACTAAAAGAAAATACGTTTTTTAATGATAAAAATCTATTTCAATGAACAGATGATGTTTATTTCTGAATTTGGAATACAATCGTTTTACTGATGTAGTAATGTGTTCGATTCTCTTTTTGTTCTTATCCATCAGTTTTGCTTTCAATGAACAACTCTAACCCCAAATGTCTTCTAGATTTGTTTTTAGAATTGTTCACTGACCGGAATTTCTCAATAATTGCTATAACTGACTTGTCAAAATCCACTCTACTGATATACTTCAATGATATTTATAACTGGCCCCTTAGCAGCACCAAGATTGTAATTCATCATAAACCAGGCAACAGGTCGCAGAGGTTTAAAAATAGTTTTACAAAAACTTAAAAAAAAAAAAAATACTTGGACCAGACATACCCATTAGCACTCAAAGAGATACTTTAGCGCCCCCTGATTGCAAAAAATAGGCACTCTTTTTATGAAGCAAATCAAATTTGTATGAAATGTAACTTTAACTTAAATTCCTTACTTATTATGTTAAAGGAATATGTTTTATACGAATATATATTATATAATTAAATTAAAATCAATCGCTATATCTCGCAATCAGTTGACAATATGATGATATATTTAACTTTATAAAACATAGCAAACTATTCTAGCTAAACAACATTTAAATTCGTTCAGCAAAATAAAAGAAAATATTTCAAAAAAAAATATGTATTTTGTTAATAAACATTGTTAGGCATCCCCTAGAAAAAAATAAAAAAAATATTCAACCCGAAGTGAAAGTCACAAAAAAGAAACGTCTTTAAATAATAGAAGTTGAAGTGGTTGCTTATAACGAAGTTTGAAGTTTTATAGAAGTCTGCTATGATGTTGATTTAGAACGCACTTTTTGTATTTTTGTAAATTATTAGCCTGCTTTTTCGTACTAAATTATTCACCCACACTTATATTTTAATCGGAAAACATAAACAAAACCACAGAAGTCTGAAAAATAAACCTGCCAGACTTTCGAATTTGAATCTGGACGCGTATACCTATAAAACTGCATACTCAGATTTTGGTTATACCTCCACTCCTAAAATTTGCTGTCGGCTCTTAGACCATAACTAACGTGTAATACATATTGGTATACGACTTGCAATGAAAAAGTGTGTACACTTGCAATGCAGGGATCCAGCGTTGACAAAATAGTTCTTATTTTGAAAAAAAAAATCACTGAATTAAAGTTTTCCCATCTTTTATTGAAAAGTTATTGATTTTTTGAAATTTCAGTTAAGGGTTCCCTTACAAAATTTGACTACTTGAAATTATTTTGTTAAAAGTCTTTTCACGGTCGTTTTGAAGATAATTCTCATACATTTCTTTGCTGTTTATATGGTTTAACAACAGGTATTTTTGCATTCTGCTTTTTAATTTCATAGTTACCAGAAAAAAAACAATACAAAAATATGTTTAAAAAATTATAATCGGACAGACCAATTTTGTTTCATACTTGAAATGTAACGGTCGTGACTGATTATAAAAACAACAAATTCGCAAATAATAATAAGAAGTGAATTGTTTTATTTTGATTTACTAGTTAGTCACTCTTTTCTACTTTCTTTCCCCAAACCATTATGTTTTAAAGCTTAAAATCAAGACCCAGTTAAACTTTTATGTTCTTCTTGTAACGGGCGTGTTTTTAGTATTTTTATACTATTCAATATTGTTATGCGAAATACATAAGATTTATAACAATTTTTTTCTACAATTCTAATGATAGTTGGTATATATTTAAAGTTTGATGGTTTTGGTCTTTTAACAAAAGATAATACCTATCCACTGTTCATTACATTCGTGTTTAAGAGCAATGATAAACTAGGCTTTACGCTGTTTTAGGATTATCCAATGTTTACCGAACGTATACACACTTTGGAGCTTAAAAAAAAAAACAGGGAAAAAATATGGAATTACCCATTTGTGAAAAAAAAAAACTTAAAAAATACAATTATTCTACTTAATGCTTTAAACTATCAACAAGGATTCAAAAGGATGTACGTTTTGCACTTTATCAAATAAAAATTATGATTGATCGACAAATAACAAGTTTCTTTTTAAATTAACCTGCCTTATTATGTTTTCAATGAATTCGCAAAATGGAAACCATGAATAATTTATTGTGAAAAAAAAAAAAAAATCAACACCATCTATTGTATGGTACATTTTTTGTACTCTAAATAAATTTCATAAGCTGAATAAGGAATAAGATATAATGATTAACATAGCACAACAAATATATGTATAAGCAACATCCACTTTCAATCTTCTAACCCCATCAACACCATTAACTTGTTACAAATGTTTATTTTTTTTTTAATTCCATTAGTTGTCCATTTACTTTTATCTAAAAAAAAAAAAAAAAAATTATCCACATTTATGAATCTTTATTTATAATTTCACGTTTTCAAATATACTTATATAATTTTATAAATGTTTAAACACATGTATGTACTGTAATAATTAGAACTTGTAATATTAGTTAATTGAAATATGTACGTAATTATATTTTTTGTCAAATATTCAAATATCTTATAATGTTTAATCCTATTTTTTTTATACTGGTGTTTTTGTTTTTTTTTTCATATCAATTTTCGAACACTGACCAATTCTTAATATATTTATTTTGTTTTCCTCTATAAACTAACTTTCAGTTTGAATATAAATTTCAATGTTAAACGCACACAAAACGAAAAAAAAATATGTTTCATTATATTTATTTAACCTAATTAAGTTTATCGTGGATACAAATTTTATTTCCTTTGTTGAAAAAAAAAATTAAAAAAAAGGTTGGATGGAAAATTTATTTTATGGTTTGGTTTATAAAAAAAAACTGCTTTGACATATCCACACGACAGAGGAATCGAACCTTTTTTTCGAGAATGAATATGGATATTGGGTTTTGGTGGATTTGGCTGTCACAAGGAGAATAAACAAAAAAAAAATCGGAACTTTAAAAAAAATGTCGATATTTGAACAACTTACGATTAGTACTAAAAAAAAAGTCTAACTCGAATCAATAAACGTTTGACGAGACAAAGCTTCGTACGTCAATTTTGTTGATCCCTACAATCGTTGTTTAATGGGTGCCTATTATCTGCTAATAAAATTGGAAAATTTTCACTAATTCAGATAGCCATAGGAAGATGACGGATTCCAACAGTCGAACGATTAAATGCCTGCCTTAAACACAAGTGGTAGGAAGTTACAAAATAAGTGAAACTGCTTTCCATCATCGAAAAAAAAATTGAAAAATAACTGTATGTATTTTTTGAAATGTGATCTTCGTTAAGAAAATTGTAAAAAAAAAACATATTTCCCTACAACTATTAATCCCCAGCTGATCAAAAGGCTGCCGAGCTTGAAAATCATTAGAAAGTAAAAGTAAGATTTTCGATAAATTTTCAAACACCGAGGAAAAATAGTTATTTAACTGTTAGAAATCTAAATCTATTTTTGAAGAAGAAAAAAAAAATATTTTAAAATTATTTCCTTTTGTTAAAAAAAAATGTTAATTATTATTTTATTGTTATGAACAAAAAAAAAAAAATGATTCAACCCTATGATGGTTGTTTTTTTTTTTGTTTCTTTCAAACTACGAATGTAATTATTATTAATTAATGTTTTATCATGTTTGTTTTTTTGTTTTCCAATAATTATATTAGATGATGATAAATCTTTTCATTTTTGCATTTTTTATTTATGCATTAGTTTTCTTTTTTTCATTCTTAGAAAAAATTAGGATTCTGATATGGATGTACTTTTTGGAAACGTGTTTTTGGTCTACCTCTGTGCACCATTGAATTGTAGGCATTCATGTTCATGTTCATATTCATGTTCGCTGGAACTGGAGGTGCTGTCATAAAGCTGTGTGCTTTCGCTTTGCCGTGCTCTTCTGCAATGCGGACGGACAATGGTTGTGACGCACCCTCCGGTATAACATTGTTAAGAGCCGAGATTGCTTCTTGGGCTTCTTCGCGTTTGTTAAATCTATAATAAATGAAAAAGAAGAGAAATATTAATAAATAATTTCGAAATGGAATGTTTGTAAAAAAAATATGATTCGGTTTTAAATTTTTTTGTAATCGCAATGTTTCTTCAAAATGAGTAAAGCCATGGAAATTAATGTCGAATTCCTTTAAAAAAAAAAATTGTTTTTGCAGCGATTTCACGACAATTTTTTTTTTTTTTTTCAAATCATATTCCTTTAAAAAAAATTGCTGCAAATAAATTTGAAAACGCTCTTGTTTGAATCTATCTCTTTTTAGAAAGATTTGCAGGAATTTACACACACACTAATAAGGGATGACATCAATCAAACAACAAGATGAAATTTTCTGGCTTTTCTTGATTATCCCATTTTAAGTGTTAAGGAGTGAATATTGTAAAATAACGCATATATTTTGTTAAAAATAAAATAAAATAAATTCAAAGAATTTGTATATGAAACATTTTATTTCAAATTCATGTTGATAATTTTTAATGAGAACTAGCAAAAGGCACTCAGAACCCTATTCAAAACACATTTATGAGATTTCAACACTTTTTGTAAGAGATTATTCCCCTTATTTTACTCAAACGTCTTAACAAAATGAAATAGAAACATAGCACAGTCATCCAATATAAACATAAAATGTAAAAAAAAATATAATATTATGACAAAAAAATATAATATTAGGACAAAAAAATATAATATTAGGACAAAAAATGTGTTTAATATAAACAATAAATTTAAAATTATTCTATAACCAAAAAGTAATGTGTTTTTGGTGGTAAGTGCAATTGGTGGTTCTAAATTTTATGATTTTGTTTTTAATTCGGTTAGGATTGAATTTGTGAAAAAAACTCATCCATCTCCATAAAATATTGAGTAGGCAAAATTTCAGAATCTGTTTTTTTATAATCAATCCGAAAATATATTTCATAAAACTAATTTCGCAAGCACTCTTAGAAGTAAATAAAAAAAAAAAATAAGAAACTTTATTTGTACAAATAAACCACATTTGAAATTTTTTTTTTTTAATTTTTGACCGGATTCAGTAGGAATCCGTTGAGGGTAATGAATCAGTTTTTTTTTTACTGAATTCGATCAATCGACTTAATATAGATCAGATTTAACTTATTGCTCAGATTATAGTATCTACTGGTTAATCCAGTAGCCTTATATTTTAGATCAGTGTTTCCCAACTTGAGGCATACGACCCACAGAATTTTACATTCTAAAAAGAATCTAATCGAAGTCAAAACGAAATTCTTTGGTTTTATTAATATCTTAGGGGTTATAGCGATCATTAAAAAGCATCAGTTCAAAAAAAATAATATTTAAATTTATTTGCCATCGATTAGTATCAGTTTTATGTTTCAAATATTTGTATAGCATACAAAATTATCCAAATGAATCTTTTTACTGATCGCTATAACTGGCCCCTTAATTGAACTATGTACAGTACATAGTTGCTACCATCTACGTTGATTAAATAACTAAAGCATTTTTTTGTTATGTTTTGTTTTTGTTTGTGGGAACATCGAAACACGACACGAAGTTGACTTTCAAAAAAGCTTTAGTACAGTCAAACGATTGTGTTACAAGGTTGTAGGAGACTCAGTGAAAAAATTAGTTCGTACCAAAAACAAAAAAAACCTATGAAAAATGATGCATTTATGAAAATCGATAGAAATGTATCACTGGTAGAGTCACGGACACACAAAATATGCTAGGGGAAGGGTTAATTTGGCCTATATCCGAATATCTGAAATTAATACAAGGAAACTTGATTTGACTTTACTTTTGACAAGAACTGTTAAAATTGATTAAAGATGTGTTTGCAAAGAGCGGTTGGATTACATGTCGGAAGCAAAATTTTTAGTTTTATTTGTATTTTTTTTTTTTTTTTTAAACAATAGTCTTACCTCACAAAGGCTACACCTCGGGGTTTTCCGGTTAGTTTATCGCGTAGGATATTCTTTTGTACAATTTGTCCGTATTTACCGAATATGACATCTAATTGATCTTCGGTAATTGTTCGTGGAAGATTCGTGACATATAAATTTGTGTCTTTAATTTGTTCGCCACCTGGTCGTGCTAATGAAACCTGTAAAATTAAATTATTGTTTTTTTTTATTATTAAATGTGTGAGTAAGCCAAAAAAAAAAGGTAAAAACAAAAATGTAACATCCTCTGAATCTCGCATTTGTAAAGTGTCGAGACAGCATATCTGAATTCACAAAAGATCCATGAAATATGTTATACGGACAAGTATAAATAAGAAATATACAAATGTTTCAGCTGAGCACATGATTATATAAAGGCAAAAACAACTTCTTCTGTAGTATGTCAATGTATAATACTCTACAAAAAATAATGCACAATTTAAAAGAAGAAGAGAGTGGGCCATCTTCAGCCATATAGTCGTCATAGTTATCGTCGACACGACACCATTCAAATTGCCGACTACTTGGATGAGAGTATACATGCGACCACCTCCTACTACAAATCCCACAAAAGCATACAGAATCCAACAATTGTTAAAAAAAAAGAAAAAGAAAAGGTGGCTTGGGTTTAGTGTACTTTCTTCCGAATGCTCTCTGTGTGGTGTGGAGTGTGCAATGCCAGGACAATGTGATAACAACCAAGAACTGGGCGTATGTTTGTTGGTGTCATGTAGCATGAAGTGTCTGCAAGGATTTCTTTATTTCCAGTGCAGCAACAGCAGAAGCAGCAGAAAGCATTGTTGCGATGGATTTGGTTAATCCGCACAATAATCATACCATGCCGACTCTCTACGGCGTGTGTCCTTTTCACTTCCTCTTTTTTTCTAGGTAGTAGTTTATTTTAAACATAATTTTTTTCTTTTCTTCATTGTGTCCTCGAGAGTCATCTCTTATTTTTGTTTGTGTAACTTTGTTGTGCGGTAATGGCAGAGTATACCTTTAAGGTAAATTGGATCCGGTATATAGTCGTTCTTTACATATAATAACAACACAGAGCATATATGTTTGTATGTAAGTACTGTACATAAAATGAAAATGAATGAAATGAAATAAAAGAATGGAAAGTTGTTTTATTTTTATGAAATGAGTGAGAGAGAGGGCAATAGAATATGCTAAGAATTGAAGTTGTTTCCTTGATTTTTCTTTTTGTAGAGGTCAAGTACTTCTTCCGTGAGAGCAGTTGATATTTTTGAGACTAGAACTGTCTTGTGTTGATTTTAAGATGTTGCAAAAAAAAAACACATCATTTTTATAATTAGGAAAAAAATATAATCATCACATAAACAAGAACTTGAACTATTTTTTTTGATTTTTCGACGATCTCTCAAAACTTTAAGTTTCTGGATAATTAGTTGGCATTGAACAAGACACAGTCAGTTTGTGGTCCTTATCCTCTCGTCTTAAATTATTTGCTAGAACAATAATAACAAAAGTTGGTTGGTACAACTACAAAACACTAAACGCGTCATTGAATTTTTCTTCCCACTTGAATGTATAGTGCCTATTAGTATATTTTATATTGGAAAGCATCCACGAGACCATTGAAATAATAATAATTAATGGATGAGAGAATATAGGTTGTGTGTCTAGCTAATGCTTAACCAATTATTTGATTTTTTTTCGTTTTGCGTTATTCTTGGCAATGTGCTTTGGCTGTGGAAAGACTAAGTTTATGCTGGCACAAGAACCATAAACAAATGAATTGAAGGCTCTTCAAGAGGTGATTTTCTAT
The DNA here is from genome assembly GCA_948107695.1 of Meliscaeva auricollis. Taxonomy (NCBI): domain Eukaryota; kingdom Metazoa; phylum Arthropoda; class Insecta; order Diptera; family Syrphidae; genus Meliscaeva; species Meliscaeva auricollis. The sequence goes on along the minus strand of OX403619.1, from coordinate 40,835,837 downwards.
GAGTGGTGGTTTGTAGTGGATGTTGTACTATGTTGGTATTCTTTCCCAGAATAAATGTTTATTTTGTTCAAAACAATCGAAGGAGCAATTTATTGATCCAATCGCTCTTTGAATTAATATTGCAATAAGGGTTTTTTTTAAGATAAGGTACTGTCAGCAATTTATCACCTAGTTTAATTAACAACTTACGAGAGTTGATAAAAATCTTGACTTGAGTAACGACTATGAATTCCGCCTCAAAAACAGTTTTTTTTTTTGTTTTGCATAATCATCTTTTCGTGTAACTTTACGTTTGAACAAATTAAAATGGAACACATTTCCTACTTTCCTACTTTATTTGTAAGAGTTATAAGTAACTGACACATTTAACAGCCTCTTAAATTTTTATATGTAGTTTTTTGTATGGAACAAACGTCATTTTATGGTTTAAAAGCCGGTTAAATTTTTAAAAGAACTTTGTGAAATGGGCGGTTAGACGAACAAAGGTCAATTTTGACCCCATCAACTAAAGTGAACAGGAAATTCCCTGCTAGTTAAAACAATTCGGAGATTCTAATTGAACGAAAGAAAGATTTGATGTTCATGATATGGCTGCGTTCATCATGGAAGTAATCTCTTAAAAGTAGTTTCGTCTAAGGGAGAGAGCAGTTCATGCACAAAAAAAGATGTGAAATTGTTTCCTCCTTTTCCTCGTTCCAAATCGTTTGCTAGACAAACGGAAAAAACGGTGTTAGATTTTTTTTAACAATTAATATCTAAAAAACCTGCCTTTATTTTATTTTTATTTTTTATTTTTTTTTTAATTATAGTTATGGTCTGAATATTAAAAAAAAAGATACCAAAGATTAGCCATCTCCAATTTTTCTGATAACTGGGTTCATATTTTTTTTTGGAATTTAGGTAAGCAGACTGAGCATGAAATAATCCTCAACGAAATCAATTTTTTGCAAGAGTTGCTGGTGTGTTTTGAGTCGTTCTCCTGCTGGAATATCCATATCAACAGTGTATCGCATTTCATTCAATATGTTATGTTATGGGACAAGTTGTCTTATATTTACCAAAGAATAGATTCTCAAGGACTTTAAGGACCCCTATCAAGAAGTTGATAGCTCAAAGTCACACAGATGAGAAGCAATAATAAAAACACGATGGTTTACAACTAATTGGAAGAAAAAGTATCTAATTTACTAATTAATGACTTTTTGTGATTGACTAACGAACAACATTTTAGGAGTTTCTTTAGAATAAGTGAATGAAGAAAATTACAGCATGAAAGGGTTGCCAACTACCGTTTGTTTAAATGGCGCGAATGCGGATTCCTCTAATTGGAAACAGAATAAGTGCTTTCCTTCAACTGCGAATTGCATGAAAGTATGTAATACAAGGCAATCAGTAAAAATGAGGATATTTTTTTAACAAGAAAAATGTAGGTAAAATTTAAAAAAAATATTTGAAATATTTTCCGTCTTAGATAAAGAATAAGACACGTTTCTTTGGCAGTATCCGCAGACAAGAACTTACCTAAAAAAAAATTAAATAATTTATATTAAGATATCCCGCGAAAATGTAGAAATGGTTAACAATAAAAAGAAAGAGAAGTTCTTATAATAATAAATTTATTATCAACAATTAAACTTACCTTTAGTCGCTTATTCCGAACTTGAACTCCATTCAAGGTCTTTATAGCCCGCTGCGAATCGGCCTCCGACGCAAAGTCAACAAAACCATAACCAAAACTGTATCCAGTCTGAAATGTTTTAAAGCCAAAATCAATTTACATCGTACCAAATTAATTTTTGAGCAAACAGAACAAAAAAATACTATTCTATTTCTCAAGTAACCGATATCTTTTGTCTTACCCTTACCTTAAAGTCTCTCATTATTCGGCAAGTGTTAATTGGACCGATTGATCTAAATAACGCATACAACTCACGGTCTGTCATATCTTGTGGCAAATAGTTTACTATTAGATTTGTTCCCGCATTATTTAAAGATGGTCCACCACCTAATGAATTTGCACTCATTGCTGCCATATTCCCAACAGAACCCATTGCACTATTGGTTTGAAAATCCCCATACATTCGACGTGAATTGAGTGACGAAGATGTTGGATATGAGGATGTGAAGTCTGTGTCCTGCGGTGAAAACGCATAACGTGACTGAAAATTTTCAAAGATTTGATTTTTCAACTATGGCGGCGATTGCTTTTCATATATAGCCAGAAGTCGAATCGAATCGAGTTTTTTTCTTTTTTTTTAAATCGAGTGAATTGAATGTAACACAATTTGAATATTTTATTAAAAACAAAAAAAAAATTAAACAAACAAAACACAAAATAAAACAAAACAATGTACAACACACTCAAAATGTTGAACCAACAAACCGTTTGAATTAACAAACATTCACAGTACAGCACATGTCCATAAAGAGAGATAGATATTAATTTGAAAGTGATTTTTAATTATTATAATTATTATTTTTAATTATTATGTAAAAGTTCCTTTAACGTTAACAAGTTCACAGGCATACGCATAAACGGATACATACAAAAATTGGATTGTGTTTTTTTGTTGTTGTAGTTGTTGTTTTTGACTGAATGAGAGTGTTTTTGTACTATGTTAAATGGGGGAGGACTGTTATATTACACACACAATGTGATGGTTTAAACTTTTTAACTAACTAACTAACTTTCTAACCTAAGTTAGTTATGGAGTACACATTTAGATAAGGGTTTTGTTAACAAACTTCTTCTTTTTTAAAAAATATACAACCCACTGTACTAAACAGAAATGCTTAAAGTCTTTAGCTAGAGCATTACGATTATAGAGGTTTGAATATAATTAAGTAATGACAAAATAAAACACTCTAATGGCCGAAGCCATTAGAACAACAAGCCATCATCGTAACAACACTGGTCTGCAACGAAAATCGCCTTCAAACCAAAATATACTTTTCTAAAGGATTTTGGCTTCAAAACTATCTATCACGTCAGGTTTTCGAGATATGAAATTAAAAACATGCCAAAAACACATATTTTTGGTACATGTAACCTCGAATTTTTTCACTGATAAATACTTTGCTACAAAACTATTAATTGGATGTGAAAGATCAGCATTTTATCGTTCTAAATCGTTTCAAAATTCATTTTCAGCGCAAAGATATTGTAAATTGAAATTGTAAGTTAAAATTTTAAATGGCTAACTTTGTGTTTTTGGGTCTGACTACGAATCTGATATTAAAAAAAAATTATCACGGGACACATGAGAAATTATTGAAAATTTGATGTTTGTTATTTTTAGCGTATAGTTAAAAATTTGAAATATGGTTCATGCTGAATAAAAGTAATACTTTATTGCCTTATTCAATTTTTTGTACGACCTCTGGGTTGTTTTACAAACAATTGTTAAAAAGTCCATAAAAATCCGTGGTCTTTGAAAGACAGAACAAATACTTTTGTATTGTTTTTTTTTTCTGATTAATGCCCTTTTTACTTTATAATTAAACTAGCTAATATCAAGAACATAGAAATTACACTATCCTCCATATTAGAAGTTTTTTTCTTTGCAGTGTACCTACGTCCCAATATCTACGGAATTTCGAATTTATGGTGATTTTTTGATATAAACGTTTAAAATGTAAGTAAATCTTGATAAATTAAAAAAAAAACGGGTTTATATTATGTGGAATAAGTATTCCAAATTTGAGTAGTGCCGCAAAAGGAAGAAACTCTGTACTCTTAGCATTTCTTCCAAAATTGGGCTCAGAGGTAAACTAATGTGCTTCCTCCAAAAGACTCAAGTGAGTTGAGTTAGCACCACCCACATATTGTAATTCACTCCAGTACTCGAGCTTCGAAAAGAGGTAGGTTGTGTAAATTTTGTTTGAATTGTCGCAGGAAACCTTAACACCTTGCAGCATTTTTGGCAACACGTCGAGTATGTGATTCTACAGAAGGTGTATATTAATGCACCAAGGCTGGAAAGCTGTTCAGTTTCAGCAATTCAAGAGCCACTCATGAATAGTGGCATCGGGGAATAGGTTCTACTATAACGATAGTAGACAGCTTTGGGTTTTTAATGCATCAAATTCTACTTGGTTTCTAATTCCCGATTGGACAATGCTATCAAGATCAAAATTTAATGAGGTTATCATATTTTTTGGTTGAAGTTCCACACTTATTTTGATGGTTTAAGATTTCAATCCATCCAATTCGGCTTGTATTGAAAGTTTATTTCTGATTCAACGAAGAAAAGATTCATCAATACCAAAAGCTTTCATTTTTTATAAGAGAGCTTGATTCCAAAATCTATCAAATGACTTTGAAATATCAAGTACAATAATCTTGCTTTCTCCAAAACGATGTAGGGATTTGTTGGATGATAGATATCATCTAATCAACAGTGGATCTAATGCTGCGAAAGCCATCATTAAGAAGCCCTCTTACCTCCATATATGTCTTAAGTTGATAATTTATAAGCGTTTCCATGGACGTGAGTGCAATTGGCTGATGGTTTGAGGATGAAAAAGATTCGCCTTTTTTAGAAATTGGCTGGACAAATATTGCTTTCCATCCACTCGGAAAGAGACCAGTAGAGTAGAACAGATGGAAAAGCTTACGCAGAGGCTTTGCCAGCCTGGAAGAACACCTCTTAGAACGATGGGAGTAATGCTATTTGGAACATAAATTATTACTTTGATATATAAAATTCTACTATTTTTTTTAAGCAGGTCTCTTCCAATTCAGTCCCATTCCTCAATACCTAACCTTACCTTAACTTAATACATGATGTACTTTATCCTAAACTTAAAAACTATTCCGTCTGCTCCATAAATATGTGCTTATATACGTTGTTAATACATATTACATATTTTGTGAACACAACAATCATTAGAAAAGCATAAAGTGTGAAATAGGACAAATTCTCACTATGATGACATATCTAAAGAAGATGAAATAGTTTCAAAATGTCGTAGCCAAAGTGGCCAGGGATTCAGCTATGGATATAAGTCGGCACTTGCATTAATTGGTTGTTGGTGTATAAACAACAAGTACACCACAACTAATTGCAAAGGAAGTACAACAACATTCTATTTTTGGTTTAATGTTTGGACACTTTTGAGTAAAAAAAGGTAAAATATAAAATTTCCTTTTGAAACTTTTTTTATTTAATTGTATTTTATTAATTGCAATTCTAGTCAAGTAGTTTGCAGAAACTATAAACAAAAAATCAAGGACAAAAGAATAAAAGCTGTATTGCTTGTAGATGTATAATAAAGACGCTAATTAAGTATACTAGAAGAGGATACGAAGAAAATAAGTAGACAACATAGAAGTTGTAGGATATGTTTACGCAAACATTAAATAATTCAAACTGGAGTGAACTATGATAAAGGCTTAATATCAATCATCCCAATTGAAGGAAGTGAGAACAACTATTAAATACTTCCTTAAATTGATGAAAAAGATTGCATATTTATTTATACTAGTACCGCCGAGCGGTAAAAATTTTACCGCAGAGTCATAGTATAAAATCTAGTTAATATTTGTCTCTTACTCTACTTATCTTCATGATGAGTCGCAGGAAAAATTATTATCAGTGTCCATTTTAAGGCAAAATCAAATTTTGGTCCGATATTTCAGGTCTTTGAAAAACGAATCGAAAATGTTGGTGTTAAAATACAGATAGAAGGATCGTAGGTTCAACGAAACAACGAGCAAAGACTATGCGTTGACGGCTAAAAGCTATCGAGTTCAACTTAATTTCAACATACTAAACCTCACCTAGAGGACACTTGGAAGAATAATCAGCAGGGATAGGATTTCGCTAACTTACTTTTTTTGCCCAATTGTGGTCAGTTAACTGTTAGTTAACTGCGGGTTAGCTTAACCAATTAAGCAGTGTAGGATTAACATAACAGATGGCGACACTATAGAGCGTGGACTTCGATAGTGGCGCTACTTGGTTTTGATAGTTACTCACTTCAATTAATGCACATGCATTAATAAAAACATTTATTTATTAATTCCCGGAGTTAACTCAGCATAATTATTGATTGAAATTGAAACTGAAACAACGGGATCAATTTTGACTGAAAATCATTATTTGAAGAATTAACTCAGGGTTTACCCTGAAAATAAATAGGATAATCTCGCACTCAAAGCAAGTTTTTAAAATACACGACTATAAATATTTATTATACTCTTTTATTTGGTGCCAGTTATTGTGGGCATTTACAGATGAAAAAAAGAAATTCAATTTTACAAATGTTGCTGAATAGTGAATTTGTATTGTGATCATTTCACTCTCAAATTACTTTAGTTATTTTCATTATGTACATATCGTTTGTTCTGAAGAATAATAAAAATAATATGTTTTATTTGTTTGCAAGGACAATTTATGGAAAAGACAAATAATCAAACCATACTATTCATTTTTCTATCGATTTCCCTTAAAATTATTTAACATCTTAATCACGTTCGCTTTAATAAGGCGTGAAATTAACGGCACAATAAACATTAATTACGAAACTCCTTTGTACACTTCCTGTTTAGTTAGCCATTAGGGCTTTGAAATCGTAATCCACAATTTGTATTACTAATTCGCTTGTTGCTGTTTGTTTATTAACTAGAAAACGAAAAAAACATAATACGTGTGTCTCCACATGACTAGTTAGTGATAGTTTCAAGTTTCAACCCCGGTCATGTTATTTTCTACCCTTTATGCATATCATCACTTCCGGTGCTTTCTATCACCTTGACTTCTGAAATCAACTCTTTTGTGTGTACTGTAATTTTTTTGTATTTTTCTTTTTCTTTTTTGTGGATTGTTTTTGTTATAATTATGTAAATGTTTTGTTTGTGTTGTTAAACTTTATAATGAATGTACTTTTAAAATAACATATATATGAAAAAGCGTGTGCCCCAGTATACAAAAAAAAATAACAAAACTTAATACTATATATTTTTTTTTTAATCTGTCTTAATTTCAATGATAACTTTAATTTTTTTTATTCAAAAATGAATTAATAGTAACAAGAACAAAGAATTTGCAATGAATATTTTGTGAAAAAGACGAAAGTATTTATATCAATATTTAAAAAAAACGAGACAGATGCAAATCAAATTAAAATTAAGTATTTAAGCAGTAAAATACAAACCATTCCGGACGGCAGTGAATGGGACATTCCCCATATTCGGCCACCACTAAAAAATAAAAGAAAGTTCCAATAAATACCAAAAGAATGTTACAAAACAAAATTGAAAAGAGATTTACTGTAAAATTTATTTGAATATTATATTGTGAATGAAATAAAGGACAAAATGAATGAAGGAAGGAGATTAAGGATATAATTTATCGAAATAAACAAATCGATTTTTTGTTCATCATAAACTTTATGTCAAGTATAAGTCAAGCGCAGATTTGTGTTAATTCATAGAAAGGCAATTTTGGCCCTTTCACAACACCAACACGCTGAGTTATTTAAATACCGTTGGAAGGATCTTTTCACAGTAAGATTGTTTTTCACAATTCAAGGTGTAAAATAAAAGATATGGCCCAAAAAGTGTAAAAGACAATGTGCATATATTTCTATGAACATTTTATTTTATTGGACAGAGCTGTGCAGGGGCATTCAATGAAAATCGGTAATCAAAAGTATGTAAATCAAAAAAGACAAACTTTTAAGTGCTCATAAACACTTTTTGAAGAAAATAAAATTTATTATTCGAATTAAAATCACAAGTGTTTATGAGCGTGTCCCTACCTTCGATAACTCTTGCATCAAGACAAATGGTCGAAAAATTACATTTGTGCAAATTCCAATGTTTCTTGACAACTCTTCTCTATGTGAGAGTTACAGAACGCACTGTATTAGTTTTAAATGTTTGTAGATAATTAATTTTTCAAAAAAATAGATGTGATTTTTAGATAGAAATCCATAACTAAAAAAAGCCTTTAGGTCAAAACGCGGATTGTGTTTTCTGTACTTTTTTTTTAAATGTAGCTAACTATTGTTTAATAAAAATCAGAACAAAAATTAAAAAAAATTGCACTTTAAAAAAAATGCAATTTAAAAAAATTGTAGTCAAAAACGTTACGCGCAGTAAGTTGCGCTGTCGAGAACATGACAGTATTTGTTTTAAATACTCAAAAAATTAACAAACAAAAAGCAGAAATAAATTTTTGAGAAAATTACGAACTCGACCAATCAAAGAGTCTATCCCGTATTATGGATGGAGAAATTGACGACGAGAAAAATCTGATCATAAATCAAATTCGAATTCGTTGCAACAGCTTGTGTTGGTTGGCTTGTTAATTTTATCACAATCGCAATTCGCTGTCGGAAGCCTATAAGTACGTAGATAGCATCATCATTTTGAATAGTTTCAGCATTGAACGAAATTCTGGCTTTGATCTTTTGAAAAATAAGTCTCGATTTTTTCGTTCTTAACCAGTTTTCTACATCGAAGGTATTAAATTTTTGGTACTTTATTAGTTTTTCGTGCCACAAAAATAATATTACAACCAATTTTTTGACAAAAAAAAACCTCGAAACTTTCCAATATCGAGTTGATGCACATAAATGTAACTGTCACAAATTTCCAAGTGATTTAAAGAAAATCGAAGTAAATCGACTATCAAATTTCAACTTAACACAGTAAAACAAATGAAGAAAACGTTATCAACTTCAGCTCTTAGTTTTATGTCAACTTTGGAGTTGATTTTGTCACACCCACCGTGCTTTGTACAGTACTCCTTTTTATAATAAGATCCACGTAGCCAGTTGCATTACAATGTGGTTCCACTGAACCTTTAATTTCAAGTTTTTGTGAAATTATTAGTCAAATGGAATTTATTGCACACAAAAGGGATTGGCATCGATGTATGATAGCTAGAGACTGGTCGAGGTAGAAAGGAAAGTGTTGTCGCCTTCGATTTCATTCGAATTGGGAATTGGAGAATTTTCGCTCCGAGGTATATCCGATTCGTATAAATCGGAGACCAATCCGCTCCGACGGATAACTCGATAAGGCCGATCATCTCTGATCGCGTCATCTGGCTGGCAAAGTTAGAAAAGTTCAATTTTTGTGAAGAGTCCGCGGCTACCAGCTGATAAACCTTAGTATGTTGACCTTCTACAGACAAGCAGCAACGGCCGTACTGTACATAAAACAAAGACTTAATTCCTAAACGCTATGGTATTTTGAACCACAAACAAATCTGGGCTTTGCAGATAGCATACTGTTGCAAGTCATACAAAAAAAAAAGCATTATTTAAATGTGATACGTGCCTTTTAACGTTACATTTTCTAAAAGTGAATTTTCTCTAGATTTCTTAATATTGCTTCATTTGACGATGGGGGTAGTAATGTGATGTAGGTAAGTCTATCGTTTACTTTATGGTATGTTTTTTTTTTGATTTAATAAACACTAACACGTGTTGTTTAAGTACCGTTTCAATAAATACAAATCCTTTTCTATTTTTAGACACCGAACCCATAAAAATTTAGATCCGCCACCTCACTTTGCTCTCAACAAACAACTTAAGTAGATTAAAAAAGGAAGAGTATCTTCACCCAGGGAGAGACTTCCGTCTCGTATCCTTATAGTAAACAACATTATCGATAGAATAAAAGGGATACAAAGGGACTTGTGTATGGGAATATGATACACACATTAAAGAAGGCAGCTTCAGTGTTATACATGCCACTAATACAGCAATAAACATTTTGTGTTTACACAATCTTCTTATAAATAAAATATAACTTTACTTACATACGTCTATACCGATTCTTGAAACATTCCAAAAATCGGAAATCAAAAGAGAGTGACTGACAAAGGAACAATGGCATCCTAACTGAACAAAAGAGTGTGGTTAGAGTAGGAACTTTCAAGTATTGATTGAAAAAGTTGTTAGGTATAAGTATCCATCTACGTGTGTATAGATTTTGATGAAATAATCAAGATTTACTTGTCTGTCAATGAATTTGTGACAATGACACGCTGACTTCATTAACTGTCAGATTTAATTTAATTGCTCCAATAAAATTCCGATACAAATTAATTTTCAAACATCTTAAAGGCTCTATCAAAGTTAGAAAGATTTGCGATGACAAGCGGCTTTTATGAGTAAGGGACAAACTAAGCCAATGTGAAAAAAATTATAAAGAATTGTAGAAAATTCTAATTGAAAAAGGTTAATGCCTTAGAAATTTCTGCTCCGGAAGTTCAAAAACGTAATAACTAGTATAAGACACTATGCAATATAATGCAGGACTGCTAATTCTGCACATATAATTCATTCAGTTTTCGTTTTTCTATTATTCTTGACGAATAGAATGGTTTTCCAATAAGGACTTGACAACTTTTTACTTGCGATATAGGTACTATAGGGCAAGTTTAGGATTCGTAAAAAAAATTAACTCGAAATAACAATCAGACATGTCATTACGATAGAGAATGCGAAAAAACTGGGTCTCACAATTCTGTCTGTCCGTCTGTCTGTCTGTCTGTGTATACCTCGATTAACACGATAACCGATTATTTTTGGCACGAATTGGAAGATATGGACTTGGACTTGGCCATTCACAGTAACGTGACGATCGCTATCGTCGACAAAAAAAAAATGGCCCAATAACACTGCCGGCATGCAAACCGCACCAAACAGTTATTTTTTGTGGATGAAGTGGTGTTTCTTGAACAAATGTGGATTTTCATCAGACCAATGACGCATATTATTTTTATTGAAGAACCCATTGAGTCAAAAATGAGCTTCGTCACTGAAGATGACTTTGCGATTAAATTCATCATCTTCTCCAGAGCCCAATCGGAGAAAGTACGTCGCTTCAAATGGTCCATCGGCTTTAATTCTTGAGCCAGCTTGATCTTGTATGGGTGTAAACCAAAATCCTTACGCAAAATACGCCATAATGTGGTCTGAGCGATGCCCAATTCTTGAGAACGCCTTGGAATCATTTTGGGTCATTTTCTACGGACGCCTGAACGGCAGCAATATTTTCGACACTTTGACCAACCCGTTGTCTCACTGGCACGGCAACATCACACAACGAATATGTAGACTCAAAAGCTAAAAATACAAATTTTTGCAGTTCGAATATTGCTTAAAACGGTCTCCAACGTTAAAAAAAAAAGAAAAAATCATGTGCAACTGCAAAATAACATACATATTTAATTGGATAAGAAATGAAGGAATAAAAACACGGCAAACTTAAAAAACTGCAAAGTTGAGATATGTTTGAGGTAGCATGCTGCCCCTCTGCAGTGTATAGCATAAACACATGGTACAGTGCCGTGTAAACCTAGCCTACATTTTAGAATTTGCATTTAAATTTGCCAATCTTGATTGTTGTTGAAAAACTCTTTCCTTCTTCATCTCATAAAGTAACAACAGCAAAGAAAAAACAACACTGGAAAATCGTCAAACGTAAATCCCGACCAATCGTCAAACGTAAATCCCGAAATCCCGACCGACATACCTATTTGTTAACTCTTAATCTTATCTCAATCACCCACAAAGATAGCAATCAAATGGGAATCTATTAGATTCTTATTGTTTGTATACCAATAAACTAGAGTAATGAATGCACAAACACTAAAAAAAAAATTATTCAAACAACCATCGATTGATGATCTACTTTTGTTTTCTTTTTTTTGATATGCCTATAAATGAAGATAACTCTTACGAACAAGTTCACTCGTCTGGAAATTCAACGGGTGTCGTTCTTTTTAAGTGGGTTGTCTTCCGTCATCGGCGGCGGAGTGCTGGTGTTTTAGATACACAGAAACAGAACAAAATGGGTTCACCTCCTTCCTTGCAAAAAAAAAAAAAAATAAACTTCATACGCTGAAATCTGAATATAATCTACATCGATTGTCTCGAGTTCAATTACCCCATTGACATAGCACACATCACTTGTATTAACCAGAATAATTAATAAAATTGACAGAGAACAACCTTCGTCTTTTTGGGAAATTGATTATTATGTGTCGCCATTCGAAGAGAACTATAGAGACCATTCGGAAGCCAATTCTTTTATGCGGCACACAGTCTACACCGAGCTCCGCATCCAAAAAGAACCATGTTGTGTACACCGAAAGAGTCACCAGACAAATTGGCGCCACTACTGCGTCGCAATATAAACATTTCGAATGTGAGTCTGAGTGAGTCCTCGGTTATAATCAATGTAGTTCTCGGTCGACATGCTTCAATTTGCCCTAAATATGCAGAAGAAATTTTGAACCCATAAAATAGTTTAGCAGAAGAAAAATAAAAAACAAGAATGTGATAGAAAAAAAAACCTTTAAACATAGAAAACAGATTTGCCGAGATTTCTTTGGTCAAACAATTTCAATGTACCTACCTCGAAAGCTGCGGTGGCAGCCACATACAGTACCTACCTACATACATCAAATAAAAAGAAATATTTGCACAAGTTGAATGGAATGACTTTGCGGTTGAGTTCGGCGGGGTATGCTTTTTTTTCTTTGCTTCCTATATCTCTCTGTAAATACCTTTTTTTCGTTGGAACCGCTTAGTAGGGCTTTTGAGGATACATTTAAAATATATCCGAATAATAAAAAAAAAAAAGAAAAGGAAAGAAAACATCAGGCACACAAACATTTTTCAAGGGTATCCGAGGACGAGAATGAAAAATGACCTAGCTACTCTGGCAACTCTCTGACTGGATATTATGAACCTCGACAATGTTTCGATTGTGTGTATGTATATGATGATAGCGATGCTGTTGTTGGGTACAGAAGCAGAAGGAGAGAGCAAAAACAGAAACTCTGAGACGCAGGCAACTATGAAGAGATGATGGTGTCAAGGCCGTGACATGGTTTTCACACTATACACATCAATACACTACCAGAATGAAGGAACATTTCAGCAGCATGCCGAGAGTGTAAAAAGGCCAACAACAAAAAATCGAACTTTATAATAGGAATCCATGATCAAAAAGCCTGCTCCTGTTACCTAGACTCTTAAAAAAAAAATCTGCTAAATTTTATACAAATTGCACACTTGGATGGGTTCAGTTGTGGGTTTATTTCCATGATATACTTACATCTCGATTTAGAAGAATTACTACATCGTGTTCGGAGAAGTCAATTTGATGGGCAAAAGGAGAAAACTAGAAAAGGTACTGTATATTATGTAGACGTGGAATATTTTATACCCTTTCCACATTGGAAAAGAGAAATTTGGTGAGAAATTTATAGATTGACATTGGTAAAGTTATAAACATAAAAACCTTGAATGTTTTTTTTTATGAAGGCAAAAACTAGGTAAAGAATGATAGAAGGGACCAAACATTTGTGTTTTAAACGAATAAATTTGCAGAATGCTTTGTTGTTTGATGCCAAGTTATGATATAGGGAAAAGTTACAATTTAAATGATAATGTCAAAAACTGAAAGTTTTTCTTTGTGCAAAACTATTGCAAAGTGAAATTTATGATTTGTCCAAAATATTCTATGTTGTACAGTCAAAAGAGGGGAAAAGATCTAAAGTTAAATTTTTAATGGCTAACTGTATGTTTTTTGGAGTGCAGAGCAAGAATCTGAAGTTATCAACAAAAAAAAAAAACGTATCACGGAAAAACATGAGAAATAATCGAATAATCCGGAAAGCTTTTTTAATCTATGTGCTGGCTAAAACAATTTTTTCCTGTGTCAATATTGGCGTTTGAATAAAAAAAGCAATTTTTGTTTCTGGAATAATTTGGTTTAGTTCCGCAATTAAATCTTTTCTCTAGAGGAGTGTAGACTTTCTTTTGGGGATGGTGTTTTTAAATTTCTATACATTAAATTAGCTTATAAGAAAACCTTTTTAAGCCACTTCAGACTTTATTCTCCAGTATCCATTATAACGGCATTTCGTCACCCGCAAAAGGCATATAACATTTTGAAAAAAGTTTTGAGAACCGAAAAAAATCCATGCAGTTATTGACTTGGTCAATAATAATTGGTCTCATTCCGTCACAACACGAACAAAAAAATCTCCGGGATAAGATTTTTTAGCAGAACTAGATAAGATTGTTCCAGAAACTAGGATTTTTGGAAAACCAGTTCCTCTTGTATTACCACGGACCTGATTAAGTTCAATTCAAGGAGGTGTGTGGCAGTTATATTTGATAACTTTACAACTTTTGTCAAAGCTTCCATCGACAAACGTTCAACAACATTATTTGTTTGATAAGCAAAAATTTGCCTTTTTTTGGCAAATTTTCCTTTAGATATAACTAGAAATGCTCTGAGAATTGACAAAAACGTCGAAATAAAAAAAAAAAAAAAATTAAAATACATATATTTTCGTGCCATGGTTCTGCAGATGAAAACTAAATGTATGGCGTTGTAGTGTTTTAAAATATTTCTACTTTTTATTTATAAGAAAACAACATACAGCGAATAATGTATCTGATTTGGGAATTCAAGTGCAAAAAAAAAAAAAACAAGTCAAATTATTTATTAACTAACCACCAAGAGAACCAATTCATACCGACAAAAACTTCATATTTGATTTATTCTTAGTTTCCGCCCCAAAGGAAACTTCAAATCTCGATGGGGGGAACTATACTTTTACTTTTATTATAATATTCTATACATAAATATGTAGATATGTACATACATGGTACATTATACATAGCAAAAGATAATCACGTGCTTCTACGGGTTTGTTCTTTTATCATCGCATGTAGCCGTTGATGGGGTGTCCTACATAAAATAGTCTGGAAAATTGGGTGACGACGACGATGTAATAATAAATATACATATATGTACATACATAGGCCATATTCACCTATACATATTTTAAATGTTAATGTTGCAGTACTATGAGCACTGAGAGAAAAAGCATAACAAGGGCCAAGTTAATATCTACATTATGCACAAGTAACAATAAAGAAAAAAAAAATAAAAACAAAGATGGAATGTGATCTGCTCTATATACATACATATAACATATTATGTATTCATAAACATATACATATGTTGTGTTCATGTACATGTACATAGACTTTCATGCAAATATGGTGACCATATTTTGCAAATATGAAAAAAAGTATGCCCAACTTTAGTTGTTCATTAATCAAAACCGACTCAATTATTATTTTTATTATATGGTGCAATGCGGAGTAAGAAAGTTTCAAGTTATTTCTTTTCTTTCCATTATCTTTTCAAATTAGTGGCTCCGAATATTGCGTGGTAACGATGAAAGATCAATATAGTAACACCCATATTATTTTTGACTAATTTCAAATAAAATTCGACGAATTGGTAATATTAGCTGTGTTTTATTTTCCCCCAGATCCTGACCCAGATTAAATTTTGTTTAAAAATAATTAGTATAACAAAAACAGCACAAGATCCAGTTTAGTGTTTTGTTTTTGTTATATGAAGGGCCCAGGGGAAAAACGGCATTAGTGCAATTAAACCCATTCTGAGAAAAACGCAATTTAAAATTTTGTTTTTCATACAACTTAGTACTCAAAGCACATCTTTTTTTTTTATAGAAAAAATTAAATGGGTTTCTAAAAGTTAGGATACCCTCAGACAGTACTCAATATGTAATTCTACGAGACCTCATTATTAGTTTAATTTTGACAAAAAGTACTGTTTTTAACCTGGACCATTCATATGTACATGTTATTTTGAAAACAAAATCTAATCCTAAAACACAGCTATTTCAGATTGGTATTCTTAAATGTTAAAACTCTACCAATTTGTAGAGATCATTTCTAAAGCTACATTTTTTTAACAAAAAATTGACCAAATGGTAAGAAACTAATTGAAATGAATGTTCGTCAAATTCTCATTTTAATTGGATAGTTAAGAAATGATTGATCAAAAAATATGTTTGTCACGACCAGTACACCGATCAGCGTGCATGTGTATCACAGCCTTACACATATAGCTTAATCTTAATCACACTCATATACAGAAAACAAATGGCCACGAACACAGTCATTCGTCTCAAAGTCATCTCTCCATAGTTAAATAGTTCTATTGGCTATACCATCAAAATACACCGTGTCGTTTGAAAGACGATATCGTGGAAAGACTCACCTCACGTCACTAAAGTTATATTTTAAATACATTCTCCTTATGAACAACCACACCACCGATAGAATAGCAAGAAAGATTGCAGTCGCAGTAATAAGGTCTCAAAGTTCATGGTTTGAAGAATGGAAAAACTTGGCAGACATGTGCGAACTTCCTTCCAATTTGACTTTAGGTAATCTGGCAGAGTGAAAAACTTTCGTTTATAATTTACTTGAAAAGATCCATTCCAAAGCAAGACAGAAGGTAAAAACCTCACTTCACAGAGAAACCTATAAAAAAGATAGGTAAATGCAATTATTTCAATGTCAAATACAGCACTGAAGAAACACATATCATTCCTATTCTGAAACAGAGAATTGTTACCACTGAATTTTATACCAATATACCAACGACAAGAAAAACGTAGTTCATTTCATCGCAAGATGTCGAATTATGGCAGAGATACGGCGACAATATGGAAAAAAGCTACTTGGAGGAAATGGATTTTCAAGCAATTTAAAACGGAAACAACTGGCGACAATTATTTCAATTTATTAAAATAGCATTTACTTTAGAAAATAGTGAATGCTATATGCAATATGTTCCAACACGCACTCAAACTTTCAGCAAACTAGCGCAAACCGATTCGGAAAAATCAAACTCAAACTTTCAGACATCTGTTCCTACAACCATTTTACCAATCCTCAAACTGGCTTTTGATCGTCACAAAAACATCCTTCCAGATTTAATATTTTGATCTTTTGGCACAAGAAATCAAATTATTTTTAAAGAATTTTCGGTTATATTTTGTCTATTGTAATGAAAATACCAGCTTATGGATAAAATGAGCTTTGATTTTTTCAGATTCTTTGTTATTTATTTCATTTGTACAATTTGCTTCTCATACTTTAATTTTGAAAAAATATGTACATGATAAGAAAAATACAAGAATAGCAAAATTAATTGGGAATAATAACAAAATTTGAAGCGTTTTGCGATTTCTTTCGTTTTTCATATTTAGGTTCAAAAATTGCATTCAATTACAAAATAAGTCTTATTAAGTTATTTCTTTATAAACCGATGCTAAAAAGTTCAAATAGGTTAATCCAAATAAGGTAATCCTGCAAGTCTTGACAGCAGAAAAAAAACCCGCATGAATGCCCGATTTTCTTTTTCTGTTTTTTTTTTATTTTTTAATTACATAGTCTAAAAAATATTATTTTTTCATGTTTTGGTTTTTATAAAATTTAAAGGTAAGTTTTTTCATAAAAATTTATTGTAATTTAAAATGTGTTGTTATGGGAAGGTTTAATGACTTTGGCCATTAAAACTATAATAAATGTACAAATAAATTCATGCTAGCTACCCCATCAATATGATAGATAGCATATATTATGTTCTTAGCACAAGTGACATTTGTAAGTTTTTTCATAGTCAGTTATGGTTTGACTACCAAATAAAGACCAACCCTCAGCAGCAGAGTATAATTTTTTATTTAATAAAAGAAAAACACCTTTACAAAAACATCGAAAAATTGTACTTTCTTTTAATGTTGCTTGTGTCGCAAAAAAGTGTACTTCTACTGCACTTTTTAGAGCTATGAGGTCTTACCGATCTCTTATATTGAGCTCAATTTTTCAAATAAGAAACCCATAGTAATTTAAATGTATCAGGGCCGCAGAGCAACTTGCATTTTTCCAAAAAACCATCCGCCCTCATGTATAGCTACACAGTGCTGTCTCTGTCAAAAGATGCATATTAATGAGTAAAATTATTTAGTCAATAAATTACTCGTTTCCCTGGCCTAATAGCGTGATCAAATTTTAATATTTCAACTCATATTTTTTTCGTTGAAATAAAACAAAATTTAACATCATACTTTTTCCTGCCTATTAATTTAATTTGTCTTGATATTTTTATGAATTATATCCATATATAAATAAAATTACAAAAAATATAAAAACAGATTGCATCATTTAATACAATTTGTGTTTTATATAAACAGTAGTGCTATTTCATTATAATTTACGATAATATAAATAGAAGTTTATAGGAAAATCTGTTATACATATTTTTATTATTATTTTTTTCCGTTATAAAAGATTTCCCTAATTTTTTTTTTAACAGACAATCGTTAGTTTCTCTGTCGCCACACTTTGTGACTCCATAAAAAACCCAAATTCCCCCCCCCGGCTGTGCTCCCAAGAAGTCTTCTGATTACCGATATGTAAGTCAACAACAAAGAAAAATAGATCCTACTGTATCTCTTTCACAATTTCTTCTGTTCTTTATCTTAACAGTACATGTAAATGTTAGTCTTGCTGTGTACATCGGCGTCCTTTGGCAAAGCGACAACAAAGAGGATATCCTATTTACTCGTGGCACTTTGCACTTGGGTATGATAATTATTTGCAAAACACTCAATGGTTGGGATGGTTTATCGTACTCAGTTTTATTTTAAAAAAACTGTTTCCGAGTAAAACTTGCAGGATAAAATAATATGTATGTATGAGTGTATGAGTGTTATATAAAATGTACATAGTTCAAAGGATTTTAAAGGATACAAATGAAATGTCAATGGCATGACAATGACACGATTTGAAATGATTATTTTCTTTAAATGCACAATTATTTACCGATACATGTTGTTTGTGAGTCTTTTTTTTAGTTTACTGTTGTTTTAAAAGTGCAATTGTTTGATTTATTGTTGCTCAAGATGTCACAAAACTTTCACAAGTAATCAATGTTTAAAAAGCACGTACACTAAAGATCAGTTTTTATTTGTTTTGTTTTTTTTTATTGTTTTTATTTTTTTTTTTTAATATTCACTGAGTTTCACTGAATTTTTACGAAAATATGTACATATTTTTAGTTTAAAACTTAAGAGATTAATCAAGATAAACATGCAGGAAGAAAATCATGCAATTAAGCTCAAACAAAAATGAAAGTAGCAGTAAGTAAAAAAAATTTAAGCTTGAACTGTTTTTATAATGTATTTAAAAATATTAATTTTATGTTGTATTATTGTTGAATATAAGGTTCATGTTTTGAAGAGGTTAATGTTATAAAGAAACTTGATTAGTGTACTAACGCAAGGAACAGAATTATCATTCATAATATACATAACCACATTTTTGTTTGTCTACTTTTGTACCTACATAGCTTACACGTAACATGATAATAAAATTAAATCAATCGAACTGTAAAAGGGGGAATAGAGCGAAAGTCGACAGCAAATTTTGGAAATAGGTACAAGCATTAAGCATCCTGAAAGTATGGCAGGTTTCTTTCGCGGTATTTTATATTTTTCGTAGGGTTGAAAAACGAAATAACTCGCAATTGAGAAAGATAAATTCCCTCCAACTGACATTTATTTATATTGCAGCTGATGCGCTGACATTATTTCATAAGTCTGGCGATACGACGATCTGATACAAGCTATTGAAAAGGAACCATTTTTGGAGATATGTATTTCTATTTGATTTATTTGTTTATTTTTCGAATCTGAAAACTCCCAAAAAAAAAAGAGTTGACAAGTTTCGCATTAAAGCCTGGTAAGCAGCTGAAGAGAAACGAGATTTTTCTGTATTCCACAGCGAAATATCAACGAAAACATAAACGAAAAATATTCAAGAAATATTCTGTCGAATGTGAAGGTAAAAATCATAACAAACAAAAAGAGAAGAGAGAAGATGGTAAAAAATTAAACTAAATTTTATTCTTTCCGGTAAAAAATAATGTGTTGGGCAGTAAATTGTAAGAGCAAAATGAGTGGAGACTTCTCCAAATAATTTGAATAAACCTCAATTTCATCAGTCGAACTGCGTACAGCAGAACGAATTTTTTGTTTATGATTTCCTTTGTGATTTTTGTATAGGATTTTTTGTGTGGCTTCAGCAGATTACTGAGCTTAAAAGCTTGTATCTTGAGTTATAACTTTCGGATCGTCACGATTGATGTTTCCAGACTTATCAGTTTCAATATTAAAAATGTCAATTGGAGTATATGTATCTTTCTCAGCCGAATTGGAATTAAAGCGTTTTCTTTTTTGAGTGTTGAGGCATTTTATCATCAACTATGGTAACATTTCATTCTTCATAATATTCATTAAGACAAGCACATCCATCATATCCTAAATAAGAATATGAGACCGACACAATATAATGACGAAATAAAAAAAACTCCAAATGCCAAGCCCTTATGCTGGATCTTTCATGTTTATTTATCCTTTTTGTGAAACGAGAATTATATTGTTTTCTGAAGCCGTCTTACATATTAAAAAGATATCTGATCGGCTTATAAAACTATATTGGACTCGACCTACACTTTGATTAAGGCCAGTCAAGACGTATTTATGGAAATTTAAATTTTTTGTAGAGATCCACTTTTTTCATCAAAGGTACGCTTCGCAGACTGATTGCTATTTGAGCACCAACTTTGACACAACACATGTTTTTTTTATTTCACACGCTGGCGTAAAGGTGTTAATTTTGGAATGCTATATGGACGAGTTTTCTTAATTTTTGCGACACTACCAGCTTCTTCCAGCGTATTATTGTCTTTGGAAAGTACTAAAATCTGTCCAACACAGAATGTCACTCCACATCTTATTGGAAAGCTTTTTTAAGCTTTTTACATGCAAAAAACTTATGTAATAAAATGCAACCAAACTGAGATGCAAACGTCCTATTTTCTCTGTTACTGAAAATCTTTGTTGGACAGAGGATGGTGTACCACTGTCTCATGCATATAAGAGATCACGTCGGGGTATAAAACGATCTAAAAAGAGAAGCGGCTCCGTACTGTGGTGGGTTGTCGTTTGAATTTGTTCCTGCAAACAATTTATGTATTTAGAGCGGTATTTCCCTAAAACTATTCAAATTGGCCATAATTTTCAAAATATTAAAACTGGCCTTCACTAGAATCCGGAGAATCAAAATACACAATACCATCAAAAGCACAATTTGAATGATAGCTAATATTACTATACAACATCGTTGCTTCTATGTCATTTGCTGTCATACAATTTGTAGTCAGATGGCTCAGAAACAGTTATAGCTAAACTACTGCCATAATATGCTATTCGGAATACCTATAAATTTGGAACTAGTCTTGAAGTTTTCGGTCAAATGCTATAAGTTTTGCAGATGAACGTTGAATACTATCTTTATCTGATAGTGAATATTGAATTCGGTCAAAGTTTTTAGGTAAAATTGCAATTGCTATGAATTCATTATTCTCGCCATTATCTGCAGTTAGTTCCGGAATTCTCATTTGAGGTCTCATGAATATTGCTGAATTTTGATTTACTAAAAACTACCACACTTTTCTTTGTATACCTTCTTTAATATTATAGCGAAAAAACAAAAACAGATAGGTAAATTGCCTACAAAACAGAGTTGTCCGGACACTAAACAACATTATTTGTCAGTACCCGGATACCAGTTTTCTTACTCATTAAAACCTGTCTGAAATTTTACGTCAAAATCACGATTCTCTGTTTCTAGGTCGTGTAGAAAGGTCGTCAGATTCACAGTTGTGTTTAACGAAGAAAATCTAGATCAGAACAGAGTAGAACAGCACACAAAAGTCCAGCTTCGTGTTTTATAAATTTGACGTTGGCAATCAACTGTGCAAATTCAAATTCAAAAATTTATTTTTGTATTGATTTTTCATTCTAATTAATATCAATTTTTTCTCATTTTACTGAAAAACATGTACTTTTCTGTTTTTTTTTTTTTTGTTCTTTTCTGTCCGAAATAGATTCATTAAACACACTTATTTATGGTGATTGGAAAACGATATACCTGCCTAATCCCTAAAACTGTGAACTTGTTGCAGAGTAATATGTAGTTAGAAGTCCGTGCCAGCAAGCTCCTCAAAATCAGCTGGTACCATATAATTACACCTATTGTTAGTACTCAAAATGGTACCAAGTGATTTTCTTGACAGAAATACTAAGTCGTAGTACTGTAAATTAGGTAACAAGTATTAGTTAGGTCCCGGCACTAGCTAAGTCCTCAACATCGAAAGTCTACCGGCATTAATACCTGAATCAGAGCAATGCATTTGATTCGACTCAAGATAATAGTAAAATTTACATACAGTGGTGGTCATAGAATTAGAAACGACAATCTAATAATAATGTAAGAGTGGCTTACTTTTTCTAAAAAAAAAAATCTTGAGATTGATAAGTGGTTTGACTAATAGCCCATTATCTAGAATACACTTTGAATAGTTTATAAAAAAATAAACATTAATATGTTAGCTAGAAAAAAAAAATGTAATAGACTCCAATTTAGTCTGGTCATACAATTAGAAACGCAAACCAAAAGTCGGCATTTGATTAAAAATCTACGATATATCATAATGGAAATATTAACATGTTTTAAGAAACCCTTTATTTTATACAACTGCACAAAATTTTTCTTGCAAACTTTCGACTAAGGCGTGAAATATTGATGGCGGTTTACCCTCCCAGACATTCTCTGTATTTAGAAACACTTTTCAGCGATGGTTTTTGATGGCTAGGAAATGTTTAAAAAGCTTAGGAACCTTAAAAACACGGCACCAAAAGGTGAAAGACTAATATGCAAAACGAGTTTAACCAATCTTTTCTTGACAGTTTCAGAAATAAATGAGCTACTTAGGCTTCAAATCAGACAGGAACTATTAGCTCGGACTATAAGGTGTCTTTTACAATATAGTTCATGTAGATGACTTATAAGACAAATACCACATGTTCCAAAACAGAATCTCAGGAAACGATTCACTTCTGCTAAGCTGCCCGCAAGAAATTTGGAAAAACATACTAAGATTGATGAATGTAAGATCAAATTGTTTGTACGAGGCGAAACATTTCTATAAGACGTTCTCAGAACATAAAATCATAATTCTAAAATTCTTAGCAGAAGTGAATCGTTTCCTGAGATTCTGTTTTGGAATATGTGGTGTTTGTCTTATAAGTGGTTTACAATAGTGAAGCGCGACAATCCCAATCACGACCATTCATAAAAAAGAGAAAGATAATTTACCCCGTTTGCATTCAGGTCTGAAGCGAGCTTTGGACCATGCTTCAAACCCTTTGTAAGCGCGGATCGAGTTCAGATGGGTTTGGTTTGACTCGATCCTACTCACTCTGTGTAGTAAATTCCCAGTCGAACACTCGATTGTGCATGTAAACAGGGTAATTGCTTTGAACGATCCCATACGAAATGTCAAAATGAAGTGCGTCGTTTTAACTTCGCATTGTAGTGAGGCAAATTTTTTTTTTGGGATTGAACTCCTATTCTTGATTTTTACATAATCCTCCTGTATATATCAATGAGCTTGTGCAATAATAATTAATACAACAAATTTGTAATTTTAGAAGGTATTTCAGATTAATTTCCAATTTTTAAGCAAAAAAAAAAAAAACGAACAGAACCGCCACCCCCTTAAACGAAAATATGCATCCGCGACTGTGTTACAACTACCCTATATTGTAGAAGAGATTCTTACATGCATAAAATCCACAATTCAATTCATCATTTTTCCAAACTTTAAGTTTTTATTCTCAGGAACAATGTTAAAAACTAAAATAGAACCACAAGTTCCACAATTAGGTAATTCTTGTAACGAGAACGAGTTAAACTGCATTCCTTCAATAAACACAAACTCCCGCCTGATGGAAGCACATAATTTTTTGCATTCGCATTTTTCATGGCTATGGCTGCTACTAGGTTATGTTTGCTTTTTTTTTTGTTACCTTTTGAGTAGATTCATATATCCCAAATGGAAAAAAGTTAATTTTACTATCGTAAAAGCAACAAAAATCAATATTTGCGTTCACAATAAAAGATGCACTAAAAAAATTAAGAAAAAAAAACTGCACTAGGTAGTAGGTACAACGAGGTACCTACTCTTTTTTTAATTAATTGATTCTTCACCCAAAATGCAATGCACTCATTCCGAACTTTTTTTTTTTAAAGTCTGGTTATTACAAATGATCCATCACTTTATTCGCATAAAAATAGTTTTGCAGTTTATAAAAATTAAAGGAAAATCAAACATTTTCTCAGTAGAAAGATTGAAAGTAAAAAAAAAAAACATGGGAAAAAATAAATTAATTTACCTCTGTCTGTACCCGTTGTAACCGTATGGCGCCGCGTAGCCATTCATATTATTACCACCATACATTCTGTTTGTTTTTTTTTTTTTTTAGATTAACGTTTCCAATGTAATAGATAATAAATTAAATTCAAAACAAATGAATTGTTGATTTAATTTTTTATAATAAAATGCCGTCTTCCGAGAACAAACTGAAGAAAATCCGCAACATAAAGAAAAACAACAGGGAACACTATCGGCAGCGACGACGATGGCTGCCAAAATTGTTCCTCGTTTGCCAAACTTCAAGACTTTAATAACGACAATGGCGTTCGGATCTGTTCGATTTGACTTTTCCCCTTTTTTTAGTGCATGCGTTTTTTTTTTTGTTGTTCTTAATTTGTTTAAAAAATTGTTAAATAAAAAAACAATTAGAAAATTCAACTGAATAAGCAAGGATGATGGAAGAAAAGGTTAAATTTATAAAAGTTATATTTAATTATGCCACACACAAGAACAATTAATCAAAAAAATGCAAAATTCACTTGGCAAATATAAATAGCAAATACACACGTGAAAATGACAAGCAAACAGAGGAGAAGGTGTATATATATATGGGTATAAAATCCAAGGGAAAATTATTTTTTCATTGTTTTATCCTTTTTGAATTCACAACACTCTTTTTTTCAAACTAAAATTGATGCTTTTTATCTTGTTTTATTAGAATAAGAAGGATAAATACTTTTTCAGCAAAAGAAAGCGCGTTTTGTAAGTTATCTTTTATATTTTAAAGACTACTTTTTAACAATTTTTTTTTCTTTCACAGCCGACGAAATGAAACTGAAAGGATTTTGCTTCTTGTCTGTATCACTTTTTTGATCTACTATTTTATTTTTCTCGATTTATTTGGGATTTGTGTGTGACCAAAAAGGACGCACGTTTGTGTAAAACACTAAAAAAAAATGGGGAAATTGTGTCAAAAGGAAGTGTAAAAGAAGAGATCAACCATCTCTAATGCTGATGTGTGCGAAGGAGATAGATAAAGAGTTTTGAATGAAGGATTTTTGTTTGACTGTGTGAGTATTTGGGGGTACGAGAGTACCTGGGAAATTTATAGTTTGAAGAGCTATGGGAATGGTTGTTCCTGTAAGGACAAGTGAGAAGAATTTGGTCCGGTTCAAGTCACGCAGATTGAAATGCAAAGTTCTAATATATAAATTTATAAATTAAATACATTTTTCGTGTCGGGAAAAAAATAAACATATTAAAAAAAGAACTAATTAGTTATACAATTATTGTAAAATTTCTTTTCACAAAATCTTGTATTTGATTGGTTTTGACAGTTATTTATTATGTATTTGTGTTGTGAAAGGAGTGAAAACATCATAAAAAAATCAATTAGAACATTTTTCTGTTTCGTTTTACTGATAACTAGCCCTAGTGTTTTACTGATAGCTAGCTCTAGTGACTGTTTTCAGGATTTTCGGAGTCACTCAACTATAAGGCCGGTATTCGTCGAGAGCTCTTAGCTTAATACTGGTATTCATCAAGCGCTCGTATCGGAGTTTTCGGAGTTAGCACTCTCAACTTTATGAGTGGTCGAGACCTCGCATAATTCACTAATATTCCTTGGTGGATATCTGAGTTTATGAGCGCTCGTTCAATTTATGAGCGCTTGATGAATATCGTCCTAATTGGATCATATCGGAGTTTTCGGAGTCAGCGCTCTCATTTTGGTGAACCGTGAAATGTGACCAAACTGATTAAATGTATATCTTTTTTAAATTGGTTTTTGACAATCACCATAGGGGTAACTTTTTTAACCCACTCCAAAAAGGGTTAGTGCATGATAACTGGTAGTGCCAATAAATCGTCGGTACAAGGCAGAACTAGCCTTAGTCCAAGATTCTCAAAATCGGTATTATCGTCTTAGCATAATGCCAGTTGCATTTCGCGAGTCCCGGGGTGGAATCGGCTAAGGGGATTGTTAATTGTCAAATTTGTGAAAATCGAAAGTAATCAAAAGAAATTTTCGGTCTGCGTAAGGTGATCATCAAAAATGTTTGAATAATTGGCATCATTTTGAAAAATACGCAAAAAATCGAATTAAGCATTTATACCTAAATTGTCGCCGATTTTTTTATGTTTCAGTAGCCCAGAGGTAAGGTGCTGGACAGCTAACCTGGTTCAATTCTCGGCTATGACCTAAAAGTTTTTTATTTACCAACATTTTTATTTTCAAAATTTAATGAAATTTACATTTGTATGCAAATTATCATTCCGAAAAAAATCAAGATGACTGCCACAAAACGGCGGATCAAAGAATAAAATGAAAAGTGGTATTTCTGCCGTGTCTGTTGGTCTTAGGGCTAGTTTGTTCACAACGGTTTAAGTTCTTAGCATAATTTTCAGAGATTCTAGTTAAATGGAGCTAATCAACCAAAATCGGTTTATTATAACTAAATTCATGATTAGCGATTCCAACTATTAATACTCACAAAAAATTAGTTTAGGTGGACATTCAACGATATACAGATTGCAATAATCATGCATTAAAGATGATCAAAGGTGAACAAATCGGCCCGTAAACTATGAAACTCAGAAAAAATGAGTGGACCCTCGACGATTTACAGTTGCCAATAATCATGGATCAAAGGTGAACAAATTGGCCCTTAGGGAAAAAGTTATTAAGACGAAAAATATTTAAAATGCCATTTTTATTTTAGATAAAGTGGGTGTGGCAATAGTACATTGGATGTAGTGGTTGATTGCTAACTCAGAGGTATGGGATTTTAGTCCCACTCTGGTCAGTAGTGTTTTTGCTTTATCCCCCAGCTTTGACTGGACGCCACCCATGGGATTTTATGAGATGGTAACCATACCTTAATCTCAAATCTACTGTAGCAGCCAAACTTCTTTCCTATCTTTCTATTCTTTCTAACTAGTGCCGTGCTACTCACATTTAAAAGAAACAAGGCCTTACAGGCATATAGTTAAATTATTATTATATTATTATTATTAGACATGTACATACATTTTTTTTTTAATTCAGCTAGAAAATTTTTGCAAAAACATGTTATTTTCAAGAATAAATCAGTGCTATTTGCATCCCACGTTTATCTTTGAAACAAGAATCGCTAAAAGCAATATATTTTTCGACCTCAACAACGAAAACAAAATTCCAAAATTTCAAGTTGCAAATATAGTAAATTTTTTTTAGATACAGGGTGTTTATAATCAGAAATCATCGCATGTGAGTCGATTTTTTTTTATCAAAATTCAAATTATTAATATAAAAAATAAAAAAACAAACTAACTCTTTTTAGAGCTTTAAATTTACTTTTAAAAAGAAACGAAAAAAAACTTAAACTTTTAGAAAAAATCAATTTAAAGAAAAGAGACGTGTTATAAAGTGCGGTTACTCGGTATGGAACTTGAACCCGGCCATGGGATTGAAAAAAATTTCTATCAAAATTAAAAAAGTTATATGTCTATTAAATATGTTGTAAAATGACATTATCAAACTTTGCCACCAAAACGCGTTGCTTCGTTTTCCTCCGGCTGAATTTCCCCATTGTGCGAAAGCCCAATGAGATTCTTAATCTTACGATCTGCTTTAGGTAATTAACCCTAGTTTATAACACGCAAAATAAATGAATAACCAAAATTGGGGTTCGTGCGAACCCCACAGGTCTTATGCACTTCTAATTGTTTATTATTTAGTAGGCGATGCATTGTTTCTATTTGTTATTCATTAAGTTGACAGTTGAGGTGTCTTATTACTAGAACACGTGTTTGGTTTTGCCAGACTAGATGACACTTTTGTCCAAGAGTAGAGGACAGGATGAGCAAAACAACATGTGATGTTTGTGACAAAAAAAACTGTTTCGGCACCAAAACATCGTCTGTGTAAAATGTCTCCAGGAATTACCACCTATTCCTGAATGAGTTTTGGTTTTTATAACTTCAACTTCATACATTTCATTTTGTAAATCATCATCTACATTCTACATAATTTTTATTAGTTTATTTATTTGATCATATATTATACGTTATATTTATTGATGTTTGGGCTTAAATGATCAGTTTTGTGGATGCAATTAATCAAATAAAAAAATTAATTCATATTTTTCCCAACGTTTCGCTAGTATTTTCCAGCTTCTTCAGGGGTTAATATTTATTATCTTTAAAAACAAATTATAAAAGTTGTGGTTTTAGTACTATGTCTATTGTTATACAATCAATTGAAAAAAAATTTTTATATTTTAAATATTTAAATTATTAATTATTTGGTCTATTGCACTTACTTTCTTGAATGGATTTTGAAATTTACATTATTTTAAATAAATTAACATTTAATAAACAACACATTAATAAATTAACACTTATTGGACAACAAAACTTAAGCCTAATATCACTTCTTATCACAGATCAATTGTTGTTACTTATGGCAACACTATATATAGAGCTGATATTGTCTAGGTCTTCTTTATGATTCATTGTTGTTGTTGATTTTTGTTGTATTCGCAGACTTTCCAATGTATAGCGGGTGGTGGTGCGGCTCTCTTTATCTAATATTGTTACATTATCAAAGTCTGCGAGATGATCATTATCTACCATATGCTGCGAGAGTGCTGTAGCTGATCTCTTCTTTCTTATGTCAGCTTCATGTTCTGATAGTCTTATTGCAAGCTTACGTTTTGTTGTACCTATATATACCATGTTGCACATGTTGTTGTTGTTGCCTTTGCATGGTATTTGATACACTACATTATGCTGATCTGTTTTTTGTGTGGGTGGTTTTGTTTTTGTAAATATTGAATTTAGCGTGTAGTTAGCTCTGTGTGCGAAACTGCATTTTTCTCTATCAATTGGTATTGTTTTGTTAAGAGAGCTGTTATCAGTTAAACGTGGAATGTATGTTAAAGAGTAATATCTAGGGTTGCCAGATTTTACTTTTTGTGTTATTATATGTTTATTTTTGTTTTGTATTAGGTGAAGTTTTGTGTTAATTAGTTCATTGATTATTGTGTTTGGGAAATTGTTCATTTGTAAAATTGTTTTTATTTTTATTATGTTTTCTTTATGGTAGATGTTGTCACTTATATCTAACACTTTATTGATGAAATTGGTTGCTGTATTTATTTTGTATTTTATTGGTTGGTACGACATGTAGTTAATCATTCTTCCTGATGAGATTGGCTTGGTATACCAGTCAAAGAAGATGTTGTTGTTTTTTCTTATGAGTTTCATCTCAAGGAACGGAAGCTGGTTGTTCATCTCTGTTTCTATGGTGAAGTTTAATTTCGTATGGTATTGGTTTAGGGTTTCCATTGTTATTTCGTTGTCTTTCTTTTTGATGATTGCAACCATATCGTCAACATATTTAGCTATGAATTTTATTTTTATGTTTGATTTTTTCAATTTATCTATTGTTTCGTCTAGTAGGTGGTCAAGTACAATGTCGGCAATCGTAGGGGATAATGGGTTTCCCATAGGCCGATCACTAATGAAAATTTCTCACCAATTCACATAGTAGCCGAGATCGAACAATACATACAAACAATAGAAGACAGTAAACAGAAAGAGGTTGCCAGATCTACATTATCGAACAGAATTTTAAATTTTAAAAGAAAAATAAAAAACACACAGAGAGAAAAATTTATTTTGAAAACTTTTACAATAACTAAAAACATCATCAAAAAACATAAAAATGAGATCATCATCACAAATGCAGACAAAGGCAATAAAACAGTTATCCTATACAAACAAGATTACAACCATAAAATGAAACTACTCCTCGAAGATAAAAACACCTATAAAACAATCAGGACTGACCCTACAACCAATTTGCAAAAAACTAATAATGAAATAGTAAATGGATTATTTAAACAAAACATCATTGATTCCAGACAAAAAGAACAACTTTTTTGTTCTGTAGCATCAGCTCCTGTTCTCTACGGACTTCCAAAAATACACAAACCAAACATACCACTACGACCAATAGCAGCATCAACTAATGTTCCTTGCTATAATTTATCAAAACACATTGGTCAGATCCTGAAAACTTTGGTATCTGAAGATTATAATGTTAAAAACTCATTTATACTAAAAGACAAAATCAAACAAGTAACATTGGATGAGGAAGATATCTTAGTATCATTCGACGTAGTATCACTATTCACCAATATACCGACATACACAGCCATAAAAATAATAATGAAAAACTGGGAAACTCTTAAAACCCACACTAAAATACCTAAAAATAATTTTCTAAAAATCCTACAATTCTGCTTAACAGATAACAATTATTTCAAATATGATCAAAAACTCTATAGCCAAACTTTCGGCATGCCTATGGGAAACCCATTATCCCCTACGATTGCCGACATTGTACTTGACCACCTACTAGACGAAACAATAGATAAATTGAAAAAATCAAACATAAAAATAAAATTCATAGCTAAATATGTTGACGATATGGTTGCAATCATCAAAAAGAAAGACAACGAAATAATAATGGAAACCCTAAACCAATACCATACGAAATTAAACTTCACCATAGAAACAGAGATGAACAACCAGCTTCCGTTCCTTGAGATGAAACTCATAAGAAAAAACAACAACATCTTCTTTGACTGGTATACCAAGCCAATCTCATCAGGAAGAATGATTAACTACATGTCGTACCAACCAATAAAATACAAAATAAATACAGCAACCAATTTCATCAATAAAGTGTTAGATATAAGTGACAACATCTACCATAAAGAAAACATAATAAAAATAAAAACAATTTTACAAATGAACAATTTCCCAAACACAATAATCAATGAACTAATTAACACAAAACTTCACCTAATACAAAACAAAAATAAACATATAATAACACAAAAAGTAAAATCTGGCAACCCTAGATATTACTCTTTAACATACATTCCACGTTTAACTGATAACAGCTCTCTTAACAAAACAATACCAATTGATAGAGAAAAATGCAGTTTCGCACACAGAGCTAACTACACGCTAAATTCAATATTTACAAAAACAAAACCACCCACACAAAAAACAGATCAGCATAATGTAGTGTATCAAATACCATGCAAAGGCAACAACAACAACATGTGCAACATGGTATATATAGGTACAACAAAACGTAAGCTTGCAATAAGACTATCAGAACATGAAGCTGACATAAGAAAGAAGAGATCAGCTACAGCACTCTCGCAGCATATGGTAGATAATGATCATCTCGCAGACTTTGATAATGTAACAATATTAGATAAAGAGAGCCGCACCACCACCCGCTATACATTGGAAAGTCTGCGAATACAACAAAAATCAACAACAACAATGAATCATAAAGAAGACCTAGACAATATCAGCTCTATATATAGTGTTGCCATAAGTAACAACAATTGATCTGTGATAAGAAGTGATATTAGGCTTAAGTTTTGTTGTCCAATAAGTGTTAATTTATTAATGTGTTGTTTATTAAATGTTAATTTATTTAAAATAATGTAAATTTCAAAATCCATTCAAGAAAGTAAGTGCAATAGACCAAATAATTAATAATTTAAATATTTAAAATATAAAAATTTTTTTTCAATTGATTGTATAACAATAGACATAGTACTAAAACCACAACTTTTATAATTTGTTTTTAAAGATAATAAATATTAACCCCTGAAGAAGCTGGAAAATACTAGCGAAACGTTGGGAAAAATATGAATTAATTTTTTTATTTGATTAATTGCATCCACAAAACTGATCATTTAAGCCCAAACATCAATAAATAATTTTTATTGTTATATTCATTTTCAAATAAAATACTTGTTTGGTTAAAATATTGGGGTTCGCACAAACTTCAATTTTGGTTTCTGACTTTTTATCAGAAAAAAATTACAAAAAATTATCCAGAAACCCTGTGATGGAAAAAAGACAAAAAACATAAAGAAAAATAAATTTCGTTCACTTAGTCTTCATCCCAGGTCAAAAATATATGATTCAATAAAAAGTAATAAGCATTCAAACAAAAGCTGGGGCTCGCGCGAACCCAAATTAAAACAATAGGTAATTAATATCACAAAACAACTTTCCATTAATTTTATTTATTCTTGGCTATTAATAATGTTGATAAACTAAATTATATTCCAAAAATAAACTACTATAAACAACACCATAGTTTAGTATATTCTTGGTTTTAAGCCCAAATTTACGCCTGTTTTGGATCTTAATACTATCTTAATAGATGGATGAACATCTTCGCCTAACGGAAGCAGCTCAAAATGCCTCAATATCTTCGTCAGTACACATTTAATTTCTAGCAATGCAAACTTTTGTCCAATACAATTTCTCGGTCCAGCACTAAATGGAATATAACTAAAAGTATTCGATTTCGAGTTGGCTTCTAAATGTCGCTCGGGTCTAAAGACCATTGGATCTTCGTAAAGATCCGGATCTCGCAGGATTTCCCAAAGAATTATGATAACATTTGTCCCAGCTGGAATGGTACAATCATCTGTGAAAATAAAGACTTTTATAAATTGTATTTATTCTTGGAAACATGAACTTACACAATTCAAAATCCTCTTTTATAAATCTTCCGATTGCAGGAATAGGTGGAAACATTCTTAATGATTCCTTTATTACACAACTCATATATTTCAATTCATGAATGTTCCGATATGTTATCGGCTCGTCCAAATCATCACCAAATAATTCTTTTACTTCTTTAAAAAGCTTTTTCTGAACTTCTGGGTGACATGCAATTGCTCGTAATGTAAATGAAATGGCTGAAGTTGTAGTATCATGTCCTTCGAACATGAAAGTGTCTACTTCTTCACGAATGTCCTCGTCACTCAAAGGATCCCCGTCTGAAGTGGTTGATTGAAGAAGCACGTCTAGGAAAGCCATTCTTTTCTTTATACCGAGATTATCGTCATCAATGCTGTTCTCTTGATTTTTCGATATATTTAGAGCCCTACGGCGATTCTCGATTATTTGATTTGTGAAAACATGCATATAAAGAACACTTTCTAATTGTTTGTTAAAAAGTTTCGGTTTAAAAAACTTAAACGTTTTTTTAAGTGCAAGATGAGGATGCATAAATCTCATTGCTAGGATGTCAGTGACACTAAAATCGACAATCATTAAGACTCCAATTTTATATAATGTTAATAAAATGTAACTTACTCGTTCACGGCTTTTACATATCTAGAATTTGAGTCTTCTTGAGCCTGGATTTGAGTTCCCATTGCTGTTTCTGCAATTATATCCAAGGCCATCAAACAAACCAATGGATAGACATCAATTACAGTTAATCCATCAGCCTTAGGCTTTAATTTCTCAACCAAAATCGTGCTCTGTTGATCAAAAACTTCGACGAATTGCTCCAAAATTTTGAAATGAAAGGTTGGGGTTATAATCTTCCGTTTATGTTGCCATTTTAGTCCATCACTCAGAAGCAAACCTTGGCCTAACCATTCTCTTAACATCAAATACAATCGGTGTTTGCTAATATGCTTTGAGCTACTGAGAATCGCCTCAACATGCCTTGGATCCGAAGTGTTTAGGATCAGTGCGTGTGCAACCCATGACTTATAAGCCTTCCCATATTTTTCACGAAAACATTTAAACTTTGAAGCTAAATCTGTACCAAGAAGTATAAAACAAGAATATAATTTTTTTTGTAGGTATTTTCAAAATAATTAAAAACATACTGTCTGCATTGAAAGAAGCTAATTCAGAAACTGCTCCGATAAATGGTAAACTTCTAACGGTTGGTATATTTTTCATCATGTCATTTTTAGATTTCTTTGCCCAGTATTCAACTAGGCAAAGAAATGTAATAAGCAGCAAGAATCCAAGCAACATACTTAACTCTCATTAGAGCGATGAAAACTAGAAAATACAATATTATTTTTTGAATATGAACGCAGGTACTAGCATTGAATATGCTTTTGAGGTAGTGTTAAATTTTCTATCCAAAATTTACTTCAACCCTGTTGAGATGGGTATACTTTAATGGGTAAACTTTAAGGTGTATTACAGTCAAACTAAAAAAGTATATTGGGGCTACATCTTCGATTTTGTGTACATATAATGGTACTTTAAAAATAATATTTCAAAGAACTTCCTGCCTCCCTCGAAAAAAATTAGCCTGAGCTGCGACTGCGACCCACGCTGGTAACTTCCCTTGGAATTCAGAAACCCAATTTTATTTTAAGTACCTGTAAGAATATCATTTTTAAGGATCTTCAAAAACTTTATCCATTTGTTTAATATGTTATTAGATGAAGAATAAAAATGAGCTCTTTTGTTTTTAAGGGACTCGAGACACAAACTGGATGCCATTATGTCTAAAATAAAATTTACCCAAAGTCGATATCATTGTTTTTTGTAAAGATATGTATTAGAGAAAAAATTCGATGCGTTCAATCAGATAACAAAAAGCTATCTTTGGATAGCTTTTTGATAGCTTTAGAAAAGTAACGAACCATTTCTTCTCAAAAAAAATCCGAAGGTATCCGAGAATTTTAGGTATACCAAAAATTCTCAGGTATCCATGTGATCAGCTGATTAACATTTGGTTTATTTATCTTCGAAATTAAAAGAAAATCGTTAAAAATGAGAAAAAATATAAACAAAATAATTATAGAAGCAATTTATAACAAAACAATACAATTAGACCAAAAGAAAGCTAAAATACTTCTCATTCAAAAAACAATTTTCTGTTCTTGTTTTTTTTTTTTAATTTAATATCCGTATCTATCTCGTTCAAAAAGATATTTCAAATACGGGTAGGTATCCAAGATAACCTATTCGATAGTTGCTTGAACGCACGCATTTTCAGTTCGAAAAATCATGGCACCAATTTCCACCGGGTTCAAAAACATTCAGTGTAGTTCAGTTGAGACACTCTGATTTGTTACAATCTGAATAAGTTAGATTTTTTGTGACAGAGGGTCTCAACAGAACTGAACTGAATGTTCTCGAACCCGGAAAGTATTTTTTTTAACTTATTTGTAATTGATGTTCAATTATAGGTTATGATATTTAGTTTTGAAATTCAGAGATCTTCCGATTCAATGCTTGGGAGCTTGTTCACATTCTTTGATAGCATTTTCAGGCACAAAAGCTGAAGAATTTGCTTTTAAAGGGTTAAGAGGTGTTATTTTGAATAGCCCGCTATTTCGGTAGCTGTCACTTTTGAAGCTGTCATTTTTTGACATTTGACAAGTAGAAACTACGCTATTAATAAAAATGGAACGATACACGCTTCAACAACGCATTGAAATTATTAAAATTCACTATAAAAATGGTGAAAATTTGGCAGAGACGGTTCGTAAAACTAAAACATTTTTGGGTCGTCGTGAAGCCCCTTGTCGGACCGCAATACAGAAATTGGTGGACAAATTCGAGCTGTTGGGACAAGTTAGTGATGTGAAGAATAAAACCCGTGCACGTCGCTCAAGAATAACTGAGAATATTGCTGTTGTAGCCCAAAGTGTTGAAGAAAACCCAGGTTTGTCCATTCCTCGTCGTTCTTTGGAATTAGGCATTCCACAAACGTCATTACACCGTATTTTGCATAAAGACTTGGGTCTTAAGGCTTATAAAGTTCAGTTAACACAAGAACTCAAGCCGGCTGATCATCAACAACGTCGTGTCTTTGCTGATTGGGTCCTTGAAATGCATGAAAATGAACCGGAATTTCATCGAAAAATCATCTTGACTGATGAGGCCCATTTCCAACTCGGAGGCTACGTCAACAAGCAAAACTGCCGCATCTGGGGCTCGGAAAACCTAAGAGTTATTGTTGAAAAGCCTCTCCATCCTTAACGCGTGACTGTTTGGTGCGGTTTATGGTCCCGCGGGGTCATTGGACCTTACTTTTTCGAAAATGAGGCTGGAGCAACAGTTACGGTCAATGGATTGCGCTATCGAGAGATGATTAAGAGTTATTGTTGAAAAGCCTCTCCATCCTCAACGCGTGACTGTTTGGTGCGGTTTATGGTCCCGCGGGGTCATTGGACCTTACTTTTTCGAAAATGAGGCTGGAGCAACAGTTACGGTCAATGGATTGCGCTATCGAGAGATGATTAATGATTTTTTATGGCCTGAATTGGATGGTATTGATCTGGACAACGTTTACTTTCAACAAGACGGCGCTACGTGCCACACAAGCAATGAAACCATCGATCTTTTACGGGAAAAGTTTCCGGACCGTGTTATCTCTCGAAGAGGTGATCACAATTGGCCACCGAGATCTTGTGATTTAACACCTTGCGACTTCTTCCTTTGGGGCCACGTGAAAGATAAGGTCTACGCCAACAGCCCAGCGTCGATTCAAGACCTCAAAGATGAAATTCGTGAGGCTATCGAGGACATAGGGCAGCCACTTTGCGATTTGGTTATGGAAAATTTCATGAAAAGGATATGGTCCTGTAAGCGTGGTCTTGGCAGCCATTTGGCTGATGTTGTGTTCCATTATTAACGGCATACCTCTTTATAATGAAATAAACATCCGATCATTTATCTCCAAAAATGCCATTTTTCTTTGAATATCAAAATAACACCTCTTATTGGAAAACCCTTTATTGTTTCTATTGTGACTAAACTACAAAGCTTTGATCCGGAATTCGTCAGAATTTCAAAGAAAGATGTTATAACCTTAAATTTACTACGAATTTAATCCCTTAGCGCAAGTACCTTTTGTTCAGTTTTCCTATTTTGTTGCTAATTTTGAACAAACTTTGATTCGGTGTCTAATGATACTGTCAAGATGTTACCTTAAAAAAATTATTATGTATTTAGAAATGGAAAACAGTTATATGTATATTGATTTCAAAACTTTTTTTTTAATCCTGCTTTTTTTGAAAAAAAAAATATGCTGTTTTCTTATTTCTACCAGACAAAATTCTGCTATTAAAAATTCTGTTAGTATATTCTTAATCTGTCAGTATATTCACAAAAATAACAAGTTCAGTTATTTAAGTGGTAACTTATTTAGACAAAAAAAAAAAAAAAACAGTGGTATATATGTATATACCACTGTTTTTTTCTTTTTTGTCAATATATTGATCTTTTTTTGGATTTCGGCACTTCAGTGGGAAGAGGCTTTCGACCATAGACGATAATATAATAAAATAATAATAAGCAATACTGTTGAATAAAACATTTAAATTTCCATTAACTGAAACTGCATCACGACTAGTGTCGTTATTGACATCTATCAAGCCAAACCCTAAAGTTCTGAGAAAAGTTTTTAAGATTTACCAAACTGGTATCTAATATTATATTCAGAATCTAACCATACAGAATTATTAGTATAAGAGCTTATTTATGGAAAGAAGATATAACCAAAATATGAGTACCTAACCTATGTAGTTCTGTAGGTTCATGCATTATGATACCTTCATGCATCCAAATACACTTAAATTATACAACATTATGCTCTGTAATTTTCACTGATTCTGGAAACTTCAAGCTTGAAAATCCAATCAGTTGAACCAAGATACTTATAAGCTTTTTAAATTAACAGAATTTTGAAAGTCAGAAATTTAGTAGCAAAATTCTGAAAACAGAATTTAGTTAGAATAATTTTGAATACAGATTTTTTTCACTGCCAGAAATTCTACTTCGACCCTTAAGTCTTAGCATTGATTCACTAATCAAGAATTTACCTAATAACTCGCGTTCATCGATTCTAACCTGGCCTGTGCTATGAAACGGAAAGACTTGTGGTTTTTAAAACTACTATAATAATCATCTTTAACTTTAAATTTTCTTTAGCTTGATGAGTACAGCATTCTTGCAGTGACATCCCACTCTATCTATAGCCTTAATTTGCTTTAGACAAGTAATATTTATTTTTCCTTAAGAACTTTCAGATTTCATCAGTTTTTTTTTTATAAAAAATGCACAGCAGGCATTTTCGTAAAAAAAAAATTCCCAATGTTTTTTACGGGTCGGTGAACCTTTTCGAAACTTTTTTTTTCAAATATAAATTAATAATAACTTTATTATGACACACTAATTTTTTTTTTGAATATTTTATATTAAAAAATTATGTATTTTTTTTAAACACTTGCTCTTAGGATTTCAAATTATTTTATCAAGAATTTCTTTGGAAAAAAAAAACAGAAAAAATAAGTAAATATTTATTGCGATGTGATATTCGAGTTCTATACCAAAAATATAGGGGCAATTAGAGTGCAAACCTATTTTGAATTTTGTTTGTTTTGTAAACTAATAAGTGAAATAGAATATTTACTGTGACATCCCTGTATATTGTTTAATGCGAAACGGGACTTTAAGCTCATACCCAGCTGATATACTCGTATAAGTTCAATTGTTTACAATAATTTTACTCTTGACAGCTTTTCTCTCTAAAAATAGCACCATTGATATGACTTGCTGCCGCGGCTGATTTGTGTTGCATTGCCGCTATTGCTATGTATTTAATTATATTCTTAATGAACTTAAGACGCCTTCATCCAAAACACTGTGATTATTCAATCATTTATTATAAATATATTGTATAATTACATTAATACATATCCGAATAAAACGATCCTACTGGAAAATTCAATAACTTATAAACTTGACTTACTGTTTAAAATTAAATCGATTTGTCTATCAATCACAACCGTAGAAAAATTAATTAAAATATTTCGATGTTAATGTTTATATCTCTGAAACTTTTTAGAAAATAGTCTTGAAATTTCTTTGGCAAAAATATTGTTTATTTACACTCTGTTTTTATTTTGTGGTTGTAAAGTAATATTTATTATTTTTATTGGATTGGTTTCGTATACAAACACTTGTTTATCAAACTAAATAGAACCGCGATGGATAACTGAGAACTTACAAATAGAATTGCCAGGGGATTACTTTTTTGAGCTTTTTTTATAATTGGGATAGTATAAATTTATATTGCGTGCATGGCAATAAATGATTACGTTTGATTTGTAATACTTCACTAATGACTTTAATTTATTTAAGTTTGCATACTAGTCATACAAGTTGTTTCAAAGTTTATGCAATCTTTTCATTTCAATTAAAATTTTTACTACACATTATCTTATATTTTCACTGTAGTTATCAAAGTGCACGGAAGTCAAGTTCTTTATTAAGTTTAGCACTGTACTATATTTATGGGCACCAACACAGACCATCTTCGACCCCCCCTCTTATGTACAAATTAAGCCAGAAACTTTAAACTTACAACTAAACTTGTGAAGAACACCAAGCCCAGCCCCATTGATCAACAAAATTATGAAGTACTTCCGTCACCCTACAACTTCGAAATTGCACAATGGTAGCCTTATTAAAGGCCACGCCCCCTTCCTGGGGGCGTGGTATTCGCGCATATTCACAAATTTGGTTCGAATCATCGAAGATTCTTGATATTTAGCGGATACAAAATTTGAGGTTTTTCTATTCAGGGATGTAGTATCCGCCCATTGTCTGAAATACAATCAAATGGCTATATGAAGCAATTCTAATCATCATCATCGTGACAAAGAGTCACGACTCTTGAGTTATCGTGTAATAGTTGACTAAGTATTTCGTCTCTTGGATACTTCCATCATTTTGAAAATCAAATTCAATCCTAATTGGAACATTTAAACAGAAAATCCAAAATTGTGGTAGGTACCCTCAATACAAAAGTGTCATTTTTGTTGGATTTCTATATAAACAGTACTATATAAAAAGTTCTTATTGGATATGGATAAATGTTCAACTTAACTTATGTTTTTTGGTACAAGCAGTCTGCTTCCTATAATTTAATTTTTATATCATATCCCTGATTCTGCGATCAAAATTTGACCGCTCGGATGGCGCTGCAATTTTTTAAAAATGCTAGAAAAGCCCAGATTTGCTTGCAATCCATGGTAAAATTTATATTTTTATTTTGTAGTTGGAAAATCGTTTTCGATAACTCACATAGTGCTATCTTTGGTGTTGAATTGTTTGCACAGTATATGGTCAGTAATAAAGACTGAAACTTAATCCTACATTACCCACATGAAAGATTAAAAAACATTCATGTACATATTATCTAACAAATTAATCGTAACAATTTAAAATTTGTCCGTAGAATTAACCAGACTTTTGAATTCTCTTGATATAAGAAATATTTTAATGATGCTATTTAACTTGAAGGCACAATGAATTAATTATTCTCTTACCATTTGTATTTGTAAACTGCTTGCATCTAAATTTTTTGACTATGTTCTTAAAAATAAAATGCATTACTGTTCCATACCTGGGTTAGGTACCTAGGATACCTACTTACTTACATTTGCTGGTATTTAACTCAGTGGGCACATTTTCACTGTCATTTTCACCACTACATTGACAACCGGACCTGAACAACCCGATACAAGAAGCTGCCAGCAGATTCACCTAAAAAAAATTTAACATCGATAATTTCATTGAAATTTTGCTAAAAATAACCACCATTGTAATCAAGTTAGGCCCCTTCTGTGCCAACATATTTCAAAACCAACCAATGTATAAAATAAGATAACTAGCGTTAAGAAAATTGTAAATATTATTAATTGTTCAATAAAAAACTGTTAAACTGTTAAACATAGTCATTCCTAACCTCCGGTTTATCTTAGACTGCGGTTTGTACAATGTTATTTAGATGTGATACAAAACCCAGGTTTTTAAAGCACAACAGCTTTAATAATAGTCGGGTTCATAAAACGTTAGGGACTAAATAATTGGTCAATTTTAGGGTCTGTTATGGGTCAGCTGCCAAATTGGAAGGATTTTGTTGACACCTGACCAACCACAGACTCGAAAATTGACTAACTTTTTGGCTTCTAACGTATCCTCAATCTGCCCAATATCTAAGAATATGTCCTAAACAAATTGTAAAACCTGTTCGCTAAGATCCGCTTGAAAAACAAATGACAAACCAATGCTAACAAAAAAAAAACAGTGTAATTATAATTACAAATTATCAGAAATATAAAACATTTTATTGTTAAAAAAAGTTAACAATTCTTCATTCAATAGACTCTGGCTTTAAGTCCAACTTGCACTCCATTCACTGACCTAGTGACCAAATTCATCATAGGTCTGACATCTTCACCTAGTGGCAGCAGTTCATAATTTCTTAAAACCTTGCTTATTGTGCTCTTCATTTCTAAAGTAGCAAACTTTTGACCTATACAATTACGTGGCCCTGCGCTAAATGGAATGTAGGCATATGGGTTTGATTTTTCTCCATTATACTCTGCAATATTCTCTGCCAAATGCCTGTCCGGAATAAATTCATTTGGTTTGGGGAAATATTCGCCATCTCTTAGCATGACATAGATTCCAATTGTAAAATCAGTACCAGCTGGAATCTTCTTGCCATCTGCACAAACAAAAAATATTTTTTACTAAAAACAGAAAGTAGTCAACTATAATTATGACGGCTATTAACTTATTTCTGTATCTTCTTCAATTCTTCTCCCTATCAGAGGCACTGGTGGATATAACCGAAGTCCTTCCTTAATGACGCATTCTAAATACTTTAAGTTATTTAAGTCATGCAATGCTATCGATTTGGTGGAGTCCTCCCCAATGACTTCACGAATTTCTTCGAACGCTTTCTTCTGCACCTCTGGATGCCGTGATACCAGGAACAATGTAAATGCCATGGCACAGGTGGTTGTATCGTGTCCCTCAAACATAAATGTGTCAACTTCTTCACGAATATCTTCGTTGGAAAGAGGTTTTCCATCAATGGTTGACTGCAGCAGCACGTCCAAAAGTGCCATTTTTTTGGTAATACCTATGTCGTCATTGGTGTTTGCTAAGGATTCAAAAATTATATAATTAGTGCTGGTGCATGCTCGTAATGACGATATTAGCTTCTTCTAAAGTAAAAAAACAAGGTTATACAAACAAACTGACCTGAATTAATGAATTTTCCATCTGCAATTTCCTTTTCCAAAGCATCCCTTCGTTTTTCAATAACGTTTTGTGTAAAATCATGCATTTTCTTGATAGTTTCTATTTGCTTTTTATAAAGACTAGGCTCAAAGAGTTTAAAAGGCAAATCTAAACGATACCATGCCTTGAGTAGTCTCTTCGAAAAAAGTGCAGTTATACTATTAAAAGAAAACAATACTTTATAAAAATTACTTAATTTTTCTTAAATAAGTCAAATGATTTACTCTGAAACTGCTCGTACATAACCAATATTTGGATTCTTTTGAGCATAGACCTTTGTGCCCATTGAAGTTTCTAGAATTGTAAGAAATTAATCAGCTTCTTATTCTGGTTGATTTGAAATTCTAAATCTACCAGCAATAACATCCAAGGCCATTCGGCAGATAAATGGGTAGATATCAAAAGCTGTTTTGCCATCAGCTGTATCCTTTATTGCGTGAATAAGTTCATTACTTTGTTGATCAAAGACTTCAACAAATTGTTCTAAGATCTTAAAGTGAAATGTCGGTGTTATGACCTTGCGTCTTGAATGCCATTTTTGGCCTGTACTAATGAGCAAACCGTAACCTAACCAACCAACAAGCATATCGTACAGCGAATTTTTGGTTATGTGTTTAGAACTATTTAGGATCACTTCAACATCTTTGGGATCAGCACAAAAAACTGCTAGACGATTGAAAATCCATACTCGATATATAGGGCCATATTTTTTGCGATTAGCAAAGATAAGGTTGAAAATATCTAGAAACAAAAGTAAGACAAAACTAGGGCTTAAGACTTGAAAATTTGTTTTGTTATTTATAATAGTTACCTTCTGGTGTCTGACCAACGTACGTAAAAATGTAACCCACAAGTGGTAATGATCTTGGACCTGGCATATATGCTAGCATATCATTTATTCTTTTCTTGCTTAGATAGTCATATGCTAGCACAACAGAGATAAGTAGTACCACCAATTCCAAAAACATTTTTTTTCTGTAATCTGTGACCGCTTGGGAATTTAGAATATTATTAAACAAATTGCAGTTTATATACTGTATATTTCTTTGGCAACAAGCAAAACCACTTAAGTCTGAAAATATGTAATAATTTTTATAAGATTTAAAAACTTTAAATAAACTTCGTTGATCTGTATGAGCAAATTATACGCCAGTAATTGTTAATTGATATAATTTTAACCTGTAGATATAGAAATACAGTACCAAATGAATAATTCTATAATTTCACCTTTCACCTTAAGTAAGTTATTACTCAAAAGTATCAAGCTAAGTCCTTTGGAAAGAACATATTAGAACCTATATAATTATTAATCTTTGAACAACAACAACCATTTTTATAATAATGTCGTTTTATTGACGTACTTCTGATTGAAGTAACACAGGTATGTTTGGGGTTATGGAGATTAGCATGGAAAGTCATGATAAAAGTGCTTTTCCGCTCTTTTTTCCGAGGTATTTCGCCCTTTACTTATTGCTTTTTTCGATTTCCCTTGCTCTACTTCGCGGAGTTACTCGATATCTTTAACAACTGTTCTGCACTTTTTACTCTAGTATTCCGCGTTTCTTACCGCGGTAGTCCCCCATATTTCGCATTTTTCAGCTGTAATCCACGATCATTCACCAGTATTCATTTGAATCGAATACAAAATGAAATAACATTAGAAAACTGTGTACTGTAGAGCTTGCTAATGGTATGCAATGAAGAGACTTCGTAACTGAATCAGCTATCAAAGGATAATGCACACGTCGCCAGCTTCTGGCATTACCGGAATTACCCGACAGTAAGTATTCCGTGCTTTTTTTCTGTCATGTATCAGAGATATGGTGCATTAAGATTTTCTCTTTTTTTCAATTTGCCACGAAGTTATTCTGCTATTTGGAGCGGAGACAAATCCAGCAAATCGAAGATCATAAAAATCGATCCAGTCGATCTAGATTTTTTTTTTTAAGTGGTGAAACTAACCCGACCTCCTTTTACATATTTCGATGTGATTTTAAGTGAATTTAAATTTAACTAAAACAAAACCGCTGAAATTGAGTCGCGGTATAAAATTGAAGTTTGATACCGTTAGGGTGTTCAAATCTGATTTGAAGTTTTTGTTTTATTTTCTGCCGCAAAAACGTCTGCTTGATGAATGAATCCAAATTGAGATTTCGATCCAGGTACAAAACCACTCCAGATCGAAAGATGGAATTCCAATAGAATTGAAGTGTTCTTGTAACAATAGTTTTGCTTCACTCTGATGTATGTAGCTCTGATGCAAAGTTTGTACTCGACCCAGGTCAAATGATTGTGGAATTCTTTGCACTTTTACGGATTAAGAGCTCGTTTTAAACAATTCGGAAGTGAGGCAATATAGTTACCACCAAACCACTTAAGTTGATCATCAAGAACCGAAATATAATATATTATAAATTAATTTATTTACTGTGCAAATATTGTTTGTTGACAAGCTGCGCGCATGCAACAGATACGTCTCACAAAGGCCACTTGAACTTATTTTTCAAAACAATTAAGATTAATGAATTTAATACAAACAGCGAAATGCACAAAACGGATAAATTGTTCGAAACAGATTTTAGCGAAATGTATTATTTTCTGTATTTACTTTCAAGAGCCGACAGTGAACTGACTTAATAATTTCCGATTTCCAACAACTTCCCTCGGGCAACTAAACTAAATATACATTTATGAATGTACCTCCGCATGTTATCTTTGAAGTGGAAGCT
Source organism: Meliscaeva auricollis (assembly GCA_948107695.1). Taxonomy (NCBI): domain Eukaryota; kingdom Metazoa; phylum Arthropoda; class Insecta; order Diptera; family Syrphidae; genus Meliscaeva; species Meliscaeva auricollis. The sequence goes on along the minus strand of OX403619.1, from coordinate 40,790,996 downwards.
TTCTGTTTGAATAAAGTGATGCTTGTAAAGAATACAGTTTTGTCGGTAGACATACCTACTTTATGTTAGGTATCTACTAAACTATAGAACCGGTCGCACGGGTTATCTTAATTATGGGTTCTTATAGAAAACTTCTACCAACAAAAGTGCATTTACAGAAACTTGATATAATTTATTATAATTATAATGTTTTGGATTATTCCTACATTTATATAAAATTTTATATTAAAACAATCTGTTCCTGCAGTTAAAATTTTCATATCTGCTTTTATTAGTACAATCTGGTTACGTACATATGGCAATCGTAATTAAAGTTGAAGATGGTTTTTTTTTTGTAAAGATTGTACACTGAGAGTAAAATGGCATCGTAAAATTTGATAAGATCATATTTAATCCCAAGTTGTGAAAAATTACCTCAAACATATTTAATTTCATGGTGAAAAAAATTGTATTAAAATATACAATGTAGTTTTAAATAATAGTTTGATTAACTAATTGAATTGGTGAGTGTAAGAACCGTTCACGTCCAAATTCTTTTTTAGAAAAAAAAAAAAACAAATATAAAAGAGTTTTACAATTATTTTTTTGAAAATAATTTATAGCTAAATTTGAAGGTGGGTAAAATCTTCAAATGCCCCATACATTATTTTTTAATTAAGTTGATAGTTTTTCTATAAAACTCTTTTATATTTGTTTGCTTTTAAAATTAAGAAACTGAACTTGTACCGTACACGATTCAATTTCAATACTAAGGAAATCTACATAAAATGTAGAAAAACGAAAATGCATTTTATAGTTTTTGACGTACATATGTCATCGTGGTAAAACTTCTGCACAATATTTAGAGGACTTAACCACATCAAAAATAATAAAATTTTTCTTGGCCGCGAAACGTCCACACTCCATACAAATTTGTCAATTCTTCTTTGAAAAGTTAAACGTGCCAAAATTTAATGTCAAAATCATTCAAGGAAGCTTCAACATGTTAAAATTGGCTAAAATGTATGTATGTATGTAATGTAATATATTATAATTCACATACATATATCGTTGCAAAGTTGTTTAACATTTTTTTTTTTTTTTTTTAATTATTATTAATCTAAATGTTCAACTTGCAATAAATGCAAGTTATTTTCAACGGAAGATAAAGGTAGCATGATAAATAGATAAGGCACTTGAATGGTTACTCAAGCAATACTATTTCGTGTCTAGAATTCCGGTGGATGCATTTTTTTTCGATATTTCATTTTAATTTTAAAGATGAATGTCTTTTTCATCTTTTTTATTTACTATTACTACTAATATCTAAAACCGCGTAAGTCTACATTTTTGAATTGAATATTCTTTATAGATTTTTTTTTATCTGTAAGGCTGGCTATAAAGGTGAGTCAGGTAATTAAAAAACAAAAACAAAAAAATTAACCCTGCTTTCAGCTAGGCAACCCTAGTGTAAGTTGTTTGCGTTTTAACACTACCTAAATAATTGTGTACCTCTTATGTGGTTTATCGATGCGGTTAGGTATCTTAGACTATAATAATTGAAAAAAAAAACAAAAACTGTGCAGTTTTAAAAAAATAATTGGCTCAAAACCAAAGCTTAGACTAAAAATTTGGTAGATACATGTTTAGTAATTTTCTTAACAAGAACATAAAATTTATTTAAAAAAATGGTACTCTGATTTTTAGTTAATTTTTTTCTGAAACATCTATTTTAACTATTTTGACTTTTAAATGTCCATATCTCAAATTGTAGATTTTTCAAAGTTTTAATTTTTATGCGTAACTTGTATGTTCTAATCTTATCTAATTCTGAATATCCAAATTTTTAAATTAAATTTTATCTGATATAATACATATTTTATTTTCACCTCTAAGACCTACCATAAAGACTGGGTCATGTATTTGAAAAAAAAACCAAAAATTAAACTATAACGCTTGGCAACCCTATGCCTTGACAGGATATTGCTAGACAACCATTAGAAAACTGTTAAATTAGACACAACCTATGAAAAAATATAGGTATTACCTGGTATAGCGATAAGGACAGGCGGTCCTAAATGGCACGCTAATACACTTATAGAAAAAAAACACTAACAATAAACAAATTTATAAAAGTACAGATTGTTTTAAAACAGCAAAAGCATAATGTGCACTAGGGCGTATGAGTACTTTTAATAATTTTGTTGAATTTCAAATCATTTTCGAAATTTCAACGTTTCTATTTGTTGTATGTCTCTTTCATCGCTGCATGTGTTTTCAAATTCATACACACTGATAAAATTAATTTTGTTTATGGCATTTACATTTAAAAACAATTAACTTTTTGGTGAGCTGGAGCTGGAGAATTTAAACTGTTAACATAGATTGAAGCTCAAAACTGAACGGCAATGCAATATGAGATTATTATTTTTGTTTCCTTTTATCTTTTGTTGTAATCGCTAACACAATGCCTCGTATTGTTATGTACTGTTCTAGAATAGTTATATTTATTATTATTGATGTTCAGAATAGAAGAAGCATTTTGTATTTGTTTCAGATCCGATATATCAACTGAGAATGAAATTTACAAACTTCAAAAGTTCACAAGTACGAGAAATATTTAACATTGCGTCCATAGTGGACCAATGTAGGATGTAGCGCTATAGTGTTGGCATTATGACAAAGCTTGCTGAATCAGTGGAATATCTCTCGATCTTCTGAGTGTCGGCAGAAATGAGGCAGCATACATAATTATTTATACAGCTATGGACAAAGAAATAGTTGATGATGTTTTTTATGAAAATACATTTTTTTTTACTTATGAACTTTTAAGGGCAAATCTTTCGGATTACATACTATTGTCATTTTCGATTGGAAGTCCAGAAGTGTCCGGAAGCATCCAATAGGCTTCTTAAACAAAAATGACAGTTATGACACAGTAAAACAGTTTCAGAAGACTTCTAGATGCTTCTGGACTCTTCTGGACGTCCAATTAATAACGATCTATGTCTCTGAATAGATACAATTTTATAGGTTTAACATCATTAAAGTTTGTAACATTCTTTTGTTTGCATTTATTGTTACTTGAAGTCTTAAAAATAAAAATCCTGCAATGCTTGGCAGCGTTTGCCCTATTGGTAATAAAATTTTCTATATCTATCTATACATATACATACAACTTTATTTATGTATATGTAATTCATCTCTACCTTATACACCCCAAAACAACCCAAACTAACTCAGCAAATTTGTTGAGTAAATAGTTTAGTGATCAACCCCACTATTAGTTTATATTTGAAAATTATTTGAAAACGAAATAACTCTGAAGCAGCTTTTCAGTGCAGAATTAACTTGATCTTTTATCTATAAAAATTCATTTTAAATTGAGCCACGGACCTTTGAAAATTATAACTTTTTCACTGCAAACATAAAAATGCATATAGAAAAGAGTATTTCCATAAAGGCACCCACTTATGGTACCTATCATACGAAATTTCGTACTTTTTTCCTTTTGTTTTATATAACAGCGATATAGCGAGGATGAATTAATGGGCGCGTAATTTTATATTTCAGACCCAATTGTCACTGCTACAATTCATAAGAAAATCATTGGTCTACGTACGTCATTAAACTTCACTTACCTATCATCTACACATTTTGTTTTCATTTGTTGTTTTTTTTTTTTATTTTACATCACTTTATCAATTTTGTACCACTCATCAATATGAAGAGCACATTGAGTGTGAATGTTTAAATTTCGTACGTGAGATATTTTCGAAACATTATTATCTCTTTTTCTAGTAATATCTTCCTCAACTTGGGAGATCCTAATGAACGTCGCACGTTCGAAATAATATACAAACTAATCCTATGAGTAGGTAAAAGTGGTGTCGAGAGGTGTTGATTGTTTGTAAACAAAAAACCAATCACGATTCTGAAAATATTGCTACCGCCTTGCCAATACGCTATTCTTGAACAAATAGTAACAAACCAAAAGAAATTCTGTATATTTTTTTGCTTGCAATTTTATTTGTGTGATTTCAAACGAAAAGCTTACTAACAAATATGTTAAGTGTGGTTTGGGTAGTTTCAAAAGTAGACTTAAACTCAAATGATCATAGAATGAAAGCTTAGTTATCAGCTGAAAGAGTAACAAGGCAGTATTTTTCTACTTATAACTTAGTAAGATAATTTTTGAACATATTAAATTTTTAACTTGTGGAAGTTTATAAAAATTGTTTGTAAGTAAGTGTTTTTTTTTAATGTTTCTTTTTTTTTTTAATGTTATTAAATAAGGTTCTTAAAACATAAAAATATCAAACAAAATAGGCATAGATGCAATTTTATAAAACGTACAAAAGTTATATTTTGTTATTTTAAAACAAGTGTATCCTGTAAACCTAGGTATATACACGCTACGAGTTAGTTGTATCAGTGGTTCGTTTTTGACGAACTTAAGCAATTTTGTGTGATTGTAAAGGATGAACTCGAGATTATGATTAAATATGTGGTTACAAATAAAGTGAAATGGTTCTTTAAATTTAAACTACTTGCCATCAAAAACCTTATAGATTTGCTTTACATGATTAATATATTTTATAGATATGTACGACGTTAGCACGTAAGTCATTAAATGTTCTTGTTAGACATAATCAGTATTGAAATAATTTGAAAACTTGATTTTAATATATTAATTACCGTTATTAATTGTTATGTGATTTTATAAACAAATTTTGTGTAAAATAATCAGTGTTGTACCTGTGTTATAACTTATATTTTTTTGTGATGTCCACAAACTGTTAATAATCTAATTTCTCAGAGAACCGTTTCTGGCTTTCTCGGTGCTCGGACAGTAATCAGGAATCTATAAAATTTATTTTAAATATGTACGTACTTACAAACATATTTTTTTTACATTTTTTTTTTTTTTTTTTAATAAAATAAATTAAAAATTTAAATTTTTAAAAAACTGAATTTATTTTTTAAGGCCTCCATTTAACTCTCCATCTTCAAAATTAAAATAACTATGATTAATATTAAAATCCAAAAAACATTGTTTCCCGCAAATAGTCAGCCGATTGGTTTGCTTGTGCGTTCAACCATTCATCGACTCTTTTAACAAGAAAAAATAATTGACGTACCTATGTATTTGTTGGCCAATTAGTACGAGCATCTGCACGAATTGTGTTCAACTTTTTAAAAAAAGTAGAAGTATTTATTTCTCAAAAAAGGCATTTCCACGAGTCAAAGTATTAAATACAAACCGGAAGTTGAACTTCTATATAAAATTAAATAAAAAAGTTGATATGTAAAATAAAATGATGGTAGTTTTAAATGCAGAATTTAAAAAGACTAACATCTAAAGAATCGGACTGCCAGACCTTTGGAGGGACGTACATATATACGTTTTTAAAACTGAAAAAATTAAGAAAGTTTGAAAGAAAACTAGTGTCAACTCTCTTTTTTTTTTTTTGTTAAGATAAAAATTTAATTGAATTAAAAAAATGGACTTCAACATATATCTTTGTAGACTATTAAGTTTTATGGTCTAAGAGCCGACAGTTTATTTTGGGAATGGAGATATAACCAAAATGTGAGTATGCAGTTGAGTGAGTATGGCAGGTTTATTTTGGAACCAGGTGCGACTATGCGGAGTTAAAAAATACAATTTTGCAGCCTTTGTGTGAATGTGTGATTAGCTTTAACTTACATTTTAAATACTTGACATTATGGTCGGCTCTTTTACTATTAGGAAAATGAAAAAAATACGTTTCATTTGATACGAATATCATAAGTCATCAATAGTTAAGTTGTTAGTGTTGTGTATATGAATTTGTAAAACAAGCTGAAATCTTTATTTTGGAATGGACAACTTCAAGCAACACTTCAATATCTCGACTTTCCCATGAAAAATAACCTTTTGTTTGAGACCAAATACGTTCGTGGGTACACTCTGAGCCAGAAAAGGGCAGTAGTCCTATCGAACTTGAAATATTGAGTGCTAATCATCAAATTTAAAAAAAGCAGCACAAAAACTTAAACTGGACTGGAAGAAAGCTTCATCTTAGACTTATTTATGGTTACAAAATTAAAAGGCTAACTTTTGTATTATTTATTATTTTTTTTCTTTTTATTTATTCTATCAACAAGACCACGAATTTAACATAATTTTGTAGTGTCTGAATTTATATTAAATCCTCCTACAATATTAAAATTCACAGTTGATAAATGATGTGATTCAATAAGAGACGCTAAAAATCGACACAATACTGATGAATCCAAGTAAACATGAATTCTATTGTTCCCTTTTTAACTAACTAACCAGCAACCGATTTTATATAAAAGGTACAGAAAGCCTTCCTCCTACAAGTCAGTTCTTATATTAATATGTGTTACCGTTATCCGTGATTCTGCCGTATAATTTTAAATTTACTTACTAGTTAAGCTACTAGTTGAAATTAAAATGTTAACTTTTGTTATTTCTGATAAATAAGTTGAACCCTACTCAGGGTAATCCTCGTCCTTAAAGGGATACCTGCACAAAACCGCTTCGAATATTGTTGAGGTTCTAGATTTCAGGAATTGAATATGTTTTTTAAAATAAAATATATTTGCTTCTGTACAAGTACACACATTTATTATGTTATTAATTTTATTTAAATATCTCAGTCACTCATTAAAATTAAATTCTCAAATTTCGTACGTGAGTTGCACATATGATGTTGTCTTATAGGCCAGCGCCCATTTGGAATACCCAAACTCTATATTTAGGAATGCTGTTGATGTTTCGGTTTATTTGTAAACAAAAAACCAATCAAGACTATAACTGCGCTACCGCAAAACCTATAATTCAATATTGAACAAATAAAAAAAATATTATAAACAATTCCAAGAATAATTTTTATTGCAGTTTTATTTTTATTGCTTCAAACTTAATAAACGTGGTTAAGAATCTTTGACAAAATTATAATTCTATTTTCAGATTGCAAAATGTTTATCACCACTGCCTCGATAGTCTTTCTTGTCTTCATAGCGATATGTCTTCTTGATATCATGTGGAAAAAGAAACGCATTTCGAAATTGAAAAATATTCCCAGTCCGCTGTCTTTGCCTCTTATTGGAAGTATATGGATATACATAGGCAAAAAACCCGATGGTAGAAAATACATTTACCGTCGGCGAAACTAGAAAAATGTTTTAACAACCTTTGGTTGTGATTTTCAATTTGCTAGTTTCAACGATGGTATATTATGCTTTTGATAAAAACGAGAAAAACCCATCATAAATAATATTATTTCCTCAAATAGATCTAATAACTTTGGCTAGGGATCTTCCTAAAAAATATGGCAATACATTCAGAGTTTGGATCTTTAACATACTTGCCATTTACACATCAGACTTGAGAGATATCCAAGATATCTTAAGCAACAAAGCTGTGACGAAAAAAAATCGAATGTATTCCATGCTGCAAGTGTGGCTGGGTGATGGACTGCTACTCAGTCATGGCCCAAAATGGTGTACACGAAGAAAAATTATAACACCGACATTTCATTTTAAAATTCTCGAACAATTTATTGAAATATTTGATCGCCAGAGTGGCATTTTGGTAGAGAAGCTAAAAGCACATGCCGATGGGCAAACACCTTTTGATATACACGATTACATTGGCCTAGCAACTCTTGATGTCATCTCTGAAACGGCAATGGGCACAACTATAAACGCTCAAACCGATGAGAATTGTGAATATGTGAAATTACTGACAAGGCAAGTTATAGGTGAAAGTGAAAGTTGGATTTTTGAAAATAATTATCTTTTTCAGAATAACGGATATCTTTGTAAAGCGATTTATCAACGTTCTCTATCGAAGCGATCGACTTTTTGCAATGCTAGCTCCAAGACTTAAAAAAGAGAATGATGAAGTAGTGAGAAAGCTACATGCCTTTACTGATGGTATCATAGAAAACCGAAGGGAAGAACTTCAAATACGAACCCAGACAATAGAAAATGGTACGCTATTACGATTTTTGGAACAACTGACTTCATTTTTTTTTTCTTAGAACTAGGAGTCAAGCAGCGAATGGCACTTCTTGATGTTCTACTTCTATCGACTGTCAATGGGAAGCCACTTTCAAATACCGATATTCGCGAAGAAGTAGACACTTTCATGTTTGCGGGTCATGATACAACGAAGTCTGCAATAGGATTTACACTTTATTGCATTTCTAGAAGTCCCGAGGTACAACAAAAACTTGTTCAGGAAATCAATGATGTCATTGGAATAGATGCGGATAAAGAGATCACATATAGTCAGTTGACGGAGCTTAAATATACTGAGAAAGTTATCAAAGAAGGCTTACGTGTTTATCCAACAGTTCCATTCATCGGAAGACAAACTCTTGAAGATTGCCTCATAAGTAAATTAAGAAACGAAATTATATTATTATTCTTTAATAACTTCTAATTACTTTTTAAAATAGATGATAAATTCATTCCCAAAGATACTACGATACTCATACCATTGGTGATTCTTATGAGCGATCCCCAGCTTTTTCCAGAACCAGAGAGATTCCTGCCTGAACGTCACACACCTGAGAATCCCTATGCATTCTTACCATTTAGTGCTGGACCACGAAACTGTATTGGACAGCGATATGCGATGCTTGAAATTAAGACAATTATAACAAAAATTCTGAGACATTATGAACTGCTGCCTTTAGGAGCACCAGTAGAACCAACCCTGAGTGTTGTATTGAATTCAAAAAACGGCTGGCAAATGGGATTTCGTTCACGGAAATAAAATTTAAAAAATACTGCAACACTTCGTAGATTTAATTCATTTCAATCAAAGAAAATATCTTCAACAATTATTTTTTTGTTAATCCCACCGATATACTCTTCCAGGAGTTGGTAGTTTTGTTGGTGCCTTGCTTCCGGAATCACCAGCAGCAATTAGACTTTGTTTGACAACATCAATTGGTGGAGCCACTTCACGTCGAGGATCACGATTGCAGTAGTAATTAGCTGAAAGCAGATGAGCTGGACCACCGGGTACATCTGGTGGTGGTTGGGTACGATCGGCTAAACCGTCTTCATAGCGATTAGCTACAGTGTGCTCCCGCTGCAATGAAAAAAATTACCATCTGTGTTATGTAACACAGAAAAAAACAATCAATGATTTATGGTCTTACACCGAGCAAGAATGCACGAACTCTTTGCAGAAAAGGTGCAACATCCCTACGTGCTGCACTTGCCATTATTGAAATATCTAAACAGAGTTTTAAAAAATTAGTAAATTTTAATATTTAAGAATAAAGAAATATGTGACTAGTTTTACGGACCTATGAAAAATAACAATTTACTATTTGACAGATAACAGATGACAGCCAAATGTCAGTTTGACATGCTGTTGACATTTGTGCACAGCGGTTGTTTTCTAATTATCGTACAGTGATTCAAGCAACTGATACATGGATCATTAACACTACGTATGCACTTGGTATTGGTATAATTATTTCGTATTGGTATACTTATTGGTATATCATTTACTATGCACAGAAACACTAGATAATTTAATCTTTTAAATAAGTTTATCTTTTGATACATTTTGTATGGAATTAGTTAACACAAATTGGATTGGTTGGCTATAAAAGTTGTGAATTATACCATATTTTATATAATAAAAACATTACAAGTCAACGAAAATCAAGATACAGCCATTATAAACTCACCATATGATTTGTATGGACATAACCCATCGGTAACAGAATGACATCGCTCATCGCTCAGCAAATCGTAAATAAGTTCAAATGTTTTAAACTTATTCGCGCGACGAAAAATGTAATAAAGAGTGTTATCATTACAAATTATCTCATCAGTTATGGATTTTTACAAAACATGAAACTGAAAAAAAACTCAATTGTCAGCATCGGAGATGACTACTACGTCATCAGATTTCCAAAATGGCGACGTTGCGTTCATAATAAGCATACCTTGTTTTCTGTTATTTATCATGATGTGCTGTTTTCTATATCTAGCTCTTCTGTCTTATACGCGTCTTTGTATTTGTGATGCTGTTTGTTTCCTTCTCTCCTATACGGAACAAATTTGTGGGGTGTGTTCATAAATATTTAAGTTAATTTTTGAGCTAATTTTATGCAAATGAGGTGGAATTTGAGAATTTGTACAGGAAATTATCTCATTTTGAAGATCATTTGGCAAATTTGATCGAAATCATCTCATTTGTTCTAGTCGAAACAGGTTATAAATCTAACATAAAGCCAAACAAAAACTTACTGAGCGTGTGTATGTTAACGCAGAGTAAGGTGTCTATCGAAGGGCTCCGCTGATGCATATATGTATGTTGAACGCTGTACTTTGCTTAGTTTATGGGGGTTCGCCTCTTTATCTAAGGCAGAGTCCAACATACAAGCCCCACTTGTTCTCCAAGGCTTTTTTATAAGGAAAGGGAGTTACCGTGGCTAGAATTTCTCTTTTATGTATATAAAGTTTCCAACTCAACTTTTTATATAAAATAAGACCTATGTAGGAATTTAGCTTCATCAGAGAAAGCAAGTGGAACACCTTTAATCGTTGGAGAGTCTAGTTGTGAAATTTTGTATTTCCTTGTGAAGAGGACTAGTTCCGTCTTTTGTGGGGGTTAAAACCTAGTCCACAACGCTCTGCCTATGTAGGTAGCTTGTTAAGAGCGGTTTGCAAGAGTTCTATTAGAATTTGAGGATGCATTTCAGATACGGCAATAGCAATATGTCGTCAGCGTATGCAATCACCTTGAACCCTTTTCTTTTAGGATTATTAGCAGCTCATTAACAACCATATTCCAAAGAAATGAGGATAAGACTCCACCTTGTGGAGTATCTCTGCTGATAGATTTATGTACAAGTACATTTCTGTATTTTGGAAAGAAAACAAAATTGGTTAACATTAAGTACACTGTGCCGTATACGTAACCTAAAAAAAATAAATTAGAGAATCATAAAGTAGTATGAGGTACGACACGTCAAAAAATCTAAATTTAGTTAGCATTTCGTGGAGTTTCTGCGTGAACCACGTATCTAAAAAGGAAATTTTGTTTAGTTTTTTTTTAAGAAAATTAAGTTTTTCTCGGAATTGAATAATTTAATTGAATAAAAAGAAATTTAATTAACTGTAAAACATATCAATTGAGGTTATTTCACCATTTATACTTTTTCATATTCCTTACTCATAGTTTTCTAGCGATGTCTAATGTTAAGCAAAATCTTTTTTAAAAATGTAGTTACGAGGTTCACGCAGAAACGGGACGATTTTTCGTTTTTGATAGTATAAAGGATTTGATCTCGAAAACACGTAATGTGTTACAAGAAACTCTACAAGAACTATCTTTGTTTCTAAATCAGATTTCCAAATCCATTAACAATACTTGCTCTTCTGAACTCATCACAGTCGCTCTGACCCTCAATAAAATTGTTAGCCAGGCTCGTATCGATGGGTCTTTTCAACAAAGTTGAAATCCATAGAACTCGCATTGAATAAAACAAATTATTTTTTTTTTTAAGGTTTTTTGATTGTTTTATTTATTTTTTAATGTTTTTTGACAGTTTTTTTTTAATATAGTGTGACATATGTATCTAATAATAATTGTTTATGTTTTTTTATGTATTTAAAATACGTTTTTATAATGTTTTATATACTTAAATTACAAAAAGAAAAATCAAACTAAAAAAAAAAAAACATTGCATATAGAATAGATATTTTTAAACAAAATATTAATAAAAAAATATTTAACAATTTTATTGTGATATTTGGGAACTTATTGGTTTCGGTTTGTTGTTGTTGTTGTTTTTTTTTTGTATTTACTTCATTTTATATATCTTTGTATAAAATAATTTTAATTGTTTTATTCATCAAAATGCGTCAAATCGATGGCTAAAAGCTATATTAATACAAAATTCAAATCAAACATTCTGTTTAATTTTGTTTTTGTTTAAATTACATGTTACAAACATTTTATTGATTTAACCTATAAATTATAATAATAATAATTATTATTATTTATGTAACAAAAAAAAAAAAAATTACATAATTATACTGGTCATAATTAACTCTGTTGTAGTATAATGCTTATTTATTGTGTGACCTTGTGTTTACAATTATTATTTGTTGCTTGAAAAAAAAGTGTTTTGATAATTAAAAGTGAAGAAAAGTTTTAGACTAAATATGGGATGGTTATAGTTGGAGATTATTTTTAATATAGTCGTTAAATTTTCGAAACTAGTCTACAAAGGGGAGGGGGGGGGGGGGCTAATAAATTGTCTAACTCAGATTAACAGCACCGATGATATTAAACAAACAACACTTCTTTTGATTCATTTCACTCTTTAAATTGGGGCGCTGGTATTTGCGTGGAAGATTATATTGACTTACATACAAAATATTTGTTTTAAGTTCATACAGCTTAATCAAGATTAATATAAACTTAAACTGATTGCGCCATATTTCTTAATTATATTTCCTAATGTAATCGATTAAACCTAAAAAATATAATTGACAAACATAAAATACCTAATCTGTCAAGTTGTCATCTCTTCTTGACTGATATTTATTATTTTCAAGTATAAAGCTAAGAAGTTAACCAGCTTAGGGCCAATTTCTTCACATTTGACCATCTTTAATCCATGATTATTGCCAACTTCTTCTGAGAATTCATAGTTTGAGTTTTTAATCATGGACTAAGCTAATCAACCGATTTTGGTTGATTAGCTCCATTTAACTAGAACCTCTAAAATATATGCTGAACCCGCTATAAACAAACCAGCCCTTAGTGATCCTGCTACAATTAGCTTTCGATAACAAACAAATTAAAAAAAAAAAAAACATTGTCAAAGCTTAACGTAGGTTAGTTTGTCAAGTTTTCTTTTTTGGCAAGGTAAATGACCTAAATGTACCAAAATAACCCAATCAATTTTTTTTTTTGAAAATTTAATTTAAATGGTTAACTACGTCTCAAATTTTTATTTTTGTCTATAAATCGGACTTTACTCTTTTTTGATGGTTTCGACAGAATATATCCTGTCTCAGTATATCCGATACATTGTAATACTTTTGATAATAAAGTTTGCTGTCAGCTTCACGTGAAATGGCCGAACAATTATCAATTATAAACATTTGATAATTATGATATAAAAGTGAAGGGTTTGCGTCAAATTTACTCATACAAAATAATGAAGCCAAGTGAAAATGTCAGCTAAGTTTGACGTGTTTTTATCTTATCAAATGTTTCATATGAAAAACCAGCTTTTTTGACTGTATTCGAAAGATGAGTAAAGCGTTAAGCGTGTAGGTTTTTGGTTTTTTGTTTGTGGATTTTGAAAATGTGTGATGATTAACCGACTTAAGGTTAAAAATAAAAAATAAATCTTTCTACGTCCGTTTCTGTCTTTTCTACGTTTTTCTTTTAGTATAAAAATTACTACAAAATATATTCTACTACTTTTTTGTTCAGTTTGTGAGCAAAGCGCTTCAACTCACCTGAACCCTACACTATATTTTCATCATATCAAAAAAGCTTTTTATTTACTTCTAAGCTTAAATCAATAAAGCTCAGTATGCTGTCTTGTAGGTAATGGAATTCTGGTCAGACCCCGATCTCGTCTTGGGGAAACAATTAAAGATACATCTCGACTGTGAGTACTATCGTTGGATGAAGCGGCCGAACTTCGCTTAGAAAGACCTTTTGTGGGCGGTGAACAACTACTTGATCTCTCCAAATGTCCATTACTATTAACCCAGGCTGTTGTGAAGTCATCATATATGGGTTTCTTGAGATTTGCTGGTCGAGGAGTTCCTAAGTTACTGGTTGAATACCTTGACAAGAGGGCTTTCATTTTTTCGAGAATTTGTGCGTCATTTTTAGCACTATTGGCCGCCTCCAAAAGCTGCTGGGCCAAAGGTGAGGAGGCATTATTTTTCACCGGTGATGTTGTGAGTGATGCACCGCCTTTGACTCGACGGCCATTACTATCATAGAGAATTTGCGATGAACGCGTTTTCGAGTTGCGGTTAAAGCTTGGGCTAAATGTTTCAGCTGTCATAGTAGGACGTTTCTTGCCAGTTGGAGGTACCCGGCCACTCCATGTGTTGGTAACATCCTTCCCAGGAGTTTTCCGTGCTTCATTAGCAAGCTCACTTGGTTTTCTAACCGACCTGTAGACTGGTTTTTTTCGGTTAAATACTGGCACACCTGTTTGAGATCTGATGTCCGGAGTTTGACGAACATCAGCCATGCTACTGTGACAGCTGCTATTGTCCAAACTACGCCGCCTTTGCAGAATTGGGGAACGAGGAATTTTGCATTTCGCAGAAGTTTGTTTTATGGGTTTTGCTTCTTCTTCGCCATAGATTTTTGTGGAGAAACCAGTTTTTCGTAGGCCAGTATTATTTGCAATATCAACAGTTATTTCATCTTCGGTAATAAACACACCAGATTGTTCAAATTTGTTGACCTCTTCTTCATCCAAAGAAGGCGTGATGGTAACAATAGAGTCTAATTGCTCGGATAGTGACGAATGAGGATCAATATTGTTGTCAGTTTCGCAAATTTCTGGGGTTTTGATCGAGGGCGTGCCGTCATCGATTGGAGACAATTGGGAGTCACTTGATGTCTGGTCTTGACGCGCTGAAAAAAAACACATTTTTTATTTAATACAAAATTTTATTCTAACAGATATTAAATACATAAATTATTGAGGTATAAGAAATGTATTTTATTTAACTTCAAAAAATTAATCAAACGCACGCAACGAGTGCGATAACTAAGGTGGAACAACATTATAAGGAATTCTTATAGATGGATTAAGCCTTAATTACTTTTTAGTAGAGGGGTCTTACTGCCACTGCTTGGACAGGACGGACAATTTTCTGAGAAATTACATAAAATTAATAGAAAATAACTATCCTAAAAACTACGACAAAGCCCGAAGTCTGTCCATTTTTAAACTGCCTTAATAGTTTTTGACAAAAAACAACGTTAAACTTAATAAAGCTATTAATGCAGAATTGGTAAACGTAGTAAACCTGTTAAATGTGGAGAAAATGTCAAAATTAGCATGGAAGTGATAGTTCGTTTACAAGATTCAGTTTTAACACGTTTACAAAGATTATACCAGGTTGCATGAATGCTCCTAATATTGCTTCGTGGGTTCTTAGAATCTGATTTCCCGTTTGGTCACTCAGAGCTTAAAATTAATTTTTACTCAACAACTATTGATTAAAACAAAACTGGTAAAACATCTTAAGTGATTTTCAGAAAAATTGTCCCTCCAGCCTAAACGGGGAGATAAAGCCTCATTACATATACAAAACTCATATACAAAAACTCCTGTATTTTTTGTTGTACAAGAATCCATTTTTATGGTAGGTAAGCTTATTTTACCCAACTAGAAATTTTCCGTATGTTAACTTAACCCCCTTCATTTAAATCTAATACTTTATAACATCAAAACATTCAAAGCTATTTAACAATAATATTTACAATTGCGCATCACAATAAAAAAGAAACAAAAAAAGTAGGCATAAATAAAAAAATTGCATAGTCAAGTCAGAAAAAATGTGACAATCAGTGTGAATTCACATATAAACAGTATGGTATTTAATTTTCTTGTTTTGTTTTAAGATAAAGTTACAATTTTTAAACCACAAAAACTAAATAGTGGAAATTACAACGCACAGCCATTTTTCAACGAAAGAATGAATAAACATTCACTCACTCAAATGTATACGTCTAGCTCGTCGTTTTTTATTGGACGATTTAAGTCAGAATCCAATCGAGGAAAAGAGATTTAAAATCCAAAATCCATTTGTGGTTTCACTCGTTCTTCAATCTAATGGTACCGTTTGTACTCAATTTTTTAAGTTTATTATTTTGAGTCTTGACGTTATTGTTTGCTGGTTCAGTATCATATTTTCCACTTATTTTGTGTTCTTGTAAAGTATACTTTTAGATTTTGTCCAATTTTTCGTCTGGTCCAGTCAAAATATTTGTCTATTTTTTTGCATAGAGTTTAAAACATTTATAGACCTTTGATTTTATATTACAAATAATGTGTAAAAAGACCAAGCGATCCGGTTGCACAGGCCGGCTCGATGAGGACTTTTTATATTTTGTGTATATTGGTGATTCAAATGTCCGCACAGTTCGAGTTCTCTTACTCGCTCGCACAAACGTACATACGAGTAGTTCGAAAAAAGTCTTGCGTGAAAAATTCAAATGTCAAAGCAGACTGATGAACAATTCGGCGGTGGATGAAAAATGAAATGAATTGATTCTTTCCGCTTGAGTAAAATTATTTTGATGTTTTACGATTATGAGCAGGTAATTTATACGATGCTGATTCAAAATTCTTCGACTTCGTGTTGCATTTAATTAACATCTGAACAGCTATAGATGTAAAAATAAAATAATTTTATTTTGAAAACATTTGTGCTTTTTGCGTATATAATAGACCAAAAGCCCCCAGAAAATGTTGGGTTCGGAGATATAAAAAAATCTAAGAACGTGAATAATGGTATCAGGGTTAAAATATGGAACTCAAAAGTCTGACCGCTTAGTTTTGTTGTCGGGTTGGGGGTTTAAGGACGGTGAAACGATGAACTGTACAAAAGCCGACATTGAGTGCACAAAATTTTGCAAAATTGGCGGCTGGGTTCATGGACGTCAGAAAAATCCCCATATTGCAAATGCAGTGGATTTCTAATATAACGAATATTCGATATAGCGAATTTCCGATGTATTTAATAAATGATTTTTATATTTACATATAGCACTTGTTTCGAGTCTCTTCTTTTTTTGTATACGAAAGTGTTTTCAATTTGGATTTAATTATTTTTTTATATTTAACATAAGGCTCTGCGAAATTTGGCGCCAAGAGAAAAAAATTAAATAAGGCCACAAACAGTATTTTTTTTTATAATGAAATTATGTCTCAATGAAACAAGGCCCCACCGAAATAAAAAAAATCCCCCAAAAATAAATGAAATAAGGCTCCAACTTCTTTTGAATTTTTTTTTTTGAAAATTGAAATAAGACCCGAAGTTTTCTTTTTTAAATTGAACTTTATTTTAGAAAATGAAATATGACCCCTAACTTTTAATTAAATACTTGAATTTTGTACTGCACATTTTTCCTTTAAAAATTTATCCATAAGGATGTTGGTTGTCTTCATAGAAAATTTTGACGAGGTAATATTTGTTTTAACGCTCAAACGTAAAGATAGTACTGCAAACCATCAGGGGTTAATAGAATAGCTATTCCGTTACTCCCTGATGGCTTGCAGGACAATTTTTAAATTACAAAAAGCATTAGTAAGTAACAGAATACCAGCTCTGGGTCAAAATACTGTTATTTTCGCATTTTCATGTAAATTATGAAATATAAAATAAAGGCCCCTAATTAATTTAAAAATATAATTAAATTTAGCTCCAAACCTAGGGTTCGAGTTTTATTTCATTATGCCTATCAAAATTAAATAAGGCTCAAAAAAATGAAATAACACTTTATAATTTGAGAAATTTCATTGTTAATGTTTTGTGTGTTTTATTTCCTGAGGCCTAATTTCGCGGAGCCAGAAAAATCTAGGCAATAACTTTTTCACAGTGAAAGAAAGTTATAGAAAACCCGATTTAGAAATAAAAGTTTGTTGGGCTTAACAAAAAAAAAAAAAAAAAAAAACTTCAATGTATGTATATATGTATATTACCGGTATTTTCAGCATCATCCATTGAGGTTTGACTATGAATTGACTCTCTTTTCTGTGCGTTGGATTGGATCAACCCCAAACTACGATATCCTTCGTCACTAATCTCACTTCCATTATCACTGATATTTTCAAATTTGGTACTGCTAGATGTTTCATTACTTAGCGTTCCACTGCTATTAGGTGGGCTTATGACCTCAGTTTGTACCAAATTTAGGCTTTCGAATTGCACATGATTGGCAGACATATCCACTACATTCGAAGGTAATGATTTTGGTCCACTAGACGATTCTAGAGATGTTTGTTTTTTCCTCATGTCAATAAGCCGCCTAGGGCTGGGCGACATTGAACGCCTGGCCAAATTGGGTGCAGCAATTTGTGATGGTGTGTGTAATTTTTCCTAAAATTATAGCAAAGAAAAATAAAAATAAAATAAAAAAAAAACAAATTAAACAGGTATTAGGACTTGTGCAAAACTTACGTTACTACTGTCATTGCTGGAACTATGATTTAGTTGTTTTAGATATTTTCTCTGTGGCGTGGGACTACGACTGCGTGTTTTGCCAGCGGCACTGGGTGACAAGTTGCTGACACCATTAACAGATGGTGAGCTATTTGGTGAACTGTTAAAGGTCGAAACCATTTTTCTGGTTGAAGGTGGTGATCTAAAATTAATAGAAATATGTAGGTAAGTTTAAAAATAGTAAACAATAAAAAAGAAACTACATATTTATAGTCATATTAAATTTCAGTCCGTGTTAAGTCGTTACGAATTAGCTAGCTTCCTGTACCTATGTTGAGTTATTATGAAGTCGTCAATATACGATACAGCTGACAGGCAATACTCTTATTACATGTCAAAAACAATATTTATCAAATAATAATGCTAATAGAGCCAATTGAGAGAGAGGGTGTGAGTATTATTCGAATTAATTATACATCATTGGACAAATGGTTTTTTAGGTTACGTATAAATCATTTATGGACAGGTCTATTTTACGAGTTTGATATCTTTCGTTTTAAAATCATATTTTGTTTTGTCCAAGGGTGTATTTAAAATGTGAAGAAAGGAGATGTATCATGGGAAGTTTATATTATGTCAATTAAATTATGGTTAACTCCATGCAGAGTTATGTATTTATTTCTGCCAACAAAGATATCTCGGGGCATTAAAACCATCAACCTTTGGTTAGCTATGATACTGAAATGCATAGAATAGGACCAATTTTAACTTAGTCACTTAGTGCATTGACTATGTTTTCACAATCGTTGGGAGGCTTCAGATGTATGCATTTTTTTTGCACAAGTGCATTCAATAAGAAAAGCTTATAGCTTGTTATGCGAATAATGCCTCTTGGCACAATAAACATACATTAGTCACTCTGAGACCATCGCGATAGTTCCACCGCGATAGTGCCTTCAAGAAATTAATTAGCCAGTTCAGGTTTGCAAAGATCTCGGAGATTTTTCTTGACAGCAGCTGAAAAACGAATCCAAAATTTTTTTTGCTCCGTGTCTGACAGGAAACTTACTGAGGAATTCTTTTCAGAGATCTCAAAAACGTGACCTGGTTAAGTGTCTCGTTTTTGTTGGGAAATAGTGTCAACACGGTGCGAGGCTTTCAGAATTTTCGAATTTCTAAGTTAACTGTTATTTACAGATATGGAACGTATGTTAACCATATTGGTCAACATAGTGAAGACGCAGCTTAAGAGATTTTGATAGTCATGGAAACCTGGTGCTGGTGAAGTGAATTTTAATATATTTTGCTAAACTTAGTTAGTAGGCCACAAAAAACACTATCTGGCAGTCCTGAAGCTGAAAATTGTAGACTATTATTATACTATTAAATCTCTTTCGGTTTTTTACCGAAACCGACAAAAATACATAAATATGAACATCTTATTAATTATAAATGACGAAAACATCTATTAGTTACACATTTAACGCTTTAAGCAATCAAACATCAACCATCGTCAAAAAGCCACACACATTACGTTGTTATATAAATTTACAAATATCTGACAATCTTATTTTGCAAATTTAAATTTAAACTGTATGACAGACTAACCTTTACAGTCACTCATTTAGCTAAGCTTAGAGTAGTCTAATAGACAACGAAATATTAATGCGGGTAATTACATTGAATTATGCAAATTTTATCAGCAAATATAAGGCTTTTATAATAGTAAATCCATGTTAGTCAAATATATCAACATACCATCAAAGATGTTAATATTTTGTAGTCACACAAAAGTGGGTTAAATCATAACATTTGAGACAGATGATCAATCAACACAAAAAAAAAAAAATTTATAAATAAAACAAACAAGGAATGAAGAGAATAATATGATAGGGTATTTTTTGACAGTTCATACACGTCCTCCCATGCAGGTGACAACTATTTGCCATTCTCTCGATCATTGTCAAAACTTTGTGATTAATAAATAAATCTTAATAAATCGTTAAGTTAGAATCACAATTAAAATGCAAATTAGAAAAACCTTTAATATGCAAAAAGAAATAATTACGACTCTAACCGCTGACGACAGTTTTATTTTACACATTTGAAAACAAGAAATATCTGCCTAGAGCAGGACTTTTCTGAAACCTCCTTTTTATTCTATGATATCAGAAAAGCAATCATACATAATGAAATAAATAATTAAAAATGCTAATATGAAAATATTTATAGAAAACTGACATTTACCAGTTCCTTTATTCAAACGTCATATGAAAAAGCGTTTGGTCTGATGTACACTAGTGGTCAAAACTCTACTACCAGTAAAATACGAAACAATGAGGTAAGAAAATTGTGTTGGGTCTATTTTACCAAACGCTTTTCACTTTGCAAAGAAGAAATCATTGAAATGAAAAGTTGAAAGTTTTTACTCATTGCAAAATACGTTTCATCAAACACAAATTGGCAAAGTAAAAAGTACTTTTCTGCAAAGTGGAAAGTTAAGCTAGTTGCCAGAGAAATTGTTCTTTTCGTTTCAATTAACAAATAAAATTTTTTTCAGAAATATTCAAAGAGAAAAACGTTCATTCGCAAATAAGCGTTTGTTGTGAAAAGTTGTCGAAAAATAATTTTAAAAAAATTAACCGCTTTAAATATTAGTGACAAAAGGCAAGTTCAGACAAATACACCGTCTACAGAAGAGTTCACCGACAAGGTTATCTCAAGAGATTTGGCTTTTAATACAATTTACTCCCAAGCTTTTTCTTTTTTTTTTTGTCATAGCATTGTCATTGAACGAAGTGCAAAGAATTAACCAGTTCACTTCTCTCAGATCTCTGAGCGCTCAGTTATTGCATTCTGGTCGAAAACGGAGAAAAAACTGATTCGTTTTTCAGCTTTATCAAGAAAAATCTCTGAGATTTCAAGTTACCTGAACTGTCTAAATGTTCTTCAATAAAAAGGAAACAAAATGTGGTATAACTTTATTATTTTTATTTTATTGTTTATATCTTCATCAACTCATTTTGTATTTAAATCTTTAATTTTCAACGTCCATTACTTTAATCACTTTTCTTTTCATTGCATAATTGATCTTAATTGAAGCACTATTAATTTTACTTTACAAAATACAAATTCCAAGTTCTATTTGAAATTGGTGAAACACTTTCCACTTTTTAAAAATAGTTTGAAAAATTGAAAAATCTTTTCACTTAGCTAATTTTGTGTAACATGAAGTGTCAAATTTCATAAAATGAAGAAAAATTCTGGGGCCTATTTCACCAAACACTTTTTTTGCCGTATAGAATTTCAAAACTTAACAGCTTAAATTTCGAAGGAACATTGTAGGAAATTTCTATAAAAACACTACAATATGTCATACAAAATGTATTGCACTAATTTTTAAAATGGTCAAATGTTTTCACTTTTTTGAAAGCGTTGATAAAATTACAAATGTTGTTAACAGAAAGAAAATTGTTTTTATTTTTTTATCCATCGTGTGCTTTTTCAATAAAATTTAGATAAAATGTTTTATTATTCAGAAATAAAAACATATAATTGTTTTTGGGACTTGTCCAATTTTGCCCGTTTTGGAATATAGTTCTAGTTTCAATATTTTGTCCACTAGCATTTGTTTCTTATAACTTGTAAGCAATGCCTTGACTTACTTCCTACCAAATTGTGAAGAAAAAGTTTAAGAATTCGGTCCTTTTACAGCTTTATCCAACCAGATTGCAAGGAAACTTTCTAATTGAGAATATCTTTGCAATCTGGGGTTGTGCTGACTATGCCACAGTCTGAAATTTCTGTTTTCCGACACATTCCTAGAACACTTTATATATTTTTTTCTGGGGTATTCATCTCCTTATAATGTGGATAAATTGCATCGTGTTATGTCAAGGTAACGTTCCTTGTTCATTATTCTCACGAATTGTATTGAAGGTCCATTTTTGATTTAATTCATGACCCTATGTTTTCTATTCAATTTCATGCTACATCAAATAGCCAGCGGACGATCAAGATCCGTCAGACGATACCTCAATTGTCATGTAATGATAAGTAGTTTAGAAGTAATCAGGGAACAGAAGACGCAACAAAAGACTAGAGCGCGAAGTTGGCGATAAACAGGGCAGAAATTCTATCGGGCGTGAATCCAATTCGCCCCCCCCCCCCACCTTTTTTTGGAGGGAAGGATAAATTTAAAAAACAAAAAAATAGTGAAAATTTTAAACAACGGTATCACAACTGTATCTCTTTAAAACCATGTTCCTACGAATTATCTATTTAATATACATATAATTTTAAAACCAAGTAAGTTTTTGAAAAATGTACTTTCAAACGCACTTTATAAGGAATAGAATTCTTTTGCCACATGTTAATAAATATAATGTTTTAGCGATATACAGTAAAAAAGTCGTTAAGTGAAGGTAAATTTCGACTTGTAGTGTATGTACTCACATAATGCCCTTTAAAAAAAACTACATGTTTGTATATTTCTAGTTTTAATGCAAACTTTTTGATTTATGATCATAGATTGATTGAACAATGCCTGTAAACAAACATTTTATCATAATGTATTTATTTTCAGTTCACCAATTGATATTAGTTTTGATGGGGGAGACATTTGCGACGCGTATGAAATAAAATATATTGTAATTATAATTAGCAATTCTAATTGAGTTATAAAATGGGATACAATCTTTGTGACAAGTAATACTTAATGCACATTGTTGATGTTGGCGTCGACACAGCAAAATGCTAATGACGTGCGTATCTATATAGTTAAACTTAGAAGAAAAAAAATAATATGTAAAAAAAGAAAGAAAACGTCTAGTATAAACTTAGACATAAACAAGAAGAGAACAATAGTCAAGTTAAGACTGTGTCGTCGTGGACTTGTTGCACATTGGCTTGAACATTGTAAAAACCATACATTATGTATGTTGTATTTGTACGTTAGCCCGGAAAAAGTAAACAGGAAAGGTTCAAACTTTGTTGTTTGTTTTTTATTTGTGTCACGGATTAAATGAAACCATGCACAATGCACATGATGTATTTTTTAGGTTTACTGTTTCGATGGCAATGACTTTTGCAACAAATTAAATATTGCGCATACGCCATAGTGCACCAAGGGGATGCAAAAGCTGTATGTTAGGTACATACATTAGAGTAATCTTTTGGTGATTGACTTTGAATCTGAACGAGAACTTCAAAATGAGTATATGGCTGAACTTTTTAATGCGGTACTACATTGCTTCAGAAAACCACCAATTTCAAAAAGCTGATGCAAAAGTAGTCACAAATTTAAGAATCTAGTTTTTGTTTGCTATTAAATTTTTTGTGTTGCTGAACCCCGTAATTCTTCTATTTATCTATTTCGAGAATTAGAGCTGTTAGAGTAATGCCAAGTTTAACATTCCTGTCAAACTCATATGTTGGCGGTCCGAACAAACTCCGGTTTCAACGATTTTATTTTTCAATCTTTGTTTTCAAGAACATTTTTATCTTCATGGGATTTTACCAAATTTTTGAAAAAAAAAAACAAAGAAATAAGAATTCTTTCGGAAATGATTTCCAATTTCCGATCTCGATGAATTTTTGTTTTTATTTAAAACTTCTTTTACGTTTTTGGATTTAAAACCACTTCAGTTGTTTTTTTTTTTACTTCAATATTTCAATATCTTCCCGCCGGAGGATTGATTACTTCACAAAAAAACTTCAAGTTAATTTAAAAACAAAGATAATGGAAGACCGGCAATTTTTTAATCCATATAAAGCTTTAAGTATTTTACAATACCAACATGAAAAATTGGATTGTTTTAGTTACTACACACTATAAAGTAAGACTATCGAAAAAATATTATAGAAAATTTGAATTTTATAATCAAAAAACAAATTTGTGATTCACCTCTCAAATATCACTTGTGCCTTATTTAGTTCAATGCCATTTGTCCCAGCACTAGTGCGTGGTATTAAGCGCGCCGCAACTGATGATCGATGTTGAGTTTTGCAACGACAAGGGTCATGTTTGTCCAAATAATGTGACAATGTATCCCAACCACCTCCAACACGAACCATAACATGTGAACGAAGAATCTGAAAAAAAAACAAAACAACAAAAAACAATAAATTATCAAGATTTATCACATCTTAATTAAGTTCATCTGAGCATCTAAACAGATCAAACATTGCATAATTAATTTAAACATAGCGTCTCCAACAATAAAGCAATTTTCCCACTGGCGTCAAAATTTCGCACCACATTTGTAGGTATAACCAACACCTAAAGTATTGGGTTTCGCATTAGGCTTGTAGACTTTAGTGCGATACACCATGTATGATTGTGGTTTTCCGATAGAGAGCTACCAGCAAAAAAAAAAAAATTACACATATCATTGAAATAACTACCCGCTGAAAATATTGACCACTTATCACTTGTTTAATTGACTGTAATTTTCTTGCGCTAATTGAGAGAGCTGCCGCATATTACGAAGGCATTTGACTACGCATAAAAGATTGCCGGCGATAAATTGAAACTTAATTAGAGTTTGCAGACATTTTTTCTTAGAAGCTTTTTTATTTAGTGGCTATAAATTCCAATGACAGTATAATGACGATGAAAGCCTACACATTTTTTGTTAAAAGGTTAACACCTTTTCTGATTCTGCCCCACGCATACCTACATACATCTTACGCAATTTGATGCACTGAAAATGGCTCGTAGGTACGTTGCACTGCTGGTACAAATTTATACTTGCTTAGGCAAACTTTCATAAAATACGACAACAAAATTAAGCTATTTGAAACCGTTCAAGTGTAAACCAGACCCAACCAAATCAAGAACGCAGCAATAACAACATCTGTCAGCGATTGTGTTGCAACCAAGAAGAATCAATAATAACAAATGTCACTTGTATTCAAACACATAATTAGCCGCCAAATTGGATGGTTTGGAATCAAATTATGTCAACTTCAATTTGTTTCTCTTAATAATAATTGTTTTTTCTTCTTTTTCATTCTTCTCTCATCGTAATTATCATCATCAGATCAACACAAATGACACATGAAATCAATACGCATTTCGATATTCGAAACCATTAACATGTATGCCAGTTTGACAGGTAGATTTGGTTTTGAATTGAGCGGCGCCATATTGATCTCATTTATCGGTTAAGTGTTTTGACATCTCTCTGATAATGAGAATAGCTTTATCGAAATAATGTGTTGATTCTGAGATTTGGGATGGAGAGTGAAAGTTTAACTAGGATTGTATGGAACTTAGATAAATAGCCATACTTTTAGGTAACGTAACAAAATAATCACGAACCATAGCTGTGGCTGCCTTTAATAGGAATGAGTCTCTCCCTCTAATGGAATGTTGAAGCAAAAAGAGCGGCGGCAGTGGTGGTGGCGGCAGCAAAATGACACCGATCACCCAGTTTGGTTGCTTGCCCGCAGAGGGGAACATGGTTTGTACATCCGTGGTGCAACATGAACCATGACAGCGAAGAGATTTGTCTAAACAACATGCGTGTGTACCTTTACGACAACGACGACGATGGCGATGAACGCTGAGCTGAAGCTGACGATGAAGACGAAGACCAATTGCGTTGGGTTATTTATGTGCGACTCGCCTCAAGCAGACAGTTGTTAGATTCAGAGCGAACAACTACGACGACGAAAACAACGATTGTTGCAACTACGGCACTGATGGAAATGGAATCTCTAGTCTAAGTCCAATCGGTCGTCGCGTCGCGTCGGTCGTTGCAAGTTGTTGATACGATTTGGCTATAAGGCTTTTGTAGTTAATATATAGATTTCTTTTGGAGAATTGCTTTGGAGCGGGATAGATGGCTGATGGAGTACAAAGACACGAAATATCTGCGTGCAACATTAAAGGTAATTCTCAAAGTAAGGTCTTCTAAAAGACTGATCGGCGCGCGGTGGCGATGGCGTGTGGATTGTGGGTAACATTTGCTTTTTGATACTCTATGGGTGGCATACATTTGTTGTTGTTGTTTGAGAATGACAACGACACACGACCTAGTTAATCGAATTTACTTGTCAAATTCGCATAACAATTATGCTACACAGAGTTTTATTGGTGTTTGATTAAAAGTCAATTATTCGAACGAATGAATAATTGTGCTTTGATTTTAGGTTTTTTCTTCTTTTTTAGTTGACTTCTGTGAAGTAACTGCTTTTACTGCACGTATTTTAGATAACCATAGTTTTAGAACACAAGTCACAGCTGTTTCAAGATTGTGTAAGCTCGTGTTCTTTAAATGTTCGTTATACAACAGGGAGAAATACAAAAAATAAGAAAGAACCATGTTTTCAATACAAATACGGTTTTTTTTATAAAGCTAGGTACATAGGAGCGTACATAGTCGTTATTAAAGTTCAATGAAACTAGAAATGGGGTTAAGCTTAGGTTGCGTATGAGTAGTTATGTCCTATATCTTATTTTTCTTAAATCTTTTCCTTTTCATTGACTTGTAATTTTTTGACTGCAATATAGTTTCTAGAATTTGGCATTCAAAATTTATTTAAAAAGAATGTGTTGATATGCCTTACATATGTAACCTTTTTAAAACACACAAAAGTATTATGTATTTTGGTTTTTAAAGTTTATAGACCTACGTTTCTATAACAGAGCGGTCAATTGTTAATCCAGTTAATTTTGCAGCAGTTAATTGACTTAAATTTAAATTGCAAGTTTGTACTGCAAATAAGTATTTGAACTACAAAATAAACATTTAGCAGTCAGTACTGACTGAATAGTAAATGAAATCAGTTAATTACTAAAAGTTATTTACTGATGCAGTACCCTTTGACTGGTTTTAGTCCTTAAGTCAGTGAGAAGTATTATTAATAACAGTAGTTAGTATTTAAGTACTAACTGCCGACTGCAGTCTTACATTCAAAGTAATTTTTTTAATTAAAAGACATGATTCTGAACTTCGTAGACAATTTGTTAACTGAAGTCTAAACAGTCAACAAAGCCGTAAAAAATGTTCTATTAAAAACAAAAAAAAATAAGCTGCAACCGCTTTGTCTCGCAAGATCTAGTGGCATAATTTTTTTAGTTTTTTATTTGTCTTAACAAAAAAAAACCTTTGAAAGTTGGACGTGAATCGTAGTTCTTTTTACATGACCAAGGCTCTTCAGTAATTGGACATTTAATTTTTTGACGAATGTGATGCAATTGTACGGACTATTTATTACAATTTTGCTTGCAAAAAAACGCGTAAAGCCATATGAAGGGCCGCAGGTAAAAACGATCATACTTAAATTTTTTTACTATTCTCCGTAATTTCAATTTTAAACTTGCAAGTCTGATAAAGTGTGCTCAATTTGTAGTAAAGCGCAGTTCATTGACAAAAAAAAACAAATTTATTCGTATCATACTCACTTAAAAAGTTAAATTTTTAATCTACTATATCTTGCAACTGCTAACTAGAGGTTCTGCAAGAATCCAATAGTATAAATCAATTTATAAAATCATGTCTACCCAAACACGGCTGCAGGTCCTTGGTTTAAAATAAGGTTTAGTAGATTACGGAAACTGTCTAAAATTTAAGGGATCTACAGGAACACTAACGGACAATTTCTTGACAAAGTTCTACCTTTTAAAACTCGGTTTAAGGAAAAATTAGAACTCAAACGGCCAATTTCTTGACAAAGTTCTAAAATCTGTTTAAAACTATTATTTTTAGCTCCCAGTTTTTCTTAGGAAAAAAATAAAAATTAAAAAATTTGAGTTCTAATTTTTCCTTAAACCGAGTTTTAAGAGCTAGAACTTTGTCAAGAAATTGGCCGTAAGGTAAATAACTGATCAAGCTCAGACTTCAATAATTTTCTACATATTCAAAATCGCTAACAACCGTTCAACACGAAGTCCAAACAAATTTTTAAACTACTTTACAAGGACATCATATGAGTCGAAAACAATTCGATTAGTGATACTATTACAAACGTTGACATTTATCTTAATGCAAGAAAATAAATCTTTTGTCATAAATCTAATAAATGAATCCCACTTCAACGCACATAAGAGCAATAGACAAAAAAAAAAAAACAGAAACCCCGACGCATTTTGAGCTGCGTTAGCGTTCATATATTCGATCGAGCAACAAAAGTTGACCTCAATCTTGATTGTGCAATGACAATTGTCGTGTGCAATTAATAAACTATCTCTGCAACGTTTTTCTTTTCTATACTTATTTTTTTTTTGTTCTGCATACAGATTCAAATAACAGATCAAGTCGAAAATCCCGATGGAATCGAATAGATATAAATTTTTGAAATTAAAAAGATTTAAGTCTGCGATATGCTTTGGATACGATGCCAAGGACAAACTTCAATTGCTCGTTGTACTCATTCTTTTCTTATACTCGTAACATTGACTTAAGCCTATGCATCATAAAACGTAGTTCACAAAATACACAAGACCGTATAGTTAAAAAAAAACTATTTATCGAGATTGATTGAAATTTAAGAATCGAAATGGTGAATCCAAAGAAAAACTTAACCATAATCCATTAATAGTTCGGTCAATAGGGAACAAATTGACTTTTACCCTACAATATGTGATTTTTGTTCCAATTTGTTTAGTGCAATGATAAAATTTAATAAATCTCTTTTGATTCTGGGTTCTATCTAATGGCAAGTAAAAGTTCATGCCAAATTTAATCACTGAACCATTATCTATGAGTATCACGTGGGTGGGTTGTCTTTCCAAGTGAAGGGGCTAGAAGAGCCAGGTTTTAATTTTACTTTCTTTTAGACAAACGATACACAAATGCCTACATAAATGTCCTCCACGTACACGTATCCCAAGTTGTTAATAACCCATTATTTAGCACGTCTTACTCTTTCAGAGCTGCCAAAATAAAGCAATGGACGCAATTTTTGGGCCCTTGCTTAAGATAGCTTCTCACCTCACTTGAGAAAATCCTCAAGTAAAGACTTAAGCATTTCCACACAATCTCGATTATGAATAGCTCAAGTGTCCAAAAGTCTCCTCAAGCGTACACTTAAGAAAAATCACGATTTAAAGGACGACTATGAATTCCACCCTTAGGGACACTTTTGGATTCGTAAGGATTAAAATTTAGCTTTTTCTATTATATCACATCTTTTGTGCTCACATGTATGTGATGGAAAACATGAGTGGATAAATATATGCATATGAAGTAAATGAATTTGATGCACCCTCTCTTTCTCTATGGATACGGCCATGCTTACGCCCGCTATATGGCCAATGTAGCTTTGATTAATTACATTTAAATCTTTAATCGGGATTATTGATATTAAATTGATCATATATGTCAGTTGTTGGCAATGGAATTTGGTAGAAAATTACCTACTGGCTTTTTGCTTGAGGTTTAACGATTTTTAAGTGCGCAAGGTAATTTGATATTTTACGAACAAGATGCAAATTGCTTTAGCACATTGACTTTTATAAACAGGACAGTAAATTTGAAGCTGTACATTTGGTCAAGAATTGTCAATTTTTTTTTTCTTTTATCGACCCTCAAAACCCAAAAAATATTTTAATACAATAACAATTAAATTCATTCATTCCAGTGGCTTTTAGATATTTTACTTACAATGCTACGAGTATTTTATGAGATAGATTTTGACTGAAAGATACTTACTCGAACAAATATTAGTACTTTCGTGTCTCCGATACGGTATTTGCCCTCAGATACACGTACCATAGGGAATTGTGACGGGCATGTACACTTCTCAACAAGATCTCGTACCTGTAATGAAAGAAAAGCAAATACAAATATTTACTAACAATTTTTTTACAATTTTGACAGAAAATATAGATAGTTTAAAAGTAATTGGAAATATTGTTGTTCATATGTTAAATGCACAATTAGCACAAATATGGAGCACCTCAATTTTATTGGTGTAAGCAAATAAAGTGTGAGAGGCTGCGATTGAACGATATGCCTACTCTATTGATTTTGTAGTAGGTAGTATTTTAAATTGTAGTATTTTAGGTTTTTACGATCATAATCTTAGCAAAATATAATAACGACAGAATTTTCATTTAAAATTTGATTTTATTGGATATCAAATTAATCTGAACCCGACCATGTCTGATGAAATGTTAGCATTACCTGGATATTTTGTGTATTTTGTTGCTGAGAAGTGATATCTTATTTAAGTACACAAAAATTTTGTATGTGAAAAAATAAGAAAGTTAATCATTTTTTTTGTCGCGCTTAGTTTTGGGTAAGACTTAAAATATGACTTTCGTTGTCAGGAGAGGTTCTCCATTTAAAAATAATTTCGAAATCTGAAGTTCTACCGTAAACTCTTCGATTTTGGCTTATTTCAGATGACTCGTAACTGTAATTGTAACCCGATTTGTACAATCTTGAATAAACGAGTTTATACGGATGAAGCTTTCGTACAGAATTCTTTTTGATTCTTATTTGGCTCAGGATTACGCTACGTAAATTGCAATATTATTAGCTTTGCTTCGAAATCTGCAGTTCTTTTTTTTTGCACAAAAAAGAACTTTACAAGTTAATGTTTTACAAGTAGATATAATGCAGAAGAAGATGCCCTTTAAAGTTAAGAAGCCCCAAAAAATCCTCAATCCTTATAAAACATTTTCAAAACTTTTTCACCACAAAAACAAGAAAAATGATTACCTCATCACCTAAGAGTTCAAACGTATATTTAACATCAATTTTTATTAAAAAAAAATCAATGAGCGCAAAACTGACCCATAGCATTGATGAACAAAAAAAAATTATAAACAAAATTGCGATACCATCATTATATCTATCGAAGCTGGCAAATTAATATCTAATTGATTTAACTTGTATACACTCAAGTCTACACTTTCAGTTTCTGAAACCATCGATCAAAGAAATAAAAACGCCACGGCAATCTATTCAATTAAATGCCGCACACGATATTGCGGTGTTTATAGGAAAAGACCGCCATCATCCGATCCGCCAATCTCTTCTCTCCGATTAGGTAGAGCTTTATCTGCACTGCCCGAATGCTCGTACAAAACCTCACATATTGACCTAACAAATCTCTTCAACAAATTGCACTTCCTGATTTCGACCGAACATCTGACCAAACAGCAGCAACAGCACATTTACAGCAGCAAGCAAAAGTAAACAGCATCAATTATTTGCTGATCTATCATCATCGCAATAACCACACAACCGCCAACACCGAACACTGAACTGCTGCCACAACTGCCACACAATCACCGCCATGATAGTGACGCATTGAATCTCTCTAGCTAAGCTAGCGCAGCGTGCAGCGTTTTGACCTCTCTTCTGCTCAACGACTCTGAAGGCCATTAATCAACAGCAATCTCTCAACTCGACTTCCTTTTCTGTACACAAATGTATGGAGCATGCGAGTGACTCTTTGGCCCATTGTTTGCATTCTACAAATTATCCTATGATCGCGCAGAGCAATTACCCTCACCAGTGCCATCTATGATCAGCAGCAAGAGGCAGCAGGGAGAATGGCTATATGCACTCATGCATACCGATTGGTGTGTCATTAATCAAAAAAACGAGGAAAAAAAAATGAAATGCGATAGCGATCTTGTGGCACTGCGCAAACAGTTTTACACTGGCCCACGATGCGCAGCTCGATCAAGGGATTGCAAATGCAATAGGCAGTGGCAGTAGCAAAAGTGGAAGCAGAGTGCGATCAACAACAAAAACTACGGTTATATGTGCGCCATCTAGCTGATGATCTGTGCTTGGTTGGTATCCGAAACGATGACAGACCATTACACGGTTTGTTGAAGCCATTCAATCAGTGAACAATGAAAAGAATGTCTGTTCATCGCCCAGTTAGATAGATTGTGTGGTTCCCTCAACAAGTTTTAACACCTCGGCTTACAAGAGATTGATCGTGGGAATATTACTTAATCAATGAAAGCCATTTCTCTGCACGAACGCGATATTATGCAATGCGAGAACCAAAAACTCAATCATCTCCACAAAGGATCACAACAATCAAATGTTTAAACGAGGTGGGTACATTAGAAATAAGCGGATCTCACCACGAGTGAGCACATACCAAAATATCAACCAACAAATTCTATAAATTAACCTTACTGTGGCGAGTATTTTGTCGTTTTTCCATATTTCTGCGACCCTAAGATCATCTTCACTTTTTTTTATCTACTATGTACCATTTTCTCTCAGAGCTCCAGCAATATAATCGTGAATTGACATTATTTCCATTTAATTAAGAAATGATGTTGTACAATACAGTAATAAAGGAGTCTTTGGCTAAATGTAAACAGTTTTGATCTCCACAGAGGAAATTACACGGTTTTAATGTTTTTGCATGTCCTCAGAGTGAATATAACTTGACACTGAACGTGTGGTGTTCAGTGCACTAAAAGTCAGCACTAGAGCCAGCAATCACAGTGCGACGTCATCGTGCAGTCAGTTCAAGTTTTGGCTTACGTGTTAATTTAACAACTAGTCAATGTGGTTGGTCTAGTATAGAAGCAAAAGGAAATTGGATAAGACCACGACATAGTGTAAAAATAAGTTTTGTAAAAACTAGTCATCAGACTTAAATTGTAGCAGACGGTAAAATTATTTTCATAAGTAATAAGAATAACTCAAACATTTACAAAATAACGAGGTCAAGAAAATTAAAAACATGCATGCACTAATTTTAAACATGATCACCCCTATTGGGAATGAAAACTCCGGTGTCAAAAAAACAAAAACTGCTTTTTAAAGTTTTTTTTTTTCAATTTTTGACAACTGTTTTCACAATAACTTCAATATTAATACAAATCGTAAAAAAACACCCACCCCTCTCCCCCAATCTGTTGGTGGGCAATTGTTTTTCCCCTTTCATATATCTACCATTCATTCTATTTTTGCACCATATCCTGGTAATAATATATTTTTTTTTATTATTGGCACTGGTTGCAAAATTATATGAAAATCTTACTGAAATTTTAGAACATTTTCTTCGTAAAATCAATGAGATTTCTCTATGGATATATCTGTGATGAAAAGTCGGATTACTTAGCTCATAAGCTTAGATATTTAAATTGGTGTCAAATGAAAGATAAGTTGATACAATACTAATAAAAACATAGGGTTGCCATTTTTAAAATAGGTACATCAACAGGCAACCCTGTTTAAACGAAAAAAAGCTAAATCACTTTATGCATCATAACTTTTTGGTTTATTTAAAAATGAAAACATTAATATTGCCAAACAAAAGTCATAAATATGAAACCTGGTAACCCTGTTCGACTAAAAACACACTCAAATAATTGTTATTTAAACAAAATAGTATACATTTTGGTGGTAATTAAGATTTCAGGCTAAGGCCAGAATTCTTTTCTATCTAAAAAATGTCGGGTGCCAACTGCAAAATTGGTATAAGTATACGACAACCCTATTGGACTGCACAAAAAAACACTAAAAACACTAATTTTTCATTCAAAATGTACCATATTTGACAAGGTAAAAAGCTAAAAACATACACAATTTTAGATTGGGCTCTAAATACAAAAAATGTCGGGTGCCTACTCCAATATATGGGAACCTTATTTGAAAGCAAAAAAAAAACACTAAATTTGACGGAGTTAAAAGCTAAAACCAAACCAAAATTTATACCGTGGTCTCTTCTATCCAAAAAATGTCAGGTGCCAAAATTGTTGCAAGTGTACAATAACGCTATTTTAATGCAAAAAAACTAAAACACACGTTTTTCTAGTCAAAATGCCGTGTAGTACATACTTATCTCCGTTTGAGAGATGACAGCCAACATTGTACATAAACAGAGGAGAGTCCAATCAAAAACCTTGTCAAATGTGGTACATTTTGATTGAAAAATAAGTGTTTTTAGAGTTTTTTTTACTTCAAATAGGGTTGCCGTATACTTTTACCCATTTTGGAGTTGGCACCCAACATTTTTTAGATAGAAAAGAATTCAGACTAAAATTTGGTGTACATTTTAGGCAATAGCTGCACCAAAATTCATTCTATTTTGTTTAAATAAGAATTATTTGATTGTGTTTTTCAGTTGAACTTCTGAGCTTTACATTCTTAACTATATTTTCCCGTATTTTTGACTTTTGTTTGGCAATATTAATATTTTCGTTTTGACTTGCTTTATAGGGCAAGCGTTGGTTTCGTGTCAAAAAAAAAAAAAAAAATGAGGTTTTAATCAAAACCAAAACTACGATGATGGAGAAGTCCGAAAAAGTGGTTTTCGTCATGCCGTCCGTGTCGGTCTGTGCGTCTGTTCGTCTGTGCGCCCATCTGTACGATGAGCTATAACCTAAACGGATTGACGGATTTGGTTGAAATTTGGTACGGA
The DNA here is from genome assembly GCA_948107695.1 of Meliscaeva auricollis. Lineage (NCBI taxonomy): Eukaryota > Metazoa > Arthropoda > Insecta > Diptera > Syrphidae > Meliscaeva > Meliscaeva auricollis. The sequence goes on along the minus strand of OX403619.1, from coordinate 40,756,445 downwards.
ATCCTTTTTCTTGTAATTTCCAAGGTTGGTATTTTTTTGTTTTTGAATATCTCGATTAGAAAGAATACCTCCCATATAACGGTTTGAGTTATTACATTTTTCTTAAAAACGGCTCTAACGATTTCGATGAAGCTTAGTGTATGTTATGTAATAAGTGATTGTAACAATACTGCATTTTTAGTTTTTCTCAAAAAATTCGAATAACGGAAATATGATGAACACGTTTTTCAGGAAATTTTTTTTTAGTTTTTTTCCGTATACTTATATCATTACTGGCTCAACTGATTTTGTTTAAAACGTGTCACCAGGTTGTTCTCATCATTTTATAAATAATTGTGTATTAGGTTTTTCAAAAAAAAGTTTGAAATAAAAGATTAAACAAAAAATGATTTTCTTCGATCTATTTTTTTTCCAATATACAAATCCTTATTATAACTTTGAACTCCAAGAGCAAGTTCGTGCGATCCAGTCGTTTTTTTTATTCAAGTTGTAAAGCTTGTCTTTAACGGTGTCTTAATAGTTGATTTTTGTTACAAGAAAATTAATAATAATTCTCTCAAAAAACAACAGCTACCCACTTTGAGGTGTTATTTATTTTTTGGTGTAAATTTTAAATTGTCGATCAAATAAATAAATAAGTAGAGTAACATTCAGAGCTGCTTGACTCAGTTTTCATATTTTCCTTGCTATTGCTTTTTCATTAAATTTGCGAGAAAAAAGTTATGACAAAACTGGTGACCATTTTTTACATAGACTGATAATTGAAGTATATGCTTCGATGCTTGTTGCGTTTGAAATAAGAAATTAATAATAAAGTATACTAGTATTAAAAGTTTTTTTTTTAAAGACATTTAGACGACAGGAATTCAAACAGTAAAGGTATCATTTTGATTGCATTTTAACAGCGTAGTCTTTATTCCACTCTAAAGCGATTTAAAAAACTTTTACTTTCATCTGTCAAATGAAGTTTTATTTTAAAAACATTTTACGATTATCGTTATTATACACTACGAATATACACTTTTACACAACACTATTTCGTGGTGATTGATTTGAACAAACATGCCGTGTGTTTGTTTCCGTCAGTTTGTGACTTAGGAATTTTCTCACCAAAAAGAAACAATATCATCATTGAACGATCTAAGAGCGCTGATCATTAATTTGCGCTGGATAGCGAAGAAAATCAGATTTTGGCTTGACCCGTCCACAGCTGGAAAGTTGGCGCATACAAACTTTGTGCATTGCACTGGTAGGTATAAAAACATAGTGCGGGGCATGGTAATAAATGGATATTTATTGTTGACGGCGTGAAATATCTACTTTCGGCGTGAGACAGGCATTTTTCTTGTGCAGAAAATATGGGAAATTGTAAGATCAAGTTAAATAAAAAGCACGAACAGGGTGAAGATGGTGGGTAAGTAAAGGAAACATCAGTGAGATTTTCCTTCTAGGCAGCAATTTAACGATGATAGTCTTACAGCTTGCCTGATGATTATTATCGTTATTATCAAATTTTCACTTTTGTTTTGAATGCCTTCAAGTCTTTTGGTTTAATGTGATGATGAAGAAAAAAAATAACCAGGACTTGATTGCACATACCTCTTTGCTCTTATCTTTTAACTTTCCTGAATATGCGTTAAAAATTTAATTTTATGACAGTTACCTAAAAAAAAACAATGAAATGGAAACAATTATTTAAATAATAATTTTGAATATTACACTTTTTTGAAACGTACTTAAAAGTATAAAATACATTTTCTTTGTCCAAGAGATAAGTAGTATGGAATATAGGAAGGTAGTCGACCTTCTATTTCGTATAGGAGAAATTATTTTATCTTTCTTAAAACGTTTTGTATGTAAGACCTATTTGGTATTTTAAAAGTGTATAAAGAATGTATGTTTTTTTTAAATAATCTTTTTATACTTCTAGGTCTTTCATTGGAACGAATCTGCAAAAGATTTAAGTCACGGTTAGTTGTCATTTAGATATAGAGAAAGCGAAAAAAGTCCGGCAATTCTGTCTGTCTGTCGTCCCTATCTCAAGCTAAAGCCTGCACCGCTGAAGAGATTTTCTTCCAAAACGCTAATAAAGGGTTTTGAGTGAGTCCCTAAAGGAGAAATTAAATTTTTTTAGAACCAAAATTAACGGTAGGTCCTTGCTATATAAGGAATATGAAAAAACTTAATTGTTTGTTTAAAAAACGGCTCTTACGATTTTGATTACATTTTTTAAGTGTAACACAAGATGCAAGGTCGTACGTTTGCAGTAAAAAGTATTTTAAATAGATAGAGGTTTGATATTTGACATAATTTAGCATGCAATTTTTTTTTCAGCAAATATTCTCTCTAATTTTAAAACACCGAGAAACCTTGTAACACGATTTCCCAACATTTTCACTTTTGCACATTCATGTTTCTGTAATTAGGGGGACGATATGTACAAGCTACACGCTCCATTTTTTGTTGCATCTTATGCAAATAACCCTGTATGCATTGTTCAAACATGAACATGCACTTATCTATAGATAACCCAATGTGTATGTAAAATAAAGATAAGACAGATCATCCTAAGCATACACTGACGGTTATCTACAGATGTTTAACATTAACATTTAAGTAAACAACATAGACATTAAGAATAGTAAGATAAGAAAATTGTATATATATAGATGTTACGTAGTGAAATAAAATTAGTATTCATTCGACTTACAACGAGTGTACTCAAACATTGGTCCTTCGAGCAATATTAAAAATTTTCCCCCACCAGTGGTAAGAGATTTTTAATAAACGAACAAGATTCAATTAAGCGTTGTCAGAGCTAAAATACTGACAGGAAAAAAAAAAAATTATATACAGTGAAAAGCGTTGTTAGAGCTAAAATACTGACAAAAAAAATATACAGTGGAAAAGCGTTGTCAGAGCTAAAATACTGACAAGTGAAAAAAAAAAATATATAAACAAACGTAATAACAAAAAAAAAAAAAAATGTCATCACAACATTTAAAAATAATAGAAAAACAGGTTGAAATCTTAAGAAACCTTGAAAAACTATTAAAAGAAGGAGAAAGCGTAACAACGCGGAGCAAAAATGAAGAAATTCTTGTGTATGCTGAAAAGAATCTTCAAGCATTCAAGCAAAATGACGAGCTACTTCAAAAGCTTGGCATTATTGATGTTCCCTATTTTAAGGAACAATGGATGAAAGGAGCAGAGGACTACTTTCAAAAAATACAAAACTTGCTGAAAAACAAAGATCTGGACAGTATACAGCCAGAAATAAGCGAAGCAACATTATCCAGCAAATTGGCAGAATTAAAAACTGTTAAGCAGCAGCTAGCCACTGGACTAGACTTGCAGCAACAACATATGAATGAAATGATGATAAAATCTGTAGCAAATATAGATTTAAAGAAAATAGATACAATAATGGAGAGCTTAAAGAAAGCAATAGACGATGCGAAATTGGAGGCCATTTCTTCTCCTCATAACAAAAATATATGGATTGGAAAGGTGAAACGATGGCATGAACGATTGCAAGTTGAGCTTTCTAAGATGAATCCAATGGAAGAAGAGACATTCAGAGATGAGAATTACATAATCGACTTGGAAGATGATGTTAAATTAGTTCTTGACAAATTGGAAGAAAAACATAAGGGCAAAGAATCTGATCCATGTGCAAATGTACTAACAAGAAGTCCTAAAATTGAACTGCCTAGATTCGATGGAAAAATTGAAGAGTGGAAGATATTCTCCGACCTGTTCATAGATTTGGTTCACAATAATAATGATGTGCCAGATTCTGTGAAATTAAATCACTTACGATCTTGTATAGCCGGTGAAGCTCGAACTTCAATCGCTAGCCTCATACAAGGATCTTCGGCAAACTATAAAGAAGCATGGAAAACTCTCATCAGGAGATATGAAAATAAAAGAATCAATTTCTCCACACAATTGAATCACTTGCTGGACATGCCAATGATGAACGCTACATCACCTTCTAATGTTAAAAAACTTCACGATGCAGCAAATGAATGTATTTACATCATCAAAACGACAATAGGCAAAGAAAAGAATGAAAACGATGAAATATTTGCTCACCTACTCCTTCGAAAATTCGACAAGGAGGGCTTACAATTATATGAGCAACATGTCAAAAAACCAAGCCAAATACAAAAATTGGAGGATGTAATGGACTTTCTTGAGCAATTATTTCAAACCCTTGAGTCTCAACAACAATCAATGACTCGAAGCAAAGAGTACAAAAAACAAGGTGGAAAATTCCATTCAGACAGAAGAGAGTGGAACTGTGAATTCTGTAAGCAGAGTGGTCATCGAATTTATTATTGTGACCAATTCTTAAACACCGAGATAAACAATCGATTAGCATATATACGCAATAAACAAATATGCAATATATGTCTTAAACACAGCGCAGAAACCAAATGCTTCTCTCAAATAAAATGTATGAAGTGTAATAAATCACATAACACTCTACTACACAACGACAACTATCAAATGAAAAGAAGGGTCGAGGGAAATCAACACAAAAAATGGAATCCCTCAGACAACAACAATAAAAAAGAGAAGTCATTATCTTCCCTTATGGTAAAGAAGATAGATAGTCCAATGGTGATATTAGCTACAGCACAGATAACAGCCAAATCGTCAAATGGTGAAACATGTCTATTAAGGGCATTGATTGATCAAGGTTCTCAAATATCAATGATATCCGAGGAAGCAGCGCAGATCCTCTCCTTGCCAAGGAAAAGAATCAATACAGAATTAACTGGACTCTCAGATGCAGCAGTGGGTACATCAAAATCAAGAGTGTATTTAGAGATAAGACCAAGATTTATGAGCAACAACAAAATGCAAGCAGAGTTTTTGGTACTACCCACCCTCATAAAACCACTACCAGACGAATCATTTGAATTTAATAAAAATGAGTGGGAAAACTATATTCTGGCAGATCCAAACCTAAATACAAAAGATCGTATTGACATTATCATCGGTAGTGACTTGTATCCAAAGTTAATTGAAGAAGGAGTAAGAAAGCACAATGGCATAGTGGGACAGAATACAATTTTTGGGTGGATAGTTTCTGGCTCACTACGCGAGAAACGACAATGTGGCAAAATCATGTCAGCTGTTACTTCATCGATGGAGAAATTCTGGGAGATAGAAGAAATTGAAAAAGATAATGAAATATCAGAAAACGACATTTGCATGCAAGCATTTGCAGAAACAACAACAAGAGATTCGAATGGCAGATATGTAGTGAAGGTGCCACTAAGAAAAGATATAGAGCTTGGAGAATCTAGAAAACAAGCATTAGCTAGATTCTTACAGCTTGAGAAAAAAATGAGTAAGAAAACAAAAACCGACTACATACAGTTTATGCGAGAATACGAAAACCTGGGGCACATGGTCAAGGTAGACAAACAACACGAACATATGGGCAAATACTATCTACCGCACCATGCAGTTGTGAAAGATACAAGCCTAACAACTAAAACAAGAGTTGTATTCGATGCCTCAGCAAAGACGTCCAACGGATACAGCCTCAATGACGCAATGATGATTGGGCCTAGACTACAAAACAATATCTTTGACATCATCATCAAATGGAGGCAATGGAAATATGTAGTTACTGCAGATATCGAAAAAATGTACAGGCAGATCAAAATAGCTGAAGAACATCAAGAGTATCATCGAATACTTTGGAGAGAACAACCAAGAGACAATATAAGAGAATATAAACTGACAACAGTTACGTATGGAACAGCAGCAGCCCCATTCTTAGCAGTCCGAACATTGCAAGAAGTCGCAAACCAATGCAAAGAAAAAGACATCAGAATAAAAGAAATAATAAGGGAAGAATTTTATGTTGACGACTTAATGACAGGCGCAAACAACGAAGACGAATGCAGACACATAATAAGAGAAGTAAGTGAAAAACTTTCAAATGCTGGCTTTCAATTACGAAAATGGTCTTCAAATAATCAACATTTGCTGACTGACATAATTTCGAATGACGAGCATAAAACAATTGATGTCAAAGAAGGCGACACCACGAAAACCTTGGGACTTCACTGGGATCCAGATCAAGACGAATTCCGATTTGTTATAGATGCATCTAATTTAAGCATTTCAAAAACCAAAAGAGGTGTTTTATCAAATATTGCAAAAATATTCGATCCTATTGGATGGCTTGCTCCAGTCACAGTAAGAGCGAAAATATTTATACAAAGATTATGGCAATCAAACTATGACTGGGATGATGAACTTGATGAAGCCATGAAAGCAGAATGGCTGATTTTTCAACAAAATTTAAAAGAAATCAAAGCAGTTAAAATCCCTCGTTGGATATTTAATGTCGAAGCAGGTCCAATAGAAATACATGGATTTGCGGATGCTTCAGAAAAAGCATATGCAGCTGTCATATACGTTAAAACAAATATGACAATTAAAATATTAACAGCCAAAACCAAGGTAGCACCCATCAAAAATAAAAAAACTCTTCCCAAATTAGAGTTATGTGCAGCCCAACTACTTGCAAAGCTACTCAACAAGATAAAAAAATATTTCTCAAATGATATAAAATACTATGGGTGGAGTGATTCCACTATAACTTTGTGGTGGATAAAGAACAACAAAAGCAAAGAAAAGTTTATACGAAGCAGAGTAGCTGACATAAAAAGTCTAATGGACAATATGGAATGGCTCCATATAAATTCGAAAGACAACCCAGCCGATGTTGCATCACGTGGCATATGCCCTTCCAAAATTGGTGATCACGAACTATGGTGGACAGGTCCGCAGTGGCTGAAACAATCTAAACATCATTGGCCGCAACAGCAACACCTGGCACCATCAACAGATCTTAGAATGATGTCAACATTACAATGCAAAAAACATTTTGTATCAAAGTTAATCGAACGATTTTCGAACATCAACAAAATTGAGAAAAGTGTTGGATACGTACTTCGTTTTATTCGGTGGTTTCGACACAAACAAATAACGCCTGGATCAATAACTGTGTCCGAACTATCGCAGGCGAGAACTTTGATCATCAAACAACAGCAAAAAATTCAATTTTGCACTGAAATACAAAAAATTGAAAACAAAAAGGACATTCCTTTGAACAGCAAAATAATTCAAATGAAACCGTATCAAGATGATGAAGGAATCTTAAGAGTGGGTGGAAGGCTTAAGTATGCAAACTTGCCTTTGAACCAGAAACACCCAATAATACTGGATAAATGTAAACTATCCAGTTTGATCATTAGAGAAGCACATGCAGCTACACTACATGGTGGAAATTCGGTGATGGAAGCCTATATTAAAAGAACATACTACATAATTGGTATCAAGAAACTAATAAGAAGATGTTGTCGTAGTTGTCCAATTTGTATTCGATACAACAGTAGCAGTGCGAATCAAATAATGGGAGATCTACCAAAGCAAAGAACAACAATTTCTCCACCATTTCAACATGTTGGGGTCGACTATGCTGGACCAATATTAATGCGAACATCAAGGGGTCGAGGACAGAAAGCGTACAAAGGCTACATTGCAGTTTTTGTATGCATGGTTACTAAAGCCATTCATTTAGAACCAGTGAGTGACCTTACAACAGAAGCATTCAGAGCAGCACTAAGAAGATTTTTTGCAAGACGTGGCAAAAGTTCTCACATATATTCAGACAATGGGTCTAATTTCATTGGAGCAAATCGATGTTTGGATCAGGAATTCAAGAACGCCATCAAAAACAACGCGTCAATCGCTTCAAGGTTAGCTGAAGACAAGGTGGAATGGCATTTCATCCCACCCGCAAGTCCTCACTTTGGGGGGCTTTGGGAAGCAGCCGTCAAATCGATGAAACACCATTTGAAACGAATAATGGGAGAATCTAAATTAACATTTGAAGAAATGACAACATTGCTATGTCAGATAGAAGCAATATTGAATTCACGCCCATTGTGTGCTATGGGTAATGACATAGACAGCATTGATGTGTTATCACCTGGACATTTTTTGGTGGGACGTCCGTTATTGGATGCTCCTGAGTCAGGTGAACTTGAAAAAATTGGGTCCTTGGATCGCTGGAAACTGGTGCAAAAATTAAAACGAGACTTTTGGCAAAAATGGAAGGACGAATACTTGGTGTCTCTTCAAAAACGTACCAAATGGAAATCTGAAAAGAAGAACCTAGAGGAAGGTGCAATCGTTATTATAAAAAGCGAAAACACCCAACCGTCGAGGTGGCCCATGGGACGCATTGTTGAAGTCCACAAAGGGTCAGACGGCAATGTACGAGTAGTAACACTCAAAACAAAAGACGGACTCTACAAAAGACCAATACATAAATTATGTCCCATCGAGATATCTGAAGAAGAATCGGGAAGTAACAATTCACAACAAACATGCCAACTCACCCGTTTAAAGGGACATAATGTATCAAAAAACACACAAATGAATGGAATCAAATTGTGGATGTTGATGTTATTGGTATTAATTGCATTTGGACGAGCAAAGAGTTCAGCAACCAATATGAGCACAACACCTGAGATGACAATTAACAACTTAGACGAAAATGTGGGAATTTACTTAGACCCAATCGGAAAAATGGATGTCGTGGCATCAAAGTGGCGACTTGTAGTTTACTATGACTTAGATTCATATATTGAAGAAACCAATAATATTGCAAGCTACATAACTAAACTACAAGACAAGTGTTCCAGAATGTTCTACTTCAGCGAGCAGTGCAGTTTAATAACAGCAAACTTAAAGAGAAGATATGAAGTACTGGCTGAAAACAACAAATTATTTATAACAAACAACAGGGTAAAAAGAGCTCCACTGGAATTTGTTGGTTCACTCTACCACATATTATTCGGTCTCATGGACAGTGATGATAGAGAATCCTTAGAAGAAAACATGAAAAATCTTTTGGACAACCAACATGAACTGGATGGCTTAAATAAGAGGCAAACATCACTGGTAAATGCTACAGTAAATGTCGTAAAGAAAACAACAGAAGAAGTAAACGATCAATTTATAAAAATTAATGGTCAAATTAATGAAATACGCAACATGACACTTCAAGCTCATAATGCATACAAAGCAGGAATGACATTTCAGTTAGCAGCAATGCAACTTGATGCAATGTTAAGAGAATGTAATGATGTGCAAATGGCAGTTATAAGCATTCTCATTGATGTAAATAATCACCATATGAATCCGTTATTATTAAAACCGTCCCAACTACAAGAAGAGATACACAAGATTCAGATTAAAATCTCAGGGAAGTTTCGTTTACCTGGCGGTGGTACAAAAAATGAATTGAAAGAAATATTTCGCCAAATGAGAGCGAGGGGATTCATAATTGGCCGGCGTTTGGTAATAGACGCGGAAATTCCATTACTTCACTCAGAAGCATCGGACGTTTTTCGGATAATTGACGTGCCAATACGTCAGGGAGATATTATTGTGACACCAAAAATAAACACCGAAATACTTGTATTCAACTTCCAATTAGACTCATACAATCTTATGAGTCAGGCGCAACTAAATCTCTGTCTAAAAAACGAGGAAACCCACTATATTTGCCATGGTAATTGGCCATGGAAAACTGCAACTGATGAATCATGTGAGATTTCACCGATAAAGAAATCAAAAACAACAAACTGTCGTTTTGAACGAGTTAGTCAGCAAGACAAATGGATTCAGTTGACTAAATCAAATACATGGTTGTTTAAACAATTTACCACCACGGCTATTCATGTAAGCTGTGGACATTCTGAGCACAAATTGGTTAAGCTTCCAGCACAAGGGATTCTAACATTAAGGCCACAATGCACTGTTAGATACAACGGAGGTTTCCTTACATCATCGCAACAAGTCAAATCTGAAACCATCAACCATTTCGAGGAACAGATGATATGGACGAAGGCACTGGACGAAGTAGCAGAGGAAAGAATTAAACCTATGCAAGCAACTATAATAAACAACAAGAATGAACTCCTTAAAATTCAACGGGACTTAATAAGGTTCAGGGAAGAAAACATTCACCTTAAGGGCTTGGACTTTCACCACATAAGCGGTCACAGCGGATTTATGTTAAGTTGCATCTTGGTTATAATTCTAGTTATTTATGTAATACGGGGCATAATATTCAAAAAAAGAATTTTAGCACTTTCTGTTGGCCCGCAGAATGTTCAAACATGAACATGCACTTATCTATAGATAACCCAATGTGTATGTAAAATAAAGATAAGACAGATCATCCTAAGCATACACTGACGGTTATCTACAGATGTTTAACATTAACATTTAAGTAAACAACATAGACATTAAGAATAGTAAGATAAGAAAATTGTATATATATAGATGTTACGTAGTGAAATAAAATTAGTATTCATTCGACTTACAACGAGTGTACTCAAACATGCATATTGCTACCTATCATTGATTGCAATATAAGGAGTTATTTCTTTCCTACAAAATGTTTCTGAATTGAAATAATATAAAAAACAGAAAAAATTGATTTTTTTTTATCCAAATCAGAGCTGTTTCTGACTTCCGAGGAAAAGGCTTTATCGACGTAAAACTTTGAAAAAAGAACAGTTTCAGAAACAAAAGGTATTCATAGTACTTTTTGCCGTTGTTTTTCCAAAAACTTTATCTAAAAAAACTGTATATTATAAAAAATCTCAAACTTTAAAAAAATGAGTGTTGCTGTTTTTTTTTTTAATACTTTATTTTCTATTTCAAGTCATTTATTAGAAAGTTGCCTTTGTCATAAGATTTTTTGTTTTAAAACAGAAATAGTTTTTAGTAAAATAAATTTTGAAAAAAAAAACAGTTGAACCGGTTCAATTTTTTTTCAACAAAAGCTAGCTCGTAAGTCATAACTGAACCGAAACCGGTTTGAGTAAAAACTCGCTTCGGTATCAACTTATCATCGCCTTGTTCTAACATTATGTTTGTTGTGTCAGTCGAATCGAATAACTGAAATTGAATATTGAATTTATCTATATAAGGTGATGGCGAAGTGAATGAAGGATTCGATTTTATATTTACATTTGAGCTTTTGTTCTTGTTGCTTGAGCACATGAATCTTACACCAAAAATGTACATAAATGTACATATCAGTTGCAGGAAAATCAAATTTTCTATGTATAAAGTGAGAGTTATCCTCAACGAATGAAAGATCAATTTTTATACGCATCTAGTGTGTTTTCACTCTCCACAATCATAACGAAGCTACTGACGTATTAACCATCAACCATTGCATCGGCATCGGTTTGTTTTCTCGAATTCACTATCGAAGTCACTTCTCACCCAAGCCTTAGAGAAGATGCTGCTATATTACCACAAAAACAATGGCCAACTTAAACCAGCAGCTACACTACAGTCCAATCCTAGCATGTAAACAGTACATCAATTTGGCACAGAGCAACAGCACTCAGACATGCCGCGCCACCGCCGCCGCCGCAGCGCGCTTATGCAGCTGAATTATGGACATGCGCGCATTACAGTGAGAACCAACAGAGTTTATCGCTACAATTATTCAGCATAATTTATGGTTATTTTATGGCAAAATTCCCTTATTTTCCGCTGAGATATGACTGAATTTCCAGCTACTGAGCGAGCTCAACGTCAGCATAACATACCAGATGTCAGATGATATGTGGTCTAAACAAATCTGTGCACGAGTTTCCGTTTTTGGACACTGCATCTGCATTGGCGGATGATTTCTCGCCCAAAATTGGAAACACATTTGTGGCGGCTCTCACGATTTGTTTTCTTATTGTTGTTGTTTTGTATTGAGTGCAGTGGTGGTATGATGGGAAGTTTGATGGTAGTTTCCCATCCCACCCGGTGAGCTCACAGACCTCTACGACCGCTAACAGATATGCATGATTGTTAGCCGTAATCGATTTAAATTATGCACTAAGAGTCATGCAGAGTTCAAAATCTAATATCAATAAATATTCGGAAATCCTATGACTTAATTTGGAATAAAAAAGAAGTTGCTTGTGAGAATGTCTATCGGAGACGACTCTCCGCTTGATGTGGCTTTCAGTTTTAATGTTATAGTAATTATAATATTTCATGGTTTGAACCTTTTTTGGGGGGCATTTGGGGGTGGCGTTGATGAAATCGTGATTGTATCTTGATTAACTAAAGGTTATTTTTAGATTTAAAATTTTGCTTGGCTTGGCGCTTGGATACAGGATATAAGAAAAATAAAATAACTTTTTAGGAAAAAAAATTAGACACAAATGTTTCGGATCTTTAATTTGTTCTTGAATAAAAAAAAAATCACCCGTTTTCATCTTAATCGATGGGTAGTTACTAAAAATATAAGTACATTTTGTGGAATGACTAGTACACGAAGAACAAAGACCTAGTGACTGGCTGTCTCAACCATTTCCTGTGTGCGTGTATAGTTAGCAGGAATGGAGCGGCCGAACGGCTAGTTGAGAAACATTTTTCGTGACATGCAGTACTCTTTGGGGTTTTGTCGATTCCTCGCAAGCGGCAGTAGCGAGGCTGGGAATTAAAACCCAGACCTCCGGCGTGATAGTCCATCGCATTATGGCAAGCGGTACTACAATACGATATGTACTAGAACGATCTTTGAAAAACTAATATGATGGTAGTTTTAATAGCAATTATGAGTTAATACATTCATAAAGTAGTTGCTCGAAGATTTATTTCAGAATTAAATCGAATATTTTTAGAAATTCAAAAAAAAAAAAAAAAAAATCAGTAGAATATTGAGATAATTTTCTTATTTCCAACTTTTATCCACATAAATGAGAATACATACAAAAAATCAACTTCTTTGGTTCTTCACAGTTGTAATCCACTATCCCTTTACATTATCCACAAATCGACCTCATAAACCTATTCCTAACACATCCGCAAATAGCAACATAATTCTAAAGGTTGAATTAAAGGACATAACATTGCACTCGGTTACTCCCCGGTTACTCATATATCAGCTATATATCCCCAAAGCCTATAGGCAAATTTGTGTCAAACATATATCATTTACTTGTAAGCCTGAAACCCATCGACATCACAAAAAAAAAAAAAAAAAAATATTACGCAATTTCATCCGAAGGTTCCGAAGTCACGATTTCTGCCTCAAAGCATCATTGCTAGCATTGGTATGTGAACGTATGTAGGCAATGCACCCAAACGGCACGAGGAGTAAGGTGTTTCTTTTAGGAAACCATATAGCCATCGCATCATCAAGTTTTTTTTACATATTAAGTATAAGCTCGGTCGGTCAAAATCCTCTACAGCTAAATTGTGAAACAGCACGTAATTTTTGTGAGGAGAACCTCATTTCACTCAAGCTGATAGTGATGGCTTAAATCTTACCTGAGTGATAAGACCAAGAGTCTTTTAATCTATGTTATGCAGCATGTCTTGTTTGTGTGTGTAAAAAAAACAAATTTGCAACTAAATCGAAAGTGCAAGTCACGTTTGAAAATTAAACTAATAGATGTCACTACAAGATTGTTAGACACTGTTTTGAGTGTTTAGAAAGCTTAAGTATGCATTTGACATGATTTTTCAGTAGCGTTTAGTGGTTAGCCTGTCGATCAGAGAGCTTAAGTTGTCAAGGAAGTAAATGCATAGATACACACTAGTTTCAATAGATTTGTAGACTAATATTGAAGCGTGGTTAGTTATAGGTTGCGTGTAGATGCTTTCGCTGTAAAAAAATCATTTAATTCAGGATAATTTGCTTTTAAATTATTGAAATAGCATGAAATTCTGCTGATGCTGATTTATAGAAATTAAAAAAAAAAAGAACTGAAGTTTACGTGTATTTTGTATGGAAATCTCTTCACATGCTGATGACGAAAACTAAAAACAATGCGTTTCGCGTGCGTGAAGTTTTGTAACTTTATCTTTTCGATGAAGGATCAGCTTTGGGTTTCAATTAATTATTGAAGAGAGCTTGTTTGATCGTGATATTTCGAAAGTTTTTCACCGGAAATGTACGGGATCTTTTGGCATTTTTCATTATCTTCTCTTTTTCAATCGGAAAAATTGACTTTCGGGCGATTCAATTTTTTACTAAAAGAAGCTTAACTTTATTTTTAATTGGAGTTACTTAGAAAAACATTAAAAAGAGGTTTGAACATTATGGTAGAAAACTGACATTTTTGCACTGCAAGGGTGGGCAGAAGAGATTCAAATTGTGGTGGCCTTAGATATGTTCTTCTTTAAAACTTCGAGTTTTTAGGGCTTCTTGCTTAAGCGGCCGCTTTATAGCGATCAGGGAAACGGATCAAGACAAATTTTCTATTGTATATGTTATGTTGTTTCCATTCGTTTTAAAATACAAATATGTACAACATAAATCGATGACAAATGAAAAGAAATTTTAGAATTGAAAACTTAGTTTTCATGTTTAGTTTAGTTTGTTTAGTTTCATGAAATGAAAATTTTGCTCGCTATAATCGGCCCCCAAGTCAAGAGAGGGTAAAATTGTTTTCATTAGAAAAATATTGAAGACGTTGTTGAGAACTTACTTCCCCAACGAAGAGTAGCAGAGTTATGATTCGATTCGATTTTTTGAGGCGAAATAGACAATGAATCTTTAACAATGAGTCAATAAGTGAAGGACCTTAAATTCCAAACTCGTCTTTCGGCCAGAAAATGCTGGGCTGAAGGTCACAGAAACAAATCCATCCCCAAACAATATGAAGGAGCTCAAAAGTGCATGCAACCAAATATCTCACTATAAGATCGGTAAAGTAAGTTAATAAAATAGTAAGTTCAATAAATGGAGACCATGTGTAACCTTTTTTTCTTTATACAGCTTAATCAATTAATAAAACAAAATTAAAAGCTAATGGTCATAGCTATTTATTTTGTTTTATTAATAATAATGTTTGGAGGGAGGTGTCCCTTGCTTATTCACAAAGTTGATCTGGTGGTGGTGATGTCGTGAATGAATAAAAATGAGAATTTTTATAATGACATTTGGCCGGCTAAGAAGCCGCTGTCTGGAAATAAGCCGAGAGCCGATCATTTTTTTAAGTCTCCACCTTAAGGGTGTTAACAACATGGGGCGCTGGTTAAGTTCAGCTTTTACTTGGACAAATAACACTAGTTTACACGAAAAAAGTACCTGTACAAAAAAGTAATTTTTAGATTAATTTTGGATTGCTGAACAAGAAAATGACATTCATTTATTTTTCGAGATATCAGAAAAAAACATGTTTTTTGTTCTATTTTTAATTTTAACATAAATATCAATAAACGTAATTCTATTTTTTAGTATGTACTATTTTCAAAAGAAGTTGTTTTCCCCTTTCCAACGATATATTTGTTGTGTTAATCGGACCCGAAACCATCGAGTAACAGCCGCTCAAAGTGTACAAAAATATGGTTTTTCAAATAATTTTCCAAAATGGTCGAAAAATCATGCTTTGTAAACTTTGAGCGGCTTTTACTCGATGGTTTCTGGTCCGATTAACACAAAAATATATCGTTAGAAAGAGGAAAACAACTTCTTTTTAAAAATGTACATATTCAAAAAATAGAATAACCGTTATTGATATTTATGCTAAAATTAAAAAAAGAGAAAAAAAACATGTTTTTTGCTGATATCTCGAGAACGATTCTTTGGAAAAATAAATGAATGTAATTTTCTTGTTCAGCAACCCAAAATTAATCTAAAAAATAATTTTTTGTGCAGGTTTTCACTATGAACCGAAAATTTGTAAACTAGTGTAATCTAACAATCGCTTGAGCTGTTAATAGAAATAAGATGCACGACTAGGTCACACGTACTTGCTCTTTGTGTCCAAGTTGCTGTGGGTTCTAAAGCTTCTTGAATAAAGTTATTAAAAATAAATAAATTTTATAAGTAATTTTCAAAAAAAACATTACCTAAATTCTTTACTAAAATGACTTAAAAAACTTCTTAAATTGTTTTGAGCTCCAAACTATTTACATATGTCATTTGTTTTTTGTTGAGAAGGCTTCATTTTTAGAAAAAAAAATTGAAAATCGTTTGAACCGTTCTTAAAAAATTAATTTTTTACAAACATATAAAAATTCTCTTCTTCTTTTGCAATAAAATAATTCTAAATTATCTTTCGTAAAAAATTATTTTTTATAAAAATTTGTTGAAACGCTTACGAGAAAATCAGAAAAGAAAAAAATATATTATAGAAGGTACTGTAAACTGGGGTTAGTTTGCACCGATTTTTGAGTATTCTCGCAAAATTTAAAAAATACTCTAAAAAATAGCGTCAAATATCAAATGTCTCTTAGAGGTCTTATACTTAGGACAGAAAAGAATGTATCTTATTTAAAAACCAATTTTAAATAATTTTGTACGTCGTTGAAATATGATGCAAAGTTGTCTAAGGGAAGGGGTTACTTTGCCTCGCCTCAAAATTCTCTTTGATTGTGCTTGTATTTTAAAAGCTGGAGCAAAGATATTCATACACTTTATGCACATTGCTCTAAAGATTGTTTCTGTGAAAAAATTAGCTAAAAACAAAACATACATTCGTAAAAAAATAAGACAGAACTGTATTTTTTATTAAATTTTTTTTACTACAAAAGACAGAAATTACTCATCCATTTTCAAAGTACCGTGGTTAATTGCAAATAAAGCCTAGACATGCAGCTGCATATGATTTTGAACACACATATACACTGTGTTATATTACATTTAGACCGGTGAGCAATAGTCAACGTGTCTGAGCATGGAACCAATATTAAACGCTTTAGGACAATGTAACCCTGCTAATTAACCGATGAAAAAATATTTGTTTTTTAAAGTTTTACTAAAATTTTAGTCAAAATCCTTAGAGTCGTTTTTGAAGAAAATAAGTTTTTCTATTTTCGTCATATGGCAGGGTACCGTTAATTTTATTTCCTAAAAAAATAATTTAAATTTTCACTTTAGTGACCCACACTAAACTCTTACCTAACTACTAAATTTAAAGAAGATTGCTTTAGTGGTTTAGGCCTTATCTAACTACTAAGTTTGAAGAAGATCGCTCCAGTGAGAAAATTTGGACATCTTTCCTTTTAGAATCTATATCATAAGTAAAAAATGTTACACATACGCCACAGTGGCCCATTTTATTAATAGTTTATACAAATCTCTGTCGATCTTTAAAATCAAATTTAAGTAAATACAATAATAGGTGCTTCAAAATATTATATACAATCTTAATATTATTTATTTTGCGTATAAATTATACGCAAATCCAAAGAAATAATTTACACAAAACAAAAGATTAAAATAGTCATAGTAAAAAAGCTTTCCAGAATTGAGATTTTGCCATAATACTTTTTATACCGATGGTTCTCTCGTATTTTTGCTTTTACAATAGTAGCATGGAGTGTATGATAGACACCTCATTCTAAACTTTAATTATGGTAATAATACATAATATTGATGATGATAAATGATGTTGTATACGAAAACTATTACACTTATTGATACGTGAGGATTCAACAGGTAGATACCTGTTTTCCATCTCTTATATCAAGTAACATTATTTTAATTCATCACTCACATCGAACCCAGCACTAAACTGAGATAGCAAATCTCATATTCATATTCCTGAAAACATGTCATCCTTTGAAATTCCACAGTACAAAGTCAAAGATCACAAATTATACTAGCAAACTAGCATCATAAATTTTCTTCAAGTTCCACCGAACAAAATAAAAACCCACAGTAGCTGATGATGATCATCGTCGGTCTTCACCATTCATTGCAGTTATAATTCTCAACAGCATAGAGCAACTTCCACTCCATACCAAAAGGAGGCTGTAAGAGCTGCAGTCAAAAGGTCCATATAATGTGACGATGTGACGTTTAGCTGTACAGCGCGATTGCATCTCTGTCCTCATACTTTTCCTCCTTCATTTCATCAGCTCAGTCACTGTTGTTGAATTGTTGTTTGTTTGCACATCTAAAGCTGGCGACAGAGTGTAAGCAAATGAGCTGACAATTGTGGTGGCTGCAACCACCGCCACCGTCGTCTTGGACAAATAATGGTCCATCATAAACTTAAGGTTGGTATAAACATTGCAGAAAGATGGTATTACTTTTGAAGTTGAATTGTGCTTTGAATTGTGAAATAGTTTTTAATTTTTTGTTTTTCTTCAAAATGACGATGGTGCAATTTTAAAAATATGATACATCGGTCTTAATACATTTTATTTACGAATGTCGAAACTCGTAAAAATTTCCCTTATTACAGGCAAGTCTTTTGTTGATCAAGTACTGAAATAATAACTAAACGGAAAAAATCATACACACGAATATCTTTTATTGTGGATCAAGTGTTGAAACTTTTGTGAGAACGACTTTTAGGTAAGGGCAAGAGTATTAATTGGACAATATAATGCGAGTCATTTATGCAATTATCGCTAGCAAAATAAAGGTTAGAATTAAATTCAGAACTCATAAATGACAAAAGAATCAAAACCAAAGAAGGAACTGAATGCCTATTCACGACATTTAACAAAAATATAGCTGTGTTTTTATGGCAAAGCTATCCGCAGAGCAGTACGTTAACTACCGACATTAGCAATGCAACTGTCATACTAAAGTTTTGTATAGTTCATGTTTTAGTATCTAGTGGTGAGTTAAAGGTTTTTAGTCGAGTCATGTCAACAATTTATTATTTGACGCCTGCAGTGCTGGACCCTCCTCAGGTGAAAGCAGTATTGCCAACAATTACCACTTTATTCATTCACTCCTTTTACAATTGTCAATTTAACCAAAACAGCTTACGTCTTGGTAAATCAACTAAAATGGCATGGGGAGAAATGAAGAGAGGAGAGAACTCTGAAGTCAGATTTTTAATTCAACGGCAACTGTCACTACTAGACTAAATTAGAAATAAATCCTCGTACAAATAGTACCTTTATTGTGTTTAGACTTTTTTATTCCATAGGTGTAAGATAACTGGGTACTCCTTTATTTTCATAGAGCAAAACAACAATTGAGCAAGTTTTATGGAAACACGAACTACACGAATATTATCTGATAGAAAACTGCACTGTGATAGCTTCTGACAATATCCAATTGCTTAGTTTTGAAGATTTTCTGAACACATACCAATTGGCAAAGTGAGGTTTTCTTATTGTGTACACTCAATGTTTAATAGTTCATGGATTAAATTGAATTTTGACTTTTCAGAATTTTTTCATAATTAGGGTTCCATATAATGGAACTAACTGAGTAAAATTATCAGAGTTGTCAATATAAACTAGCTCAGACTGGCATGTTTGCCTGACGCCCAACTTACCCTATATTCTCTCATCACTTCATAAAATTAACAGTATTTTAAAATACTCCATTTTATTCCTACAGCATTTTGATCAGAATCTATTATTGTCTCACTGAATTTCGGTCACACGAGAATTTTGAAATACAAAAACCCGCTCCCGAATATCTTCAATTCTACCAAACATAAATGAATGTTCGTTCTACTCCCCCATATTTAGTTTTGAATGTCAAACCAAAAAGTTTAAAATTTACAATTTATTGATTCCATTTTATAAAAAAAAAAAAACATTTCAATCAATTCCATGATTGCCTCCAGCTGGAATCTCTTCAATAACTTAAATCAATCATTCTTTTTACACAATGGCAAACCTAACAAAATAACCTCACGTTCTAATAAATTTTATGCTTTCAGAACATTAACAAAATTTATTAGAAAAACATACCACATCACCGACCTGGCTAATGCAGCGAGTTGCTCGACACTATACAATGACTGGTGTGAACTAATCGCCCATTTATCACACAAGACAAATCATTGTTGGAAATTTTAACGACTCCTATGGTAAGTGTGCAATAAAACTTATGATACCACTCCTTTATTCAGTATCGATTTTATTGTATTAAAATCTCACATGCACAAAACTGCATATTAATAAAATAAAAAAACATATTAGTAGCTATGTAAATATATTTTTTTTTATATTTTCTTAGAGTAAAGCTATCAAGATAAACAAACAAATTTCCATTTAACCAAACAAGTGTTTAGGCCACGTTGCTTTTAAAGGTAAATGCTTTGCATTTTATGTTTAACAAAATTTATAGAAACAAATACAGAAATAAATGTCATGTTGGTTGGGAGTATGTTGTTTTTTGTGTTTTCATAAATATTATTTGCTAATTTTGCATGCTTTTGATTTTAGCCAAGTCTTGGACACCATTTGGCTAGGAATCCGTAATAAAATGTAGATTTTAACTTCGGTAATGCTTTTTCAAGTGACTGTTGCAGACCTCTGCAATTAGTGTTGTCGCTACATTTGTCAATTTTAATTTTAGTGATGATGGTGTTAATTTGTATTTTTGTACTGTCATCTGAGGTGAAGTTAGGAAAATTTTTTATCTTGTACCTTAACATTTGTATAACTGGATTAGAATTGAAACCGTTCAATCTTTTTTTCTCAGCTAATTTTCTACCGATTTTTATGAGATTTTAGCTCAAGTATGTGTAAATGCTTTCGAGAAAATGAGAAAAAATATGAGAATTTTTGAAATTTTTGAACGCATAAAGGCCACATAACACCAAACATTATTTTTTTACTAGCATCATTTTTTACGGAAAAAAGTACACCAATTGTTTAAGAAAACAAAATCTAAGGTTTTTGAGTCATTTGTGAATTTTTATTTCTAAGCCAAATATTCAGGAAAGTGAGTTTTCCACTTTTGTGTCCGAGTATTTTTTATGAAATCTAACTGTGAAATGAAGTCCGTCTTAAATACAAGAAATAATGTTTGGATATTAAGAAGAAGCAAGCCACATGAGCTAATGGGAAAGCAGTAAACACTTAGGCTTCCACGAAGCTTCTTCATAGATGCGTTCAGATTACGAGGTGATTTTATGAGGTATATGCCCCACACTAGTTGGTGTCGAATACTGCCAAGTGTTTTTTGAAGATTTTTTGCAGTCAACAAAGCTTTTGTTTGGTCTTTATATCCATGATTTTTATTCGGTCAGATATTCGTCTTCAAATGGAAATCATACTTTTGTCTTTGTGTGCCACAACTTTAATAAATTATTCTTTGTACAAAAAAATTCAAGCATTCATCATAGGAATACAAAAAAATGGAATTTTAACAGAATATAAATGTAAATGGTAATGTTAGGATAAATGTAATACAAAATACTTTTATACACCTTCCATAATTCTGTTAACTTACAAATTGGTCAACTGAACCGTTTTTATGTTAAGAATAATACATTTTTTTTTAGTAATTTCAAAAAAATATTATTTTCTTTAAATTAGGCCACATATTTATTTTCAATATTCAATGCTTTGATCATTCTAAAGTCAAACTTTGGAAACCATATATGATTAAATATCTGTTAGTCAGTTTAGTTAGATAATTTAATTTTGAACTTAATATGAAGTACAAATTTTCTGTAAAACGAGGTTTAACAATTAATTTTTTTTTCTAACAAGAAAAAAAAAAACTTAGCAGCGTCTGTGAAACGAAATCAAAAACAATTTCGAAACATCTCAATCCTTATAATTCGCCCAAAAGCAAAACTCTTTTCTTTCGTCTTAACCATCACATCACTTTCAATCAATGCAATTCAAAGCGAGTAGTCGTGATCTTCATCACATCCCACGTCTATATAACCAATTTTCTCACCAAGAACTTTCTTTTGCTGTTGTTGTTGTTGTAGTTTAGTTTTCCTGCCGTGCTGCCGTAAGTCTGATATGGAAATTGGTCAGGAAAGCCTAAGACGCCGTAAGCTTTCAATGATTTGCTATAACGCTAGTACTTAGACAAACGCGCATTGCTTGAGTCTAAATATGAACCACGCTTAATTAATACTCCCATGGCAGAGAAGTGGTGAAATTGTTCGCCATTTCTCCCCTTTGTTTACATTTTAAGTAAATCGTTGGCGATCGACACTAGAACGCCTGGGGCCCCAAGGAGTTTTTCAAGTCACAAAACAGAGAAACTATTATTCTTCTGTTTGGTGCACCACATTTTTTCGGTTTTGCTGATGGTAGACAACTAAAAAAAACGTGACTCTGAATGCTGTGTGCAATAAGTATTGTCGTCGTCAATGTGGTGTGGTTATTCAGCGTCAAAGCCGGCGACGCGCACTGCAACGCCGCCGCCGCTGCCACAGCCGCGCTCCGTCCGTCGTTCTCGTCATCATCATCGTGTTGTTGTTGAAATCCTTTATGGTGGAATAATACTACAATGTCTACTGTTTGATCAGGCGAACATTGATCCACATTTAACGTCATTGTCTGAAGTTTAATAACAATTTTATTTGGTAAATAAACAATAAGTAGGCAGTGCTGCTATGATGCTGCTTATGGCTGGGAAATTCTGCGGAAACACGATCGATAGTGGCACGATTATGTTTTTTGTTTTGATTTTCCTTTTTTTCTATGTTGCACTCAAAATAAAACATACAAAAGTGAGAAACAATATAAAATTGCAGCTTGAGGATTTCGTAACATGGAGGAAGAGTGTTATTTTTAAGCGGTTTGCATAAGATTGAAGCAATGTTAAAAGGGATCAGTTTTACTATTTTATTTTTTAGGTTCAATAATAGATACGTAGACTTTAGAGGGACTCAAATCTTTGTGTGGCAAAGTTTTGGCCATTAAAATTGTATTTCAAGTTCAATATTTTTTAAATGTTAAAACCGGCTTTAAGATTTACACAATTTTGAAGTAAGTTGGCATTAATCACGGCAGAGGTGTTTTTTTTACAAAATTATAACAAAATATTAACAAAAACTCTCAAGTTACCATTCTATTTTCCATCCGGGTCTACTTGGCAGAAAAAAAGCGTTTTGGAAAGACGAATCGGTTCATTTCCATACCGAATATGGATGATTGTAAATACTATGATTTAAATTTAGGTCTGATTTTGTCTTCCTAATCATTGTAGCTTGTTCTAGGTGGAGCTTCTAGAAATCAAATAAGTTGTATTTTAGCTTAAAAGTGGAATAAAACGAACACTTGTGTTGCAACAAAGCAGATCTGGCTGTAACGCTAGATTTCAACAATTTAAGGCGTTTGATATCTTTGAGCAGATTACAAATTAGTTCCATTCTAGGTGTAATAATAGATCAGTGCCAATAAATTGCCCACCAACAGATTGGGGGAAAGAAGTGGGTGGGCGGAAAATGTTTTTTACGATTTCTATACAAGGTAGACCTCCTTTCGAAAAAAGTTTACAAAAAGAGTTGCAGGTGATAAAAAGATCTACACCTTTTGTTCAGATATTTTTTTTATAGAACCTCAAAAATATTGTGAAAATGCCAAAAACGAATTTTTTTTTGTTTTTATTTTTATCTTTTTCAAAAATAGTTAGATTTTTGTGAAATCTGGTCTTAACGTACAAGCTATGTCTATTAATTATAAAAAAAATTCAATATCTGTGTTTTTAATAAATTTATTTCAAAAAAAAGCCTAAATGTCAATGAAAAAAGTTGACGAAGATTTTGACTTCCTTAACTGGAATCTAGTATCAGAATTGCTCTATCATGCAAAGTTTTTGAGATATTGAATTTTGAACTTCCAAAAGTTGAATTCCAAGAGTTTTAATTTGTACAAAGATCAACAACTTTTGCTCGATATTTAGAAAATTCTTATCTTTGACATAAATATTTGAATTTTAATTAAATTTGATTTATACATATGTACTTTGCAAGTAGGTACACCTATTATATTTTTTTTAATTTTTCAATCAAAAAAGTTAACCAAATAATTTTGTATTTTTGAAAATTTTGAGATGGTGATATTTTTTGTAAATATTGTTTTTTAGATTGTGTGATTTATCAGCAGTAAGTTCGCCTAGAGTTATAGCGGGGACTAATCCATTCATCAGACTCCTTAAGTGGAACTCAGTCGCTCTTTGTTCCAATGTATTTGTTTTTTTTTTTAACTCAAAATTTTAATTTCATATCTTTTTTTACTTGCAATATACATATGCATTCGAACAAAAAATAAAAAAGTTGAGATCTTGATTAAAACAAAATTACAAATTTTTAATTAGAAAGGCTTAGCATTTATAGTTACTTTATCTTTAAGAGCAAGTACGTGCGATCCAGTCGTGCAATTCATTTTTTTAAATTTTAGTAATTTTGTTCATATCAGTCGAAATAATTGATTGGTCTTGTTTCTAAAATTAAAATTTGTCTTAAGAGGCATAAAAATGTATAAACAAAGTTTCAGGAAAATAAACCTATTTTTGCAGAAAAAAATTTTAGGCATTTTTTTGCAATATTTTTGAGGTTATATGAAAAAAATTATTTTCACAAAAGTAGATCTGTTTAATATCTGCAACTTTTTGCAGTCTGCTTTTGAATGTAATCGTCGAAACATCCTTACCACTATTTCACCCCTTTTCCCCTTATTTGTTCGTAAGCAATTTATTTTTCCTTTATCATGTAGGTACATGTACATATAATATCCTAAATTTTCTTACTACTCCTAGGCTACTAATAATGTTTGTAACTGTTGCCCTCAGAAAACTGGATTGGTTTAAGGTACAAATAGTCTATTGATGCAATATAAGTGTGACTTCCATGTAAGAAAAATAAAAAAAAAACTTGAGAACTTTTTTTTGGTTTTAAAAGCAAGACATGTGTATTGTTATTATGTAGATATAGGTACAATGTATATAGATAAATACGTTTAACTGTCAGCCGAGAATCTATTACATTATATTACTTTTTTCTATGACCACATTCATAAAGCATTTTGAAGCGTCAATATTCTTTTTTTTGAATGGTTACAACGATGGACGATTATATGCATAACCTTAATCCAAAGTCAGTAGATTTTATCTATGTATCTTACATAAATAATGTGCTCTCTAAAAACAAGAACCGGCTCTTGTGGCCACTTCTACTATACAGACTATTAGAAAAAAAAAACCTCGACTAGTGCGAAATAACACCTGCCTCTAACGAACACTCGCAATGCCGGATTAATTACACATGATTACTTGAAACACGATCATCGGAGATCAGCCGTTTAATGTTCACCTGATGCTTTACATAGCTTAAGGTGTTTACATTTTAAACATTTTTAGCTTCCTCTAGCCATCACCTTTACCTTAATTGCTGGCAATTCGTTCATATTAATCATGTTTGTGTGAATTCGCATCCTCCATCACCTTCTCTAATATAATCTTTAGGAGGTCCAGTTAAACGACAGCATTCGTTCACTAGGAAAGTAAAATTAAGACATTTAGACCACAAGTTTTTCCTATACTTGAAGAGTCGTAAAGTTAATTGAAGGATATAGGCATCACGACAATTGGCAGTTGTGCAATTTATTGTCCAGGATAATCCTGTTAATGGCTTTTGGCTTCTGGCCCCCGACCAACTAACAATTCACTGCTCGATTTAATGACATTAATTGTGTGAATTTATGCGTTCATTTTCAAGATCTGTGGTTATGTTTTTTTAGATAGATATTGTATTATGGCGGCATAACCATTATCGTTAGTAATTAAACTGTGCAGACAGAGGGAGCTCGCGCCACGCTTGCAATTAATCAGTTTAAAATTGTCATTAATAATATTTTAAGAGTTGTGTAACAACTTAAGGAGTATACACAACATGCATAGGTTGCAAAGATGTCTGACAAATTTGTGTATGAGATATTGGCGCCATTTTATTAAAACAACTTGACAAGGGTTAATTATTATGTTTAAAATACTCCACTACATAGGGAACTGAGAAAGAAGACTGGAATTTCAGTTCAGAAATATAATAATTGAAGCAATGGTTTATGTAAGTTTTTTTTTTTTAATTTTGGAGCATACATACATGTTTGGCACTAGATGCTTGTTGTTATAAAAACATGTAAAGGGTTCACAGCATTATTTAAACCCAATCCGCAATGAAAACACGTTCATGAAGTTTAGCCCTCAATTTTCAAAAATTTGATTTTATTTTTTTGAGTCCTTGAAAGTTTTAAAAGAGTTTTAGAGTTCTAGCTCGTAAATAGCAATGGTTCCGAGAAATTTTGGGGAAATCTTACGCTGCCTGCTTATTTTTGTATGAGTAAGATTTCTGAATATAAATTTTATTAGCAAATTTAAATTTAAATTTTATTAGCAGCTGGCAAAGTTCTGCATTTGTTTTTAGACAACGGTAACTAATTTTCAATAATGCTGGTGAAATAGATTTTTTTCTAATATAAACACTTTTTTCTAATAACCTGCGATGTAAAAAATTTCTGGCAACAAAACGGTAAAGTTTTCGTAATAATTTAATGGTTCAACAAAACTTAAATTTTTATTATTCCAAACTTACCATTTCATCCAAACTCTTCAAGTCATTGGTAACAATTTGAGGTTGTGGACCATAGACTAGCATTGGCCCTTCATCATTATCTTCTTCTTCTTCAGAATCGGTGTCGAACATTTCTGTTTCTGTCGCCATATTATTTTTATCACATTCTGTACTATCTGTTTGTGTGCCACAGCCAATTCCATTAGCTTTGTTATCAGCTGCAATTTCACGATCAATTTGTCGTTCCATTTGAACCAACATTGGTGCGAGCATTCCTATTTTTTGTGTATTTTATAATTTTTATAAAAAAATATGTTCCAAAATAGAAATTTATAAGTTCTCAAAAAAATTACCAAATTTTGCTCCACGTCGAGCAACTTCCAAAAGGCATAGTATCACATGTTTTTCGTTTTTCCTCATAATTAGGTCGTCGGTTTCGAATAATAGGCACTCAAATATTTTAAGGCTTTTTCTGCAAAATTTAATCAAAAATATATTCATTAAAAATAAAAAAAAACAATGATATATTTTTCAAAACCCACAAGATTTCCATAAATGAGTTATTTATGCAAATAACTAAGTAGGTATAATATAATAGAAATATTAAATGGAATGATCAATTTACAAAGAATAGTGTTAAATTGGCAGCCTATCATTTGTTACAAATATTAGTTGCAGGTCTTTAAAATATGGACAGATTTCTTATTTCTTTTCTTGTTAATTACAAAATGAAAAAAAAAAGAAAGAATAATTTTATCTCATTAATTTGTTTGAATTATAATCATAATAAGATTATAAACTAACGAGACATGTTTGTTGTCATTTTTACTTGATATCGTTTTTTAGCATGTAGTTCAAGACATAAAATTGACATATCGTTGAAAAACAGAAACTTGAAAACAGGTTGTTTAAGGAGTGTTACAATCAAAGTCATTCTACCGATTGACTACCTTTCTGAATCTTTCTGTCTGAATCTATAATAGGTAAGTAAGATTTAAAATACGAGGAATAGATTATACGTGAGGAAGTATTATGAACTATAGGGTGATCCAATTTTATATCAATGAATCTGCAGAAAATATGTCGTGTGTGGTACTTCCACATTTATTTAGGCGTAAGTACTCGTATTTAGCCCAAAAAAGAGATCATAGCCGTGTTTTATTGGTTTTTGGGTAAGCAGCGCAGTAAAATTTTATATGAGAAAAAAAGAAAATCAATACGAATGCTGACAAAAACTAAGCCAGTAAAAAGACAGAGGCGATGACATAGAGTTTTGAAATATTGCAATGAATTGGGCGCCGAGTAGTATTGAAGAAAAATTTTTTTGTATGAATGGCAGTTTCACGAGTGAATTCGTTGATTTTTGTTTTTTAATAAAACACGTTTTGATAAAATAACGAAAATTGAACCATCTCGCAACAAAATTTGCTTGATCGTATTTTATTTAAAAAAGAAAGAAGGGCAAATAGAGAACACTCCATGTTGCAGATCGAAAATGAAATTCGATAAAGTTTGTGAACACACCCCTTAGTTGGTTTATTTAGTACTTGTCATCATGTTTTTAATTGCAGCAGGAAACATCAGCAGTGGTACCATTTTTCAAACATTGAATGCTCGATCGAGTGATTTTTACCCATCTACCAATAAAACACAGCTCATAATACCAAAATAAATAAAACGTCCCACCTTCTTGCTTTTTTAACTATAATTTGATTTGATTGCTAAAGACTTTTTACGGAAAAGTTTGTAAAAGCATAGTTTTTGAAGAAATAAAAATAAGCATTTATTTTAAATGAAATTTTAAATGAATTTGTCCTCCAGAAAAAGTGTTCTCTTATATTCTTTATAAAATTTAATTTTTAGGACGACATAAAATATCATCAATTTTGGAATTCTGCTTTTTAATTCTTTTCAGGTATAAAGCATTTATATAAAAAAATCTTTAAATCGGAAAAGTCATTGAAAACAAGAAAAATTCTTCTCATTAAAGGCTAGACCATAGCCACGAAATCGTAAATCGATGTTTTTTACCAATGCATAAATCGACCTTTGTCGGAAGTAAAAATTGAGGGTAACATAGAATAATATTTTTTATGAAAAGTAGGTACGACGTCGGTTGAGTTCGTAAATGCAGTAACATGCGAAAGTGCAACCGCATACTTGCTTTACGGAAGAAAATCGAAACTTATTGTGTTATGCAGGAAAGCTGTTTTTTTTTCTTTCTCCTAAATCTGCAAGAATCCGGCTTAGTTACTAGAATTTTGTTTATTTTTACGATCGCACATTAGTCAGATATAAATTTTTAGCGTAAGCAATGTAGATCTTTGTTAGTCAAACAATTAGGAACTCGCCTTTCATGTCACAGCCATTGAAGATTTACTTCCGTTACGCTATCAAATTTTAACTTTTTTTGTTAACTTTTTTGTTTAAACGTGGTGTAAAAGAACTTTTATGCACATGTTTTTATTGATAAAGAGGATTTTTTTGTAAAATATTTTAGTGTTTTTCTATGAAATTAAAATGTAATAATTAATGAATATAGCAGCCAATTCATAGTAATTTTTATTTTGCAGGTAAGCAAATAAGCCATTAATGTATAATTATTTTTTTACAGTTAATATTTTGAGTTTAATTTTAAGGGTCACTGTGGCGTATACATAACATTTGTTTCATAAAACAGTTGACACAAATTTATTTTGTTTTTTACTGATATTAGTGATATTGTGACGGAATAATGGAAATCAAAATAAATTAAACAAAAAATCATTTGGAACAAAAAACGTATTATGTTAAATGTTTGCGTCAAAATATAGTTTATTCCTGTTCTGGCAAGCCATGAACTCTCAAATACAATTGGAGGATGTCTACGATGTCGATGGATTGAAAAAATTTATAAATTGAGCGACATTTGAAACGAATTGTTTCAAATGTCGCTCGAATCCCTGATGATTGTTCCGACCCCCTGCCCCTTGATATATTTAAAAAAAAAATTTGTTTTCTTTAATCTAAAATATGTATACTTAGACACGTGGTGGTCCTATCTGATCTAGAAGCAATTTCTTATTTCTTTAAAATTTGGTAGTAAATGGTTTTGGTTGAGGAGAAATTAAATTCATTTTAGGAGCAAAACTTACGGTACCTGTCGTATAACCATTAAGAAAAAGCTAACAAATGTATGTTTCTCACCAACTGCTATATAATGATTTTTGGCCTTTTGTGTGTAATTTCGTAATTTTTAAATGAAACACTTATTTAAGAAAATCTAACTAACGGTACCTTTCATAAAATTGTTTTTTTAAAATTTTTCTAGATTTATAAAAACAATAAAATTTTTTTTGTTTTATCAATTTTTCAAAAAAGTAAATACAAGAAATTCCATACCATTTTTGTTTAAAGATATATATATTTTTATACACCAAAAAATAAATTTTCTTAAAAACGGCTAACTGCACTGCATAACTATGACTTATGTAAGTCTGCGGCTGTGGACCACATTTTTCTGCATTCAACAATCGCATTTTTCATTTCTTCAGATCACCTGTGCTTAAAGAACAATCAATCAAAAATACAAAATCAATCAAATACAAAATTGAAATTAGTTCAAATACACGATTTGGAAAAAAGATATGGTTTAAACGGAATGCAACATACATTTCAAAAATTTGAGAGTTCCGGGAAATTATTTATATTAAGTTTACTTCTTTACGATTTCACTGCACGGTTTCCACTCATTTTATAAAGAAATGTTGTGTAACTGGCAACTCCATTTTTTAAAGTTTTTGAAGGTCGCAAATTATCTTTAATAAATAATCGTTTAAAACATGAAGAGAGGTATTAATATCCGTAGTTGCTTAGGGGCTGACTCTTAAATTCTTATTAAAAGTAATCCATGGGAGGTTAAGTTTGGGAACAAAATAATTTTCAGCACTTGCATTTAAAAACATTTACAAATGCTTCCTTTGATACAAATTAACTTTTCTTTCATTATCTTTACTTATTATTCCATGTTCATTTGGATCACCCTATAGGTATAATTTTATTGCAGTTTTAAAATAAAATACTTTTACTGAATAAATTTTAATTTATCACAATGAATATTCAAATATGCGTATCAAATAGCACTCATTATTCAAGCAGCAGGGCAAGTAGAAGGCGCCTCCTTACTTATTGTCAACCATATACATAAATTTATAATTGAAATACAAGTGGCGCATCTTAAACTAATTTATTCGTCGCATTTACAATTAAAAAAATGCATTCCATTCCGGACGTTCTATATGTTTGTAATAGCGCACAATGCAAATTTATATATGTATGCAACATCAACAATTTGCCACCGAAGCAGCAACCAGCAGCCTACTAAACTAATTGCGCATGCAAATGAACTTGCCACACATTGTGTACTATGCATGCAATCTTTCTTTGCTTGTTTTATATCTTAACTTTTTCCAAGAAATACGAGTACATAGTTGCAAAATTTGCATACCAGCCCATGTCTTTTCACAATAAATTAGGAACATAAAATATTTTGCTAATTGAATGCAATTCCTGGTCTGTCCTTTATAAATTGGACCAAAACCTACATTTATGTAAACACATACATCTTCCATTTTCTAGATACTGACCTGTGACTGTGGCCAATCAAGCAAATCAAAAATGTTGCGGCCTAGTTTCGATTATCCGGGGGACGACAAATTTATCGAAACGTTTATGCTTAGCTTATTATTTTTTTTTTTTTTTTAAATAAAAACTTCAAAGGAGAAAAATTCGACTCACCTGCACCATGTAATGAAATTGGAAACATTATCTCGAGAAAAGAACGTGCCACTTTTTGCTGCTGGTAGATAGTGGACGTTGCCCATAGCTAGAATTGGGCCAGCCGATCCGGAAGTCATTGAGCGAGTCATTGATTTGTTTCGAGCTTGTCGTCTGGCTAAATAGTCTTCGGCAGCTTGGCGGACATTGTTGGCGTGCTAGAAAAAAAGAAGAAAAACTTTTATTAGGTACGTATTCGCCAGTTTTTCTGCGTTGAAATATTTAATATTTTTTTTTTTTAAATAATGATAATATACGACAGCGCATGAGCTTGTATGAAAATGTGGTCTAAGATAGCACATGCATACATCGAAATATGTTTTAATTAAAAAAAATTGCCATGATATTCAGAAAAGTGATTTCCGTAAGCATACTCTGCAACAAATAGTGTTTATTCAAGGCTTTCGAAAGAGTTGGGTTTTTTCCAAAATTCGCTGAAGGGTCTAGGATAAAAAGAGGAACAAAAAAACATTTTTGGAAAAAAATAAAATGCACAACTGGGTCGCACGTACTTACTCTTGTAGATAAAGTTACTATTTATGCTAAGCCTTTTTAATTAAAAAATTGTAAATGCAGTTTTAGAAAAAAAAAACAATTAAAAAAGCATAAAATTCGATTTTCAAGTGACTAAAACAGCTTCTTAAATGAATTAAACCTCAAAACAAAGTATGCAATTTCATTGCTTTATAATGATACATTTTTAGAAAATAATTTTTGAAAATCGTTAGAGTCGTTTAAAAAAAAAAAAAACTATTTTTCCATATTAAATTTTTCAAGGACTTTTATAAAAAAAATTGATACGCCATTTTTAAGATATTATTTATCAACATCTAAAAACTAAAATTTGAAAAAAAAAACATTGAACAGTTTTCGAAAAAAATGATTTAAAAAAAAAAATAATTTTTTTTTTTTAAATCCAAACAAATAATTTTCGAAATTTTATTAAATATTATAACGGCAACTTTAAAGCATCCATGTAAAAAAAATGGTTGAAATTGATTGAGCCATGAAGGAGAAAATCAGAATTAAAAAACACGGTTCTATGGCAGGTACCGTTAATAATGATTTAAAAACAAAAAAATGGTTCTCATTTAAAGATAGGCCTTACCCAAAGATATGACCATGATTTTTTTAATCAAAATCGTAGGCACCGTTTTTGAGAAAAATGAGTTGTTCTAAAACCGGTTTATGACAGGTACCGTTATTTTTGGTCCAAAAAAAAAAATCAAAAAAACCATCCGTTTAGGCTGTGGTCTCTGATACATACAGACAGACAGACAGAATTGTCGGACCCACTTTTACCTCATTCGCTATCATCGTAATGTCATTTTTGATTGTTATCTCAACTTTTTTTTACGAATGCATAACTTGATACATGGTACCCACATCGCAAGTAAAAACAATGCACCTCTACGCACTAAATATTTTCAACTTGCCTTTTTATCTTAAAATATCATATTTCATTGAAATCTTGAATTTAATCGACTTACAAATGCATAACGTGAATAAAAGAAACTTTATTTTGTATATCAAAGTTCAAAGGGAAATAGAATGGAATGTGCTGTGCATGGTAAAACTATTTTTAGGGATCTCAAAATATTTTTCCAAACATTTCTGTGTTTTGTTGAAGCCCGATCAACCAACTTGAGATATCGGAAGTGACATTTTGTCTGACATTGTAAATGGGGGAGAAGGATTTATTTGGTTGTGCTTAAAGCAACGATATCATTTTTCTATTTGATTAAGGACCAAGTTGTTTTTTTCAGACAAATGGCGCCAGTGCAACAATTTTGTTCACACTTGAATATTTTTCAAACCTTAAAAAAAAAAACTTTAAAAAATGTGGAAGTTGTCAACGCCTTTCTTTTTTATATGAAATATATTTGGATATTCTCAATTTTTAATGGGTTCTGGTGCCATAACTTTTCCACTCGGAAAGAATTTAAGGCTGACTGATAAAAAGCGGTATTGTTCCCGGGACTCTTTATGGTTACCTATACGATAAATTGCCTATCTTAAGTTTTGAAGATTTTTATTATTCATTGTTATTGCAGGTTTTATGAATCAGAAGTTATATAAATACATATTGTGGAGAATTTGTGATAAAAAAAATCGAGAGGAAACATTTTGGGGTAGTTTTGATTTCTTTCATAATTTTCATTTTTGGGTGCACGGAATCCGAATCTCAGGTTTGGTCTAAAATTGCACAAAAAACGGCATTTTCAACGTTTCCGCAGTTTTTTAACTAAGTCAGTTAAAAAAAAAATGGAGGAGGTTATCAATTCGATTTTTGTTTTATGTTTTGAGAACAGAACAGAAATTTTGACTGGGTGGATCGATTTTGATGATTTTTTTTTGTATTTAAAAACTGATGGTAAAAAGCCTTTCATTTAATGTCAGTTGTTTTTCTTGTGAAAGGTATTACCTTTTGAAAATGAAGTTGTTTTTGGTAACAACTAGGTATGTACCTAGTTTGATCCCAAAATTCGTCTACGTAGAAAAGCACTTCTTTAAATTTTGTTTTGGAGCTCTAAAATATTTAGCAGTATGTTTTAATATAGTTGAGTGGAATTTGATTTTGATACAGATTTTTTTCAATCTGAATATTGCTGATTACGTTCAAAACAACGCCTTTTCTGATATCTGAAAAGCTCCAACAATCAATTCCCGTGTGTGGTCCAGCATTTATATGTTTTAGCTATATTATTGTTTTGTAGAGATTGCGTTTAAGTTCTGTTTTGAGTGATGGATTTAATAAAGGTAACATCACAAAGAAAAACTTACTTCCCTTAGAAAGCCTATATGTTTTGTTCTGTTCAGTCTTATAAATTAGAAGAACCGGTTAAATATTAGAGAAATTTCTTGGAAAATAGTGGTACCTACATCTATTATATTGCTGAAAAATTTTTAAATTTCTACTTTTGAATGACAAAATAAAAACTCATATCGAATTTCATTTAGGTGTAGGTGTAGGTATCTACTATTATTTTGCAAAGTTTTAGTAATATTTTAATTGTTGTACCAACAATTTAGTATTATACCTACCTACATAAAAAAGACTATACCTAAGTTTACTGTTGATAGCCGATTTGTGTCTTAATTTGTATTATTTTTATTTAACAGCAGAGCGTCATCTTTTGGAGAGAACCAAGTTATAGCCAAAATGAGAAAAACCCAAGATGGCGTCAGTTTTTTTCAAAATGGTGGGCCACGAATAATTCAGATTGTCAAAAAATGTCTCTGGGTCAATCAAATTGCACTGAACTTCACTTGAGAACATAACAATGAATTGATGTATTGAAAAACAACAATACTAATAAATGCAAAATTCAGACTTGAACGTTTTTAAAACTTCAACTTTAAATGGAGAACAAAAACATAAAAATCCGGATAGTTTGAGCTTTATCATGCCATAATTACGAAAATAACAAATTTTACTTTATTAAAGTAGCCATGACTTACGAGTAGGCACCCATTATTGTTTTTTTTTATCGGTATTCTCTAGAAAGTGAATTTTTACACATTTACAAATTTTGATGGCTTCTTAATCTGGAAAATAAATGGATACTAATGCTGTAGAAATTGCTCGCGTTGAGAAATATCTAACAAGGATGAATGAATCAACGTGCTGTGGCTGGTTGTGCCCTGTGCCTCAAAGATCTACAGAAAGTTTATAGAGGCCAGACAGTTTGTAAGACGAGATTTTGACATCATCGGTTATATAAAATATTTATTGTGATGGCTTTTCTCCAATATTGGCGTCAAATGTGCAACAGTTCAGACAGGTAAGTACAAGGAAGAAATGGAAAATTAGGAGACGACTAAAACTTCCTGCTAAGGGAGCAAAATTAACTTTAAGTCACCCACATGATCGATTAAAACTCGTTCAAGCGCACTAAAGCTGCAAAGTCGGGCAATGGAGCCCGAGCGAAGACTTGATGAAAATGCTAAGAGTTCAATGCAAGGAAGGTAAAGTAATCCATGAAGTCGGTATTGCTAGAATGAACGGGAGTAAGTCCATACGTAAATCCTATCAAACATTTTTTTAACGTCCTAGAGTAAAGGCCTATAACCATATATCAAAATAATCCACTGAAAGCGGCACCAGTCGAAAAATGGGAAGAAATACCGCAAGAGATATTCCAATAACTCATCAGGTCAATTAAAAATCGCTTTAAATCGGTAATTGAGCTTGAGGAAGCAACACAAAATATTAAAACAACAAATAACCCATAGTTTTCTTTCAAATGTTAAGTTTTTTAGATATACAGGATCTAAATTTAAATTTCAATATACTTTTCATTACATGCTTTAATTATAAGGATGTTTATTTAAAATTTAATTGCATATTAACACACACTACGAAACATTTTTGAGGTCAGAGATTTAAAAGTTTTAAGGTGTAGTGTAAACCCTGGCCTCTCTGAAATACACTTTTTAAAAATTATACTTATATCTGCAAAAACTAAAACCTAATAAAATTAATTATTCGAGACTTCTTCACTCGTTTACTAATTCGCATTGGTACTTATAAATATTAACTAGACACCAAAATTGCACAAACATTTAGGTTACCTCTTCTTTTCCACATCGTTGCGTGCTAAAAATCTAAACAAAAAAAAAAAAAAAAACATATGATTGATAGAGCATTCAGTGAATTTTGTAGCTCCCCCATGTAAAAGTGGGCTAATAGAGCGTCGGGCGGGTACTGGGAATTAAAAATGCACATTTTGGCGCCACAATTTTCCAACGTGCAACAAACACGGCAACGATGTCTGCGCGAGATCAAAATAACAACCTAGTAATGTCACTTTTCTTTTTCATGTTGACATTTAATCGGTCCCAATTGCTGCAAGCTGCAATAAGCGTTTATGCTTTTTTTTTTCTTCTTTAGTTTAGTTTGTGTATCCATACATTTTAATTGTATCTACACTAAGAGAATAAACAAAGAATTATGTTAATGAAAATCGTGACTCAGTTATGAGAGTCAGAGTGACATGACTTGGCGGCGCGACATGGCGATGGCGGCAGCGGCAGAGGCAGCGGTAGAATGCATGTGTCAAAATCGTCTGACATTTCATGTCATAATCTTCAACTAAAGCACAATCACCCACAAACTGCATGCCAATTCGCTTTACCACCATCACCATAAAAGGAGATAGTTTTGAATTCACTTCCATTCTGGGGGTTGAATAATGATTGGCGATGTCTCCTCCAATGGTACACATAATGGCCAATTACCTACACTTCATTAAGAGGAAACTCT
Organism: Meliscaeva auricollis; assembly: GCA_948107695.1. Classification (NCBI taxonomy): domain Eukaryota; kingdom Metazoa; phylum Arthropoda; class Insecta; order Diptera; family Syrphidae; genus Meliscaeva; species Meliscaeva auricollis. The sequence goes on along the minus strand of OX403619.1, from coordinate 40,720,043 downwards.
GCATTGATTAAATATATACATACATATATATTATTTAGATCAAGTTGAGCTTTGAAGTATCTATACAATGCAACCAAAACAAAATGTCAATTTATGTCAATTGCAATTGAGTTGAGTATTTCGTTGTATTTTGGGTTCACTTTGTATGACAGGTGTGCTTATACGACCAAGCAAATTAATGAATTATTTATGATCGAATTGCAGTTAGTCTCCATTGTGTATTTAATACTTCACTTTGACAGTTGAAAGTGTAATAAATTTTGGTACTTTGACAGCCAATCAACGACTTTGCTTTTTGTTTCGCTTTCATGTCTGTCTGACTGTCTGGATTGTTGGCACGTTTTATTTTCATTACATCATTAAACGTATCGAATTGTAGTTAACACCTTCGAACATAATTCCCTAAAAAGAAGAATTTGTTTTGAAAATGAGAACAATGACTCCATCAAAAAATGTTTGGCGATTACTTTTTTTGATTAGTCTCAACGCCCTCGCTCGTGGTGACCAATTTAAATTTATTTTTCTTTATTTTGGCAACAAATAAACCAATTTAATCATTTAACTACCTGATTTGCAGTTAATTATTATGAAAGCAGAAACAAATATTTAAATTTAAAACAGCCCACGGCACAGCAGTATAGAGTTGATTATCATTGATCGTTAACAAAATGACATTGTCATCGGTAGATGACGTCTCTTATGAAATGGTTCAACGCATGTTCCCATACGCTGTTAATTTATCAATAAATAAAATATGAGAGAAATATTTTGACTGACTCTTGTCAAAATGTTTTTAATTTGCATGCAAATAATCGGCAGTGTGTATAAAGGCAATAACATATCTTTTAATATTTTGCCCTGCACTGTCTTGGATGTTTAACATGATGTATGTGACTTGAAAAATTAATTTTATCTGTAAAAGGTATGGAAATATTTTGAAGCTATATTAGGGAGCAGAGTATGCTCTCAAAAAAAAAGCAAAAAATACTTGTTTAAATGCAAATGTCGACGAAAGATAACACCTGAATATTCAGCTGGAGAGAAGGACTTATATCGCTTTTATGATCTTTTTTGTTTTATATAAAAAAAATCTTTTTGTGAATTCATTAAGTTGTTTTGAAGCACTTGTTCTACGCTGACAATTCACTTACGTAGACTTCACATTTTCATCTCCAATGATAGCTGTTACATTCCATATGTGCAAACTTTTTGAGTTAAACAACAAATGGGGCATCTGAATCAACTAATCCAAATCGGAACAGTACTGCCGGAGACAAGCAAGAGTTCGGCTGGAAACTCTCAGAAACTGACACTGTCAGAATGTGACACTCTCATATAGAACAAGATTGCGAGCCAAATGCAAGGCAAAGATCTACTGAGATTTAACCAACACTCGATGAATTTCCTTGACATTCCATTCCATGAAAAGAAGAAGATGGCGTGAGCCATCCAATTTAATCTTAATATACAATCTCCTTAGACCCGAAATCAGCTACAGTTTTACCTTGTGGTACACTATTCAAAAACGGCTATGAAGGAATTCTGAAGATCTGGACTGGAACTTTCTTTAATCGACAGCATCAGAAATGCTACGAACGGCTGTACGAAAACGCTAAAGTGATCTCAAAGAAGTGATCGCAAAGAAACTTGTGGACAGCATCTCCAACCACCCCAGGAAGGATGACAACTCAACAAAGACAACCTGAGCCGAGGTACCAGTCTGCATTTGAAATCCGTAATAAGATATTTTTTCAGCAATATTATTTTTAACTTTACCCAACATTTTTTCATTGTATTATATAACTTGTAATTATTACACCTAAATCAGCTGAGGACTTTTAGTCTAAAAAGTATTATCATCTCCAAATAATTATTGAATTTTAAAAACAAAATAAGGTTCATACGATGAGAATATTTCGACGTTTACTTAGTGATGGCCAGAATCCATTTGAAGTAACAACTACAGAGCATTTCGTTGAACTCTACATGCTTCCAAAACATCTTTAGTTGGACTTGATAGAGGCGAATATTCATACCAATTTAAAGTGTTAAGCGCTTTACGATATTTTGTCAGTGGAAGTTTTCAACGACCTTTTGGCCAAGATACTCTACTTTCACTGCTCCAGACACTAATTGGGGCATTCAATTTTCAATTTCAATCTATTTTTCAAAATGGTGTACAAATAAGACTGAGTCTTTTATAGTACCTTAAGTTGGACTTGGAAATTTAATAAATTTAGCTTAATTTTTACTTATACATTACATAATAACAAAAGATACAATTTTAAATTAAAAAAAAATTTAATATATTCTTTTCACTGTTTGTGTGCTAAGATGAATTTAGATGGTTAATCAATGCTTTTTTGACTTTGCATGCAAATCGGTAAGAAAAAGAACAGTAGAATCTCGAATACATGAACTGTTCTATATAATCAACAGTTTGGCAAGATGAACGCTTTTTCTGAACCAGGTTTTTAGGAAATTCATTTTTTTATAGGTATAACAAATAAGGAAAATTTTCAAGTGCTCAAACTACTTTAAAAAAAATTAGTTTACGGTTTAAAATCGCAAGGCTTAATAAAACTGTATCAGTTTTGTAGACATTAGAGATCAAGAAAACTGTGTTTTTTAACAGAAATGCACTACAGATAAAAGCCTTTGGATCAAAAAGCAGAATTGTGTTTTTTATATATTATTTTTAAGAAGATGCAAATATCTATATTAGTCTAAAACAAAAAAATGGGTTTTGGTAAAAAATTAATGGATTTTAAGGACTTACAAAACTCTGCTTTCGTATGTGTCAGGCACTTGATACAGCATATAATAGTTTTTCGTAATTATTTGATTTATTTATTTTTAAAATCTAACTATCATAAAATGTTTAAGAAGGCCCAAAATACCCTTTTTATATGTATTTCTAAATTTTAAATTTTACTGAAATTAAACTTAAAGCACTCAAACTCTAGGCAGTAGTAGTAAACGTGCCGGGCACTTTACGCGCATCAAAACATCAACTTGCTTTGCTTATTGAAAGTAATTAAAACAAATAGCTTGTCATGACTTAAATACTGTCGAACAAAATTATAACACAACAAAAATTAGATTTTGTAAATATTTTTCGAACAAAATTATAACACAACAAAAATTAGATTTTGTAAATATTTTTCGAACTAGAGGGTGATTCCATAAAAACTGAAGCTTAATAATATGACAAAAATTGAAGTTAAAAGTTAGAAAATGCACTAAAATCCTTACATTTTTAACATTAAGAATAAAGTATCGATGTTCATTTACACTCATTTTCAATCTCCAAAGTTTGTTTATATTCACATGTAAAAATTGATATTTAAACTACTCGAAATGAACAGTGTTTTTGTTGGATGGGTATTATCTTTTATTAAAAGTTCTAAAACCTAAAATGTATATCAACTATGTATCATCAGAAATTTTGTAGGAAAAAAAGTGTTATAAATCTTAAGTATTTCACATAACAATCTAAAATAGTATTTCCATCACACCCATTACAAAAAGGACTTAAAAGTTTTACTGGGTCTAAGTTGTAAGCTTTAAAACAAAATGGTTTGGGGAGAGAAAGGAGAAAAGAGTGGCTTATTAGTAAATGAAGATAAAACATTTCAAAAGTTATTATTAGTTTCGATTTTGTTGTTTTTAAAAGGAGTCACGACCGTTTCATATCGAGTTTTTAAAAAAATGTGTCTCCCCGATTATATTATTTTGTATCATTTTTTTGTTTTGTGTTGCTTAACCTTAAAAACAGGAAAGAAAATTATGCGATTTATCTACAAAACGACCGTGAAAAGACTTTCAAGAAAATAATTTTAAATAGTCAAAATGTTGGAGTTCACTTAACTGAAATTTCGAAAAAAACAACATTTTTTCAATAAAAGATGGGAAAACTTTAATTCTGTAAAAATTTTGCAAGTCGATTGATAGAATTTTGAAACGTCGCGACCTTTACGACTTTTGATTAGACTTTAATATGCTACGAAAGAAATATTACTTAAATTGTTTATGTGGACTTATGTGAGACTTTTAAAAAAAGGAGTTAAGCATATAAAATAATTTACAAAGCTCTTTATTCAATAGTTAAAAGGCAAAAGTGTGACCGTGTGCCCTGACCGTTACAATGGAATTACCCTAGAGTTAAAATTCTCTTCGATTCTTTGTAAAAATTTCGGGCACGTAACATTGAAATGCCTCAATTAGTCACTGCGTTTCAGAGACTGCGTTAAACAGAATAACCAATGTTAATGTAAAATTTCCTGCTCTGAATTCCAAGGAGAGAAATAGAGCATATGGTTTATTGTGGAAAAAGCAGACATTCCATTAATGTTCGAATTCTGAAGACTGTTGTTTCTACTTTTCATTTCGAAAGAAAACCTTATGACGATAAGATTTGTTTGTGATAAATAAATTTATCATGTGAAGAATAGAAATTTTGCATTTGTTTTATTTTTCTTACAGAAATTAGCTCGAATAAAAGCTGGTATGAATTTTTTGACGTCAACATATTTTTCCTCGATTTGTCATAGTCATACAAACATGCACAAATAATATGCGCCGAAACATACAAAAAAAAAAACATTGAACATTTTAAAAATGCACAACGCAACGGTTTTATGAAATGTCCTTTTTAAAAAAGAGCAGATGGTCACCATAAGCTTTGGTAATCTTTGTCTAGCAGCCGATTTCTCACTTTTATTTTTTTTTTAGTTGCTGAATTAATGCAAAAGCTTCTAGAGTTTGATGTGTGATGTCTAAAAAAAATATTGTTCCAGATATAAATAGTTTTATGGGATGTTTATTAATGACAATGAAGTGAGAAGAACATTGCTTTTTTTTTTGATGTCTTGATGTAAAATTGTAAATGAGACATTTTATATCTTTTATTGTGTCAGTGATTTATGAAGATGACGATTTTATGGCGATTTTCTTGGTGCATTTTCAAAAGTATCAGATAACGGAAAACTGCGTCAAATGTGAATTTCACCTTGGAACAATGTCACAAAAACGTCACTTTGACTTTGATGTTTGGTAACCGTGAAAAGATTTTCACGCTTCTTGTTTTTCAAGGTACACACTATGCAAAAGCTAAGAATGGGAGGTTGAACTTAATAGGTAAAAAAGGCATTTTTTTTAGGTAACTGAAAACTTTAAATCATTTTCCACAAGTCATATAACAAAGTCATACAGCGAGACCAAAGAATGACTAAATGCCTTGGCGTCGTCATTGTGTCCGTCTTTAATTTCACGAAGTCCATAAATAGATGAATTTATTTTAGAAAAAAGACACACAAAACAATTTTCTTCTTAGCCGTTGTGGAGAATTTGCGTATAACAATTAATTCACAAAGTGGAACTGCATTGCCAAATTGAAATGTCACATTGGTATCCAGGACCGGATTAAGTCATACAAAAGTCTTTGACAACGTTTTCCTACTTCTTTACACCACTGAGATGCCTTATACTACAATTCTATTTAAACAAATTAGCCCTTTAACAAATTGTTATTGATGTTGCATAACTCGTACCAATCTAATACATAAGAAAATAAATTTATTAAATAAAATTAACTATCCGGGTGCTGCTCGTGATCATGTTCAACTACTCACCTGTAAGTGTAGAGATTAGATTGCATTAATTTACACCATATAAACAAACCATTGGCCACTAGTTTACAACGCTTGAGCGGTAATACCCGAACAGAAGGAACTTGCAGTCGTGTTTGACAATTTATGGCAAAGCATTAAGTCTGACGACAGGCTTAAGTTAGTGACTGAAATTGTGGAGTTAATTTATATTTGCATTTAGTAAATGTAAAAATTCCTCTTCTCTTGATCGTAATTTTAAATTGCATTAACTATAAGGAAGGTGTTACACTTTGTTGGTTGACCAATTTATTTTGCAGTTTCTTGTCATGTTAATTCAAACTTTAAACACGTATGCGAACATAACATAGTTAATGTTTGACAGTTTTGAGGGCTAACTTAAACTAACTTAGTGCAACTGAATGAGTCTATTTTTTATGTCAACTAATTGACAGCTAAATTTGAATTGAATTCAGGAGTAATAATTTATCCTGTTTTTGGTATTATGACAAGATAAATTATACTTGTTCGATAACAGGATGTATTTAAGATATTTTATAGTTCAAAAAAGATGTAGCAAGTATCTCAAGTAGTTTAAAGAAATATTAGTGTTTTATAATAAAATAAACTCTTTCGTTTTAACAATTGGCCGCCAGCAAATCTTGGGAGTCGAGTAATAACCAAAATATAAGCATGCAGCTTTATAGGTATAAGTGCCCTGATTTCAAATTTTAAAGTCTGGTAGGTTTCTTTCGCAGCATTCTATAGTTTTCGGTAAAGCAACGCGATGATTGCAATTCATCTAAAAAAGATAAATACACTTTAATTAACATTTGTAACATTAAAATTTGGAAATCATTCAATGAACTTTTTAAGTATTTAAAACTTAAGATTAAGAAAGCATATTGAAAATAAATTCAATAATAAGAGATAAGTAAGGTTACCAGGTGTTTCTATTAAATGCAGAAGAAGGAGATGTGTCACTCTGTGAAACGCGAGACGACTTCTCAAAATGTGTGCATAGTAGACCGTTCTTTATTTTTAGATCAAGCTGTAAGCCGGAAAATCTATTTGAAAATATTTTTTTTAAAAATTACATAATTTTTTCAGATTATTATATAATTTCCTGATACCCCTGTACTTCTGTAGGTATTTAAAGTTTCTTATGGGAAATATATAAGATTGTTTGTATGTTTCAGAGTTATATTTCTCCCCATGCTCAGTATAATTAAAACTAACAAAATTGGATATGCTTCGAAATTACTATTAATTTGCGAGCAAATAATAAAAAAAAACTGTATTATTTTAACAACTAAAAAACGAGATTTTTGTACAAAGTATCTTAAAAACTTGTCATTTTTTTGATAAAATTCAGGAGTATCGTCTAAATATTAAAAAAAAAGTTTTTTTTTTCGCCGAAAAATACAAAAAATATCCAATGTTTTTCGAGTAGCAACCTATACTGAGCAATAGGTACAATGAAAATCATATGTATTCAATTTTATAACAAAAATACACAAATTTTTATGCATTCATATGTATACACAAGTGTGATCAAAGCTCAGAGCTTAGATTACACTAACTGTGTATGCACAAACATTTTTGTGTGTTTTTGCAGAATACACAGCATCATCTGAACCATAATTCGGATGACAACAAATGATATACAAATTGTGTCATTTTGTGTCTATTGGTTTGTGGTTCATATGAATTTGTGCATATTTATGTATGTCAAAAATACACAAATTTTCGTGTTTACACAAATTTGATAATATCTTAACGACCATTCTAATGCACACATACATATTGTATTATTCTTTTAAAACCCGGCTAATGATTAAAAAACACTTCCCTAAAAAATATAATTCAAGTTTATCGTGCATGAAAACTTCCTTGAAAAAATAGCTGGGACCATTTCAGCCATAGTTTTCAAAAAATTAGAATCGCTGCACAGGATTGAACTCTATTTTAAATCTACCACTCTGACATATTTACTTGGCGGCCTTCATTTCAAGTTACTTTCAGATTTTAGTAACATAAAAATAAATGCAATTTCCAACAAACGCACAGTGGTCAAAATTGCTGTTCTCTCTGAACATCTGATTTAGAATCGCTTGTTTTGATTTATTAATTAAAAATAAAATAAAAAAGAATAATGTAGTGAAAAGTGAGACAATTAATTTTTCTCTTGTTTAAAAGCCTGCAAACTGCACAGCACAGACATGCCAGTATGAGTAAGATCATTTATTTAACCCTCCCCGTAGTTTGATTCTGTTGCAACCGAATTTAAGATGCAAGTTAGTCTCCACCGGGTCACACTGATGAAAAAAGTGCTAAGTATGTATATGTATAGTATATGTGTTTTTTTTTCCTGATTATAATAAAACAATATAATCTTAGAATATTTTTTTGTCAGTCTTAAATTTTGTTCTACAAGAAAATAAAAAAAGCAAACAGCGAGGCATTGAGCTGTATTACTGGTTATAGAAGAAGATTGAAGCCAAAATGCCCCAACTTAGGCTACCTATCATCAGCAGTGGAATTATTTATCATAACTTTTTTGTTTTTTGAATTATTTTGGAAACAAACATGCATGATTTTAATGAATTTACTTAATATAAATCGTAGGTACTTTATTTTTGTTCAATGAACTGCAGTATTATTAAGAATCATGTACCTACTGTCAAACGAAATTGGAAGTCGGATAAATATATAAAATAGATACAAATATTTTGTAAAAGAAATATTTTTTTAAATTGTAACGTGTCAATAAAATTCATCACGACATTCCTCTAGTTTTAGCTAAGAGAGCTAGCATGTGATGGATAATGGTAAAAATGTCACGTTAAGATTGCAATCGAACTGAAAACTTAAATATAGTAGATGTGTTGCTGACAGAAATCTTTTAACTGCCTTAATATAACTTTATTTGATCTCAAACAAAAAAGAGGAGTGTCAAATCAAAAGAGATACATACCAAATACCATTTTCAAATTTGTGTGGTATCTTTGGTTTCACTGAATGATTTTAACAGCTTGGAATTAAAAAAAAGAAAAGACAAACTTTAGTGCCGATGAAGTTGAATGCATTTTGAGTCATATCGTCAGCCATAAAAAAATCTAATGACAACCTTATTGAGTTGAGGTTTAAGATCGAGGCTTTTAGCACTTTCGAAAGCACTTAAAAGCTAGTAGCTTCCTTATAATAGCAAGGTGGTTGGTCTCTTTTGCGTTCATTTGACTAATTAGACTACACATAAAGCGGCACTTTGTTTCAAAGTGTTTTTTGTTTTGTTCATCCGATTATGTATGAGTATCTACAATATGAAATGAAAACATCAACTTCTTTCACAGTCAGATAGCTGTATGTATAGTATAGCACCTCAAACGGGCCTAATCGGATTATTATTACCTACTTTTTACTGTTTTCGATGATTTTTGCTTCCTTGAATATTATCTGTGATTTTGCTGCTTGCTGAACTTAACTGAACTACTGAGCACACACGCATGCTACTGGCAAAGAGGTTTTTGATAAAAGTCTTCCTGAAACATATAAGTGTAATAATGGTATGCCCTAGGTAACAAAAAAAAAAACTCAAGTTGTGTTCCTTCTCTTTTAATGGATGAATATTGCAGTCTGAAGTCTGTTCCTACTCCTACTTTGTGGTGGCGCATAACAATGGAACGAATGCGCATTTGATGAAGCCTCCTTCTCGTTTCTTGAATGGAATGCTTCGACAATTACCGTATAGTCATTTATAATAAGACACTAAGGAATGCACATACACAATGTGATGGAATTTCCATTACTTACTGATTTAGGTAGTATGGTGTTATATATAAAAAAAAATGCATATGAAATAAATTAATATTTTTTTCTTGCCATTATAATGAATTTCTCATTGGGTTGGGTTATATTGTTGAAGAATGTCATACTTTGAGTAATTGCTGGAAGCAATTAAAACACTGAATATGAGCGTTTGGAAACTCATAGAAATAGATCCAATTGAACAAAGAAAGAAAGTTTTGAAGATTCATTTAAACAAGTTTGTCATTGTTTGAGAAACGAGAGTGCATTTTAAGTGATATAAGTCGCAATGAACTGAAACATTAACATGTAGGTATGTCTAATTTTGATCATATTTTGAAAATTTTTTGACGAATGCATCGCATCGGTTCGTATGTTGCGTTTGTATCTATATTGAGTTGAGGCAAGCAGACAGACCTTCATATTCATTCAAGCTCCTACTTTTTTTTAATTTTTCAACACTGTAAGATTTTTTTTTCGCAAAAACAACTTATTTTTAATAAGGAGAAAATTAACAATAAATTCTATCTTAACCAAATTGTTGTGCGACTTATATGTACATAGCTTCCGCTCCAAATAGTTTTGGAATTGTTGACATCAATGTCCCTACTCATATCCGACAAGTCCCAACCAATCCAATTTGGGGTTTGACCACCCTCTTTAAAAAAAAAGACTGCAACATTTTTGACTTTTTCAATTTCAAAATGCACCACTGTGCCTTAAACTAAATTCTTCGCATTTTTTTCAATTCTGCATTAATTAAATATCATAAATTTGTATTTTTGTTTTTAGTTACATATTAACGAATAAAACATTGCTTTTTCTTCCCCGGCTAACGTGACTAGGTACCTACAATAAAAAGTAAAAAATTCTAAAACGAAATCCATGTCAAAAAAGATACAAGTTGTTTATTAATCTGCAATGTAAATCCATTTTTAAAATCAAACACAATCGCATTAATTAAACTCGAAATGGTAAAAATTGGTCTTGTGTACCTACTGCCGCTACCACCACCACCGCAGCCACCGATCGCGGGCGCGCGTCAAAACTCCAAGTCATTTAAAAGTTGGTCTGCCAAAACGCCATCAAGCCAGGCAGATTGAGTGTATAGCGTGTAGGTGAACTTGTATATACGATCAAGACCAAATTGGTATCGAAAAATAATGCGAAACACAGAACCGCTCACCATCGCGATTGTCCAAAATAAGATAAAACTTCCGAGCTATTAGGTCACTGAAACTATACGTATACTAGATTTTAGATGGCAGGCAGCGCACGGTGGAATGTTTTGTACTGGCGTCAACTTTGTTGCAAGAAATTGATTGATATCCAAGGAACCTTTCTAATTAACTTTGCTGTCTAGATTTATTGTATTTATTGTGTGTATTTATTTGTTTAATTAAAGATATCTGAGTTTCAATCGATAAAAGAGTGACGGATAAATATATTCTGTTCAAATAGAGGTTATTGGCTTCTGCGGTGACCAGAAAAAGAATGTTTGACGCCATTGCAGTCTCAGAGTAATGACTCTGTCTGAGTGTGGTGATAGGTTTCAAATCAAATATTGACATTATCTTTCTAAGTGAAAACTTTGCGATTCGCAGTTCAGATGTGACTGTACTCGTATTTATAGAGACGACAAACGTGAGTAAATGTTAACAGCTATGAATCTTTTTGTCAAGAATGATTCCGTTTCACTGGCAAGCCCTTTATCTCTTAACCATTTCCTTGATTGCAAGAAATGTTTGAGTTGTATGTTCTATTTAAATTTTCTGTTTCAATCTTTTTCTTTGAGTCACTGAACACAAAATTATCTTTTTCTTAAATAAATAAAATTACTAATAGATAGTTTCGATAGAAGTTTACTTACAAATATCTTAAATTTACAGTCCATTAACCATTTTAGACAAAAAATAAATGATTGGGGATTTTTAAGTGCCTACTTTAATAATACCATATATTGGCACTTAGCGCTGTGTTCAAGTGGAATATATTTCGTTTGTAATTTAGTTTATAAGAATTATTGTAAGTATAAAGATTAGATTAACAATAAATCAAAAGTTATAAATAAGAGCAATCGAAAACAAAGATACTCCAAGAAAACCCATAACCAATTTAAAGGCACTAAATGTGTAAGTTTTTTTATATTTTATGTATACAACTTGTTGAGAATTTTTCATTTTATTTCTTAAATAATATTTATATTTTCTCTGTGGAGCGAAAAAAAAATACCTAATGTTTGAACATTACATTTTTTTAGGACACATACCTTAGTACATTCAAAGTTGAAAATGTAAAATCGATGTATGATTATCTCGAGCACGATTGCATATATCTAGCACCCTTCCACGGATATCAGTCGAAATACATTGACTGTATCGCGTACGATATTGTTCTTGAGCTCCTGTAACTTTGTTGACTTGTTTTCTTTTCTATGACAAGCCAGTTTGCTTCTAAATTTTACTCTGCCTGAAAGTGTCAAGACTGCTCTTGTACTCGAATGGGAAGAGTTCCGTTACATTCACGAGTTCTTCACATGCACAGATCTTCAGCTGGTCCATGTAGAATCCCTCCCACCGTTCTGAAGAAGTGTTGTGCCACGCTGGCAACACTTCTGCGTATGATTTTCTATCTGTCCTACTCTATTCCAAAAAAAGCACACTTTTTCTCACTGGTCTCTTGAACATCGAAGTGATGTTTTATGCCTCTATTTATTCTATCGATATTCAGTCAGTGCTCCAATTAAAACAATTAAAACATAAAACGTGTGTTTCTAAGAATGCTCATCAATTTACCCTAGAGCATAATTTTGAACATACAGTTAAGTCGAGAGGTTCATTCTTTAGCTGCACTACACGCTCTCATTTGGTTCGTAAATAAGATAAGTTGTTCATTGTATTCTGATCTCAAAAACATTGTCGTGTATTCTGATCTCAAAAACATTGTCGTGTGAGCAACAAGGAACTGTTTTGGATTTTATGCTTCCAAAAACCCAATGCTGCAAAATCAAAACATAATTTTCTCAAAACGGCTCAAATTATTTTAATGAAAATTTTTGTGTGAAGGTACCTACTCAACATCAAAGCAAACAACGAAAAGATATTTTTAAACCAATCGGTAACTCACAAACAGAACCGTTTTTATTTTTTCAATATTTCTCTTAAGCGTGTGCACAGATTTTGACGATTTTTGTTCACAAAACTATTTCAGTAATTCTAATATTATTTCATTACAGAATTTGCAAAATGGATTTTTTATTTTGAAACATCAATTTTTCGAAAATTAAGTGATTTTTTTTAAATTTTAGTTTTAGGTTAGATGTCTATTAATATTTTCTTGAAAATGGCATACCACCTTTTTTTGAAACAAGCTTTGATATAGTATTTTTTTTTTCTAAAACGGCTTAAACGATTTTGAAATTGTTTTTTTCATTCACCTTTCTAAAATTTCTAAAAGAAATCAAAGTTTTTAGTTCAAAACCAAACAAGAAGTTGTTGAAGTAGTATTAATAATTAATTTTAAGTTTTTTTACTACGTCTCCAGCAACATTGACCATAAGATCAAGTACGTGGAACCCAGTCCTGGGTTTTATGTGTACTAAAATCGTAAAACTAGTTGTTTATTAACTAAATAACAAAATTTGTTTAGTTCATTTATATTTAAAAATAAGAAACTTATTCACCAGTTTTTAAACGTGGACCGGTTTTTTTCGTGGTTTTTAGTTTTCTTTTAAAAACATTTTCTGTCTCAAGATTTAATGATTATCCAATCCTACATTTATGAATTACCATCATGCTTAATTTATTCAATTTGTATTTCTGATAAATTGCGTTGCCATTGAATAACTTTGAAATATTTTTTGTTCAATAAAATACTGTAACATACATTTTTAAACACCAGGTGCATCGGTGGTTTCTTTGTAGAAAAGAAACCGCCTTTCATTATCCTATTACAAAAAAAACAATAAATTACAAAAATACACAACACGTCAACTCTTCATGCACTTAATTTACCCACTCGACATCACTCATTCGTTTTCTGAAACCCCAAACCTACTACTTGAGGTTAATTTCAATTCAATACATTCGCCTGATCCATTCAATACATAAGTGTAGGTACTCCACCCTCATGAAACGATGTTAATTTGCCAAACCACCGAGTAATAGTTAGCTTATTGCTGTCTACTGTGAAAAAGAAATCATATACAAATTCCAACCCTGCAGCCACAATTTAAATTAACGTTGACAACCACCAGCCACTATAATAAGCCAAGCCTCAATTCAGCAGTTCATTTGAGCGTTTGAGAATTATTTTAAAAAAAAATCCTTTTCTCAATTAAAAGTCCTAAATCATTGCACCGAATCATTTGAAATTCTTGCGTAAAATAAAGAAAAAATAAAACATACTTGAAAGAGTTAAATGCGGTTAGAGTTACCAAACACCAGTTCTTTGACCACTTAAAAAAGTGTTATAGTCCTTAAATACTGGTAGAAGTCTACCAAATCAAACAGACAGCGAACCAAATTTAGAATCCAGAAGAAAGACTTCTCTTTCAAAATTTGCTAGCCGCTGCTGCGCTGATTTCGAAACTAACCTTAATAGTGCCCCTTTAAATTTGATCTTGAAGATGAATATGAAAAGCTGAAGCGTTCTTATAAAGGTTATTTACGCATAACAGCCAATGCGTCATCAAATCGATAAGAGTATAAAAATTAAACAAATGTATTTTGTTCAATTACATCTATGGCAACCCTGGTCACACCGAAGTTCGTGTTAAATATTATCTTTTTCCAAATAATATTTATTTTTTTTACAATAAAAACTTCTGCTTAGTTTCCAAGCCATTACACAGCGACGGACGTAGCGACGAAGGCTTTTGTCATTTTAATAGTGTTTGCCCTGTTTATCTCTGTGGAGCTCCTTAGCCAACTTGGCGATGGTCTGGCCGTGCCTACTGTTTTTAGTTGACATGCCACCGTTCGGAGACCACCATTAATCCTGATTTAATGGGTCGGCCGGTGTTGAAGGACCGAAATTGAAATGTTCAGTGTTACAGAGTTGGGGCGAGTTGAAGCTGTCTGTTGGAATTTTTGAAATTCTATTCCATACCGGTCAGCAGCGCAGCGGTAAGCAGTGGCAAAGTTTGTCGTTTGTCGATGTGTCGGTGCAGTAGTTCGTCCACTGCAACTTATAATTTTGACAGATTTATAATGCGGCTGCGCGTAGTCGTAAATAACTACTGCTGTTGCTGCTGCACAACAGAAATACAACAAAGTCACAAAACAGAGGTACCTACATAGTAGCGGTGCACATGAAGCACGTTAGACAAAAATTCCATGTGTGTATTACAACTCCTGAGGGTGAGTGTTTGTTACGATTAACGAGTAAAGTCAAGTCGTTTGGAAAAAGCAACAATCAAGGTGCAACATGGCGTATGAGGAATTAGGTTGGCCAACAAACACGGTTTTTCTTCTGTGTTAGACACTGTGTATAGCAATGATCTTTGCTCACTATACGTGTATAGGAATATTATGCACTCCTAATGGATTCGTCTTGTACTTGCTCAAAAGTGAGTTATTAGACGTGACAAGACGCTCAGGATGTAGAATTTGTCAAATTGAGAAGTCTAAATCTAAATGGGTTATCTGCGTGTTTGAAAATGCAATGTCGCATGGGTGCATAGTCTGAGGAAATGCGAAGCTTGCTGTGTCTCTGTCTCTGGCTATAACATCAAATACTAAAATAGAGGATTCATTCTTACGTTATAATGGTTTTGAAAGAATGAAATCAGTGTATAAACAAATCACATTACAACTTATTCCGCCACTTTAAATATTTTCAGTATTTTCTATACTAAATATAGGTAAATTATGTAATTAGGTAATTAATGTCAGACATGACATTATGATGAAAAAGTAACTAACAGTACCTACCTGCCATGCAAACATTATGGAAAGGTTCTTTTTTTCAAAAACGGCTTAAACGATTTTGATAAAAAAATTTGTGTCTACTTTTAAAAGTAAGTTCATATTCTTGAAATGAAGGACTTTTTTTTCATTTTTTGGAAGGTTATAAAGAAACCTTAAATTTATTTGGTACAAAAATTTTTGAAAAAAACAAATTTATAAAATTGAATTTTATATTTGTTTGTGTTGAATTTTATATTTTTATGTTTTCTTATTTTTTGCAATAATTTATTTATTCTTAAAAACTTTATATAAAAGATTTAAACGTCCACAGCAACTTTGACCAAAACAACAAGTTCGTGCGATCCAGTCATGCATTTTATTTAATTATGGGGTCATGTTATGGATTCGATAAAACATGAATTCTTTTTTTTTATTTTATCACTACACCCAGAGAAGAAACAACGTAAAATCAAGAAAAATCACTTTGATTTAACTTTTTTTCTGAATGATTTAGCTTCGAAGAATAAAATTTCAGAATCAAATCCAAACGAAGTTAATTCAAAGTGCATTTCTTAAAACAAAATGCAGTTTAACCAAAGTCATGCATCTTTAAAAGAAAAATTATATATATATAAAAAAAAAAATGAAACCAACTGTGATTTGAATCAACGATGATTGAGTTATCAGTCGGATGCCTTACCTTTTTATCGAAAATGATTTGGATTTATTCCGTTTTGGACTAGCTTCAAAGTCAAATTGCATATTTTAAATCAAATAAATTAAATTTTACGTTGCAGTTTTTCCCTCAGTGTACGTTTGGCACTCTTCGACAACAAAAATTTCTCAAAGAGTTGGTTCTTGTTGCAATGTTTTGCTTATTTGTACAGAGCAAAGTTTTTCGATTGCTGATATAAAGATTAGGGCCAAAAAGCATCTGTGCTTTCTTAATTGTGATGTCTTTGAACTAGATAGCATTGATCCTTCAATCAGTCTGTCTGTTGACAAGGAATTCAATATGCTGTTAGAAAGTTTTAGTAAAAGACTGATTTTTAATTACTTATGGAATGTTTCAATTCGTCGTCGCCACCACACAAATTTGAAATCAGAACTCATTGATTTAATAAATAATAAATAACGGGTCGCCATTGTCCTCAGGTCTGAATTCCTTATTGATTTAAAATATCCTAGTTTCAGATTTGGAAAAACCAACTTTTCTCTATTTTATATCATAAAATGAAGAGTACCAGCCGACATCACAATACTTTTAAGGTATGCCCGTGCACGCACAAACATTTAAATTTAATCAACAAACATCCTGAATCGTATCTGGTAATAAAATGCTAATCTTTCATGTTCCACAGCTAATCATTGCACCTGTCATTTATTCTTGTTTTTGCTAAAATCATCTCTTATCCTTATAGTGGAAAACACGCCCGCGCCGTATTTTTGTGTTCCCATAAACAATCATCATAGCCTTATTCATACCACACCCAATGTGCGTGTTAAAGGCGGCACTAGCGGCTGTGAATCGTGTCGAAGTAAAATGCTAATCAGATCATCAGCTGATCACGTTCGAACCGATTCCTATCTTTGTCGGACCTGCGTGCCGATGTGATGTGAATAAAATATCTTAAGAATCTTCGTCATGATCTTTAACTTAAAGTCCGCGTATATTAATAAATTCAGGTACGGTGGCGGCAACATAGCGCAAAGTCATAAACATTCCAACGACATGGTGTGATGACAATATTCTTTATTTGACATTTGACAAGCCGGACCATAAACGCGCGATTGCTTGTCACTTTTCTCAGAAATGTCTTTCTTTCTCATGAAGTTTGCATATTTTCATTTTTTTTTTGTAAATCTGCTCTGCTCTGTCCAGACCAGACAGTGATTAATTATTGCACATCGTTGGCATTACAAATGAAAAACTTGAATATTATACAGTGTTGTAGGCAGAATAGACAAATGTCAAGTTCATGTGGTTTTATGAAAAAATAACTTTGATTGATCTGCAAACTTCAAGAAGAAAACAAATATTTTTTTTCTTGGCGCACATCATTCATTGAGTAAATCTCATTGAGTTTTCCAATTCACCGAATATTGTAAACAAAATGCTTTCCCACAAAATCTAGGTACTTTTTTTTGTATTCAAACAAAAATAGGTCAAACTCCTTAACTGAGGTTAGTTATAAATATATAAGTACACAGGTACCTACCTTTTATTACGATTTTATTATCTCACATTTGAAGATTTATTTGGGTAAGTATTTCCTAATCCTTCTTCGTGTTTTCACTTCAGATCGCAATACAAGAGTGTTTACAACGAACGATACTTTTTTTGTGAATTAATATTACATAAACATCTATAGTCACCTATTTTTTAGTTCGATTTCAACGACGAGCAATTGTAGAATATTATTTGCTGACAGATTTACCATCTCATCTTGGCTCGGGCAGGGGCACCGGGCACGCTGCTGTGCATGCCGGCCGGCTCGTACAGACTACATTTATCCATTGCCGGATTATCATTAAGGCTGGTATTCAACGAGCGCTCATAAACCTATTTCCGTAAGAATAATAGTGACTTATGAGTGGTCTCGACAACTCTTAGGCCAGTATTCATTATGCTCTCGTAACTAAAGAGCACTCATAAACCTATTCACCAGGGAATATTAGTGATTTTTAAGTGGTCTCCACTAATCTTAGAGTTGACAGGGCTGACTCCGAAAACTCGGATACCACATAAGCTAAAAGCGCTTGACGAATACCGGTCTTAAAGTTGGAAGCGCTGACTCCGATAAGACAAATTAGAGCCACTAGAGTTATGTGCGATCAGAGAATACCGGTCAAAATATGAAATTGATTCAGAAGCACCTGTATTCCTATTGGGTTTCTTTTTCTGTCAAGGTATTAAGCAAGAAATATTTGACCTTTAAAAAAAATAAAGCTTGTGCCTCAGAAAAAAATTTAAAAAGTTGATACAAATTAAAAGCTCGAGTAGGTATAATTACATTTGAATTGGAATTGGAGTCAATAACATGAAGCTTCAATAAGTAGTTTAACTTTGAAATACGGATTCTAGGGATATCAAATAAAAACTTCTCAACGTAGCGAATCCTAGGAAGACATAAAGGTCATAGAACGATTTAACATGAATGAGATAGTCAGCTCAGTAGTATATAGCCAATAAGATTTCTTCATAGTTGAAACCAATTAAAACAAAATTGAGTAAAAAATAATACCGCCAGGCCTGAACCAATTTAAATCCAGCCATTATATTGTGGCTACTATTTTGTTGCCTTATTTGAGATGTAATATTACAAAACTTCTCGTGGAAGCCGAAAAAGTACTTTTGCTTTTTAAAGCTATACAACTTGTTGTGGCACTGTTGGTTTTCTTGAGTGTTGAGAGCATCATTGAAATCCCCTCTAGCCGGTAACAAGGAAAGTTCAGAAATACACAAAAATATGCTGTGGTTGTTAAATCATTGTTTATATTATATATTTTTTTATAGACATTAAGGAGGAACATTTTTCTGTTATAGGTCTGAAGTGGTAGGTCTCTTTTTTGTTATTGAATGCAAATACATTTTGATTTCCGTAAAGAATTTTTCATAATTTGATTTACGTTGTTGTATTATCATATTTTGAATTTGTGTTCCTCATTGAAAAAAAAAAAATAATGTTTGAACTGGTAATTATATCGCCACAGGACAACAAACTTCCAACGACCTTGATTTAAGTATTTACGTGCCTAACAAGATTTACATTATTAAAAGACAGGAAAAGAAATATGGGGGTGAGATTTTTGAAAAATATTTGCAAAAAGGAGTTATAGGCAGTGTTTTTAACTACCTATAAAATGACACTCATCACAAGTCATGACACAAACCATACCTATGTGAACTTTTGCTAACTATAATTTAGAACTTTATTTACTCATGGATTTCGATTGCGGCTTGTTTTTTATATAATTTTATTGTTAATAACGTTGTCTTTGGTATTTTTTTGTTAAAATAAAAGACAATACAGTCATTAAACAACCTGTTTCAAAATGACAAATCCTCCCCAACAAACAGGGTTTTATAATAATTTTTTTCAAGTACGCAAAAATTTGTGCTGCTTTGGATTATAAATAAAACGCTATTATTAATTAAAGCTGCAAATTTGTCCGTTCAAAGTAATAATACAGTATAGTGCATATGAAAAAATATATATTAATTTCCCGCTCATTTCTTTCGCTTCAGATGGGCAGGGGCAGCGAAAAATTGTTGTTATTAGAGGAGCTTGCATTTTCCAATTAACTCGTTAGATATTTGTTAATTGATCGGATTTCATAAACTATCAGAACCATCAAAAAAGAAAATAAATCATTCCAACAAATAACAATATTGTATTAAAATTATTTAGTTCTCGTAACTTATTCAAGTCGGACAGACAGCTGTCAATATTAATTGGATATTTCGTCGCGATCACCAAATTATGAAAACATTATGAAACCATTTTTATGGCAAGGGTTATAGATATTTATATAGCAGACTCTTTTATTCCTTCAATTTAATTAATTTGTGGCGCTTAGCTTTAATGTTATTTTTTTTAATTGAAAAAATTTCCTCCTACAAAAGTAGAATCTAAACAACCTAAGTATAGCTTAAGAAGCCAGTACACTACACCACCTCATCCACATCACTTTGCTTCGCCCAATCACTTTTTGTTTTTTTAGAAGTTCTTCCAAGTATGCTCTTGTTATTCGTCCTATACACCTATTCATTTTTAATAGTAGGTATAAGACTGCACATTGCATATTTTGTATTTGTTTCGTCATATTTTTTACTCTACGAGCAACACAAGTATAATTATATTGTTAAATTTACAACTTATGCTTTTTTCGGGGAATAGTATAACTTAACACACAATGAAAGCGTCTGGTAAAGACTTTTTTAGCGATCAGCACAGATACCCATTCTTGAGTAGTTATGAGAAAGGTTCTATAAAAAAAAAAAGTTAATCGCAGTACCTACAATGCTAAGAATAATTTCTTCTTCATTACAAACCGCAAATTTAATTTTTTTTTTAATTTACTGCATTTACATAATTTTAAAACAATTTAGTTCCTTTTGTATAAAGATTGCTTTGGAATATTGGAAGATGAATCATCATACAATAAATTCTATCAGTCTCACTTAATGTAAACAATCAAAATATGTACACATATCGATCAATATCTGCCAAAGTATTCTCATGTTTGCTCCATCTAAGGCCAAATCAACAAATTTATCACAACCATTACCCTCAACTCTTGTTACAATTACAAATTGTTAACCATTCAATCGAACTTCAAGAAAAATAAAACAAAAAACACTTCACATTACGCCATATTTTCTCAGTTCTTCGTTGTCGCCCATGTTCAAATAGGCCTTATCGTTGTTTGAGATCAAACTAGAAACGTTTAAAAGACCTAAAAGACTAAAAATTACAAAAAAAAGCTAAAATGTTGTTAGTTAGTGTCTCGATCAATAGCAACATCGATCCAATGACGGCTTTTTTTTTGTCTAGTCGACCCCAAGTCACGATTTGAGTTTTGGTTTTTTGTCCTATTTTTTTTTTGGCACGTGATGTGCAGTCTAATTTAACTACAAGCAACTGAAGGCGTTCTTTCAACAAAAATTAAATGTTCGTTGAAATGTTGACGATTGAGAGTTGATGGATTTGAAATACAAATTTATCGCCATCATTGTTGTCTGTTGACAAATCATGGTAAACCAACTGCGACTACCTGATGCTAGTGTCAGAAAAAAACTCACGAAGTCAAAATGCATCACATCATTTCCAGAAACATGATATTCGTGAAAGTCATTCAAGTTTTATCTTCAATGGGAGCTTATAACATAATTTGTTTGTGTCAAGAATATTCCGCAGTGCATTGGACCTTAGCAAAATTCAAGAAGCAACTTACCGCTTCGGAACACAAAAGTGAACAAGATATAATGAAAATGATGGACGCAATTGATAATTTAAAAAAATTGTTCGTAGGGTTCCTTTAACTACTATTAACTCCAATAAAGATGTTTCTATCCATATCCATCTTAGTCTCTTCAAGATAATTTATTTAGATTAATTTTAATGATGAACAGACATCTCTGTCTTCTTACATGGTTCATTTTATGGGTTTTTTTAGACATTAACAAGCGTTTAAATTCGAGTTAAGTTTAATTTGTCTTTTAATTTAAAATTTTATACTCCAAAAAGATGATGCTGGTTTGAAAAAACTCCATTTGGAAACATTGTCAAACTTGCTAAAATAAGGGGAAATTCAAATTTGATTCAATTTAAGCTTATTGTTATTTGTAAGCAGTGTCTTAAGCGCTTGTATAAAGGCAAATCTTTATAGAACAACTTAATTGAGGCTTCTATTTGAAGCAAATTGTTATATAAAAATAAGTAGAAGTACCGACCTTTAGGTAAGATGTGGCAGTCATTAAATTTTTCAAAGGATTGAACATTTGATTTTCTAAGAAATGAGTGACTTTTTAAAAAAATATACCTACATGTTACGTGCTTAGTATGCAGGATGTTCCACAGTCAGCACTGCACTGCAGACGAAAACCATGGGTTCCTGAGGTCATTCTTAGTCGAAAACCTTATGAGGCAATTTTATTGTCTTCGCATCGTTTTCGAGTTATAACAGTTTTTATTATTTTGGCTCTATTTTCCTTTTACTAACCGTATCTTTGCCAAACAATGTCCGATTTGTAAGATTTTTCTTTCATTCAATCATGAATTTATATATGTTTTAGTTTGGTCTAAATTTGTTTCTATTTCTCAACTTGGCAAACTCCTGAGTTGGCTAGCTTCAGAGTTGACTTCAAATCTAGAGTTAAATTTGAAGTTCAGAGTTAGTTTCATATACTCATATCTTTCTAAAGTACGGAGGAATTTAAAATCTAAAGTTGGCCTACTTACAGTTTGAAAAATATAACTGAGATAATTGTGACATAAACAAAGAATTTCTAAGTTTGAAATTAAAATTTTAATTCTCTGTGTCATAAAATCAGCAGGTTTTAAGTTTTGTGCATTTATATTGTTGAATTCGTGCAATAATAATTAAAATCCAATTAAAAAATAACTCATTCTTTTTTATAGAGGAACTTTATAACGAATCAAATTGTTTGTGATTGTGTAGGGTGCGATTGAAGTGACATTAAAGCAAATTCGGTGGAAAAATTCTGCGAGGTTGGAAAATCATAAAAATTGAATTTAAAGACCTCATGAAAAACCCTAAAAAAATCACTAAACAGGAATTTGCAATTGACTGAAAATTTGATAAATTACCTCTTTTTTTTTGACAACCATAATAATGCAATGTAACGATTCACAGTAGTTCTTAAATCTAAACTTGTATCAAACGAAAAAATAATTGATAACGATAATACGGGTTCGTCAATTTTATTGATAATTGTCAAATATCTTATTGATAATTGACAACCGTAATAGGGCAGTACAAAAAAACCAGACCACATGGTGTCGAATGCTGCCAAGTGTCTTTTGAAGATTTTCAATTTCTGCCGGAAAAAAATTGAGCATACCTTCGACGCGTTGCAACATAGGCTAGAATGCTACTTAAGTGCGCATGAATTCAAAAAAGTATCTTCACTTAATATTGTTATTGTTGGTCTCATTTGAGTTGGTAAATGGACGTACTAAATTTATTCGTAAAAAATTGAGGTAGAAAGTTGCACTTTATTTATGAGAACTACAACAGAAAAGAAAATTTTCAAATAATTTAAAATAAATTCTATTTTATCCCTGCGTAGTAATTTGTTCACTGCGGGTGTTTTTATGAACTTAAAAGTGTTGTTGGTATGAAACAGGTGTTGGCACTGTATGCGAAGAAAAACCAATTTAATTTTTTTCAAAACACTGGATTTATTCAAGTGATCAGCAGTGTATATTGACTGATCACAAAAAACTTTACTGTAGCCCTTCACTGGGTCACACTCGAGTCAAGTAAAACTGCAATGTAACTTTTTGATCACTTGTTGCCGAGTAACAAGAAACCATTTTGAAACAATTCAAAATGATAACACTTAAGTTGACTTTTTAAGAACTTGAATTCAGCTGCAAAAAGGTGCTTTTTTGTTGCTTTCTTAGTTACAGAGAGGTTGAAGTAACTAAGTTGTCACATTATAGTGACCTCCTCTATTTCACAAAAGAAATACCATGACTTCTTTGATAAGTGAAAAATACCTTTGTCTTTTAAAATGCACAACGTCCCCGAAAAGAAAGAGAAATTACAAAATCTTTCTCTCTTTTTTTACCTTTCCTGTATTGAATCATTGAAAATTTGAAAATAAATGTGAAGACTCAACAAGCTCTTTTAATTCGACAGGCCATCAAAAGTGGAATGAAAAGCTTAAGGCTTCAAGCAAACAGTTTTCTATTAATATTTAATTTGCACTCGAACTAAGTACTTAATTATGCACTCATGTACATTTTTATATTTTTTTGAAAGAAAAATAAAAAAACATATCTAAACCAAATCGAGAAATATAATTTTCACACCAAATCTGGTTAAAGAACGTAATTTAAAAACAATCAATTTACTTGTCAATATTTATGTTCTCGTATAATAATTTAGATCCATAAATTGACTTTGACGTGTGAGATCTCGTAAACGCAACACGATAAACGAATCATCATAATCATCACTTTGAACGATTTATGGTGACACATTTGAAACAAACATTTTCCATATAAGAATGTTGGTATATTAATTAAAATGATAAAAATATAAATATGTATGATCAACCGAAGCAATTATTTTGTGTTTCTATAATAATAATAATCATTGCCATATTAAGTTTCCTGCTGTCATCATGGTCAGTGCCAATTGTGGCAGTTGCGCAATAGAAAACCAAATCAAGATTATAGCACACTATGGTTGGGAGATGATGATGTTGGGACAATCCAACCGCCAACAAAGTTTTATAGAAAAGTTAAAGTAGCTTATTGCAACGAAGAAGACCACCCGCAGACTACCTATATTTTTTCACTCAGCATCGGCTTACTGCATTGCAGAAGTCATAACTGCTTCTCATAAATGATCCTTATCCGACATAATTTTAGTGCCCTACAGATGGGGGCATGGAGCCTCGTGGGTCACTGCGCAGTGCGCACCCAGATCCTTTGTGTCTAAGAGTGTTGTATGTTAACGAAGGTGAATGAAGAAAAACGCAAACAACAAAACACCCATATAAACTTGAATCCGGCGAAATTCTAAGAACTCTCCGTGAGTTATAAAAAGTGTTCCGAGGTCATTTTTCTCAAAAATAAAGCACACGACTGGGTTGGATGTGCTTGTGCATGCTTTTATAAAAAATTATTATGAAGTAGTCGTCAGCTTCCTTTCAAGACCTCGTTTTCGAAAACTATCAAATTTTTAGAGGACAGAAAAACAAATTTGAAAAAATAAAATTGTGATTGTTTGCTGTTTTACAAATACATAAGTCATTTATTGCGACGTTCTCAGCGCCAGTTTACGAGGTTTCAGCTAAATAAAAGTAAACTTGAAACATCTTTATATACAAGATGATGGAGGCAAGAGAAATCATGATTGAAAGTATTGGTTTTAACCGTGTTTTGAGTAGCTACTCAGTGTTTCATTTTATTCGCAAAAAAAAAAAAAAAAAAAATGCTGAATAGTCTAATTTGTTTTTGTTTTGAAAATAAAATGAAACACTGAGTAGCTACAAAGTGTTGAATAAAACACAGCTATTGATATTTTAACTCTCTGTTCCGTTTTTATAAATACATTACTCACTATCGAAATCTTGAATCAGATTTTTTTTATGAATACATTACATGGTTTTATGACAAAAGCTGAAAAAAAGGAGAAACAAATGAAACAAATCTCTGCAGCCAAGAATATTTTGAAAGCCTCTAATGTATAGTAAAAAATAACAATGGCACAGTCTTCTGACTAAACTTTAAGAGATATCAATGCGGTTTCCTTAAAGAATTCTCGATCCTGCGGAGAGATGCCAGGGGTGAAGAAATACGTTTCAGTGCGAAAGAAAGAAATATTCCCTTTACTTGTATTTATCTACCCGTTTTGAGATAAAAGTCTCTACTTTATTTCAGATTTCCAAGGGCTGTTGGTGTGGTTGATGCTATTACGTTGTTGCACTAAATGGAAGTTAAAAGGAAGCCTATTTGCATTTTTTTTTGCCTTGGATGTTGAAGAAAAGGCGACGACGACTCATAGCATCTAATAGAGCAAGGAAAAACAATCATAATGGAAAATGGCAAAATTGGTATTGATGTTTCTTTCATATTGCGCATAAAAAATGTGCTTCCCACAATTTTCTTTACATCGATTTCTGTTTAGCATTTCTTTCACTGAATGATGTATAGTAGTTCTATTGTTTGTAGTTAAAAGTTTCAATTGAGGTCCAAGATTTACCTCGGAGATATGATAAGATATAAGCATTTAATAGTTTTCTTTTTCATTTCCTGTTTACATATTAATTTCTTAGCCATTAACTTTTCAGGAAAATGTTTTTTTTTTTTTAATGAAAAGAAAAATATAAATAGAGTTTCTGGTAGCAAGTTCAAGAAATCATTATACTTTAATACATCTCAGCATACTCTGCGATCGACAAACGAGAGTTCTAGAGTTCCTGATAGATTTTAAAAATTGTTCTGCAAAATTAAAAGAAACTTTAAACTAATAGTGGAGTAACTAAACCAAATTATCTGGGAACTGGGCAAAACTGCTTCGATTTCTATGATTTTTTTTTTCAAATGTTGGAATTCAAATAAACTTTAACAGTTACCGGTTAAAAATTGCCGCTCTTATCGGATATTGTTTTTTTTTTCAATTTAACAAAAAGATTTTTGTGAACAAACAATTTCTTATCAAAACGATTGTTAAAATTTCACAAAATAAAGTATGCCAAGCATCTTCCAGGTCTGTGCAAGGAAAACAAGTAGTAAAGATAGGGGTCTATTTTCACCCGTTCAGATTGGAAAAAAATATTAAAATAGAATGGAGTTAAATACATTTTCAAGTTTTATGTTTTTTGATAGCCATTGATTTTTGGAAGAAAAAATTATGTTTTACAACGTAAAATTTTGAAGAAAAAAAAAATCAGCTAAAATTTTGATTTATTTAAACTATTATTTACATTTTAATTTGATTTAAAATGTAAATAAAAGAAAGTTTGTCTGTCTATCTGAATACATACAACTTGATCTTGTATTTCACTCCGTTGTATTCCAATATTTTTTTTTGTGATTTAAGTAATTTTTTGAGAAAATAGTTTTTCCTCACTGTCCTTAAACAGACCTGGAAGATTTTTGGCATAGTTTATCTCACAAAATTTTAACACAAGTTGTTGATAAAAAAATGTTTGTTTATAAAAATCTTACAGTCGAGAACTAAATGTTTAAAAATTGTTACATATTCAAAAACTTTAAGTCCCTTTCCGAAAAAAAAATCCTTACCAGACTTTTAAATAGCAATAGAATAATGTTTAGAACTCTTTGGTTGCTTTGCAGAACTTTATTAATTTCCTTTTTTTTTTATTTAATTTTTAAAAAGTTCCAAAATAGTATTTGTTTATAGATTTTTCGACTTTTGCTACTTATTTTTTAAATCTATTAGACGGGTATAACACGGCGCACGTTTAGCTGCGCATATATGAAGTGCAAAAGAGAAAGGAAATAAAACATTCATACTATTTTATGTCCTTTCGTTTTTGCACTTCATACATGCTCAGTTTAACATGCGGCTGTGTAATACCGGTCTAAGGAACTCTTGTTTGTCAGCTAAATAAATTGCTCAAAACCTTTTTTTTTATTTGAAAATTAAAGCTTGCTGCGTGAAATTGGTCGACAATTTGTTTTTTTTAGCACTTTTATTGGACAGAACTAAGGAATTCGAGAACTTTTTGGTAGCTACCAGGAACTCCAATTTTTTGTAAGTATGGTAGGTAGGTAGAGATGGCGGTCAAGCAAACCTTGTTTGTTTGACCCAATTAGCGCAGGATACGCCGTTTTGATACCAAAACTTATGAAACCTATGGGTGATAATTGGATTTATTTGAAATACATTTTTGATTGGTTTTAAAAAGGGAAAAACAAGTGTTAGGCAGTCCTAAATCCACTTTGTTGCATTTAGGAACGAGATCAAGTCTTTGATCTTTGATCCTGAGATGTTATCTATGACATTAAAGAATTCACTTCCCAAAGAGAGTGCTCTATTCCTAGCAAGGGCGGGACATTGACATAGGAAATGGAAGACCGTTTCTTTTTCTTGCTGGTCCAAGCAGCTGCGACAATAAGTATTGTGCGGTATACCCAACTTTGCTGCATGTTCCCCTATCGGCCAATGTCCTGTGCACACCGCAACGATTCTGCTAATGTCTTTTCTGGGTCTAGAGATTAGGTCATATGTTTTGGATTTATTATAGGTGGGCCAGATTTTTCTGGATATGACGCAGCTAGTCAAGTTGTGCCACCTATTGTTAGCTTTTGTTAGGTAATTTAAGAAGATATCGCCCTTCATGACTCCTATGGGAATGTTAACTATTTCTGCTAGTGACTCATGAAGGGCCGATCCTTGCCTGGCCAGTTCATCCGCCTTTTCATTGCCTTCAAAACCACTGTGACCTGGGATCCAGATGAGAGTGATTGTGAGGCTTCCACTCAGCAATGAGAGTTCCTCTCTGCACTGCTGAACCAATTTGGAGGATGTCGTGACCGAAGCAATTGCTTTTATAGCTGCCTGACTATCTGTTAGTATAGCTATATTTTGGTTTTGATTTGAATTTACTCTAAGTAATTTGCAAGCTTCTTTAATTGCCAGCAATTCCGCTTGGAATACACTGGCAAAGTTTGGTAGTCGAAAGGATTTTGAGATATTGAGGGATTCATAGTAGACACCCGAACCGACCCCACAATCCATTTTTGAGCCATCAGTGAAAATGCAGGTGTCGAAGTCTTTCGTCACAATGTCCTCTTCCCAGTCTGATCTCGACGGGAAGCTGACCCTGCAATTCATTACAGTGTTCAAAATAGGGGTGCAGTAGTCCGTGGGTGTCAGAAGCATATTCGATGGTATTAAATTTGTTGTGTCACTGTGACCAAAAGGTTTTGCCTTCCAACTACCTGTTTCTTTTAGCCTTAAAACGCTACAAGAGACCTGGTATTTAATGTGAAGGTCTATGGGTAAGAGGTGCAAGAGAACGTTTAGAGCCTCAGTGGGGCACGACCGGAGGGCTCCAGTCGTCCCTACGCTTGCTGTTCTCTGGATTTTCTTAAGTTTGTTGATGTTATAAGCTTTACTAAGTGCAGGCCACCAAACAATGGCGCCGTAGGTAAGAATGGGTCGTACAACCGCTGTGTAAGTCCATAGAATCATTTTTGATTTAAGACCCCATTTTTTCCCAAAGGTTTTACTGCAGGCATAGAAAGCAATGCTCGCTTTTCTAACCCGCTCTTCTATATTTAGCTTCCAGCTCAGTTTAGTGTCCAAAATTACACCTAAATATTTGGCGCTGGAAGAAAGTGATAAGATTTGGCCGTTGAGCTGAGGTAGAGGGAAGACAGGGATTTTGGTTTTAGTTGTAAAAAGCATCAGTTCCGTTTTACTTTGATTAACTCCTAGGCCACAGCTCGTAGCCCAGTTGCTAACTTTTCTCTCTTTCTAACTTTTTGTAAGTATACCTTTCCAAAAATTCGCTTCTTAAATTCGCAAGACTTAGTTTCCGGTAATATTTTTTGCTAAGAGGTTTGCTTTTCAAAGATACATTGTTTGTGTTAATAGGATCCACTCGCATTAAGTTACAGCTGGCCAAAGTACTCCATTTCAAACATTTTAAGAAAATTACTTTATTTTATAAGATAACAATATCTAAAATACTTTTACGGACATATTATTTCCATTTTTTTTAAAACCGAAACAAGTTTTGTTAATATCAATTAAAACTAGATCAAAAAGAATATCGGTACAATTCACATTGAAACACAGAATTAGTTTTAGTTTTAAAATGAATATCGAGATCTGGAAAAGAAAACTAGATTTTTAATAAGCACAAGCTTTTGGCATATTCAGATTTCAATTATCTTCAAACAAATATAGGAGAACATTTAAAACTGACACTATATATATCTTGAAGTTCCGGGAGAAATTATCAATAAAATAAAAGTTGGCATAACCTATATGAAAAATCGATTAAGGTTCTGCTATTTTTCGTAGTTTAAAACAAATCATAGGATCACTAGGTACGACCTAAAAGAAATGGTGGGTGTCTTATTTAGGCTCATAATCCGCTCGTTAGCCGTATTATCTTCAAATATCAATAGATCATATGTTTAAAATTTCTTTTTATCTGTGTGACCTAAAACTTAATCCAAACTTAACGATTTAACAATCCATGGAATAAAAGAATAATCCCATTATTCATCACTATATTTTTTGTTCATCATATCATAAGCTTCTCTATTCTTATTTAATTAATGTGATGCAGATAAAAGCAAATACTATCTATAGTCTTAACTTATATATCATCGCAATCTTTTATAAAAAAAAATTGCCATTTATCTTTTAATTTTTCAACAATATGTAGCTTCACTCTTCTATATCTTCTTTCCTCCTCACTACCACGCAAAACAACTAGTAGGTTCAAATTAATATGATTAAAAATGCATTTATTAAAAATAAAAAATAAAAATTGGCCAATCTACAACAATCGGGAAGGTGAATCTTTTGAATTGGAGGTCAACATTCTTGTAAAGCCAAACAGTCTTAGTGTCTATAAGTCTCACTAAAGCATATCATTAACTTATTATTCACTATTATGGTTATTTATTATTTAGTTTCCTATTCGAAAATATGAACAATGATCTCATCGTAAATTATTTGTTTAACATTGGACCATTGATGGCGCGTAACTTTAAATTTGCGACTCTTGATGAAAAAAAAAACACCACTCAGTTAAAGAAAAAAAAATAACGCTCAAAGGGTTCAAAATAAGACTTTGGAGCCAAACAATGTCTTTGAAGGAAGGTTGTCCAAATACGGATTTGGGTGGCATTATATGTTTGTGAAGTAGGTGCGGTAAATAAGACAAACAATGTCAAATAATATCGATGTCATATTGCCAAAAGCTTTTAACTATGCTTTATGAGTGAGAATTAGTTCAAGGAAGTTCGTGGGAAATATAAATGTTTTTGCAACGTTTCACTTTTCTAATTGAAGCTCATGTTAACCACTTAAATTTAAAAAAATTGTTTTTCGTCTAAAAAAATTTACACGCGTGTAAAATAGCAAACTTTAGACAAATATGGCAGAATTTAGGAGGATTTGCGATGGGAGCAAAAATCGAATTACACATTCGTGAAGTCCGACTTCTGAAAACATCTCTATACTTAAAGCTTTGTTGGTGTTTTTAACTTGTTTGAGCTTTTTCCGGTTTTCCGCAGTAGGGTTGGCTTTATAAAATCAGAAACTAGCTGAAAATCTTTTTTACAGCTTGAATCAAACCAAGCTTTTTCATTTGGTTTGGTAGTTTTAGCCCTACTCGGAATACAATTTCTCATACCCGAAAGAATTAAAGATTTGCTCATACTATCATGTTGGTTAGGTCTTCTTAAATTCATATTAAAAAAAATCTCTTCGATTGAAATTTAATAGGTAATTATTAGACTCTTTAACAATCTTGTCTTCTAATTTGATTCATATATAAAATAATAATTTACAATACGATAAAATCAAATACTAAACCACTCAACTAACTTCTGCAATGTGTAGTCGACCTACCACTTGCTCCGTATATAGGTATATGCAGTTTCCACAACAGATGCTTTTGTGACATAAAAAGTTAAGTAAAGTATCGGAACTTGACAGAAGAGAGTATGAGTTTTTTTCTCTTCAGAAAAGAAAACCCATTTTACAAAGAACTTTTTTATTCTGTCCATCGTCACGTATCTTTAAAAGACTGTGTTTTCCTGCATCGCAATCGATGTCTTTAAAGTTCATTGATAGTTTATTGATAGTTTATTGATAGTTTATTTTTTGATTTTCTTGTAAAGTTTTCCCTTAAAGAAATTTCATTTCAAAATAAAATGCAGATAAATCTCAATTGTCATTATCATCACGTATGTAGGCAGGTTAGGTACTCGATAACAAAAATGGACCTAAATAAATATTTTCATTTCGAATCGAACGTTTAGTTTCTCATTAGGAAAATAATATTTGATTAAGGAAACCAGTAATGCATGTCTGCCCTAAAACACAGAAAGTGATTTGTTTTTTCTTACTGATGGGGTCAAGAAGCTTAATGTTGATTTTAACAAACGAAAATGAAACAAATAAACACACTTGACATTTTTGGTCCGGCCCTTTTGTCAATAGTAGTTTCATTTTCATTATATTTAGTTCTGTGTGTTTGTTGGTACGTGCTGTTGGATCATGAAAAAAATCAATTTTTTTGTTTGTTTGACATGGTTAACCTATATTTGAAGATTAAACCTTTATTTTTCGGGGTAAGATTACCTTACCTGCGCAAGTATTTATTGATGTTATGAAGTTAATTGGGATAAATTATGGTGAAATATATTTCATCAGTAATGAGAAACTTTATAAGGAAATAATGCTTTGGAGAAAATTGTTCACAATGATATTTAAAGGTTATCTGAAAAAAATGTATTCATAAACACAAATAGGTATTTATTGTTACACAAAGAACTCTACATTTTGATAAGAAGTGTCAAGTTAGCTCAATTTTTTTTTTTGTAATATTTTTTAGTAAAGCCTTCTTTTTTCTCAAATTAATTCTTCCAGCCAATGATTCGTAGTTTTATCAAAATTTGTTTGTTTATGATAAACGTGTAGATTAAATATTTTTTTTAATATTATGTAAATTTATTTATCTTTATGTTAATAACATTTTATTGATTTACTTACTAAATTGATTTTGATTCAATTTCCCAAAATTTTAACTCACCTGAAACGAAATAAAAAAAATAAAGCATTAAACCAATTGAAGGAATTAATTAATATTATCAGAAATGCGCAGTAATATACATTTTGTTACAAGTACATGAACAAAAACACAATTCGAATAAAAAAAAAAAAAAAAAACTTAAAACAAGTAATTTATATTCATGTAAGAACCATATTAAAAATAAATGAAGTAGATACAGTACTGTATATAAAAATTGTAAAAAAAATAAAGATTAAGTAAATTAATAATTCAGATTTATATAAAAATATAACCATATACAAATAAATGAACCTAATTACAGCATTGTATATTAAAAAAATATAAAAATGAACATATATATGAACTTGAAACTAGAAATTAAGTTAAAGATATTGTAAAATATTGTAAAATGAAGTATGGAACCAATAAAATCTAAAATCTAAAAAATCTAAAAAAGATATTTATATGACATATCAATAAGTAAATTTTTTCAAAAAGAACTGAAGTAAGTAAATATTATTTTTCATCTTTACAAAAAAAAATTTGAAAAACCAGTAAGCCACAATGTCCCTCACGGCCTGATATATTCAAATACATCTATCTAAACCGACGGATTCGGATTCTAGAAACCCCAAAACGTGGAGATATGTAAAAATGTGGATGGAAAATTAAAAATGTACTGCCTATCTACATTTTTCAAAATAAATTAATGGTATGGAATCTTAAAGTAGTAGTAAAGTTGGCAAAGCAATTTTTAGGAGTCCGTATTCAATAGAATATGTTCTTGTTCATTGTACAGGATTTGACTATGGTTTAAAACCAGAATGTTGGTAATTTAGTGTTCGGTGTTCGATAACACGATAACACAATTATCTGAATTGTCCTTCAATTATAAAATAAATTGTTTGGCCAGCTATGTAATATGTAGCACCATCCAATTCTGGGAAACAGCAGTATTCTAATATGGAACACAGAGATCCTTTTCATCGACAAAATCATACTAATAAGCACCTCCGTACAGCGTGAAATTCACATCACATTGTCACTTTTTGTGGATGCACACATTGGTTTGTGCTGTTCAATAACGCAATTTTTCGATGAAATTCAGAAATTTCTTCAAGCTTTTGCATACTCGTATGTATTTAAATACAATTGGCCCAGTCGTTCAAATGTCAAATATGAACTAACCTATTATACCTATATAGTAGTTATGAGATGACATATGAATATCCCGATTAAAAAAACTGAAACGTTACCGTGAAAACTCAACGCAATATTTCCACATTTGATTATATAAATTAAATTCTTGAATTGCAAAATTTTAATGATTATGCACAGGAATTGAAAAATATCAATAGTATACCTGATCTCTACCAATTTCGAAAAATGTAAACATGTATGTACGAGTATATGTCCTTAGACCTCACATCAGGTTTTTGTTTTTTATCTTCAACTTCATATCAAACATTTACCCAATCTGACATCGGGGATAGTCTATATCACACCTCCAGCAACTCCCAGTTTTCTCCGCAAAAAATAAATAAAACAAAACAAACTAGTTTTAATTTGTCTTCTTTGCTACTGAACACTCAAGCAAATTAGTCCACTATAGCTCAATTAAAAAAAAATGCACTCATTGGAAAAATCAGACAAAAAAAGTATTTATCAGCTTTTGCTAGCTGGCAAATTAGCACTGGCCTCATTGCTTGCGCGCCAAGTCAAGTCTTATCAATCGAAAATCATCGATCGATCCAGCGCAACGCAGTGGTAGCTTAAGCTCAATCGCCACTATACCCAGGTTATAGCTTTCATTGGTCCAACTTTTACTCCACCAACTTTGGTTTGTATAGTTGCCACCGACCGACCGCTTGGGCGTAACGTGAAAATCGAATAACCAATCACCCAGATACTGATGGGCAAACAGGTGGCCACCTAAACTGTCAGCTATGGTATCGCATCCCGAAATCTGAGTATGACGCCAATTTACGATGAAATAATTTTCTACTTCAGCGATTTCCCATTATAGATATATGCCTGTCGTCATCGTTCTCTTCGAATTTATAAACATAATGTGAATTTGCTGTTGCAGTCAATGGTCCAGGTGGTGGCGGCGACCGACAGTGTGAATATCTGACATGGTTAAATGCTAATTGATACAAAACATTTACATTAGCTAGCGCTGATGATAGTCCCATAAACTTTCAGACATGGCATAAGATTTTTAAACATTTTTGATTCAAGACAATACGACTACAACGAATAAACGAAGAGAAAACCTCATCTTGACCCAATCAAAATGCGGTGGCATAATTCAGGAGCATGCTGTTAATAATAGTATGCATGTCATTTTAGATGATTTATCAATGTGTGGGCTGAAAGACCTTTTATTCGAAATCAAAAAGAATAGGTTAAGGAAACAAACAAACATGTATTATGCTTCAGCATATACATAAATAACCAAAAATTCAATAGATAACCTCTGATGTATTGGAAAAACTTAAAATTCTTATGAAAGAAGAAAGATCTTCAAGTTTGTCACATGACTTCGGCTCATAAGACATTCATTGAAATTGTTAAACTTTCCAGTTTGAAAATATTTTTATTGAGTAAGTTTATGGTAGCAAGACCTTAAAATGTCAGCAAGGTGGTGTTGAGAATAAACTTATAAATACAAATATTGATTTATACACGTTTTCTATTATGGAGTTATTGCAGAAATTACTTCTTGTCAAAAGTACCTACCTACTGAAGACATTTTTAAAGTTTATTGTTTTTATTGTTTTTTTGAAAAACAAATTTAAACAAAATTTTTTGTTCACAAAATTTTTGTGTGTTTAATTTAAAAAAAAAAGATCGAACTCTATATTTTTAATCCTCAGATATTAAGATATTTGTTGATACAAACATTTGAAAAACAATTTTCAAAACCGAAGGTGTTTTTATTTTTTACCGCTGCTCTTTTTTCAGCTTAAGCTACTTCAATATTAGCCCGCAAAACTAAATAGTTAGATAACTAAATTTAATAAAAACAAATATTTAACTATGAGGATCTCGGGGGACACTTCAAAAAAATAAGAA
Source organism: Meliscaeva auricollis (assembly GCA_948107695.1). Lineage (NCBI taxonomy): Eukaryota > Metazoa > Arthropoda > Insecta > Diptera > Syrphidae > Meliscaeva > Meliscaeva auricollis. The sequence goes on along the minus strand of OX403619.1, from coordinate 40,684,650 downwards.
GTGCAAGAACCTTGAGGTTTGGACCACTTTAACTTTTCAAAAGTGGTTCTCCTGTTTCACCCTATTTCTTCGTTTCCATACAAATATAGTCCTGCTGAACAGAAGACGCTCATACTCCACCTTGGAGGTCTCAGTGATACAATGTGACTCCGAATTAGCTTTAACTTAAAATTATCAATTCTGTTAATTTTGGTTTGTTGTATAGTACTTGTATGTTTAAGGCACTGCCTATCAAAAACCCGAATCTTTTTCATTTAAGATGAGGTAACGTTGAACCATACCGCGGGCACCCATAGACAATCATCAGCCTGATAAAGGCCATGTAGATAATCACCTTCACACTGTTGTCAAGCCGGCTGCTATGAAACAACCCTTTTGTCAGGGCAAAATCTTCTCTATTCCTGGCTTAAGAAGGAGTGTGTGAAGTTAGCCCCCCTTTTTTTGAAATCGTTATTTTTGAAAGTTGTTCCAGGTTGTTCCCGGTTTGTACCGGAATGTTCCAAATTTTTTTCGAAAAATATTCAAAAATGAGGGTTTTAGACCTAAAAAACCGTTTTTGACCTAGCCCCCCTTTTTTCGAAAATTGAATTTTTGAAAGTTGTTCCGGGTTGCAAAAGTTGTTCCTAACAATGTTCCAAATTTTTGGACCTCTAACTTCAATATTTCGAAAGTTATGGCCCAAAAACAAAAAAAATGTAGCCCCCCTTTTTTCGATTTTTTGAGTTTTTATATTTTTTTCTTGTTGAAAAAAGTGTTCTAAACATTGTTCCAAAAAATTAAGCTCGTAAAATTTGTATTTTTAAAGATACAATTTTCGAAAGGTTTTTTCAAAAACTGTAAAAAAAATATACTTTAAATTTTTTTTTTTCAAAAACTAGTTTCGAAAGCAAATATTTAATGACTCATACATGTTTTGAAAGCAGCCTATATTTTAACAATAACAATATAAGCTTAAAAAGTTTATAAATTTTCAAAAAATTTCATAAGCCCCCCTTTTTCAAAAACCAAAAATCCAAAACTTGTTCCAAGTGAAACTGTTAAATCCCTGTGACATAGCAAAGTTTGATCAAAATCTATTAAGAACTAGATGTTTAAAGTGACTTAAACGGTTTAAATAAACTTTAAGCTCACCTGGCCCCCCTTTTTGAAAAATTCAAAATCAAAAAATTGTAATATGTTTATTTTACGATTCCCTATAACATATTAAAATTCTATTTCTTTAAAATATTTTTTTAGTCCCTAAAATCTCAAAAAACTTACCCCAACCCCCCCAACCCCAAAACAAAAAAATTTTAAAATGTTCCAAATGCACAAATATTCAAACAAAATTGTTCCAAAATTTCATCAAAATATATTGGAAAATACAGATTTAAAGCCAAAAAAACAAATTTACGATATTAGAAAATAAGATCGTTTTTAAACCACATTTTTTTGAATTTCAAAAATCAAAAAATTGTTTCGCAACTGTCAAGGTACCGCTCAATCCGATCCATGTTAAAATTGCTAAAAAATTCATGTATGATTTTATTTTTGTTGATGTGCTCCCTGAGCCCCCATTTTACAAAAATTATGATTTAAATTTTTTTCTTAAAAACACTACAACCACTTTAAACAACCCTAAAGGTTTCATTCGGAAAAAATAAAAACTAAAGATTTTAAAAATAATAAACAAAGTCTACGATATTAAATAAAAATTCTTGTTCTGGCCTCCCCTTTTCGAATTTCAAAAATCCAAAACTTGTTCCAGGTTGTTCTAGGGGTCCTCTAATATGTTCCCGAAAATCGTTTCTTAATATTGATTTTTAGTATGAAAAAAATCAGAAAAATGCTCCCCCGGCCCCCCTTTGGACATATCCAAAATCCAAAAGTTGTTCCAAGTGCAAAACCACCCGAATCCAAATGTTCCAAGGTTTCATTCAAAAATATGGAAAATTGAACATTTAAAGCCGAAAAAAGACTTTGGGTGAAAAAATCCTGTTAATATTGTTCTGGCCCCCCCTTTTCGAATTTCAAAAATCCAAAACTTGTTCCAGGTTGTTCTAGGGGTCCTCTAAAATGTTCCCGAAAATCGTTTCTTAATATTGATTTTTAGTATGAAAAAAATCAGAAAAATGCTCCCCCGGCCCCCCTTTACATATCCAAAATCCAAAAGTTGTTCCAAGTGCAAAACCACCCGAATCCAAATGTTCCAAGGTTTCATTCAAAAATATTGAAAATTGAACATTTAAAGCCGAAAAAAGACTTTGGGTGAAAAAATCCTGTTAATATTGTTCTGGCCCCCCCTTTTCGAATTTCAAAAATCCAAAACTTGTTCCAGGTTGTTCTAGGGGTCCTCTAAAATGTTCCCGAAAATCGTTTCTTAATATTGATTTTTAGTATGAAAAAAATCAGAAAAATGCTCCCCCGGCCCCCCTTTGGACATATCCAAAATCCAAAAGTTGTTCCAAGTGCAAAACCACCCGAATCCAAATGTTCCAAGGTTTCATTCAAAAATATGGAAAATTGAACATTTAAAGCCGAAAAAAGACTTTGGGTGAAAAAATCCTGTTAATATTGTTCTGGCCCCCCCTTTTCGAATTTCAAAAATCCAAAACTTGTTCCAGGTTGTTCTAGGGGTCCTCTAAAATGTTCCCGAAAATCGTTTCTTAATATTGATTTTTAGTATGAAAAAAATCAGAAAAATGCTCCCCCGGCCCCCCTTTGGACATATCCAAAATCCAAAAGTTGTTCCAAGTGCAAAACCACCCGAATCCAAATGTTCCAAGGTTTCATTCAAAAATATGGAAAATTGAACATTTAAAGCCGAAAAAAGACTTTGGGTGAAAAAATCCTGTTAATATTGTTCTGGCCCCCCCTTTTCGAATTTCAAAAATCCAAAACTTGTTCCAGGTTGTTCTAGGGGTCCTCTAAAATGTTCCCGAAAATCGTTTCTTAATATTGATTTTTAGTATGAAAAAAATCAGAAAAATGCTCCCCCGGCCCCCCTTTACATATCCAAAATCCAAAAGTTGTTCCAAGTGCAAAACCACCCGAATCCAAATGTTCCAAGGTTTCATTCAAAAATATTGAAAATTGAACATTTAAAGCCGAAAAAAGACTTTGGGTGAAAAAATCCTGTTAATATTGTTCTGGCCCCCCCTTTTCGAATTTCAAAAATCCAAAACTTGTTCCAGGTTGTTCTAGGGGTCCTCTAAAATGTTCCCGAAAATCGTTTCTTAATATTGATTTTTAGTATGAAAAAAATCAGAAAAATGCTCCCCCGGCCCCCCTTTGGACATATCCAAAATCCAAAAGTTGTTCCAAGTGCAAAACCACCCGAATCCAAATGTTCCAAGGTTTCATTCAAAAATATGGAAAATTGAACATTTAAAGCCGAAAAAAGACTTTGGGTGAAAAAATCCTGTTAATATTGTTCTGGCCCCCCCTTTTCGAATTTCAAAAATCCAAAACTTGTTCCAGGTTGTTCTAGGGGTCCTCTAAAATGTTCCCGAAAATCGTTTCTTAATATTGATTTTTAGTATGAAAAAAATCAGAAAAATGCTCCCCCGGCCCCCCTTTGGACATATCCAAAATCCAAAAGTTGTTCCAAGTGCAAAACCACCCGAATCCAAATGTTCCAAGGTTTCATTCAAAAATATGGAAAATTGAACATTTAAAGCCGAAAAAAGACTTTGGGTGAAAAAATCCTGTTAATATTGTTCTGGCCCCCCCTTTTCGAATTTCAAAAATCCAAAACTTGTTCCAGGTTGTTCTAGGGGTCCTCTAAAATGTTCCCGAAAATCGTTTCTTAATATTGATTTTTAGTATGAAAAAAATCAGAAAAATGCTCCCCCGGCCCCCCTTTGGACATATCCAAAATCCAAAAGTTGTTCCAAGTGCAAAACCACCCGAATCCAAATGTTCCAAGGTTTCATTCAAAAATATTGAAAATTGAACATTTAAAGCCGAAAAAAGACTTTGGGTGAAAAAATCCTGTTAATATTGTTCTGGCCCCCCCTTTTCGAATTTCAAAAATCCAAAACTTGTTCCAGGTTGTTCTAGGGGTCCTCTAAAATGTTCCCGAAAATCGTTTCTTAATATTGATTTTTAGTATGAAAAAAATCAGAAAAATGCTCCCCCGGCCCCCCTTTGGACATATCCAAAATCCAAAAGTTGTTCCAAGTGCAAAACCACCCGAATCCAAATGTTCCAAGGTTTCATTCAAAAATATTGAAAATTGAACATTTAAAGCCGAAAAAAGACTTTGGGTGAAAAAATCCTGTTAATATTGTTCTGGCCCCCCCTTTTCGAATTTCAAAAATCCAAAACTTGTTCCAGGTTGTTCTAGGGGTCCTCTAAAATGTTCCCGAAAATCGTTTCTTAATATTGATTTTTAGTATGAAAAAAATCAGAAAAATGCTCCCCCGGCCCCCCTTTGGACATATCCAAAATCCAAAAGTTGTTCCAAGTGCAAAACCACCCGAATCCAAATGTTCCAAGGTTTCATTCAAAAATATTGAAAATTGAACATTTAAAGCCGAAAAAAGACTTTGGGTGAAAAAATCCTGTTAATATTGTTCTGGCCCCCCCTTTTCGAATTTCAAAAATCCAAAACTTGTTCCAGGTTGTTCTAGGGGTCCTCTAAAATGTTCCCGAAAATCGTTTCTTAATATTGATTTTTAGTATGAAAAAAATCAGAAAAATGCTCCCCCGGCCCCCCTTTGGACATATCCAAAATCCAAAAGTTGTTCCAAGTGCAAAACCACCCGAATCCAAATGTTCCAAGGTTTCATTCAAAAATATTGAAAATTGAACATTTAAAGCCGAAAAAAGACTTTGGGTGAAAAAATCCTGTTAATATTGTTCTGGCCCCCCCTTTTCGAATTTCAAAAATCAAAGAAAATTAATTTAAAAAGTATAATTTTTTGACTGAATAAGAGTAAACTTTTATTTTACCGGCGCGACGTTATTTTCAATTTTTTAGAAATTTGTTGTATGTCCAAAAGGGGGCCGGGGGAGCATTTTTCTGACAACCTGGAACAAGTTTTGGATTTTTGAAATTCGAAAAGGGGGGGCCAGAACAATATTAACAGGATTTTTTCACCCAAAGTCTTTTTTCGGCTTTAAATGTTCAATTTTCCATATTTTTGAATGAAACCTTGGAACATTTGGATTCGGGTGGTTTTGCACTTGGAACAACTTTTGGATTTTGGATATGTCCAAAGGGGGGCCGGGGGAGCATTTTTCTGATTTTTTTCATACTAAAAATCAATATTAAGAAACGATTTTCGGGAACATTTTAGAGGACCCCTAGAACAACCTGGAACAAGTTTTGAATTTTTGAAATTCGAAAAGGGGGGGCCAGAACAATATTAACAGGATTTTTTCACCCAAAGTCTTTTTTCGGCTTTAAATGTTCAAGTTTTAATATTTTTGAATGAAACCTTGGAACATTTGGATTCGGGTGGTTTTGCACTTGGAACAACTTTTGGATTTTGGATATGTCCAAAGGGGGGCCGGGGGAGCATTTTTCTGATTTTTTTCATACTAAAAATCAATATGAAGAAACGATTTTCGGGAACATTTTAGAGGACCCCTAGAACATCCTGGAACAAGTTTTGGATTTTTGAAATTCGAAAAGGGGCCCCCCCTTTTCAGAACAATATTAACAGGATTTTTTCACCCAAAGTCTTTTTTCGGCTTTAAATGTTCAATTTTCCATATTTTTGAATGAAACCTTGGAACATTTGGATTCGGGTGGTTTTGCACTTGGAACAACTTTTGGATTTTGGATATGTCCAAAGGGGGGCCGGGGGAGCATTTTTCTGATTTTTTTCATACTAAAAATCAATATTAAGAAACGATTTTCGGGAACATTTTAGAGGACCCCTAGAACAACCTGGAACAAGTTTTGGATTTTTGAAATTCGAAAAGGGGGGGCCAGAACAATATTAACAGGATTTTTTCACCCAAAGTCTTTTTTCGGCTTTAAATGTTCAATTTTCCATATTTTTGAATGAAACCTTGGAACATTTGGATTCGGGTGGTTTTGCACTTGGAACAACTTTTGGATTTTGGATATGTCCAAAGGGGGGCCGGGGGAGCATTTTTCTGATTTTTTTCATACTAAAAATCAATATTAAGAAACGATTTTCGGGAACATTTTAGAGGACCCCTAGAACAACCTGGAACAAGTTTTGGATTTTTGAAATTCGAAAAGGGGGGGCCAGAACAATATTAACAGGATTTTTTCACCCAAAGTCTTTTTTCGGCTTTAAATGTTCAAGTTTTAATATTTTTGAATGAAACCTTGGAACATTTGGATTCGGGTGGTTTTGCACTTGGAACAACTTTTGGATTTTGGATATGTCCAAAGGGGGGCCGGGGGAGCATTTTTCTGATTTTTTTCATACTAAAAATCAATATTAAGAAACGATTTTCGGGAACATTTTAGAGGACCCCTAGAACAACCTGGAACAAGTTTTGGATTTTTGAAATTCGAAAAGGGGGGGCCAGAACAATATTAACAGGATTTTTTCACCCAAAGTCTTTTTTCGGCTTTAAATGTTCAATTTTCAATATTTTTGAATGAAACCTTGGAACATTTGGATTCGGGTGGTTTTGCACTTGGAACAACTTTTGGATTTTGGATATGTCCAAAGGGGGGCCGGGGGAGCATTTTTCTGAATTTTTTCATACTAAAAATCAATATTAAGAAACGATTTTCGGGAACATTTTAGAGGACCCCTAGAACAACCTGGAACAAGTTTTGGATTTTTGAAATTCGAAAAGGGGGGGCCAGAACAATATTAACAGGATTTTTTCACCCAAAGTCTTTTTTCGGCTTTAAATGTTCAATTTGCCATATTTTTGGATGAAACCTTGGAACATTTGGATTCGGGTAGTTTTGCACTTGGAACAACTTTTGGATTTTGAATATGTCCAAAGGGGGGCCGGGGGAGCATTTTTCTGATTTTTTTCATACTAAAAATCAATATTAAGAAACGATTTTCGGGAACATTTTAGAGGACCCCTAGAACAACCTGGAACAAGTTTTGGATTTTTGAAATTCGAAAAGGGGGGGCCAGAACAATATTAACAGGATTTTTTCACCCAAAGTCTTTTTTCGGCTTTAAATGTTCAATTTGCCATATTTTTGGATGAAACCTTGGAACATTTGGATTCGGGTAGTTTTGCACTTGGAACAACTTTTGGATTTTGAATATGTCCAAAGGGGGGCCGGGGGAGCATTTTTCTGATTTTTTTCATACTAAAAATCAATATTAAGAAACGATTTTCGGGAACATTTTAGAGGACCCCTAGAACAACCTGGAACAAGTTTTGGATTTTTGAAATTCGAAAAGGGGGGGCCAGAACAATATTAACAGGATTTTTTCACCCAAAGTCTTTTTTCGGCTTTAAATGTTAAATTTTCAATATTTTTGAATGAAACCTTGGAACATTTGGATTCGGGTGGTTTTGCACTTGGAACAACTTTTGGATTTTGGATATGTCCAAAGGGGGGCCGGGGGAGCATTTTTCTGATTTTTTTCATACTAAAAATCAATATTAAGAAACGATTTTCGGGAACATTTTAGAGGACCCCTAGAACAACCTGGAACAAGTTTTGGATTTTTGAAATTCGAAAAGGGGGGGCCAGAACAATATTAACAGGATTTTTTCACCCAAAGTCTTTTTTCGGCTTTAAATGTTCAATTTTCAATATTTTTGAATGAAACCTTGGAACATTTGGATTCGGGTGGTTTTGCACTTGGAACAACTTTTGGATTTTGGATATGTCCAAAGGGGGGCCGGGGGAGCATTTTTCTGATTTTTTTCATACTAAAAATCAATATTAAGAAACGATTTTCGGGAACATTTTAGAGGACCCCTAGAACAACCTGGAACAAGTTTTGGATTTTTGAAATTCGAAAAGGGGGGGCCAGAACAATATTAACAGGATTTTTTCACCCAAAGTCTTTTTTCGGCTTTAAATGTTCAATTTTCAATATTTTTGAATGAAACCTTGGAACATTTGGATTCGGGTGGTTTTGCACTTGGAACAACTTTTGGATTTTGGATATGTCCAAAGGGGGGCCGGGGGAGCATTTTTCTGATTTTTTTCATACTAAAAATCAATATTAAGAAACGATTTTCGGGAACATTTTAGAGGACCCCTAGAACAACCTGGAACAAGTTTTGGATTTTTGAAATTCGAAAAGGGGGGGCCAGAACAATATTAACAGGATTTTTTCACCCAAAGTCTTTTTTCGGCTTTAAATGTTCAATTTTCAATATTTTTGAATGAAACCTTGGAACATTTGGATTCGGGTGGTTTTGCACTTGGAACAACTTTTGGATTTTGGATATGTCCAAAGGGGGGCCGGGGGAGCATTTTTCTGATTTTTTTCATACTAAAAATCAATATTAAGAAACGATTTTCGGGAACATTTTAGAGGACCCCTAGAACAACCTGGAACAAGTTTTGGATTTTTGAAATTCGAAAAGGGGGGGCCAGAACAATATTAACAGGATTTTTTCACCCAAAGTCTTTTTTCGGCTTTAAATGTTCAATTTTCCATATTTTTGAATGAAACCTTGGAACATTTGGATTCGGGTGGTTTTGCACTTGGAACAACTTTTGGATTTTGGATATGTCCAAAGGGGGGCCGGGGGAGCATTTTTCTGATTTTTTTTCATACTAAAAATCAATATTAAGAAACGATTTTCGGGAACATTTTAGAGGACCCCTAGAACAACCTGGAACAAGTTTTGGATTTTTGAAATTCGAAAAGGGGGGGCCAGAACAATATTAACAGGATTTTTTCACCCAAAGTCTTTTTTCGGCTTTAAATGTTCAATTTTCAATATTTTTGAATGAAACCTTGGAACATTTGGATTCGGGTGGTTTTGCACTTGGAACAACTTTTGGATTTTGAATATGTCCAAAGGGGGGCCGGGGGAGCATTTTTCTGATTTTTTTCATACTAAAAATCAATATTAAGAAACGATTTTCGGGAACATTTTAGAGGACCCCTAGAACAACCTGGAACAAGTTTTGGATTTTTGAAATTCGAAAAGGGGGGGCCAGAACAATATTAACAGGATTTTTTCACCCAAAGTCTTTTTTCGGCTTTAAATGTTCAATTTTCCATATTTTTGAATGAAACCTTGGAACATTTGGATTCGGGTGGTTTTGCACTTGGAACAACTTTTGGATTTTGGATATGTCCAAAGGGGGGCCGGGGGAGCATTTTTCTGATTTTTTTCATACTAAAAATCAATATTAAGAAACGATTTTCGGGAACATTTTAGAGGACCCCTAGAACAACCTGGAACAAGTTTTGGATTTTTGAAATTCGAAAAGGGGGGGCCAGAACAATATTAACAGGATTTTTTCACCCAAAGTCTTTTTTCGGCTTTAAATGTTCAATTTTCAATATTTTTGAATGAAACCTTGGAACATTTGGATTCGGGTGGTTTTGCACTTGGAACAACTTTTGGATTTTGGATATGTCCAAAGGGGGGCCGGGGGAGCATTTTTCTGATTTTTTTCATACTAAAAATCAATATTAAGAAACGATTTTCGGGAACATATTAGAGGACCCCTAGAACAACCTGGAACAAGTTTTGGATTTTTGAAATTCGAAAAGGGGAGGCCAGAACAAGAATTTTTATTTAATATCGTAGACTTTGTTTATTATTTTTAAAATCTTTAGTTTTTATTTTTTCCGAATGAAACCTTTAGGGTTGTTTAAAGTGGTTGTAGTGTTTTTAAGAAAAAAATTTAAATCATAATTTTTGTAAAATGTGGTTTAAAAACGATCTTATTTTCTAATATCGTAAATTTGTTTTTTTGGCTTTAAATCTGTATTTTCCAATATATTTTGATGAAATTTTGGAACAATTTTGTTTGAATATTTGTGCATTTGGAACATTTTAAAATTTTTTTGTTTTGGGGTTGGGGGGGTTGGGGTAAGTTTTTTGAGATTTTAGGGGCTAAAAAAATATTTTAAAGAAATAGAATTTTAATATGTTATAGGGAATCGTAAAATAAACATATTACAATTTTTTGATTTTGAATTTTTCAAAAAGGGGGGCCAGGTGAGCTTAAAGTTTATTTAAACCGTTTAAGTCACTTTAAACATCTAGTTCTTAATAGATTTTGATCAAACTTTGCTATGTCACAGGGATTTAACAGTTTCACTTGGAACAAGTTTTGGATTTTTGGTTTTTGAAAAAGGGGGGCTTATGAAATTTTTTGAAAATTTATAAACTTGAGGATTTTTTTTTTAAAGTGAGTTTTTAAGCTTATATTGTTATTGTTAAAATATAGGCTGCTTTCAAAACATGTATGAGTCATTAAATATTTGCTTTCGAAACTAGTTTTTGAAAAAAAAAAATTTAAAGTATATTTTTTTTACAGTTTTTGAAAAAACCTTTCGAAAATTGTATCTTTAAAAATACAAATTTTACGAGCTTAATTTTTTGGAACAATGTTTAGAACACTTTTTTCAACAAGAAAAAAATATAAAAACTCAAAAAATCGAAAAAAGGGGGGCTACATTTTTTTTGTTTTTGGGCCATAACTTTCGAAATATTGAAGTTAGAGGTCCAAAAATTTGGAACATTGTTAGGAACAACTTTTGCAACCCGGAACAACTTTCAAAAATTCAATTTTCGAAAAAAGGGGGGCTAGGTCAAAAACGGTTTTTTAGGTCTAAAACCCTCATTTTTGAATATTTTTCGAAAAAAATTTGGAACATTCCGGTACAAACCGGGAACAACCTGGAACAACTTTCAAAAATAACGATTTCAAAAAAAGGGGGGCTAACTTCACACACTCCTTAAGAAGCATTGTATATGTTTGTGGTGATCATATGCATTCTATGCTACACGAAAGTTATCTAGTTCGTGGCGTAATGACAACAGCCTTGATTTGAAATCGAGAGGTTACGGCTTCAATCTGCGGTTTTACACTAAACTATTTTTTTTATTTAGTCGTTCGCATAAATTGTTTCACCGAAACGAATCTAAGAGTTTGCTGCAAACAAAGTTGAAGTTGAAAAATTACTGTTCAACAAACGAAAATTCGTTCTCCCATATAGTTTATATGCATTCTACGCCAATCAAAAATTATACAGTCAATGGTGGAACGAAAATATATTGGCTTGGTTAAATCACAGGTGTTTCGATAAACTTTTTGTATTTTTTTAACGTTCGCAAGAAGTGTTTAACCCAAACCAATTGATCATCTGTAAACAGAGCCAACAAATTGTGCAGCAAACGAAAAAGTCGTTTGGGCAATTTTTTCGTTTGCCGCAATCGATTTGTTCTCGCTGTGATACATAATGTATGTCTATCGAAATACAAATACTGATCATGACAGATGCCAAGGTATTTTTCTACACTTCTACTCGCCAGTAGGCTGTCCAATGGCCAGTGTTCATATGGTTCATCGATCAACAGCTTGCGCCAGTTCTTTTTCGTATTAATTTTGACCCTAGCCAAAGAGGATTTTAACAGAATTGTTTCTGATTTCTGAAAGTTGATTTTTAACTTCCAGTCATCAAAATAACGCTGAATTGCGTTGCAGTCAATCTGCAGAAGTATGTGCTCTATTAGATCATCAAAATACTCATTTATCTGAGATAGACTACCTATCAGATCGCTGCGCTGCGCTGGCGTAAATGCTGAAGAAAATCGGTGAGTTCACTGCTCCCAGCTGAAGACAATTTTTAATATCAAAAATGTTCTGTAGAAGTTACATTATAAAGCATAATAATAAAGTTTGCGTATGCCATGACTGAAGATACAGCAGACCCTCTAACCATACGGTGTCAAAAGCTTTCTTCAAGTCAACCAGTGCACCCGTTCATTGATTTTAAGATTTGCTCCATTGGACGTCAAAAACGAGATTAGGCGCATATGAATTTTGTCATGGCTCGCCTTATGCCTGAACTGGTAATTTGGTATGATATTGTTGACAGTGGTCTATTGACAACCTTTGAAAATACTTTGCTGATACTTGAAGGAAGACCTTTATGCCGGAGACTCATTGGATAATATGTATTATTTAGCGCGTTGTTAAATATTTTGGTATTAATGTCAAGAAAGCTTAGATGCCCAACTTTATCAAACGCCTTTGACAATGATCTTGCTTTCTACAAAACGATGTAAAAATTTGTTCCACTGCTCGATGAGATATGTCATCAGACCACCAGAGGACCAATATTTTATTTTCAGCAATATTTCTAACTGCAATATCAGTAGATATAAAACCAACTCACCCACTCTTAATCAACGTAATAAATATAAAATTTCCATAACGTAGAAAATGTACTGGTTAGGTGCTTGTGTCAAATACAAAATGGCACTTAACGTGATAAACTCAAAACCTTACCTTGTCATTAAAAAATGTCAGCATTTAATCTCATATAAAGCATTCCTTTAAAAATTTTTAATGAATAATTTATGTTTAAAAATCAATATCTTAGATAAGGTATAACGAAGTGGCAATGTCGGTCGCTTAGCTTTTATAAATTTGTTTTATGCAATCCATATGCTCGCTGTCTCTAATTAAAAACTGTCAAGCCCATTCTGTAATCTCTAATTAATTTATGGCTGCTGGAATATTTTGTGTAAACAATTTTTAAGTTAGTGCATGCGGTATTTAAATTACAATTAACAGTCTTGTCGAGGAAATCTATTCGGTTAAATTTGAGTGGCATTCCTGATACTTCTCAGAAGCGATTTGTCTTCCGTTTTGTTTTTTATTTTTTGATTCCTTTTAAAATTTTAATTTAAAGGAATTTATTTGACAGATAAAATGATTTTTTTATTGAAAAATATTCCACCAATTATAGCTTCACTGCATAGCGACATACCAACACGAACAAAACAACACATTCATGATCGGCAATCTTAAAGGAAATCATAAGAATCGCTTACATAAATCTGAGAATGCTTTCCCGAGGGCCGACACTATATCTCTTAAAAATAATAACAACAAATATACAGCACATGTGGGCTTGAAAGCAAAAACTTGTGAATTATTAATACCTATCTAATTATAGGTATTCTCAAAGTAGAAGTGACCATTTTTTGCCATTTTTAAAGAATTGATTTTTTTTGGGACACTAAAAAGTATCTTTCAACAAAAAAAAATTTAAACTTTATCTGCATCTACCTGCAAGGAAAAAATATGCTGGCAATTAAATTTACCCGAAAGGAAGTAAGAATATAATCTAACGTGAAATCTTTGGAACCGAAACAAGGTGGACAACCTTTGTCTTCTAATCGAGTTTGAAACCGAAAGCGTCTGTTTAACGCACCTTGATGCTGGTTTTACCTCTTTTCGATGGACCTTCACATAAATTATTCAAAAGGACCAATATATATTTTTTTTTTTCTCATGTTATTGGTAAGCAGAGTCGGATTTACCATCAGGATGACCTTTACTTTCTGAATGGAAGGTTACTCTCCGCCCTCGCATTTTTTTTTTATGGAAAACGTTGTTTAAGCTCGTTATAATTTCAAATTTGCTTTTCTAAGTATTTGAAGACACTTGTACGCTACCAAACTAACTGCACCCATTTTTTAGAAACCCTCAATAAATGCACCCCTGTTTGGAACTGGCATTTTTGTTTTTTTTTACTTTATTGACTGCGAAGAAGTTTGGGAAGTCCTCCTTGTTCTCTTTGGCGGTTGACATGCGACGAGTGATAAATCTTGAGGGTTTTTACCCCAACTTTTTTGCATTTAAGTTTTTTTAACACGCAAATGTCTGGTCTGGTTATTATTATTTTCTTTTGATTTCCACCCTTAAATGTTTTATTTAAGGCGTTTTTTTAAGCAATTTCGGAAGGAAATTAAATTAGATTACTTTCTTTGCAGTTTTACCCTTCGATGTTTTTTTTTTATCTACTACACAATATATTTCCCAACAAGAATAGGGATTGATTCTTTACACCAGGTTATAAATGAGCTAATCATTCAAGGGAACATTGTCGTGTGGGTTGAAATTACAATTCTTAAAACGCATTTTAAAAAGAACTGTTTTCCGCTAGGTCTGCTATGAAGGAGACTTGAGGATTAATACCGAGGAGGATAAAGACTACACAAAAATGACTTAAATTTTTATGAAATCAGTTGCACGAATATGAGCTTCCAATATTTTAGTTCATTCACGGAAAATATTTTTCTTCAGCATTTCGACACTGACGTATTTTTTACTTCGGCGCTTGCTCTTGAATTTGCATCTTGGAGATTCGGCAGTCATATATCGTCGCGTTCTATGAGACGGTGTCGAGTCTTATTGAAATCCGCCTACGAGCAAAACGTTTACATGCCTAGGACGACGTTAAAGCAGCTTCCCGGACGTTCTTCCGATGATGTGGTTTATTGAATTTAACGAAAGACTAGATAAAACCGATTGGAGAGCCCTCATTGGCGGTCATTGCTGACCTATTAGAACATATGCTGCATAATGATTTATGGTGGCTTGGTTGTAAACATAATCATTTTTTTAGTTAAGAATTGCTCAGTTTTCTTGAAGAACACAATGTTTAGAAATTAATCACGTTAGCGCGACATGTTACACATTATGGAACTTCTGAGGATCAAAATCAAGTCAAAAGGTTGTCGCATCGAGCTGAAACTCATAAATTCTGAATCTGTGGTACGCATATTTTGTCTGGGAATGAATACAAAATATTTTGACAAAAAAAAAAATTCTTACCTATAGAACCTATAACACTTCATTTGACTATTTGACCATGTAGTGTTAACTTGGCAAACCAACTCAATCAATAAAGTAGAAAATTAGTGCAACTATTGTTTCGTTTTTTCCAAATGCTCAGTTTCAAGATAAATTATAATTTCTTTAAGAACTGACACAAATTTGATTCGCATACCTACATTTGTATATCGAATTCATAAGCCAAAAATATACAATAAAATAACAGTTCGTATCAAATTCAAATATACGCATACTAATTCAGGTTGATCTTTAGAGTTTTTGTGGCAATAACATAAAGTTCAATGAACACTTTCTGCAAAAATATATGTGTCACTAACTGTATCCGACAACATCAATCCAATCCAAAGTCCATAGATCTCTCGAGCCATATATAATACTGAGCAGAAGATCATATCCTCATCACAATTCGTTCCATGAGATATTATTGTATCATTTGCTGCGCTGCGCAAACAACAGTGTATAGTAGCTGTATCTATTTTAAAATTTTAATTTTTCCATACGAAAGAATGAATTATTATGCGCATAATCATGATGTTGAACATAAATGTATGCCTTTGAATTGAAACCATATTTTGGCGCCATCCAGTTGGTTTTCTATAACGGCTTCAGCCAGTACAACACTCACAACCCCATGGGTAGAAAACGAAAAGAATCCAAAGTTAGAAGCTAAAGAGTTTTCTGCAGTTGGTGCACGTTGAGTGCCTTGCAGGAGGATGATACGAGCTCCTAGATGCTGCGCGGGGGCATCAATATATTCAGTTGAAGCGGTTTTGTCGGTGCGGTTGAGGATTTGTTTTCGTATTTTTTTATTTTGAATTTGTATTTGGGAAATTGTAAAAACAGGAAAAGATTTTACAAATGTGTGCAGTCTTTTTCGTCAGGTATAGATCAAAGAATGTTAGAATGCTGATGCGTTTAGAAAGAGATCTATTTGCTCAGTGCCGCTACCATGGCTTCGATTTGGTGGTGGTGTTGAAAAAAAAACGCACGTGTGCTGCTTTAAAGCCTTTTACATGCCGGAAATGTTATTTTGGTCTGCAAAGATAATATGTTATCCGAAATGTATTGTTGATGTTTTCATGAGCTGTCCGGTGATGAAGCATTGGTTACCGGGAAATTCCTTGTTATCGTTTCGTTAAAGAAAACATTAGGAATATTTGATTATACAAATATGGAAAACAGATTTGGCATTTTGTCCCGTTTCTGAGTTAATCACAAATCACCGTAACAAAACTTGTTCAGTTCCTTCAAGAAAATTTTAAAATTGAAGAAGGGAAACAGTTTGATTATTGTTTTTAATTAAAAAATAAAATGTTTAGGTACATGAGAAAATGATGAAGCGTGTCCGCCAAATCAATTGAAAAAGATGCTGAAGTCTTAAATGCATTTTTATAGAAATAAACTTATCAAATTTTAGGTTTTTCTTTTAGTGGACGTTATTCATATTCCATTTAAAAATTTGCAGAAAAGTAAAATGCATTAAATTATTTTATGCTTCTTCGGCCCAAATTTCTCTACTTGTCATGAAAATATATTCTCGCAGCATATAATATGGACCTTAAAGTTTTTTTTTAAAACGAATAAAAATTATGAAATAAACGTCTATGCCAAAAACACACGTACTTGCTCTTAGGATAAAAGTTTCTGTCGACGTTAAAGCTTCTTTATAAAGTTTTTAAAAAAATAATAAAATTTTATAAGAAATAAAAAAATATAAAATTCACTACTAAAATGATATAAACAACTTCTTAAGCTCCAGACAAAGTATGCCATTTAATTTGATTAAAAAAGTTAAATTTTTAGAAAACAAAATTTGATAATCGTTAGAGCCGTTTAAAAAAAAAATACTTAATATTTAATATTTTATTTAAAAACAAAGTTGGTATGCTATCCTTAAGATAATATAATTCCACATCTGTAACCAAAGTTTCAAAACAATATAGTGATTCGTTTTCGAAAAATTGATTTTTTAAAAATCCAAAAAATATTTTTTTTGAAAATTTTTACATCAAATAATATTAAAATTGTTAAGGAGCTTCTGTATAAAAAATTCAACAAAAATGGTTCAGTCGTTTAAGTGAAAATCAAAAATGAAAAAAAAAAAAAACGGTTTTATGGGAGGGACCTACCGTTAGTAGAATTTTTACAAACATTACATTTAATTCAAAAGTATGACCCTACTAACAAAACCAGACACAAAAATTTTAATAAAAATCGTTAGAACAGTTTTCTTAAAAAAGTTTACTTTTCCTTTATGCTTATATGACAGCGACAGGTACCGTTAGTTTTGGTCTTAAAAAAAATTTCAATTTCTCCTCCAGTTAATCACCAAAGACTCTTAACCATCAAGTTACCACCAAGTTTCAAGAAAATCGGTTTATTGTTATAGGCTGTAGCTCGAGGTATACACAGACAGACAGACAGATAGACAGACAGAATTGCGAGACCCACTTTTTTCGCATTCTCTATTATCGTAATGACATGTCTGATTGTTATCTCCAGTTCGATTTTTTTTACGAATCCTAAACTTGCCCTATAGTACCTTTAACGCAAGTAAAAAGGATTTGGTTGAGATATCTTCTGACGCGGCATCTCTCTCGCAAATACCCTACGTTCGTAAGTTCGTGACACTTTATTTGTTCGTTCACCGTATCTCGAGAACAAATTAAAATATCAACTTGCGAACATATTTAAGTTTCAAAAAAAACTAATAAGATTTTTTTCACTGCTGCAATTTAAAAAAAAAATTGTTAAATGACTTTCGTCTCAACTTACTTGAGAACAAATAATGATATCGAGTATCGACTTAGGGTTAATTGTATTTTGTACTCCAGGCGAAATAAAAAGTTGATAAGAATTTCAAAAAAAAATCGAAGGACAGTTTTATTATTATATTAATAACGTTTAGTAGTTAAAAGATGATTTTTTGATCAAATATCTTAAAAATGGGTAAAGGATTTACTCATGACTATTTTAATTCTACACATATGTAAGGCCATTATTAAGAAGATTTTGAATAAAATTCAAAAATCTTCAAAATATACCCAAAAAAAATTCTTCTATACCTAGTGCTTTTCGTAAGAAAATAATTATAACTATACCAAAGTTTTTATACAGAAATGCTAAGCTCGGCACAATTGAGAAACGGTAGTACGTGTGACAACCCCCTCCCTCCTTTCTCATCATTCAATGATTCGGGAAATCTACATAGAATGCACCATTTATAAATTTGAGCAAAATTAAGACTGTAGTACTAAATAGTAAACTTGTTAAGTCCAAAATTGGACCGAGCTATGTATGCTAGAAGACATTGATGTAGCTAATCGTCCCTTTTCTGCGTGAACCACATATCAAATTTTGTTTAGTTTTTTTAAGAAATTTTAGTTTTTGATTAGAGATGTTTGAGAAATTGTATTTCCTCATTCGGCTGTTTTGGAAACAAGTTTTTCTCGAAATCGACTAATTGGATTGAATAAAAGTAAATTGAATTAACTGTAAAACATAATAGTTGAGGTTATTTCACCATTTATTATTTTTTCAATTTCATTACTCATAGTTTTCCAGCGATGTCTAATGTTAAGCAAAATCTTTTAAGAAAATGTAGTTACGAGGTTTACGCAGAAACAGGGCGTAATGTAGTTTGATGAAAAGTAGGCCTCCATATCTTCGGTCTTAAATTTTAAAGAGGGTGATTTTTCTTAAATCCAGTCATAAAATATTTGTAAGATTTGAATGTCAGACATAATCATTTAACCTTTCATATCTCCTAAAAAAATTAACTCATAATTTATTGTTTCTTCAATCGTCCTTTTCATCCAAACAAAATTATGTTTGTTATCTTAACGTTTCCAAAGTCAAAAATTCTGTTCGTACAAACACCATTAAAATTTCTCAGCGATTGCTTCGGCCATATGTTATAAAATAAAAACGAATGCCAACCCCATTCCAAAAGTGTTTTGCATTCATATACAAAGCAAAGCAGAATCATTTTTTTTTATCCTCCATATGCAGTATAAAAAAAAAATCGTCTCCAACTGCAATTGGGATCGTATTTGGAAGATATAAAGTGCTGTGCAAAAGAATTTGGTTGAATTGTATTTTAAAAATAAATACTTTGTTGGTATTATAAAAGTTAATGGATTGTAACTTTTACCTTATGATTGCTTTCCAAATGCGGAATATAATGTTAGGAATAACGCAGAACTCATTACAAGTTTTAAGAACCCTACACTTTTGCAGTACTAAAAACTTTGAAAATATTTTAAGAATAATTTCCGACACAGCACTTTAATATACACAACATATTACTATGTTCTCTCAATAAAAAAAAAAAAACTAAAGCAGATTTTCTTATTGCTCAACACACCAAATCCCATAAAGAAATCGGATCTAGAAAAATCTGCCTCTGGAGATTTATAAAAAAAAAATCATTATCTTTATGGGCTTTAATAAATTCCCATCGAAATTTATTGATAGCAAGTTCAGATATAGGGGTCTTTACCACCTTACCCTCAAACGTGAATGAATATGAATTGGATCAACAATAAGGGTTCTTAAATGGCTTGACATGTTAATAAGATTTTTCTGAGTTGAGTCTGAAACTGAGTCTGAATTGAAACCCTTCTCAGTCTTCACCCTCATTGATTACTATTGTTGCTTTGCTGTGTTCAAGTGCCAATGTTGCTGACAGCTAGTGAGGGTGTGTTCAGTGTTTGTTTGTGTGCTGCATATGACGTCAAATAATATTCTACTTGTCAAGGACATTAATTATGATATTTTCATCGATGAAGTATGAAGTTAATTCCTTGTGCCTCTTTATCTTGGGGTAGGTTTTTGTTTTGTTTAGAAAGTTTTACTGAACCTGAGGGTATCGAATGTTGATGGGTAATTTAATATGCCCTTCGCCTTTTGCCTTATTCAATGGATTAGAATGTTTTCGAGAAAACTTTGTTGTTGTTAAGTGAGCCGTATACATATATAAACCTAATTGCTTACAATTAGCTTACGTATTTATGTAAATATAGAAAAGGGAACATTCTTCTTCGATTTAAGTTTAGAAAGGAATTTCTATCCCAATTGAAACTATTTATAGGAGTCACAGTGTTGATGATCGCCGAATTAGACACCCAGCATTCAAATGGACAAATGACTTTTTTGAAGTCAAAAATAGCTACACACATTAGCGGCTCGTGACATCCTGAAGACGATCGAGGGAAAAAAGACGCTATAAGAGTGGAAAAACATTCGTGGAATGCGTACAAATAAACAATTCCGTGTGTCTTTCAACTTTGCACGCTCACTCATCGTCATGCTATGTGCGTTGCGACGCGTTGCACCGCACCGCACCAGCCGTGCATTGCAAACAGAATGCGTAAAAGGATTGCTTTTTGAGAGGCGACTAGAGCTATATGGCAATGGCAAATATCCAAATCAGAGAATGTGACATCCATATGCTGAATTGCTGAGTGGAGTGCATGCTACTCGTCCTAGTCCTACTATTATAGGTTCAGGAACATCACAAACAAATATTATCTATTTGAAGAGAAGGCCATTACGCGAATGTTGACAGACCGTGGCATGGTTGATTGCTGTATACAATCGTTAATGGAAGTGACATGACATAATGGACGAGTGAAATGATGACTTTATGACGTTGACGATCCTTTGGAGTCAAACTAAATGGGCGAACCGGAACTCAACTCTCAACTATAATGAGGAATTTTGGAAAAAAAACATTGTTAGGAGCATGTGTGGTACATTCTGGCAAAAGGATGATTTTTCTTTATTATTATTTGAGATTTAATGAAGTTCTCACACCATTACCTTGACATCATCTGATACATGACATGTGATTCATACACTGAACGAAAAGTATTTTTTTCATGTCTAGACAGTTTTGTATTCGTTATTGAAAAGTTTTTTTTTGATTTCGACAAATTGGAAGTTATTGTAAATAATTTGATTTGTCGAAGTGAAAGATTTTGACGTATCTCCATGTTTTGAGATGTGTGTGCTATTTGTTGCTAAAGGACTTTTGCCTCAAATGTCTAGAGAACAAATATCTAACTATCTTGACTTCGGGCTAGTTTTGCTTTACAGTTTACACCTTATGGCGGTATAAAAAACTGATAACAATAAAAAAGGTTTTTTTCAAATTTTGTTAAAAAAATTGTTTTTGATCAAATATCTTGAGAACTGGTAATGATATTTAGGTACTCCAGACAATTTTTATTCTACACATAATATTTGTCTGATCAATTTGTACAAATAATAAAAAAAAAAAATCGTATGGAAGGATTTTTTTAAAGAAAAAAACTACAAGAAATATCTCAGGAATCAAAAAAGATACCTACCAGTTTTGGGTGAATGTTGTTCTTCATATAAAGTCGTAATTACAAATTGAAAAGGTTATAAAGAAGATCCAATCGAGAATAGTTAACAACTGATAAGGCTAGTAACAAATAATTAACTAAAAACTATTAAAAACTGCTCAAAACTGAAGACTTGGTTTTTGAAATTTGCAAATTTTGATATTCACGAACCAAGTCTTCAGTTTCCGCGGGTAAGATTGGGAAGTTACCAGTGTAGGTCACACCCAGACTCTTTTTTGTTACAGTAAAGTCTAAAAAAATGAAAACAAGTTTTGTGAACATCATTTCAAATATATTTTACATTTTAAGAATTTCTATGTTTGGAATATCTAGATATATCTTTTTTCCATTTAACTATTAGAGATTCATTCAAAAACTTTGCGGGTTATAATCTTAATATTCTCTATTTAAAAAGCGGTTATAAAGAGAACAAATTTATATGGGACTGATAATTCAAAGGACATTCAGGAAAATGACCAAAATCGAAAAAAACCGATAGGTTAATATCTTATTTTATTTTAACGTTGAAACAACTGATGTTCATGGAGAAATTGTAAGTTTTTTGTATTCAATTAAAATAAAAGTTGTGTCAAGTTTGCAATATAGTGCAATATATTTTATATGATACATAATATTGCAGTGTTTTCATGGGAATTTCATCCACTGTATCTCTGAAACTAGAGCTGATATACAACCTCTACGGCACCAAAAAATTTGTTGGCTTGTGTTATATTATGTTGAGTAAGTTCTTTAAAATTGAGCCGAATCAGCTTAATAGTTTAATTTTTTTTCCAGACTAACCGAAACACAGTTTTTAAAAACCAATTAAAATCAAATTGTGCGTGGTAGAATTTTTCTGAAACCAAATTTATATTCAGAAAAGTGAAATAGTAATATTTAAAAAAAAAAAAACTTCAACGGCTGATTTCTTGATAAAGTTCTAGCTCTTAAAACTCGGTTTAAGAAAAATTAAAACTCAAATTGTTTCATTTTTATTTTTTTTTTCTTCGGAAAAACTGAGAGCTAAAAATAATAGTTTTAAGGCCAAAGTGCGACATGTGCGACACGATTTTTCGCTTTGTCGTGTCGCACTGTCGCACTTTGGTTTAGGAAAGCCTTTAAACTGATTTTAGAACTTTGTCAAGAAATTGGCCGTAAGGATAACAAAAAGGAATTTAGTCCAGTGTTATCAGAATGACTAAAATATATAGAAAATTTGTACATACCGGTTTTTCCATGAGTTTTCCAGATATAAGTCTAGAGACTAATACTCTCGTGGAATGAAAACTAAATGCGTTTGACACCATATTATGGGTCATTCGACGCACATTGTGAGGATGGGAAAATACTTCGCATTTACCAATCGAACAATTTGAACTCGGAATGTAAGCTGTGGAATCCAAAGTAAAACTTTTCACGCAGATGATATATCATGAACATTCAATTTCCGCCTGAACTCACCACTAGAGTTTTGATAGCATTTAATAAAACAATAATTCGTCGGCTAAATGCCAAGACTTTTTTTGACCAATTTGTATTGGAATTCAATTTTAGATAAAAAAAAAAACATAAATCATTCGAAATTTGATATGATTTCCTGAAGTTCACTTATAGTGAACGGTATGTCTGTTTTAAAGTCTATAGTTTTAACCTGATTGAAATGCACATGAACAAATTGTTAGTATACAATTATGTCAGTGGAACATGAAATTTTTTACTCAAATCATTGAAACGATTTGTTTCGTTTTGTTTGAAATAGCATCAGAGCTTACACGAACATTGAATAAGTAACATGAACATAAATAAAAGCATTTTTAATACAATTCTTATTACAAAATATTCTTTGTATTATTTACCATTGCTAAGTGTCAACGCTTGCTATAAACTCTTCGATAGACGGTTTCTTTCTAAAATTTGAAATATAAAGTTATATCAGAATTCTAATAATTTTTTTAATAAAACATAGGGTCCGAATCTTTAATGGTGTGATTTTTTTTTTCAAAAAGCTAATATTTTTATTTTTGGTAATTTAAGATTGTGGTACTTACTCGTACTACTTAAATTGTTTTTTCTCAGTGTTAAAGCTATTAATATTTGTAGTATTTCTCTTATATTACCTTATGAGTTTATGCCTGAGTCAGGACCGAAACAAAGGCATACCAAGGACAACATATTGGTATATATGTACATACCTGGGTTGGGCTCTTAATATCCAGGGGCTGTTTGCTAAATTTATATTCGTTTTTGTTCTATACTCTACTTGATGTCAGTGACGTGCAACAACTTACCAGCAGCTTTGAAAAGAAACAAGGGAGTTTCAAGTGCCTCATATGACTACGGGGCAAAATATTTGTCTTCTTCTGGTTTTGATGGCTAAATGTATTACTTTAGCAAAGGACATTTCATGAAAAACACAACAAAAATGCACAGTGTTGTCCATTACAAAAAAAAAACATATTGAAGTGATATATCTTTCTTAGCGCCAATGTGACTTGGCCAATGTTAAAAGTAGCACGACATTTTCTTAATGAATGGCTTCTTGGGTAGAGTCGTGTTTGTATTTGGCATGCAAGTGTGCACTTCTATAACCGGAGCCGAGGTGTGAGTGGAACTTTATGTGATTTTAATAAAAACAAAAGAAAAACATTGCGGGAGCGTCTTTACGGTTATCTCTTTTTAATTCAAATGGTAAAGGTGCAATTTGCAGTTGACATGACACAACAAATGTTAAAAAAAAATACAAGGCTCCGTCGCACGCACTTGTTCTTGTAGTTTAAGCTGCTCAATTTTGTGAAAAAAACACGAGTTTTTTTAATTCTTCCTCTAGACTATGGTGCAATCTTAAAACAGTTTTTTTTTTGTTGGGTCATGGACACCCTAACATCTATGAATTTATGATCAAAATAACCGTTTGCAATTAACGAACGACTTGTCTAAATACCAGGGTTGTTTAAGATCATCGAAAATTATTTTCCAGCTAGACTGCAAACCAGTGAGCTGGTGGATAAAAACAAGGCTATGAAAAGTCAAATTTTGGAACAACTACAAAGGTTTTTAATCTCCCTCAGCTTGAAAGGTTAATGAAAATGCATAGGCTTGACTCTTACGGCGAGCTAACAAAGATAAGAAGTATGAAAGTAAAAAGAGTTCAGCGAAACCATTACAGTGGCCTTTTCGAAACTAAAAAGACTAATTTTTTTAAGTCTTTTAACTTACAAAAGTACTTTAACTGCTAAGCTACAGTCAGCAGTAAAAACTAAAATACTGATTGTACAGTAATTTGACTAAAAGTTTATTTATTGCAGTACTTTTTGACTTTTTTTAGTCACACAAAAGTACAAGAAACTTTCTAATAAAACACTATTTTATTACTGAATGCTAATTGCTCATTTTGCAGTTAAGTTACTAAGTAGCAGTACTAGCTTGCAGTAAAAATTAAAGTTAATTAACTGCGACTGAATTGACTGCATAGTCAATTGATTGTAGTCTTTGGAGCTCTGCCTGGGACAACGTTTGCCAAGACTTACTGAAATATCCTAACCATTCCATATTTTTGAGGCAATTCAAAATTAGAGGGGCGCTAAGAGCTCTTAAATTACTCGATTTGCTTCAAAAAGGTGAGAAATGTTTTCTTAAAAAAGAGTAATCAAATAATTGCAGTTTTAACTAAATAAACAGTGATGCTATTCTAATTTTACAAAAAAATTGTTTTTTAAACGAACTTAAGAAATCCAGTACAACTTCTCCAAATCTGAATGAGTGACTGTGGTGTTTCATTGTCGCTCAGCAATTACCTTATAATTATTCCAAAGAGGTACAAACAACGATGACTTAAGCCTTTTTAAGTGTTACAGACTGTATCTATATATATTATGTGCTTATCATATTCGACCATTAGTTCATAACTACCATATTTGAAAGCCACGATTTTCAACTAGCAATCTCTCTATCGTACATTGACACTTTATGATAATAATTGCATTCCTTTTCATTATACATAATAGAAGCTCAAGCAATACACCATCACAACGAACGTTTTCATCTAAAGAAATATTATTAAAATTTAACGCTTCATACCCACTCGACAACCGGATGGATGCATTTTATCACTACACCATTTATATGAATGAGATTTATAACTGCAAGTATAGTCGCCACCGCCGCGCCGAGCCGGCTTATTTTTCTGTTTTCAGAGATTACACCAGGGGTTTGCTTGCCATTGGCATTAGTTAAACTCTGTCTGGGAACCTTTCCCAGTGCATATGCATCGATAAAGGGGGAGACTTCGACGAAGACGACAACGATGACTACGACTACGACTACACCATACGAGGAACAGCAAAAAAAAAAAACATTACTTAAATTTTTATGATGGAACTTTAATCACGCACTTGGAATAGGGAGATAAATCCATTGTGCACAGGCCTTAGCATCTGTTTCGGTTGTAGTACTGCCTGCTCTAGCACCATCAACAAAAGCGCATGTTCATCAAGTGCTCTTTTTTTTAAACAAGCATTTTAATGCACATATCGCCTAAACAAATAAAAAGTTAAACACAAAATAATCAACAAGAAAATGTACAAACTATTTAAAAACATTTTGTTTCTCTTTTTTTCTCAGATTTCTTTTGTGTGCAATAAATAAGTATACAGCTGTTGCTACCCAGGCGCGGTTTAAGATTTTCGATTAGGGGGTAGTCATGGCCATCTCTTTTACCCTATGCCAACCACCTTCTCAGAAGGAAGAAAAGAGAGGAAGAGCAGTTCCGCGAGACAGAGTGAGCCCAAAATGGGTGCTACAACAGGACCCCCCTTGACGTAATACGAAAGTGGTTCCGAGGGGGTGATCGCCGAGACAGTTTTGGAGGTTAAGCCGCTATGCCACTATAAGGTTGAAATCCCCTGGAGAGTGCGGCACACGGGGAGGTATGAATACCTCCATATGGTAACGCATTCCTCAAAAGTAAAAAAAAAATTTTAAAAACAGCGATGAGGCTCATTTTTCACTTTTTCACACACTAACAAAAAAAAATTGACACTTTAAATGGCTACCTTACGTTTGACCCTTACCTTACGATTGGTACCCTTAAAAACAAGGTGCCTTAGTAACTATCTCAAATTTAAGATCTTTAGTAAGAGTTCAGCATTAAATGAAGCGAAGCCGTTAGTTGTTGACCATTTTCAGTTTTCAACAGTTTTGGGGTGGGTTGGGTTGTTGGGTATCGCCAGACTCAAGACAACTCAACTCCGGTGCCAAGATGAGATCTCTAATTAGAAGAAAGTTAGTAGCTCAAATATTGAAATTAAAGAATATTTAGTGCTAAATCAGTTGGCTATCAACTAAAAATTAACATAATAATAAATTAAAACTGTTAATATTCAGAAAATATACACTTTTTTGCAAATAGAGGTGTTATTTTGAATAGCCCGCTATTTCGGTAGCTGTCACTTTTGAAGCTGTCATTTTTTGACATTTGACAAGTAGAAACTACGCTATTAATAAAAATGGAACGATACACGCTTCAACAACGCATTGAAATTATTAAAATTCACTATAAAAATGGTGAAAATTTGGCAGAGACGGTTCGTAAAACTAAAACATTTTTGGGTCGTCGTGAAGCACCTTGTCGGACCGCAATACAGAAATTGGTGGACAAATTCGAGCTGTTGTGACAAGTTAGTGATGTGAAGAATAAAACCCGTGCACGTCGCTCAAGAACAACTGAGAATATTGCTGTTGTAGCCCAAAGTGTTGAAGAAAACCCAGGTTTGTCCATTCCTCGTCGTTCTTTGGAATTAGGCATTCCACAAACGTCATTACACCGTATTTTGCATAAAGACTTGGGTCTTAAGGCTTATAAAGTTCAGTTAACACAAGAACTCAAGCCGGCTGATCATCAACAACGTCGTGTCTTTGCTGATTGGGTCCTTGAAATGCATGAAAATGAACCGGAATTTCATCGAAAAATCATCTTGACTGATGAGGCCCATTTCCACCTCGGAGGCTACGTCAACAAGCAAAACTGTCGCATCTGGGGTTCGGAAAACCCAAGAGTTATTGTTGAAAAGCCTTTCCATCCTCAACGCGTGACTGTTTGGTGCGGTTTATGGTCCCGCGGGGTCATTGGACCTTACTTTTTCGAAAATGAGGCTGGAGCAACAGTTACGGTCAATGGATTGTGCTATCGAGAGATGATTGATGATTTTTTATGGCCTGAATTGGATGGTATTGATCTGGACAACGTTTACTTTCAACAAGACGGCGCTACGTGCCACACAAGCAATGAAACCATCGATCTTTTACGGAAAAAGTTTCCGGGCCGTGTTATCTCTCGAAGAGGTGATCACAATTGGCCACCGAGATCTTGTGATTTAACACCTTGCGACTTCTTCCTTTGGGGCCACGTGAAAGATAAGGTCTACGCCAACAGCCCCAGCGTCGATTCAAGACCTCAAAGATGAAATTCGTGAGGCTATCGAGGACATAGGGCAGCCACTTTGCGATTTGGTTATGGAAAATTTCATGAAAAGGATATGGTCCTGTAAGCGTGGTCTTGGCGGCCATTTGGCTGATGTTGTGTTCCATTATTAACGGCATACCTTCCTCTTTATAATGAAATAAACATCCGATCATTTATCTCCAAAAATTCCATTTTTCTTTGAATATCAAAATAACACTATTTATTGGAAAACCCTTTATAATACAAAAATACTGCATATGGTATGCGTGGTTTGTTTACATTCTTCTACCAAGATTTACCGTTTTCTTTTTTTTCTATTTTTGTGTAAAAGACAAGCGACAAAGACAAATGCGTAAAAAGCCCAATACTTAAGACATAAAAATGGGAGGCAATGGTACAGTGGATGCAGTGCTTGATTGTCAACGAAAGGAGTGTGGGTTCAAGCCCCACTCTAAGCAGCAGTTTATTTTATTTATCCCCCAATTTTGACAGGACTATCTTCACCCAAGCCACTGTAGGTAGGTTCCAGTAAAATTTTATCTCACCGTTCGATTCCTTCTTACTAATGCCGTGTAAGTTGCATTTAAAAGTCTTTTACAGTTAATTATTTCAAATGAGATTCATTGCTCCTTTCTATTGTATATAATACACGCTCCTGAAATTGGAAACAACATAGCAATGCGCCTGCAATGCACCAGCATGTGTGTTGGGGGAGGTTGGGAACTGAAAGAATATGAATTAAAAGAAAAAAAACTCTTGGATGCGACACGAATGATGTATAGATATTTATGGGAAACTATTTTCTTGCTCCACTCCCCAGTCCACAAACAGAAGGAAATAACAATAAAAGACAAAAAGTTTTTTGTTTTTTTTATTTTTGTTTACTTTTTTATTTGTCACGACTTGGAAGTTGGAAGTGTGAATGAAATTTAAGCTGCAGACAGACTTTGATGTCTCGATATAGGTTGTATCTTTTTTTCTTTTGTATCTTATATTGTTTTGTGTCCCTTTGTGCGTTTCATTTTTATTTAGATTTAGAATCGAGTGGTGTTTTGTTTGCTTTTACTTTATGATGTAGGTAGGTAAATATAAACTAGTTAAATCAATGGGAAACTTAAAAAAAAAAAACGTTTTGATAGTAAACTTAAATGTACCAGAAGCAGAGCATCCTATCAAGCTTTTAAAATTATTGAACTTTGAAGGTACCTATAATAAGAAAAGAAATGGAAATTTGATGGAAATTGGAAGCATGAACATGCATACAATGCATGTGTTTATCAACACTATAATAGATATTTATTGTTTAAAAAAAATGTTTGGTTGGGTGATTAAAAATTTGTTGTTGTACTACCTATTGTTATTGGAAATAATTTCGTTGATGATAATATTTCGATTTATTGATTTTATAATTCGATTCGTCAGCCAACAAATAAAGGGAATTTGGTATTGATTTTGAGTGAGGCAAACACATTATTTAGGTATATTTAGAAAAGTAGATTTTATTACAATGACAACTATATTGGTTCATGTTTTTTGCATTTTTTCCTGATGCGAAACTTAAGTTATACTTTTTCCTATGCGTTAAGTGTCACATTATAACTAAAGTTGAACATAAATGCTTAAGTTTGGTTTCAATAAACAGCGCTTTTAATTTCTAAAACATACTACAAATTTAATCTTTTTGTCAATTTTAAAAAAATCAGTGTAAAAATGGCTTTGGCAATTACCAAAATTATCCCAAGTAATAGCTAATACCCAAAAAATTTAATATAAGGTCAATGTAATGGATAAAAAAAATCCTTTTACTCATTCTACGCATTTTTAAGAGTTTTTATCAATGTAACATTATTTCTACAGGGTGTTTTTCCACTTAGTTACACAAAGTTCTTTACCACTAACAAAACACTCTTTCGCCCAAAATATTTGAATGGACTCTTCTGGTCCTGGATTCTTATTACAATAATTGAAAGCTTCATGGCAAATTTTGTTAATGTACCATTATTTTAATTACGGTAATATTTAACTTGTTGCATTCATCATGGTACCAAATTACAAATTACAATTACTTTGAAATGAATTTGAATTTTTACTTGCTCTATAGGGCAAGTATTGGTTTCGTGTCAAAAAAAAATCGGGGTTTATATACATTACGATGATGGAAAAGTCCGAAAAAGTGGTTTTCGTGATGCCGTTCATCGAACAGTGCGGCTGTGCGTCCATCTGTACACATTTCCACTGCATAAACGCATGCGGTTCTTCTACAAATTTGAAACAGATGATTTTAACGTAATTTCATTTTTTGAATATCTCATCTAGTACGAGTTCTTCCCATACAACATTTTTGAATTATTCGAGTTTTCTCGTAAATGGCACTAACGATCTCGGTTAAACTTTTCTTTAATTAATTAAAAGTTCTTTTAAAAAGATAAATTTTCAGAATTTTTTTTTTTTGAAAAATCGTACGAACATTTTTTTATAAAAAAACATTTTTTAATACAAAAATTTCAAAAATAAAATTGGTATGCCATTTTTAATATGTTATTTTTATCAACATCTAAGAACTAAATTTTGAAAAAAAAATCACTAATCCATAATCGAAAAAAAAAAAATAATTTTTCAAAAAAAACAAAAGTCTAAATTAATACTTAATAGCCTTGGACTAGGTACATGAGTAAGTTCGTGCGACCCAGTCGTGCATTTTATTTTGTATAAATTTCAAATTTGGTGCGAAAGAATCCGCTAATTTTCTCAAAATTTTTGTGAAAGGTGCTTGTATTTACAAATAGTAGTAGTGTAGTAGTAGTAGTAGCAGTGTAGTAGTAAGAGTACTTTTTGAACTTTTTGTAGTTTTCAATTTTCTCAAAAATCAGGATACAGAAAATCATTTAGTTTTCAATGTTGAATTGGAAATCAGTAGCGGCTAATAATTAAGTATTTTATATAATACAACTCTTTGCCAAGTTAGTATGAAATGTTATATTTTTAAAATCATCGTCCTAAATTGTTAGTTTCAATTTATTTTTTTAACTATTGATTTAAAAAATATACATTTTTTTTTTAAATAAAATAATGGAAAAAAGGCAAAGTTTATAATTGTAAGTAGTGTCTTGTTTTTTTTTATTAATTTAGTCTCCTACATAAACGGGAGAAAACACTCCTTCTCATGTGGTTCAATAATATTGACTCATATTATTGAACCACATGAATTTTTAGTACTGTAAATTATATTGAACGTAATTCACAAAATACATTTTTCTAAGGCTTTTCATCCTCTTATCAGATCGAAAGGACTTTACAAATATTTTCTTCACAAAAACAAAAAAAGAATTAGTTGATAAAGTTCATAGCACATATTGCCTGAAAATAGTTGAGGTTGTAACTAGCGACTAAATTATTTTGAAAACAGTTGATCTTATCAATAAGATTGTGAGATGTTTTTTTAGAAAATTTTGTAAACTACAAATTTATTTCAAACAGTTTTACTCCAAAAGATATAGTAAGGAAGGTGTTTACGAAAAACTAGTGTAAGGGACTTACAAAATCACGAGCAAGAAATCTTTTCTTTGGGAATTAATTAATTAATTAATTAATTAATTAATTAATTAATTAATTTTAAGTCAAGTTAATCCAATAAAAAGTTTAAGAAAAAAATATTTTTAAACACAGAATTTCAATGAAAATGTTTAGCTTGTTTATTTTATTTTTTTTTTGTTTCAAAGTTCTACGTTATAAGATACAATTTTTTCTCGCAGTGGTTTATGAAAAGTTTTCGTCACTTTGTTATAAAGTACATTTCTTAAAATAAAAATCTTGAAACTAACCTTGCATAGCGCCACTCCAGTGTCCAATCTGTCCATAAAGTTTTCAGCATTAATCAACAGCTCCGGATACATTGTGCTCAGCCATTCAGCTAAATCCTCCTTCATTGCCTCAAGATATTCCTCGCTAGATTTAAATGGCCTGTATGGCCTTGCTTCAAGAAGAACCGTTGTCATCTTGGCGGTGTTTTATTGTCAAAATCGGAATTTCCTTTTGTTTGGTGTCAAAGCCAAATCTCTCACTCTCAAAAACGAATACAAAAAAAAACATAAAAAAACACCACCAAACCTCACTCCGATTCGTTCCTCTTGAGACTTATTTTGGTATGTTCCTTCGACTTCCTGACGTAGTATAGTGCCTTAGATATTTCTGTCCTGATTGCTTTTTAGAATTTTTTTTTTTGTGTTTTATATTAAGGAGCTCATTTCGTTGGATATATGGTGTCCCCTTTTCGTGGTAGCTGCAATTATATATACGCGAGGACTTTTATATCTGTCGTCGGCAATATAATAATATCGCGTAATTAAAAATATCGATTTTCTGGGTTGACGTTTATTTCTTAGATTTTTTCTCGTGTGGAAGTAATTAAGACGACTGAAGAAAGAGGCGAACTTTTCCACCCTTCGACTCGGTTAGCTGGTTGAGTGTCATTTAAAATATGATTATCTGTGGGATGAAAAGGAAAAAATAAAGGCATTTTTAGTAAAAAAAAAAAAAAAATATTATGTTGTGTGTAAATAAATTTATACTAGAAGAAATGCAAATGCAAATGGATGGGTTCCCTACCCTGATGGTACACTGAAATTAAATGAACCGAAGTAGTTTTTATTTTTCCCAAGACTTATTTCTTAAATTTATATTGAATAGTAGGCATTCAAATAATATTCAAGGTAAAATATAAATATATTATACTGTTTCTCTAGCTTGTCTAGTTGTCCCACTGTGCACTGGCTTTAAAATCAAACAAAATATTCAGATATTACTTTGAAAGAGTCAAAATTTCTTTTGACACCAGACAAATGGAATATGACACCAATAATTTCGTAAAAATGCTTCCTGTCAAAGCGAAGGGAAAAAAGGACCATGAATAAAGATGATGCGTGAGTAGTAATACTAATTTGATTTATTTCATTTCTATTTTATATAGACGAGATATTTTAAGAGACGGATATCACTCCCCTTTGTCAAGATTCCTGGGGCCCATTTCTTTTTAAAATTTTTGATTTAGGGGGAAAAGAACTCAATGCGCACTGGCATTGATTATTATTTTTTCGGAGAACAAATTTTAAGTGGAAAAGGTTTACTTTCGTTGCATGGACCATTGAGCAGGGCAGTCAAGCATTCTTGAATGGTTTTGGTTATGATGTGATAAAGAGTTCAAAGAACTTTCTTAAATATATACATATGTAGGTAGGTACGTATTAATTTATGTATACATATGTATGTTGTATATATGTTTGTACATTTAAAAGAATTTGATATCGTGTGGTTAAAATGTCAGAGCACATTTTTAATAAAAAAAAGAGTGTTTTTTTTTAGCAAGTCAATATTAATCGTCCACAAACTAAAAAATTATTCTGTTTTTAATTTTGAAGAATCAAAATGTAAGTTTTGCAATTATTATAAATTCACAACATATTGAAGCAATTACCTATACCTATATGACAAGGTAGAACGGTGTTTCTAGTAATATTTCTTTTTTTAGTCTTATATTAAAGTTATAACTAAAAAACAATTATTGATTACCTAGTGCTATTAATTTTTTGAAAAAAGCAGGATATGGATGGTGGGAAAAAATAGGAAAATAGGTATATGAAATGGGAAAAATAAATTGTCCACCAACAGATTGGAAGTATTTACCAGAGTTGTAGGTGGTAAAAAGATCTACAGCTTTTGCTGAAGTAATTTTTCTACATTGTCGAAATATTGTGAAAAATGCCAAGAACAATTTTTTTTTTGTTTTTTATTAGTTTCTTTTTCAAAAAAATGTTACATTTTTTTTTACTCATACAAATTTAATCAAATATTTAAAAAAAAAAAAAACTGTTCTGTTTTCTTTTTTTATTTTTTTTTTTTCAATTTTCGAAACTGTTTTCTACAATAACTGTGTTGTTTTTCTTGTAAAAACTAGGATTTTAGCAAAAAGATGTTGAAGACAATTAATAATTATCTTTAATGTTAATTTATACTTTAACATACTTTCTACTTTACTTATGTTTGTTTAAACTGAGAATGTTTTTATGTTTATATCAAAACTTGATTTTAGAAAATTTATTATTCTCGATTCAAATCTTTTTCAATACTGTCGTTCATTTTTAATAAAGAATATTTTGTTCAATTTAAATACAATTAATCGAATATTGATTCCATAGAAAACAATAGGTTATGGGTCTAGTATGCAATATTGATTAATTTGTTTTGATTTGAATTTAATTTTCGTTATTTGTGAACTGAGATATATAGTCGTATTTGAAGATGGACTTAGCAAAGCATATCAAGCTTTTGGCTGGTGAGACAGATTGGCCGATATGGAAAAGAAAAATTCGAGACTTACTTGACTACCATGAGGGAGCGCTAGATGCTATAGATGGAATTCTGAAGAAGCCAGATCCTTTATCAGAGACAGCTAAAGCAGAAGAAATAATCCAACATAAAGAAAAGAGCAACTTATATCGAAAAGCGAATAGCTACCCTAAATCGATGATAACAAGCTCGGTCACAGAAGAAGTTTATCAGAAAATAATGGATAAAGAGACTGCATATGATGCGTGGGAAGCTTGAAAACAGCAATTTGAAGCAACATCCAAGGATCAACTGTTAAAGATATGCACTGATCTCTTTGCATTCAGTTGGAATCCTTCTCAAGATGTTTCCACACACATTGCGAAGCTCAGAGGTTTGTGGAATGATCTGAATAGTGGTCTCAAAGCTAAGAAAGAGAACACGTTACCAGACTTGATGTTGGTATGCAAAGTCCTGCATATTTTACCATCAAGATTTGAGACTTTCAGATCAAGTTGGATGTTACTCACAAAAGATGAAGCCAAGACATTTGATGAGTTGACCACACAGCTTTGCATGTATGAAAGAAATTTCAAGAAAACAGAAGAAAACGATAATTTAGCTCAAGAGGCGCTAATTGCATCAAGATTCGACAAAAAGAAGCAAGAAGTTCAACCAAAACAAAATTATTCAAGAAACAAGAGAGAAGACATTTGTAATTTTTGTAAGAAGAGAGGTCATTGGGTTCGAGACTGCAAGAATTTTAGTAGAAATCCAAGCAACATTGTTGATACAAATGCATCCTTAGTGTCTGTTTGCAATAATGCCTATGCAACTGAACTAAATTCAATGGATTGGTGGATTGATAATGGTGCTACAAGACATGTCACCAACTGTCGAGACTGGTTGATCGATTTTGAAGTATTTGAGAGTTCATGTCAAATTCAAGCTGCTGGAAAAGAAACTCTTACAGCTATTGGAAAAGGGAAAATCAAAGTTCAATCAACTAACAACAATGAAGAAGTGACCTTGAATGATGTTTGGTATGTACCTTCTATTTCGAGAAATTTATTTTCTGTTCTAGCCGCTCAAGACCGAAATCGAAACAGTGTTTTCAAGTCCACAACTACACAGT
This sequence comes from Meliscaeva auricollis, assembly GCA_948107695.1. Taxonomy (NCBI): domain Eukaryota; kingdom Metazoa; phylum Arthropoda; class Insecta; order Diptera; family Syrphidae; genus Meliscaeva; species Meliscaeva auricollis. The sequence continues at coordinate 40,649,623 of OX403619.1, read as the reverse complement.
GTTGGCTTGATGTTAATGGCAAGATAGTGTTACGTGGATATCGTCATGTGAACGGATCTTTGTACAAGGCCGCGATCACACCAATAGTTTAGAAAGTGAAGTCAGATATGCAGTTCAATGTAGTGGTTGGAGATGATACAACACTACAACTGTATCATGAGCGGTTTGGACATCAAGACAAGAGACACGTCAAAAAGATCATAGAAAAAGAACTAGGCATCAAAGTTAAGATTGACCAGAATTTGTGTGAGCCGTGCATATATGGCAAAGCACATAGATTACCTTTCGGAACGAGAAGAAAAGCGATTATGCCAGGAGAGCTCATGTCCACCGATGTATGCGGACCTTTTAGCGATTCTTTTAAGAAGAAAAAGTATCTAGTTTTTTTTAAAGATAGTTTCTCTAAAATCCGGTACGGTTTTGCAATAGAACACAAATCTGACGTCAAGAATGTCGTAAAAGAAGTGATAGCTAATGCCAATATCTTGGTTCATCCGATTAAAGAATTATTGAGTGACAATGGCGGTGAATTTGACAACAGAAAAGTCAAAGAGATTCTTCGATTAAATGGAATCACCCAAAGACTGACAGCGCCATACACTCCAGAGCAGAATGGCGGCAGTGAACGTGAGAACCGAACTTTAATTGAAATGGCAAGAACTTTTAAGTATTCAAGTAGAGAAGCTGAGTATCCAGAATCAATTTGGGCGGAGCTTGTAAACACCTCGGTTTACATCCTGAACCGAACTGGGAAGTCATCAGTAGATGGAGTTAGCCCATACGAATTGTGGATTGGAAAGAAGCCGAGAATCAAGCACTTAAGAATAATTGGTTCAACTTGCTACACCCATATTCCAGTTCAAAAGAGAAAGAAAATGGACAGAAAAGCAGTTAAAGGCTATATCGTTGGATATGATGGTGATGAACGATACAGAATTTACATCAAGGAACAGAACAAAGTTATCCTGTCAAGAGACGTTAAATTTCAGGAAAATCCAATAATATGTGAAAATGCAATAAAGTTACCCTTCAAAGATGTTGACCCAACCGGGGAAGAGCAAAATGAAGAACAAAATGCAGAGAGAAGCATATATTCGGATGAGTACGAAACTGCGAGTGACAACTATTTTGAAAATCAAGAACTTGATGAAGATGTAATCCAACAGGACCAAGAAGACCAACAAAATCAAACCTGGAAGTTGACAACTTTGCCAAGAGGAGCAAAGGCAATACCTTGCAAGTGGGTATATTGTCTAAAGAAAAATCCAGATGGCTCCATTGACAAATACAAAGCAAGACTAGTGGCCAAGGGATTTAGCCAACGAGAAGGTATCGATTATTGTCAGACTTTCAGCCCAGTAGCCAAGATGGGGACTATAAGATCAATTTTGAGTATAGCTGCTAGCGAAAAGATGCACCTTATTCAGTTTGATGTTTCAACAGCTTTCTTGTACGGTGATTTAGAAGAAGTCATCTACATGAAACAGCCAGCTGGATACGAAGATGGAACCGATAAGGTATGCAGACTAATGAAAAGTTTATATGGTCTTAAACAGTCCTCTAGGTGTTGGAACAAGCGTTTCGTTAATTTCATATCTAAACTAGGATTCAGAGTTAGTGACTCTGATCCTTGTTTATATATGAGGGAAAGAAACGGAAAGAAACTTGTTCTTGTGCTGTATGTAGATGATGGTCTGGTTGGTTCAACTGATCAATATGAATTAGAGAAATTCATCGAAGAACTGAAAACCGAATTTAAGATCACCTCGAAGAAAGCGACGTTCTTTTTGGGATCAGAAATAGAACAGAATGAAGAAAGAATAAAAGTCACCAAAAAAGCACACGCAAGAAAAATCCTCGATCGTTTTCAGTTTTCTGAATGCAAGCCAATTTCTACACCAATAGTGAAAACTACAGAAACTTCAAAAACAGGGAAAGTAGATGATGAAAACCACAATTTTCCCTATAGACAAGCAGTTGCTGCACTGATGTATTTAATGCTAGGAACCAGACCAGATCTAGCATACACAGTAGGATATTTGTCAAGAACCTTAGAGAATCCATCCAAAGAAGATGTATCTAGAGTCAAAAGAGTGTTCAGGTACATAGCTGGAACTTTGGATTTAGGGATTGAATACAAGAAAGATGACAAAACCAGAATTCTAAAATGTTATAGTGATGCTGATTTTAGTGGATGCCAAAGCACTGGGCGTTCAACTTCTGGTGTTGTTATAACTCACGCAGGTGGTGCTATTTCCTGGCTCAGCCAAAGACAGGCCATGGTTGCAACATCAACAACTGAAGCTGAGATCGTTGCAGCGAATGAAGCAGCGAAAGAAATAATTTGGCTATGCAAATTATTCGAAGGAATAGTCAAATTAAAAGAAATTCCAGTTCTTCAAGTGGACAATTCTGCAGCTGTAAGATTGGCTCAAAACCCAGAATTCCATAGAAGAACTAAACACATCGCCACGAAACACTTTTTCATCAGAGAAAAAGTAACCGAAGGAAAAATCGAAATCCAACAGATTCCAACCGAAAAGCAAGTTGCAGATATCATGACTAAACCCCTTCCATGTCCAAGACTGAAACTGTTATGCAGCGAAATGGGTTTGTTTTGAAATGTTAAAAATCAATTAACAAGGGAAAGTGTTGAAGACAATTAATAATTATCTTTAATGTTATTTTATACTTTAACATACTTTCTACTTTACTTATGTTTGTTTAAACTGAGAATGTTTTTATGTTTATATCAAAACTTGTTTTTAGAAAATTTATTATTCTCGATTCAAATCTTTTTCAATACTGTCGTTCATTTTGAATAAAGAATATTTTGTTCAATTTAGATACAATTAATCGAATATTGATTCCATAGAAAACAATAAAAGAATTCATCCTAAAATTTTCAAAAATCAAAATTCTTTTGTTTGTTTGCTTTAATTTTCATAATTAATTCGTGAAAACGTACAAAAATTAACATTTTGCTAATTTTTTTTTATTTACAGACAATTAACAAAACTCTGCTTTTGTACGTGTTGGGCACGTAACAAATCTGTTAGGCGCGTGGTGCATCCTGCAACATTTTTCTTTTTTAATTTAATTTGGTTAAGTATTTTTAAAAACCAAATATGACAAAACAATTGAGTAGGTGGCCCTAAGTAGGTACATTATTTAATCTTTTGTTTACATTGCAAGCTTTTAAGTTGTACTTAAATGGAAATTAAAGCACTCAAAATCTAGACAGTCATAGTTTTAGTGTTGTACAAGTTACCCGCAACAAAACAGCAAATTTGTATGTTTGTTCAATTGTTAAAACAAATATGTTGTCATCACAAAATTATTTCATAAAAACTATTTAAGTTTTACAGTACAAATTTGTAACAATGGAATGCTTCGTTGGCTTAATTACTTGTAATCTACTAGGTACCAATTCAATAACAAAAAGATATTAGAAAAATATACTCAATATCACTACAAACAAGCTTTAACTGAAAATTACAAAATAAGGCTAAGAACCTTAAAATATACTTTAACAATTTTTGTTCTTGAGGTAACAATTCACATTCTTAAAATTCTGAAATTTGACGTTTTTGAGGTACATACCTACGTGTGCCAATTTTCAACCTATAAAATTTGTAACCGGAAAGCTAGCAACTAAAAATCAACGACATAAGGTACAAGGACAAATATTGCGGTAATTTACTCACATAATTTTTATATTTTTGTTTCGTTCTTGAATGAGACTTGATAATGATAAAGGTCTGAAAATTTTTATAAATTGTAAGTAGGTAGAACCAAAAAGTTCCAGAAGACGCTTTGAAAAAAAATACAAAGACTTGATAAGGTACAAACTAATCTAACCTAAATATAAAAACAAAAAAAAAAAAAAAAAAAATGCTTTTTAAAATTTTAAAACATGAGAAATCAATTTTTCGAAAATGGTTAAATGATTTTTTTTTTCTTAAATTTTGTTCATTTATTTTCGTTTATTAAAAATAAAAGGAACGTACAATAGATGTATACACGATGTTGATAATAATAAATAATATCTTGAAAATTCTTTAACAAAAGTTAATATACAAAGACTGCTACCCTACCCATTATACCAATGAACCTTTATTTCCATATGTAAGTATATCTCACTAATACAAACCACATACATACAACAAAATGTTCATCTCAAGCGACCACCAAGGGATATAATTTTTCTAGTAATCTGGCTTTCACACTCCATATTATGCTCGCACCCCTTTGAAATCTTGTTTTCTTCTATTTTTTTGCTACGCGATGCCTTTAATGTATGCGCATTTATCGCGCGTGAAAATTCCCCCATAAGCATACATATGAGTTTCGCCGCAATCAAAAAGACGCATAAATTTCCCATCAAAAAGCAACCACGACAAAACCTATCCGATGCATCCAGAAACAATTATCATAAATTGCCTAGCTGCTCAATGACCATGAAAACACACTGCATCGCATTTTCCTGCTTCTATTCCAAACACGGTTGGATGCCGTTGTAGGTATATGTTGACTTTGTTGTTGCCAAAGAAAAATACAAGACACACTCTTAACAGGAAAACCTAATTTTCATGCCCTCGAGGAAAATTTTAAGAAAAAAAGAAAAAAAAAGTTGAAAAAATTCACTGCGCATTAGAATTAAAATTAACTCATGTTTACCTTGCCAAGTAATCAGGTCAGGTATTTTTTGTTTTGTATTATTAATTTTATTTTTTTTTTCAAGGAAGTATTGACATTGTGCAATGGAAACAATTAATTCAATTAACTTAACTTAACGAAAGTCTCCTTTCATGCAATTTGTTAATTGTTTTGATTTCTTCACAGAATGCTATTCCGCACAGTGGCTCAATTTAATTTTGTTTTTGGTTACAAACAGGACACTCATGGTATGGCATCATAACTCAAATCTCAAATAATGGTATCGTAACCTACAAAAGATATTTTGAATTACAGGTAAGCAAGCCACTCCGTCCGCAAGTTCCGTCATTTTTTTGGCATATTCAGGCACAACACACCTATCAGTTTCTTTCATACACTTTTAGCAGCTCCATTTTATTTTTGCTAATGTTTAAAAAAGGCTCCGGAAATCTTGATCTCTCACCCCAATTGTTTTCAAAGCTAATGTGCAGTTAGAAAACAAAACTTTTATAAGATACTTCAAGACCCACTTAGGAAAAAACAAATTTTTTTAAATTAAATTTCAAAAAAATCTACTGTATAAGTACGACTGAACGCTGCAACTTTAAATCTGATGCAATCATCTTGAGGTTGCGTGCTGCGCGTTTCGGTTTGGTGGATTTTTAATTGATCTCTTCTGTGTTAGCTACCCGTGTTACATAACAGTGGCAGATTGTAAATAAATTAATAAGTTTTATCTGAATTTTGCATAAACATTGAACGAGGATAATTTATTTACTGGTAAATAACTTAATCGTTTGTTGTGGGTGAAGCTAAAGTTATAAAACTGCAAGTTATGACTATGGCTTTGGCGGCACAGCAATAGTTGAAGTTGAATACTTTTGTATCGATGGCCTCTACATCAGATATCTCATATATGGTAAATTAATAATGCAGGTGTACATAAAATTCGTAGAGTAAAAATGTAGCAACTTGCCTTCAAGGTGGTACTGATAAGTTTAATTATTGTTAAAATGTAAAAATTGCATTGGGTTTTTGGATTATTCATCATGAGTGTTGAATGGCTTTTGAGTGATTGGTTCGAGAAACGAGAAACATAAACAAGCTGAATTAACCTGTGGCGTCATACATAATTATTATTTAAATCTAAATTATTAGAAATAAACTACATTTCAAATCTTTTATTTTGTGAATTTTTCGACACAATTGTGTCTGCAACGGCTCAAAAAATACCCTTGGGTATAAATAAAAATTAAAGTGATACAATGAACTCATAAAAATATAATTATTTAACTATAGACTACCAAATTTTCAATGTAAAAAACTTTGGCCGGGAGAAATGACTTATCTTAGCATTATGTAGGAAAGATTACAATAATTCAAAATACTTCGTAAATGTTGATTAAAAACAATTCATTTCAATATGTACTTTCATTTGATGCTCACAAATCCATTTATAGATTTAAAAGTGGCTTTTGGTGAAAACTTTAACCAAGTGTTGGTCCGTAACGTGATAAACGACGTATTAGTTTAGAAAAAAACCCGTGCTTTCTTTGCGAAAACCTAAAGCAAAATAGTATTTCCATCATTCTTAAGAACATTTGCTACCAAAATACAACAAATTCTGTGTATTTTTTTTTTCATTTACAATAGACTTTTTCTGTTTCCGTAAATATAACTTATAGGAACACATTTTTCCTTCAAAATCATACAATAAGTGAATCAGTGAATCATTCATTTAAACTCTTTTTAAATGGTATGTTTCTGAATTAAAATTTTCCAAAGCATCCTAATTAAGAGGAGGAAGAAATGTTTTAATTAAAAATATCTTCAATCAAACCACATAAAGTTTCTGGTTATTTAAGTTTTAAACACTCAAATTGTCTTACTCATCGATGACGTATGGGCATGTTCTTTTAATTATATTGTTTTAATTTATCTGAATATCACATGAAATAAGCAAAGTAATAACATTTTTAGCAGTTCAATAATAAGAATAATTAAAGTGAAACAAAGACTTTAAAATCAAATTGTAAATCAGTAAACTTGCAATGATTTAACGAAAGTATTGTTGAAAGAAATCATCAATAAAGTTCAAAAGCCTCATTTATAAAGGGTTTTCCAATAAATAGTGTTATTTTGATATTCAAAGAAAAATGTCATTTTTGGAGATAAATGATCGGATGTTTATTTCATTATAAAGAGGTATGCCGTTAATAATGGAACACAACATCAGCCAAATGGCCGCCAAGACCACGCTTACAGGACCATATCCTTTTCATGAAATTTTCCATAACCAAATCGCAAAGTGGCTGCCCTATGTCCTCGATAGCCTCACGAATTTCATCTTTGAGGTCTTGAATCGACGCTGGGCTGTTGGCGTAGACCTTATCTTTCACGTGGCTCCAAAGGAAGAAGTCGCAAGGTGTTAAATCACAAGATCTCGGTGGCCAATTGTGATCACCTCTTCGAGAGATAACACGACCCGGAAACTTTTTCCGTAAAAGATCGATGGTTTCATTGCTTGTGTGGCACGTAGCGCCGTCTTGTTGAAAGTAAACGTTGTCCAGATCAATACCATCCAATTCAGGCCATAAAAAATCATCAATCATCTCTCGATAGCACAATCCATTGACCGTAACTGTTGCTCCAGCCTCATTTTCGAAAAAGTAAGGTCCAATGACCCCGCGGGACCATAAACCGCACCAAACAGTCACGCGTTGAGGATGGAGAGGCTTTTCAACAATAACTCTTGGGTTTTCCGAACCCCAGATGCGACAGTTTTGCTTGTTGACGTAGCCTCCGAGGTGGAAATGGGCCTCATCAGTCAAGATGATTTTTCGATGAAATTCCGGTTCATTTTCATGCATTTCAAGGACCCAATCAGCAAAGACACGACGTTGTTGATGATCAGCCGGCTTGAGTTCTTGTGTTAACTGAACTTTATAAGCCTTAAGACCCAAGTCTTTATGCAAAATACGGTGTAATGACGTTTGTGGAATGCCTAATTCCAAAGAACGACGAGGAATGGACAAACCTGGGTTTTCTTCAACACTTTGGGCTACAACAGCAATATTCTCAGTTGTTCTTGAGCGACGTGCACGGGTTTTATTCTTCACATCACTAACTTGTCCCAACAGCTCGAATTTGTCCACCAATTTCTGTATTGCGGTCCGACAAGGTGCTTCACGACGACCCAAAAATGTTTTAGTTTTACGAACCGTCTCTGCCAAATTTTCACCATTTTTATAGTGAATTTTAATAATAATGCGTTGTTGAAGCGTGTATCGTTCCATTTATAATAGCTTAGTTTCTACTTGTCAAATGTCAAAAAATGACAGCTACCGAAATAGCGGGCTATTCAAAATAACACCTCTTATTGGAAAACCCTTTATCTTCAAATTAAGGTTTCAGTACGAAAATACGAATTCGAAACAGTTTAAGTAATTTACAAAATAGCATCGGCGACATATCTAAGGCCAGAATAGCAACTGTCATGTGCTAATGTTAATTTCTTCGAAAGATTATGTCATTTGTATGCCTTCAAATGGAGGATTTTGAAAAAAAAATCCAATATTTGTTTCCATAAAGTTATATTCGCATAATCTCTCAGACAAAAACTTAAAAGAGTTCATTTCCACAGCTCTCGAGGTAACGCCAGAATTATGGATGCGCTGGAGAGCTTTGAAATTTGATGTTGGACAATTAAGAAAAGTGCGGGGTATTTTTCAATGACGCGCACAAGCTAACCCTGTTCACAGTACCATCTTCTCTTTCTAGGCCAACAGAACCAATGCTAAAACCTGCTTTTATTACTGCAGATTTACCCGGCATTTTGTCACTTTTTCAATAAAGTCTTTAATCGTTTTCAATGACATCAATCGTTTGAGTTTGGATTTTCCATTCATATCATAAACATTATAATAACTCTAAACGGCCAGAAAAAAAGATATTCTATGGTTACGCAAAAACAAAAAACACTTGTCACCAGCTGTCGACATTTTGAAAATGAATAATTGAAATCAAATGGCACACTAAAGCAGCAATAGACAAATCATCTCTTAGCTCCAATGACCGCCATGAGCCGGCTTTTTTTGAATCTCGTTTACCCACGACGACACGACGCAAAGCCAACCAAACCGTTGAGCTCGGCCAGCTAATTTGCAACCTAGACTATGACATTCTAATTTTCAGCAGCGGAAACTTTGCGCATGCTCATTTCTGATCTATGCACTCAGAATGCTCTATCTCTCTCTCTTCTTTGTCACAACTCACAAAAAAAATGACTTATCGAAAAAAGCAGCACATGCTAACCAAACGCCAACGTTGAGTTTTTTGTACCACACCATAAATGCTAATTGAATTCAGATTATTCAGCAACAAAAAGACAACAAACGTTACTATGGCTTGACTAGATATGAACCTGATTCTCTTCACATACAGATGGTAGCAGTAGAGTCTCAAAAAGAGCTATACACTACGGCCACCGACTGGCTATTTGGAACCTACGAACTAGTTGTTTTTTTTTTTAATTTGTAAGTCACACGGTCTAAAGTAAAACTAGCAATAGCCTACATTTTGGACAAAACCACCGCCAAGAAGAAATCGCTTACCACCCTACTCCGAATGAATGATTGATCAGATTTTTTGTTTTATTGGTCTTTAACTTTCTGGGTTAGTTTGACATTTGTTTGTTTTTGTTTTCTGTCAAAGACATTCGATCCTTTGGAAAAAGAAGTGAAACTCAATATCAGATTTGTGTTGATGCGGGAATTATGCGTGTTTCCGTGTTTGATTGAATAGCAAACGAAGATTTGACCGTGAAATTAGACTTAAAGTTCGCGATTACTGTACATATATCTTTGAATTGTCCTTGGCGTGTGTTGTTGTTGTCGGCTGTTGGATTAAAATAAGAAATTGTCATCTAATACTGACGGTGTGTCGTCGTCGGTATCCCTTAGATGTGCGAATATTTAATTTGATTTAATTGACATTTTGACAGGTCAACAAGAATATTTGCATTAATTTATTCCAAATACCGGATGTCTCAAAGACAACCAGTTTTGTTTTTATATTGACAGATGAAGCTTTTAATAAATTTATTGTACGCATAACAAAATAACATATTTTTTAACGACTTGACATGTAAGTCAGTCAGTCAATCAAAATTTTTTTTTTTTCATGAGATAAGGACAAGCTTTGCATTTTTAAAAATTCAATGGTTTTAGATTTTAATCATAACAAAAATAACAGAAAATATGTACACATATAGTTGTCCTGTGTTGTATTAAATCACTTTACAGTACCGAAACATATTGATTTGCTTGAAACTTGATATGGATTGCAGTGACCTTTCATCTTTCTATTTTTATTTCGAAAATTTTGGCAATATTACTTCGAAGTATTCCTTAAAGTAACTCTTTAATTAGTTATGTAAGTAAGAATATCCGATTTTTTTATAAATTGCGTCAGTTGTCCCGATGAAAAGCGGCAAAACAATATAAAGAAAATATCATTCAAAGACATCATTCTATAATTTTTTCAAAAAGTACATATAAAGGTAGGATTGAGATTAGATAGAACTGGAAAACTACTAGGAGACCTCATAATCATCACTAGTTTGACTTCTTGACTTATTCATTTTACTTGCGACATATTAAATATGACATGATGATAAAGAATGCGAAAAAAGTTTATCCAAAAATTCTGTATGTTTCTCTTTCTCTGGCTGTCAGATTGTTGCTCTTTATCTGTGATTTTTTTGAAGACTGTCCAGAGAGGTTTTTGAAATTTAAAAAAAAACCGTACCTGCAACATATTTATTTAAGAAATAACTTATTTTGTTCAAGAACGGCTCCGAAGTTAATAGTCGTTTTTATGGATAAGGTAACTTTGGATGAAAACCATTTTTTTTTTTTTTTTCAAAAATCTCTAGCTGACCTGGAATTATTTTTCTTTTCATTTCTGGTTTTCTTCTTAATGACTCACTCGATTTTAACGATTTTTTTTGTACAAAAGCTTTTAGGACAAACTGGGTTTCTGAACCTATCTAAAGAAGAGAATTTATTGCAAATTATGCCAGTATTCGATTCGTTTTCTTAGATGATGATGACATAAGATAAGAAAGCAGCAACAAACATAAAAATCATATCTATGTATATACTCATATCTATAGGGGAGCTCTTTTAAAAAAATTAGGACCTACCATTTTCCCAATGTAATTCCCAGCAAAAAACCGTAGTTTTACCACACCATTTTTAGGTTTGAAAAACACGCCATTTTTGGGTTTAAAAAAAAAAACAGTTTAATTCGATTTTATAGCACTTTACAATTTTATTCCATTTAACCAGCTTTTTAGGTTAACTTAAAAAACTTTAAATGTGATGGGGGTTACCTATGCAATTAAATTTTTTTTAGTCAGTTTTTTTTCAAGTAAAAAGGGAATTATTGTACGGCTGCGTCCCTACATTTACCATTTTAAAGGGTCTCAATACGTTTTGTTTCTTTTTCTGAAGGCAGAAAAAAAACTTTGAAGAAAAACTCACTAAAAAAATTAAATTTTGATTAAAAAATAATATAGATATCGAAAAAATCGATGATATTTTGTAGGAATTAGCTTTTAAATAATTTTGTTTTTATTGAAACAATAGATATGAGACTTATAAATCAGAATGAAATGAAAAAAACTCTTATTATAAGAAATACGAAAAAACGTTTTTTAAGTATCAAATTCATAATTTTGTTAATAAAAGCTGTAATTTTACTGAAAAAAATATATTTGATTAATTACGGTCGATGTATGATCAATTAACACCAAATTATGGTGGGGATTATCGTAAATTTCTGGATTTAAAGGCGAATTTTTTTCTTATTTGACCTTACGTAGAAAAACTTAGTACTTACACCATCGTGTTCAGCACACCCAAATTGTGTTTAGTAGATATGAGCGCCGTCAGTCGGTTTTTTGAACCAGCACAGTAAGTATGACGTTGTTAAATAATTTTCAAGAAAATCACTGTTTTGATTTTTTTAATAATTTGTTAAATATAAGGTCTGTTTGGGTACTCGCCAAAACAACGAATTTCTACTGTTTTTGAGTCCAAGTTCTGTCAAGCCTGTCAAGAGAGAGAGCGCGCATGACAGAGAAAATCATTTCCCCTCTTTGAAAATTTCAAAAACTATGAATTTAAATTTGTATTGAAATTTGCTCAGAAATTAAAATTCTGTTTTATTACGGTTTAACATTTTTTGAAACCCGTTATTTACGTGTATAAATATCGATGCTCGTGACCTCTAAATATAATTTTTGAAATATGAAAAAATTCTGGCAAATATTCTTTAGCTCAAACGACCTTAATTTCTAGAGAAGCCCTAGAAATACAAAAAAAATTCTTTTTGTGGTCCACTCTAATGTACATACATGTAATGATTGACTTTTCACTCTCAGTTTCAAATAAATCTATATATTGATACGTAAATACGGATTCTATCGCTCCTTTCTTGACAAACTTAACGGCAACGGATATTAATAGTTTTTTTAATTTTATTTATTAAATTTTAAGAAATGGTATATTGCAGGGTCAAACTATATAATCGCTTTTAATATAAAATATTTCTAACCACAGACATTAAAAAGACCTAATCAATCCTTTAATAAAATCTACCTATATGTATATTTTGTCAGCTGAAATTTATTATTATTATAATTCAAATGATTGTCTCACATGTTTTTCAGTGGCCTTGATAACACAAAAACAAATGTTTGTAGCTGCTAAATAAATATCCCTTAATTTGCCATTAACATATAAAATTATTGAATATTATTTCAGGCTATTTCAGAGAATTATTATTAACACGAAACATAAATCAGTTAAATATGTTTGATTCGTGTTCCGTTTCTGTATTTATGATATCATTGTTCCTATAGCAGTTCTTAGAACAATAAATTGAAGCATGTTAACAAAATAATCTTGGCTTGGCCAAGACCGAACAAAACAACTTTTTGTTATTTTATTCTGTTTTAACTAATTGAAATTTACCTACCGCTTTAAAACAGTCTTAGAGATGATGGTACTGCAGTAAATAATGACTGTGTACAATTAAACATTAACTTGTCAATGGTAACAGGGATGTTGACAGGAACATTGATTTTTCTAAACAAACTGAACATGACTCATTTTAAAAGAACGTACATATAGACAAGGCAAATATTTGCAAACTAACGTGTAAATATAGATCAAATGTATCCACCGCATGTTTGTTCCTTCCAACTCTAATTAGATATTTGCTTTGCATGCGTCTTACTTGTTTATGAATGGGGCAAAAAGAAAAACCAGAGCACTCAATTGAAATGCCTAAACACATATGTACATTTAAATTACTCAGAATAAAACTCTACAAATATGACGGAGTTAAGTTACTCAGTCGTTACACTACTTAGGTAATGTTAATTGTAAAATTGAGCTATGTGCCAACTTAATACATGTTGGTTAAGATATTTTTTTAAGCTTTGTTAAACTGTTATGTCTTAGAGTTTCAAAACCTCTACAACATAGTATGTTAATTTTAAGACTTTATGTATGCAAATAAAAAAAACAATATAAAATTAGTTTTAAAAAATTACTAACAAAAATGTTTAAATTAATTAATCGTTAAAGAAAATATATACGAATTTTCAAGCTAAGAATAAAAAAATCCTTTTTAATTTTACAAAGCAACTTTAGGTTTTAGAAATTCAAAAAAAAAATATTCAATCCATTGTTTAATTTTTATTTCGTTAAAATCGACTCAGTCGTTAAAGAGAGTCGAAAAAAAACCTTTCGAAAGCAGGTATCCAGTCAGTAAAGTTTCTCAAACAATAACTTGTTTTATCAAACTATCTGGGCCGCATATGAAAAACGAGCGTTTTTAATCAGGTCCAACATATTAAGGCTCAGGGAGATAAAAAGCAATCTTTCAAGTTACTAAGTAAAGTTTGTTTCTTCGTCGAAAACAAAAACTTTCATGTCTGTTGATTAACTCCCGAAGCACTTTTAAAAAAGAAAAATCGATTTAAATTTTCTCTTTTTCGAAACAAAAATAAATGCATTCACACTAACACTTTCAATAAAAAGTTCATACGACAAACTTCTAAAGGCACTTTTATCAATTTGTTCCTTTTTTCTTTGCTTCCATTTTAAAAGCCATCTGTTATATATTCATACGCATAGATGCATGGTTTTCAATCTAAAACAAATCAGGATTCCTGAGTTCTATTGATTTTTTTTCTGGGCGCAAACTATCACCTTAGCAAACAATCTGTGACAACATGATGAAATGGAAAATCACAAGCACATTTTTCTTCTTGCATTTTGTGTCTGTCTGCATTCTGCAATCAAACAATACCCCCAATCCTATCCCTAGAGCCTCCCTACAGTATAAAAAGAGAATAATGTTAAAAAGCTTTCAGCAAAGTGAGAGATGAAATTTAAATATTGAAACTGAAAGGAGAGGCCTTGACGTTTCATTTTTAGAACTTGTTCATGTACATTACCTCAGGTCCTTATAGACTCTATACCCCATCATCAAACTACAACTTTTAGGTATGTTTTCTGTTCAAGGACATTTTATTATAAGAAAGTCTTGTTAGGTAGGTATTATATACGTACAAGTATAGACGTACATTATGTTCTATTGCATCCTTAAGCTATGTATCTCAATATCAACATGAAAGACTTTATTTTTTTCTTTATGTGTTCATAGAAAATGTCGTCTAGACCTCCTAGCATGTCATTTTTATTCTATTCTGTTTCAAGTGACCACTTTTTTATAATTTCGATAATAAGGAGCACTTATTTTTATCAAATTTCTTTAATATCTTAATAACTAAGCTTCTTGGTATGAGTTGTTGCTGAGGTAGGTACAATATTTGTAAAATCTTGACAGGAGAATGGGATTTCGGGATTCTGGGTTTTCGGGTTTTCGGGTTTTCGGGATTTTGACCCCAACGCTTTTCTTGTCATTCGAAAAAAAAAATTTATGAAAATGATAGAAGGATAGCCGTGGTCATTGGGCTGATATCATTTTCCATTGTTAATGGGTAATAGCATACTTTCCTCTTTTCAATGAAACAAACAAGCACTGATTTTTTTCGAATATCAAAATGAAACCCTATAGAAAACTCAACTCGATTTAATGCAATCCTAAGTAAATCCAATAATATGTCAAAAACAAATATGTTCAAGTAGTGAATCATGTGAACAAATCGCGCGTTTTAATGGCATGATTCACTACTTGCTTTGGAGATTTTGGCTAGGAGGTTTTTGCAATGGGGATTCTGTCTTTGGACATTTCGCTGCTGAAGATTTCATTTTGGAGATTATAGATTTTGGGATTTTAATTTAGGGCATATCTCTTGGGAAAAACATCACCAACGCAAGGTAACATACATATTATATACACCATTTTATGCAGTACATACATACGGCCAATTCAGCTCATTAACTAGTCAATTAATTACGCAATCGATTTTGATTTAATTTAAATTAAGTAGGTAGGTACTCAATCTTATTGATCTTTCTATTTTATCTAAAAAACATATTTAATACATCTATTTTATCTAAAAAAAATATTTATTATGTATGGCTATTCTGTTTAATATGGATTAAAAAATTGCCACCAACTTTTAGATTTGAAGGTTGATAGGTACACGACATAACCAAACAAATAATAAAAAACGAAACCCACCTAACGAGATAATAAAACTTTTATTTAAAAGAGATTTTTTTGTATCTTTTTTGTTTTTTGTTTATTGATTTTTACTCTTTTTTGGCGACAATATTGCTTTAGGTTAAGTGCTTGATTATTACGAGTTTGCTGCTTTTTGAAGAACGCTTTAAGTCAAGGTCAATGTGAATGTTGAAAGCTTTTATTAAGTTTTTATTTGATATTAAATCACTTGGATGGATTATTTTAGTGTTTGCATAAAATTAAACAAAAATAGAATCGAAATGTTTGGATAGAATTTATTTAATTTACAAACTTTGACGATTCAACTCTAGTTTTCAAATTGAGATGCTTCAATTTATTGATTTTGTGGGCAATTAAAATTTTATATTTGGCCTGATTAACAAAAATATTTGTCAAAGTCTGTTGGAGCGTTAAAAAATTATAAAAAATTAAAGGAATTCTTGAGTAAGTATACAACATACTTTCGTACTTAAGACATATTTTCCCGATTATTGGGACAGGTGGCGTTCTTTGGCCTTAAAAATATTCTTATTTTGTATGTTATTCAAAAGATTATTGTTCTTTAGGGTTTACATTCAAGTCTTCTCTGTCTTCGTAATGTGTAATTCAATTAGAATTATAATTGACGACTTAAATACATGGCTTTAAGCAATAAGAAAATAATGAATTTTATATGAATTCTATAAAGATTATAGGTTCAGCAAATTATTTGGCCACGGATCGTGGTAGGCAATAAACTAATCTAACCAACACTTGAAATCTAAAGTTATTTTTTGTATTTGCGTTTTGCCTTAGGTTATACTTTTGTTTTTTTTTTTCTATCGTACAAAGTAAAACGAATGTCAAACACAAAAGTTCATCAACCCACCATAAGGTCAAAAGTTTAATCTTTTGAAAATTAAAAAAAAAAAAAAAAAACAAAATGTATACATAACAAGTAAATTGCATTGAATATTTATCTTGAATTAAAGTTGAAAAAAAATCATTGTCATTGTATAAAAAGGCGAATAGTACACCATGGCCAAATTCAGCTACTGGGTTATATTATAACTTTGAACTCGATCATAGGCATTTTTTTATTGTTTTTTATTTTTTAAGTACCAACTTTTATTTCAGCTTCTGAACTTCGGTTTAATTGTTTTGTAGGTATGTTTGTTTACTTTAAACATCAACATGTAAAAACTCATAAGAATTTTCAGAAGACCAATAGAATTGAATATTTATGTTTATATTTATATTTATATTTCTATTTATTTTTATATTAAATGTATAAAACAAAGTCGGGTTAGTTACACCATTTATAACTCAAGAACTGCTGGGCAGATTTTAATGATCTCTAATTTCTTGAATTAATTACATAATTATTAAAATATACGAAATACTACAAACTACTGAGGTAAAAAGCGTGAAATACTGTGGAAAAAAACTGGTTAAAGATCGCGAAATACTGCGGAGAACAGCAAGGGAGGTAATTAAAAACCGCTTAGTATCATGAAATACCGCGGTGGTGAAAGAATATTTAAACACCACTATTTTCTCTTCGCTATACAACGCATTTATTTACTACCCTGCGGGTCAGCTTCTGTGCCAGTAATAAATATAAATATAAATATAAATATAAAACGTAAACGTAAGTACAAAATAAAAATCACTCTACAGGACAAGACAACCTCTGCCGGGTCGGCTAGTGAACATTTAAAAAGAAAAATCTGTTTTGATTTTTGCATTTATGTATAAGTAAGTCTTGCAGGTAAAAGACTCCATTTAAAGCGTCTTGGACACTCGTTATTGTAATGAAGATGCTCTGCTCTATCATTGCACAGAAGAATTATCTTGCTATTGCAATTATGCCATTCAAAAGGTAATCAGGGGAGAACACTCTATCGTCACAAAGAAGTATTATTTTGCTATTATAATTATTTCAATAGTCGATATTTTGCATTTTCGAGTGCGTTTTGCAGGCAGAATGCCTAATGTAAAAGGTTTTGGACCCGTGTTTTTATAATATGACTGTTAGATCATGTATTTAATATAGTTACATTTTTTTGTTTTTTTGTTTGACATGAAGTCTTTTTTTAATCAATATATTTTTTGTTCTTCTTAATTTAGAATCCAAAACAAGAAGGTAAAGCAACATCATTTTTCATATTGCCAAAGGACAAATTGATCTGATTAAAAGTGGCATCGTTTGGATTCTGCAAGGCACTTGATCCAGCTAGGTACTTCCCACTCACTCAATCTTTTCTATTTCAAAACAAGTAGACCACTTTGTCTGTCGCATTAAAAAAAAAAAAAAAAAAAAAAACAATCTCAAGCTTTAAGAACGTTGACAAAGAAATGCAAATAAATCTATTTTTTCCGTATTTATAACACAGTTCTTTTGAATGCATAGAACACAAACAATGCGAACAAATATTAGAAGTAGACCACAGGGCTAAGCATCAGCAATTAGGTAGACACGAGCTATATAAAAGGTGCAATAGAAATTCACATCTAAAAAAAGGATCATCTTTTGTGTAATTAATGCCTCTAGGTGATGATTCAGTGAGTCACGTTATGCTATAGGATAGCATATAGCCCCATTTCATTGTTTTGCAATTCTCATACGGAAAATAATGCAACAGTTCAGAGTATATGTAAGTCTAACTATGGTAATCACAATAATCACATCATATGGTCTGGTCATATGGTTCCAGGTGATGGTGTTGCATTGTTCTTGACAATTCTCTACGTGAAATCTTAGAACCAGATGTACTATTGTACGTATGAAGTCTCTGAACAGTGCGATGATAGTCTTGCTGCAACATAATAACGATGCGCACTTTCCCGGAGGCGCTATTTCGCTTTTCTTAATCTCTGTTGCCCTCCATTCAACAAGCGCAAACTTTGTGCCTCCCGGAATGAGCTTCAGTCAGTCAGCATGCACAAAAATTATTTGTGCTTCTCGGATGGTGCGGTGGTGGAAAGCGTGCTGCCTATTGTATTCGGCTCTAAAGATCTCACCTTAAGTATCTCTTTTTTGTTGTTGTTGTTGTTGTTGTTGTTTTGCTCAGATATTTCACGAGTCCCACACAGATACCTTTGCACACGGCCAACTCTGAGATATGATTTTTCACCATAAAGCATACAACAACAACAAAAGAAGGAACGAACAAAAAAAAATAATAATTATTACCTTGCTGGGTTTGGTGTCATACGATACAGGAGTGAAAAATGAGAAGAAGAAGATCCAAGTTCAAGGTCAAGTTGATTTGTTCATGATGCTTCCCTTGCATCTCCCCACACTACCATGTCATGCGAGATGAACATAAAATCAGCTTTTAGCTATGGACCAAGTAGTGCTTCAAGCGAAATGATGAGAGATGAAGTGGATATTTCTTAAGATGGTTCCGGTTTTGCATAAGGAGTAGAGTTTTGTCTAGTGTGTGGCTCTTTGATAGTGAGTTGGACCGATCGATGTCTTTCCTAAATCACACGACGACGCGACGCGACGCGTCGTGCGAAACTAAAGAGGCCACCTACGATGTTTTGATGAAGATGGTTCTAAGTTCCAGGTATCAATTTTTCTTTATAATTCCCAGCCATTCATGATGTGTGTCGGATAATAATTTTATTTATTAATTCAGGAAAAAAGGTTTCGGGTGTGATATTATCGCACATTGCAGGATTATTGTGTTGAACATAATCAATAATCACAAAAAAGTATAGGTACATTCTAAAGAGAGAATCTGTCCTTTTTCTCGATTTCAAAAAGGACAATGTCAAGGTTAATGAATTGTATACAAATTTTATGTTTGTTGACTTGAGGAAAGAGGGGTGAATCTTGTTGATTAATTATAATCCCTTGTAAATACTCAAGAGATATTTTGTGAAGGTTGTGATTGGAAAACACATCATTTAGCATGTAAGGCTTTTGAAAGAATTTTTTTTTTAATAAATAAATGACAATTTGCTTAACAACTTACAACATCACTTGGTTTTTGGGTTCTTTAGATAGGAACAGTGTTTAGCAGATATTGGTATTGTACTGTGTGCGAATGGA
Source organism: Meliscaeva auricollis (assembly GCA_948107695.1). NCBI lineage: Eukaryota > Metazoa > Arthropoda > Insecta > Diptera > Syrphidae > Meliscaeva > Meliscaeva auricollis. Next base: position 40,630,194 of record OX403619.1, on the reverse strand, counting down.
GAAGAAAGTACATTATGTACATCTTTGAGGGCATATCGGGCAAACGGACAAAGAAAATGTTTGATTCCACGTATAGAAGAAGAAACAGCGGGTTCAAATGTTAAATTCTCCAAGATTTAGAGGCGTGTTTACTAGAGAACACAACACCAAAATACCAACGGAGTTTATAACGAAAGTAAAGAAAAAAAGTGATGGCAGAAGCGCTTGTTAAGCTTAATGTTAACACCGCCATTATCAATTGGATAATTTGCATGTTTAAATACAGACAGGTCAAAATCAAACTAGATCAAAGTAGTTATCACGAAGGACTCCACAAGGTGGAGTAAAATGTCTATTGTTCATGGAAATAGCCACACCTGTAGTGAAATACGGAAACATAGTCTGGTGGAATCCATTGGATAAGTTGCCAATCTTAAAACCATGACCATAAAAAGATTGACATGTATTGGAATCATTGAGGAAATGAGAACCTCCACCACAGTGGGTCTTGGAACTAAACTCAATGTTAAACCTCTAGGTAGATTTATTTGAACAAGAAACGGCAGTCAATAGCACCTTTCTGGAAACACGGTGACATACACTAAAACCAAAAAGTCCCCAAACAGCTTCAACTTTTAACTGTTTGAAACAATATTCATTAAAGTACTAGACTGGGTAGGAAAAGCTGCTAGACACGTTTCAATGATGTCAGTACCATAAACTGATATAACATTTTTCATTGATATCCAAGCGACACTAAAAGCTATTGAAATAAAATCTAAGATTGTAACCCTAACCACCTCTGTCACGTCTTTTTGAACTTTTGGTTTTATTGCTTCTTATGATTGCTTCTTTCAATAAGAAACGATTATGGCTGTTTCCAAAAATTAAATATAGCAACAACGCTGAAGCTTAGTCCTTTTAAATGCAATTGCAAGGCACAACTTAAAAGGAATGTTGTTATCAAAGATAATCTGAGTATGCAATGTAAACTGAGAGGAATATTAGACAAATAAAGATGGTTGCTATCTATATTGATGCCCGAACGGGGCATCCGAAGCAGTACAAATTTGTCCAAAATAAAGATTCTAGGTTTGAATGAAACAACAAGAACTTGTGTGTTTTACCACCAAGTTTATAGGCTGGAAATATATCATATATGCTGTCACACCCGCTTATCAGCCTCTTTTTTATCAGCCTTTTTTTAGGGCTGTTTAGCCGCTTTATGTTTTATTTATTTGAAAAACTGATGCCCGAACTGGTCTCCAAAGGCCAACTTCTTTGATATTCCTCGAGCCTTTTCATGTATGGAAATGAAAAATATAAGGACTGCAAAAATATTATCGACCACTACAGCTCTTTGTAAAAGTGTTTCCGATTTTAATCCTAATAGTTTTGAACTCTCTTTCCTTCGTTTTTCTTTCATGAATTAAATTCAATTTAAGTTCATAAAACTTGTGTGCATTTACATATTATTTTTTCTGCTTAGCGAAGAAAGCCTATTTCCAGGTCAAGTGTCAGTCTTTCATATAGGTAATCCATAAACACCCTATTTCTGTCTCATCAATCCACTACCCTAATGCGCACCTTAACACTCACAAAACGTTCGTAACATGTTGCCTTCATCTGTTTTGTGGTTTTTGTTCAAACCCAGCAAATAGGCAAATCACATTGAAAACTATATAATAATAGCCAACGAAACGATACTTGTGACTTTCGCGACCGTCTTTATAATGATGATAGGGGAACAAGTACCTTCCTCCATAGGCATACTATGTGTATATTTATGTAAGGGGAACTCCCACAAGTGAGAAGCATTTTTCCACTTGAAAGGTGAAAATCATAAAAAAAAACAAACTGAACCCTCGGATTAAGAGTTCAATTGATATGGTTATATTGTTTTTTTTTTTTTCTAAGGTGAATGTCCTTCGATGTGCATGACACAATTTCTCTCGTCACATAATAATTATGTATGTCATAAAAATAGAACTCGGTTTAATTTGAGAATGATATCTTCAACATTCCATTAGGACATTTGCCAAAAAAAATATTATATCTATGGCAAAGAAAGGATTTGTCCTTATTTCGAAGGACATTATCCTGGGATGTACTTTACCTACAAATAAGTCTACTTTTGTTGCAATCATTTGCAATTGAAAAATAATGAGGCTATTTTCAGCACAAAACAAAATTTTTACTTACGGATTTCATGGATATCAGCCAAAAAGGAAACTTACCTGAAAGTAAAGAGAAAAAAAGAACAAATTATTTATTTTATTTAGTAATTTATAGGCTTTTCATTCTTATGCGGTTTTTTAAATAAAAACAGATATTTTCGACCAAAAATGTTTAATTACTAGAACTAGAAACTATAGAGGAAAGTCTAAAAACTTTGTACCTACAGAGCTGCCATCAGCAAATTTTGAGAGTGGAGATATTATCAAAAATGTGTTTACAAATGTTTATAGTTTCCGAGCTAGGTTAAAAACACGACTTTTCAATTAATTTGATATTTTTAAATATGTACATAAGAGTGATTTATTTTGTAAAATATAAAGAAAATTTTTGAAGTTTTGGTCACGCTCTAGCTTAATGTTATAAAAATGTACAAAATTGCAAGAAAACTGAATGATGTTTAGAGGTTGCACCCTTAACGACGAGTTGGACATGCGACAGACGTCCTACCTGGATGAAACAGCCACCATTCCCAATAATAATTGGAGATAGTATTTATTAGAATAGGATCGCTGAATTTACAACCCAGAGCAGTACCCAAAAACAGTTTTTAAAATCTTAGACGGCTCCGGTTTTTTCAAGATGGTGGACTACACTCGGTAGATGTTTGCTGGTGCTTTCAGATATCAGATACAATTTTGGGCTCAAATTTTGGAAAATTCAGATTTCTTAAGCACATAGTTGTTATTATTACCAAAAAGGCAAAAACTTATCCTTCATGGAAAAATTTTCCAAGAACTGCAAACACGTTGAAAATTTTGCCTTTTTTTCCATGTTGCGTCATTAAATTTTGTTGAAAAACCTCATATTCGAATTCAGCACCCCCCAAAAAACATAAGGTATGTATGAAATTTAAAGGGAAAGGGAGTTGAGCATCAGACACAACAAAAAAACACCACGAATTTCTCATACAAAATGTATGGACAAAATTGAAAATCATTTAGCGAGTTCTAAATAGTAAAATAAAAAGCTCAAATTCGGTGAGAAATTTGTATTTAATGTCTAGAACAATATTCCGTCTCTTCAATTAGAATCCAAGAAAATTTGTTACATTTGTTTACTGTTACATTCAGTTTAGAGTTGCTATTCTATAGTGTGTAGCAAAGATTTTGAGCATTTCGTTGGCGTATATTTGCACTGAAAGTAGTTATTCAAGTATTGGACAGATATGGGTTAAAACACATTGCCAGTGTTTTGATATTATAGAACTGATCCATGGGCCATGTTACAGAATTGAAAGGGAATTTGTACGTCGAATATCTACCTCGCACCCATAATCTAACATTAAAAGGAATGTTTGAGGAGTGTTGTAGTGTAAATTAAAGTGGCCGGAATTTTCGAAAGTTTCAAAGCTTGTGGTGCTCACTTTATAAAACGTCATACATAACAATGCTAAATGACAAAGAAAAACCTGTAAAGGCATTTTAAAAGAACAACTAGGTAAAAAAACAATGTCCAAAATGTCATACAAAATGGAATTCAAAGTCGTTTCTATAGTTTTCTATTTTTCAATAAAGTTAATAAGCATTAATAAAAAACGTATTTTTGTACATAAACAAATTATTAAAGGGTGCAAAATTGCTAAATATTATCCAATCTTCTTGAAATTTGGTACGTGTTCATTAGGGTGCAGCGTTTTTACAGTTTTCTTTCAAGTAACTGCGTGCAACTCATGGTATAAGACTAGTGGTTCTGTGAACTTATAGACTAGGGTCAAGAGCGAAATATATGAACAAAAATGTTTGCTTCGAAAAATAAAACACCCCAAAAAATCATATTTGCAATCTTTCTTTTTTTTATTTTACCGGAAGTTTAAAGAAAAATTACCTCATACCTACAACTTAAGGAATTATTTTTTTATACTTCGCAACTAGTCTGAGTTCTGAGATCACAAGAGGTTACGATTATTATAGCCCATTCAACGTAGAGGCAAATTGAAATCTAGATCATGTCTACAATTTAAGTGTCAAACGAAAGATTTATGTAAACATAAGTAAGTACCTACTAAATGAGAATATCTGTCAGCTGTAGCTGAACTGTAGATACATACTAAAGTAGGCACTATTGACAGGGATCACACTTATTCAAAATAAAGTGTAGCAGATTTATAAAGTGAAAGATTCTATGCATTTTTAAGGCACGGAATTCATGTTACTAAAGTTATTGTAGTAAATTAAATATTTTACGGAATTCCTTAGCGAAACTTTACTCTTTAACATAAGGATTTTAGTAATATTTGTTAATGTTAATTACCAATGAAAGCATTTAAGGGTTTCACACATTATTGCTGAAATCATTTTTTGACCTAAACCACCGAAATGATATACCTACTGCATACTTCAACCTTATTTACCTATTGGAATTTAAATGCACATGTATAGAAGAGTGTAATCACTGGTTATAAGCGAATAATACAAAATACAGACACAAAATCGCAAACAATCCCACTGGGAATGACGGTGTGGTCGGTCAGTTTAGCCGGTCCGCCTTAGCTATAATCGTCACTTTTGAGGTATAGTCGTGCAGAATTAGCAGGCAATAATACAAAAAAAAATAATAATAATAAATACTCGCACGTGGCACGTGGTTTACTACTTGTTAATGTGTTTCACAAACAAAAGAAAATAAAGGAGCGAATTGCCAGCGAGCTGCTAGTGAGCTTATATGAAGGAATTAAGAAAAAAACGACACCGAGAACGATTTACAATTTCCTGTTGTTGTGGAACTCAACTCCGGAAAGTATAAAGGAAGCTGATGACTATGTAGCTGAAGGTATTCAATGGAAAAAAGCAAAATAAGTACAAAAAAAATTTTACTGCATACAGAGGGACGACCAACTGGATGGCAATAGTGGCGCGCGAGCCAGCAGCAGTAAAAAAAGATGATGATGAATTCCCCTGCAGTGCTAAATACAAATGCATTTTGTAGTCACAACAAATTGTCATCATAATGGGTGGTTTTCCGTTTTACGAGACAGTTGGACTTCACGAAAATATTTATAAATATTAAGGAGTACCTACCTACGTATAAGCACTAAGCACTTAACTAGTGATGATAACATGAAAATTATAACTGAAGTAATGGTCTCTTAAAGTCTTTTTTAAGAGAACTTTTTTATTTATGTCCGGTATACTGGAAAAAATTGAAAAATAGAAATCACTCAAAACTTTGTCACTTTTCGAGGAAAATAAACTTTTTCTAATATTTATAAGAAATAACAGTTCGACTATTGATTTTAAGGTTTTAAATTAAAAAGTTAGATTTTAAACTGAAAATTTAACGGTTTTAAATTAAATTTTTTTTGTTTTTTTTTTTGCTGTTGTAACTGAAATATGGGCAAAATACTTTAAGTGGGTGACCGAAGTTGTGTGAGCGAGATGACAAAAAAAAAACACAGAACGCACAAAGTTTTCTTTAATCCCGTTTTTTAGGATACTATTTAAATTTAGGCTGTTAGGTCAAAATTTTGTGTGTGCAAATATTCTGCTTTCAAACTTCGATTTGTCGTAATTCAGGAAATAAGGTTTTTCACAATTGGATTTGTAATCATTCCAAATATTTTAAATTGAAAAAGAGAATTTTGATAGAAATAAACAAAAATATGACACATAATTTTAGAAAGCAAGAAGCATTTTGACACCGGATTTTTTTACTTCTTTTAATCACATTTAAGATTTGGGAGGAATTTATGGTCGTCACTCAAGTCGAGATTTTTCTCAAGTGTACACTTGAGGGGACTTTTGGCCACTTGAGCTATTCATTATCGAGATTGTGTGAAAATGCTTAAGTCTTCACTTGAGGAGTACCATAAGTGAAATCGAAACTCAAGTGAGGTTAAAAGCTACCGTCATTCACTTTTTCACTGAAATGCACTTTGTTGAATAAGGACATTCATGTTTTTATGAAACAATGCACGATGGACACAAATTACCCGAAAACTGAACTAATTACAAATTTAAAAATAAATCGTAGCAGTTATGTCAAATAAGGGCTGCGAATTTCGCTGTAAGATTGATTGAGAAATAATTCTACTCAAGTCAAGATTTTTCTCCACTAAGTACGCATTTCGCTTGAGCATTTGCTTAAGATATTTCTCAACTAACGGGAGTTGAGAAAAATCTTGACTTGGGTAACGACTACGAATTCCACCCTTAGACTTAATTACTTTCTTGAGAATAAAACAAAAATCTAAAATCGTTTTAGAATTTATTGCATTCAAAAAGCACAAAGTATAAAATTTGGGTTAAAATGAGTTCTACTCTATTCCATGTCATTCTTGCCACTGAAGAAAAAAGGTTCGGATCGTTCCATGAAATAAAACACAATTAAGAAGATCAAAAGTGCAAAGGTATTTTAAATAAGAGGTATTGCAAAAAAAAATAAAAATCAAAAGCTGCAAAGGAAATAAATATATGTATAGACTTCCAATCAAGACATAAAATAATCTTATTTATGTCTATATTTTCTCCAAACATATGCAATCATTATTGTTTCCATGGATATACCTAGTTTTTTTGATTTCTTCATCAATAATTCCATGCGTCAAAAAACCACTGTTTCACATAAATCTATACCCATACACAAACCCCTCATCACAATTGGCATTGCCAGTTATTACCTTAAATAGCCCTGACAATTACTTAATTTTCTCAAGTCAAATCAATAAACGAGTAGGAGGTGGACTAAGCTGGCCTGATGCTGATGCGGAGACTACGTCTGTATCCTACATCATACGCCGGCCCCATAAGAAACCTTGCCATAAACAGAAATATCGACAGTCTACGTCGATTTTAATTGTTTGCGCGCGTTGTGTGTGCTGCTGCTGCTGCTACAGTGCGCGCGTTGGTTGTTTTTTTGTCGATCGATATACTATACCCTCAGAATCTATCCTTTTGGACATGGTGCAGACAGTCAAACAACGACTCCAATGGCCATCAGGTTGCACAAGAGAAATATCCCCGCATACGGGGAAACCTCTGTTCTGCCCACATGTATTTTTTTTTATAGTTGTGGCTTCCACACATCAAGAACTCTATTACAATTTATATTGATTCGATTACACAATTGCTTCCATTTATTATGACACACAGTGAAATTAAGCGATTAAAAAAGGGCCCCCTTGCATTACTTGATGACCTTTTGAGAATAATAATAATTATAAGTTTTCCATTCACATACCCATAAAAAGTGAACAAAACAAAAACTCTCGATTTTATTTAACCCAGACCTCAAAAAAGCGACACAAGAAGAAGATTCATCATCGTACATTTTTGTGACGTTTATTTTTTTTTCTTTTTCTTTAACGCAGAACAAATCAGACGCCTGGAGGCAAGAGGCGGACCTCTATACGCCACCACAGTGCTGTTGTAGTGGTACATTTTCAAAGAAATATTGAACAAAATCAAAGAAATATTAAATGCAAAAAATTAAATGGGAAAAAGACCACTCCACCTGTTGTTCATTGATTTCGAAAAGACATTCGATAGTGTCAACAGAGAATTTATTTACATAGATTGCCTTACTCAGGAGTCAATTGCTATTATTAAATCAAGTTACGATGGATTCAAATGTCACGCTCTGCATAAAGGACGGTTGTCAGATGAATTTGAAGTCCCATGTGGAATCAGGCAGGGTTGCATACTAAATATCACCAATACTATTCCTGTTAATAATAACTGATAAGTTATGTGCTGTGCGCAGCCCTGATGAACGATAATGACGGAATTCAATGGACTCTGTCATCCTTACTAAAACATCCTTGAGGTGTAGTAACATTCTTGAAATATGTGTCTATGAAACATCTAATAGATTTTTTGGCCCAATCATATATCAAATGAAGTAGAAAAAGAAATAGGAGAACAAACGGGTCAAGAATCCATAGACAGTGATATACGTATACCCCAGACGTAAGTGGCAGTGGAAAAGTCACACGCTTCGAAATGTCAAGGATTGAATCGTCTGCCAAGAGATGCAGTGGAATACACTCACACAGGCAGGTAGAGGATCGGATCGGCCGAGAAGCACATGGCACAGCTCAGTCGAAAGGGAGTCTGCACAGCAGATCACATTTTTAAATACAAACTAATAATTTACGAACTAGAGGACTAGTAACTTACAGTCTCGTTCATTTCAGAGTGTACTTTTCAGAAACCGTACACGATTGCGGAAGGAAGAAGTAGGGGCCCTAAGCGCCTTAAGAAGATCACTGCGAGCAGAAAAGGTCTGAGAACCTAAATACTAACAGCGGCAAGGAGTACTACATTTCAGCTATCCTAGAATCATTTAACATGCTATAGTTTTGTACTTAATGAGTTAGTGCTTCAGATTTTGGAAAACTCTAAGTCTATACAAATTAAAACTAAAAAAAACGCCTCCTGAATCAACTCACAAAATTCCACGATCTTTCGAGATGTTATTTTTGTACTTTTTTCCCACTGTGTGCAGGCAAAACTCTGAGCTCTGTTGGTTTTTTTTTTTACACACAGGAAGCAATACATACAATGTTTGCGTGCGTACGCGATCATAACTAAAATTTTGTGCAACGTTTTGCGCCCGAGAATGTCTGAATGTGTAATCGTTCTTTAGAAAAAGAAGGAAGCTTGAAGTTATCGCCGTCTGTAGTATAGCAAGCTGATAATTTTAACTTCTCGTTTATGCCACAAAGGGGGAATATTTTTTTTTTACGTTTTTTTTGTTATTATTATTATTATTAAGTGGAATGTTATGTATTATTGCCTCCAAACAAATTGTATGCGTTGCTGCCAATAAAAATTAATAAATAACGCAAACATTTTCAGCAAAAAATATGATAAACCGACAGTTGATTCATTTGTATGTGTTTGTTTTGGGAAAAGAACATTGACATTCATGGGGGTAAATCGTTGCGGAGACTTATTTGGAGACTCAATTCAGTATGTGAGTTGTTAAAGTTTATATATTTGTTTTAATGTGGGGAAATAAATTGAGTATGAAAGTGCGGGAGTTGATTTGCACTAAGACTTAGAATAAACTTTGGAACCTTGTTTAAAAATTAGGTCATTTGTTATCAGTACCTATATTGGGGTCGCGTAGATAATAAAAATTTCTATGTAATTTATTTATACACTAACCTAATCAGCACTTGGTGATGAGATGACTTTATTTAGGGAAAATTAAAAACAAATTGTCTATGAATTCCTCATACATAAAAACAAGCGTTTCTCAACAGCTTAAATATTAGAAAAAAACATTTGAAATGAGAAAGTCCTATTACCCCTTGGCATGAAAATTTAATTTATTTTTATAAAAGAGGCCCAAACTACTAGCCACCAACCCCTATTGAAACACTTCTTTTCTATGTAGCATGTAGCATCATTATAACATTTTTGTATTCTCTATTTGGAAAATTCCAAATGGAATATTTGCAAACTGCAGTGCAATATACCTTGATGCATTTAATTAACTAATAAGTCTAATGGCAGGTGAGTTGTTTTTATTTAATTTTTTTTACAATAACAAAAAAAAACAGGTGGTTTGGCGCAGTGTTCATTTGCGAACATTCATATAAGTTCATAAAAAGCGCGGCCGACTGTTTCAAGCCCACTGCTGTCATAATAACAAAATGCTATTGGAATTTTTCTATAAGTAGTAATTGGTAGAAGCAGGAAAATGATTAGTAAATAAAATAAAATGCTCATAGCGGGGGGTTAACAATGTATAAACATGAGATCAGAACCTACAATGAAATATTAACATATTTTGTGACGAAACTATGGAGCTTATTCAGAGTCAGTTTATGATCTGGTGCTAGAAAAACTTTTATTGTAACTTAAATAGCAGATTTTCTAGCAGCGATTTCCAAAACTTTTTATTAAAATTTCATTTAAAAAACAGAAGTTCATGGTAGCTCTAAAATATATACAAAGTTTAATAAGATATGGTTAAAATGTATACTGCTTTATTTTCTATTTTAAAGTTTTTATGGATATTTCCAATGCATATTCTTTAGTTGCTGTCAAAAAATTAAGGGCCCTTTTATGGAATGAATAAATAAACTAATTCTGAGATTGCTAAAGTTCTGAACACGAAACAACGTTTGGTCTGCGATTTGACAATTAAAGGGGGAAGGATTCTTTTTTTAGAAAATGTCCGTCTGGCATTGAATTGGGTTAAGATTTAACCCGTTCTTCTTACGCAATATAGCAAAGCTATCAACATCACATTATAAAAGATGACAGTCGTTCAGAAACTTGAAAGTCTTAAAAAAATATATATATCATGCGGAATTATAAGAATGGCGCTATTGCAAATACTTAGGGAAGCTAATATTTAAAAAATAGGTCCTAGGTTACCACCCTGTGGAACACCCGATGTAGCCAGGAAAGACTTGGAGAAAGGACCTACACTTCTGAATTTTACGTGCTATGCTCACACCTATTTTGAAGATAAAAAGAAGTCAAATTGATAACAAATACTATAGTTAAGGACCCTAAAGGCCAATTTGTTCACATATTATCATCTTTAATCCATGATTATTTCAAACTGTAGATTGTCGAATTTATTTCTTCTGAGAATCCATGGTTTGAGTTTATCATGGATTTAGTTGATCAACCTATCTTGGTTAATTAGCTCCATTTAAGCAAAACTTCTGAGAATTAGAAACTTAACCCGCTGTTAACAAACTAACCATACATCTGTAGAAACTTGGGCTATATTTTTTTTATAATTTTCGTTTAATATAAAAATTGCCCTCAACTAAGTTTTACCAATTGAAGTTCTTCGTGTCTAGAAAATAGATCATATCAGACAAGATTCAGAGGTAGGTATTTTTTCTAAGTCCTTCATTGACAAATCGGATGTTTCTTATATTAGAAAATAATTTCGACTTTAACTTGAAAAAATACCTGATTTCCAATCAAAATAGTTCGCTAAAACATTTTTTGATTTTTGAAAATTTTGAGATGCCGTAATTTTAGTTAAATACTATTTTTTTTCTGTAAAAAAAACAACACCGTGAAATAAACATAAGGCAAGTTGCATTATGCCTTAATAAATGTTTTAAAAAAACATCTATTTTAAGATCGATTTTTACTTGACAATAGGTAATATTAGACAGCACGGACTGGCCATAGAAGCCAATTTAGAAACAAGACCATATTTTACTTTTCCGTACACGTAGTGTATAGGATAAGTATAGCGATTGGCACAAACATATTTTTTTTTCAGAATTAGTCTATTTCATCGTGAAACATCATGAAACGTAAACATAGAAAACACGTTTTTGAGACATTTTTATGTGCGTGTGCTGTTGTCGTCGGTGTCGGTAAAAATTTGTAAACAAAACAAAACAAATGGGATTACCAATGTAATTCATATTTTTTGCAAAGCTTTCGATGCGCAAGACTGAATTTTTTGAAAGTATATTTAATTATTTTTTTTTATTTACCGTTTTAACAAAGTAATGACCAAAAGAGTAAGAATCGCTCTAAAAAAGTGTCATCTGAAACTTTGGAATTCTATCACCGCCGTAAAACTGAATCGATTTTCAAAAAAAATAAAATGCACAACTGTGTCGCACGTACTTGCTATTATAGATAAAGTTACTATTTATGTTAAGCCTTTTTAATTAAAAATTTGTAAATGCAGTTTTAGAAAAATAAAAAAATTAAAAAAGCATGAAATTCGATTTTCAAATTACTAAAACAGCTTCTTTAATGAATTTAACCTGAAAACGAAGTATGCAATTTGATTTCTTCTATAATGATACATTTATAGAAAAAAAATTTGAAAATCGTTAGAGCCGTTTTTAAAAAAAACTGTTTTTTCCATTTAAAAATTTAGCAAGGACTTTTATAAAAAAAATTGAAACGCCATTTTTAAGATATTATTTATCAACATCTAAAAACTAAAATAAAAAAAAAAATATTGAATAGTTTTCGAAAAAATGATTTTTCAAAAATAAAATTTCAATTTTTTTTAAAAAACCCAAAAAAAATAATTTTCGAATTTTTTTTTACTAAATATTATTGATTGAGTCATGAAGGAGAAAATCAGAATTTAAAAAAAAGGTTCTATGGCATACCGTTAATAACGGTTTTTGAAGAAAATGGTTTTAAGCTGAGGATAGATAGATAGATCCAAAAAAATGACCATGATTTTTTTAATCAAAATCGTAGGAACCATTTTTGAGAAAAATGACTTTTTCTAAAACCGGTATACGACAGGTACCGTTATTTTTGGTCCAACAAAAATAATTCAAAAAACGTCTGGGTATATAGTCTCCAAAAAAACGCTACAAAGTTTGAAGTAAATCGGGCCATGCGTTCTTGCGGTCAGGCTGAGGTCTCTGATACATACAGACAGACAGACAGACAGAATTGTCGGACCCACTTTTTTCTCATTCTCTATCATCGTTATGTCATCTTTGATTGTTATCTCAACTTTTTTTTTTTACGAATGCATAACTTGATATTATAGTACCTATATATCACAAGTAAAAATATGACAATCGCTTTGTATCGATAAATGCTCGGTGCAACATTTTTTAGTTTTTTTTTTATTTACCGTTATAATGAAGTAATGGCCAAAATAGTCAGAATAGCTCAAAAAAAAGTGTCGTCTGAGACTTTGGCATTCTGCCACCGCCGAAAATCGGCAATTTTTAACTCAAAAAGGTTGAAGTATTTCTGAATTTGAAAATAAAAACAAAAACAATAGAAGTCTGAGTTGTTCAGACCGCGGTTCCGAGGTAATCAGTTTTAGTTACTCCACTAATTCTTTGTTATCAAATATGTACGTTCATTTCAAATTATATCGTTTTATGAAATATGTTCGATTTGTGTTGTAAATATTTACAAATAACAATCATCGTGAAATTATGAAGATAGCGTGTAATTATTTTTGAGAAGTATTCTTATGATATAGGCGAACGGATAGAGATGACAAAACGTAGTACTTTGTTATCAGAAATAGATAAGTTATCAATAAATCAACAATAAAAACAAATATTTTATAAGCTCTAACCAACAAAAATCTAATTTAAATTAAATCTCCCAAATCTCTTTTTCAATTAATCATTTAACGAGCATAAATGACATGTTAGTAGCTTGTCAACGCCACCACTAAGCATGTATGTATATTTCAATCTTCAATGTCATTCGCAGATCAGATCATAGAGCAACCATCAGTTCCAAATTTAAAATTAATTAAAAACTGTCACCCAAATTAACTTCCGTAAGCGACAACACAAAATAGAATACCATGCTGGTGAACCAATCCAATTATTATTATTGGTGCTGTCAATGATTGTTAATGATTGTTGTATCGGTGTATCTATTTTAAATTGTCATTGAAATCGAAAGCTCGCGGTAACTACACACAGAAAGTTAAGTTGTTCCATGGCACAGCCCAGGTAGTGTGGCAAACTTATTGAAATGTGTTAACATGTGCGCATGCGGTTTTGACAATGGCACGGAAAACAAAGCAAAATTGATATAAAAGTTAAAAAAGTCTTAACGAGCTTGTTTTTTTCTCTTTAACACTGCTCTTCTTAAAGGTTTGTGGTTTTTTCTTCTTTTTTTTTGTGGGAATTTCATTGTTGGAGTTAATTTGTGTAAAGTGTTTTACTTAAGCGTATTTCCATTAAGAAAAATTACGCCTCTTAAATTGTTTCATTCGGTACCTCTGCGTCTTGGTACTAACCATTTAAGCTTGACCTTTATCAAGGAAGATTACCAGGTCTCTTTAGCACCTGATTTCTGGTCATGGGTGATGTCTTAATTTTGATTGTTTGGCCTTGAATCTTCTTACATATTTGATTATCTGTTTTTAAAATATAATTTATCCCCCCTTTGAAAATTATATCAGAAGGGCGCCCACATATTGTTGATATCTAAAAGACCAGTCATATTGGATAAATAATAATCATATACTCTAAAACTTCCTTATTGAAAAATGGAAGTGTTCCTACATCATTATGTGTATCTTCTTCTTGAAATAAATGTACGAGGGCAAGTGCACAAGTGCTTCCCGGAGTGCACCTATCAGCTCATCTGCGGGAGTGAAGATAACCAAAGCGGGGCGTGTTAAAGTTCTGGGAATAGATTAGTTTCAATTTTAGATATTTTTGTTTAATTTTATACATTCACCCTGACGATGACGATGTCAGAGTTAAGAGATTAATAATTGTAAAAGTGTATGAGTGGTTTCCATATTCCGATTTTCAAACAATGATTCTTAAGAAAAAAAAATAAAAACTCAATCCTAAAAATAGCATTTTAACTGATTCAGAGATTATTCATTTGTTTGTAGGTAGGTAGGTATATGTAAATAGTCGCGGGACGTGATTAAAATATAATTTTTTTGTTCACTAAATTTTTAGTGGACTTCCGAATTCGGTTAAAATGCATTTCATTGGATGAATATCAATTTCACGATTTAAAAGAAAAAAAAAACACACGATGAATATTTGACGTTTTAATGCTTCTTCACGAAGTTAAATGACAGATGGCGGTGAAACTTAAACATATTCAAATATGAAAATGTTAAATCTTATTGAGTACATAAGTAGGTTTTATAAGAGTGATTGGACTTCTGTCATTGATGACATTATAATGCTTGACTCTGATAAATTTTATTTGGTTGGTATTTTAAAGCATCTTTGGAACTATGGTTTCTTGTTTGCATAGTTTTTGTTCCGTTGACGTTGGTTTAAAAATGGCGACCAATAATCATATAATATAATTTTAAAAAAAATTCTTTGCAAGTGAAAGAAAACATTTTTTTCATTTTCAAAAACAGCATTATATTTTTAGCAAAACTTTCGAACTGAACACAAGTCTGAATTCATTTAAAGTTTAATTTTAATTATGCAGCCTTAAAACCCCTAAAAAAATACATGGTCTTGTGTCTGAAAATAAAATCTATCTGTACCCAAAACATGACACAAAAAATGTTTAGGGAAATTTCAAAATTCGATGTATCTTAAAAACTTTGTATGGTAGAGTAATTTTGAAACTAGATTGAAATTATGAGGGTTGAAAGCTTTTGTCGGTCAGCCATCAGACGAATAGGGGGAATAACATGTAGCATACGAAAACATGCACGTGCCGTAACTATTCGGGACTGGTGGAAGTGTGATCATAGCCTCTCCGCGGCGGCCGCTAGAAACAAGCCTTTTAAAAAAAGGTTTGGCTAATATGATCAGGCTGCTTCCACAGGTTGGCGACAGGTTAATTCCCTGTCCCGTAAAACTAAAAGAATTACGAGACCGACAACAAGCCTCGGAAACGGACGGATTTTACGACGACAACCCATGCAACGAAAACGGCAAAACGATTTACGAATTTTCTTGTGGAACGTACGATCGCTCTATAGAGCTCGAGCTGCTCAGCAGCTAGCCGATGCCCTGTCAAAATATAAAGCTGACATAACAGCGCTTCAAGAAATAAGATGGACAGGGAATGGTGTTTTACAGAAGAAAGAATATGACTTATATTACAGCTGTCATACAAAACACCATGTGCTCGGGGTAGGCTTCCTAGTCAGCGAAAAAATGAAGTCTACCATCATCGGCTTTAACGCTATAAGCGAAAGGCTATGCACCCTTCGCGTGCGAGGCAAATTTACAAACATCAGCCTCATTAACGTTCACGGACCTACGGAGGAGTCCTCAGACGAAGAAAAAGAGACTTACTACGAACAAGTCGAGAGGGCCCTCAATGCCTGCCCAAGGTATGACGTCAAAATCATCCTTGGGGATTTGAACGCAAAAATAGGTCGGGAGCCGGTATTCAGGCATTACGCAGGCACCCATAGTTTGCATGAGAACACTAATGACAATGGACTTCGAGTCTTAGAATTGGCAGCATCGAAAAACATGGTCGTTGCGAGTACCAGGTTCCCGCGTAAAGATATCTACAAAGCCACCTGGGTATCACCTGATGGAGTCACTCGTAACCAAATAGACCACGTGTTGATAGATCGTCGCCACTACTCGAACTTGATGACGGTACGAACGTGCCGAGGTGCCAATATCGACTCGGATCACTATCTTGTTGGTATGGTTTTCCGAGGGCGGATTGCCTTGCGGAGACGCATTGCATCCGCCGATCAGGTTCGAATCAACACCAGTAACACCTTTGGTAATGCGTTAGGACTCGCCCTAGAATCACTTGATTTAGGGAGAGTAAGTCCTGGAGCCAGTATGCTGGGCGTAAATGAGAAGTGGACACGCCTTAAGAACACTGTCATTAGTACTGCCAACTCCATCTTAGGCAGCAGTCGTAGAAATCGGAACGACTGGTTTGATGATGAATGCAAGCTAGCGACTGAACGTAAGAATGTTGCGTACCGAGCAATGCAACAATCTCATAGAACGCGGGCACGCGAAGAGGAATATAAAGAGCTCAGAAGAATAGAAAAACGGCTTCACAGACAGAAAAAATCAGCCTGGGAGAAGAACCTAATCTGTGAAATAGAGAGCAGCCGAGAGCGAGGTCCGCACCAGGCGCGGAAGTTCTACCAATCCGTCCGAAACATGACGCAGTACACACCACGCTGCACATACTGCAAGGACGGAGAGGGAAATCTGATCACCGATCCACAAAGCATACTGGAGCGATGGGAAGTGTACTTTAATGAATTGCTAAATGGTCAGCTCACAGCAGAAGTGGAGGCTCCACTACTTCAAGATGAACACCCTATGCTACCGCCACCAAGCATAGAAGACGTTGAGAAGGCTATAGGACGGCTCAAGAAAAACAAAGCCCCGGGAGCCGATGGCATACCAGCCGAATTATTCCACCACGGCGGGCCAGCCTTACGACAAGCAATTCATGACATCATAGTGCACGTATGGGAGCATGAAGAAATGCCAGAAGATTGGCGAAAAGGTATTATATGCCCCATACATAAGAAGGGAGATGTCACAACGTGCAGCAATTATAGAGGTATCACGTTGTTGAGTACCGCCTATAAGATACTCTCCTCTATCCTACAAGACCGGATAGCCCCATACGCTAAAACCATCATCGGAAACTATCAGTGTGGTTTCATTCCAGGCAAATCAACAACTGATCAGATTTTTACCCTTAGGCAGGCGATGGAAAAATGTCTAGAATTTAACATCCCAACATACCATCTGTTTATAGACTTTAAAGCCGCCTATGATAGCATAGCCAGGGTAGAACTTTACAAAGCCATGAGAGAATTCGGCATCCCAAATAAATTGACACGACTATGTAGGTTGACCATGACCAACGTAACAAGCCAAGTTAAAATAGCCGGATTGCTATCCAGACCAATCAACATCTTTAATGGACTCCGACAAGGGGATGGTTTGGCCTGCCTCCTCTTCAACCTGGCGTTGGAGAAAGCAATCCGTGACTCTGGCACGGCAACAAGAGGGACCATCGTCAACAGGTCCAGCCAGATACTGGCTTACGCAGACGACATCGACATCATCGGAAGAACCGAACAAGCTGTACACGATTCCTTCATCCAGATCGAGCAGGCGGCACAAAATCTGGGGCTGCACATTAGTGAAGGTAAAACAAAGTACATGGTGGCGTCGAATGCGAGAAGAACAGTTGGTCAAACAATCAAGGTAGCGGAGCACGAATTTGAAGTGGTGCAATCCTTTAAATACCTTGGGTCGACAGTAGCAGCCGATAACAACATAGAAGAAGAAATACGCGGGCGGCTTCTCAAATCCAACAGAGCCTACTACAGTCTGTCAAAGCTATTCAAATCCAGAAATCTAACCATAACTTCAAAACTGCTGCTGTACAGGACCATGGTCCTGCCAGTACTCATGTATGGATCCGAGACTTGGGTGCTTAGCAAAAGGCACTGTGACCTCTTAGCCGCGTTCGAGAGAAAATTCTTACGGAGAATTGTTGGCCCCATATGTGAGGAAGGACGATTCCGGAGACGGTACAATCATGAGTTGTACGCAATCTACCTTGAAGCAGACATAGTGACAAAAATTAAGCTCGGTAGACTCCGGTGGGGAGGGCACCTAGCTCGTATGAGCGAAGAGGAACCTGCTCGGAAAGTCTTTTGCGGTACATTCTATGGTAGACGGCAGCGTGGTAGACCATGCTTGCGCTGGAGAGATGGCGTAGACCAGGACGCCCAAAGCCTTGGGGTGCGCAACTGGATGGCGTTGGCTCGAGACCGGGATAGGTGGAGAGACTTGTTGAAAGAGGCCAGGACCGGACCCCGGTTGTCGAGCCGATGATGATGATGATGATGAAAGCTTTTGTCAAAAGTTTAATTTGGTTTCTATGGCACTCCTTGCTTGCTAATATTTTCTTTTTAGTACACTTTAAGTACTTATTTTTTGACATTTTTGGCTTTTTGTGTATATTGTTTAGACACTCACTCCTTATGTGATTTTCCATTTCAAACATGCAGTGCTGCTCTGTTTCCTTTTTTAAAATATTAAAAATAAGAAAAAAAAAGAAGTATCATAAGGACTTAAGGCAAAAAATATAAGGAAACGAGCGTTTTGTTATGTTTTTTTTATACATAAGTGAGTCTGATTGTCTTAGTTTAGATATCTTAAGATTCAGCATTGAAAAGTATCTTCAAGTCATGTGACATAGGCCCGATCATATCCGAACCACCTACCCCTCTTTCTCCTTTATAAATTCCAATTTTGATTAAAATTAGGAAACAGCCTAACTTTGTTAAAAATAATGTAAGCCTATAAAAGAGAAAGTTTTCTTAAGCTCCTGTTGAAACCAAAATTCTTTTTTGTTTTCTTTAGACTTTCCAACTCAATGACACTTTTCATCTTTAACATCACTTTAAAGTGATCTTCTCGAAATGCAAAAAAAAATAAACTTGACTTAATGATCTTGTCAAGTTGAAAGTAAATTGTCCAGCAAACCTTTCACCTTGGCTTGTAATGTATGAGCTCATTAACAAATGCGTGAGCACGCTCAATCACAACCCATTTTGCTGACTTACTCTTTGCTTTCAAATCACTCGACATTTTTGTCTTCATCATGCCGCAAAGTAATTAATCCTCCAAGTTGTTTCCTTTATATTCAGAGAGTAAAAAAAAATTTTGCAAATACCTCATAAAGAAAAACATTAGTAACTTATTTATAACTTTGAAAACATGAAAAAACATATCTAAGAACAATGACATTTCCACTTATCTGTAAGATTTTCTAAAATGCGGCACATTCCTAAAATTGCGTTGGTAAATTTTAATTCTATTTCTGCATCATTTCACTTTGGTATTTAGTTGTGCTGTCAGGCATTAGAGTTTACCTCATTTACATGTGTGTGGAGAAGACATTGAAATATTTGTCGCCATTTCAAAAACACATTTATACATAAGTAGTTCCCGAAATATCTCTTCCATCACACATATGTACGTACGTATACATCATTGGAATGCCCATACTTTCAATGAAAGTATAGGTAAAAAATTTCAAGGGCTGCCAGCAAGATTTCGTACTTCATTTTCAATGGAAAAATAACTTTTTGTTTAAACTTGAGAACGAATAGAACATCAAAACAAGAGAGGGGCCATTAATCCATCATCCTTTTGGCAGGCGTATCGGTATCGGTTGACTGTCGGGCGCCACTTAACAACAAAAAAAATCAAAAAATAAAACAAACAAAAATAATATTGAGCTCCATTATGTAGAAGTTAAGCCAAAACTGAGTTCAATGAACCTGTCGCTACCATTCGAAAAATAAAATGTTCCTTGAAAGGAGCAAAAAAGCAACAGGCAATAATACTCAGTCAAATCGTTTTTTCCCAAAATCCAGCACACAAAATTGAACCATCAACAAGTCGCGAATTTTTATTTTTCTTAATCCCAATCCCAGTACCAGTCCGAAACTAATCCAAGAGCCAAATTAGATTGCATGTTTGCTAAGGAGTATAATTACACTTTGGTCGTTCACACACAACCGTCTTGATGAAGCGATGGACGGAACAGTCCAACCACATGGGGTGGACATGAACCAGAATGCCAGACAAACTCTGACGCAGACATGGAGGAAGCTCCATGAGATCTGCAGCAGCTCCCCACAGAAGGAATATACATCAGAAAAAATACATTGACGCCAACGTTTCGCGTTTAGGGTGACCATGTGTGTTTTATTTTTATATTTGATTTTCTTTTTAGAAAACGTACATTACGCCATCATTTCGTCGAACCTGAGAAAGAGTTTTAATCCCTGAGTTCAAGAACATTCAGTTCAGTTCAGTTGAGACGCCCTGATAAGTCAATTGTCACCAAAAATCTAATTTTTTTCAGATTTGTTTGACATTTAGCCAATGAGAGCCCCTCACCTGAATGTACGAGTATTTGAAACCGGGGAATGATAAATACAAATAAGAAGGCCATATCAGTACTAAAAACAATTATTTTGAGATGAACTGATCTTGTATTTCCAAGTTATTTTTATTAAAAAATCATTTTTTTCGAAAAAAAAAACATTTCGTGACCAGAAATAGTACTTTCCATCTTTAAAGTAAAACTCTGGCCAGCATAATACATCTTGTCTAAACCGTGGTGAATGAATTGCATGAATGAGTGAATGAATGAATCAATGAGTGATGATGATGACGATGTTACTTATAGTTGCTCGTTACCGCAAGACGATGACAACATGAAAGCAAGAGGTTTGGCTCTTGGTCAGAGCGTTTTGGTTTCTCTGGTTTATATATCGTTATTATTTTGTCGACCAACTGACCGCCTCGTCTTGCTTCGACTATATGACTCTTAAAGTAACGCGTGGCTTAAGTGTGATTGCAGCTTAAATGATTGGCGCAAATTAAATGCCGGATATCGTCATTTTGTCTGGCGATGATGTTCTTGATGTACATATACTCTGTGGGCAGATAGTTAGATGGTAGCTCACGCACTCTCCCAACAACCCGAACTTGCTGTCGTCGCTTGTCGATTATTTGTTTGGAACTAGGTTAGAAAAATACATATATGTGTTCTTTTCCCATTGCAACAAGTGTAGGAATTTGTAATTTGATATCTCATGTCGCTTCGCGCGTTTTCGTCGTTTGGATTTTTTGCAGCTATCTATTAAATCAATTGATTTATTGGCTGGCGCTATCATGTTAGGTGGTACTGTTTGCTATAAAAAATGTATATACTATATGCAATCGCCCCATCAATGATTTACACGAATCAATTACCACCTTAATCCGATAAAAGAGGACTAGGTACATACCTACCTAGAGTGTTAAAAGTGCACGCGCATATACAAAGAAAAACCCGGATTGAACCGTTTCTAATTGGACTCTTTAAAGGAGATTGTTTTGAGTTAGAATTTGAATCAAATTACGATTGTGGCGCTTAGATTTTTTTTTACCTCATTCTTGTTTATTTGAAATACAATGATGTGTCGGATGAATGGAAAGGAATCTGACCTGACTATATTGGTTTTCCCGATCCGATTTTAGGAAAGGCTGCTAAGCATATGATCTTTTAGAGGATGAGAGTACAAATATGATAACGAAAACATACAGTAAAGAAAACAAACAATATGAAGCTGACCTTGAATTGAATGTGAAAAATCTATCTTGTTTAGGTAAGTAATAGGAATAACCTTTATTCTAAGAAAAATATTTCAATTCAAATTCTTCATTATATTCACAAATCTACTGTAGAAAGCATAAATCAAAACAGCGTATAATTTTAAAGGTTTAACCTAGCAACGTGGAAAAGTTTTTAGCGAATTTAATATTTGGCTTTCAAAATCCGATAAAATAATGTTCATATAGAGCCCAACCAGAAAACTAACTTTTTATTTATTCCTTATTGAAAATAAGTCTGGATAAACGAAAATAATTTTAAAAAAAATACAGTTTGTTTTTTTAAGCACTTATCAACGTGTAACTAGGCATAATTTTTATAAGACAAGTTAAATAAGGTTATGAAAAGACTAAAGTGTATCAAATAACACTCTCAAAAAGTACCTATAAGCAGTTTATTTAAGTTTTGATCCGGACAAAATACTTTACAACATTTTTACTGTTGTAAAATCATATCCCAAAAGTCCCAACGATTCCCATTTGGGGTTTGGCTACTATTTTGAAAAAAACTGCATCAGTATTGCCATATATATTCAACTAATGGTCTCTGGGTGATCATTTAAATGTCAAAATAAGCTTGTTTAAATAACTTGTTTGAATGAACCAATTGAGATCAAAACCAAGGTAATACGACTACTCTAAGTGGATATAATAGTCCTTTTAATATAAAAATTATGTGTTTTGTTAGTACACATAATTTTTGATCACGTTTTTCTTTTGGATCGATTCTATTGAACACCCCAAAAGTTCTTTAAAAGTCTTGTCAGATATATTATCACCTTTACCACATTTGAAGACATGTGTTTCTTTATTCATTCAGGAGTTATTCGTCTTTAGCCGTAATCCGATATTACTTTTCCAGCTGTTTTGTCTAAAAGCAACTGTTAGCGAACAAAATAGGTACCTACAAATAAAAAGGTAGGGCATAATCCATATTATCTATTTCTTTAATTTTGTGCTATCAGTTTTCTTTGTTTTTTGAAACAAAAGATAATAATCAATTATGAAAGCAGCTTCTTCTTCATCAACAATTAATCAAATCTGTTACCTTCGCACATGTTTTTTTGTTTTGTTTTAATCTTTAAGATCATTATAACAAATAAACAATATTTTTTTATAAATACTATAAAGCTTCTCATTTAGCAATTCAATAATGGAATAATGACGCTATTGCGCACCTCCCATTAATGAATCATGAATCATGATAAAGAAAATATAAATAAAAAGCCCACAAACGCGTGACTCTAAAACATTTTTCGGAATTAAATAATAATAATCTTTCGCTCTCAGCTCGCGACATGTGTTTTTGGTTTCATTTTCTGTCCGTTTTTTTATTTTATTTTGTATTTCAATAAAGCACGCGAATTGATTAAACAAATACTGACAACCAAACAAGAGAAATCGCCACCGCAACACGACAAGCGACATAGGTCAAGATTTTTTTCTGATGATCGAATAAGTATGGAGGTTTTCCTCAGTAATATTTTTACTGACCAAGAATTCAACTAAACGGAAACAGAAACATTTATTCGAAGACTAGACAGCGACTCATAAAAATGCACCCATACGAAACTTTTTGTGTGTAGCTTTTTTTTAGCCAAATGTTAGCCAAAGAAACGACTGGTAAATTAAAACTTTTGTCGGGCGTGAGGAAAATCAATAAAGTTTTCCGTGAGTGTTGAGTTTATAAATATTTTACTGAAAATCCATGGCATGAGTCATTGAACATAGCTCCTCAGGTTTGTGACTCATGTGAAAGAGGTGACGGGCAAAATGAATCAGGCCGGCCCCATCACTACCATCTCTTTGTCAGCTTTTATTTAAAAAATGATTGAATTAATTTAAAATTTCAATTTTAGATATGAAAAAAACTTGCATTATTGTTTTATTTTTGGTACGAAAACGTATGTTTTTAAAATTCTGCGAAGGTAAAGCTACATTTGCACGAGTTACAAGTTGTCACAATTTCTACCATTTTTTTTACGAAATTTTGATGTATAGTGTTAATTTCTTGACATTTCAGTTTTTCTCAAAAATACTGGCAAACCACGATAAAAAATGAACCTGCTTCTTCTTTTGCCAATATAGTTTTCAGTTAGGCGAAAGTTGTTGTTGTTGTTCAAACATTCAATGAAACTAATTACAGTTTCCCAATCGCGTTTTGTACTAAAAGAATTCACTGAGACAGACGTAGCAAGGAATCGTTCAATACACTCTGAACTCTGAGTCACCTTAAAGTTTAAGAACAAATAAAACAAAACCAACATTTTAGGGACAGCAAAGTATCTATTGATGTGTCTGTCGTTCTGTAGGGAACTTCAATCAATAAATCATGCTTAACATGCAATGAACAAAAGGAAAGTGAAAACTTTTATTACTCTTTTTTTTTTTTTGTTTCTATGTAAATTTAGTTCTACCACCCACCGTATGGGGGATGATAATAGTTTGTTGTAGTTAGTAGCAATTACCATGAAGGCTGCAAGCGTCATGGCCGCCAGACATTGGGCGTGTATGTTGAGAACCGAAACTATTGATTTGCGTTTAGATGCGTATCTATATCGGGGAAACTAGTTATTTTTATACTTTTTTTTTTGTCTCATTCGGTTTGGTTTGGTTTTCCTCTTGTTTTTTTTTTTTTTATTTCATCTGAATCAAGTCCCTATGACTTGAACGCCCAAGCAATTTGATATTGTTTTTTATTCAAAATACAAATTAATAAACAAAAAGAAAAGAAACTTATATTCAAATTTTATATACATATTTATACCTACTCTGAGCCGGTGTGTGGCAGTAGTGGGTTGGTATGGTGGCATTTTTCTTATAGCTTTCGACTCAAGTGGATGACCTTTTTTGGACACTTGTGTTTTGAGTAGGAGGGACTTTGGTCAAATTGATTTGCTGACTTTGGTCTCATGAGTTACTTTTTATAGATTGGACTATAATTTTTTTTTTTTTTGATAATTTGGGTAATTCTTTTTTTTTTTTTTTTGTTTCATTGTAAACAAGAAAAAAAACAACAAACTTACGCGATACTCAAAGCTGATTTAATAAATTAACTGATACTTTAAAGCGGATATTAGGAATTAGTTTCGTTATTTAATGTGTACTAATAAATAATGATTAAAAATACATTTTGGGAATGACAATAAAAATTACAATTTACTTTATACAGATAAGTAATTTAGACCGCATTTGAAAGTTGCCAACGTTAATGCGATCTTTTTTTTATGAGAAAACAAGATTAAATTCTTATAATTTGGTGATTTCTTAGGATTCCTATAATCCTAAAAAAAGGACCAAAAATAGATTTTTTTTTGATGATGCTGAAAAGTGACCTTTTTGATTTTGCTTGAAGAAGCGGATATGTTTTCTACGAGTCCCAACACCGGCCATGAAACAATGATTTCGGCTTTTTAGATGATGAAACTTATGATCATTTTAACTTACTTTAAAGCTCTATTAGGACCGTTAAACGAGTATGTACTCATTGAAGTGAGAGATTCCCACTTCACTTAAACAACCTCCAGTGCCCGATTGCAACTAAGTGCTAACTTGTCTAGCAATTTGTTTTATAAGTTACGTGTTACAGGTAATTTGACGATGAAAGTTCCTGCTAATTTAACCGCACCAAGTTTGAAGGTTTAGTTCTTTACAAGCGATGCACTTAATTAGTCTTGTCAACAATTTCTGCGATCCTTCTATTTGGGTATTATAGTAACCGTTTTATATGCTTGCGCACGAAATTTTATATTTGTTCACAAACCGTAGGGATTCTAGATCCACGAAATCCTGCCAGACAGAATCCCGCGTAACGAAATCCCGCGTAACGAAATCCCGCCGACCATTCTGGCGGATGTTAAGTACCGTATTAGATAGTACTAGATTTTTTTTGAAATTTTTTGGAAAATTTTGGGCTTCGAAAAAAAGTGAAAATTGGTAGAATCTCTCAAAAAAAGTATTTTACACTATTTTTGGAAGTTAAGACACAAACTGCTTCAAATAAGAAATAAATTTATAATAAAAAAGGTTTTTTCTAATTTTTCGGAAAAATTAATTAATTAATTAAACCCGACAAACCCAAATATTTTAAGACCTTATACTTGAACATCTATGCAAAGAATTGCGAGTTATTAACATTTCAATGGTACAATCTTGAATCCTTTTTGGGTTTTTTTAGTTGATAGAAATTCTTGTTTAGGTATTTGAATATTCTTGTTTATTTTTTGCAATTTATAAGTAAGAACCATTAGAGAAGTTATTTTTTTTTTTATCTAAACAAAAATTATAATCCATATAACAATAATCATGTGATGCTAAGAAAATTTCAATTAGACAAAACCTTCTGGAATGAATTAACCTGAACCAACTTTAGCCGTTTTGGACTTTGGGCTGTCGTTTAGCTCCATGTATCTAGAAATGGACGCAGAAACAAACGATAGAACAGAAAAACAGATGCAAGGAAAACCACTTTTTTTGGACTTTGACATTTGAACATCAGAAAGTTGGATTTGATAAAAACCTAGCATTAATTTTTATTCTCGAAACTTACTGACTTACTTACTTTTGATTGAATATCTATATTTAATACTTTTTCGCTTTTATCAACACAATTTGAATGTCATTTTAAGTTTTGATTAACTGATTCGATAATCCTAAATGTCTGATGTTGAAATTTACATCTCATCTTAACGACTGACGCCGCGCCGCGTGCGTCGTGACGAGCCATGTTTAAAAAGCCTTAAGTAGTACCTACCTTACTTTGCCACAAATTAACCTTTTTAAACTTTCAACTTATTGTCTTCATAATATGCTATGCAAATATAAACCATTTACAAAAAGTACTTATGCACACACTTACATATTACATACATAGAAATCCAATTATGTCCAAACCCACTCCGCCATATACTTTCAGGATGACCTGGTTAAGACAGAGCGTTTAAAGCAGATAGTCAACGAGGTCCTTATAATAATGATCCATATACGGTTTTATGTTTCAGACTTATTATGGTACAACAATGGTATATGATTAGAGTAAAAAAAGCACAGAGAATACAGGCAACAACAACAAAAAAGCCGAAAATACAAGTGACTCATTTGGTTTTAGATGCTGGTACCATAAAGGGACAAGGACATTTCCATCGCCGGCAAACCATCATTCATGCCAAAAAAATATCAAAACTCATGAAAGTCGATGTCAAGGACCATAAAATAAAATCTCACAAACAATTATATTGGAATATTCGTCCAACTCATTATAGAAAAAAAAAAAAAAAACAAACGAAAAACCTTCACCCTCGGCATATAAGTTTTCTCACTTCATTATATCTACATATTGTTAAAAGCAAGAACTCTTTAGGCTCATGGCATGGAGCCACCTTTAATTATAGGCGTAGTACTTTCATACATTTCTGGTGCCTACGTAGTACGAATCACTGGACGTGTGTGGCTGTGGATTCCTGCTGTCCTGGTGATCTGATAGTGGGTGGTATTTTTACACTAAAATGTGAATCATTTTTCTGTAAAAATAAAAACTGCTTCCAGAACTTACCAGTTGGGCAGGAGGATTTTTTTTACTCTGTGTCAGTTTAGACTATTAATTGATGAAACCTTCTGGTAAAAGAGGAGATTTTCTTTCAACATTTATTTTTCACAAATTTTTTTTTTTGCTAACTAGATATAGAATTGTAGAGATATTTCACTTTAAGTTGACAAAAAAACACACTCTGATATGTTTGATTTTATTTATTTATTTGTGTTCACAATTTTTTGAGATCGAAACAAACAATTAAACTAACTAAACTTTTTTCCTATTAAACTAATAGATTTTTATTTTTTAGAAAGAAAAAAGAGTGAACCCATTCAATGGAAAAACAACTCCCGTGTGCACTGAGAAAGTATTTTTCTTTTGAACAAGGAAAATATAATTTTCCACTTTTGTTGCCGTGTTCGTCCTTTTTTTGTTTTATTTTCTTCTTATTTGACAGGTTGCCGTCTGGCAGTGTTCGTCCTGTCAAATGAATACTGAAAAACTTGACTGCGCATAGTCGATGAGAGCAAAATGGTACATTATTCGTTTGTAAAGGGCCTTTATGCAGAGGGAAAGTGAAATTCCATAAAAGGAAGAGGGCACATTCTTTTAAGGGGATGTTTTTGAGGATATTTACAGATTTTCCTCATTTTCATTTTTTTCCTTTTTTAGCTTTTCTTTGTAATTGTGAATCCTTGCAGGCATGCACAAACTATAACAAGAGAGACATAGGAAAAAGTTTGTAGTTAAAAATTATATGAAAATAATTGACAAGAATCTACTATGAAAGCTGCATTAGGAGAAATAGTTGGTGCATACACGATGATGGTGATGGTATTTCTATAAAAAGCAGCACAGACAACATGTTATGGTTTTTGCATTCGTATATTTACATGTATACATGTACATTGAACATATATATATGTATATTAGTGCTATAATGTTTTGTATAATTGCAGTTCTTTTGAAGAATAATTGGTTAAGTTTAGAATGAAGTTTTAACTTGCCTTTAACATGGAGGAAGTTATGTTGTAATAATTATGCCTCAAGTGAGTGAGAAGTAGATTTACTTTGGCATGGAAAAGTTTTCAACATTTCCTCTACTTGTACGGAGTGGAAATGTTTGTTACAGATAAAGTGGACAAGTAAACTGCTTTTTAATAAAAACATAAAATTAAGGGTGAATGAACAACATTCTAATGAATCGTTTTTTTCATTAAAAATACAAACAAGAAGGATATTTCAATAAATTTTTCAGATTTAACTCTACCTACCGGAATTGTAAAAACTGCAGTCTTTTCGGTACTGCACTTAATTGACCAAAAAGATTAAATTTTTCAAGTCTTTTAACTTACAAAAGTATGTACTTTGACTTTAAAACTACAGTCATTACTGAAATACTGAGTGAACAAGTATTAAAAGCAGATAATTGACTAAAAGTTAATTAAATACAGTACTTTTTGACTGGTCTTAGTCTTTAAAAAAAAAATTAGTCAGGCGAACATAATATGTATTAGAAAAGCATTAGTAAAGTAGTACCTACATATCGTCCCCCTCAGGCCAGAAGCTTGAATGTGCAAATTTTGGAATTTCGAGTTTATTGGTTGGTTGGATTACCCTTTAAATGATCTATGATTTACTAAAATTTAGAATACACAGGGGAAACCGCATTATAATTTTTTACTAAGTTCAGTAGAAAACACGAATGTAATACATTCATAATTCTGGCTCCTAACTAACAGGTGTAAAGAACACCACATTCGTGGATTTAGCATACATTTGTACTAGAAAAGGTCCCATTTTGTTTGCTATTCTTTTGTGCCAAGAAGCTGAATATGGAATATATAGCGGAGGGGTAGGAGTGGCAACATAAAAACTGTGTCAGTTTAATGAGCAAAACACCGACACTAATTTCGCAACAATTTCATTTTTGCACATTCATGTTTGTGGCAAGAGGACTGCACGATATGCAGTCATACAAAAATAAAAGTGGATAAAACAATCAAACTTGACATTACGATGATAGGGAATTCGCTAAAAGGGTGCGGGTCCGACATATTCTGTCTGCCTGTCTGTCTATATGTTTTAGAAGCCATAGTCTAAACGGGTGGATCGATTTACTTCAAACATTATGAAAACTATCCCGAGAAGCATTTTTTGAATTAATTTTTTAGAGCCTGCCTGCCATATATTTATATGTTTAAAAAATCTTATTTTCCTCAAAAATCGCTTTCATCAAAAAGCATCTACATATATACCGCACATGTAAAAGTGTATTTTTATGGGTTATTTTTATTCTTTGTTCAGTTGATCAATTGATCAATTTACTGGACTATACAGATTTAATCAGTAAATCAACATTTTTTGCTGAAAAGTAATTTTTTTTTTTTTAATTTGTTTCCATTTTCAATTTTTTTTTGTATTTCACTGGTCGGAATAAGATTAAACTTAAGTTTAACCCAAACATTTGTCTACAACACAAAATATTTGTTTTTGTTTCGTGTGTTATTTTCCTTAGAGATAGGGTAAGAAGACAAGGAAAGATAGAAGAAAAACTAAAAAAAAAGTGACAACAACGAAAGATGCTGGCAACTTATTTTTATAAGATCTAGGGCCTTATTGCAAGTGTCTATTGGCAAAAAAGTCTGGTCGACTTCTTCTAATTTTTTTAACTTTAAATTGGCATTTCACAAAAAAATAGAAAGACTAAAGTCAAATCAACTAAAATTAATAGGAAATTTGATTCAAATGTCAAATAATAAACTATTTTGTAAAAAAAAATTAATAAAAAAGTATCTATAGCAACCGAAACCGATAATAGATTCTAAGACGAAATACTAAAACTTGAACTTTATTTCAAAACGGGCAAAATTTCTGTGCACATAATGAAACATTTTATTAAAATTTGATTGAAGAAAACAAATGATGGTTAAATTTAATAAATTAAAAAAATAAAAAAGATTTTCATCTTTTTGCCAATACTAAGATTTATCGACTTCAAAAAAATGAAAACATTGGACCACTTTTGCTCGTGACTGTATTTGTTAACTTACATGCTTAGAGGCTCAGATATATCAGATAGTATTTTTGACACTAATTTGTTTTTTTTTTTTTTGTCGAGTTAAGAAATTAAAATGAGTTTTAAGCTTTAAGAAAGTCATCAGATTTCTTCAACAAATAAAACTTCATTAAAAATCATTATTTAATCTAAATAATTTAAATGTAAACTATGAATGTTGTATCTTAGACGAAAAGTAATTTCAGTTAAGTTAGTACCTACTCTCAGAGCTACACTTTAACTTGAAGTAGGTTGATATTAAAATTATAACTCAAGTGAATAAGAAGTGTGTTTGATTAGACACTGATGGAAAATGATTTCCAAGATTCCCTTAATAATGGTATGAAACTGTTTGTAACGGATTAGCAAACAGAAAAAAGAGTAGATACTTGATGCCGAAATAAAAGAAAAAAAAACTACCCACTCTTTTTCGTTTTATAGGCAAATTTTTATGAGGTGATAGAAAAAAGGAGAGATTAACTTCATATTAAAATCATAATCTTATGCATATTTGAAATTTGATATGCATTTTAACGGTACCTAAATTAATTTTTATGATGCCGAAAACAAAAAAAAAATATTTTTAGTATTATTGGCTTCTTAGGTGGCATCGAATGGGTTAGGAAATATTATGTTCAAAATGTAATAAAACTTAAGTTGCGATTGGAGTTCACACCTTTTGGAACTTTATATAAATGATGCTTCGCTTAGTTTTGTATCTTATGCTTTTTTAAAACTTAATTTAATTAGAGTATGATCAAATTGTTTATAGTCCGTGTACATTTGATGACAAGTAAAAACACATTTAAATTCGCAAAAATATACCTTAACTGGTTTTTATCAAAGTGAAAAATATTCTGTGGTCAGACGAGTTCAAGACAGTTTTATATGATGTATGATATAATATCTTTAATATGTACGACGGCTTCCCAACACAGAAGTAAATCCGCATTTCACAACAAAGACAACTTAACACGGAGGTACCAGCATAATGGTTTAGGAATGTTTTTCATTCTTTGGTGTCAGTCTTATACTCCTAATGAAATGCACAATAAATGAGCTTGTATCACTGAAGATAATGCTAAGAGTAATGCAAATGGCGCTAAAATGAGGTATTCAGCACCTAAAAGTTAAAAGAACAATTTCGAAGCAGTGGTCTTAAGAAAAAAGGTTAGATTAAATGCAATAGTATTCACACTCTCCAGCCATCAACACAATAGAAAACCTTTGATGAGATGCAAATATAATAGATTTCAAAGTGTCAAACTAACGAACTCTGACCTTTGGGGTGAAAATACCTGCAGAAAGGTTTAAAAACCTGATAAAAATCATTCCATATGAAAACGTCGAATCGAAAAAGTTAACTCATTTTAGATTTAACTCAAACTTTGCGAGGATGTTTTCTATTATAGAAAAGAAAGAAATTTATCATGATTTAATTTTTAGTCGCTTCAGTTCCCTGCTCTCCGCATTCAAACTTTTGAAAAACGTAATTTTTATGCTTTACTATTTTTGGCTCTAGAAACTCCAATAGCAGAGATATCTTTTTTCTTGGGGAATAACATTTGAAAGCTTGTGAATAGGGAGTTCTTAAAAAACTAATAAAAAGTACCATCCTTTTTATCAATACCCTTGAGATATAACATGGTGCTAAAAATAGATAATTTTAAATTTTTTTGTAACTTCTGACAGGCTCACACAACTACACAACTATACAGCTAATTCTTTTCCAAAAATGAATCCTTCATATTTTTTTCCAGTTCAGTAGTTCTATTAGTACTATAGCCTAAGCAATGGATTTTTTTCAAAAACTTTTAACTCAAGCTAAGACTTTTTGCAAAAGGAGTAGATGGAACGAGGAAAGTTAAAGTTTCATATCTAATAAAAATATGCAGAATTTATTTCTGGTAAGAACAAGCTGCGTACAATTAATAGCCAAATAACTGGAGCCTGTCAAAAAATCACAAGAAATTACAAAAGAAAAATCATAAAATTAACTAATTTTTAGCGCTGTTATGAACTATGGTTCAAGGGTATTAATGGCGGTATTTTTTTACTAATTACTGAAAAACTACTATTCCTGAGCTTTCAAGTATCATTACAAGCAAAAAGATTTCTCTTACAGAAAAGTTTTTAGAGCTTTTTAGCTTAAAATTACGATTTTTAAATCGTTTTGAATCCTCACAAAATTTGAGCAAAATCGAAGCTACTACAGCTTCGACGATTTTTTTTCTTTTCCGACGTTATGCTATGGAATGACTCATTTTAATAATTGTTATTTGATTTTTTCAGTGATTTTCGAGAGGCTGAAAAATAGTTGTATTTAGACAAAAAAAAAAAAGAATTTGAAACCCCAAATACTTTAGTTTTTAGATTTTTTACTGAATGTCATCACACAAGGAAAAGCGCGAAACCAAAAATTTAATTTTTTTTTTTGATTTTGTTGAAATTGCAATAAATAACAGCAATCAATTTTTGAAAAATGTTTATTAAAAAACTAAACCTATTAAAAAAGCTAGCAAAAAATCGATTCCATAAATCTACACAGCTTTTCTCAAAATTTGCAAATAACGGGTGATTTTTTAGCTGCTTTGGTTTTGGCAACACTGGTTTTGACAGCTGACGTGTGTTTAGTACCTTGTGTCACTGTCAAACAGCTTCAGTTTGGTTTGCAATTTAACCATGGATCGTCTTAC
Source organism: Meliscaeva auricollis (assembly GCA_948107695.1). NCBI lineage: Eukaryota > Metazoa > Arthropoda > Insecta > Diptera > Syrphidae > Meliscaeva > Meliscaeva auricollis. The sequence continues at coordinate 40,597,138 of OX403619.1, read as the reverse complement.
AAATGAACAGCGCTTGCAAATTATTGAATTTTACTATCAAAATTCGTGCTCGGTTCGAAATGTTCATCGCGCGCTGCTTCCCAGCAGTTAGGCCATTGTTACAGCACTACGTGGAAAATTTTGCGGAAGGATTTGGGCGTAAAGCCTTTTAAGATACAGCTGGTGCAAGAACTAAAGCCAGCCGACCTACCACTACGCCGAATTTTTGGTGAATGGGCTCTTGGAAAGCTGGCCGAGGATCCACTTTTTTATCGAAAAATTGTGTTCAGCGATGAGGCTCATTTTTGGTTGAATGGGTACGTAAATAAGCAAAATTGCCGCATTTGGAGTGAAGATCAGCCAGAAGCATTGCAACAGCTACCAATGCATCCCGAAAAAGCCACTGTTTGGTGCGGTTTATGGGCCGGTGGCATTATTGGGCCATATTTCTTCAAAGATGATGCGAATCGCAGCGTTACTGTCAATGGTGAACGCTACCGAGCGATGATAACAAACTTTTTTTTGCCCGAAATGGAAGTTCTTGACTTGCATGATATGTGGTTTCAACAAGACGGTGCCACATGTCACACAGCACGCGAAACAATGGCCGCCTAGATCGTGCGATTTGACACCATTAGATTATTTTTTGTGGGGGTATGTCAAGGCTAATGTCTATAGGGACAAGCCCGCTTCGATTGACGCACTGGAAGCCAACATCCATGCATTCATTCGTGAGATACCGGCCGATATGTGTGAAAGAGTATGCCAAAATTGGACTCAGCGGATGGGCTACCTGAGACGCAGCCGCGGTCAACATTTGCATGAAATTATCTTTAAACATTAAATTGTAAGGTTCAAACTATCGATTCAAATAAATATTTCATTAATTTTTTCGATTTTTTTGTGTTTTTTTTTTTTAAGTTCTAAACCTCTTAAAAAATCACCCTTTACAATGCATAAAACAACCATACATGCTTTCAAGACTTTATTGGATTCGTTTAAATAATCCAATATTACAATTAAATGATAAACACTAAAGAAATAAATTAATTAAAATTAAACAAATACCAACCTTAAAAATTGTTTCGGTTTAAATAATCCAGTTAGGTTTTTTTTTTTTTTGTTTTCTAGTTGCCAGATGCTTAAAGAGTTTTTCTTTTCATTCACAAATTTAACAAACAAACAGAAGAAAAAGACACACACAAGAACCTTAAACACAGTTCGATTTATTATCTTAAACTTAAACTGCACTCGTCGTTTATTGATATTTTTTTTTTCTATCAGCAGACGAAATTTTTACGGTACATTGTTTACACGATAGGTAGTATTATAATATAAATGATTGATTTAAAACTGATAGTAAATATTGATATAGAAAAACTAACTGATAGTGCGTATGCGAGATACGATTATCAGTCAAAAATGAAAACTGAGAAAAATTATGACACACAATTTTTGAAGATAATGAATTATAATGACACAATCGTTGATAGACGGTTTTTTTTATATTTACTTTTTTTTGGAGAGAAATATATATTTTAATTATATTTAACAAAAAAAATTATACTGACGCACAAAAAGCCTCACACGCGATTGAAATGAAAACTCACAAAATACTGAATCGCACTCCAGTTGGTCGCTGGTATTATAGAGCTGAATTGCCGTTGTTTGTTGTTTTTGTGTTGTTGTTTAGCTTCGTTGGGTGGAAGTTGTAAGACAAGTTCGATTAAAAGGGAAATTTTTGTGTGGTTTGAGTAGGAGTTCGTATAAAACAATTTGTATGACGTTGCTGGCTATTGTGGTAAAGTTGAGATTTAATAGGCAGAGGGTCAGTGAATTCTTGTCAGATACATTTTATGTGCTGTGAAGTGTCTACACTGATAATGCAAATGGGTAAACAACTGTGGTAGGGTGGGCGAGTGTCAACCGTGAGTAAATATAAATGTAACGATTTAAACTACAATTTGTAATAGGTATTCAAATATTGCAAGAAATAAAAGAAAAAAAAGCTAAAGTAAATAATTACTCATTAGAAATTAGACACATAAAATTACAAAGGTGGTATCTAATTAATATGCCTTCACCCTCAATTAGCCCTGAAACTAAAGATTCAGTTTTTGTTTGCGTCTAGATTTTATAGTCTGCGGTATGGATAAACTTCATTATGTTGGCAAATAGATCACGCTACTTTTCCAATTGTTTTTGACACACTTTTTTTTTGAGGATAAAGCTCTAAGAATGAAAAAATTTTCCAAATGATTAAAAAATATTATCTCCTATTTTTTCAAAATTTTATTTTGACCCTGAAATGAGGTGTTTAAAGTTTCTTGTGGATTTTTTGTATGTTTCGGAGTTTTTATTTATCCCTATACTCAGTATATTCGAAGAAAAAAAACTTGAATATACAAGATATACATAATGTACGGGTACCTATTGTTTAGATTTTTTTATTTCGTTTTCTGTTATTTCGTTTTCACACAATTATTTCATATTTTCATATTTTTCTTCAACTTAGTTTTTCTAATATTTCTCCCCATGGAGAATTCGCATTATATATTCTTGTTTTTCCATTACAAGTGCAATGAGTTACTTTAAATAAAAATCATTTCGATTAGGGTCATTTCATTTTTTGTTTACTTAGACTTTGGGTTATTTTGTCAAGTTTTTTGTTTATTTTGTTTTTGTTTACTTCGTTTTCGTTTTATTTTGCTCTGGAATTATTTTCTCTCTAGTTCACTTCCATTTTGATTATTTCGCCATCGCTTGTTTCGTTTTTGTTTTTTTTTTGTGGATGTTAGGAGCCTAAGGGCGTTAAAATTTGCGCGAATATTAAGCATTTAAACACAACAAACAATTTTGAGTTTCAAAATCAATTTCCTAGAGTAGATGACCTTCATAAGAAAATTAATGAATAGATTTTTGCCTTTGAAAAGAGCTGTTTCTGAAGACTCCTTAGAAAAAGGCTTTATTGACTCGACTAAATAGAGAAAATATAAATAAAAGAAGTCTTTACTTGTTTATTTGACTAATTGTTTTTTTTACTAATATAAAATCAAAAATGTAAAGGATAATTGTAATAAAACAAAAAAATAAACATAAAAACAGTATGATTATAAAAATAATTAAATTGAATGAATTTCTGCTTATAATTTCAGCAGTGGACCAGCCATTAAAATAAAAGTACAACTGTTAAACATTTGAATTGATTATTCAAGTCAAGGGCTTAAATGTTTCTATTTGATTGGTGTGATATTCTGAGCAACTACTTGCAAAGCATTGCGTAGATTGATAACACCCGATCCACATCAATGATAACTTCGTATCAATTTCTTATAGAGGTTTTCTTGAAAAGGATGAATTTAATCATCCTTTTTCAAATCAAATTCACCATTTCGCAAATTAAATTAATTTTTTTCTAAATTTGACCAAGAGCCGTCAACAATAATATTGGAAATGGAATGATATCTATATTTTTATGTGAAAAGTATAACGATACTGATTTTAAATTCGAACGTAGGGTTTTTTCGCGAGTCATTCCACAGTTTCGGAGAAATGTCCCCATTTCTGGGGACATTTCGGTTTGATTTTTTGTTTGCGTTAACATCAAAACTCTCCAACAAAAAACGAGTTTGTAACTGCCGCAAATAAATAAACGGTGGAAAGCAAAAGTTTCCAAAGTCCCTTTTAAATTCTTTGAAGTTAGAACAATTTTGCTTTCCGCCGACAAAATGTAACAATGTACAAATCGAAAAACTAATTTCTAAGCTAATTCGTCTTATTTGGTAAGATAATTCGAGTTAAATTTGAATCTAGCACTAAAAAAATGGGGCCATAAACAAAGTATTCACATATTTCTTTTGCGACGTTGATGTTGGAACATCATCTAGGTAGTTAGACGAGAATATTCCTACATATATATATATGAGTCTATACCTACTTCATTATATTCGGCTATACTATACTACTACTATATACCTTCTTCATTATACTTCTATTTAAACTAGATAGATTTTTTAACCATTTACCAGAAAATGAAATAGCTGTAGTATTTTAAATTTTAATATTGCATAATATGCAGTTTTTAGGATTCAATTTACAGGGTTCATTAACCATTGGAATGTGGAAAACAAAATTTAAAATTGATTTTTCCCCTTTTGGAAGGTATCACATTTTTTTTTTATACAACAACAAAACTAATAAAAGATACCTAAATATTTATTATGGACTACCCAGTCATGCATGCTATGCATCATCACTCTTTGCATCAACTACTTTAACTTTAAGCAAAATATCCCATAACACAACACAAATGTTGCCAATCGCCACCAAACATGTTGGATGTATTTACCTTAAAGCACCTAACATGTTTTGTTTATATTCGCTCTACACTTCGATTTGGATTGGTCATCTTAGGAAATTACATAGGTAACAGCTGATCGATGTCGATAGATTTCCAATTTCACTTTACTAACAACAACTCTCATGGTTCAAAACTATTAACAACAAAAGCGTATAAGCATTCTCAACAAGGACACCAACAACTTTAGCAAAGTTATTATTAGATTACCATTTTCGGAGCAAAACATTTACCCTGACATTACCGACACTTGATTTCTCATTTCCCCATAATTGTCATCAAGGCGCCTTAGATCTTAGGCCGCTGAGCTCACGATTATTAACCGATCGATCGGTAGTTCCTTCAATCAAATACGATTCGTTCCGATCACATCCGATCAAAGTGCACAATTAAACGCTCATATTTGTGTATGGTACTATTACTCACGCTGCTGCTGATACAATGTTGAGATTTGTGTTAATTAGTCAGCCAGCTAAGCACATTGCAGTGTAGCTTCGCGAGATTTACTCGAATCTATGATCTCAAGTTCATATAAATATTTTTATGTTTGCCATGAAATTTCGATGGAGAAATACATGAGTTACCGTCAACAGCAACATTATTGGCGGCTTGAGCATGAGCAGCCGCAGCTACAAAGGTGAAACCAGTTTCTTGGTTCGAGTTAGTTGGTTTGGTCATTTTTATTCAGCTGTTGACTTGCTGGCCAAATGAGGCATTTGATTGCAATTATTAGTTTATGAGGTGCCTGGTAAATCACCTCTTCGAAGATCGGAGATGATTAAGTTGAGTGTCGACTTTTTTTCTTTACCATAAAAGCAAGTTAGGGCGAAAGCCTGCGACTTAGGAAGAAAACAAACGCATTTGCGTGGGAAACTGGTGGCTTATAATAAGCTTGAAAGCAAAAGTAAGTCATCAATGTGGACTGTTTAAGAGGTATAAGGTGGTTCTTTGATTATATTAAGCCTTAAGGAATTCAAAGTGCTTCATTTTGTTTAATTTAAGTTATATTATGGGATGTTTTGGTTAATGTTTTGTAAACTGATTTTAATACAAAAATTATACTGGTTTAATACACCACCAAGTAATAAAGATTTTTGCACTCTGTCAACATATAATAATAGGCCTTTTTTGCCATATATTATTAAAGCACGAAATAGCTATATCTCCAGCCAAACAAGAGTGGTAGTGCCTTTAAGTTGTTGTTGTTGTTCAAACATTCAATAAAATTGACGGAATAAAGAATGGTCAAGTCTAACAAGCTGACATTCTAGTACGAATAGTACAATAATAACAATAATAATTAATTATTATTGTTTTGCAAATTATAAAAATTTCAATAATAATCTCTAAATGGTTTTTGCCATTCATAATACAGTTATTTTTAGATTAAATGGGTTTTTAAAATATAAATTAACCTATAAAGTACAAAATTTTTCGTTAAGAAAGGAATTAAAAGATTAAGTTCCTGTTTTAACTGCTGAACTAATATCTAACATCACAATATTTGATATGTTCTAAAAGGCTACTTAACCAGAAAATTGTTAGCACTTTCGTCCTTGTTTGATTGAATGAGAAGGATCATTTATATTGAACCCTGTAGGAAATTCTTAGAACAATTTTATTTCGCTCTTAATATTGTTCTCCTTACTTTTGCTGCTATTCCAAATGTGGTTCCGTTTGTTATAGGTCAAGTAATTTCTTCAGAAAAGTCCATTGACAGATCTTGTCCACGTCAAAGGTTATTTAAGGTCAATGTCAAGAGTATTCATATTTCTCATATAACTTTTTAAACTATTTTTGAAAAGTATTTCATACAATAGACAATACAGTTTTCTATAAAAAATGTTTTTCCGAATTTTTGGTTAACAAATAAATTCAATTTTTTTAACTAAATATGTTCAAAAATTATTAAATTTTTTAAAAACTGTGTTTTAGCACCAAGAGTGAAGAAAATTGCACCATAAGAATTCATCGATTTGTAGTATAGTAAAGCAAAATAAAAATACAATGAATGCTCCTTTTTATTTCCGATTTCAGAGCAGTCCGCAGTCAGTGGGCTTAACGGCGTTTCATAATTTTCCAATTTTTACCGAACACCCTACCCTGTATATGTAGCTTCGTTGTTTTGAAACAGGTGACTTAATTTTGTTTTTGCATTAAAAATTATTGTTCAGAAACAAGCGTTTAGAAGTATATGAAGAGCATATCTTTCAAGAAAATAAAATCTGTTTAACTTTTTTCCGACCAAGCCGAGGTCGTGGAATTTACTATACAAATAAGAAACGATAAACGATAAAAGCGATTCTTTAGTCTTTTACCCATAAATAATTGTCGTTAAAGAGTTATTCATTTGAGTATAACTAAGGCGAGTCGACCCTAAAAAAAAAAACCCAAGAATATTTTTAAGTAAAAAAATATGAATTAAATTGATAATCCCAAATTTTTCCGTACCGTTGCAAAAATTTTGTAAATAAAATATTGATTTTTACCAAAACTCTGAGTGTTAAGTATTACGGGTTTTGGACACCTTCATAATTTTTCCAAAATCAGTACCGTTGAAAAAAAAAATGCAAATTAGTAGTACACAAAAGTGACTTTTTTATTAGGTTTTTGTATGAAAAGTACAAGATGTCTGAATTTCGAACTTTATGTAATCCTCAATTTTTGGAGTTTACACATTCTAATTGTCTTGATTCTAACTAAAGTTATCGTGTTTATAAATTTCCAACGCCAACGATGCCAACACCGACGACAACGGCGCACGCCCTTACAAATGTGTGGAAATCGTGTTTTCTATACGTTTTATGGTGTTTCACGATGAAATAGAATAATTTTGAAAAAAATGTTGTGCCAATCGCTTGGCAAAAAGTTAAAATAAAAAAGATAAGATTGATAAAAGAAAATCAATATTTAATGTGTTTAATAAAGTGGGATCTAACTTTTGAATAAAAGCTATTATCGAAAAAAGTCATTTGAAATATTTGATAGGAAATAAAATTGTCTACAAGTTTGTGATACAAAAATATTTTAGGACCCGTATTCATCAAGAACTCATTAGTTATGAGCGCTGATATCAGAGTCAGCGCTTTCAACAATAGGAGAATTTCGAGACCACTAATATTCCTTCGAAATATCCGATATGAGCGCGCATAACTTATGAGCGCTTGGTGAATACCAGTCAAAGTATCGTATCAGCAAACGGGCCTAAATGACTCTAGGTGCAGTTGTGAAAAATGTAGGTTTCGACTTGTGTACTGATACTTTTTTGACCCCAATATATTCAAATCTAAATACCCCGATTTAATACGAGTACGAAAAAGTAATAAAGCAAACTTGTTACCGGGTGTTGTCAAAAATTTCGTCTTTGATTTATCAGCGGCTGGCAGAGTTCAACTTTTGCTAACAGAGTTTAACACGTTCAACTTTTGCCAAGAAACAGCGGCTACCAGCTAGAAAAGTAAAACAGGTTCAAATTTGTCTGCCAGATATAGGATTAAAAGCTTCCCTTCGTACGTTATTGTAGAGGTATAGAATATTATAGTACATCTTAAAAACACACCTCACCAGACCATACGTTAAATAGTGTTAGTAAATCATTGGGTATCCTTAGCAGTTATTCTGTAGGTCGAAGAAAAATTTTTTGTAATCTTTTTTGTCATATAGGTAGTTATGGTAGAAATATCGATTATTTTCTTGTACAAATATAAATTGGACCCTAACTTAACTACAGCATTTTCTTTACACTAAATAGACCTATCACAAGCAGAAATGTTTCTCAATTACTTAACTTACAAATAACATGAGTACCATATTGCGTTCGTTCAATTAACCATACTGAAATCCATACTTGGTCTACTTTATTAGATTATACTTTTTATACCTTTTTGAACTTCTTTAAATTAAACATAAATAAAATACGGGAAAACATTGATTTAAAACAACAAAAACATCCCTGTCGCTCAGTCAAGGATGTATCACACAAAGAGAGTTCATCACTCGAACTCTAATATTATATATAATCGCTCTGGTCTTCAGACAATCGTCTTCACGCTGACGCTAGCACGTCCATGTCACACGTTTGCAATCTTTTTCACAACACATAATAGACAATTTGTTCGTTTGGCATTTTCGAACGACTCCGCAGTCTACACCGCAGCCGCAGTACATACATTTGCATTGTACACTGTTGTTCATGCACAAGTCAGAGAGACAATAAACCTTTGCTTCTCCTACTGACTAGACTTGCAGAAAGGAGGAGGTGTCCTGTCCATCCATCTATCTATATGTCACGCTATTCATCCAAGTCGACATATCCGACAAGCATGGTGTATTCGCATGCGCGACTATGAGCTGGAATCGTATTGACGTATTTTTTTTTTTTTTTTGTTTGCATACAATTACCTACTGGCCGGGCCATCACAAAGCACAACTAAGGCCCAATATATCACGAACAAGCCAACTCCATATACTGGATACATAGTATGCCGGACGGACGCAACGGAAGGAAGATCTATAAAGATATGAATGCATCATCGGTGGCCAATCGTATAATGGCGTTAACTAGGATTTAATTGTATAGTTTATTTTTAAAGCGTTGCTCGCTGATTTATGTGTTCACACCCATGGCAATGAAGTCTGTCCGCGACGCACGGGCGCGGCGGCGGCAAATCGGCATTGCAAGTCCAGAGCCGCACGACTTCAAAGTGACCACGCACTTGCCATCCATCCACACTGATTAGAATGCACTACAAGCGATGATAAGACTACGAAGAATCTTAACCGAAGAGATGAAAATGCTTGTCATTTGGGCTCTCTTAGGTGCAACATCAAAGCTAAGTGGCCCTACTAGAAGCTTCACACACTTACCAGTCACAAACCACCTTCCGCATCATCGAAGAGCAGAAAGCGAAAGTGCAGATGTGCATGTAGTGAGAGATAAAGACTCCCCGCCGGATAGTATCAGCTCCAATGACAGGCAATTAAGCGACTGAGTTGGTACCGCTTGTGGTCTGGTCGTGGTCCATGGCGTCCGTCGTCGTCGATCGTGGCTAGTCGGTTGGGTGGACGGAATGATGTGTGGTTATGCGTGAACGATGGTGATGTGCGATAGGCGGTGGTCAAACCAGATAGAGTGGAGGTGTAGTATTATTCGGAATACATTTTTGACGTTTTATCTCAAGTGTCGATCGTGTTTCTGGTAAAATACCGATTTCTTTCACTTTTAATTTATGTTTTATTTTTTTATTGAAGCATCTTGTCCAAATACCACGTAAGAAGCACTTGGACATTTAACCTTCTTCTGCAGCGCATTATTGAACTACTTTTAATTTTTAAATGGTCAGGGTCATCATCACTCATCATTGCTTTCGAGATGTTCATTATTGTGTTTGCGAAGTAGGTACGAATCAATGACAATTTATATTGAAACTATTAATTTGGATCAACCAGAAGAATGTAAACCGCTTGAACCTGAAGTCTGATGCTGTTGTCTATGTGAATGATCAATGGTCATCATATCATCTCTCTTACGTTGATTGCGAAAGCGCATACTGCATTCCACACCATTCCCCTCTTGAATAGCTGTGCGCCTTTTTTAATTGATTCCGCAGTCAACAGCAATTTGTTGTGTCGCCAATAATTGATATCAATTATTTGTGACGCATATTTTGAACAAAACAAAAGGAATACCCATCACTTCATGAACGAACGAACGATTGAAATGAAAGCACGCACGGACGCACTCACTGTAGGCAGACTCCACTATGAGTGAGTCAGTTAAAGTGTAGGTACTTACTTACTACTCAGCACTAAGCGTTTATGGGCAATGAATCAAGTTCGAGTTTTACTGTGGTCGCGCAGACACTTCTTGGCCAAACAATGGAGAAAAACACCATCAGTCACGGAGTTTATTGTGATGCATATGCCGCCAGTAAGACCATCTGGAGGGTATAACTATCTTTTATAACTCGAATGGGGCGAAGCGTTTTCCCTTAAGTGGCTTATTACAACTTAATATTCGGATCGAACTGGACACCTTTAGGTGAAGTTGTCGAGCAATTCACTTCCAAAAATGGAACATAATTTGTGTGGCATGCAACTTTTGCTTTTTAAATTGAATAACGAATGGAATTTTGTCGTGGCCAATAAAGTGGTGGTATTATAAACATATAGCTAGCTTCAATGGGGATATTCAAGGTAATGGAGAGACAAGTTCAAAGGAAAAAAAGCTATAACAGAAAGTTATGCCTCACACCTTCACATTTGAATAAAAACATATAATTCACAACTTTAACTGGAAATGGCTTCACAGTATACAAAGCCGCTACCAAACCCAACCACTTATTGTCTTTGTCCATATCCTGCCCAATACACACCTACACAGTTTTCTATACAATTTAATATCAATATAATTTCCCACGGCACCTTCTGTCGTAGTTGTAAGGACCTTCATGAAAAGGAAACGGTTCATCACCTTCTCTGTCAGTGTCCTCCTCTCACCAGAACAAGACCAGAACAAGAACGCAACTAATTGGTAAAGCCTTCTATCAAGATTTTACTGAACTTTCCGATTTGAAGATCAAATCCCTGATCTCTTTTCTTAACGCAACAAAATGGATATAGGGCTTATTTCAGCCGCTGATATAGATTGGTCGTTTTCAGCATCCATTGTACTGCGAGACAGCAAGCTAGGTTGGTGAAGGGATCTGTTTTTATAAGCAACCGAAGGATCAACAAACTGGTAGGCTTTCTCGCACCATTACCAGTCAACGAGTTACGAGTCCGGAACAGATTAGATGGTTGTGGGGTGTATAAGCATTCCAAGGCAGTGGCCAAATTTAAGAAACAACCCATAAAGGTTCACACGAGTTACGATATCAAAACGGCGCAACCCAGCGCTAATTGTGTCATGAGCCAGGTGCTCGTGAAAGTCATTCCTACCTACCTTAAGGTAGGGCAAATAGGAAATATGCCAACCCCAGAAGCCAGTTTTGAAAGTATCCTGTTCTTCAGACTTACAATCCTGATCTCAATAATCAATTTGTAGTTAAACCTATTTTTACTTGTAAGTAATTAAATTTTGAAACTTGATGAAATTTTAAAAATTTTATCTGCTTGCCCGTTAAATAACGAGTACAAATGCACTCGAAAACTCTTGGAAATTTTAAATAATTTTATTCTATCACACCCGCAACGAGTTTCTAATTTAACACAAACCGTCGCGCGTCGTGTTAAATTCTTTATCTTAAAAACATTTTTAAGCATTTTTTTCCAGTTTTGAAAATAGATAGAATTTTATATGATATTCGCTCTTTTCTCAGAAACTAATGTCGTTTTCGATTGGTTTCTTTTTCAAGTGCAATGGTCTGCCACGCACTTTTTATTTCGTTAATTGGTTCCGATTCATTAGAATAATGCCTTCCAGACTCGTAAACTATGCGTTTTAACCATTTCCAAACATTTTCTATAATGTGAAGGTCAGGCGAGTATAGTTGCAAGGTAAGTAAGGAGTAAGGACCCCATTTGGAGCTCAACCCATGTTTTTACGAACTTAGAGGTGTAGAAAGGGGCGTTATTCCACTGGAATCTTCATTCCAAGGGCCCAAAAATATCCTTAATTGCAGGGAAAGCATGACACCACCAGCACGACTGAGCAGTCAATCTAAATTATGCTCTTCCTTTCAAAGACCATGAAAGTAGTAAGCAAAGCCATCGGTGCCCACCCAATTAAGTTTTTATTCGTCTGAAAGACAAGAAGCTGACACTCATTCGTCCAGGTCATATGAGTTCTTCAGAAATCGATGGTAATTAATAGGTAGTTTATTTTTATTTTTAGACGTGTCTAATGTTCAAATTTAGAAATAATTCTTTGCATGCTTTTACACTGTTTTTTATTTAATTTCAGTTGCAGAGTCGTGCGGAGGGTACTATTTTATACTTGATTACATAAAGAAATTCTGACTCTTACCTTAAAAGATGTGAGAGGTTATAGTTAACCGTGGTGGTACAATACATTATTTAATTCTTTTATAAATTAACTTTAAATGTAAGAAATTAAATTTAAAAAATACTTACGGGTATTCTATTTCAACCAAAAAATTATTTACGTCATATTTTTAAAAGAATATAAGGAAAAAAAAACTTGAAAAATACTAAAATAGGTGGTACGATTTTTATACCTCCGGCCCTAAAAGAGTTAAGATGTTATTAATTGAGTTACAACTGTAAGTTTCATTTGTTTTTGCATATAATATTATTGGCTAATCGGTTGTCGGGGAGGGTACACATTAAAATTAGGTTTTCTTTTCATTTTATTGTTCCCTAAATCCTTGAACTTAAAAAACGAAAATCCCGTATTCCACTCCCAAGCGCTCCCCATCCCAATTCCCCCCTTTCATTTTTCAAATTGATGCATTTCAAATCCTATTGGTCAAAGAATAAAAAATAGTGGGAAAAAAATATTCCGCTTAGAATTTTGAACATTTTATTCCATGGGTCTGACCCATGCTCTGCTTTCGGTTTATCTCAAGTGAACGCTCAACGAGACTTGGCAAGTTGAGCTATTCATAATCGAGGTTGTGGGGCACTGCATACTTGAATAGCTTCAGTTATAGTACATTCCTAAATCATCATTTGCAACTTTTGTTGAGCCACAAAGCAACACTACAATCTCAGATTTGTAAATACATTTTTAGATAAAACAATTTTATGATTCAGTCCATAAGTCCTTCTTCTGGCAATGGGGGCAACTTTAAATAGCTTATCTTTTTTAAAGTCATTAAGAACATAACATCAAACTTATTTTATTCAAAATAACCGTTTGAATCGACATCAGAGGTAAGGATATGGAGCATAAAATCCTATTATGGCAAAATTCATTTAGCTTTAACAGTAAAATAGAAGCCAAATTTTATCAAACTATAATAGAAACGACTTGTGTCAACACCAGGGTTATTCAAGCACATCGAAAATCATTTTCCAGCTAGAAAACACGCCCAATCACAGAGATTTTGGATAAAAATATGGTTGGAAAGCCAAATTTTGGGACAACTATCCTGGTAACCAAGCTCCTCTAGCCTTAAATGTTGATGACTTTTATCCTGAGCTAACAAAGGTAGGAAGGAAGGAATTCGTTACAGCGGCTTGGAATAACGTTTTTCTAGACATATTGAAACATTTCGACCCTTTCTTGTTTTTGAGGTAGTTAAAAATATTCTAATGTGACAAAAACAAATAATTATTATTTTAGTGACTTCAAAGAAAATTATGCTAGAAAATATCATTAACTTTTAGAAATCCAGTAGAATTTCTCCAAATCTGAGAAATAGTAGTGTTGCCGGGTGTCTCACCAAAAGTTGCATTGTAATAACAAAGAAGTACAAAAAATGATGGTTTAAGAATGTACTATAAGTGGGGCTATTGAAGTGATACAGACTGTAAGTTAAAAAAAAAAAATTCGACTTGAGTAACAACCATGAATTCCGTAAATTTAGATGTGGAAATTATTTTTAATGCAAATATCAACTTTAAAGACAGTTGACTGAAGAAAAACACAGTATAATCGACATGCACAACAAAAAAAATTTGCACAATTCTATTTTAAGCATCTTGAAAATGTGTACCATCCATCTTGCATATTAGTTCATGCATTAGAGCAATAAATAATTTTCAAAAAAAAAAAGAAAACACAAAATAATTTTATGAATTTCACACAGTTTATTTAAATTTTTGATATATTGTTTGTCTTCTTTAATAGTTCACAATAATTTTTGTATTTATTTTTTCTTTTATTGTTTTGTACATAGACGTCTATGTAATATTTATATTCTTTTTTTTATATATGTATCTGCTAATTAATTTTATTTATTTAAGAGTTTACTATGAGCAGTGTTTTTGTTTTATTCCCATTGCTGTTTCGATAATTCGACTTTTTCAAGTTTCAATCAAAAATAGTTTCTTTTTTATCTTCTCACAAAACTATTAGATATCGTTTTGTTTGAGTGCCATTTCCTTTTCATCATATATAAAGCAAGATATTGAGGTTTTATATAAAATAATTTGTTGGACATTGTTTTTTATTGTTTTTTTTTTTTTTAATTAAGAATGAAAATAAATCACGAAAAGATAAATTAAACAACAAAAAAATATAATTTAAATATTTGAAAAGAGGAAATTATAGCGAAAATTATTAATCTGTTGGTCTCTTCTCGCTATTTTTTCTTGTATACTCTTCGGCGTTTTTGATGAACTTCTTACGGTCCTTGAGATACTCTTCGGCAACATCGGCTCGCAGTGGATGCTCTGGCTCGGGATCATTAACGAGTGCTACTAACGCTTGGATTACTAAAATAAAATTGTTCAATAGGTTTTTTATTTTATTTTATTTTATTAGAACTTGTTTTAGTGCTATTTTATGGTATGTTATGACTTATGAATTAAGGATTTAATGGGATTGATGATTTGATTTTAATTTAATATTTATTTTGTGGTTTTTTAATTAACACTCACTCTTATTGACTCAAATTTACCCAACAGTGCAAAGTAAAATATGGAAGAACCAGCTAAGCTAATAACAGTTCGGACGATTCTGAGAAGAGAAATTCGCTTCTCGATTTCCACTCAGAAGCACTTATACATAGCACTCAAACGGCAAACCAAATTTCGTGGTGCAAATGGCAAATGGTTTTTATTTTATTACGCACCAATGCAGATATAAAACTTAAGAATTGGTTTTTACCTGTTCCATTCCATTCCATTTCAGAATGAGTGAATTCTTGAGTGAAATCAATCGAAAATGACATAAAGGTATTACGTTCCTAAAAGGCAAGCCGTTTTAGATCAACACAAACAGCTGATATTGGCCAAACGTTATTTCTCAAACAGATATCGGGTTTTTAATAATTTAGAAAAGTTTTGTATTTGCAAGTGGAATAGCGGGCCTGAGACAATTTTCCCCTTTTTACCAAATGGGTCAAATCAAATGATAGGTTGACAAGTGATTTGTCAGATGGGTAAAAACAAAATAATAATAAAACAAATTCTGGTTATTGAAGTGAATTTTGTTTGCTCTTTTTTTTGCAATTAAAAATTAGGTCTTAATCGAATTGAAAGTAAAATAAAATGCACGACTGGGACTTTAAAGCTTTTAAGCTTTTATACGAAATGTTAAGGAACATAAAATGCATTAATAAAATTACTTCAACAACGTCTTAAATTGTTTTGAGTTCTACACTAGTTGAGAAAGATTCAGTTTTAGAAAACAAAATTAAATTCGACTCTAAGCCGTTAAAAAAAAATATATTTTTAAATATAAAAATCCTCAAGCATCTAAAACCAAAATTTCAAAATAAATGAAATGAAATCCAAAAAAAAATTTTGATATGAAATAATTTTAAAATTGTTAAGACTTTTTGTGCAAAAACTGTCAGTGAAAAAATTAGAAAAAATAAAAACGGGCGGTATGGGAGGTACCGTTATAATTTTCGTGTAAGTTTTTTTTTTATATATACTATCAGAGTTAAAACGGTCAAGAGGCGGAAACACGCACCTGAAAGTAATAATTGTTTCTTGTTTGTTCTTCATGGCTGATTCAGTGTTTTTGTTTTAACGTTATAACACTCCGACAGACTTATTTACTGTGTCATATCTGCTATTGGCATAGATGTAAACATCTCAATGGGGTAGTAGAGAAACTTCCATAACGCAGACGAATGATCAACAACATGTTCTAGCTAGGTCTCGACAGTTATGTTGAGTTTAATTCTGTCTGCACAGATTTCTTTTAATCGTATCGTCAAGATTGAGGTCTCCAGACTTAGGAAAAACGACAGACCATAATTGGATGAATTATCTTCAATCCCCCGAAAACAATAAAATACAGGGAATGAAACCTGTCAAACTTACGAATTTGAAATCAGGACGCTTATTTCTATAATACTGCATACTCACATTTTTGCTATCACACTACTTCCAAAATTTGCTGTCGGTTATTAGACTATAGACTTTGACTGAATACATACATGTATGTATGTAATTTTTTTATCAAAATCGTAGCACTCGTTTTTGCGAAAAATGAGCTTTCCTAAGATCGGTATACCTATGTCAGGTACCGTTGTTTTTGGTAGAACAAATTAATTTCAAAAACGTCTATGCAGTCTCCAAAAAACGCCATACACTTAGTTTAAAGTCAATCCAACCATCCATGGCTTCTGATGCAAGCAGACACAATTTTTTTTTCTCATTCTCTATCATCGTCATGTCATGTTTGAAAAGACAGTTGTTGTTTAATATTTATGCATTTTTCTTTTTGAGCACCAATCAGAATCACGTTGGCTCTGAGTAGAGAAAACCTGAGCTCTACGATTGATAAAAGAAATACACTAGATCAGCGTTTCACAAATAGTGAAACCACAGGGTTTTGTGAAGAGAACAAAAGGATTCCGTGTTTTATTCAAGAATATTAAGTCTGGGGACCTTAAAATTGAAAACTTTACACGAAATATTATGTCAGATTGTCAACATTGAGGGCTGCAGACCTAGGAAAAAATGACAGAGCATTAAATGCTATATAAAAAATGTAAACTCAAATTGATTTGTCGTTGCCAGATAAATTTGAAATATTACGTTTTTTAACTCACCGGGAACCATAAAATGCCACGAAATAAATCTGCCAGGCTAATAAATTTGAAATCTGGATGCTTAAACCCGTATAATTTAGGGCCAGTTATACAAATAGTTTAACCGTGCGTTTCAGCAACGTAGCTGATGTTTAGCTCTGGTTCAAAGTTCACATATGCTAAAATAATAATCAAGTACATGCTCGAAACAGTGTTGAACCCTAGCGCCGAAAACGGCGAGTTAAAGCCAATTGTACAAATATTTAAACCGTGTTTCAGCAGTTTTTATCTTCTGATAACGGCAATGTTAAACTACAGTCCCAGGTTCATATATCTTCACATAGCCAAGTACATGCTTAAAGCTTGAACCACAAATAGCCAAGTACATGCTTGAAGCTTGAACCACAAATAAAATCCCGAATCAAGGCTGAACCACGTTTTTAAAACTACATAAATACTCTGTTTTTTATTATCAAAATGATGTTCCGTCACATAAAGTATGCTCAATTAGGGTTCCTTCGCCAAAATGAATTTGGAACCCCTGCACTTGAGAACTCCATTGTTATATGATGAGAAACCATGTGGCAAAAAGTTGTGGATATTCGTAGTTTTTTAATTAACGTTAATTAATTTAAAGTGCAAACATAGCTCATCCCATACTATTTTGTTTATATTTATTTAATTTTTTTAATTTTTCACACAAGGAAATGGCCGCGTTGAGCTCTAAACTACATCTGATTGTTTATGTTTTCCTGAGCTCATAGAACGCGCTCTGATCAAGGTCTCAGCAAACAAAGAAACAAAATTTGATAAAAGATCCTTTGGTTTTCTGTCTTGTAACAATTTTTTTGGAAGCATACAAGAAAAATCTATATTATTGGCAACTATTTTGGTATCATAATTATTTAAAAACTGCATTGTTATTGCAATTTAGGCCGATTTTTTTCGCTGTTGCTCAACTTGAGACCAACTCTCCAGTTGACCAACTTGAGAGTTGACCTTAACTCGAGAGTTCAAACTCAAGTTGAAATTTTGTTTATTTTCACTAATTTGTTTTTCAACTCCCCAGTTGAAAATCAAAAGTTGGCCAACTTCTGATTTGAAAAATATCCCTGGGATATTTGTCAAAATAAAACAACATCTGTCATTTTTTAATTTAAATTCGAAAAAAATTGAGTAAATCAAATTTATTTATTCAAGTTTTGTGTCATATTTTATGTAAAACAGTGCTTGTGTATCTAAAATAAAAAAAATAGCTAAACAAAAATATAAATGCAAGACTTTCAACTGTTATTTACTCCCACAAAGAATATAATAATTTATACATTATAATATATTATTGAAAACTAAAAAAACCAGAGTGTGCCACTACGCGCAACAAGTATACAGCATCCCTAATCAAGCCTAGCAACATCATTGCTGGTAGTACCCCTTGGCATTAGTACTGCTTTTCACGAAAAACGCATCTCAACTAGCCGTGTGGAACCAGCAGAAAATTGTAGGTCCCCTCCATTCCTGCTAAACTACACGCACTCAACTCTCAAGTTTGCTCTTCCAACTTCTTTTTTCGGGTGTTGAAAATCTTGAGTTGAAAATGTCAACTTTGAGGGATTAAAAAGAAATTCACAAGTTGAAAATAAAAATCCTCAAGTTATGTTCAACTCTAAGTGAATAAAACCGGCCTTAGTTTCCTTAGTTTCCTACTCATGAACATACATATTCTGTTGTTTCATAAGTTTTTGCATTCCTACAATTTTTAAAAAATGATTTTTTTTTTTGTAAATGAAAACCATCTCGGATACAAGTTAAACTATAGCACGTCTTATCGCATAACGTATAATATACCGACGGATTTCTTTTCTGATGATAAGGGGCAGGGCTTTTATAACCCACTGGGTGGAGCTAAAAAAACACGACAAGTGGTGATATCATAAAACAAATGAAATGGGGAAAAATGAACACTGAGCAACAATATTAAAACAAAAAACATAATAGCATACTGCAGAGATTATATCGATGTGAGTAAGTGGATAAAAGAGGTTTAGAGGCTGATTTCTTAAGAGTGGGGTCTCAAATTTAAGCAAAAAATCTCGTTCTCAATATTTTTATTACAAATGTACCACATTAAGGCAACCAGTAACTTTTAATTAAAAACTGATGTAGCTGGCTAACATCAAATGCCAGCTTGTAGTTTGGATAAGACTACACAGACAGCTGCGCATTAGAGATCCCAACCTAAGAACTAGAATGTCCAAAATGATTAATTTAATAGTACTTGGCTCTCTAAACTTTCTTTATACAGGTGCATACATGGTTACAAGGCTCACGTGTGTTACAGCTTGGCTACGAAACATCCTTAAGGTTTTCTGGCTCCATTAAATATTTTGAAATGAGCTCTATGAGAACAAGTCACAAATATAAAGATTTTATTGCAAAAAGCCGGTAGTAGCACTTTACTAAAGCGACGACTACAAAAGATTAAATAATGCAGCTAAGTCAAGAAAAAGCTAATTACTAATCTCTAGAAAATAATATTTTCGGGACCTCGAAAAAGTATGAAGATGATGATGTTGGCGTTTAGTGTTTTTGTTTTGTATGTTTGAACTTACCTTGATCTGTTCTTGTTGCAGGCTTCCAATTTTCCGTGCTAATTATTGGCAGACACACTTGACCTTTCTCATCGATATTTGGATGATAGATTTTTGTTTTGAAATTAATTTTCGGTGGCTTGAATGGATATTCAGCTGGAAAATTGATTTCAATTCGAAATGCTCCCTTATTATATGGTGGGTTTTCCTGCAAATGCAAAAGTAACAATGAAAAAGAATTTCCCAAAACAATGAAATTCACACAAAAAATAAAAAGTTAAAAAGCCTCAAACAACGATGATGATGTAGATGTTGACGATGATTCATTTTCATATCGCTGGGAGACTTTTCTGGAATTATTACACTTACTGGCACAATCAGTCCGGTCCAACGTAATAGATTTTGATCTTCTATAAGGACTTCCCTGAATGATCTTAGTCCAGAAGCTTGGAGATCAGTGAGTTCCTGTAAATGGATTTTTTTTAGCAAAAAATCAATTGGCAATCCAAATATAATTGAAGAAAAAAATAAAATCAATTAAAGTGCCCTATTATCGCGAAGAATTGCTCAATAAATTTGTCAGTTAAAATGTTTTTTGTTTCTTTTAATAATGCAACAATGAAATTTAGCATTGACTCACTTTTTTAAGCCTTCTTGTAGCTGCCATTTTTCAAAGTTTTTTTTTTCGTATTCTTCGTAACCTCCAGCGGCAGCAGTAGCTTCTTCGACAACCAAAAACCGATTTTTTTTTCTTTTGGTGAAGCTCGCGCTGTCGATGAAATGTCAAAATTGTGTTTTTTTCGGCTAATGGTTGGTACGTGTGCATTTAGTTGATATATCGCGACATCTACCATTTGGAGGTTCAAAATTAAACTCACGTTCAGGCAGGGAGAATAAAAGAAAAAACTAAAACAAATGTACAGTTGAATAAGAACCTCTTTTTTTGAAGTCAGTAAAAATAGGCTCTAGCAAAGAGATCTTTGAGCTGATCTCTATTTGTTATAGAGATCAGTGATTCTAACCTGTCAACGAACGCCTTGCCAAAGCTTGATCTCGTGTCTGTCTAAGGCACGCTCCACGCGCTAACCGTATTGTGTTTGTGATTTGGTCAGAAAGTTATGTATTCGCTGTTGAGGTTTTTGGACTTAAACGAATTCTCGTTTCGAAAGCACGGTAAATTTGCACGCGGACGCAATTGTGATTGTGATTTGGTCATTATCTGTCAAAGTACGCACGTGCCAGCGATATGGTGATTTGCATAAAGTTGTTTTTATCTAGAATACAAGTATCCTGCAGTAAAAATGAGTAGGTAAGTGATTCCTGTGGTAAGATATTTGAGATAAAAATAATTTTTCAGCTATTTTTTGTATTTTCTTGCATTTTTCTTCTTTTTTTTTGCTTTAAGAAAATAAAATTTTTTTTAAACCAACTATAGTTCATAATAACAATATATTCTGGGTAAAGTAAACATTGTCTGGAGACAATATGGGGCCTTTAAACTCGAGTCTAACTGAACTGGGGCTAAGGTCATTTTACACACTACACAAAGTTTAAACATGGCTGTTTTTTTTCATAGAAAATTTGACAATTCAAAGTTTGGAGGTGGGTTTAAATTGAAATAAAAAAAATTAACCGCAGCTTTGCTTAGAAAAACAAAGTAACAACTTACCAAGAACTATATGAATATGGCCCAATATTATTGTTTGGTTTCAAGATATTTTTTTTTTAAATACTTTAGTTATATAGAGATAGTTACTAGTTTTCAACCTCTTTAGCCGCCAAAGTTGCAAATGTTTGCTCTATAGGGAAAGTATGTTCCGTCTAAAAAAAAATTACGATGATGGAGAAGTCCTAAAAGTGGATTTCGTCATGCCGTCCGTCAATCTGTGCGTCTGTTCGTCTGTGCGTCCATCTGTACAGACAGATTTGCTTGAAAATTTTTATAGATTTCTTTTTTGTAATTTCCAAGGTTTCCTTTTTTTTTTGTTTTTGAATATCTCAATTAGAACGAATACCTCCCATATAACGGTTTTGAGCTATTGGATTTTTCTCGAAAAAGGCTGTAACGATTTCGATTTAACTTGGTGTATGTTATGTTATAAGTTTTGCTCCAAATATTCGAGTAACGGATATATGATGAACACGTTTTTTACGAACATTGCCATAATTTTTAGTTTTATTTCTTAGTTTTATCTCCTTTAGGTATCGATCTTTACTCTGGCTCGACCGATTTTGTTGAAAACTTGTCAACAGATTCTTCTTATGATTTCGAAAAATTTTGTGTATTTAAATTTAAAAAAAAAAAAAAATAAACAAAAATATATAAGAATATACCATATATGATGAACACGTTTTTTTACGAACATTGCCATAATTTTTAGTTTTATTTCTTAGTTTTATCTCCTTTAGGTATCGATCTTTACTCTGGCTCGACCGATTTTGTTGAAAACTTGTCAACAGATTCTTCTTATGATTTCGAAAAATTTTGTGTATTTAAATTTAAAAAAAAAAAAAAAATAAACAAAAATATATAAGAATATACCAAAAACTCAATTGTTCAATGACTAACAAATATTTTTACTGTGAACTAAAAGACTAAGTTCTTGCGATCCAGTCGAGCATTTTATTTGCAATAATAAGAAAGACTCTGGATGGGATCTATTTTTTTCGTTATTTTTTTTATTTAGAGTGAAGAAAAACAATATGAAATGTAGAAAATATATCAAATATCTGTAAATGTATGTTTTTTTTTTAAACCGGGCTTCGGTAATGTAACCGCAGTATAACATATAAACGACTTTCACACCCATTTTTAAACTTAGAAGGGCTTAAAATATATACAACATAAGTTATTTTTATGTAACAAAAAATAAAAAAAGGTTGGACTTATTTAAAATAACGAATAAAAAGTTTAAATGCATGATTTTTTCAAAAATCCAGAAATGAGATCAAAATTGTAATTTTTGAACTATAATCCCACTACTGATTTTTTTTTTCTTTTTTTGTTAAGCTTCACAGTTAATAATGGTCACTTTTTGCAAAACTGCAAAAGGAAAATATTTTTTTTTTCTTCTTGGTTTAGAATCCAAAATCTAAGGCTTCTGCACATTTTTGAAATTTTTCCCAAGTCAGGAAAAATGATTTTGAATATTTTCACTTTTGCACCTTTTGAAAAAAGTGGCCGTGGTACTTAAGGCTTTACACAATGGGCCCTATCGGGAATTAAATTTCCCGGGGAATTTATTTTTGGGAAAAGAGCTCCCAATCGAAAAATTGCTGGGAAAGTCACTCTTTTTTCACTTTTCCGTTATTCTCAATACCAGATGAACAAATTACAAGGGAAAACGGAACAAAATTCTAGGAACATTTCGATTGGGAGCCCTTTGCCCAAAAATAAATTCCAATAAGACCAGCATAGACCATAGAAATACAATTTCTGGTAGGTATGTCCGCTTCAAGTGGTATGCGCCATAGAACAATTTTGGTTTCCGCCGTGCGTCGAAATCGCACCAATCACAATAACTTTCAATGTGAAGTTAAAAATTAATAAAAATGCCAATGTTTATGGAGTTATTTAAATTTCTATCAAAAAAGGTGTTGTTATTAACGGCATATGAAAGGTTTTAGCCTCTTCTATTTTTCATTAGAATATGTCTTATAGGTACATTTAATTATATTGGTCAACAAAATTTAATTTTGTATTGACATTTTCTTAAAAGATTTTGCTTAACATTAGACAACGCTGGAAAACCATGAGTAAGAAAGATGAAAAAGTATAAATGGTGAAATAACCTCAATTAATACGTTTGATTTCTTTTTATTCAATCCAATAATTCAATTTCGAGAAAAACTAAAATTTCTTAAAAAAACTAAACAAAATTTGCTTTGTAGATACGTGGTTCACGCTGAAACGGGACGATAGATGTTATAACGTGTCCGTAAAGTATAATATCTTACAGCAGAAATTTTGAAATAACTTGTTTCCTCTTTTGCATTCAGTCAAAATCATTTCGATACTTTTCTCGATAAACCTTAAATTGAAGTTTTTTACACTTAAGATTCTGTGATTTGGTCAGTTTAGAGCAAACTTCAATCTACAATCAGGTTGAAAATATACAACATACAATGATTAACATAAATAAATAATATAAAATCATTCACCACATGATAGACAATCAATGATAGACATCAACTACAGAGAAGAGGCTCATGTATGCCATAGTTTGTTTTATAAAAGTCAATGTGTAAAAGTTCAAATCTACGCAGGTGGTGAGATCCTCCACGAGAGTTTATCCCGATAGAAGCCACCAACTTTCGAGCATCAATTTGGCCAATGGCCATTAATTAGTTGTTGGAGAAAAATTAAATCGTTAATCACAGGATTAACGATGGAGGATTTTGAGTTCAGCTTTAAATTTCTTTTTATAAGCTGCTCCTCCTTTCTCTGCCAATACTTCAGCCTTTTTCTGTCTGTTCAAGGATATTTTTAACCTGCGAATGAAATTGTTTTTGTGAAGTTTATTCTTCGTTATTTTTTAGCTTAGAAAAACTGCAGATTTTAGTTTTATCCCTTAAAAACCAAATGCTAATGTCGATTACTTTAGTAATCATTACTTAGTACAATGTTGGAGAGCTTTTGGCATTCCCTATCAACTGAAAAAAAGACAAATAATCATCCCATTATGTCCCACTGAAAGAAAGGTCACTAGCTATACAGCCAAAATTCGTAACTCCTTGAAATACTTTTCCTTCATTGAACAAGCAAGTTAGTTTGTTGTTCAAGAAAGTGTAGTTCGACTTAAAAACTTAACTCAACTCTTAAGGGCAGTGTTCTTAGTTTATGTAAATACAAAGAAAAAACACGACGCAACAATTAAATTTCGCACTAAATTTGGAATTTTATTTTAACCAATTTGCAATCCGATGTTTTTTTTGATTTTTTATGAAAAAAAAAATAATAATCTAAATAGTTATGAGAAAGGATGAGGGCTAAAATTACACGACACGCTTCACTTCGAAAAAGCGTTTTAAGTAGTATACTTGACCGACAGTCATGACGACCAGGACAAGCGCTTCGAATGTCGACCACAGAACGACGCGGGAGTTGGTGCTCTCATTCACGGAGCGATGGATCTTATCACGCACCTAAAATGAAAAATAGTTTTCCAGCTGAACAAAATCAAATATTGTATATCTATGACTTACATGCATGTATTCCTGTTCATGTTTGACACTGGTCAAAGTTCCAGACAACTCTCTGATCATGTCTTCTAATTTGGTGTGGCCGACTTCATCTTCACCGGGAGCACCAGGAGATCTTTGTGCTGGTTCACCTACATCGATGGTGAACATAACTACCTTTGGAGTCATACTGGATTTTTCGTTATTGAAGCAAACAGTATGGATACCGCTGTTGTGGGCAGAGAAGGTTAGCTTGCCAGATGATTCCTTTTCGCTTTGATGTATGACATTTTGGTCTGGGCCAGTGATTTTAATATCCACATCTAGGAAGCCACCCTCGATAACTTCAAATGTGAGTCCTATTTACCAAAAAAAAGAGAGGTTGATACGTTGGCACAAAATGAAAAAAGAAAAGTAGTCAAAAATACCTAGCTTGGTACCGCTTTCGGCTCGCTCAAAAAAACACTCCTCATTGTGTGCGTCTACTGTGACGATAAAGGAAGAAGTCTTATCCAGCAGCTGGACAAACAATATGCTGCATAATGTAAAATAAACAGAGAAATTCATTTTATAGCGTGAAAATCGGTAGAATTTTCTAAAAACGACTTGTTTGATAAATATTTCGTTATGTGGAGAGGCCACGTATTCTGTCAAATGGATGTGGATCGAATGAAGGAACGGGAGTTGGTAGCAGTGGTTGTCAAATGTGCCATCGATAAGGTAGTTCACAACAGTGTTGCCGGAAATAAAATTTAAATGCCAAAATAGAAGAATTTTTAGCAATATATGAGCTTATTATGGAATTTGCACTATTGTTCTCCCGGGGGGAGTCAACTCGATTCGCAATTGATTCGCAATTAAAAGCAGTTATAGAATTCATCGGGTAAACTATATTATCACTATGAGTAACTACCCTACCATTTTCATTTAAGGCACATGCGCAGAGTAACATTTCCCAAATTTTAAGCTCACACACACTATCAATGTTTATTTATTGCATTTATATGGGTGACGTAAATACTTAAAGCAGCGTTCAAAAACTTTAATTCCATGGTAAAAGCAGTTCAAATACTTCAAAGTAGTCCAATGAAATGGGGCTATTATGGACTAGTCTCAGGTGTCACCCTCATGGAAAATGTAGAGTTTTCTAAGACTAAAAACTCACTGATTGATTTTTCAGTGAGATTTATCTTGTTGGTGGATGAGCCTAGTGAGAAGCGGGGTGATTCAAATTTTATGATTAAAATTTACAGTTGCGTTATCTTACAGTATTGCAACAAAATAGCACTGTAATTTGTGGCACTTAGCAATGTGTCAATCCCAGTTCAACCGAGTTATTGAAATTTAGCTTTAAAGATGGAAGATATTACTTTTGAAATGTCAACCAATTGCCCTAAAACCAAGCTTCTTTGTCAAAAGCAAGATACTTGCAGATTTCTTATTGTTTTTTTTTAATTCATCAATCGTAGCCATCCTTAAAATTCCTGACATTCAAAAATATTTTCATGATTTTTTTTGTTTTTCTGTATGAAATGATTTTCATATTTCAGCAGCAAGAAATACTTTGGGTAGAAATTTTCAACAGAGGGGAAATGATTTTCTCTCCCAGTACGCTCTCTCTTGACAGGTTTGACAGGACTTGGACACAAAAATAGTAGAAATTCGTTGTTTTTGCGAGTCCAAAACAGACTTCTTATATGATATTCTTCAATGGTTTCGACATGAGTGTTATAAATGGGCATGAGTGTTCTAAACTGTCATTGAATGTCAAAATAGCTTCATTTAGCTTTTACCATATTAACCATGTTGACTTGAAATTTTTATAAAGATCTCTTTGACTGTGCCATGGGGCATTCTTTAATTGTTAAAAATGCTTTTTGACAGATAAAAATCAAAAATGTTAAAACGTCACTGTCATCTGTCATCTGTCATCTGTCATCTGTCATCTGTCATCTGTCATCTGTCATCTGTCATCTGTCATCTATCATCTGTCATTTAACATCTGTCATCTGTGATCTGTCATCCGTCATCCGTCATGTATCATGTGTCATGTGTCATGTGTCATGTGTCATGTGTCATGTGTCATGTGTCATGTGTCATGTGTCATGTGGCATGTGTCATGTGTCATGTGTCATGTGTCATGTGTCATGTGTCATGTGTCATGTGTCATCTGTCATCTGTCATCTTTCATCTGTCATCTGTTATTTGTCATCTGTCATCTGTCATCTGTCATCTGTCATCTGTCATCTGTCATCTGTCATCTGTCATCTTTCATCTGTCATCTGTTATTTGTCATTTGTCATCTGTCATCTGTCATCTGCCACGATGTCTGTTCTGAACTGTTTGGAGCAGAAAAGTATTTAAATATGTATAAGATTTTATGACTGGGAGAAAATTTTTGTTCCGAGCAATGAGTTGAGTATGTCTGGAGCAGTTTAAAACAGAATTTTCTGTTCTAACTCGTGATTAAGTACAGATTTGTGAAAACTGTAAAAATTAGCTGCTGTGTAGTATCTTGATTCAAATATTTCGTTGTGAATATAAACCGACTGCATTTGTGGAATATTTTACCTAAATTTTTATTAAACCTTTCAATTTCAATAGGTTCGGATTCCAGCTTATGTGTACCGTGCTCCGATTTTTGATGCAAAACACTTCTAAAGTTGAAATATTTGATATTCTCCAAATATAC
This sequence comes from Meliscaeva auricollis, assembly GCA_948107695.1. Classification (NCBI taxonomy): domain Eukaryota; kingdom Metazoa; phylum Arthropoda; class Insecta; order Diptera; family Syrphidae; genus Meliscaeva; species Meliscaeva auricollis. The sequence continues at coordinate 40,569,727 of OX403619.1, read as the reverse complement.
TTTCTTACTTTTTGGATTCTTTTCTCAGAGATTATTGTGTATTTAGTTTTTCAAAAAAATATAATTAAAAAAAAATAACCAACAAAAAATTTCAGATGACATACATACCTACTAACAAAAATATATTTGTATTACTTTGAACTACAAGAGCAAGTTCCTGCGATCCAGTTTTATTTACCATTGGTTTTTTTAAATTTTATTTTTTTTTCACGCAAATGCTTTTTCTTTCAAAAATAGAACAAAAAATTTAAAAAAAAAAAAAATAAACCCTATTATTTTGACTCTTAAATTATATACCTTCATGTACAATTTGGCAAAAATTTAGCAGAAAAAATTATGGATTCGTTTTTCAGCTGCTGTCAAAGAAAATCTCTGAGATCTCAGAAACTGGCTAATTTTGTCTCGACGGACATTGCCTAATAATCTTTTCTTTTTTGTCTCAAAATTTTTATATTTATTTTTAATCAAGCAAGTATCTAGTCTAGCCATGTATGTGGGTTTTTGCACGTAATTTCGAAGGATTTATGGAAATCATTTAAGAGATCAGTAAGATATCACGAAATAATAATTGGTTCGATTTTTTGGTCAGCGATAAAAATTTTAGTTTTTATGTTGAATAAAATGTTACGCATACGCCACAAAGACCAACCTTTTTACATTTTGATTCTCCTTCCATCTCTAACTTTGTACTAATTCATATTGCAAGCACTGAAAGTTGGGTGTTTTTTGACAATTCAAAGTTCATTATCCAACTGTCTCTTTGCAACTACATATATGAGTTTTCAAAATACGAAACGAAGCTTAGACTTATGTTGACTTATACGTACGTTATGTTGTGAATGAGCAAGCTAAAATACATTAACTTTGTAAGTTAAATGTGAACACACCGTTAAAAGAATCAATAACTGTCACTCCGTTAAACACTGTTCATGTCTGATAGCAACCCAACAAAGTCTAATGAAGAAACAGAGACACCATTTTTTACCCGAGTTCCAAAGAAAATTTGAATTTGAGAGGAAAAATTTCATGATGTTTGCCAATGTCATTAGTGTCAAGTCAGATGTCAAAATGACATTTCCACTGGAAATGGATACTAACGACACATGATACGATCTCTTCTTGTTTTGTGAAGCTATAACTTTGCAAATTGTCCTTAGCGCATCTTTAAATGAGTCGAAAAACACACTGACCTCATTTGAACTAGTAACTCTCTTTTCTCCAGGCAATTGTTTTCATTCATATTATAGCAGGTATCTAACATGGCAAAGTCCATCATAATATTCAAGAAATCAAAATTTTTCTTCTTGGCAAATACACATCATCACCACTACGCTAGCTGTAGGTACAAGCTTTCCATTTCTTGCATTATCGAGAGAATTATTTTTGATATAAAAAACAACAACAGCTTAAACAACAAGGAGTGTTGTCGCAAGGAAAACGCTTGCGCTGTTTTCTCTACACAAATTGAGGACACGAGAAAATACCACTTTTCAACGACTCGTACTATAACCAAAATGGAAGAAGAGACATGTGCAGACCATATTCCCGTGAGAGAATATGGAGCACTATTACTAAATGCATAGAAGAGCCAGAGCGTTCTGTGCAGACATTGAATATACACAGTTCACAGAGCTCTCGATTCAATTTTTTCGTCTTATGATACCGTGCCATTCCAGCTATAACGTCTCTGCGGGGATACAGATCCACGTTACGCGTTTTCAACCCAGTTTTATACCTCCGTTCACATCCGCTGGACCATTGTTCTGTTTTGACTCCAAAGTCCATTACTCTAACCGGGTGAATTGTAAAAAAAACTAACCCCATTATAATTAAAAAGAAGCAGATTAAAGATATATAGTTAAATCTAGAAAAACAACTCCCCCTTTTTCCAATACGGGTGACCAAAAATCTTTACCTCTTCCAAAAAAAGTGCCATCTTTTGTGTGAAAACGATGAGAAAACCACCCCATTCTACTATTCTTCGCTGAAAAAGGATAAAACGGATACAGAAACTTGTGACAAATAAAAAAATTCTCCAATATTTATGTAGTTGCACAATGACATATTTTGTTTCCGTTCGGGTGTTTTTCGTTCAGTGAACCACGTAAATAGTGAAAAATTTTCAACCTCTTAAAAAAAAAAAAAAAAAAAATCCCTAAAAAATTGCACAATTAAAACCGCAGTCAGTATACCTACAATCTACACACATCCCTCCTTAAATGTGTGTTTACACTTGCATGCATGCATTTGGATTACAAAAAAAAAAAAAAACAAGCACGAGTGTCTACATAAAACCGTCATTTATATTAATCGTGTGTAGTGTACCCACAGGTTTTAATCTACTAATGGTGTTCTAATTATTATTATCTGTTCCACATTTTTGGGATTATAAAATGTTTTCAACTTCAAACACGGATCTACTTGGTTTTTGCTGTCGTTGTCATCAACACTATCGCAGTCGCCACCATTAACTAAATGCAAAACATTCATTCGTGTACCTCTACCTACCGTTATTATTCGTCGTTAGTGTCGTCGGTCCTCGTGACGTTCAATGGCACACACAACTAATGGATGTTAATTGAATTTAACTAGGATTTCAGAAAAAAGAGGACACACCACTACCACCACCCGGTGAAACAGTGAATCGGTAAGAGGGATAAGTTATGGTGGCAGAGACATTTTCTTGAAATTTACTTAATTTTTGCATGATCCCGAAACCCAACGTGGGTGTTGCGGGTCGGGCCGGAGCCGGGCCAGGCGTGTGTAGGTATATGGAAAGAGGGCTTAGGTGGGAGGTGAAAAACTTATGAGATGGCCTCTTTCGAAAAGGACATAATATCCTTGGGTAATTTATTGATGTCTTTTAAGGGTTTAGGCAAACTTGATAATGGGATTTAGAGAGGAAAGCAGGCGTTAAGCTTTTATAATAACCGTCTACATCGCGCGAGATCCACGAGAACATAAAATATTCGTTTAATGTGCGTCTTCAGGGGAGAATTTTCACATGGTTTATATCCAAAAATATAGGTATGTGTAGTGGGTAGGTACCTTTCATTCAAGGACTCAAGGACCTTTGTGGATAATACGACATCACAAAACGCGAGAGCACTTTGAAAAATAATGGTTGGTTTTGTTGCCATTAATGATGGATCATGTTTTCAACATCAGAGTCTACTTGACAAGATAATGCCGGGTATTCTAAAACGTATTTACCTAATTAATGGTCTGAGCGCCCCCTCAAGTTTCTTAAATCCCACAAAACGAGTCATACAAAAAAAAAACATAAGTTTCCAACATCTACCATACTCGCAAGTCGCAAGTCGTCTCCGTGCTACACATACATCCTTGGTATTTTTTTTCCTCGTTCTAGATTTCCCCCTCAGGTTTTTTTGTTCCGTTGAACATATAATGACATAGCATTCTTTCTGTCACAGAAAGTCAACAAATCTTCTTCAAGGACTCTCATTCTATCAAAATACTTTCATGCTCAACTCTTCCTCTTCAAAAAAAAGAAGAATATTAGCATGTAATCCCAAAAAAATATCCTGTCTTTTCATGGCGGAAAGAGATTATCAAACGGTTGGTGTGTGTGACGTGACAGAGCAAATCAAGGGGGAGTTGTTGGTGATTCTTTTTTTTTGTCATTTTGCATATTTTCTTTTCATTTAAATATAATATCTTATATCTACATCACTGGATGCTTAACGAAAGAAATATTATTTCGAAAACTTAGAGAACATGTTATATTTGTTCAATAAAAACTGATAAACAAAAACACCGTTTAAAAGTACATATACTGAAACTGAAACACTTTTCTAGAGAAAATCTCGAAAGATTCGTTTTATTCGTCTGTTTCTAGATGTTATTCAATGGCTTATGCCGTTGTCTTAATGGTATTAATTATTTAATACAAGTTTATGATGTAGAAGAAATGGACAAGGTGTTTGACTATGACTTAAAGTAGGAAATGCTCTGCATGCTTCGCGATCACTCTCCGTGGCTGTATCGACCGTCTTTTTATTACGGTCATAGATGCACATAGTTGTCCTGACCACTACATTACATATACATTTATTAATGCAATCACTAAGTTTTAACTTCAACATTACACATATTAGATTAATTTTAGTAAAATTAAGTTCCTCAATAATTATTTAGGTTTGTTCTAAAACATCACAAGCTTTTTGTCTCCTTGAGGTAACCTGTTGAGGGCCTCAGTGAAAATATAATTGGACCTTAAACAATAACCTTGTTTTATTCAACACTGAGTAACTACTCAGCGTTTCATTTTATTCGAAAAATAAAAACAATTTATGTTACTTAGCAAATTTTTTTTGATTTTGTTTTGCATATAAAATGAAACATCGAGTAGCTGCTCAGTATTGAATAAAACAAGGCTAATAGTTTTGAAAAAAACATAAAAAGTTATAATAAATCTAAATTTAACTAAGAGCCTAGGACACTTACATCTTATTTTTCTATTGACAAATCGTATTTTTTTACAAGTACGTCTGTACTCTGGTACTGTATTCGATGCATCGAAAACAACAATTTTTGAAAAACAATGGAATTACATATAAATATACTTTCACATTTTCCCTTCACTCATTTTAATTTTAAAACAAGTTAATGCAATGAAATTTCAACCAAAATCTTAAGCCGATTTTTTTTCAATAAAAAAGTAAAATTTCCAATAAAAACAATAATTAGTATTGTATTTTTTTTAATGTCTCCAAAAGCTTAAGACATATTAAGATATAGATTTTCAAATAAAATTGATTAATTTTTGGTAAAAAAACTAACTTCGAAAAGGAATTGTTCATAAAAAAATCAGTTTGATTTTTTTAATAAATTCTTAAATCTGAATACCATTTTTCAAAGAGAAAAAAAATAAAATGCACGACTGGGTAACACGAACTTCCTCTTATAGATAAAGTTACTATTTATGCTAAGCCTTTTTAATTAAAAATTTGTTAATGCAGCCTTAGAAAAAAAAATAAAAAAAGCATAAAATTCGATTTTCAAATGACTAAAACAGCTTTTTAAATGAATTTAACCTCAAAACAAAGTACGCAATTTGATTTCTTCTCTAATGATATCATTTTAGAAAAAAAAAATTTTAAAATCGTTAGAGCCGTTCTTTAAAGAAACTATTTTTTCCATATAAAATTTTGCAACGACTTTTTTTAAAAAAAAAATTGGTACTCCATTTTTAGGATATTATTTTTCAAAATCTATAAACTAAATTTAAAAAAAAAATATTGAATAGTTTTGGAAAAAATTATTTTTCAATTTTTCAAAATTTAATTTTTTTTTTAAATCCAAAAAATTAATTTTTGAATTTTTTTTTTAACTAGCCATGAAGGAGAATATTAGAATTAAAAAAAAAACGTCTATGGCAGGTACGGTTTTTGAAAAAAAATGGTTTTATTAATAGATAAACCTTATTCAAAAAAAAATTACCATAATTTTTTTTAATAAAAAAATTACCATAATTTTTTTTAATAAAAATCGTATTAATCCTTTTTGAGAAAAAATAATTTTTCTAAAACCGGTATATGACAGGTAGCGTTATTTTTGGTCAAAAAAAAAAAAATTCAAAAAAAGTCTGGGAATAGTCTCCAAAAAACTCCACATACCAAGTTTGAAGTAAATCGACCCATCCCTTGAGGCTGTGGTCTCTGATACATACAGACAAACAGACAGGCAGACAGACAGACAGATTTGTCTGACCCACTTTTTTCTCATTCTCTATCATCGTAATGTCATGTTTGATTGCTATGTCAACTTTTTTTTTGTACGAATGAATATCTTAAAATTAAATTAAGGCAGAACTTTCAGTTTATGAGGTATAATTTTGTTAAAAATGTTAATTTGTGTAATATAGTTTTAAAAAGCCAAATTTTAATATTTTCACCTGTAATAAAGGTTCTTTTCAAGGTTCAATACAGTTTCTTTTTGTCTTTATCAAGACCCCATGAATAAAAAGATACAATTAAAGCGCTGCTTATTTTACTATCAATCAAGTTTTTTGTTAACTGCTGGTTATTTTACTATCAATCAAGTTTAGTTTGACCCAAAAAAGGCTCATTTTCGTTTTAGTTTCTTTACAAAAAGGGAACCATAAAAGAAAACTAGATTTTTTTCCCCTACAATAAAGTTTTTCAAACCTTCATTTTCATTATTCGCATTTTAGAAAAGCTGAGTTTTGACAAAAGAATTTTTACCCAGGCAGAATTTCGATCCCAACTCGCTGTTTATCATACAATTTTTTTTTCTATTTCTACTAATGTCCCTGGGTTTTTTTTCCTCTTTAAAAATAAATAATTAGTGCCCTATTTTACCAACTTATAAAATTGTACTTGTTATGCCGGTCTTACACGACATAATATTACTGCGCAAAAAAATTGACCGTGTAAGGGCTGTATTGCACAATAATTTCGGTTTGCGCAATATATTGAGTGATAAAAGGTTAATATTTTCTGAATTTTTATTCAATATTTTTCACCATTTTCCACCACGAGGCAGATACAGAATAAGCAAAGAGGCATAGAAATATTGCGCAGTAATATTGAGTCGTCGTTACACGACCCTTTTTTGCACAATATTTTTAGATAATATTATTGCACAATAATATTGTGTCGTGTTAGGCCCGCATTAGGGTAGTTTTCTATTTCACGAAAGAAAAAAAAAATCACAAGTTTAAATTATTTATAAAATTGTTTACTTACATTATACGTGTCTTATTTCTTCTACAAATTTGATTTTAATCATATCTAGAATTTTTAAAATATTAGTTTTTTTTTTTTAAATTTACGCTAAGAACAATAATCTTGTGGCCCAGAGCATTGTAACAAAACGGCGTTGTGGCCCGTTTAAGAAAAAACCTAGTTTTGAAAAAAAACACGTTTGAAGTTTTGATTTGGAATATTTCCAAACAGTAGAATAACTTTCTAAAAAAATTCATAAAATGGTTGCTATTGAATTCTACTTACACTTTTATTTATGTTTTGATCGGTCAGTTGGTTAATTTTTAATTTTAAATTAAAAAATAATTATTTTGCAATCAGTGGCATGTTTTTTTCGAAAAATTTTAATTTAAATTTGGAATAAAATTGAGTTTTTTTTCATTTTCTTGGAGATATAGGGTATATTTTCACATAAATATAAAATGACCTTTGCTTCTTATACTAATAGAGATATGATAGATCTGATTACACTAATAGATATATCTTCTTTTTGTCTTTAAGGCCACATTTTTAGCTTCAAAATTTTGAAAATGTCGTTTAGATTACTCCAATACTGAGTAACGGGCTGTTCTAAAATAAAAAACAAAACAAAAAAAAAACACTCAACTTTTCTGCATTTAATTTACTAAGAATAAAGTCATTGAATGTTGGATAAACAACATTGTATCTTTTAACGTAAAATTAAAATAAAAAATGATCTTAAAATGTTGGTTGAAATTTTCTTTCTTCAAAGTGCTCAGTTTAAACTATATTTATTGGGTTAATTTGATCTTGAATTTAAGTGAAAGAAGAGTTTTCTGGCTAAAGAAAAATTTATAACTTTCTATTGTATTTCATTAATTTAGGTTTGTTCAATAATTTTTTCTGCTTTGATAAAAATTTAAAAAAATTGGAAATCCCTTTCCCTTACTTGTTGATTTACTTGGAAAATTCTTGGAATAGTTTATTTTATGAAATTTTAATAAAACAAATATTTGTTCATAAAAATCTAAACTTTCATTTCAAAAAAGTTATGATAAGACCGATGGCGATTTTTTTCCTTAAAGGTCAAAGTATATTTGAATACCAATATTTGAAAAAAATCATCTAAATCGGAGGAATTTCGATAGGCTACGAAATAATTTGCTTAAGTTACTATACAAAAAATTATGAAGCATTAAAGCAGAGACTGATTGATTCATAATATTCAACACTCAACTTATTAGTGCAGTCATTTGGTTGTTTGTTTTTGTATAAAAGCTTTTTATTCCAAAACCGTTTTACACCAAAAAAATGCACGCCGGTTCTTTAAAATCAAAAAAAAAAACATGAAGAAAACTTGAAGTTTTCTCTGTATTTTCTTGGTACAATATACTTTAACAATTATTGTTTGATATATCAAATTTGACAGCAATAAATAAAAACCTTTCAGAATAGTATCAAATGAACATTGCTTTTTCTCATACAATCAATTTATCCTAGACACTCATGTTAGTATCCCATATACATATAAAAAAGTTAAAAACAAAAGTTTCCTGCAGGAAATATCTATGGATATATGTATATGTAATTCTTTTTTTATAAGGACGTCAAAGTATTAAGTATTTATATACAGATACACCTAACATAAATCTTTCATGCAAAGACGCTATGTTAACATATAGGTACATATTTCCTGTCACATGTTATTCTTGCTTAACTTGTTGAAGCGTGGGATTAATATTTAAGTATTATAAATCCAACAAATGCCAAAAATAAAAATCTGTTTCATAAATCAAATAAAACATTATGTACATCATCATAAACAAAATGAATGCGTTTTTGGCAGTTTTAACGCAGGAGAAATATGTAACATAAAGGAAATCCCATCAATAAAAAAATTGTGTTATCAATTGAATTTGCGAATATAAATAGCTTTCGCATAATCTGAAACTCGTTGCAAAATATCCTTTGTGGAGACCAAAAATTTGCAGCAATGTGCATCCTTTTTTTTAAGAACCCTTATTTTTTTTGGTGTTGGATGCTTACGTATTCAATATTTTTGTTTACTAAATGTCGGTAATATTTGATCCATATTTAAATTTTGATGTGTACTCTCTCCTAATGGACACATTTCATTACCGTACGGATCTCAAAGAGCGGAAAGGGCTTACCATATAAACAAAGTTCTACCATAACTAGACCCAATTCTTTTAATGGACAAAACACCATGATAATCATTTTACATAATTTATTTTGTTCAATATTGTTTTCATTTTTTTGTACCTTGCAAAAATGTTAACTGCGGGATGTGACTCTTCGTTATTATCTAAAAGAAACACAAATTTGCCTAAATCGATTATTTTACATCGGCCTTAGACAACATTGTATGCATTTTTAAATCCCTTTGCATATATTAAATATGCTTGTATGTTAAGTATATTTCAAGCCAAATTGCTTTCCATAATAACAAATTAATATTTAAATGTAATTTGTTCGAATAACATCAAGATACAGAATTACAAAACAGAAGGATTTACTATCATCGCCTAAACTGGACAAGGTATACTCCCTTTATACAATAAATATCTTGTATTTAGCCCTTTTACAAGAATCAGTTGTTATTTTCCCTCGTCACTCTCTACACAATTTTTTTTTTAGTGTAATAGTAATTTTTTTTGTTTTTTTTTTTCAAAACTGGAAAAATTTCTCGGTTTCATCAGTGTTCGGGTCATAAGAGACCTCACTGAATAAAAATTGAATTCCAAATCTTTTAAAAATGTAAAAATCATTTCTTATTTTCCTAAACAATAATGTAATTTGTAAATGCATCCGTAGTGTGTACTACCCTTTTTTGAGCTTCTCATGTTCTTTGAAGATTTCACCATCTAAGTCTCTTACCATTCAAACTGTCTAATGAACTACATACATATGTATATTCAATTAAAAAAAAAAAAAAATGTAAAAAAAAACAAGTATACGCCACAGTGACCCTTTGTTTTTTTTTCAAATTCCAAGTTTTGCTTTGTACATTATATTTCCCGCATTCTTCCATGAAAACAACGTAATAGATAATTATATAATATATCTCCTATCAGCCAAGGATCAATTATGGACACATTCCAATCTGATTCCGGCAGAATTGTTTTCGGATGCAATGTGTTTCATGAACTCTAATGATCTCATGACAATTTCAAGAAAATAATATTTGAATGGGGTCTTGTAATCAGTGCATTACAAAAACTTTTGGAAATATGTTATAACATTACATTAATAATACTTGGTAGTATTTAATTTCATATGAAAGCTGAGGGCAGCCATGGTATTTACTAAAAAGAAGTATTAAAACAAATGTTTATTATAATATAGTTTTATTTCGGTAAATCAAACTTCATACAAACAATACAATTTGCATCCATCAAGCGATTAATTGATATTTCACTTAGTTTGTATATTTCCTCGTACAGATTCTTTGGTATTATGAAATTCTGGTGATTTATGAAATAAATGAGAGGTTCTTCAGAAAATTTAATTAAATACAAATATTTCCAAAATCCCATTTTACTGGTTCAAGTTGCATAAATTCTTACAGTTGCAGGTTATCACAATGGGCCTATTATTGGCCTAGGTGTGTCAGTAGTTTTCCTGACAGCCACCTAAACCTACAGTTGCAGGTAAAATGTGAGTAAGAAATTTGTAGTAAATTAAATTTTCTATAAAAAAGTAAGTACAACCAAAAGCTTTTGCTTTTTTTCTGACTTGCTGTTTTAATGAATTTGAGGTTTTTGAAAACTCAATTTAACCATATCAATTACTTAAAGTTTTGTTTTCAGCAAAATGTAACACTTTTTCTGAAAAAAAAAAAAATAGATTTTGATTCGATTGTTTTTTTCTACTTTGCATCGTTTTATTTGGCGAGTTTAACAAAGTTATCAAAATGATCATGACAGTGTACACTTTTGATATATTTAACTGATTTACGTTGACTATCGCACGAAAAAAAGATTTATCTGTTTCATCAACAGTTTTTACTTCCTCTATAAGGCAAGTAAAAATTTGAGATTTTAACCAAAACCAACATTATGATAATGGAGAAGACTAAAAAAGTGTTGCGGATATTCAACTTTTTATAGTATATAGTATGTATGTATATACATGGGTATCAATTAATTTAATCATAAAAACAATTTTTTACATTCTGTACTAGCTTAAACTTTGTTATAGAAAACTTTGTGTAGAAGGAGTACACCCATCGAGTTAATTTAAGGTTTATTTTATTAAATTGAATGTATATTTATTATTTGGTAAATATTAGCCACGTACACACAATAGTCGAGGTTCTGGAGTCCGTCAAAAACAACAAAAAATCAACAAAATTACCGTATTTTCAAAAATTGTTTTTAATTCAGGGTTAATTGATACCTGATAAACTACTATTTATAAGCTTTAAAATGCCGTTTCAAACAAAAAAATATCTTTAATAGAAAAGTTTTTAGAAGCAAAACTAAAATAACATAAAAATGACGTTTTCCAAAAGTTCGCAAGGGGGTAGCGGGGAAGCAACGCAACTTAAAATTAAATCACCATGGATTTACTTCCTTATTGTTCTAGACAACATTCCCACAAAGATTCAGTAAAATCAAAAATGAGGCAGCTTTTCCGATTGGACGTTTTCATATGGAATGACTTGGTTGGATTTTTCAATCAAGCTATGAGAAGAATAAACTCTACATAGTAAAATGCACGACTGGGTCGCACGTACTTACTCTTATAGATAAAGTAACTATTTATGCTAAGCCTTTTTAATTAAGAATTAGCAAATGCAGTTTTAGAAAAAATAACGGTTTTTGAAAAAAAATGGTTTTCATTTAAAGATAGACCTTATCCAAAAAAATGACCATGATTTTTTTAATCAAAATCGTAGGAACCATTTTTGATAAATAAAAATGAGTATTTCTAAATCCGGTATATGACAGGCACAGACAGACAGACAGACAGACTGACAGAATTGTCGGACCCACTTTTTTCTCATTCTCTATCATCGTTATGTCAAGTTTGATTGTTATCTCAACTTTTTTTTTGTACGAATGCATAACTTGTTATACATATATTACCTATATTGCAAGTAATATACTAAAGCTTTTTTGACAATTTGACACAGATTTATGCTCCTTACTCAAAATCTGCCAAAAATGTAATTGAATGTTAAAATGTGACAGGAATCAATATAATGATATTATTTCTCACTAACTAGAATATTTGGAACATGGAGCTTACACCTAAGCAACCCACGTTTTGTATATATTAAATATATACAACAAAAAAATGGTGTCGAAGCCTTACTCATCGCCTGAATTCAAGAAAAAACCTGGACCTTTATAAACTTAAGATATTTGTATACTATTAAAAATGTAAGTTGATTTATGAAAAAGTTTGTTAAAATCAACATTGATTGATTTCAAACGATTTCTCTTCCAATTTTGTATGAATTTCAATAATGTGCGTGTGTCCTCTTATATCCTCGCACAAACATACCCCTACACACTGATTAATAACAAACACTTTCGCCCAGAATATTAAATGAGCTGAGCACCTGATGTTCACATAAGGTTACAAAACTCTTCGTCCTCTTTGCTTTTGTTATTCACCTGGGAGCAGTCCAGCAGTTATCTCTAAAAAAGTTAATATTGTGATAAATTGGGTTAATAATTTTATAGGTTTTTTTTTCTTTGTGGAAAGGATAACAAAAAGGAAGAATTTATTTTTCTTGTTCCAAAAAAATATTTGTAGAACGTGTTATGTAGGAATTTAATTTTGAAACGTGGGATGATGCATTTTCATGTTATCACCTCAACAAGGATATTGAATAATGATAACAGCTAATAAATATATGAGTTTTGATTTTTATTGCCTTCATGCATTGAGAAAAAAAATGAAATATCATTCAAACAAAAAATATTTTTTTAAGGATTTATGTACATATACACTCTGTATGGTTAAGGTTAAAAAACCTTATATATCACAAGACTTATACCTAAGAAAGCTTACATGCATCGTAAGACAACGATGCATGTATTTTAACGAATTGTGTCTGTTTTTTTTTCTGGCAATAATATTTTCTATAAAAATTATGCAAAAAAAAAATAACAAAACAAAATTTGAATAACTGTTGGCCTTTTTTATTTTTTTAGTACAATGAAAAACATAGATTTTTGGAAAAAGTTTAATCATCTTTGAATGAACGTACTTGCTCTTATAGCTAATGTTGCTTTAATTGTTACAAATTTTGATTTACATTTTTGAATGCTTTATTAAATATGAATAAAATCGATATTAAAATTACTATAAAATTTTCAAAATATTAAAAAATAATTTAGTATTTTATACTTAAGTTAATATTGGTTTACATTAAAAAATTGAAAAAAAAATCACCAACCTGTATTCCGAAAATCGATGAAATCTAGAAATTCGGTTAGGAGAGAAAATAAATTAATTTAGTGGCAAGTTCACGAAAAATTGATGCTTGTGTGACTCTCTCAACTATTTCCTGTGTGCATGCATTCAGTTTAGCAGGAATGGAAGGTCAGTTTTCGTGATAATTTGTACCCTTGGAGGTTTTGCCAATTCCTCACAAGAGGCAGTACCTCTGTAAAAGAATCAAGATGGCATGGCTGTGAATCATGGGAATCTCTCCAGCGTTATAGTTCATCGCACTTTCCATCACGTAAAGGTATACTATGATGAGGACAAAGCCATTTTATAAAATTCTACGGACTTCAGCATACAACTATTTTAGAACAAAAATTACTATTCTGTGATAATTTTTAAAAGTTAAGACTGTAACACATGCGTTTGAGTGTTTAATATACGGAAAACCGGTGAACTCTTTGGAAGCGGCATTCTGGAAAGGCCAATTTTTACAGATTTTGCTAAGCTATGTTCGTAGGTATCAAATGTCATAATCTGTCAGTTGTCATCTGGAGACTCCAAAATGTATGGAAAAACCGATGCACTAAGATCATTGTTAAAAAACTAGTCTGTAAATGGCAAATTGTAGAATCTTGAAAAATAAAAGAAACGATTAAACAACATTTATCGATATTTCGCTTCGTTTAAGAGAGAAAGACAATAGAAAAACCCTTCTTTTTATAGTTTTGTTTCTGACATTTTGTTCGGAAATTTGATGGGATGTTTTTCTATGGTTTTTCTCTTAAACTATCCATTATCAATTTCTCAAAAATTTTGCGCAACAGTGCTGTAATTAAATATAAGTCTGTGACTTATGAATTATGATACAACAGACATACAGAAATGTAAGGCACACTTTATTCGCATTCTCTATCATCGTATTGTCATGTTTGATTATTAGCTTGTTTTATTTTTGTACGAATACATGTGTAACTTGACACATGTCTATATCGCAATAAAAAAACTATTTAGAAACTAGCTAACCAGCTTTATTTAAAAAAATATATTTTATATGTATTTATAAAAAGTAAATGATAGGTAGATTCTTATGCGCAAAAAAGTTAATTGCATCAATTAATTAATTTAACTGCTTTAGCATTCCTGTACCACGACCACAAATAAACGAATTTAGTTGCCTGTTTTTGTAATAATATGTGACAGTAATTGCACCAGCACATAATTACTAAAAAATTGAGTGGGTACCTACTCTAGTAAAAAAAAAAATATTGGATTTGTTTTATAATGTAAAAATAAACTGTTTTTTCGAACTAGTTTAAGCACCTGTGGTATTAGAAAATGTTTGCAGGCTATGCGAACTAATTTAAAAATTAATGCCTATGTGTGTTTAAAGTAGAATTAAAAAAAGTATAATTTATTATTATTGTACCCTGATTGACCAGGACAACATTAATAAAAAATAAGCATATTTTTATTTACCTATTTTACTTGCCAAATTAAAAAAAAAACTTTTTAACATTCCATAAGTCAGCCATATAGTACATACATAACACATATGAGTACTGCAAAAGGGCGTAGTCAAATTAAACTTAGTTTAATAGTTTTAGGATATCTGAGGATACAATTTTAAAAAAAGGATATTAAAAGCTGGTGGGTAAATTGACTTGATTCCATAAGTTATTCTATAACTGTAAAAAAATATCTCAGCCTCTTCAACTTATATCGATGAATTTGGTAGCTAAATTTATACTATTTTCGAAAATGGTCCGTAACTTTTGACTTGACTGATCAGTTGCAATACTATTGCAGTCAACAACTATTTTAATATTGTATCCTTTTTAAGAAATACCATATTGATGTAATTTGAGTACCGGTGATTCAAATTTTACTTAATTACTTTTATGAGTTTTTATTGAAGCTCGTAGTTTTTTTTATCATAAAGACAAATTAAGTAATTTTTTTTTTGTTGAAATAACTTTGTATAGGTTACACTGAAAACAATAGTTTTGGAACTATAGTTTCATTTGTGTTTTCTAATGGCGGATTTCACGATGAGGGTATCCCGAAAAACATCATACTTTCATATATGAAAAATCAGCCTTTCTGAGTTTCGTTTCGAACAAAATGCACGACTGCGTCGCACGTACCTGCTCTTAGGGTCAAAGTTGCTGTGGACTTTAAAACTTCTTAGGTACACAAAGTTCAAAGACAGTAACAACTTCTTAGTGTTTTGAGCTCCAAACTCAGTATACAATTTGATTAAAAAACATAAATTTTAAGCAAAACAGAATTTTAAAATCGTTGGAGTCGTTTAAAAAAAAGAATGTTTTGTATATACAAACTCTCAAACCTTGTTTAAAAAAAAAACTTGTATCCCATTCTTAAGAAAATATTAATGCACATCTAAATTCAATATTTCAAAAAAATGCACTGACTCGTTTTCGAAAAATTGAATTCCATTCTAAACGGATGGGTCGATTTACTTCAAACTTGGTATGTGGAGTTTTTTGGAGACTATCCCAGACGTTTTTTGAATTTTTTTTGACCAAAAATAACGGTACCTGTCATATACCGCTTTTAGAAAAACTCATTTTTCTAAAAAAATTTTTCCTACGATTTTTATTAAAAAAAATCATGGTAATTTTTTTGGATAAGGTCTATCTTCGAATGAAAACCATTTATTTCAAAAACCGTTACCAACGGTACCTCTCATAGAACGGTTTTTTACTTGCATTATGGGTACCATATACAGGGTGTCCCAAAAGTCAACGTAGAAACGAAAACGGGTGATAGGGTAGGTTATGACAGTTATCAGAAAAGTAATAAAAAAAAAATTATAGCCTCTTATTTTGTGAGCTATGGCCATTCAAAAAAAAAATCAAAAAAATGTTCACCCTGTGATGGTTTTTCAAGTGCCGTGACTAGAAATCTTAATTTTTCTCATTTTTTTTTTGTTATGCAATCTTGAATAACCATGCTATTAATTGCATTCAAAAATGTAAACCCATCTGCATCAGTTTTAAAGAAAATATCACTTTTTAGCTCAACTAAGTACTTAAAATTTTTACATGACCCTAATTCAAAGGACAGTATTGTAAACAAAATGTATTTACGAATTTTGGCAAGTTATCATAGAAGTTGGCGAGTTCAATTTTCATTTCAATACGGTATAACAATTTTGAAAATATTTCATGAATAACGGAAACAAAAACACATTTCCTAAGTAACCCGGTTTTAAAATAATTCTTTTTAATTCAATAAAAATTTGGAATGGGCTCTAATCTTCCTCGTGTCCAAGTTTTAGTTCGAGTGGGGTGAACAGCAGTTTATAACTAAATACTACCAGGTCAATAGTACCTTGAGCTATCCGATATTTCTATTATAATATCTATTACTTGGGTTTAAGTTTTGAATAAAATTCAATTTTTGAACAAGATATACATCAAAAGTTTATTTAGGCTAGCTATAACAGATGTTCAAATTGTTTTCCTCCAACGGCAATGCAAGACCTCATCTTTTAACAAAAGATCGACTTATAAGACGGGCGAGTCTGCTTGAGTTGATGTCTGCAACAGCCTCCGTGATTTTTCGACGCAGCTTGGCTAATTTTAATTTAATTTTTTTTTCTAAAAATGTATCATTATAAAAGAAATCAAATTGCATACTTCGTTTTCAGATTAAATTCATTTAAGAAGCTGTTTTAGTCATTTGAAAATCGATTTTTTATGCTTCTTAAAATTTTTTTTTCTAAAACTGCATTTACAATTTTTTAATTAAAAAGACTTAGCATGAATACTTACTTTATCTACAAGAGCAAGTACGTGCGACCCAGTCGTGCATTTTATTTAATACTGATTTTCTCCTTCATTACTCAATCAATTTCAGCCATTTTTTTTACATGAATGTTTTAAAGTTGTCGTAATAATATTTAATAAAAAAAATTCGAAAATTATTTTTTTGGATTTTTAAAAAAACTTTGAAATTTTGTTTTTGAAAAATCATTTTTTCGAAAACTGTCTAATATTTTTTTTTCAAAACTTAGTTTTTACATGTTGATAAATAATATCTTAAAAATAGCGTACCAATTTTTTTTATAAAAGTCCTTGCTAAATATTATATAGAAAAAATAGTTTTTTTTAAAAAACGGCTTTAACATTGTCAAAATTTGTTTTCTTAAATTGTATCAATATAGAAAAAATCAAATTACATACTTTGTTTTGAGGTTAAATTCATTTAAGAAGCTGTTTAGTCATTTGAAAATCGAATTTAATGCTTTTTTAATTTATTTTCTAAAACTGCATTCTAAAACTGCATTCACATTTTTTTAATTAAAAAGGCTTAGCATAAATAGTAACTTTATCGTGCATTTTATTTTTTGTACGAATGCATAACTTGATATCTATGTAGTACCTATATCGCAAGTAAAATGTGATTAAACTACAATCACAAAAAGGAAATAATTAACAACTTATCAAAAGGCTTGTTAATGATTATAGTTTACTATTTGGGTTTTTCGGATTCCTAATCCAGCCTACCCAGCTTTTGGAATTAAAATTAGATCCATTCTGAGAATAAAACAAAAATACTCCAGAATATTGAACGCAACATGCGTCGTTTTTTTCTTTAACTGAAAACCCCTTTATAGTATATTTAAACTTTATAGTTTGTATTCTGAATATATCATAAACTTTTTTCATACAAAATGAGCTCATCAGAGTCTCTTATTGGCTAATCCTATGAGTATCGTTGTCCCAATTTTTTGTTTGTTTTATTCTCTTTTTGAACTCCAATATCTCTCGTTTCCTCTCTCTGCATCTCTAAAGAACCCTGAAACTCTATAAACTAAAATTCAAACTCAAAACACCAATAAAAGATTCTTCGTTGGATGATCTAAAATTTCTATATAAAGAAGTCGAATTTAAATTCGAAAGTTTTCTCACAAAAAAAAAAAACTTCTTCAACAAATTTTGTGCTTTGCATTCGGGTGGTTTAGTTGTGTTGCGGTCTTGGTTTTCGCCACCATCAACGTTGCTACTCTATATCCTTGGGGACTCTTTAGAAGCTTCAGCAGTCCCATAGTAAAAGCGAAATAACTTTTTTTCTAACTCAAATTATACGCTCGTGTTCCACTGGAGTATGTGAGCGAATTTTAAGATTATATGCTTTCCAGGAAAAGCTAACTTAGAAGAAAAAAAAAACTTTTTTTCTTTTATGGATAATACACACAGGAAATTGTGACCACGGAAAAAGAAAATTGGATAGCAAAATTGGCAAATATCAATAAATCGTAGAAAAAAGCATTTGTCAAATCAAATCTATCCTTCAAACTCGCAAATGAAATGAGTTAAACTCTCTAGCATATGAGTATAGTGATGGATGTTTCTCGTAAATCGGATACTTAACCTAAGTGAAGGCCACAATTATAAATCAAAATTTATATACCGTCACGTTATTGGTCCTTAAATCACCCACACCAATCTTGATTAGAAAAAAAAAATAGAAAACATACAAAATACAAAAAAAAAAAAATACAGGAGAAAAAAAGCTAAGAAGGAAGCTATAAAAACGAAAACATTTTATAAGCCAAGAGTGTTATGTGTCTTTCTAGTAAAAAGAAAATTCATCGAATTTCAACAAATCAACCCAAAGTGGCCATGAAGAGAAACATCACGATTTCGACTTGACTACGTTTGTGAGCCGACCTCTATTCCTAGTGCCTAACTACCAAATCGATTTGTGTGGCGGCAATAAAAGATCCTAATTTAACACCCTCATCACGGACTTAAATTTTTGTTTGGGAAGGCTTTTACCAGTGCCGGGCTTGTCATTCTAGGTGCATTAATTAGAAACTATAAGTAGGGGGTACTACAAAACCTTGTCAGAAGTGAAAGTCACATATAATCGATATATTTGTCAGGGTATATCAATAGGCAGGTTCAGGAAACGGCAGGAACTCAATATTGAGTCAATTTCCGGGTATGTGATTGATCAGCTGCCAAATTGGAAGGATTTGTCTTGCAAGTTGACCAATCATAGATCTGAAAATTAAATATAACTTACGTTTCCTGAACCAGCCTAATTTCTTCAATATATAAATTGTTTTATGTTTCTGTTCAAAAGAGTTAAGCTATTAGTTTTTTTGAAAGGATAAAATGTTGGTTTTCAAAAAGGAGGAATGCCATTAAATAGTTCTAAATAAATTTTTCTACTATTAGTTTCATTCTGACAAAAAGTGGAGTTATATCAGTTCTTTCCCTGGACTCTTTAAATGAGTAAATTAAAATAAAGATTATTTGTAAAACTATTACTCAGGGCGCATCGAATTGTCTAAATCCGACACTGACTATGCGCATGTCTACTACAATGAAAAGCAAAGGCAAGTGGCAAGAATTGCTGCGACGATATATCCCGTGTAATGAAATGAAAACTTTTAATTTGCAGATCTACAAAGTAGCCATTAATATATTTGTCGTCGATAAAATGGTCCTGGTGCCTATTCAAGCGAATACAGGACGATATCGAAGATTTTTCCTCTGTGGCTAACGATTGAATACCATAAATAAAGTTGTGTTAATTGTTTGCTTGTGTTCTGTCGCAGTGTCATTGACTGTTTTCCCGCAGTTAAGGCATTAAACATGAATAACAGGACACGAGCGAGGTAGGAATTTCCGAATATGTAGGTACTCCTGTAATAAAAAAATTGTTAACTTTTGGTTTGTGATCCTTTAATTAGTATTATCCCATGATTGTCACTAGTAAATGCTATTAAAGGTTCGCATGCTTATAATCGTGCCGATAGAACCACAGCAAAGATAGTCGAAACATAATATGCAGTAAAAAATGGATTAGAAGTAATTTATTTGTTTTTCATATTTTTGTATGCGTATGAATTATGAAAACACAATGTGGATTAGATTGAATACATTGATGACGGGAAAACAAATCGCAAGGTTCAAAAGAATACAAATACATATTTGTTTTAATTGAATCCGTTTTTTGTTTAAAGAACATTGTATGTTGTTAGACAGAAAATACAAAATAATTTTACGAGTGCCTTCCAATTTTTTTGAGCTTTTCAAAAAAAAAAAAAAAAAAAAAAGCATTTTCTTATATTCATATACCTATTCATTGGACTTTTTAAAGATTTTTAACTCTTTAGGTATCTGATATGGTTTAGCAATAAATTGTAGAAAGTGACGAGATAAAACGAAAAGATTACACAACAAAACATGGAGATTTGCATTTAAAATGCTTTTATAAAATTTTGTAAGGAAATCCGGCTTTTTTGTTACTACATATCTACAATCTATACATATTGTATGTCATGTCAATCATTTTTCTATTGTTTTCTGTTAAGAAAATGGTTTCACGAATCACGAGCTTTCTCGTAGGTAGTTTAAATTTCAGAAACTCCCAGGTATCTAATTTTTTAAATTAAACTTTCTCTGGTATATATTTTTTGTACCTATGACGGGTTGGATTAATAATCCCGAGAACAGAAATTACGAAAGCCCACAATCTTAAAATGCCAAAATCCCTAAAACACAGAATCAAGAAAGTACAGAATCCAGAAAATAAAATCCTTAAATCCCAGAATCCCAAAAATCCAAAATTACGAAAAATAACCCGAAATCCCGAAAAATTATATGAAATGAAAAATTTGCTCAAGTTTATTATTTTTTATAATTTTTCAGGATTTCGACTATTGAAATTGAAAGTTGAATTAAACACATTTCGGGTTTTTTCTAAAAAAATATAATATTTTAATGGATAGCGCAGCAAATACGAAATTGGAAGTTATTTTTAAATTACTTAAAAGTATTCGTAAAATATAGAGAATTTTAACATTAATTTCATTGTTTTTAATCGTGATTGACTTAATTAATGATGGAAGTTTTAAAAATAAACAACCCACTCGAAGTTTGGTTTTGTTTAGTTAATTTGTTCATAATTAAAAATTTTTGGCAAATAATTTTTCCATTTTTGTTACGGAATTTAGGTCTTTTGGAATTTTGTACCTTCGGGATTTTGTACTTTCGGGATTTTGGGTTTTTAGGACTCTAGGTTTTCTGGATTTTTAGTTTTCTGGATTCTGATCTTTCGGGATTCTTAGTTTTCGGGATTTAGGTTTTTTGGGTTTTGAATTTCGGCATTCTGACCATCTCTAATACTTGTCAAATAAGCTGAATCGAGTTATTAAAAAAAAAAAAACCATACATTAAAGTATGTCAACCCAATGACTTGACAGGATGACAGGAATGACTCGATAGGCAACTCATGTGCAAATTGAAAATATAATTCTAAACGGCTGTAGCAATGAGGGTAGATCGGCCTTTGGGGAGATCTTCTACTATCTGCCAATTATTGTCTCCCGAACTAGCTACTCCATCCAATACAATCATGTAAACTATTAGTTTAAGCATTAATAAACACCATTTCATAGTTCAACTACAGTGAAATTGTCATTTTCTTTTGACAAATCGCGTTTAAAATTGTGTAAAGTTGGACGCAAATATTAGTTTATCTAGTTAAACTTCTAAAACATGGTATCATTAGTACACAGAGAAAAATGTACCACCTAAAAACAAAACAAAAATGAGTGAATAATAAGAGAAATTCTTCTTTTTTCATGAAAATTTTACTAACATTTTTACATATTTTTGCACTTGGAATTCAAAACCGAAATTGTCGCTACTATCGGGTAATCTCGAATGACGGGTAATCTCGAAACACCAGGTTCGATCTCCCGCCTGCATGATACAATTTTTTTGTTTTTTAAAATGTATTTTTAATAAGGTTTTCCTACTAAAAAATAAGAAGATTATTTTACATTTCTATTTAATGTGGTTAAACCTTTTATTTCGTGAAAAAACGTTTGTTTTGTCTTGGAATTCACCTCCTACATAAAAAACAAGTGTAAAATAAATCTGCAGTGGAAATTAATGAAACCTAAAACTACGCGAAGTTTTTCAGTTAACATGTTATTATTAAATATTTTTAGTGAAATAATATCGGAATAATGTCTGAATTGGTTGGTTTACTGGGCAAACTTTCAAAAACTTTGCTATTGCATTGCTATAAGTTTATTTCAGAGAGGAAGGATGCGGAGGTGTGCACTGTGCATTAATAATAGCCACAAATTCTAGGAAGCGATCAGATAACATCATGCAGGAAAGTCGGAAACTGTTCAAGTGTTGATTTTATGTAAGTTATGTTATGCTAGTAAATTTTAAGTACGATTGAATTTCTGGACATTTTCAAAAATAATAGGATTATCCTTCAAACTCATCGATGAACTTTTAAATGTTTTCTGGCAAAAATACATGTAAAAGTTCATGTTTATGAAAGCAGAATTAAGATACCCCATCAGCATATAAAACAAAACTAACATTATAAAATATACAAAATCGTCGAAAAGTAAACTTAAATAACTAGAGAAAT
Organism: Meliscaeva auricollis; assembly: GCA_948107695.1. NCBI lineage: Eukaryota > Metazoa > Arthropoda > Insecta > Diptera > Syrphidae > Meliscaeva > Meliscaeva auricollis. Next base: position 40,547,153 of record OX403619.1, on the reverse strand, counting down.
ACTGCAGCTGCAAAAAGGTTTGGTGTGAAGTTGAAATGAGCTGCGAATGCTTCTGCTTTGTCTTGTGCAGTGCAGTCAAACGTTTAAGCTGCATCCAAAATCTTATGCGTGAGCCTGAAAACTGGTTATAAGTTTTTTCCTAAAGCTGTATAATACAATTTGTGTAAACAATAACACTTGTGTAGAAATTTGTGTATTATTGACATCAAAATGCACAAAACCCACTGATCCACATATTGAATGACAGAAAATGACATAAAAGGACGATTTGTGTACCATTTGGTAACATCCGAATTACGATTCAGATGGTAAATTGTATTTTTATTTCAAAAATACACAAATGTTTGTGTATACACAAATCGGTGTGATTCTATGCTGTATAAGAACTCTGATATGATTTATAGAGTGTAGTAGACCCGCTGAAGCGGTCTGACAACGAGTTCCTTTTGTTTCGTTTGCTGGTTCAACAAATTCATGTACGCTCTGTCAGACCTGCATAATGTGGACCCCCTTGGCTAATCTGACGCATTCATTTTCTAGTATGACAAAGTAAATATTTGTTTGAATTTTGCTTTCTCATTTTCGTCAAGTTCTTATTCATGTTTCAAATAATCTCAAATTTCTTTGGACAGGACCACACCCAGCAACGTAGGAAACATGTTGTATGGTTCTATTAAATTATATTTTATACTATGTATGTGTCTCAATGTATGCTTATTTATTTATTTTGTTTCATTCTTTGTATTTTTATTTGACTTATAAATTCAATACATTGGAGTTTAAGGGTTTTTTTGTTGTTGTTGTTGTTTGTTATCTTTTATTTATCAAATTTTCTTAACATTTTGTTTCTCTATAAATATGCTTGCTCATCTAACATCTAAGACAAAAACAAAAAGAAGAAACAGTAATTTCCTTTCGATGTCTTAATATCTTGTAGAATTTATGACAGTTGACACTTTGACAGCTCCTCGAAGCAATTTGGCCTGCCATTATTACGAAGAAAACACCCACCACTCATTTCCGGTTCTCATTTGGAATACAATTTTATGCACACACATGATTTTATATCATTTCCTTAATTTGACTTAAATATTAAGTGCCTTTGTAAAAATACAAACAGTTAAAACGATATACACTTATTTTACATATACCGTTATTATTGTCAATGACTTTTCGTGTAGATTGTTCCAATGTAAGGCCATCAGATACAATGTTGAAAATAATTTCCTCTTTTTTTTTGCCTGGAAATGAACGCGAATATTTTACGAGTCGATGAGAGGTCTCGTGGTAGGGGTTGAAAGGATGGGAGGCAAAGATAAGAAGTATCCAGCCATAAAATGCTAGAGTATGAGAATATGTGCGAAATGCGGAATGTTGTGCTCCTAATGATTGGGCCCTTAAAATTGTGTAATAAAAATCGAATTGCATTTCCAATGAGTTATTGATGGGAATTTATAAGATGGACTTTCCAAGGGCAATCTACACAGAAAAAAGAAAAAAAAATCATAGAAATGGATGGGTGGTGTTTCTATAAATTGTGATGGCAATGTATCTCTATTTTACATAAGACTTGATTAGAGGGTGGATTTTGTTTATTACGGTATATGTTGTATTATATGGGTTCGACGTAGTATTCAAATGGGGTAAATCTGCGCTTAAATAATAAAAAGGGATGCGACGACCTTGTGTGTGTGTGCTGTGGCCTAGGATTGATAACGTCCTAAAACGAATAAAATGAGGGATTTTAAGTTGTCCATCGGGATTTATTTGTGTTTTTTTTTTTCATTTTTTTTTAAATCTGGGCTCGATATATGGAATACGTGTTTGGGAATTCATTATACAGAGGCTGTGAAAAAGACATTTACGCTAGAGATTTGTTGTTCGTGTTTGGTTGGATGATGACTCGAATACGAGTTTATTGAGAAAGATGGTTTAGGTTGAACGACTATATCTGACCTACATTGTCGAAGAATGCTTTATTGTTTTATCTAAGGTTTAAGGGGATAGCTATAAATAAAAATCCTTGTTTGTGTGTGTGTATTTTTTTGATTCTATAAGTAATTTTTTTAAGAAGACGATTGAGAAAGAAAAGGTTCTTTAATTCTGTTAAAATTGTTTGGAGTGTTTATTTTGTGGAAATCTCTACTCTACAAAGTTTATTTTTTTCTGGCAAGATTATTTATCTCTTGGGTAGTAAAAATTAATATTTCAAACAATTACTTCAACTGGAGTTTGCACGTTCTAAAGTCAAGGTTAAATTGACTTTCCTTGAACCAAAGACAAAATAAATATTTAATTTTTGTTTGTAGAATTGCAGAAGGAACCTAAGTCAAAATAACGGCATCCCAATATACCAAGCCAATTAGCGAAAAATTGCAAAGTAATGATAATATAATTCATGTGACCTTTAGTTATATAATTTTGATTAAATGGGCGTTGAGGTTCACCTTCTTAGAAACACATTATTTTCTCCATAATATATTTTATATTTTTTACAGTAAAAAAAAAGTTGCGGAATTAATTTCTGCTGGAAATGTAATACGGGCTTTTTGTTTTAATTGGAAACCTGTTAATATCGGAGCGTAAATTAAATAACACTACAATGCATTTAAATATTATATTATTATTATTTAAAAATTGTATAACAATTTTCTCAAGATATAGTAACCATAATGTGGAAATATTTGTTTAATTATTAAAAATAATATTTTTTCAGATTTTAATTATAAAATAAACAATACATTTTAATATTTACCTGTAATACTTAAGGTGTTTTAAAATTCGGGAACATAATTTCCAGGGAAATTTATACATATGTCATTTCACACATTTTTTGTTCCCTGGAAAATAATTCCAGAAGATTCACGATCGCAAATCCAAAAAAAATATCCTTTTTGAAAAAATCAAACATTGGTAGTAAAAATCAGTTATGATTGGTTCTGACGGCCGCAATTATACAATTATATAACTGCCTTACAGACTTTAGTTTTACATTTGTCGGTTTCAAAAACATTCAGCTGAGCTTAGTTGAGAGGCTCTGAATGGCAAAATTTCAATAAAAAAAAATCTGAAAAAGTAGTTCAACTGAATTGAACAGTTTTTTTTTCAACCCAAGGATTCACACATACTTGTCGTAATATTTATTTAATAATATAATAATACATAATACTTGTCGTAATATATATAAGTAATATTATAAGTATTACGATTTTGGTATGGCGCATATAGTTCCATACTGTAGTAAATTTCAAGTTGAAAACTTACCGGTTAGGTAAAACTTAATGTACCTACTCACAAAAAAAGACTTATATACATAGCAACCCCAGTTGTTAAATTTACTTTAAAGATAAAGTAATGTTTTTTTTTATTAAAAAGGACAGACTTAAAAAGGAATTTTTGCCTCGACCACTTTAAAATAAATTTCTTCAGTAGAGCTTAAAATTTTCAAGTTATAACAACACAATGAATTAAAATAAATATTTGAAAAATTTTGAAAAAAATTCAGCACCTATTTTCCTTTTTTTTAAGGTAAGAAAATTAGTTAGAAATGTTAAAGTTAATTTTAATAATAAATTTAGAACATAAAGAAAGAGTCAACTGGATTAACATCTTGTTTTCTTTGCGGCCACAGAAGTTCACTACACTTGCTGGAAGAAGATTTTTTTTTATTATAAGAATCGACGAAGGTTGTATTAAAAGTTTCTAATTTCTAAAAAAAATTTAAAGCCCATAAGCAATCTCTGCTTTCGAAAAATAATCATTCTAGTGCAAACGGGCATAAATTAACTTTTATTAAAACTTTCTCATTTAAAAAAGCTACTTAATTCCATCGATTGGTGTGTAAAGGTTAAGGAAAAAATCAACAAAAAACGATAATTTATCAAACCCACGACATAAGCAATTTAAAATTGTGAAACCTTGAAAACTAATTTATTTGACAGGAGTTACATGATTTACCATCAAATAACAATGGAACGAGCTTTTGAAATTCAATAAAGAAGAAAATCTTTCTAATTCAGCTATTAATATTAAAGGATTAATCGAATGATCGTTTAATATGACACGAGGGTGTTATTCAAGAGGATGCCAGTAGAAATAGACTCCTTGAAAAGGTAGGTGAGTTTCATTTAACTTTATAGCATTTTATATGCGAAAGAAAAAAGTGCGTCTGCTTGAAATATGAATATTTAAATTAAGGATAAAACTTTTAAGATAGCTACTCGTATTATTTTTCATTGTGAGTTTGCCACTTTGTTGTCGGTGGGTTATCACATCACTCAAATATTAATGAACTCAGGGATGAATATGTATCAAAAACACATAAATATACAGATTCATAATCGATTTAAAAGTTTCTGGTTCAAATTTAACCCTGAAATTGTGAAAAGAACAATAATTGCGGGTAAGCTCATTTTTCATTTTTGACAGGAAAAAATAAAAAGTTTTTGTAAGGTATGAGGGTATGTGAAAAATTTGTTTTCGAAATAAACATGCATTTGTAGTAAATAAGTAACTGTTGGTATTTTTAAAGATAGTATCTTTAAGGATGATATCTTTTCAGTCTATGCTTTTCCCAATCGGTTTTTCATAGAAAAATCAACAAACCGTACTAATCGATAATTGAATTTAAATTTTATACTAGCTTTTAGCTATTTCAAAGCTTCAAAGAGAATAAGAACAGAATCTTGAATCATCAAATTAATACATCAACCACAAGGGTCGTGTTTCTTAAATGGATTCTTAAAAATATATTAAGTTCATGGCCATAGAAAATCCTCAAATTATTCACGCATTAAAAATTGCAATATGGTGGGCTTTACGATGCGATCTAGGAGAACCAATTATTCCATACTTTTTTGAAAATGATAACCTTGTCTTATGGTAATAGCTCCTCGAGAACGTTATTTTAAAATTATTAAAAAGTCTTTTGCATCAAAATGTGTACTTAAGGCTTCGTTTAAATGTGAATCCAACACGACAAGTTACAGTTTAATTCACAGCTAATGTTAAAATAAATCTAAAGCAAATTCAGTTTCCACAATAAATTATAACATCTTATACGATACTGTAATTTTGATTGTCCTAAATGGTCGTTAGAAAATACGCAACAACTGGGATTAATGTCAATAAACCAAAAACCTTTAAGCAACTCAAACGATTTTTTCATGCGGCATTAATGAAAAAAAGAGGCTGAGATATGTAAAATTATGGTGACAAATTTAATACAAAAAAGTGCCGAAATTTTCAGGACTAACAGATGCTTCTTCCGTTCAATATATAATTAAAAGATTTTGTTTTCATTTTGAACCATATCATTTTCTTGTATTGTTTCATTTTGATATAAAAGAAACATAAATCATTAAAACTGATCTTATATAAAAAACAAATAAAAAAAAAACATGATCAAACACAAAAAACCGAATGTCAAAATAACCTGTAGTTTTTGAGAAAACCAAAAATGACCAAAACTACTTTTTTCTGAGAAAAACCTTTTCTTTTAGTTTTTACGTTATTTATTAACTTTATCTTTTTCATTTTTTTATTATCAGTCTTCAAAACATACAATAAAGTGACAAAGTACGTGATATGTTGACGACTTGACCTTCAAATTAGAATTAATTTGTTCAACAAAACATTCTTGCATTTTATATGTCCTTAGGTTAGACATATTTTTATTTTAGTGTACAAATTAAGCGACGTTTTGTTCTTGAATTCAACAGGCAGACCTCGCTCGCCAAACCGACCCCACCGCAATAAAAACAAGTTGGCAGGTCAATGTCAATTCAATGCTCTCACGCAGGTTTTTTCATTGAAAAAAGGGTGAAATATGGTTAATCCACAACCCCCAACAAAGACTGATAGTAAAAAAATAGAAAGTTAATCCTTTCTTTCATAAATTAACCAAGAATTAAATAATGTAAAAACCCCACCGTAATAAAAACAAGTTGGCAGGTCAATTTCAACCCAATGCTCTCACGCAGGTGTGAAATGTGGTTAATTGAGTACTTTGTCACTTTATTGTATGTTTTGAAGACTAATAATAAAAAAATGAAAAAGATAAAGTTAATCCTTTCTTTCGTAAGTTCATCTAATTATCCAATAACGTAAAAACTAAAAGAAAAGGTTTTTCTCAGAAAAAAGTAGTTTTGGTCATTTTTGGTTTTCTCAAAAACTACAGGTTATTTTGACATCCGGTTTTTTGTGTTTGATTAAAAATAAATTAGAGCCAGAAAAATACTACTTAATAACGTACAATTTTGAAAAAAATGGTTTAAATAAAAAAAATTATGTTTTTTTCTCAAAATTTTGACTTTGAAAATTAATATTTCAAAAACTATTCATTTGAACAACTTACTTTAAAATTAATGTATAGGTTTTTGGCTTTTCAAAATGCTATAGCACGACTCTGTAGATGTAACCGTTATTTTTAGATAATATTTTTTCCGTTTTAAGTGATTTTGTGACAAGAAGAAAGAAAAACCGATGATTTTTAAAGTACGAGTATCTATCATGACAACAAATATTTTTATTGCACACTGTATTACAATTTTATCGAACGATATTACAACGGTATAGGGAATATCCCGGTTTACCGAAAAAGTTATTCGTTTTCAAAATACACGACACTGATTTTTGTATTCTTCTGATAAATATTAAAACCTTTCCTACTATCCCCTACAATTACAATATTTAGTTGAATACATAAATCCATAAAATATAATTTTCAAGAAACAAAACACCTTTGAATTTGGATAGAAGACAGATATGATGATGTGTCATCGTTCTCTTAATGCTATTTTGAAATAAACATGACTAGACTATAAATATATCTTTTGCCATTTTAATCCCTTGACAGGTTTACATAATAGTTTCTCTTTCTAAGCCTACGACTTTCTTCTATTCACAACAATTGATAATAATCACATTTATTCACAAAATTTACAATTTCTTCCATCACACATAATTTCGTTTGTGTCAAGCATAATCTTTGCTATTTATAGATATCTTCAAGGGATCATAAATATTGCTTCCCCAAGGCAAGGAAATACAATTTTTTTTTTGTTTTTTTTTTTTGTACTTTTGAACAAAAATTCTGTCTACACATTACATAAGGAAACAAGGAAACGTATTCAGGGCATTTCAATAACCATTACTCATTGAAGAGGATTACCCACTTCTACTGAAATTTAATGCAATTCTCTTCTGTAGGAATATACATTTTTCAATACAAAATTGTACTTAAACTGAAAAACCAGCACGAAACTGTGAAATAAATTCCAGTAAATAATTCAGGTGCTTTTACTATAACCGGATCAATTGAGTGAGTAAAACACCCATAGTACAATAAAAATGTATTTATTCCTTTTCGATTCTGAGTAGAATTGTCATGTACCTATACATGTACAGTATACATGCAATACATATTTGGAGAGGGTAATCTTTAACAGAAGAAACATTACATAACATTAAACATAAATGTTAATACATTCGAATACTCATTCTTGACACCAATACGTACATATATGTGCATTAGGGTGTTTCAAAAAAAAATGTTCTCCCGGCACCAAGCTCAAAAGATTTCTTTAGTCTAAAAAAATGAGTATTGCAGAAAAATTAGCCTTGCAGAAAATGAGCCAAGCAAAACATCAGCTCTTAAAATTTAAAATGTTTAGTATGCGCGCAATGCATACATATCGTACTGGTATGTTTTTTTTTTTTGTTTTATCCTAAATGCTGTAACTCACCAAGCGTTCTATAAAATTTTTTTGTAAGTCTTTTTTTTACGGTAATTATATCAGATTTGTGATACAAAAATTGTACCTATCATATTTTTTTGCATAGTAGCCCAAACAAAACTTTTGAGCTTAGTGCTAGGGGAGTTTTTGTTTTCTTTGAATCACCCTAATGTACATACATATGTATATGTTTGAACGCACAAATATTCAAAAGATGCCGACAGTTTGTTTTTTTTTAAATATATAATTAAGTATAACATTTATTGATGGCACCATCAATATTTCCACAAAAAAGATTGCCTTTTGTGTTAGATATAGAAAATATAGACGAGAAGGGGAAGGAATAGATAATGACAATGCGAGTTATATAATAAAGATATTGTAACAAAACAAACAAAATTGGGTCAACAGTTTGATGTTATGTTTCATTGTTGAGAATGTGGAGTCTAATCTTGACTTTACTTGAGCAGATTTGTTTTATTAGTGAAATGCTTTGAATGGGGCCCCCTTTTTGAATTCAGTTTAAGTTGATTATAGAATAAGTAATGCAAGGATTTTTGAAAAAAAAAACAAACTAATTTACATTTTATAATTTTGGTTTCAAAGTTCGCATGTAATACTTATTCTTAGGGTCAAGGTTGCGGTTGCGGAAGTTGCAGCTTTTTCTATAAAGTCTAAAAAAAATAAATAATTTTATAAGAAATGTTTTAAAAGACGTTGGATTGAAAGGGTCAGCCCCTTAAATAAGCAAATAAGAATGTAGGCAACAACAAAAACAAAAGTGTTGTTTGGTAACAACAAAAAGCCAATTTACATAAACAACTGTTTCCATTAAGACTGGCACTAAAAGGAGTTCGATATAAAAGGATACCAAGTTCGTAATTTCCTTAAATTTCGTTTCCTTTGCCAAAAGAGATCATACGATGAAAACGTACATCATAATTGTCATTTTGCGTCTGCCAGAAAATCCTCAGGTTTTCGATTTGAATTGTTCATATGCAGCTCAAATCCAACCCTTGTGCAAAGTTTCGAGAACTAACGATTCAGCAGTAGCCACCATTATTGCCTTGGATATGCTAAAAACAAGAAGATTGTCTTCCTGAGCTGTTTTACTCAGGAATCTTAGTAGAATAAGTGTCAATAATAATAAAAATCAATAGAATATTGATTTTCAAATACTCAAACTAAAAACGGTACTGGTACCTAACTGAGGGTTAGGTGTGCGTCTAAAAGCCTCGACATTTAGGTTCAATCCCCAACATAAACACAACTGTTTTTTTTTTCTTATATTTTTAATAAGGTTTTCCTCCTAAAAATATTAGTAGTAATAATCTTCTTGGATAAAAACCATATATTGTTTATAGGTGGTTCATTTCTCTTTTATTTGGTCGATTATTCTCTGTGAGGTTATACCTTTTCAGATATCAGTAAGGCCAGTTTTGTGAAAATTTTCAGCAAATTTCGGAATTAAAAATAAATTTATTGGTCAAATTCAAATTGATAAAATTTGAAGAGGCGTTACTAATATTCAGTATTCTTTTACGTAAGTACTTAAGTTGTAATCAAAAGCTAATCTAAAAAAACTAATATAAATAAATAAATATTAAACCTTCTAAAACTACATAAAATCTGTAAAAACTTGGAAAATTACACGTTGTTTTTGCATTTTTGACCATTTTCTTACGAAATTTTGTTGGCAAAGTTCAGATTCGGATTCAGCATCCACAAAAACATAGGAACATACATTATTTATCAAAGAATCGAAACTATCCCACAACTTTCCTGGTAAAAACACAATTTGACTCGATTATCATAGCTATACAGGGTGATTGGCAGAAGGTGTGACAAAAAGATAGGGTGTGTAGGTTGGACTTAGACAAGCGAAAAATCGTATGGGAGGGGGGGGGGGTCCATTTTCCCCCGTTTAGGCGGGAGGGGCAATTTAAGAAAAAAATCACTTAAAACGGAAAAAATATTATTTAAAAATAACGGTTATACCTACAGAGTCGTGCTATAGCATTTTTAAAAACCTAAAAACCTATTCATTAATTTAAATTTTAAAATAAGTTGCTCAAATGAATAGTTTTTGAAATATTAATTTTCAAAGTCAAAATTTTGAGAAAAAAACATAATTTTTTTTTATTTAAACCATTTTTTTTCAAAATTTTACGTTATTAAGTAGTATTTTTCTGGTTTATTTTCAATGCTTTTATTTATTTTTGATCAAACACAAAAAACCGGATGTCAAAATAACCGGTAGTTTTTGAGAAAACCAAAAATGACCAAAACTACTTTTTTCTGAGAAAAACCTTTTCTTTTAGTTTTTACGTTATTGGATAATTAGATGAACTTACGAAAGAAAGGATTAACTTTATCTTTTTCATTTTTTTATTATTAGTCTTCAAAACATACAATAAAGTGACAAGTACTCATTAACCACATTTCACACATTTTTTCATTGAGAACACCAGCGTGAGAGCATTGGGTTGAAATTGACCTGCCAACTTGTTTTTATTACGGTGGGGTTTTTACATTATTTAATTCTTGGTTAATTTATGACAGAAAGGATTAACTTTCTATTTTTTTACTATCAGTCTTTGTTGGGGTTTGTGGATAAACCATATTTCACCCTTTTTTCGATGAAAAAACCTGCGTGAGAGCATTGAATTGACATTGACCTGCCAACTTGTTTTTATTGCGGTGGGGTCGGTTTGGCGAGCGAGGTCTGCCTGTTAAGTTCAAGAACAAAACGTCGCTTAATTTTGTACACTAAAATAAAAATATGTCTAACCTAAGGACATATAAAATGCAAGAATGTTTTGTTGAACAAATTAATTCTAATTTGAATGTCAAGTCGTCAACATATCACGATGTCAAATTACTCTCAGGTCGAATTAACTGATATGCATTACTGCTACGGTATGGCTCATGGTCGAGGTCGAGAAGCGCAAAGACTTTACGCTGAAATGTATCCCAATAGGAGGCATCCCAGCCATACGATATTTTCAAGAATTCATCAACGTCTTCGAGAACGTGGAGTACAAAATCAATCGACGTTTTGTTCTTGAACTTAACAGGCAGACCTCGCTCGCCAAACCGACCCCACCGCAATAAAAACAAGTTGGCAGGTCAATGTCAAAATTTTGACTTTGAAAATTAATATTTCAAAAACTATTCATTTGAACAACTTATTTTAAAATTTAAATTAATGTATAGGTTTTTAACTTTTCAAAATGCTATAGCACGACTCTGTAAGTATAACCGTTATTTTTAAATAATATTTTTTCCGTTTTAAGTGATTTTTTTCTTAAATTGCCCCTCCCGCCTAAACGGGGGAAAATGGACCCCCCCCCCTCCCATACGATTTTTTGCTTGTCTAAGTCCAACCTACACACCCTATCTTTTTGTCACACCTTCTGCCAATCACCCTGTATAAGTGACTGGAATTTGCTCAGTTAAGTGTAGGTACTTGACAAGCGAAACAAATACTGCAATATTCTGGATTAATTTGTACAGAATTAAGAAGGAGGGTCGAAAATGCCTTGAGAAAGTTGCTGTTAAAAGCATAAAATGCCGCTGATTTATAGAAATAAAAAAAAACTCAAGTATACCTGTATTTTAAAAACACTAATAGGTAGAGTTAGCCCTAATTTATCTTGTTAATAGTAAAGATTTTTTTAATTTTCCTTGCAACGCTATCATTCTTAATAAGAAGGCGCCTATGAATAGCAGAGGTGCTCCTGGTTATAGGAGTGTCGATATTCAAAATTAAAATTCACCTCGTGGAAGATTATTTTGACAGAAAATTCTTTGCAGGGCTGTTTAGATAACAATCGATTTTGCATATAGAAGACTTAACAACGAAAATTGTAAAGTGGTTTCAGGTTTTTATTTGATTTCCATGAGTTGACATCAAACCGAAATAAAATTTCAAACCGAAAGCGTACCCAAGAGTATTCATAACTTTTTGTTTTAGTCTGATTCAGGTGAATGCGATTGAATTGTTGGCCTCCAGAAATGAGAATTAGAATTAGAATTTTGAATTTGAATTCTATGTTATTTCTAGTTAACTATTTTGGAATTTAATATCTGTAAAGAAAAATAAAAGGGATCTCTATACATTGGGGTGGTTCCTGGATAGGAGATTGTTAGTATGTTAATGTCCTTGTGCTGAGGAATTGTTGTTTAGATTTTATATACAGATACCTATAGGTATATGTTGTTGGTTGGTTGGATTGTTGAATATATTGTTTTCGTATGGAATGAAAAGTCACAAATGTTATGCTATGCTGAACAATTTTCATCCCTGAAATATTCTGAAATAGAAAGAGAAAGAGGGAACATTTTCGAAACTTCTTATTTGAATTTTGTTGTTGAGAAAGAATAAGTTCTTATTGTTTGAATTCCTTGAGGTAACGTAACCATAATTCACTTTAAGTGAGTTTATAATTTTGCAGCTTAGTATTTACTTAAATAATCAAATTTTCTGCTTTTCTGTGTTAAATAAGGTTTTCTAGTAAAATTAGAGTTGTTGTCAAAAAGACTATGGTTTTGTTGGCTTTCCATTTCTAAGTAGAATACATATACATACCTCTTAACTTTAAAACTGGGAAATAAAGAAAATTGAGTTTTTTTATGTAAAACTTATATTTTAGTTATATAGAGGAAAGTCATTTCTATAGATATTTATAAGTTCAGTATTTTTGTTTTCAGAGTTTAATACATATGAAGATGGTAGATTCTTATATAAAAGATTGTTCCCCATTAGAAAAGAACCTCATTTAAAAAAAATGCCGGTACTGACATTTATGGTTTTTTCAACACCAAATTCAGATAATTTATGACCACCAACATTATTTTGAATTAAATTTAAAATCCCTATTTTATGCTCTTTCTATCAAAAAAGCACAAATTTGACAAATATGTAGATGCGTACTTATTTTCCTTTTTTTTTTTTTAGAAAATCAAAAACAATTTTTAAGCAGTTTTCTGCTTTGACAACGGGAATATGAAATAAGTAAATCTTCGCAGCTATAGTTATTACCATGAATTTCTTACAGAAAATCACTAAATTTAAATAGCATATTTATGGCGTTTTGAATAAATACAAACGAATTTAATACTGTTTTGCAATTCCAATTTATTCCAATATTTATAACGAAAGCCTTGAGCAATTATTATGTATAAAAAAAACTAATGAGTGGGTTTGTTATAGTATAACTTTATATTAAAGGGAAAATCATATTAATTATTGCACGTATTTCTAAAATATTTAAGGTTTAATCTCTTTCGAACGAATTATACAAATTGTGACTCTGTTCAGCAAGTAATTTTTTTTGTAAGAAATCCTAGCTTTAATGTATAAATTTTGTAGGATCCTACTAGGGAATGGTATATCTCTATATATTTCTATTGCCAAAGGATATAATAGTTGTTCAGTTAATTGAAGAGAGTATATAAATTTGGCATGTGAACTTGTTTTAATTTTTAATTTAGTATCACCGTTTTCTTTCAAAATTTTTAATAAAAGAGAATATTTGATTACATCGAAGAAGAAAATGTCACCATGATGTTGTCCACATGCGCAGGGAACTTACTTCATGGGTAGGTACTACCCTCACATGGGAAATAACTTCACTTTTTTTTGTGAAGTTATTTTCCACTAAAGGGACCTTCACTTTTTTGTGGGAGCGAATTTCACTTCTATGTGAAACTATTTCCCGAAGAAGGTGGGGAAAAATTTCATATTTTCAACGGGATAAGAAATTTGAATTTGAAAATTGAAAACTCGTATTTTAAATTTTCACATCCCAAATTGTTTATCCCGTGGGAATATTTTCTTTTCGCTTCGCGTTGCGCAAATTTTTCATTATTTTGTATGATTTTTGTTTTGCTATGGTTCTTCTGATTTCGAGTGACATAAATATAGTTTTAACCGAAGACAAAATTTTAATATGCTTTGTTTATGGGAAGAACATAATCTCACTTTTTCATAGTCGAGATCTAGAGAGTTCTTTCTGTTCTTCATTTTTTCTTTCCATAAGTTGGACCGGTTCAAATTTCTCAACCCAAATTAGATCATAACTGATGAACGAAAAGAAAATTCTCTTTGCATGTGTCTGTTGCCACCCAGAACACATAATAAGGCAGTATATTATGAGTTTTTATTGAGGTTCGAGTGTTAAAATTGCACTGTTGTTTCCACCTGCCCCCAAGGTTGATGACGTTTTGAACTATCCACGCTTAGAAACCAACAACCAGACCGATGAGGTTGTTGCTTCTGAAACCATCTTATGCTGGAGCCAAGGACTGGGCTGACGACAACGTTAAAAGATAAAAAACTTTCTATACCTATGTACATGTCGAAACTGCTGATTCTTGATCTTCCAAAAAAGAATATGCCCCGATCACATAACTTCTTTGCTCTGCTTAGGTTATGTTCAGTTACCAGACCTAGTTATCGAAAATTAATATTTTGTTATGGGTTCTAAGGATTTTAATTTTAACTCTCTTTTTTGGTCGTGAGTCCCACTCACACTATTTCGTTTCCCTGCTTATGGTATGTTCGTGGTATGATGGCGCCTATGTCTATTTTATTAAAAAAGTGGCGTCTCTTTTTAAACAAACCGTTCGGATGCATTCGTCCGTAAGACTAAACGATTTGGTGGTTTTAAGAATTTCCATTTGCGGAATACTATTTCAGAATTCGTTCGATTTTTTCGGTCATTCGCAATTTTCGTGGTCAGCACCAAGATTATAAATACGTTATAGCTCACAGATTCATTTCGAAGCTAAATGTTACTACTAGCTATTTCTTTCAACCACTTATATATTTTTCAATACGCAATACGAACATACATATTCTGGGTCTATATCGAAGTTTGTCATTCCCTTAAACCTAACCTGTAACCATGGTACCTACATAAAAACTGTGCAAACAAAACTTGACATAACATGTGGCTTTCAACTATTTTAAGTTCAACACTGTCTTTTCAGACATACTCTTTTATATGATCTCGAAGCACGCAAACATATTATCAAAAAAAAAAAAAAAAGTAGGGCAAGCTAGTACCCACTAAATTAGTTCCTATAATAGTTGCTCTCATAAATAAATAAATACTCATCTCAACATTTCACCTACACTCACAACACAACTCAACCATCAACTTTCTTAAGTCATAATACTGCAAAGGTAAGTGTGCTATGTATGTATTGTGTATATGTATATGCATGGGTGTATGTGTTTATGTTTTTGAAAGACTACATTCTTAGTTTCTTGTATAAATTTGCTGATACCTAACCACATTTTATACAAAAGCATGCGAATGTACTTTGCATAGCAAATAAAGTGCAATATTTTTCTTTTGGTTTGCCTTGCTTCGTACATAAATATCTATTCTATGTATGTGTCTTTACTTTTATATAAGTATGTAGTTTGTTTGCTTTGAACACACAAACACCCTGTGCCCTTAGCTATTTTCTTAGACAATTTTGACAACACTTCTCTTATAGCATATATACTCGTTTATTATTTTTCCCTTGGAAATAGTCTGACTACTGACTCCCCCTCCCCCTCTCATCTCTATACATAATCCTAAAGAATAAATATTCTTGTTATGCCGATGAAAGACAAAATAGAATATTCCATTCTATATTCATGTCCTAGAACTTAAGGCGAAGAACAAATTAGAGCACATCCTAGAATGAGCTATATCTGGAATTCAAATCTGGGGCACTTAACACCCTTAATGCCTTTAACTTTGGCAAATGAAACATAAAGTCACATATCTATCACTGATGTTTCATGTTCTAATCCTACAGGTTGCAACTGTAAATAAACTCTAAATTGTAATATATTATATCGGGGAGTACCTACCTTCGTGGGTATATCTACATCTATACAGAGTTTCAAATTCATTTTCGAAATCAATCTTCAAAGATGTCAGAAATGCAAATGAAATGAATAGCGTAAGACTTGTATACGTTACTTATATCAAGGCACATAAAGCACGGTTTTTGTTTGATTTATTTCAAAATTGCCACGTGTGACGTGTGTGCTTGACTCGTCATTGGGGTGGCTAACTGACAGCACTGATGATGGCGTGTCGCAGTCGTAACGTGGTGACTGTCAAACGTTTTACCTGTCAACATATAGCTACTTAAGCTTTTATTTATTCAAAACCTAAACATAAACTCCAACCGCATTTATACAAACAGGAAAAAAACAAAAAAAAAAATTCAAGAAAAGAAAATGAAAAAAAAAAAAATATGAAAGACTTTCTTTGAAAGTTGTTTATATCCTTCCTCTTTGGATTTTTTCATAAATATACGTAGGTAACGTGTTTTCTTGACTTAACCTTCAGCACAATAACTTAAAATTCATTGCATTCCACGTTTTATGAGTGTGTGGTGGGTTGCCTGTTTTGCGACATACACCATATCAAATCCATTACCCCGGATTTTGTTTGTCTCTCTGCTTAAAACGTTCCCATTTGAAGTTTGATAAATTTCATTATGCGAAATATTGTTTGCCCATTCCACTTGCCCTCCATAATAAATCTAATTTTGACTTCCAGTGACAGGAGAAGGTAAAAGGAGCAAAAAGATCAACAATATAAGCTTAAGAAAAAAATTGTAAATTCAAACGCCTACAAGGTTGGGCCTGATTCTGGCAAATAATCTTATAGGAACCCAGCATACATCATATCTAGCTATACATACTTTTATAGTAGTATGGCATCAGATACATAAAGTGCTGTGATAAAAAAAAAAACTCTCATTGGTTGACCTCTTTATTATACAATGATATGAAATTTGCAACCGAAATTTTCTTCAGGTAATTATAAATAATGCATTAATTTTAATTCCCACATAAAAATTTAAGAGAGAGACTTATGAGTGATTTGGTCGATTTTCGGTTGAATTTTTTTTAGTTGAAACATCGATTTTTGGGTTGCTATATTTTAATCTTATAGTCCTTACAGCCACTGCAATATTGCTCTACACTACGAGGATGGATGCAGACTATAAACAAAAACTAATTAATATTCGTTTACTCTAATGAGGTCTTCCAATCACAAAAAATATCTCGATTTTGTAAATCTGACAGCTAAAATAGGATAGGATAGGATAGATAGTACTGGTTTAACACTCGTAAAAGTGAGATTTATGTCCATTTACCACTCGCAGAGTCATAAAAGACTAATACAGATTGTTTTTTCGACTCTCAATTCACGATTCACATATCCACGCAATTCTCTTTTTTACATTAATTAATTGTTGCTGTTAATTTTTATTTCATCTTATATTTTTATGTCAATTAAAAGATTGTTTGATTTTAAAAATGTGTGCTTTTTTTAAATGACTCATACAAAAACAAAGCTTTGATCTAAAATACACGTGTAAGATTATTTTGTATTTTCTTTTCAACAAACGTATAAGTCATTTAAAATTAAGTTATGGTGAATTTTTTCTAAAACATCTATTTGACAATTTTTAACATTCAAACGGTAATTTCTCGAGTTGTAGTTTTTCCACATTTTTTAAGGGTCGAAATAGGGTTTCGACCGTTTCTAAGATTATACCGACTTTAAAACTATGAATATCAAAAAAATACCGTAATCCCAAATTTTTGAGATGAATATTCTTTTATATAATATTTTTAAGGTTGCCATAAATGTAGCTAATAGAAACCAAAATTGAACTTTAAAACGTAGCAACCCTATGCCTTGACGGTATATCGCTGGACAATTCTAGTGCAATTTTGTTGTTCTAACACTACCTAAATAATTTTGTACCTACCTCTTATCGAGGTTCGCAGATGCGGTTTGCGATAGCTAAACAAGTTAAAAAAACTAGGTGCTCGAAACCAAAGCTTAATGTAAAAAATTGGTGGATACCTGTCAAATAATTTTGAACTTTATTTCCAATAACAATTTATTAAAAAAAAAATGTATTGTGAATTATTTCTCAAACATCTATTTTGACGTTTATGACTTTTAAACGCCCATATCTCAGGTTGTAGATTCTTTACATTTCTTATTAGTGTGTGCGACATCTATTTATATACCTACCTACTGGAATTTCAAATTTCTAAAAACCCAGCATTCATTTTTAAATACTATTTTCTCAAATATAATATTTGTTTACACCTCGAAGACCTGTTTATAGGAAAATATAGGTATCAACTAGAGGGTAGGTCGTCCTATGGCGAGATCTTAGACTATAATTTTTTTTTTGTGAAATATTGGCAACTTTTTATAAACAAACAATTAACGGCTGGAAAGATTTTTAAAATTTGTTTCTTTATAACTATTTTTCTCTCAAAGCAACCAAGCAAACTTTCATCCGAATCTTTTAACGCCCATGCTTCTGCTGCTTACAGCAGGACCGGGATGATTAAGGTCTTGTATAGCGTTTCCTTGGTTCTATGAGAAAGGGCTTTACTACTTAAATGCCTCCTCAGCGCGAAGAAACAGCGATTGGCAGAATTAATTCTCCGTTTGATCTCTTCACTGATGTCGTTGTTTAAGTTTAAAGTGGATCCCAGGTAGACAAAGTCCTTGACTGCTTCGAAATTAGAACTATACATCGTAACTTTTTGGCCGAGTCGTCGATGTTGAGTTTCCCTTCTCCTTGATAGCATATACTTCGTTTTGTCTTTATTAACAGCCAATCCCATTTTTGCCGCCTCCGATTCAATACTGGCAAATGCACCAACCGTTTTAGGTAGGTAGAAGGAATAATTAAAGGATCAATTTTTAGCGTTCTTTATTCTCGTAATCTCAGGTTCGGTTATCTAGTGGTCGATTATTATTCACAATAAAAATTGCACCTGTAGTGAAAGCTACAAAAATATGAATCTAAAACCATAAATAATATTTTTTTTTGATCAACCCATTGTTATGTTTAAAACTAGTACAATACCCAATGTTTTTGGGTTTTGACATCAAATCTCTATAGGCATCTACAAATAAGTTTAAATAAACAAAAGGACTTTCTACAATTATTATTGCTGCTCTTAATCAGGGGAAGGTAACTTGATGTTTGTAGCACAGTACTGTATGGTATACCTACTCACAAATATCTGAACTGCTACTGATAACATTAAAAGGACGTTTTTTTTTGTGTTTGGCTCGCAAGGGATATGAATGGGAGCGAACAAGATGTGTATGTGTGTTTATACGTAAACCACTTCATGAATATTGGGGTGTTATCTACATTATGATAATCTTGTTTCGTCCTCGTCCTGTTTTGTCAACTCAGCAGTAGTAGCAAAAGCCAAAGCAGCAGCAGGAGTTAGCATCTAAAGAGAACAAAAAGCCAAAGCCAAAGCCAGTGAGTTAGCCTTTTTTAACTCTAGGACTTTCTATCAAAAAATATATATATACGGGCGTATGTGGTGCATAAGGGACATATAGCCACTCTGGGGAGAGGGTATAAAATTAAATTGTGAAAAATGAAAATTTAACTTAATATGACATGACATTCGTCCTTTCTGTTGCTCTACATACGTTTTCTCCACCCACGCACCGCGCAACGTCATATACCCAGACCCACCCGTTGCCATATCCACCGCTTCCGTTGTGCCGCAGTGACAAGTCCTGTTGGTGATATGTATAACAGGGATTCTTATTCGCATTCGTATTCGCATTTAGATTCGGATTCACATTCGGCATGCAAACAATTATGGAAATGTCTGTAAAGACGACACGACAACGAACATGGGTGTATGCGAGATATATGTCTTGAAATAACTCCAGAAAATATGCATTTGCATCAGTCCTGCATGCGCTTCCCCTGATGGCATTAGAATGTGACAAAGATGGAGAGTTAAAGACTGCCATACAGAGTTCTTGAGACGACATATACAGAAGGAGCATCACAACAGGCTTTCCCACCATCATCCGTTTCTCTGTTGAATGTGAAAATGCCAATTGGAATACGAGTACGAAGGACTCGTTGTCAGGAAACGACAATGAGAATGAACGGCAGCATTGCATTTGTCCACTTAATGATTTCCCATTTGCATTCACAACTCGTGCTTGCCATTTGTCATTAAAATTGAAATTCAGAATCGTCTTACTGCTTTCTCCGCAATGAGTCTGTCCAAAAATGTTCCAGAAGCGGAAGCGGTATGATGATTTGGATGTTGAAGGCGAGACTAAGGTCTTTTTCACACTTTAGGGGACGGGTTTGGACCCCTGATGTTTAGAAAAGGGCCGATGAATTCAGATTGTTTTCTTTTTCACTCTTGTGTTTGTTTGTTTTTTTTTTGTTTGTACATTTTTGAAATGGGGAGCGTCCAAACCAAATTACGTTATTGACTGACAATTTTTCTTTAAACAAAACGACAAACAATTGTTCTTCAAATGTTTTATCAAGGATTTTTTTGTGATATTTTAACTGTCTAGGTAATATTGCGTATGATTAAAGAAATTTTTTAATTTGATTAATATTGAATTGTAGTACTTAAAGAAATTCCGCCATTCATTTAAATTCCTTCATGGAATCTTGGTCAAGATCAAAATTGGTATCAAATGAAAGGCAACATTGAGTTTGTTAACTTGAGCGAAATATATTCAAGATATTTGAGCTTGAAGTTCCCCGTTTCAAAATATAGATTTCAGTTTCTTTTCCAAATAATTTTGTATATAACTTGCGAAGTAAATGATTTGGAAAAAAATTGGTGTGTGTGTTTTTGGTAAATTTAAACGCAGTGCAGTGGGTGTGGAATCTAACACGTATTATAAACACAACACCAAGATGCCGATACAGACACAGAAATATTGCAAAATGCCAGAAAAAATTGTCTTTTTTTAGTACTTACTTTAATTAATTTAAAACAAGATATTTGTTAATCGCAAATGTGAACGCACGTGTTTCTCGTAGGAGCAGCAATAAACAGAAAATAGGCATCTCGCCTATACCACTTGCGATTGCCACTCTTGCGGAGAGCAATAGCGTGAGTGAGTTGAAAGAGCCATCTCTACCTTAGATTGGTGAGATCCTCTTGAGGAAAGGGACATTGCCCTCGACTTATTCAGAATAACTGAACAAACAAAACAAATATATACAAAAACCATTGAAATATCAATCCCACGTTCCAAAGGGTCTAGGCGAGGAAAAACTTCTCCAGTGAGGGAAGGTATCACGTCAAAAAAAACCACAGGTGCGTTTACCTTTCCTCAACCAGCTGATTTTGTGCAGACAGACATTTCTTCTTTGAATCAGAAGTACTCTTCGACTTTGTAGGCTATATCCTGATGAAACTCATGAACACCTTTATTAGGTTTGTAAGACATCGAATTTATCAAGTGATTTATGATATGGGAATCACACAATCCCTATAGGCCTACAGAGTATCACAATGGATCTACATTGATCTAAGTGTTACTTAACTTCCAGAATTCAACTGTCAGCCAATTTACCTCATCTAAGTGTTTTGTATCGTCAAAATAAGACAGTATTATTGCGATGTACTGGCGGATGGAAAGCAGCTATTGATGCTAAAATAGGTGTTGTCGATAGCATGGCGACAAGAACAAATAATTATGACGGTAATATTATTACGTCAAATACATATGAGTTATAAATTATGATCCTGATACAAATTTAAAGTCTGACGAAACTCTTGTGCTTGAGGCCTCGTAAGCCTTAATCTGGCAATGGTTAGGTGTAGAGGGAGCCCGAAGTGTTTGTATTCGCCAAATATCTCGTTTTTTTTTTGTGTCAAGATAAAAAGATGTGAGCAAAATGCATTTTCCGTTATATTATATTTGAGTGTGTGTGTGTGTGTGTTAGTTTGTCTTTAGATTTCATTTGTGTAAAAATGCTGCTGTCGAGAGCATAAATGCCGAGTTAGCTTTTTATTGACCATTGAAATTTATTGCCGCCGTCTTTTTGCAATTAATTTGGCGCCTGAAATTGAAATGTAATGGCGGATGGAACGGAACAATGGAGAATTTAAGTGGGAATTGTTTTTAATGGTGCGCCATTTTTTTTTTATGATAGTTGGCATTGGAACTTGTGGGTGACACTAGTTAAGTGCCGAAATACAAATAGAGAGTTTAGGATGCTTCAGAGAAATAAATACAATATCCGAACTATTTTTTTTTTTGAGGTATAATATACTCTTTCTCTCTTGAAATACAGCAAAAAAAAAAAACTTTCACATAAAACCAATTTAACTCTGGTTACAGGAAATGTACAAGGACGCCAGAGAGATTGATTTGACCCTTTGAAGTGGGGCTGGGTATTATAAAGAGTGCGGTTCGCGTTGCTATGAAAGTTTCGGAATGAATTTCTCTGCTCACATTTTGATTGTTTCTGTATTGCAGGTTTCAGGACATATTGATTAATTAAACAAATATGTCATGGTGTTATACTCATCAACATTCACACATATAGATAAATTGGAAAATTAGCAAGGAATTTCAATTTAACATTGTTTAGTACTCAAGTAGATAACATGAATTTGTAGGTGTATGACATTTAAACAAGGACATTTTATCCATGCACAAAAATTTACAATAGATATAGAGAGTGGATGCGAACACAAAAATTTGATCAAACGATTGGTTTTATTGTATTTTGGGGTATAAAAATTTTTTTTTTAGGTAAAATTAATTATTCAACTGAAAGGCAAAGGTTTTAATTTACAAACGACGCAAGAGAAAGCATACAAACAAAATTAAATCTTAAAATAACAACTGAGGACTTATTCCACATAACCTAGATATTTAAAAAAATAAATGTAATTTTACCCCAATACAATATGATGAAAGTTGAATTTTGAACTACTTCGAGTTCAATTTACTTTCAGAATTAGTTTATATATGTATATTTGCTCATTTTGTAAATAATTTGATTGTTATTAAGTTTTTTTTATTGTTTTGTATAAAAATGAAACCATGAGCAGTTTTTTAATAAAAACTAAAGGTAACCTATTTTTTTAAAGCGCTGACTTTTCCCAGCCCTCTCAACACCGATGATTTAGTTTTTTTTTGCCAGCCACATACATTTCATTAAAAATTGTCCTTCGAAAAATGAAATGTCATCACGATTTTGTTGACTAATTTAACTCGACTAATGATAATGGTTCAATAAAATTAATCTCGGAATCCTGCAGAAAATCTTCAAGCAAAACGGATAAAACAGCGTTTCCATTTTATAACTTATATGTATGAGAAATTGTTTTTTGAAAGTCCAGTTTGCCTAAACAAGTTATATACCTAGAAGTCCGGGCGGCCACTGCAGGTGCAAGAATGCTTTCCTCAGCGAGTTTAAAAAAATTTTAAATGAAAAGTTAAAGAAGACAAGATTTTTTTTTTTTAGATTAGATTATTTATTATAATTTTGTTTTCAAATTACATTTTCAATTTACATTATTAGATTTAATTGAGAAAAAACAATTTAAAAGATAAATAATTTAAGTTGGCAATGGCGTTGCCGTCTGCCTGATTGAAGCGCTAAAAAGTTTAAAAATTAATTAATACACAATGTAAAAAAAAATTAAATGATTGAAAACCATTAATAATATTGTTTTTTTTCATTTTTTTTTTATAAAAATTCGGTTAGAATATTATTTCTATACGCAGATGCAGTCTCAATAAATTTGTGAAGTGCTACCCAGTTTTCACCATCGAGAATGTTTTTTGTTTGCTCCATTGTTAATGATAGCTTTCCGAAGTAAATAAGCCTTAAATCTTTATAAATTGGACATTTTGCCAAGAAGTGGAATGTGTCTTCTTTCATTTGAAGGTTGCATATAGTGAAAAGATTTGTTGTTGTTTTTTTGAAATTCATTCAAATTCAACATTTCGAATCTTGCCCTACATATCAGAGATATCGACCCTATGTCCTACCCAATCTTTAACCCATGCAACTTGGTTATTGAAAATATATTTCGTGAGTATGAGGGGAAGCCTGTGTGTGGGATATTTTAGCACTTTAAGCACGTAATTGAAGTGTAACTTCAACGTAAAATTATATAGGCTGGGAAGTCCTGTTTCTAAGGTGAGTTCGTAATTGGGGGTAGTTAATGGAAGGCGAAAAAGTTTTTTCAAAAAAAAAATCGAAGAAGTTTTTTAACTTCTTCGTACTGCTTGTACCCCCAGTTTTGCGCACTATAACACATAACAGATCTCGCATGACGGATTCAAATACTCGATATTTTGCAGAAATTGGTATTTCTTGTTTGCTAATTATATTTTTCCACGAGGCACTTATGAGACTTTTGGCTGTTGTTAGTTTATTTTCAAAATGAACATTTAATTTCTTGTTAGGTGTTAAACATACTGCAAGATATTTATATTCTGACAATTTCAATTGATTTACCGTCAAAAAACCATTTACATAACTTCGTTTGTCTGTTGCATTAGCTGTAGACTCTGAGGGGATTCAGCAAGAAGAACAATATCATCTGCGTAAAGTAGCACTTTAATTATTTGTTCCCCAATTCTTATTCCTGCAGGTAGATGCGCTGATATATCATCTATAAATATAGTGAAAAGAGTTGCACTTAAAAGATTTAGATCTCAAACCAGTCGGACGTATTTTCACCATCCCATACTCTTTCTACCCATGTATTGATTCTTACCAGCAGAATGGCACGAAACAGTTTAGCGATTGATCCCATGAAAGAGATTCCCCGATAGTTACTAGGTGTGTTGACATCACCTATTTTATATATTGGATACATAATAGCATCTTTGAACTCTTGAGGTACCTCTGCCGTTCTATAGATGTAGTTGAAAGCATCTAGCATTTTGTTTAAAAATTGGGAAGGAGCGTTTTTGTAAAACTCATTCCCAATGCGATCAGGGGGTGCTTTCTTATTTTTGGCGTTGTAAAGACTCAACTGGAGTTCGCATATATTAATTTCCATATCAAGCATGTTATTGGATATATATGGCTCGGCAAAAAGGACGGTTTCAATTATGTCCGTGGGACTAAGAAGAAGCATAAAATAATCGGCTAGTTTATGAGCAGACACATGAGTTCCACGTACATAATCTAGGACTTTGATTGCCTTTATTTTCTCCCAAAAGCTTTTTGTGTTGGTTGCGCTTGATAATTCTGCAGCTATCGATCTGTAAAAACTCTCTTTTCTCTCTGCAGAGCGTTTTATATTTTTTATTTGCACTTGACAGGTTTTTATTTGGACTTGTCTAATCTTTGAGTTTCCTCAAAAGTGAAAAAAGATAGTTTTCATGCGGTAAAACATTCCTGATCAAGTAGTTTTGATTATTTCCTCGTAGGTTAAGCGGAACAACTTTTTTAATACAGTTGCTAAGCAAAAGTGTCTTTTCTGTGGCGGTTTGTTGGTAAGTATCTGCAGAAGAAATCTCGATCTCATTCGCTAGTTTATTTGAATATTCGTGCTTCTGTTCTTTTCTTCAAACTAATTTTGGTGGTAAAGTTAGTGTGCAAAATTTGGTTTTGAAATTAAAATTAAAATCTACTGAAAGCGGCATGTGATCTGAAAAGATTTGAGTTCCTACTTTAAAGGAAGAAACTGTTGTATTCGACTCGCCAGATACAGCAAAAATGTCAATAACCTCTTTTCCTGACCCTACAATAAACGTAAACTCACCGTTCTTATCTACGCTGCTGCACCCGTTTAGGATATAAAGATTGAAATTTTGCCACATTTCAAGAGGCGTCCATTTCGGTTCGTGGTTTTGTCTTTTGATTTACGTTTCTCAAAAATAGTTTGGTCAATAAAACTTGTTTCATTTGGAATTATTTGATTTCCTATAATTCTAGAATTGACATCACCAATAAGCATAATATTTTCGGAATCAATTGTGTTAAGCAAATCATTAAGAGCATTAAAGTCGTTATCCCAGAAATTGCAATTGATATAGGTTGGCAAGATGTAAAATTTAGAGTTCAGGGTGTTAAGACTAATATAAACGTAGTTATTCACTTCAATAAAGCTACCATTTATGTTTCTTCTGATGCCAAGCAAACAACCTCCTGGGATATCAGCTTATCATGATCATAAATTTGGTAGAGCGATAGGAGGCTGTTTGTATTTTAAAATCGTTAAAATACTTGTTAGAAGTTTCAAAATTTTCAATTGTAATAAAAGTTTCGTAAAGAAAAAATATGTCATGCCTTTTTAAAAATTTAAAAAAATCAACGTTAAATAATTTATTTGCTAGGCCAGCAATGTTTTGTGAAAGTATATACTAATGTTTTTAATTTCAATTTGTTTGGTATTTAAACTTTTACTACTGTTAGAACTACTACTACTATTATTACTTGCTTGACAGACGGCATAACGGTTTCAATTATGTTGTTTCATTTGTTGTTGCGTTGATCTTTCAGATGGCGATGCTACTATCTCGGATATTTTGACAGCTGAAGTGTTTTCTTCTATTTCCAAATTTCCAAACATCTCGTGAAGAACTTCGATTCCGTCGCGACTGCCACACAAAATTTTCCCATTTTGCGTTGTAAAGAATGTTTTGTCGTTTACAACTAGTTTAAGACCTCGGATTTGTGGAGTTGTTGATGGATGTCTGCATTTAATAGCTCTTCGTATTCGCAGGATTTTTGCCGTCTCTGTAATTCATCTTTGGTGTAGTCAGGGCTCACATACACTCCAGTGCCTTTAAGTTTGGCAGAGCTACTTAAGAGTTGTGTTTTGATTGCTTTGTTTTTTGTCTCGACCAATATGAGTTGCTGGTTTCCTTTCGACACGGTAGAGCTATAATTTGCTCGAATGACATATTTTGGATATCTAGCATTTTGTTAGCGATGTCACTGATTACTTTGTTTGGATTATCTTGTATTTGTTTATCGGTAGGAAGGGTGAAAACAAGATTTTTTTTTCTTTAAACCGCTTTTCAAGATGTTACTTTTTTTTCTCAAGCGCATTGTTTTTGTTTTTTATTTGTTGTCCCTGCGCGAGTGACTCATTTTTTGTCTTGAGACTTTTTACGTCAGTGAAAATTTGTAAAAAATCTAGTTTAGTCGGCAGTTCTTGAATTTTTTCTTCCAAGATATTCGCAAACATGTCTTTTAGATCGGATATTGTCATTGAAGCTACAGACATTTCTCTAAGATATATATAGTTTCTTGCTTGAGTTACGTGTTTCAGTTTCAGGCAGGCACGTAGCCAGGGGGGGGGGCTTGAGGGGCTAAAGAGGAGCTAAGGAACTAAGCCCGGAGAATTCTCGGGGCTATACTCTTCGAAGGGGTTAAAATCTGTGCTACCAACTCATTTTCTGTTAAATCATCTATAAATTGTATGAAAACACCAAAACTATCGAGTAATGGTATGAACATAAAAACACAAAGATGGCGTTTGGTGTAGAAAAAAAAATTGAATTGTTTATTTTTCTTAACTCTTACAAATTATTTCATTTAAATTTTAAAGTGTGTGCATTTGCTGCTCTGAAATTTCTTTATAAATATGTTATTGAAAAAGATTTTTGTTATTAATTTTTTGTTTATTTAATTTTGTATATTGGAAACATTTTTTTCATTTTTTTTTTTCATTTCATTCGCAATGCTGCCAAATGTTTTCGTTAAGTCCCGAGGCGTTCTTTTCGTCCAACTTAGCCCGGGCGTACAAAAAAACACACATAAAATCTAGAAACATCATCTGCTTAAGCCTATTTTAGTGTGTTTTCGAGTATACCTACTTATTCTTTAGCTCTAGCGCCTAACGCAAAATTTTTAAAAATCCAAAAAAAGGAATTTGTGCGCTTTTTTAGTAATTAACATTTTTAGCAATGAAGGACTAGTTTTTCACTTTGTATTATTGTATGGTTTCGCACTTTGTTAATTTGACTTCAGTTTCATTTTTGAAGGGCCATCAGTTTCCAAGATACAGCATTTCAAAATTTAGCAATAAGAAAAATGTATATAACAGCAAGTAGTAGAAATAAACATTAAATTAAGAAATTTAGAATGCTTCTCATTAGATGATTCAAACTAGTAGAACGTGTTATTGTGCCAAAAAAATTAATAAACCTGTCATAAACATTCAGGCAGGGGGAGAATTCAAAAATGATTTCACACAAAAAATAACAATTCAAAGACAACGGTAACACATAGAAATGTATACTATGGATTACACTGGTCTGCAACGAAAATTGCCTTCAAACTAAAGTATACTTTTCTAAAGGATTTTGTACCGCTGAACACGAATCTGAAAATAATATTAAGATGTTAAAAACTCGTACATTTACCGTCGAATTTCTTTGCTGGTAAATACTTTATTACAAAACTATTAATGGGATGGAAATGAAATCATTCAAAAATTCGCTTTCGATGCAGATATTGCAAATTGAAATTAAGGATTTGTCCAAAATACTCTCTGTAGTCCAATTCAAGCGTTTTTAAAGGTGGAAAGTTCTGAAGTAATACTTTTTATAGCTAACTTTATGATGTTTTGGGATGTTGAGTATGAATTTTTTAATTGTTTTTGGTGCATATGCCAACATATAAACGCTAAGACCGATAATGTAGAACAAATTAAGACAAAATTACCAAATTTATGTCTTGGCCAATTTTTTGTATGACTTCTGGATTCCTCAAAAAAAAAATTGAAAAATCCATAGAAATCAGTCCTTCTGAAAAGCACAAAATATCCTTTTTTATTGGATTTTCTCTGATTACTGCCTTCTTTATACCATAATTAACTTGGCCAGTATCAAGAGTATAGAAATAGGATGCAGTGTACATCCCAAAAAGTACGGAGTTTTGGAATTTATCGTGATTTTTTTTACATTACGGTTTAAAATGTGACTATATATTGAAGAATCAAAAATTAAAATCAATCAAAAAAAAAAAATTTACGAGATAGAGTTTTTCTGAAACCAGATTTAGATCCAGAAAATTCCAATCATACATAATTTAAAAAATTATATGAAGGACACAAAAACTTAATTTTTGCAGACCAGTGCTATCTTAGAGCCAGAAACGTAGTGTTGAATTTTCTTTAAGAAAAATAGTGAAACAAATTCATTTTAGCTTTAAAATTAATTTTTGTGTCGAATTATTTCGTGGACTGGAAAATTAAAGGGCAAATGCATAAACAACTTAAAAAAAATAATTGAATCCAATGAAATTAGCAATTTTGAAAAGTAATATTTTTTTTAAACTACTCGCTTCACGAAGACATTTCCTGGCTCAATATGTAAAAAATTATTTGACTTAAACATCCTTTTTTTTAAACTATAGGGTTTTATTTCAAAATTACTAAAAGCCTGAAAATATCTGAAAATGTCGCGTTAAAAACTTTAAAACTGCCAAAAAAAGTTTCATTTGACTAGAATTTTGCATGGTCTTCATCTATAGAATCGATAATGGGTATAAACATTAATTTTTCCAGGTATGGTTTTGTATTTTTTATTAAATGAATTACTCGAAAAAATTTGAGGCCCCCCCCCGAAATGAGATCCTGGCTACGGGCCTGGTTTCAGGTGATGTTTGCTGCAGGTTTCTTTTGTTGTTCGTCATTAGATGCACACTTTATTTGGTGATAACTTTTGATTTCTTCATTCGTTCTTATAAAAATAAAAATTAAACTATTTATATGTTGCGATAATAAATCGATTTTAAACTAAGCACAGTACGATTTCAAGTTAAATTTAAATATTTTAAATGTATTTTTAAAAAACCGTGAATTTTTGTTCTGCAACCTTTGACAGTTCAACGGTCAATCTGAAACAATAGTCTTAAAGAAGACTATTAGTAGGTACGAAAACAACAGTCCGCATCCTTCCCGTCCACGATTGGAGTGTTAGATGTGGGTGAAATTGGTTTGAAATTAGGTCATAAAATCCATTTTTAAAATTCAGATGTCTTTCGCGTCAAAGTATAACAGTTTCACCATAATGGCTGTTTCTTCAAATTCTAGTTAATTGTGTTGCCCAAAAAGTTATGGGCATTTTTTGATTCCAAATCAAAGCTAATACAAAGCAATTTTTAAATATATATTTTTTTTAGGTGACAGCTTGACAGTTTCCCTAGACAAAATCACTGTTTGTTCAAAATTTGCAATAAAATATTAAAATTCTGCCTTTTGTCGAATTAGTGCAAATTAGTGTACTCATTGTCTTAAATAATAAAATTGATGTCAAATTAAAGGTTGAAACATCCTCTTCTGAAATTCAGAGGTCTTCCGAAACAAAGCTTGGCTGCTAAGTCACACATTTCTAAAAAGCATTTTCACACAATAGCCGAAGAACTCGCTTTAAGTGTTTCTAACCTAAAATCAAGTTGTCAAAATACATTTCCCGGCAATTTTAAAAGTTATTGCTCCAGATGAAAGATAAATTATGCTTATGAAAACATAAAACAATATTTTTGTGTTGTTATGAGTAGATTTGGATAATCTTCTTACAAAATGATTCCTAGAAAGTTTGATTTACTCGTGTCTATATGAACTTCGATTAAGTACCTACCTTGTAGTAGCTGTTTTATATTTTAAGTTTCTGAAAGTTCTTCTGGAAAATTTATTGCAAAATATAAAATTTATCATTTTGCATTCAAATGAATATTTTTCAATGTTTACTACAAACAATAAATACAATTTACGATTGTAACACAATAGGTATTATTTTTTTTATGTATACACATGTAAGAGTATTATGCATATTGATTCAAAACACCTCCTGGTGTTTTATATTTTTTGTTTGTGATACTAAAGTTCCGCAACAATTCGGAAATATACGAGTATATCTTTGTATGTTTCAGATTTATTTTCATTTCAACTTTTATATCAACTATAATTTGTAGGTAAAATGAGTTTTTCATAAAGCCTATTGGCGACAAAAATATTTGA
Organism: Meliscaeva auricollis; assembly: GCA_948107695.1. Taxonomy (NCBI): domain Eukaryota; kingdom Metazoa; phylum Arthropoda; class Insecta; order Diptera; family Syrphidae; genus Meliscaeva; species Meliscaeva auricollis. The sequence goes on along the minus strand of OX403619.1, from coordinate 40,516,610 downwards.
TATTCAATGAGGAAACAATTTCTATCGTTTCATTTTACTTCTCATATTATAACTCTGCATTATGCCTATAAATTATGTTTAGTAAATTTATTTTACAGGTTTTTTTCTACATCATGAATTGTTTGTAGCTTGGAAGCTACCGGTGATATTTTATTGGTCAGGAAATACAATAGAGATTAAGATTTAGTTATATGTTTTATAGTTCATGTTGCTAAGAATATTCAATTAAAACACTTATTAAATGTGTTATGATAGTTACAACGCAAAAAAAATCATATAGTTTACTATACAAAAAGACACAAACGCTAGGAACTTAGATAACGGGAACATTGAATAAAACTTGTTCTCTCTTATCAACTAACATGACCCACAGCTTACAACAAAAACACTTACCTTTGGATTTAGATAGATAGATTAGATATTTTTATTTTTCATAGAATAAGGCTTTACAAATATTTGGTAAATACGCAGCTTGCTCAGAGATATGATATTTACATTATATCTTACTACTGAAAAATTTGTTTTAAACATTTTATGAAATAATTTTGCAATTGAAGATAACATTCGAAGGAAAACTTTGATTAAAACCTTCACTTAATATGTTTAGTTGGATTTTATATAAAAAAAAAAATAATAAAAAAAAAAAAAACTTAAAAAGTAAGGGATTTGCCAGGTTTGGAAATATATAATAGTGAATTTAGTATATTTTACAATACAAAATCCAATTTTTCTAATTATCAACAAGTGTGATTAATGACAACATTCCGAAATACTTTCAAGGTACTCCTTTTTGCATAATAAATAATAAAACAAAAGTCTTTGTGTGTTTTTTTGTTGTTATTCGTGTTAAAAGTAAAAAAATTGTGAAATCAATTAAGGTGTTTGACTAAAACTAATATTGTTTATCATATAGTTTACGATTAAAAACTATCAAACACATTCATTTGTAATTTTTATGGGTGTGACAATTATACGTTATAATATACATATATAACTTTTTAAAAAATGATATCCCAGGAAATCATATATTACATAAAATAAAAGTAACATTTTTTTATAATTTCTGTTATCTTAAATTCCAGAAAATTTGTTTAAAAACAATCAGTTTTATATGCACATAATGGTACACTATTTTCATAAATCGGTTCGGGGTTAGACGGTTTTTTATTACTTATTTAAGTTTATCTTAAGTGGTCACTATGGCGTATGCGCAACATTTTCTTCTATTGAATTTCTTCAAAGGAGGAGAGATAAGATCTACAGATCTATTGATATTAGGTATAATAATATTTTTATTACGGTTTGTTTTTACTATTGTTATGTTCCACTCCCCAAGCAAAATTCTGATTGATATACCCAACACGCTGAGGGCGAGTACTAAATATTCATTTTGAGAGTTCGTATTTTAGGGAAATTTTTTGTTGGGTGTTTAAAACAGAATTAAGATTGGGGAGTGGAAAAAAAAACAATAGTTCCAAACAAAAATTACCCTAATGTTTATGCGAAATGTTCCAATAGTTTAATTATTTGGTTGCCGAATGACTTTTTTTTCTATATTTTATATGCTCCCGGCTCTCAATCGTATAACTGAGGAGATCACATAATGATACTTTAAAACATCCATAGACCCTCAAAATTTCAACTCATTGCTAAAAAACTGTTTTTGAAAATTGCCGTGATTTAACTCCGTCATTTATTATCCAATAAAAGGTTTGTTTACAGTTTTGAAAAGAAAAAAACATGTAGTTTTTAAAGATATATAATAAATATTAAGTACTATATAATAAATATTAGGTACTTAGGTAATACTTTAAAACTGATTAAATCGAAAAATAATTATCCTATTTTTTGAACGTTGAAAACCGTTTTAAGCATTATTCATGATTGCAATAATTTGTGTTTTTAACTTAACTTTTACTGTCCTTTTATTAGTGAATCAAATGAGATATCAATCTATGAACATATCATTTATTAAAATATGTTGAAAAAAGTAGACGATACGATTTTTTTTAAAGACGACAATTTATTGTTATCTGTAGAACAAAATACATAATGTATTTACTCCCTTTAGTCCTAGCGACAACCGTCGGATTAATTAGCACATAAGGTTAGAAATTTAAATTAGTGTCGAATGAAAGATAAGTTGATACGGAAAATGAAAATATAGGAAGGCCACTTATACAAAAGGTTGCAACAATGTGGCAACTCTGTTTGAATGAAAAAAATTTACTGATATTTCAAAGCTGATGAGCACCCCTTACCATTAATTAAGAGGGCTAAAACTTTCAGCATATGTGGGTATTGATGTGTGCAACAAAATAATTGGTGGTGATGTAATATTTTTTTTGTTTTTTTTTTTTGCCTTATAACGTGGACCACACTAGCATAGGTATATAAAAAAAACTTACTTTATGTATTACTTCATTACGGTATGGCACCTTTGTCCTTGCAAAAGCAATCAATTCCTTTCTCCAAAGTATTCTTTTTCCTTTTTTTTTTTTTTATTGTGTTGACTTTTTTTATTTATTCGATTTTGTTAAATTTAATACTATCACCACTTAAATATTGAAGTACCAAGTATAAGATTCTGTGCCAAGCCTGGCTTACTTCACTTATTTCAGACCATTGATTTAATTTTTTGACGTTAAACACAAAAAAAAATAAACAGTAACGAAGAAATATATTAAACTTTGAACGAAAATCCCAAGTTTACTTGCTAAAATCTATTATTTTGGGGAGTTGAGCATATCCAAAGTTAATCAATTTTGACTTTTGTCAACTTTGGAATATTGAAAGTTGAACAAATAAACTTCGAGTGAATAAAAACATTTTCTTAAGTTAAAAATAAAAATCTTCAAATTGTGTTCAACTTTGAGTGAATAAAATTGCAGTAAGCTAGACTGAACTTCAGAAGAATTTATTATCCTTTTTCAATCCAAAATAAGATTTGTCCATTTTTTAATTGCTCTATAGGGCAAATTTTGGGTTCGTGTAAAAAAAAATTCGAGGTTTTAACCAAAACCAACATTAGGATGATGGAGAAGTCCAAAAAAGTGGTTTTCGTCATACTGTCCGTCGATCTGTGCGTCTGTTCGTCTGTTCGTCTGCTCGTCTGTTCGTCTGTTCGTCTGTTCGTCTGTTCATCTGTTCGTCTGTTCGTCTATGCGTCTGTGTGAATGAAATTTGGTACAGATAATTTTTTTTTGTAATTTCCAAGGTTCTTGATTTTAACGAATACCTCCCAAATAACTTTCGAGTTATTGGATTTTTCTCGAAGATGGCTCTAACGATTTTGATTAATTAAACTTGTTGTGTGCTCTGTAATAAGTAATTGCAACAATCATGCGGTTTTAGTTTTGCTCAAAAAATTAGAATAACGGAAATATGATGAACAGGCTTTTCGGGAATTTTTAGTTTTTTCCGTATATATAATTGCTGGATAAACTGATTTCGTTCAAAACTTGTCACCGGGTTGTACTCATCATTTAAAAAAGTATTTTGTATTTAGTTTTTCAAAAAAAGAAAAGTTTGAAAAAAAAATTAAACAATAAAATGAAAAATACATATAATAACTTTGAACTACAAGAGCAAGTTCATGCGATCCAGTCGTGCATTTTATTTTGTTTTGAGTAATAAACTTTTAATATTTAAACTTTCGCACAGAAGTTTTGAAAAAGAATTATGATTTAGTTTTAAGCACATTGTATTAAATTGTTGTTCTTCTTCCTATTGACAGTAAAAAAAAATGCTTTTTTGGTGGACTTTAGATTTGTTGTCTTAATAAATTGTAAAATTATAATGATTTGGTTCAAATTATGTTACTCATGTAACAGAGTAGATACACATTAAGGATTCATAATCTGTCAAAAACTCATTTTTGCGAATAATGGACTTATGTTGTTCTGTCTATCTGCCACAGAAATATAATTCTATGATATGTCGATCATACACTTATCGATCCTATACAGTTATATTATAAGACACACAGTGTTTTTCAAATATGTATCATTAAAATATTCTTTGTGGTGTGCATATATGATTCAAAAACTTTTTCCATTAATAAGTTTATCCAAGTCCTGTAAAATAATTGCAAGTATACATTCGTGTTGTTTTAACTTCACTGTTACTTTCAACATTTGTAATTCTAACATTAATATTGAAGAAGATATATACCAATACCCATTCCCACCATGAAGTATATACAAACAAAATAATGATTCTGTTTAATAAAATATAAAATTCAACTTGTAATTTTCTTCCACTCACATAGATTCCACCCTGACAACCTGTTTGCAGACGAATACATAAATTTCTCACTTGTTCATGGGTTTATTATGAAAATAACGAGAGAAACAAAATATTCATACTTATATAACAAATGTTAACCCAACAATGGACTCAGTAAAAACTTTTCAAAATTAAACAATCAAAGATGTCACCAAAGTCTAATGCTTTTGGCCCCAATAAAATGAAGAGTTTTCGTTCGTTCCGCTACCCACTTTTAAAACTTTTTCCTGCTCCCAATCGTTTTATTAATTCTTTTTTTTTCTTTAAGGGGAATACGAAATATTTTCCTACGAAATATCTACCATCATCGTCTTGTATCTAAAATGTGCTTGGTACGAGTACTTTGCTTGGTGAAAAAAAGCCAAACTCATTCATCAAATACTTGAACTTTTTGAGTACTTCAACATTTTTCGATGAAAATTTTAAAATTGTATCTCGTTCATTTACCAATACATATATGTATATCTAACATACCTATATAGAGTATTGAATTACTTTTAAGCATTTTGCATAAGTATTAAGTTTGAACAGAAACTGGCATAGGCATCAGTGATAGACAATATTCTGACATTTCGGCCTTGGAATAATGACGATGATGCTTTTAAGGCATTTATACTACCCAATTCTATTCTATTTTTAGTATTCAAGCAATTCTGATTCATGGAATGTGCTTACATTTATTCACAATGCCATAACACTTGAGTTTTGCTGCTATACTTTACTTAGCACTTAAGAAAAATAAAAATACGACTAGCCTTTTATTTAAAAGGGTGGGATATCAGAATATCCTTCACATCTGTCTGTTTTTCCATCAGGAGGCTGCGAAATTCAATCAACTTCCGACACAGTTTACATTTCAATTAGAAGAAAGCCGTAAGGTTTCAAACATATACTTTAGGCTGCCCAGTTGGGACATGCTTCGGGATTTTACTTATCTAAATTCAAGTTAAATGTGAAATGTTTATCTGATTAGATATCCCGAAATGAATTCAATAGTAGCGCCCTCGTCACCGTCACCATCCGCCGTCGTCGTCGTCGTAGATTCTATGGTGCTGTCCCAAGCTGGGTTGCGCATAGGTAATACTTAACTACTTTTTTATGCACACAAGTTTAAATTTTTTCGAAAGAACGCATAAATTGAAACAGATCCTTTCGATTGAATTGAGGTTTAGATTTCGTTTCTTCGTCTTTTTTGTTGTTTTTGTTGTTGTTGTTGTGTACACCTTTTTGACGGTGTATTGTGCTTGTTTCCCTTTTTCTTTTAGGACTTTTTTTCCTTATCAATATGGCGCACACGTCTTGTGTTGTAGGTACTGAGTGTTTACCGCATTTGCTTAAGATTTGTAGTCGGTACTTCTCCTCCTACTATGAGTTTGAACGAAATAAGATATCTTACGTGTCATTGGGGCTAGAATTGTACTACATAGCTGGAGTTTCACAGGACCCACCAGAATTGAAGCCAAGTCCCCTGCACACATATATCTGCAAACACATGCACAACCATATATGTACATATAGCACATCTAAAACCCATTCAATTGATATTCTGGTATGGTACGGAAGGATACCTTACACAACAGCAATCTCCCCACATTTTATATTGAATTTTAAATGCAAGGATTCCTTATCCGTTATTTTGATTAAAGTTTCATATAACACATTATCCTGTGGGTTTGGTTTGCTTACTCCATGTGAGAGAGTTGTGTCCTAGTATTGAGCACAAAACATTTAGAAAGGAAGAAAAAACTATATTTGGCATTTTATCCTTCTTTTATCACACCCGTAGTCGAGATTTTGTTTCGGAGGTAAATGGAGTAAGAAAATTTTAATTGATATAGGTAAACAGAATTGCAATTTGGGGTAAATTATACAAGTGCTGCATTTAACACTAAAGACAATTATAACTCTACAAATTCAACTGGAAAATAATCGCCCATTCCTAATTTTATATTGTAATAGCATTTTGAAGTATAATTTTTTTTATTTTCACTGACCGAAGTGAAAAGGTCAACTTATGTCATTTAAAGCATTCTTTTCACAAACTTACTTTTTCGAGGTTCTGTTTTTCTAAACTGATTTTTTAACACACAATTGAGGTAATAAAGAATTAACTCCATTGTGAAAAAAATTAAATTGAGTTTTGTGGTACGACTAGCTCATGATGAACCAAGCCCTATAGTAACTGATTCTTTTAACCATTTCCTATGTGCATGAAGTTAGGAGGACTTCATTCCTGGTCTACAATTTTGACTTTTCCGAACGGCACTATTTGTGACAATCAGTACTCTTGTGAATTCCTAGCACGAGGCAGTACCTTGGAGTCCAGACCTCCGGAGGGGGGGGGGATAGTTCATTGTTCTAAACATTACGTCAAGGGGTACTACAATTACTCGATTCCATTGTGGAGGGGCCGCTCAGTAAGAAGCTTCTGTAGGCAGCTGGCTCCAGTTACGTCTACCGAGTTAGTTCTATCTCCCTTACATAGTTGCGTACGTTGGCTGATTCGTAGTCTTTCCCTTTACAGTACCGTAAGTACCTAAGGTAAACATCTAACAAAAGCAATTGGCAAGTGCAATTCATAGTTTGATGTACTCATATCATTGTCCGAACACATAACGGAAGCTGCACATTCAATGTTCTGGGTATCTATGTTTACATACTGTCCATGACTTAGGCCGTGAGTGTTTTTTTCCAGTGCAGAAATGTGAAAATTAAACTAGTCATTCTAGATGCCGTCATACCCTACGCCGCCGCCGTCCGTAGCCCCAACCTAAAGTTTTGAAATCAACAAAATGGTGGTGAGTATCTATTGGATGCTTCTGACGTTTTATTAATTTCTCGGTTTCTCTATCAGAACCTCTTAAGCCTTTATTTCTCGATGACACACTTTCCTTTTCAAAATTAATTCTTCTCCGTCTAGAATGCTCATTGTGTGATCTATTCCTTCCAATTTTATATTGTACCTTTATTCCTTCTTCACAATGTGGTTACTGTTAATATGTAACCATGTCACCTATATAGCCTATTATGAGATTTTTCTCAACAGGCACATCAATCAATAAATAAATAAATAAAAAAAAATAGAAATATTTTCTATTTGCGGGGTATAACCTCTCATCAAGAAATTTTGTGAGTCTTGAAAAAAAAAGAGTAGATATAAAACCCCTTAGCTTGATGGTTATTGCGATGCGCTATAATGCCGGAAGTCTACCGTTTGCATTTTACGAGGGTAATGCCTCTTGCAGTGGAATTGACAAAAGCTCCAAGAATTCTGGTTATCATGAAAAATATTTCTCAACTAGTCGTTAGGAACTAGTAAAAAATTGTAGGTTCTCTCCATTCCTGTTAAATTTCACGCTCACAAGAAATGGTTAAAAGTGTGAATAGCCCTTGGGTTCTTCGTGAGCTAGTCGTGCCACTTAATGTGTTTATTTATTTATTTTATTTCCTGAATGTGTGAATAGTATTGATCCACAATCGTAACTTGGCTATATCATTTTAACTACCTTCTTAGAAATACTGATTCCCCTTCAATCAACTCTATGTGGATACGTGCTTGACTATATTGACTTACCATTGCCAAAATATTTGCTGCAGGGTTTTCAAAGATGAGCCAAGCAATAAAACTTTCCAGTTCGAATAAAGTAAGTTATTTTATTTATGCACCCAGAATCGGGATGAAATAAAAAGTTTTACGTTACGTTATTTCGAGTTCAAAAGAAAAAAAAAATAGTTTCCATTATTTTCACAGACCAAAATGAATTATCAATTTTATCAATAAAAATAAGATATACAAAATAAAACCAAAAACATTTCTATTTTAAAATTCAATAAAAATGGCATCTCTCATCAACTCACACTCTCTTTTCCTATTATTTTCCATTTTCAGTGTTTCCTGCAATTTCCAATCGTTCCATCGGATGCTTCAAACAGCCCATTTCCGCTTTACAGCAGCAGTCGAATAGAGCATCACGGTCGAGTTGTATAGTGTGAATGCGAATTCAATTATGGTCGTCGAATGTCGAATGGAAATTACAAATTATTATTTATCCCGATATAAGAAATTTTAAAATCCAAATCGAAATGAAAGTGAGCGATTGAAATTGCAATCGATTTTGTAACGGCTGTGGAACGCATTGAAGGAAGTGGTGGCGCAAAATTCGAGACAAAGATTAAATATCAAATCTCGCTTACGAGGCACTTTTTGGCAAAGCCTCCTCCTTCCTACTTAGCATATTTGTGTGCTTCGAGCTGGTTCAGGTCCAATAAATGCGTGAATGGTAATGGCATAGGAAATTAGAAAGGCAAGGATGATACGAGACCCAACCTGTTATGCTTGGTAGGGTGTGTTACTTTACACGGCATTATCAGAATTGATTTAGAGGAAAATTCAATTTCACGTATGGTAAGCGATTGTGTGCCAAAAGAGTTGAATGGTGAACCGGATATACCGTGGAAACGTAAAACAGCCATTGTGCCCGTGAAAAGGTTCATATTATGAACAAGAAACCTCCACCGCCTATTCAATTGACTACATTCGTTGGTAGCGTCAAGAACCCGACAAGTCCTTCAATGTGTTTTCCATCTTCGAAGAACGAAAAACAACGCGAACATCATCCTGGACTATGCGGGTGCCAACGGGCGCCCAAATCACATTGTATATCTGCAACTGGTAAGCTTAAAAATTTCTTTTTCACAATAAATTAAAATCTTTAAGTCAAAAGTTAAGATCAAGAGTCTTTTACGTTATTTTTTTTTTCTTGGGCCCATTTTTTCCAATAAACCGTCAGTGTATGTAAAAGGGTTGCCAATAGTCATTCAGCATAATTAAAAAATAAAAAAAAAAATACAACTAACAAGGTAAAATCACGGTGCCATCATGATGACCTTTAGTAACATATTGCATGTCCAAAATTGGAAGAAGTGTAGATTGAAACAAAGAGCTGTAAGAGTCAGCCAGTATGAAGAGATCTAGTAGTACCTCCTGCACATTAACTGCGTCTGAAACCACTCTCGGTGCTGCCATTTTTGTAGTAAGCTATTACACTTTTTTCTTGTACTAGACAACGCTTCTCCAATTTTTGTATCCCTTCCAAAAAAAATGATTTGTCGAGGTCCTCAAAATAGGCCTTTGTTTGCGAGATGACTTCATCATTGGAGTCAAATCTTTTTCCACCAAGCCATTTCTTCAGGTTTAGGAACAAGAAGTAGTCGCTCGGAGCCAAATCTGGAGAATAGGGTGGATGAGGGAGCAATTCATAGCCCAATTCATGGATTTTTGCCATGGCAAATGCACATGTGTGCACCCTTGCATTGTCTTGGTGGAAAGGAACTTTTTTCTTGGCCAAATGAGGTCGTTTTTTTTCAAATCGTCATTGAATCGGTCCAATAAGTTGGCATAATATTCCCCATTGATTGTTCTTCCCTTTTGAAGGTAGTCAATGTTGATAATCCCGCATGCATCCCAAAAAACAGTCGCCATAACTTTATTGGCTGACAAACCCACCTTGGCCTTCTTTGGCGCCGATTCACCCTTAGAAACCCACTGTTTTGACTGTTGTTTGGTTTTTGGGGTGTTGTGATGAATCCGTTTCGTCCACGGTTACAAAACGCCAAACCTTCCTGAGAAGTTGTTACACGATTGCGTTTGTGGTCGACTGTGAGCAAACGCGGCACCCATCGTGCGGAAAGCTTTCTCATGCCCAAGTGATCATTCAAAATTGAAACCACTGAGCCATGCGTGATCCCTACGGCTTCCACAATCTCTCGCACTTTCAATCTTCGGTCGGCCAACACCATATCGTGAATTTTTTCGATTGTTTCTGATATAGAGACCTCAACTGGGCGCCCAGGACCTTCGGCATCTTCAGTGCTTGTAAGGCCACAACGAAATTCAGTAAACCACTTTTTTACCATTGAAATCGATGGTGCAGAGTCCCCATAGTATTTATCAAGCTTAGCCTTGGTCTCGGTAATGGTTTTTTTTCGCAAGAAATAATGCTTAATAAGCACACGAAATTCACTTTTTTCCATTTTCTCCTCAAATTAGTGAGTAGTCTGATAAAAATAGCTGTCAAACACAAACTAACTGACGCAGCAAGTTTAAATTTTTACAGGAGTCAACTGACAGATGCCTGTTGACAGGAGCAGTGTTGCTGTTTCAGTAAAGAGGTCAGAAATTCAAAAAGTCACGGGCTTATTGACCCGCCCTCGTATTTTGGAGCATTTTGGGGGCGAGACCCGACGGGACTTATAAGCCGATGTGTTAAATTCTGTTTAAATGTTATTCATTCTTTACCGGACACCCCCTATTAGAATAATAATAAAGGGTGGTTAGATTTCAAGGGCCGATGTTGAATGTGAACCACACCTAAACGCCAAGTTTTTTTCCGAATTTTATTTGACATTTCTCTATTTCAGACTTACTCAATTTGAACCATGGAGAGATACACAATCCAACAACGTGTTAAAGTTATCCAGACTTATTATGAAAATGGGCGTTCAAATCAAAATGCATATCGTGCACTTCGTGATTTTTTTGGTCAATTTGATCGTCCAAATGTGCGTACAATCGCAAAAATCGTGGAAAAATTCGAGCAAACCGGGTCTGTAGAAGATGTGAGAACACCAGTGCATGCTCGTACAGCTCGTACTGCAGAAAATATTGCTGCTGTTCGCGATAGTGTGGCTGAAGAGCCGTCCACCTCAACTCGTCGTCGTGCCCAACAATTGCACCTCTCACGCTCGTCGTTGATGAACATTATGCATAAAGACTTGCATTTACACGCTTACAAGGTGCAATTGGCTCAAGAACTAAAGCCTCTTGACCATTCCAAACGTCGTGAATGGGCAGAATGGTGGCAAGAAATGGCAACAGTGGATGATCAATTTTCGAAGAAAATCATCTTCAGTGATGAGGCACATTTTCACCTCAGTGGATTCGTCAATAAACAGAATTGCCGCATTTGGGCGAATGAGAATCCAAGAGTGATTGTCGAAAAACCAATGCACCCACAAAGAGTGACTGTTTGGTCCGGTTTATGGGCTGGCGGCATCATCGGGCCGTATTTTTTCCAAAATGAGGCCGGTCAGGCAGTTACTGTGAATGGTGTTCGCTATCGTGAGATGATAACGAACTTTTTATGGCCCGAATTGGAAGATATGGATGTGGACGATATGTGGTTTCAGCAGGACGGTGCCACTTGCCACACAGCTAACGAAACAATGGCTCTTTTGCGCAACAAATTCAATGGCCGTGTTATCTCACGTAATGGCGATGTCAATTGGCCGCCAAGATCATGTGATTTGACACCGTTGGACTTTTTTCTTTGGGGTTATTTGAAAGAAAAGGTGTACGTCCATAAGCCAGCAACAATTCAAGAGCTAAAGGATGAGATAATTCGACACATTAACGGCATAGAACCTCCATTATGCCTCAGGGTCATCGAAAATTTGGACCATCGGATGGAGGTGTGCCGCCGTGGTCGCGGCGCCCATTTGGCCGATATTTTGTTCCATACATAATTGAGTAATACCAATATATCATAATAAAATAAAATTACAATAATTTCCTAAATAGTTTGTGTTTTATTCAAAATCAACATCGGCCCTTGAAATTTAACCACCCTTTATAAGCTTATTTTTTATGTACAAACATATTTTCAAAATAAAACAAATTGTAATTTGATGTGGTAGGGTTTGTTAAAAAATTAACCTTATGCATATATGTGTGTATCAAAATGAATATAGTTGTACCTACATCAGTACTCATAGAAAAATAGTACCTACAAGTATATGCATTATTTATTACCAATAATTCGGCTAAGTATTTTATGTATTTATTGATGGCAAAACTTATTCATTGTTTAAATTGTTAAAAATCCAACTCAAACAACCAATTAATATTTAAATAGAGAAAGATTTCAACTTAATTAATGGACAATGACTTTGTTAGCATTACAAATATAGTGTTTCACTAAAGCTATACATCTACTAATAAAGAATTCATTTAATGCAAAGTGTAATACATATTTTATTATTTTCGGCTCTATATAAAAGTATTTTTTAATTGGGATTTCACGTTTGAATTATAACAATCAATATCAGATTAAAGTATCCACACTACACACATGTATGTCATCAAATTAATTGCAATATTTGACACCATAAAACACTTTGGTTACACCATGCATATCACTTTGTTTAAAACGTTTGGTAATATGAAATAAATACAATTTTGAGTGTGCGTATACTGAGGGAGAAACATTAAATTAAGCGTGAGGTCAACAAAAGTTTCTATTAATGTATATGTACAACAAATGTGTGCATTATGTATTCTTTCATAGAAAACCTCAAAAATAATACAATACCAGCACATTGTTAACCGGACTCTAAAATTGAAAAATATTTCACAAAATCTGTAATAATTATTTAGAAGAATTTTGTCTAAGATAATGTTTAACAAGTAATTGTTTTTATTTGCAATTTTGAGCTTACCACGTTTACCAGGGTTGCATGAATACCCCTAAAAAAATCTAATCTTGCACACATATTTGACGTTTATTACACAACATTTATCCAAATGCATAAAAAGATCGTTCATGCAAACTTTTGCGTAAACATATCTTTTTTGAACAAAAGATAAATTTATCTCGTTGCACGAATACCCTTTGTATTTTATCATACAGGATTTACAAAACACTGCCACACCTGGGACTTAGTTCTCCATTTTTGTTTTTGCGTGACATTTTGAAAAAGAATCGCATCATGAGAAAAAAATATTCTACGAAATGAATGCTAATTTCACTTTCTAAAGGTTAATTTTGTTCAATAGGAGCAATACCTAGGGAACGGGTAGAAAGTCAGAAAATACGGAAAATCATCTCATTACGTACATACTTCATGTTTATTGATCAAGTCACCTGTAAACAACTGAGAAAGCAAAAACATATTGGTTAAAGGCCATTTTAATAAATTTAGAATTGAGCATTAAGTAAGGTTTGAATATGCGTACGTATTAAATAAATGATTGCCCTTGAAATGTCATTTAAGTTCAAAATAAACTTAGAATATTATATGTATGACTTACGAGTATAGATCTTATATGGGTTAGAAGTAACAGCTGAAAAAAACATGGTTCCTTTAAGAATTAAGAGTTGCGTGAAAGAGAAATATTTTCGTTTTTTCCGTTGCTACCTGCGTGTCTACTACCAAAATGTAACACTTTTCCGGGGTAGGTTGTAATATGTAAATAGATAGGTTTTATCCTTTTTATCTGAACAATAAGAATTATTTTACCTGAAAATGCTTGTTAAAAGTTTATTGAGAACAAATCCTGCAAGAATTGGAACAAAGGCTTATAATATTTTAGAATAATTTTGTTCTTGCTACAATTTACCCCGGTCTGTGTTACAACTTGCCCCAAATAAGCGGTAAGTTGAAACAACACGATTTTTGTTGGAAGGTATATGTTGAAATCTTCCGAACATATTTTTTTTGATCTTTTCTGATGGATTTTGTAGTTGAAACATGGATATTCAATTTCAAAGTTATAGGAGAATCATCAGTTTTAGTAAAAAGTGTTACTTTTAGTCCCGCTCTCCCCTACTTAGTTTTTATTTTTAGTGCAATAGAGACATAATCTCAATTCTTATTTTGATAACAATCAAAACATACAAGTGATGGGGTGAAATTATATTTTTTTTTCGATTAAACAGAATGGATTTAAAAAAAAAATAATAAATACGTTTCATTCATTACTTCATTTATTGTGTGGTTATGCCGTAAAAACACTTTTTTCACTAAAAACAAACAAAATAAATTATTAAATTAAACAAATTGCTCCAAAATGCTGAACTCATTACAGCCGAGACGAAATTTGTGTGACAGCCGAAACAAGTGTGTTAAAAATAAAATGGTGCGAGTTTGTTTTACACCAATTTCTTCAATACAAAAATTAAAATCAATACTAAACTTGGACTTCTTGTAATCAAAACGGTGCAGGGAAATAACTTTACATGGGAAACAACTTCACCACAAGTGGGAAATAATGTCACACTTCTGATTTGAAATTATTTCTCACTTTAAGTGGGAAATAGGGATGGGTCGATATTTCAGTAACAGGTATTCATTGACAGTTACTTAAGAAAATTAGAAAAAAAATCTAGAACGATAAATGATAAGAAAACGAATAAAATATGTAATTTTTTTGACCAGCAATGTTAATGAGGCAACACATGTTACTCTATACAAGGGAATAAACAATTAACTCAAACAAAATCAAAGGAATCAAGCAAATATTATTTTTTAGCAATATATTTATAGTACCTAATACGTGTCACATATGCAAATAACAAAAACGAAATATCTAAGCTTACTCCAATATTACAGCAATTTCTGCTATTTCGGTAGATTAAATCACTCTTGTAAAACAATCAGGCCCTATTTCACCTAACAAATTGCGCCACACATATCGCTTTTCAACTTATCACACAATGGAATGTCGAAGGTATAGTGGGAGTTATGAACAATGAACTGAAGCTATTGAGTGCATGACAGGGCTCAGGAGAAAAAGTTACATTAAATTTTGAGAATTTAATCAACAAAAAATTTAAAAATCAAAAAAAATCATTTGAAAGTTTTTACTTGCTCTATAGGGCAAGTATTGGTTTCGTGTAAAAAAAAAATTGGAGGTTTTAATCAAAACCAACATTACGATGATGGAGAAGACCACAAAAGTGGTTTTCGTCATGCCGTCGGCCTGTGCGTCTGTTCGTCTGTTCGTCTGTGTGTCCATCTGTACAGAGAGCGACAGTCTAAACGGGTTGACGGATTTGCTTGAAATTTGGTACAGATTACTTTTTTGTAACTTCCAAGGTTGTTTTATTTGTTTTTGAATATCTCGATTATAACGAATACCTCACATGTAACGGTTTTGAGTTATTGGATTCTTCTGGATTCTTGAAAACTGCTCTAATAATAAGTGATTGTAACAATACTGCGTTTTTAGTTTTTCTCAAAAAAAATCGAATAACGGAAATATAGTTAACACGCTTTTCGAGAATTCTTTTTTATGATTTTGAAAAGTATTGTTAAAAAAAATAGGCAAATAAAAAAATATATTTTTGATATATTTTTTTCCAAAATGAGAAATATTAAAAACTGATTTATTTAATGACTAACAGATATATTATTACTTTGTAGTGAAACGAAACAGTCACGTTCACGACCTGTGAAGTTTTTCAAAATAAACTGTGAAGTCACGCTTTTATGCATTCCACGATCTCACGCAATTCACTGTTTTACTCATTTTATGGCATTTCACGATATTAAACATTTCACGATTTGAAAGAAGAACGATAAGAACAAGGCACAGCTCATGGGAATTGTGGAAAAAAACAAGTGAAAAGTGAAGTTGTTGGGTATGAATATGATAAATGTTTTCTAAGTTGCAACTTTAAACAAGATTAATTCATAAATAATTTTTTTTTTGTATACACAAAAAATTGTGTATTTTTGCAATAAAAAACACAATATAATCTGAACCACAACTATGTGAATTTAAATAGAATTATTTTCTCTGAGTTTATTTACTTAGCTGTTGTGTGTTTTATTTTCATTTATCTACCTTTTATCTTCATTGACATTAAACATTAACGTATTATGATACGAGGGGTAAGTACTAAACATGACTTCTCTTCTTAATGTTTTGTTTAATGGTTTGGGAAAGTTGCTACATTTCCTCCAAACAGAAGCAGAGCTGACAGAAAGGCAGATACAAAAACTATAAGAACAGATTGTTAAGTTTATCCTAGCGAAGAAAAAACTAAAAATTGTGCTACACATAAGTCGGTATGTAGGTACAAAATGAACAAGCATGGATTAGGAACTTCATAAGTTAACATACATAGCACGTTGTGTTAAGATATCTAACTAATTTTAAACACATACTCAGAGAAGTGTGAGTTCTTATCATGTAGAAAAGATACAGTTATGATTTCAATAACTCTTTTAGTGAACTTTTTCATTGTTGTTTTATGAGAATGGGGGTAGTGGCAAAATGTAATTGGTGAATTGTTTTTTTAGTGTCATTGTTATTACTGTTGTTTTTTTTGTTTAATTTGGTCTTTAGGAGAAGTCATAAATGTTTTGACCAGTAATATGGCCCTTGAGTGGTCCTGAAAACCATTATGTTTCACAAAGGATGATGTTCTTTCTTATCAAGAACATTAAATTCTGCTGTCCGGTACCTACTAACTTGAAAGAATATACGGTAAGATAATTAAGGAGAGTTTCGTAGCATGTTACGAAGTTAACATGTTGTTTTCATTTTTGTCGCAAAACTATAAAATTAGGTTGACATTTCATTGGATGCAGGTACAAATGTCTAAAAAAGAGAATCTTATTTCAGAACATGGGTTGTTGTCATTCTGAATGCCCATTTTCATAGAATAAGGTATGTGGATTGTACAATGTAGGTACATGTATCAGCACAAAAATGTTGAACAAAAAGTTTTTTTTTCCAGACAAGTGCCTATTAGTTAAAAGAGTTCGGTACATGTTATTTAACTGGCTGTGTGATTAGGAGAATAGTGTGCGCTGTGTTACTAATTTCTTTTTATAAAGGGTTACCTTAAACTCTTGAAATTTTGTTGAAAATTTAGAAATTTTAAGAAAGTCATATAGAATCGATTTTGACATTAGAAAAGAATGTACGTGCCGTGTAATTACTTAAAACATTGACAAAATTGAGGGATGTTAGTCGTGTGAAATGTGCATGGTGATAAGGAACGTTAACTATGGGGAATGTTAGAGAACTCAAAAGGAGGTGGACGACAAAACTAGCTTGTAATGCGATAAAATTTGATGATTTTTATTGTGGGTTTCGATAAACCTAATACGGTTTCTAATGATGTGAAGTCCTTTCGAGCTGCGAATGCTGCTTGTACCTACATTCTTAAAATTTTCATCGAAACTATCTAGAATCACTCCCTAAACCTTTTTGGAACTTTTCACCTTTTTGTCGAACACTTCCTTGTGTCGTTGATAAATTGCAAGTAATCTCAGATTTCTATTGCGATTGCTCTTCCAAAGCCATTGCGGACATCGATATCATTATTTTCTTGTTTGCTATGTGTCCACCTGTCTACCGACTTTAAAAAAGAAGGAGGTTATCAATTCGACTTTTTTTTATTTAGTCCAGTTCTGACACTGGCATCCATGAGGAAATATTAAAAGCCTTAAATTTGAAGTAGTTTATTTTTCTTTTGAAATGCATTATTTGCTGGTCGGATTTCAAGCCATTTATTTAATTTTCTTTTGCGTGTTCTGGGTCATGATCGTGTTGGAATAAACTGTTTGGGATATTGGACCCAAAATGTGGATGCATATGGTTTGCGAATACAATAAAAATTCCTATACAAAATCATCCTGGTGATGGGAGAGTGAATAATTAAAAAGCCTTATCTTCCCTCATGATTAACTTTTGAAAAGGCTGTACCTTTAACTTGCCGAGTAGGAAATTAGGTGTAGGGTACGCAATTAAAAGATTGATGCAATGAATACACTAGACAGCATGGTAAGAAACTTTTTAAAAGATGAAAATATGCATGTGCTTAGGGTGTGACCAATGCAATCCCCTGACCTGCACAGTCTAGGAGCTTGCTAACCAGAAGATAAGTATGCTAATGCAGTAAGAATTGGGCCAGATATCTTCAAACTGATTCTCTCGAAGTTACATAGGTTAAGTGCCGTTATTGCCAATAAAGCCTTTCTAACAAAACATTAACATGTTTTATTACAATACTTTGTTTAAAGAAATGTAAAAATTTATTAAATTTTGAAAGTTTTTTACGTTTTTTCATTTTTTTTGCTCGCTCTCAGACTCAGCTTTTGCCGCAATTTTAATATTTTTATTTTTTTTTGGAGCTAGATTCGGTAAAAACCGACTTGGTTTAAGGAAATATGATTAATTTCTCAAATGTATGCAAAATTTCAAGCTACACCACGTAAAATTACAAAGTTCTTGTCTAAGGCGCCTGTTGACAGTGATCAGGAAAATTAATCAGAAGCATTTTCTAATGAATCGTTTCAAAACACAAATACAACATAAATCGGTGACAAATAACTCAAAGAAACTTTTCTAAAAATAAATTTTACAATTGAACAAATAGGTTTTGTTAAAAATGTTTTTATTTATTGTCCTGATACAAATTAATTTTCTTGGACTATATTCGACTTCATTAAAATCAAACAAAGAGCCTTCACATAAATTTTACTCCCCCATTCATGATGTGAAACAACTTTTGTGCAAGTGCACATGTATATTGTAGGTCCAGTCCATTTCTGCTAACTGCACGCACACTTCTTAGTGAGCTAAGAAGTAGTGTAATGTATTTGTCTTGACTTACTCATACTTATGAGCTCTATACTTGAATTTTTAATTTCTACAAGAATTGAACTTTCTTTTTCAAAAAAAGAACAATATTTTATTTCACTTCACTGTTCTTAAATTCAATGCTAAAATGCCAGAAAGTCATAAATGATATGAGTTACAATTTCAAAAGTTCCTGTTTTCAAACTGATGATTTTTTCTGTATCTATTGAAATTCATCAAAATAATTTTAATTTGTAAATCAATATCTAACGTTGGACATTCCAAAATAAAATTTAACATTTTTCTACAAAGTGTAACAATAATAACAGCCATGTTTTTTTTGACACTTCGCAATACTTAACTAAATACAGGTTTCTATTTAAAACAATAAAAAACAATTATTTTTTCATGGTAATAAATATAATTTAGCCCTAGCTCAAAGTTTCTTATGGAAACACTCTGTGGGAGCTTAATTTTTTTCCTCTAAATATCCTTGAAGTGTCAATTAAATTTCCAATCAAAATTTTCATCATTCTTAAATTTTAACGCCCTTGAATTAAAAAAAAAAAAATTAATTCTCCTCCGCATAACTTAATATTTGGCATCGTCAACCATTTTTAAAATTGACTTACCTTAATAAACACGCACTTCGTCCTGATTAAAAGGAAATTTCCTGTCAAAATAAAGTAAAATACCACAGTGACGATGTCTTACTTAAAGTCCTATAGGTAACTTTGATATTCTCCATCTAATTGGAGAGTTTATAATAAAATTACCGCACTGAGCGACAAGGTGCTGATGCTGGAGTACCATCATTGGTTATAACGTTATCGCTATCACTTCCGTTTCGGCCCTTGTTTTTTATTTAATTTTATTCTTTCTTACCTTGGCTTTGACTGACCTGTGACTTTGGTGTTCTGTGGCCGGAACCCCCTCTGGTGGTAATTCTATTAACTTAATTTTATCATTCTTTTATATTTTTTTATAGGTGTCCTAATATTAGTGCTCCTGTACACCGCAATGGGTTCGATTATTTTCGTAACACTCGAGGGTGAAGTAGACGATAGCAACTCCTTGGAAACCGCTGTGGCTGCATCAAAGCCATACCCTAGGACAGAACTGGCGAATGCTGAAATAAGATCAAGGTGAGTTCTCTATACTCTTTGGTAATTCAGAAACTATCTATACTATGGTACGGTAGTAGTAGTGTTGTATTGTGTATGTCATTAAATTTTATTTTCTTCAATTCGTTGTTGTCGTTATCGTATCCATCCGTCGTCAACATCGTCGTAGTTGGATGGATACGAAGTAGAATAAGGACAACAAACGAACAAAAAAAACTCCTCCAACCGATAAGCAGGAAACTGTCTGTTGCTGTATTCTATGTATCTATCTAGTTTGTTTTTTCATCTATGTGAAGTCGAGAGCAGGTTTATAGCATTCTTTGTGTATATCCGGATCCGCTTTTGGAATGCCTTGACCAATCACTGTCTGTTCTGTTGATTTAAAATTTGTTTTGCACTACTGTTGTTCCTGGTGCTGATTCTGGTCCTGCTGATATGTATGCAATAGATGCGATGCGCCCATCTTCTATCATGTCGGCCCACGATGTTGAAGTCAACTTCTACTACAAACGAAACGGAAACTATTGTTTGTACTTTAGGAAAGGGACAATACACCTGTCCTGTGTTCTATTCTGTTCTTGGCAAATATGTTACGTGCTGTTATGGCAGTAGAAAAACTTCTAGTAAAGAAAAACAAATACGCACCTTTTTGTGCTGATGTTGATGCTGATACTATATTGCAAGGATTGCTGGGTAAACGTTTTTCGTTCCCGTTTTTTAATGAATTCTTTCCGTAATTTTCTTTTCCTTGAAGAGGAAATAAACCGTAAAATAGGTATACAAGTTTTGTCTTCGTTTCCTTCGGTTCCTTGATTCTTTTATGTTTCAAGACTTTGGAACTCTAGAAACATCCGCTTTCTTCTTTGGCATCATAGACACACAGTGGAACATAATACATAAAGATTTGGTTGTTGTTTACTGACTCTGATTAAGTTCACGGCATTTATCAACTGCGTATTAAAAAGGGGACAACGATATCTAACTGAAGAGCCCACTGTTGTACCTGGGTGAAATGCATTTGGAGTTGAGGTCTAACTTACTTAAGATGCACTCAAAGAAATGATTTTTTTTTTTCGTTTGCAGCTAATGAAAATCCTTTGAATTAAATGAAAATCATTTTCTGGAAAGCTATTTTCATGAATTGATTGCGGCAACCGAAAATGCTACCCATATCTAAACACCTTTTCGTTTACTAGTTAATTCTATCGATTGCAGCAAACGAATGAATTGTTTGCGAGGAACCTTTTCAGAAAGTTGTTTGTGCCAAAGAACTTCACTTTTAATGTAAATATGCAATTCATTTATTGATTGCAGGAAAAAGAAATGTCTTAATAATTTACTCCATGTTTGTGGTGTTCATATGCATTCAATGCTACACGGAAATTTTAGATCGTGGCGCAATTGCAACAGATTAGCTTCGGAAGCGAGTAGTAGCAGGTTCAATCACTATTTTTTTTTTTTTGTTTTAGTCGTTCGCATAAAGTGTTTGGCCCAAATGAATTTGAGAGTATGCTGCAAACGAATTGAAATCGAAAAGTTATACGCTAACAGTTAATTATACAGTTCGTAGCAAAATGATAAGATACTCGCTTCGTAAGCGAGAGGTCGTAGGTTCAATCACCGGTATTACGCTGAACTTTTTTTTAATCGTACTCAAAAAGTGTTAGTCCAAACGAAATTAAAATTGTGCATCTGGTGTTGACTTCTGACCTGCGCTCTTAATTGCTTCAAGCTCGGTGTTAAAAAGGCTGCATGATACCGCATAGCCCTGTCTAAAACCTTTCTCGACATCAAAGGAGTTGAGGTCACTTACCTACAATACACATTCTGTGTAGGACAAGCCAAATAAATTATCTATTGACATTATCAGACGCTTTTTCAAATCAATGAAAAGTAGGCGAAGAAGTATTAATATTCGACGCACTACTCAATAATGTCTTAATGTTTATGTGATCAATGTAAAAAGATCCAGTACATACATGGTTCGGCGTCAATTGCGTTGTCTTTTATTTGCTCTTATCTTGGCAGCCGCAAATCTCCTTACATCTTACACTGGATCAAATCTGCTTTCTTCGGTAGCTTGATGATGATCACATTTTTTCAATTCTCAGAGGAGAACTTGGGTTCTATACTCCCCGTATGAGAGATTGTAGTAGCTAACTTGATGAAATTTAGAGCTTTGTACACCTGTAAGCTCTATCATCGATCTTTGACCAGGGTATCCAAGTATTGTTTCTTGCTTTTGCCCGACTGACTATTCTTTCAGCGCCACCGGTTATGAAAAAAAAATACACAGCACACCATTGCTTTTAGAAAGATGAGTTTTGATTGGTCTCAGTTCTTGAGAAAGGTGGTATCTTAAGTATTGGTGCCTTGACGGATCATTTAGCCTGTCGGAATAAGACCTGGGTATTCAGGTGTTTTCTTGGGCTCTCCGAACTGCTGCTGTGCGTAATCTAACGGTAGCTTCCATCAGTTTGGGATGGCGGTCTATCCCCATATTCGCTCCTCATACATGTGATTTATATTTACCCAATCCCGACTATCGAACTACACTTAATCTTAAGATGTCCAGTTTATATCGCATTAAGCCATGAGCTCTTTTTTTAGTTAAAGGAATCTGGCGTTCTGGGAGCCTTCTCTACAATCATGGATAAGGATATACATTACAGAAACCAATTTTTGTCCGGATTCATCATAGTTTCCCATAAGGACTCTGACATTGTTTGTAAACCAAAATTTTCCTGGTCCTATTTTTTCAATTTTTGTAGTTTTATGGATTTTTACAACGATATACAAATGTTTCTATGTTTGGGTTAATTGTAAGCCCATTTTACTGGATTAAATTTTCTTTGTCAAATTATCTCTATAACTAACCTAGAATAAAACCTAAACGACCTTTAGTCGGTGAATAGCAGGTATGATTAGGAAACCCATAGCTTAGATTTTATCTTGTTACTATAAATATTATAAGAGTTGATACCATTTCCAAAACTATTCAAGTTTAATTTTGCAAACTTCTTTTTTCTTTGATTTAATACCAGCTTTGCTACTATTTTGTCCCATTGTGCGTTTTCGTGGTTGTTTCGCACGGAATGGCATCAAAATGAATGTTAAGAAAAGTACCTTTCTATTTCTCCACCCCTCGAATAAACATAAGATTTTTTTCGTTTTTACTTTTTATTCAAATAGCACGAAGCAGCCAAGAACTAGCAATAAAAGTTTACTTTCTACAAAATTAAAATATTTTTTTATCATCCTTGCAGGACCGTCGATCGACTGTGGTCAATTACTGAAGATTTGAACATCTTGTATAAGGAGAATTGGACGCGATTGGCTGCCCAAGAAGTGCAACATTTTCAGGTAAGTTAACTTGGGAATTGCCTTCATTGCAGAAAAAAAAACGTTACCATCGCGAAGTTATACCGGTGTTGTGAATAGGATGGTGGGGGTGGGGCATTTGCAAAGATGAAAGCTGCCAATTCAGCAGAGCACATTGTATGGAAATTGCTAACTCGAGGGTAAAAGGTTGGGCGTCAGCTATAAGGTGTTTTGTTTGCAGTTTGGCAAAAGCCAATGTTGTTTTTTCTTTTAACGAGGCAAGTCGAGTTGGCTGTGTTTATCTTTCTTCCCTGGTCCTGTTACCTCTTTGATTGTTCTCTCGGGGTTGAAAGTTGCGATGGCAGTAAATCAATGTTTATTGGAAAACCGCACGTTGACCAGCCATAGAGAGCACTTAAATGGGCTATGATGTAGAAAGGTCTTTGAAGCGTGTAACACGTGCTAATTCGCTGGTATGGGGTTTTATGCATGTTGGATGACTTGAAGGCATAATAATCCATGTAAGCTATTGTAAAAAAATATGCAAGTCATGTTGGCCGTTGGTCCGGCTATTGATTTATGGTCAACAAACTCGATGTCTGGACAGATAAATCCATTCAAATAAAAATAAAATAAAAGTTCAGATGTAACTATGACATGACATGTACCTTCTAAGCTGTACAGTTGTTTTAGCTTTCTAAAAATGTTTAAGAGTGTGTGAAAACCCTCTTATTATTAAGGATCTCAATAGTTTTTACTTATTTTACTTGATGTTTGACTTTGTGAATTATTATTTAATTTCTTAGAATTTATATAAGTATTATCTGCATGCAAAATCTCAAACCTTTTCAATATTCAGCTCAATCATTTTTCCAAGATATCTTGTATGAAAGGCTTAAATTGTTTTTGTTTTTGGTATTTTCAGTTTTCCAGAAAACTATAACAATATCGGGTTTTTATATTTGATAAATGGCAATGTTGATGCCTGGATTTGGGGGCTAGGTCGTTTGTGACATGCCACTTACTTATGTGTTCGTTTAAAGAATGACAAAACCCAAAATTTCGGGCTTTGGTCGTTTGTGAAATGCAGTAGCTGTTTCGTCGGTTTTACAACCAATGGCCGTATTCAGACCTTGATCTTAACATACTTATGCTTAAAAAGTTATTACGGGTTAATGTGAAAAATGTTGGCTTAGATGGTGGATGGTGGAAAAAAAACTTTGTGATATTATAAACATCAACGGTTTTAGCAGTGGAGTAACTAAACAAATTATCTGGGAACCAGGCAAAACTGCTCTGATTAGGATAATTTCTTTTTTAATTTGGTATTCAAAAATACTTTATCAGTTACGTGTTAAAAATTGCCACTCTTATCGATTTTTTTTTTTAACTTTAGAATAAGATTTCTGTGAACAAAAATTATCCATTTGTATTTAAGGAAAACGACTAATAAAGATAAGGATCTATTTTTACCCGTTCAGATAGGAGGGGGAATTTTCTCCAAAGTTGACTTAAAGCAGAAAAAAAATCAAATATATAGCCAGAAAAAACCTTCTTTTATAAGCATTTTAAATCAAGTGAATCCAATAATAAGTTTAAGAAAAAAAATATTTTCAATCTGAGAATTTTGAAAAAAAAAATTTCATTCAAAATTTATAGCTTATTTTCAAAAGGTTTTGACGTTATAAAATATTATATTTTCTTCCAAAATTCAATGGACTTATTATTATCAGCCAAATGCAGAAAATAAAATATTTTATGTAGGTATCTATTATAGTTTCTCAAGAAAATTAAAAAGTTACTTAATTTTTAAGGAAACATTTTAGCTTTCAGTTTTGTGCATTTTTTTTTTATTTAATTCTCATAAACTAGAAAAAAGGTTAGCATTAACTTTTTTGTATTGAACTAAAATGAAATAAAACCATTAAGTTTGAAAATTTCAAGTTTGAATCACATTTTTTCAAAACCCAAATAATACATATGTACATGTGAAAAAAAAAATCATCCAAATAGAAGCAAATTTCTCCAGTTTCGAGAAAACGCCTTATTTTGAGCTTTAGACACTCCATTATAGATATAGACTGAGGACCTACAGCAATTTTTGGGTGAGAGTGCTGGAAAAAAATTTAAAAAAAATGTTCTGCTTTTCGTTCAGCAGTACGTAGTTCGACCGGTGATTTGAAGATTATTAAAATTATTTGGAGAAGTCTCCACACATTTTGCAACACACAATTTACTGCCTGACTCAGTATTTCCTTTCGGAAAGAAAGGATTTTATTTTCTTTATTGGTTTTTTACCTTTTTTAATTGTATTTTAGAAGATTTTCCGATTTTTATTGTTTGTTATTAATTTTTTTTTTTAAATTTGACAGAATATTTTAATATTTTTTCGTTTTTTTTCGGTGTGGACGTGGAGACTACAGACAATTTTTTTTGCTTCAACTGCGTACTAGGCTTTTAAAAAAATATTGTTATCTCAAATAGGGCTACAAATTTAGCTGTCAGCTTAGTTCAAGAAGAAAGCCTCCATTTTGTTCATTTATATGGATTTAACTTGAGAAAATGCTTAAGATTTCTATGTGGAAGGAAACAAAATTGAAAAACTTCTATGGTCCTTCAGTTTTGTTTAGTTTAGTCCAACAAATTCTATTTTTATAATTGACAACTAGATAGAACTTGTGAAAACAGACTTTAAATTCAAAATTCTTCTTTTAAATTGATCTGTCAGATGTCAAACAAATATTTATTAACATTACAAATAGCACTTGATGTTTGACTTTGTAAAATATTATTTAATTTCTAAGAATTTTGCAGAAAGTTTGTAATCAAATATTTTTGTTCAAATAATACCGAAATTCAAAAACATTTCAAATACTATTTCAAGTTGACATAATAATTAAAATGCTCAATAAAGCAGATCCAATCATTTTATATCAAATGTCATAACTACCCTAACTCTAATCTCTAAAATGTATTCTTCAGGTAAAAAGAAAATGAAAATTACTTTAAATAATTAACGAAAATTTCGATATGGTTTCCCGCAAAAAAATTAATCTCTATTCATGTCAAAAACTTTTCAAAACTTCGTGTTTCTATTATCTAAAAGGATGACTAAGGAGAAGGAGAAATCAAGTGGTTGCGCTAGTAGGTATGTAGTTGTCGTTGTTGTCTACTGTATTCGCAAAACCGATTAATATCTAATGCAATTGCTTGAAATGTTTCAAGAAACTCCTTGATTGAATGAAATCTCAACTAAATAGATTTGAATTCGAATTAAAACATTTCAGGCAGTTGATCCATCTTTTCCTCCTTGACTCGCAGAAAGTGTTTATTCGATTTTTTGTTTGTGATGGCACATCCTTTTTGAATGACAGTTAAGAAAAGTTAATTTAAACCATACATATATTAAAACATCTCCATTTTATTTTTCAGGACACTCTACTCCGTGCTGTGCGTCAGTCGAAAGTGCAACAACCTGGTGTCCAATTAATGCTGCCTACTGGACACAAATGGTCTTACGCTTCAGCCTTTCTCTACTCACTCACTCTTATAACAACCATCGGTAAGTATTAAA
Organism: Meliscaeva auricollis; assembly: GCA_948107695.1. NCBI lineage: Eukaryota > Metazoa > Arthropoda > Insecta > Diptera > Syrphidae > Meliscaeva > Meliscaeva auricollis. Next base: position 40,489,930 of record OX403619.1, on the reverse strand, counting down.
TCCAATCAGTGATTGAGTTTTCTTTTTGTTCTTATTGTTGTGTTGCTGTCATCCTTAAAAATACCCTCTCAGTCAGCAACCAGCAGAAATTTGCTTTGTTCTCATGTCCCTTAAGAAAATGTCATACATATTGATTTTTATTGCCGAAAAACCCAAATTTCATCAAATCTCGATTTTTTCGATTTTGTTATTTTATTCTCACAACAACTTCCTGGAATCTGTCCAATAATTTCCATTCTTCCTGAAAAAAATCTGCCCTTCTGCGTCCCTTGTGTACTCTTCATTTTCATCAAACCCATCAACAATACAGTCTCCCTGACTTCTACTATACCTCCCAGAAGACCAGATAAAATTGTGAAGGAGAAGAAGTCATTTTGTGTTTTTTTTTTGTAATGTTTGAATGTGTAGCTTTTATTTAACAAGACAGAGTCGGATTTGAACTACGCTACGAAAATATTATGTCTTAAGAAAAGAAGGGCCTGGTTTTTATTTCTTAAAAAATTAAATACAATCCACTAAGCCCATACAAATTGGGTATAGATTGGGATTAGGTATAGAATGAAAAATGATGCATGTTTTTCGAATGGAAGAGAGTATAAAAATTGAAATTATTTATGTGGAATTAAGAAAATACAAAATTGATTAAGTAAAAATAAGGAAGTCACTAGCTTCTCAAGCAATTAAAAAAAAAAAAACATTATAATTTATGTTTCAAAGCAAAGTAATCTGATTTTATCAGATAACTTGCATAGATATGGGGCTTAAAAGTAAGGCCAATAAACCTCCAAAAACAAAGTTTAGTGTTAGCAAATTAAAATTAAATCAAATTTTAAATCTAGAAACTTTAGGATCAGTAACCTTGAAAATATAAAGAAGCACCAATTTTTCCCAGGTATTACTTAAGTGTAAAGCTTTCAGGTTTTAATAGAAGCCACATCCTCTGGCGACCATCTTGAATCAATATCCGCCATTTTTAAATAAATTTAGGTATATCAGGACCAACAATATCTCGGCTTCTTGAGGTCGGTTGGCCGCTTAACGGCTTATCAGTTAGTTGATAGTTGAATGCTAAAAGTGAACCACAGTTTAAAATGAGTTTTTCCAGCAGAATACCAGATGTGCAAAGTTTCTTGCTCGAAAGGGTAACTACTGTGAATGTGAAAGTTTCTTGCTTGTGGCTTTTTGTCTCTGCTTGATTTAAGTTATTGAGCGTATTGTTGATATTATAGCGATGGTGTATGTTATCGATCGAGCAAAATAGAAGCCGTTTACGTTATTGGCCTCTGGCTGATATTCCAGCGCCCCAAGATTTCAACCTCATTTGTCCGGCAGGATACCCGATGTGGAAGTCTCTAGCTCAAAAAGGATTTCACTTTCTATCACTCGCTTATGGACACATTATCGTCACTTGATGTTAGAGCTCTGTTTTGGAATATCAGTAGGTTTTTTATTTTCCGATTTAAAAGTTCGCTTAGCTCATTTAGGAGCACCTTAGGCCTGTTGTCTAGATTGGGATAGGGGTGGACAATTGCAGTGGAAATGCTCTTTTGTGTCTTTTCCTGTGTTCCGAAGCAAACTATGACAGTGGTTATTGTACGGAGCTCCTCAGATCTCTTTTTGGTCTTGGATGGGGCATATCTTCCTTGATATTTTGCATTTTACCAGGCTTTTCCACCTTCTTTGGTTTGACTGGTTGTGTTCGTATTTGCCCTTCACTTCTCCAAAGGGGATGCTGCCAGTTCTGTTTTGCATTCATTGACTAATTATGAGTAAGTGAAACAATAGTTTTGAAAACTTTTCACTATCAATGAAAAAGGCTACATATATTGCGAATTTTTTTTCGGTATTGTTTGGTTTTTGAGTATCCTGTAGACTTCCCTGATTGCTAAAACCTCAGCCTGAAATATGCTTGAGTGGTTAAAAAGACGAAAGGAATTGTTAATTTTCAGCTTTGTAGACTTATAGGAAAATATTATTAAGTTATGCACGAAAATGACTTACTAACAAACACACAGAAAGTTGAAATTAAAAAAGTTATTGCTTCAATTTAAAAATTAATTTGTATTTGCTAGGCCTATGATTCCCTAAATCCAGTTCTGTACTTTGGCATCGGCCTACAATATATATACCAGTTTCTTCTGAGCTGACTGACATGCTTTTAAGCTCAAACTGATGATTCTTTCGTTTGTCGTCATAGTCATCTTCGTCTTCGTCTTTTTAAAAGTTGAAGTACTAGTTCATTTGATATCCCTAATGATGATGACTGCCGTTTCTGTGTTTTTAGCCATCTTCCTTTTTTTCATTTTTCTTCCGTCATTTTTCTCTAATTGAAATACAAACTACATCCTACAAGAGAGCAAAGCAAAAAAAAAATTAAGAAAAAAAATAAGATTCCTTTGTCAAATTCTTAGTGTGTGTTCAATATTGAAATATATGTCAATGGTGTGCATTTGTCAACACGTCGAAGATACAATGCCCTCTAAAGAGGACAATTTCCACGCTTAATTTCCACACCCTTGTTTCTTTTGCTTCTTATGTTTTGAAGTTCTTGTGTGTCGGATTCGGATTTTCGCTTCGTCTCCTGCTTGACTTTATTTGTTCTAATTTTTGTTTTTGTTTTCCCGGAACACCAATGACGACAGCAGCTAAATATACAAAAGCAGCAGGAAAACAGACCCTAACAATGTCAAACCGGAAAAAGTATGATTCAATAAATCTACTGGTGGAATATTCTTTTATGGGTGAACCGGGCCCGAATGCTTCTCTATCATTTGCTATTTCGTTCTCAAATTTATGTACGAATGTGTAAAAGTGTGTCACTAAGTGCAAAGTCAAAGTGCCTATGTCAATGTATAGGGAAAAAAGGGCTGTTATGGTATAGGTGCTTTTATTTCAAATTGTACATTGTTCTTATAGCGATAAATTATTTTCTTTATTCCTTTTTTCTATTTGCAAATATAACGTCTATTACAACTTGGGAATAACAGTTACATCGAGGTGACACTTAAAATATTAAAATTCAGTTTACACAACACATGATGTGACTCCGTAAAATCGATCAAACTTATTTGTGCCTTAAAGAGGTTTTGATGTTGTTTTTCTTACCTTTCGTTGTTCTTACGATAGTTGTTTGATTAATCAATCAGATTGAAATTTACTTACAAAAATACAGTTTAAAAGTATACACACTAGCCGCTTGGAAAATCATTCCTGCTAACTACAAGAACACCGGATATCGTTAAAAGTGTATCACAAGTGTCAAAAATTGTTATGGGAATGCTTTTTTCGAGCTTGTTACATGCGATAGACCTATCTAATACGCCACCGCCAAACTGAGATGCAAACATCCTTTTTTCTCTGTTACTGACAATATTTGTGAAACAGAGTATAGGCCTTGGTTTTGTAGTGAGGTTTAAGTGCCGCAAAAATTAATTTTTGATTTAATTGATTTAAAATCACTATTTTACATTGTTGCGACACTGACACTTGCACTATTGTTAAGAATTTCAAAACAAATCAAATGCTAGTTTTTGTTTTTTTTTTTTGCTATCAATAAATTTACGAAAAATTGTTAAAACAGTGAGTTTTAGATCAAATAGCTTTTATGAGAATGGTCAATTATATATTCTCTTGACATTTTTTAACCTACACGATATACTGGTTTGATATTTTTTTAAGAAATAAAGTGGAAAGTGAAAAACGCTTGCAGAATGTATTGCACTGATTTTTTTATCATCTTTTAGTGCATTGGGAAGAAAAACAGTATGATATAAACTTTCTCAAAAAACTTAGCAGGATAATATTTTATTTTTGCGAAAAAATTGATATTTTTAAAGGGGAAAATTCCCTTAAAAGCATTCATTTTAAAGTTTTTTTTCTCTAAATTGGTTCAGTATTTTTTATTCAGACTGGTAAGAATTCATATTTGAAGTATTTTTACTATCAACTCTTACAAAATACACACAGAAAAAACAGACTAATAATGTACAATTAACATGAAAAAATGTTGTTTTAAGATTATTCTATTGTTTTACTTTAAATGTTTATTTATCACTTTTTTAATACTTACACAATATTTTTAGCGGCCTTTCAAAACAAAAACATGTTAAATCAACGCGAAACGGTATAAAAGCAAAATTATACCTAAAAAATGTTGAATTATAATTATTTTTGATGATTTTACATTGTTATTTTTCTGTGTGTAATTTGGGTAATCGTTTATCGTTCACACCAAGATCAAAATGTTTGTGAGAAATTAGTAAAATAAACTATATTTTTTTAAGAAAAAAAATATGTTTAGAATTTTTAACGATTAATATCTAAAAAAAACTCTCCTTTTTTTATAAAAACCTTTATTTTTATTATATTTATTAAAAAAAAAAATGATTGTATCCCTTGAAAAGTGAAATATTTTAGGGTACTTTCCAAATATTTCCAATTTGTTGGAGTAAACTGAGCATGGCTCTGAAACATACAAATAAATTGCATGTACTTTCTCTTATAGATAAAGTTACTATATATGCTAAGCCTTTTTAATTAAACATATTTAATAGCAGTTTTAGAAAAAAAATTTAAAAAAGTCAAAATAAAAATCGGAAAAACTTGGTTTTTTGTGTAAATTATTTGGTAATGTTTCTTTGCCTTGAGAGCAAAAATAACGAACGGTCCATATAACCAAAAGGGTGCTTTTTTTTGGCTATTTTTCTTACCACTCCCCAAGTAAAATTCAGTTGGAAATACCCAACGAATAATTCCTTTAAAATAGGAGCCGTTAAAATTAATAATTAGTACTCACCCTCAGCGTGCGAAGATAATCCATATAAAATCCAGAGATGCAAAAAGCTCAAATTTCAGCTCAGCTCACAGCTCAGCTCAAATTTGAGCTAGCTCTTTTTTTGAGCTAGCTCAGTGTGAGTGTTTCTTTGAATATATATATTTCACTTGCCCTCTCTTCCGCCTCGATGTTGTAACTTGCAAAAATAGTACAAATCGTAACTTAACTTACTATACCTACTTCCAAACCATTTTTCTTCCCAACTATATAATATTATATTATATCATTATTATATCTAATCTATATTAGATTTGAGCTAGCTCACATTTGAGCTAGCTCACATTCATAAGATCATGGTTCATAAGATCAAATGTGAGCTAGCTCAACTTAATGAGCTAGCTCAAAAGTGAGCTAGCTCAAATAAGAGTTGAGCTGTGATCTGAGCGCAGCTCACTTTTGAGCTATGTTACAACCCTGTAAAATACATGTAAACTTCAGTTCATTCTATGCCTCAGCTGCATTTTAAGCTATTTCAACGTGCTAAATAGCAAATTTAACAATCTACAAAGATGTCTTTAGCGACATATCTGTAAATTACACCGGTGAAGTATTAAGAAATGACTGTTAAAAGAAAAATGTGAATGAAAAAGTTGTAGCAAATTAAATTTCCGAAACAAAGAAAATCTCTATTATTATTACTTCTCCAGATATCAATTTTGATTTTCTTATAATTTGCTACTTTCATGAATTTAAGGAACAAATCAAAGCCTTTTATCTTGAGAATAATCAGTAGTAGAGATTTTCTTGTTGAAATTTTCTTACTTGCAATTAAATTTCCTACACATTTTTCCTGTAGGTAACTATAACCATTAACACAGAAAAACAAAAAAAAAACAAAAGTCCGAAAAAACACCCTAATATGGGTGCTTACCATATAAGGGTGCTTTTTAGTTGCTCTATAGGGCAAGTATTTGTTTCGTGTCAAGAAAATTTCGAGGTTTTAATCAAATCGAACATTACGATGATGGAGAATACCAAAAAGCGGTTTTCATAATGCCGTCCGTGCGTCGCGTCGGTCGCGTCCGTGCGTCCATCTGTACATATTTCCACTGCCCAAACGCGTGAACGGATTGTCTTCAAATTTAGTAGAGATGATTTTTATGTAATTTCGAAACTTTGTTTTTTTTTTTTTTGTTTTTGAATATCTCATCTGGAACGAGTACCTCCCATACAACATTTTTTGAGTTATTTGAGTTTTCTCGAAAACGGCTTTGACGATTTTGATTATGACCTTATTTCTTCTATAAAAATACATTTTTAGATTTTTTTTTTTAAATCTTTAAAAAATATTTTTTTAATAAAAATTTTTCAATCGATTTGTCAAAAAAAAATTTGTTACGTATGCCATTTTTAAGATACCTATTATTTATCAACAACTAAATATTAAATTTGGAAAACAAAAATCATTGACCCAATATCGAAAAAAATAATTTTTCAAAAAAAAAAACCAAAAAGTGTTCCCATTTTACAAAAAATTATTTATTTTTGCTTATTTGCGCATATTTCACAATACCTACACACATCAAATAACCAAAAGCTTAAATTCTTAAGCTAATCCAATATATAATAGCTTTGCACTACATGAGCAAGTTCGTGCGATCCAGTCGTGCATTTTAGTTGTTTTTGAATAAGATAAGTGGGTATTCAAATAAATATTTACGAAAACAATGATTCAAAATTTTCAGCAATTCTATCTATAAGGGCAAGACTGTGCGACCCAGTGATGATCTTTTTCTTGAAACACTGATAAAGATTAGTACTCTATTTGTAAAGAGTTTGCGTATTCAGGAGAGTGGTAGCTGGTCGAAATAAAATACTTTGAAAATACTTATTTACATGAATAAATATTTTGAATACGAGTACCTATGTATGTACCTACGTATTTATATTGTATAGCAAAAACCAAATCGCAACCGAAATCGTCCCTTTGGTAAAGTATGCACAATTTTTGATAAAGAACTAGTTTTGCTGATATATCGGGTCAGCTTTGTAGTGTAAATGATGCTCCGCAATGATAACAATTTTTTATTAGAAATCTTTCATTCACACAAAACCTAGGTAAAAAAAGCTATCATTACTTTCTGCATAATTATACTTAGATGGTGCCAATACCAGGAAATTCTTTCTGTTAATTTTGCTGAACGATTCCAAGATATTTTCAACATTAATGAACCAGATTATATTTTGAATCCTTTCTGAAGAATCGTCTTTGGAAGAAAAATTGGTTAAACTCACTCCAAACAATGGATGTCAAGTTAGTTCTGTGCTCAAAAATCAATATCAGTTCATCAACCATAAAATGATGCCAAAAGCCATGAGATTTCAAATCGAATTTCTTTTCTGCTTCGTCCTATATACACTTTTTACTGTAGCTTCAGTGAATACGTTATAATAAGTGCTAATAAATTAAAAAAAGTGAGTTTAATAATAATAATTTACTTCGTTGTTTTAATTTTTTTAATACTACGGGGCTAAAAATGAAAGATGTGGATCTTTTTCATATTGTAAAAATACTCTTTAATCAAGCCAAAAAAACATGTAGTAAGAAAATTTTATTTACCTCACGCGTCTGCAAGACTCTCCAGTCAAGAGATTTTGAAAGAAAAGTTGAGTTTTTGGTAACAATTTTTAAGACAATTTTCCATACATTTTTGTATACCAGATATGCTTGAACTTTTTAAATATTTTTTTTTTTTAAACTTTGGATTGAAAAACAAACTTTTTTTAACAAAAAAAAAATACAAACAATACAATTTTCTACCAATTATGTTTTGGCACTAATAGTGTAGAAAATTACTGCAAAACAAACTTGATGGACTTCATCCATTTCGTGTCGTATGCAAATGCGTAAAGTAAGTGCAAAAACCCTTTGAGATAGTTTCTTGTCATTCCCGGTTTCAGAGTAGTCATTTCTGGATTATCCATTATCCATTATCCATTGTTTAGCGGAAACCTTGTATATCTTTACTGGATCAACATATCTCGTTCAAAACAGGTTCTTCTTATGATTTCAAAAAATATTATACTTCCGTGCAAATAAGGCCAAAAAATATTTGTCCAGCTTGTCAAGAACATCCAGCTCCGCAAATTTCATCTACTTTTCACGTAACTGACTGACAAATTATCAAAATTATGCAGCACTTCCTGTCACTCTAAAACTTGAGATTTTGAACAGTCAAAATTTGAAAATTTCCATTCAGGGACGTGGCATCCACCCATATTCACTGAGTTATTATCAAATGTATGGAGCACTTCTAATCATCAAGGTCTTGAAATTTTGCACAATAGTAGATTTTGGAATCCGCCTGATTTTCTAATAAAGGGAGTTTTTAGTCAACCTTTTTGCGCAAGACTAAATACATAGTTACACTTGTTTTTGTTGTGGTTTTCTTCAATGACTTACAACTGCAACTGCAAATGTAAACACATTTTTTACTTAATCAATCTTCCATTTGTAAACTTACTTCATTGATAGTAATTAAATAAATTACTTTTTATTTAAATGCTTCCAATAGAAAGAAAAATTACATTTGCTAGCATTTATTTGCTTTATATAGATAACAATAGAATATAAAACAATTAAATGGGTCCTAGTTACTTTTTAAAAGAGGAAACAAAACCTTATATGTTCCTGCAGCTTAAATGTGCTTCAATTTCCCCTATTGCTAGCCATTAGTGACACTTTTGATTCTGAGTCAAGGAATCGTATGTTTGAAAGCTGCCTGTGGCCTTACATACGTAGCCTACTAAGGCAGGCAGCTTTCACATAATCTCAATTTTGCAGTAGCAAACACTGAACGTAACCTAGAGGAATCTGTGCATAACTGCATAAATTGGTGCTTTGTATGATGATTTGATATAATCTTAATTTATGCTTATTGATTGTGGAGTTAATTTCGTTGTATAGTGGTCCAGATACATTGGTGCGATGGCTCGAACACAAATGGACAATGACGACACATATACGACAAAGGACGACATATTATGAAACACGCACATTGTCGATGTCGATGGCCAGAAAAAAAGATAATCACACTGATAATATGCCAAAATGTGGTCGTTTTGTTTGACAGCTTTCTGTTGTTCATTGGAAGTAAGGACATTGAATACTGCTGCGTCCAGCCGGTATCGAAATTTGAAGCGTATTTTTGTTCAGGGTTGCAAACACTAGCATACAATAAATAGAATTACGAGCCGGAAACGTTGAGCCAATAATATCGAGGGAAACAACAATTTGTTGGTTTGTGCTTTTGCTTATATAATCACGTTTAATTAAATTTTGAAGTTTTGCAGATGAAAGTATTATCATTTGCATTTTGTATGCGTAATTTTTAATGAAATTTCTGTTAAGTGATGACGACTAATGGTAGATTTTATCTTAGAGATTAAATTGTTGGGATAAAAGGAAATTGTTTTATTTGAATTTGTTTTTTGTTTTTGTGCTGTTGTTTGTATTCTGTTTTTTATTTTATGTTTTTGTTGTTAATATAGTTTGTGGCAATAATTTGGGTCAAACTAATTGAAACATATGGCGACAGGAACCTATCCATGGGCTTAATCGCATTCTATTAAAACAATTTATTTTGTGAGTTTGTGTGTGGCAGGAAAAGCACTTAACACATGAGGATATATTATTGGTCTCTAAAAAGAAGATAAACATTTTATCGGCTGGCCTTATGGTGCACTTAAGTGGAAAGAGATATCATCACGCAATAGTTTGTCTTTTGCCTCAGGCTGTATAGGGAAATAAAAAAAGAAAGCATTGGCGGGGGATAAGTCTTTTTGAATGTGCAAATGGGTTTTCAAAACCTTTTATATTGAGTTTTTTCATAAAGTGTTAATTGTATATAAATAAAGCTACAATAGATGGATCTATTTGTTAACATTTTTTTTTTTTTAATTTTTATGGAAAATCAAACTTAGAGCAAGACATTTGTCATCAAGGCAAAGACAAATGGTACTTCAAAAGAAAATTGAAGATTTAATTTTTTTAATTTTCTACAAATCAATATATTGTTTTACGCTTTACCTCAAAAACAAACTAAAATTATTTTTAAAACAAAAAAAAATTCAAGATGAGAAGAAGATTTAAGCTATTAAATTACTAAACCAAGTATTCAAGTAAAGTTTAAATATGAGCCCTTCGCTGCACAATTTTCACCGATATGAGTGTTTTAGAAAATGTTACAACATATCGATAATTTTTGACCATCAAAATGTTGCATTTGGTCAATCGTGTCGAAAGTAAATAAATATATTTTCAAAAATATACAAAATATTGCAATTAAATGCACCGATATGGGTGTTTTTGGAAAATTAGCACAATAATGAAGACACCAAAATATTTGTTTTTCATTTTTTACTTGCGATATAGGTACTATATATTAAGTTATGCATTCGTACAAAAAAAAAGCTGAGATAACAATCAAACATGACATTACGATGATAGAGAATGAGAAAAAAGTGGGTCCGACAATTCTGTCTGTCTGTCTGTTTGTATGTAACAGAGAACACAGCCTTAACGGATGGGTCGATTTACTTCAAACTTGGTATGTGGTGTTTTTGGAGACTATCCCCAGACGTTTTTGGAATTTTTTTTAACCAAAAATAACGATACCTGTCACATACCGGTTTTAGAAAAACTCATTTTTCTCAAAAACGAATCCTACGATTTTGATTAAAAAAATCATGGATACGGTCTATCTTTAAATGAAAACCATTTTTTTCAAAAACCGTTATTAAAGGTACCTGCAATAAAACCTTTTTTTTTATTTTGATTTTCTAATTAATTACCTAATCAATTTCAGCCATTTTTTTTGCATAAAAGCTTTTAAGTTGCCGTAATAATATTTAATAAAAAAAATTTCAAAAATTATTTTTTTGGATTTTTAAAAAAATTTTGAAATTTTTGAAAAATCATTTTTTTTCAAAACTTAGTTTTTAAATGTTGACTTTTTTTTATAAAAGTCCTTGCAAAGTTTTACATAGAAAAAATAGTTTTTTATAGAAAATTCTCTAACGATTTTCAAATTTTTTTTTCTAAAAATGTATCATTATAGAAGAAATCAGATTGCATACTTTGTTTTCAGGTTAAATTTATTTAAGAAGCTGTTTTAGTCATTTGAGAATCGAATTTTATGGTTTTTTAATTTTATTTCTAAAACTGCATTTACAATTTTTTTAATTAAAAAGGCTTAGCATAAATAGTAACTTTATCTATACGAGCAAGTACGTGCGACCCAGTCGTGCATTTTATTTATTTAAGCGGACAAAAATACATATTTACCTTTATTTTTGCAAAATATAAGAAATTAAATCAATCAAAAAGCTATGATTCTATAATGGATCATCCAGCCAATACACTTTATCTTACTCATAAAGAATGTTTAAAGAAATTATTATTCTTAACAAACAATGCCCCCACTTAACTTTGTTTAAACTGCTTTTCTTGCAGAAGTTTTGTGAACTTCTCAAAGTTCCATTAAAACCTTCAAAGTTGCAAAGTTACGTTAATTACATTTTCATATAATAAAAAGTTCTCCCTTCAAAGGACAAAAATCTGAAATCCTAGAAATAAATCAATAGATTCTGGTACCTGTCTCGAAATTTGTAAAACTTAGCAAAACCAATTTGTCTTGCTCCCAATCACCAGACAAAAAACCAACATCCTATAATTTGTCTGTTTCTCCAAGCAACAAAAAAGTCTTCAAATAAAAAAAAAAAAAAACACTAAAAAAGTTGCAAACGAAAAATTCCTTAACTCCAAACCAATTTCCATTATCTGTCTTCTTAATCGTTTTTCAAAGATTTTTATTCATTCTTTTTTTTTTTATTCCTTTTTATTTGCAGGCTATGGTGGTGTATCCCCTCGGACTCAGTGGGGTCGGATTGCTGCCCTTATCTACGCTCTCTTTGGCATCCCTATTATCCTGTTGTATCTCTCTGCTATGGGCGAGGGATTATCGTCTGCAATGCGTTGTCTGTTCCGGAAGAGTCGTTCGAAAAACTCAGGTGGCACCTCTGGGACGAAGGCACCTCCACAGGATACATCAAGCAGTGCGGCAGCCAATCACTTTGCTCATCATACCGCAGGCAAGATTCATCATTACACAATGCCATCATATCAACTGGCCACTTCACCTAGTGTACCAATATCTATATGCATCATGGTACTCATATGCTACGTCACCATGGGGGCGGTCATATTTCATAAAATGCAAAATTGGAGTGTCCTAGAGTCACTGTATTTTTGCTTCACATCTCTCGGTACTATCGGTTTCGGTGACCTCGCTCCCACGGGCAATCTGAGTCTCTACCTGGCTTCTGGCTATATTCTCATTGGGATGGCTGTAGTTGCCATGTGCTTCAGCCTCATCCAGACAGAAATAATTCTTTGGCTACGCAAGTTCAGTGTGCAAGACCATGTTCTCCCTGCATCAGATGATGTTGCTCTGGTGTCAGTGTCGGTGACCCCAAAGTCCTGACAGCGCCAAGCCGAACTAATACCCAATAACCATCAAAATCCGCTGTTTGCTCAGCACACACTCACACAGTATAGCTCTCTGCCGAGACGTTCGTCGGCCTTCCAACGCAATACTCCAGTTCGTAGATCAACTGGAGTCCCAGAAAACCACATGGAATACTTTGTGCCCCGCAGCATAAGTGAATTCAATCTTTCAGGTGTGGGAGATCTAGCTCTCCCACCACCAAGACGTTCACCCATTCAAGTTAGTAATACCAGTCACAATCTGCAGGCTCAGACAATTCTGTGCGCCCCACCTCCACCGCCCCCACCACAAATCCTAATGAAACCTCGCGAAAAAATGGTAACGTTCGAAGACGAGTCCAGCGGCAAGGGGACAACTTGTCCGCACGGTGTGCCAACAACACCCAGAAAAGTGACGGGTCCGGTTAGTGGGGATGTGTTCATGTGACGTGAACAGTTGTGACCATCCGAAAGTATCAACGGTGACGAAGAAGTTGTTGAGTACAGGGTGGTTGAAGGTAAGGAAACATGTAGCCTTGAAGATGGCAATGACCCCAAAAGTTCATCGCCAGGCGATGTTATATGTGTATAAACTAGATGAGAGTATTTATAACGTATCTTTAAGATGTATGATGTTTAGATGTAAGAAAATATGTTATTAAGTGTAGATGTGGTTTTACGGCGCCAAAGAAACTTGTTTTTAACTTTCATAACATTAACATTTTTTTATATATCAAAACTTCGCGTCACTGAATTGAAGTCACATTCCTTTAAAATTTTTGTTTATCACACTTTAAAAAAAAAACATAGAACAAAATGAATTTATTAGGTCCCATACCCATTAGGTTTCTATACCAAACATAATTAGCAATTCAAGGTATTTTATTTCTCTCTGTGTCTGCAGGATTTTTAGTCTTAGAGAAAGGAAAAAGAAAGCACCATCTAAGATCGTTCAGTTTCTTTAAGAACAAATATGTACATTTTTATCTTCGCCTGTTTTACAAGGGTGGTTGCATGTTCTTTTATTTTTCAATTTATTGTTTTATTTTCTGTCACATTTTGTTTCGATTTTGGCAATCTATTTAAATTTTCTTCAATCATTTTATGTTGTGACTCATAATGGACATTGAGTTCCAGGTTCAGCTTAATTTATTGTGTGCGCAATTATGTTTTTTTTAATAAATAATATTTTCTAAGGTTACTACTCCATTTCCCTGAAACAGTCAGCGCTGTTATATGTTTAAAGACAAAGTTTCTCATCGGGGCTGAATTGTATATATATAATGTGGAATGGTCTTAAATCCTGAAAACGGTCATCGACCAAAAACAAAACGACTTAAAAACAAGAGGGGCTGGGTGCGACAAACATTGGAAACTTGACATTGGTGCCCTTGGTTTTGAGAATATTTTAAAACATCAGATTATTAAAAACCTATTTAAGAAAGTGTTCTGCATTAAATGATGCGAAGATAAAAGTGGGGTATTTCATTGTTATAGAAGCAGAGCATCCACCCTGATGTCATAATTTTGTTTTGTAAATCACATACCTAGAACGGAAAGCTGTTCGGTTTCCTTAATCCATGTGGCACTCTTGGATACCGGCATGGGGGTAGGTTTCGCTATAAGAACATTAAGAAGCATTTATTGAAGATTTATCCTGTTGAAGCTTTATCCTGTTTGGTGAGATATATAACATCAGATCAGTAGTGAATTTTTTGCTACGAGATCCGTACTGTACTGTCGGTCATTATTAAGTACTTAGGCTGGAAAAATGCTGTTCTACATGAACTTGGAAAGAAGCCAGTAGATTCAGACCCATTTAAGCCATAGGGGTACCCGGGCGCTATGATATAGGGGCCCGAAGAAATGAATACTAGTGTTTGATAGTGAGTCGCTAGTAGGTAGAAATTTGACTGATTAAATCGGACTAGAAATTTATTTTGTTCCTATCTATTTTTTAAGACCTCCTGATTTGTTTCAACTTATAGCCTTTCGAAAAGCATTTAATTTATATAAAAAAAAATTGTCCTCGCCAGCCACCGAAAACCATTAAATTCATAAAAAAAAATTTGTCCTCGCCAACGCATATCGGAATACAAGAATTCAAGTGAACATTAAGTAGAATGCGTATCTCAAAATTGATATGTGGAAGATTCGATCAAAGCTCATATACTTTGGCTTGAAAAAAACGAAAATTTCATCCACCAGTGCTCAAAACCGTTTTGTTTTTATTTTTTGTTTTAGGGCCCCAAAATATTATGTGCCCCAAGGCTCCTGCACTTCTTTAGACGACTCTGAGTAGAGTAAAAAAGACAGAATGGCTTACGCAGTGGTTTTCCCAACGTGGAGGAACACCTCTTCAGAACGATGGCAGGGATACTATCTATTCCATCGGATTTGTGAATAATCAGGATCTAAGATCTGAATTCTTGCCACTATATGAGTGAGAAAAAATAAATGGTAACATTGAATCAATTACGTTCTCAAGTATATGGAAAGAGGAGCCACTATGACAATTTCTGGTAGCGAGCCAAGAAGAATTCGAAATGAAATCGCCCGTAATGACCGTGTGATTATACAGAAATACAATTCTTTGAATGGAGTCAGACAGAGCACGAAGTTTGATAAAAGTTGAATTTCTGTCGCCAGATTAGGGCTCCGAAAAAGAAAGCACAAAACGAATGATCCTCTTATTTATGTTTTATATTTGGGTTTCTTATTGACCGTGAATTTCGCCTGTCTTGATCTCACTCAGTGCCAAAAAAGCTGGCTAGAGTCTATCATTGCAAAGATATTTGTACCAAAATAATTGTAGGTATTCATTTATTTTTAGCATTGTTTTGTAAATCTCTAAAAATCTCTTCCTTTCAACAACTGTACCTAATGGTTTCACATTTCAATGCTTCATACTCTAACAGAAAATATGTCAGTTTCCAGTTTTGGATCTTTTAATGTCTTAAGCCAAATCATTGGAGATAAATATTTGAAAATCGTACGTCGTATTCTATTGTCCTTTGAACTTTCTTTATGGATGACAGTACAAGCTAAGTCGGTCGTTTTGTATTTTGTGCAAGACGGTATTTTTAACGTGTAGTTTTTGGTACCGCATTTTGAGCCATTAGAATGAATTCAAATCTGTTTTATTGGAGTTCAGTGGATTTTAAAAGAATAATTATTTCTTAAACTGTTATCTTTGAGACTAAGCTTTTACTATCTTTATAAACATCACGATCTAAATCGAATGACGCGAAGTTTAAGACAAATGTATTTTTTTTCAATCGCTTAACTTGAAACTCAATTAAATTTTTTTTTTCTTTTTATTAAGGGTTCCGGCAAAATAAATTCATACATGCCAAAATAAAATAGCCAAATTATAAGCCAAGCAAAAATAAACTTAAAGTACGATTTTAATAAAAAAAACTAACAGAGATCAAAATATGTATTAATAACTTTTTGATACTTAAAATAAAAATAAATAAACTTTTATCTAATATGTAGTTGTAAAATAAGAAATATTCAGGCAGTGTTTATGGATAAGTATTAACACACATACATACACACATACACCTACACATCTTTTAAATGCATTTTTGTTTTCAATCTCAAACAGAACCAAAGTTTCTATATCAAAAAGCCTTAAAAAATCTGTACATATAATGACAAAACAACAACTCATCATCAGTACTTTTGTTAAGTTTTATCACTAAAATGTAATTTATTTAATATTCAAAAAAAAAATATATAACTGAATGAAATTGGTTTTCGACTTCATACATATAAGGGATAATATATATGTATAGAAAATATGTTAAGACATCTAAAACTTAAATGTGTTTTAGAAATAAATAGAACAAAGCATTTGCCAATTCGTATAAAATAAAACTTTAAAATAAAAACCTTGCTATTATAATAAAAAAAACTTATTCTATTAACCCTAACAACAAAAATGTATTCTTTTCGTGGAAATAATTAGTGATTAAAAATGTATAGAAAAAAAAACTATAATGCATGTCCTTTAAAAGAAAATAAAAAATAAGATTTTCTTTTTATAAATCGAATTCGTAAAATGACCTTGTAAAGTAGCAAATTTGTAAAGATTATAATAAAATATAAATAAATAAATAAACCTTAAAATAAGTAAAAAATGTAATTTTGAGAATTTATATTAAAATAAAAACAAATAAAAGAATTCTAGAAAAAAAAAGTTGTGTAATAATGATTGGTTAAAAAATGCGAAATAAAAAAAAAATTATTAAACAAATTTTTGATGATGTTTTAAACAAATCAATAAAGAAGAATGAGATTGAAATGTAACAATTGCGTTTTATTTCTTTTCTACGGGATTGCTGAAAAGAGTACCTACTAGGGAAGAATTTTTGTTATCAACAATTTTATTCAGTTATTTTGTATGCGTATTACCAAACAAACACCGTATATTCGCCTCTTACCCCATAAACCTAAAATCGGGAGCCCTAATCACGACAAGGAGGTAAAAAGCAAATTACTTTCTAGTCACAATGACCATCTTAAAGATCTTAAGACCTAAGGGTGACTTTTGGTCCATGAAAGTTCATAATTCGTCTATCCGCTTCGTTGGTGTTAACATATCCCTACCTATAAGATTATAAATGAGAATAAACGTTAAGAAATAAATATTTTGATACTTTAAAAAATTCATCTGCTCGTGCATTTAGAACGGAGGAATTAAGGGGCCTAAGTTGTTTTTCCAAGTCTTTTGGTCAAATCGATTATTATTTCGCTCATTAACTGCCGTTAAATACTGGGCTTTTAATTTTCTCAAAAAAAAATTGATACGTTCACAAATTGAAAGTAAACACCAAAACAACCATTTATTGCTCATCAATTTCCGCAGTGGGTTTATAAAGGGTGATATTTTAAGAGGTTTAGAACTTAGAAACTAGAACTAGAAAAAAAAAACACAAAAAATTCGAAAAAATGAATGAAATATTTATTTCAATCGATAGTTTGAACCTTGCAATTTAATGTTTAAAGATAATTACATGCAAATGTTGACCGCGGCTGCGTCTCAGGTAGCCCATCCGCTGAGTCCAATTTTGGCATACTCTTTCACACATATCGGCCGGTATCTCACGAATGAATGCATGGATGTTGGCTTCCAGTGCGTCAATCGAAGCGGGCTTGTCCCTATAGACATTAGCCTTGACATACCCCCACAAAAAATAATCTAATGGTGTCAAATCGCACGATCTAGGCGGCCCTTGTTTCGCGTGCTGTGTGACATGTGGCACCGTCTTGTTGAAACCACATATCATGCAAGTCAAGAACTTCCATTTCGGGCAAAAAAAAGTTTGTTATCATCGCTCGGTAGCGTTCACCATTGACAGTAACGCTGCGATTCGCATCATCTTTGAAAAAATATGGCCCAATAATGCCACCGGCCCATAAACCGCACCAAACAGTGGCTTTTTCGGGATGCATTGGTAGCTGTTGCAATGCTTCTGGCTGATCTTCACTCCAAATGCGGCAATTTTGCTTATTTACGTACCCATTCAACCAAAAATGAGCCTCATCGCTGAACACAATTTTTCGATAAAAAAGCGGATCCTCGGCCAGCTTTCCAAGAGCCCATTCACCAAAAATTCGGCGTTGTGGTAGGTCGGCTGGCTTTAGTTCTTGCACCAGCTGTATCTTAAAAGGCCTTACGCCCAAATCCTTCCGCAAAATTTTCCACGTAGTGCTGTAACAAAGGCCTAACTGCTGGGAACGGCGCCGAATCGACATTTCGCGGTCTTCTGTCACACTAGCTGATACGGCCGCAATATTTTCTTCACTACGCACAGTACGGAAACGTGTTGGTGGTTTAAAGTCCAACAAAGTAAATTTGGTGCGAAATTTGGTCACAATCTTCCGAATAGACTGCTCAGAAGGTCGAGAATGCCGACCATAAAATGGAAGCAGCGCGCGATTAACATTTCGAACCGAGCACGAATTTTGATAGTAAAATTCATTTGTAAGACGATCCATGGTTAAATTGCAAACCAAACTGAAGCTGTTTGACAGTGACACAAGGTACTAAACACACGTCAGCTGTCAAAACCAGTGTTGCCAAAACCAAACCAGCTAAAAAATCACCCGTTATATATGTACTATGTATGTATGTAAATGTAAGCTGAAAAAAAACTACGATGAATTCTACTACTTCCTCTACTTCTTCGTTCGTGCCGCTAATGTATAATGTTGCTACTATATGTTTATGTTCATAGTTTTATTTCGACAAGTACCGGCGAACGGTAAAAATTTTACAGCAGAAACATGAAAAAAAAAACTGAATTGTATGATGAAGGCTGCCTTTAAGTTCGACCCCCTCGGTACACACAACAAAATATTGTGTCGTCACCCGAATTACGTCAGATCGCTACGATAGCCCAAATGGTCCAAATGGTCCTTTCTCACCATTCGCACCAAAAAAGTATTGTGTTATCTTCTCACCTGAACTACGTAGGTATATGTTCAGAGTTTCAGTTCGATGCAAAAATTGGAAGTAGGCTAAAATTGATATGGAGTGGTTCGACCTCCCAATGCCCTTCCCCTGGGTCCGCACCACTAAAATTTATGTACCAAGTTTCAGAGTGAAATTGACTTCCAAGATTTTATTACAAAGTTAATAAATTAAGTTAATTTTTCAGTTACAAGTGAAGATAATAAAAGCGTTCATAATCATATTTCATATAAAGCTAAAACTACACATCCTGTTTTCTGTTAATCACTGATCCTGTTTTCAAAAAAAAAAAAAAATGAAATTTTTTTAAAAATCAAAAAATTGCTTTTTTGAAATTTTAGATTAATAGTACCGGTTTTTGTTTTTTGTGTTTATTTTTAAAAAAATCTTTTCTTCAAAAATGATGTTAATAAAAAATATCTTACGTAACATATTATATTTTGAAAATTTTGTGTATAAAAAATAGTTAATTAACAATTACGATTACGATGGTCTTACAATGTTAATTTTTTTTTCTAAAACATCGTCTTCATAAAAGAAATCAAATTGCGTTCTTTTTATAGAGGTCAAATTTATTTTAGAAGATGTTTAAAGCCATTTGAAAATCGAATTTTATGTTTTTTTCTAAGACTGCATTTACAAAATTTTTAATACAAAGTCAGCTATAAAAGTTAGCTATATGAGCAAGTATGTGCGATCTAGTCCTTCATTTTATTTATTATAAATATGAGTAATTAAATACATTTAACAGTTAAGGTAAATTTATCTTTGAAATTACAGGTTGACGTGTTTTTATTAATTAAACTTATTGTAAACTTGAAGTTTTTTTCAAAATCTCAAATTGCATTATTTTAAATTTAAACGCATCAAGGTAAATAAAACTATTTTGTCAATAAAAACCAATAGTTAAGACTTAAAAGGCTCTTCCGTCACAATATTCATCCAGTATTAACATGTACCCTACTACATGGCATTCATCACAGGTTTCATTATTTATGATGATAAGTCATAGACACAATAGTTCTGCACTAATGTAAATTTGACATTAAAACCTAACTTAACCAGTAACTATAGCATAAGTTTTCGCTTCTTTGCTGTGAGTTTACTCGGTATTTCCAATTTACATGAGTATAATATAAATCCGGGGCAAAGGGAATTCTTTCCAAGACCAATGAACCACACATTTTTTTAAACACTAACAGGGCATCGTACAATCGGTACCTATGGGTAAATATAAAATATAACTGCATTATTCATTAGAATCCGCTAATTGTTAACGGCATAATAATGGGGTACAATCCGTAGTACCTAATCTTATTAATCGGTGGCGTTTCTGCTCACTAAGTATATCAGATCCTATATTTTTTTCGCATATGCTTTATAAGATTTGTCCAATTCTCAAAATTTGCACTTCTAGATGTAGGAACATATTAGAAGATATTACTTTATATCTATTTTTTCGCATCACCTCTCAAATTAAATCGTAACAGAAAAGTCTTTTACTTGATTCGATATTTTGTATTTTTCTTTATTATTTATTTACATATTCCTATGCAATGGAATTTGCATTCCAATCATTTTTACACTCCCACATATTTGATTTTTGTAAAGTGTCGTTCAATCAGAGCACTCAATTGTGTGCGGTTTTAATCAAACCATGTTTTTTTTTAATCCAATATTCACAATATTGAAACGCTTTCTAAATTGTCAGTTTGAAGCTATAACAAGAATGTATTTTCACCATATGGGTTTGCGCTAGTTTCTGATTAAAAATGACAAATTCGTGTTGTCTTTTTTTTTAATACATTTTTTGTGAGGTAGATACAACATACAAGATACAACACAGTAATTTTTTGTGGAATTTTTTTTTTCTTTACAAAAATACAACACACGGCAGTGAAATATTAAATAAAAGCAGATCATAACTGCATTTCATCACATTCCCAACAAAAGTAAGGATTATATATTTTTTTTTGGCAGTAAACTTTTTGAAATACGTGATGCGCGGAGGGTAGTTTGAATATTTTGCTTTATTAAAAATGTTACTAACTTTAAATCCGACTATATACACAAAAATTCCTTTGAATAAACATCACCATGAGGGTACATCAAAGTTTAAAGTAATCAAATGGGTCGCACGCATACGCTCTTAGAAAGCCAAAGCAGAGATTTTTATAAAGAAATTATTATATTGTTATAAGAATGAAAATTCCTTAAGAAATATGGTAGGTACTACTTGTTAACACTTTAAATACAATTAAAAAAAAAACGTGTGTGCTCATGTACGTGCATATCATAAGATGTTATACTTCTCTTGTGTGTTGTGAATGTTTTCCATTCCTTACTTTAAAGGAAAATCTTTTGATCAAAGTGATTTATATTTTTATTTTGTGTTTATCTGTCAAATAAGATCGAAATCTATTCTTATTATCAAAATGTCGATTTCTAGAACTAGATGTTAACTTACACGGAAAAAAAAATCTGTTTACTATTAGTTTCTTGTCTTAAGATATTTTGTTTGTCCCCTCTGGTATATATGTATATGTTATATCCAAGCACACTTGTGCGCCCCCACAAAAATCAAATAAACAATAATCCAATGATAAAACGATCATCAGCATTTTTGCCTTCTGCAACTTGTGTGGTATCATTGCATCATTTCATGAAACGCAGATATGCTGCGCTAGCATTAAGTTAAAGATACGCAGATATGCTGCGTTAGCATTAAATACATATAAAAGAGATCTCCACATCTCATTCGAGTTCAGTTCTTTCAGTTTGTAAGCTTCGTATAGACAAAGATTTCCCCCCACCAGCGGTAAGGGATCTGAGTCTCCTAATAAAAAATAGCAATTAAATAAAATAAAAAACGGATATTTTTATTTCAAAAGTTGCCCTATTCTCATGAAGAGAATAGGATGGAATATTTTTTTGAAACAAGTTGAGAACTCAAATATAAATGGCGCAGTCGGTAGGATTGACAAAAAGCAAATAGAACGAAAATCTATTAACGTAAAAGAGTCAATCCGTAATACGAACACAAAACGCGAAAACCTGCAACCGCGTTAGAGACATTGAAAGTGTTTTATTTGATGAACGCAGATCATCAATATAAATAAAATCAAATTCAGTGCTGAAAAAACATTAAGTGAAAAGGTGTAAATTTTTTCGAAATGAAATCGGGAAAGTTCACTTGGACTTAATCAATGAAATTTTTCGAATGCAAATCGACTAATTATTAAAAGAAATTGTTTAGTAACCAATACCAGTGCATATGGTTAATGTTACGAAATCCATAGAGGAAAAATAATTTCAAAAGTGGAAGTGAAATTAAAGGTGGATACTAAATTAAAAAAGTGATGAAATAAAAAAGTAAAAAGGAAAAGAAAAACACAAAGCAGAAAAATAAAATAATAAAATAAAAAAAAAAAAAAAAAAAAAAAAAAAAAAAAAATAAAGAAACAGTAAAGTGAATCAGCAAGTGAAGAAATATATTAAAAATAAAAAAAAAAAAAAAAAATTACATAGAAAAAAAAATTGTTTCATATTATATGTGGAAAAAATCTACTTGAACGTGTTTTGAATAGAAGGAAAGAAGTGGCCAAGCGAGAGCCCCAACGAGATCGAAATTAATGAAGAAACTGAAGACAACCCTAAGAACATTAAAAGGAAATAAAACAACTCAACAAGTGAGGTATCAACCCTATAATACAAAACCGGAAGAGGATACAGACACAGAAGACTTCATGGATCCACCAGTTGAACAAAATCCAGCGGCGCAAGCAGCCGTAGAAGGTAATATTAATCAAGGCAATAATTTAGATATAAATTTGAATATGAATAATAATTTTGTACCAAGAGTCTTAGAACTCAATCCTCTAAAGTATATTGAAAAGCTTTCTACTTTTGATGGTAGAACGGAAGACCTTCCCATTTTCATTAGTAATGTCGACGACATTATCCCTACCTTGCTCACTTATAATGAACAAGGCCAAAAAATGTGTATCAACATTTTAAAAAGTAAATTTATAGGAAGAGCCAGACAGGCAATAGATATTCATACCCATCTTACGAGATGGACTGATATCAAAAATATGCTTTTGCACAATTTCGGTGGTTTCAAGAATAGCTACCAGTTATATGAAGACTTAAGGGCTTCTCAATATAGAGGCGACCCCTTCAAATTTTATAACTATATACAACGTACTCTCTCGTTATTAAACCAAAAATGCCTACAAGAAGGTAACCAGTTAGACATCCCAAGAAATAACAATACTGCTTTAAAGATTTTTAAGGAAAAATTACCTGTTCATATGAGAACTATTCTGTACTCTTTAAGACCCACAAGCATGGAGTCAGCACTCCATGAACTTTCACAAGCCGGTTTTATAACTCGCACTCCTGACTTAAATATGATAAAAACAAATGATAATAAAACTGAAAATAGACCCAAAAACAACAATCTGAAACAAAACCAAAATAATAATAATAACCCATTTAGAAACAATAATAATTACAATAAAAATAATAACAATAATAATTGGCAACCAAAAACTTACATGCCAAACAATCAAAACAATTACAACAGACAAAATAATAATAATTATAATCGTAATAATTTTAACGGAAATCATAATAATAATAATTATAGACAGTATCCTCAAAGATTTGAACCAATGGATATAGATCCAAGTTCATCCCAAGTTAGACGAGCACCTAAAACTAATTATATAAATAAAAATAAGGAACATACGGAAGCAAATTTTCGGCATTCAGCCTCGGATACTCACTTCCCTATATTAAATTAGAAAAAGGGAATATAACTTTAAGACTCCTTATTGACACTGGAGCAACTAATAGTCTTTTGCGTGAACAAGATTCACCAAAGGAATACACAAAATGGCGTAGTCAGCCAATGAAAATACGAACAGCAGGAAATTCTATAATAGTTGAAAAAGATGTAGTAATACCAAAAAATAAATTTGCGCTATCAGTAAGAACTGATTGTGAATTCCAAGTGCATACCTTCAATGAAGAGTATAATGGAATAATTGGAAACAATATTTTGATTCCAAATGATGGAGAAATCAACTTCAAAAGTAAAACATTAAAACTGAATGGCGAAATCATACCTTTATTCTTCAGCGAAAATGAGGAAAAAGAATATGAAAAGACAATCAATTATTTTAATGAAATTATACCTGAAGACTCCATAGTAAATAATGTTATAAATAAAGATCTGCGAACAGATCATCTAAATAAAGAAGAAAAATATATATTAAATAAATTAATAAAAGAATGCAACGGAGCATTCTATAAAAAAGGTGATGATTTGTCTTTTACGAATCATGTAAAACACAATATACCTACCGAAGATAATTCTCCTATTTATACGAGAATATACAGATATCCTGAAATCCACAAAAAGGAAGTGGATAGGCAAATAGAAGAAATGCTTGGACAAGGTATCATACGTCCAAGCACATCCCCATACAACGCTCCGATATGGGTAGTACCGAAAAAGGATGATCACGCTGGCAATAAAGAGTGGCGTATAGTAATTGACTATAGAAAACTAAATACCAAAACCAAGGAAGACAAATATCCGATTCCCAACATGGATTCAATACTAGATAAACTGGGACATGCAGTGTATTTTTCTACACTGGATTTAACAAAAGGGTTCTATCAAATAGAAGTGGAACCAAAAGATAGAGAAAAAACAGCATTTAGTACTCTATCAGGACACTATGAGTTCTTACGGATGCCATTCGGATTAAAGAATGCACCCGCGACTTTTCAGAGACTTATGAATGAAGTCTTGAAAGACTACATAGGAAAAATATGCTATGTTTACTTAGACGATATCATAATATTTTCCTCCAGCCTACAAGAACATATGGATTCACTCCATAAAATTTTAAATACACTTAAGAATGCAAATCTTAAAGTATCATTTAATAAATCTGAATTCCTACGTAAAGAAACAGAATTCTTAGGGCATGTAGTGACTCCAAATGGTGTTAAGCCAAATCCCAAAAAAATTGAGACAGTAAAAAATTTCCCTATTCCAAAGACAGTGAAAGAAATTCAATCCTTCTTAGGACTAACAGGATATTACCGTAAGTTTATTTCTGACTATGCGGCTATTATAAAACCAATGACGTTATGCCTTAAAAAGGATAGCAAAATAAATATAGAAGATGAAAGCTATAGAGAATCATTTAATAAACTAAAAACTTTATTGACAAATGACCTAATAAATAGGCATCCAGATTTTTCAAAAGAATTTACCCTAACTACTGACGCAAGTAACTTTGCTATTGGAGCCGTGTTAAGTCAAACACATGGACCTCTCTCATTTGCTTCACGCACATTAAATAAACATGAGTGCAATTATAGCACCATAGAAAAAGAATTACTAGCTATAGTTTGGGCTACAGCTCAATTTAGACATTACCTTTACGGTAGAAAATTTATTATAAAAACTGACCATCGACCTTTAGTTTGGCTTTCAACTTTGAAAGAACCAAATTCGAAACTCCAAAGATGGAAAATAAAACTAGAAGAATATGACTTCGAGGTACAATATATTCAGGGAAAAGAAAATAAAGTGGCAGACGCATTGTCACGTATAAAAATAAAAAATAAAATAAATATGATGAATAACAATGATAAGAATGAAGATGATGAACATACTCAACATAGTGCTGAATCGGATGATACAAACCTTATTCCTATTAGTGAAAAGCCGATTAACTTTTATAATCGACAAATAATTCTTGAAATCAGTGAAAATGATTGTCAACAAATTATATACCCATATGTTGGAAAAAGAAGAGTAACATTCACACGCAAAGAGTTTAAAGACGAAGATTTCTTTAACATAATAAAAGAAGTAGATACTACAATACTTAATAGTATATATGTGAAAGATGACAAAATATTTAAAAACTTCCAAGACATATGGAAGAAAGAAAACAAGTTAAGTAATAAAATTTTACATAGAAGCACAAAGCTCTTACAAGATCTTAAAATAGACGAAGCAAATGAAATTATATTAAAAACACATAAAAATAATAACCATATAGGTATAGAAAAAGTATATCTGGATTTAAACCGAAAATATTATATACCAAATCTTAAAACTTTGATAAATAAACAAATAAATAATTGTCATCTATGTATGACGAAAATCGAAAGGAATCCGATTAAATTACCATACGAGAAAACAGAAACTCCAAAGAATCCAAATGAACATTACCACATAGATATATGGTTCTTAAACCACAAGAAGAAATATCTTTCATGTATCGATAAGTTTAGTAAATATGCTGCTATCGAACCAATAAAACATAAAACATATACAGACGTTTTAAATGCGTTAATGAAAATTTTTACCTATATGAAAAAACCAAAACAAATAACTCTAGATAACGAAAATGCCTTCGTATCTGAAACATTAAAGAATTTCTTAGAAAATAATGAAATAAATATACATTATTGTACAGCAAACCGCCATACAGGTAATTCAGATATAGAACGCCTACATAGTACACTTAATGAGCACATTCGAATTTTAACTCAAATACGAGAATCAGGTGAAGAAATTGAACCAATCGAACATACAACAAATGCCATACTCACATATAATAATGTTATTCATTTAACAACAAAAGAAAAACCTATTGACGTACATTTCAATAAAATAGATAACGAAATAATCTTTAAACGAATTGAAGAAAATAAAATTAAAGTTTTAAATAAATTAAACATAAACAGAAAGGATGTTAGTATAGACGAAAAATATGCAAAGGTAACAGAACAAGAGAAAATAAAAAACAAAATAGCTCCGAAACATAAAAAGGTAAAGGTAATTAATAAATCAAATAAAAAATACACGTTACAAGAAGGAAACAGATTTAAGAAAATTCCTAATCGTATTCTTCACAAAGATCAATTTAGGAAAAAGAAAAAATATCAACAATTAAAATCATCCCATTCCAGATCCAATAAAGATATCGCATCAAATATCGCAACAAATGGCGATAGTGCAGAAAATAATGATAATCCTGATGATTATAACAACCCTCAACCAAGTACAAGCGGAGTTAGAAGTACTTGATTTAAATAAAGGTAACGGTTTCACTATAATTCAATTAGATGAATACCCATTAATAGAAAGTTATAATACAATTCTTCATATAATTAATCTAACTGAGTATGAAAAGAACATAGAAATTATGGAAAGAAATGTTAAAAGAATTCCTGAAGAAAACGATAGTTTTATTAGGAAAATGGCAAAAATACGTAAAGAATTTGAAGTCCTTTTACCCCATCCAAAAACAAATAGGCAAAAAAGAGGTCTAATAAATATTATAGGAACAGGTATGAAACTAGTATACGGAACCATGGACGACAACGATCGCCAAGATATAGAAGAACATTTAAAAATAATAGAAACAAACAATCATAATGAAATTGAAAATCTAAACAAACAAATAATAATAAATGAAAAATTTAATAAGCAAATAAAAATACTTACAGATACATTAAATAATGAAACCAATAAGATAATTAAAAGAATTAACACATTCACAGAAAGTTACGACTATGTAAGAGATATAGCTAAAATACAATACGAGATAAAATTGAGAGAAAACCTAGATTATTTGCATGAGGATATAGAAAAAATTAAGGAAATAATTATGACTTCTAGATTAGGAGTACTTAGCAGAGACATTTTAACTGTAGAAGAAATAAATGATTACGGCATTAACATAAACAACTTAGAAGAATTAATTCTTAGCTTAGCCCTTTATAAAACCAATATTATATTCATAATCAAAGTACCAAATTTCACAAATGATACATACAAAAAGATATATGTCCAACCTATTCCAAATAAAGAAAACTATACACAATTAAAAATAAACACAAAATTGTATTTAACTAATGATAAAATTATATACCACAATACTAAATATGTAAAAAATCTAACCAAGGTAAATGATAATTGTTTCGAAAATATATATCTTGAAAAGTCAATGAACTGTAAACTTATAAAAAATGTAAAAGAAGAAATTATAGAAATCGGAAACAATAATCTTATATTAATTAATGTAGAATTACAAGAACTGAATCAAAATTGTAACAATCAAAAGATTGTAATTAAAGGTAACTACCTTATAAAATTTGAGAAATGTAAAATTAAAATAAATAACAAAGTATATGAAAGAAAAAACTATAAACATGAAATAATAATTCCTAATACAATATTAGATATTAATTATACAAAAATAGAAGAACTCACTTTTGAGGAATTACAATACCAACATATAAATAATTTGGAAGAAATCAAAGAACTTAAATATAATCATAAAAAATCAAGTTATACTATGTATTTGATGATAGTAACAATTCTAATAATTGCAATAATTTATGTGTATCTAAAAATTAAAAATAGAAAAAGGAAGATAATAAACAATGTAAATCTTCCAACGGTAACTTTGCTACCCTTAGAAGAATCTAAAGAGGGGGGTGTTATATCCAAGCACACTTGTGCGCCCCCACAAAAATCAAATAAACAATAATCCAATGATAAAACGATCATCAGCATTTTTGCCTTCTGCAACTTGTGTGGTATCATTGCATCATTTCATGAAACGCAGATATGCTGCGCTAGCATTAAGTTAAAGATACGCAGATATGCTGCGTTAGCATTAAATACATATAAAAGAGATCTCCACATCTCATTCGAGTTCAGTTCTTTCAGTTTGTAAGCTTCGTATAGACAAAGATTTCCCCCCACCAGCGGTAAGGGATCTGAGTCTCCTAATAAAAAATAGCAATTAAATAAAATAAAAAACGGATATTTTTATTTCAAAAGTTGCCCTATTCTCATGAAGAGAATAGGATGGAATATTTTTTTGAAACAAGTTGAGAACTCAAATATAAATTATATATATGTATATATCTGGTATATAAAAATCAAGGAAAAAGACCCCTTTCCAAGCTTGGTCCAAATGCCCCTCTCAAAATAGAGATGAGAAAGCACGACTCGAAGTGGACTACAAGCGATACAAGAAAGAAGCCAAGAAGAAATGCGCCCAGCATAAAGCAGAGAGTACGGAAAGCATGTATCGCGAGCTTGCGGAAATATCTGATCCAGCTGCTGATGCAAACCAGGCTCTCCAGGAACTGCGACATGCTAAGCTGAACAAGGGTGCAGCCATCTTCAAAATTGCCGCACAAAGGAGAAGGAATGCCCAGGAAATTCGCTCACCAAAGTTCATTAACGATGCTCAAGGCCTACTACTTGTGAATGACGACAAAATTCTTCACAGGTGGCGACAGTATTGTGACGAACTCCTAAATGAGCAAAGTTTGAAAACACACACAAAAAAGTCGACTTCATTGGATATTCATTAAAATCCCTAACTTAAGTTTTAATTGCAGGATTTTTATAATTGAGATAGATTATATTAGATTGGTTTGAATATAATTAAACATACAAATATTGGGCAATAATTTTAATAAACAATTCCACTGAGGTCATTTAGTGAAAATATGATTTTAATGAATGCGTTAAAATTACAAAACTGAATGAAAAATTAAATAATTTTGAAATAATTTTGAAATAATTTTAAGCTCAATTTCAAAATGTATCTGACTTCTAAAATAATGTATAAAGTTTATTGATTAAATTTAAAAAAAAAAGACTTTAATGATATACTACATAAAAAAAAACTTCGAACTAAATGAATTTTGTATGCTCCTTTGACCAATTTTACCATTTATTACATTTGACTTTGTTGGTTAAAAATTATTAATAAACTATACCCAAGGTTTCAACAATTATTTTGATAAACAATTTATAACTTTACGACATTCACAATCTTCGCATTTTAATAAATTATAGTATCAAAAATATAAGTTCTATTTCGAAGGTAAATTTGTGAAAATTAATGGAAATGCGGAACACGGAAAATCACTTCATTTGTATTTTGAAATATTGAAACCAATCGATCAATGAAATTTTATTTACATACATAGATGGATTTCAATTTCGGTTCCGAAAGAAAATAGAATGAAAAACCTAGCTGATAATTTAAATACCCAAACCAAAGAAGTATTTAAAGAAATTATTTCAATCTGTAACAAGAAAACCTGTTAACATATATGACATAATAATGTCAGCTGATTTTACTTGAAGTGACTTCAAAAAGTTTTCGAAATTATGAAATCGACCGAAAACTTCTCACGCAGTGCATTTTTCGAGAGTTACTTGCTTAAGTCCACATTCGAATGGAAGAGTCTCACATCGATTTTATTTCAAATACATACAAGAAAAACAAGACATCTGTCCCAGGTTAATTTATGTTACCTCAATATAATATCAACCTCGCATTATGAACAATGTACATACTCGTACATAGATATGAAAGATTTCATTAAAGAATCTGGTCAACGATTTATTGATCCTTATCCTTACCACAATGCTTACAAATAGATACAAACATGCTTCCTCGACTCGACTCGCATGAACGTATAGGTATGTATATGTATAACAACAATTTTCTGCGGCACATTAAATTCAAGGTCTTTTCTGAACCGAAAAAGAAGTAAATTTGAAATGTCAACTGCACGTCCAACTGGGAATATGAAAATACACAAACCAAGAGTTAATACAAGTCCCTCTCTTTTTTGAAAGAAGCCCCTTTTTTGAGGAGGGGTTGTTTTGAGGGCTGTTGCCGGGAAGTTCTTAGCTGTGTGTGGTAGTTTGTCATTTCGCCGTCTCGTAGGTCGCAGATAAGAGAGATTAATGTGAAGAAGATAAATATCGCTGGTGGGCTGCATCAGGGATTGAATTATAGGGTTAGGGATATGAACAAGGACACAACTCTAAAAATTACATTGTGTTTATGAGATAAATGGGTTGAAGCCAATACATAAATTATTCAAAGGTCACACATGTGAATGAGTCAATGAAAACTTTGTCTAGAAATTAATTTGAAAGTACATAGGTATAACTAAGATAAAAATAAACTTCGCAAAAAAAAAGTGAGACTGTTCAAAATGTCGCAAGAAAATATAAGTACATATGTAAAAAATGCGAGACATAATTAAAGTGGCGCCACATGTAAAATAAATCCAAATCCACCAACCATGCATATTGCTTATTTTATGTTGAATTTGCTCAGCATTTACCACCGAAAACAATCCCAATTAAGCTTACTGTCATTCTTTAGGAAGGCAGCGTAGGATGAAAGGTCAATGTGATTATGTATCAAAATGTCTGGAATCAATTTGAAAGAAGATTTTATATAATATGCGAGAGGTTAATCAACTGCGATCAAGATTTTTCAGTAGACTTTTGAGGGTAGTTCATAAAAAAGACACTCCTACATTCATTTTTTTTTTTTTGTTGATTAAGTACAAGCAATAATTATTTTAATTAAAATAAATATTAAACTCGAGAAAAATTATCATTTTGTTAATGTATGTATGTACATATATAAGCAACATCGATAGATGGATAAAGTTGAAGGAACGTGTCATCGTTTTGTTATATAAATGAACCTAGTGAACCTAATTGAATAAAAGAAACAAAAACAATATAGAAAATGAAGCAAATTTTAAAGGGTCGCGGTAAAGAAAGATCAGAGTCCAGCTCTTAAAACATTTTGTTTTCTTTTTTGCATTGCGGTAATACATTTTTTTTTTTTGGTTTCGTTATTTAATTATTATTGTCAAAATAAATCGAGTTGATAGTTATTATCAACCCTGCAGAATTGAAACTAAAACAATATACATATGTTAATTATTTCTTGACAGGCAGACAGTTATCTCAAATAATGACAACGAACAGCTTGATTGAGAAATAATTTTACCCAAGTCAAGATCTTTCTCCAGTCAAGTGAGACAATTTTCATTTTGTTTATGAATACGGAAATACTGAAAGAAAACGGAGACAACAAGATCAAGTTATATGTGTTTTGATGGACAAGTATCAGCACCTGTCTAGGGACTAAACAGATCTTTACTACTAGATCCGAAGCGTTCTAAATGCTTGTTGTCTCTAAGCAGACTGCATCTTAGCTGCACAATAGGTGTCATTACTGGACACTGCCTGATAGGGATACACGTCAGAAGATTAGGGGTCTTCTCAAACGATTTTTGCAGAAGTTGCATGGACGAGGAGGAAGAAGAAACAATCCCACACCTTCTCTGTTCATGCCCCGCTCTTTCCCAACGACGCAAAATTCACTTAGGTGAATATTTCTTTGAAGATACAAGCGACTTCATTAAGACTGACATTCACAGTCTCCATCGGTTTATTAAAAGCTCCAACTGATTTAATTAAAGGGATTTCCTTACTGTTTATGTGGTATCACAATGGGCCTTTTATTGGCCTAGGTGTGTCAGCAGTTTTCCTGACAGCCACCTTAACCTAACCTCACCTAACCATGTGTTTTGATAGCTAGAAAACCTTTTTTTTTTATCAACATTTCTCAATACAGCAAAATGTTGTTTAAAGATTGCTTCTTTTAGAAGATACAGTTAATTTGTGAGTAAAAACGTACCAAGGTATTTTCCACGTTTTTGCAGTTCAAATTTTGATCTGAAGGATAAGTTCTTGACTACACCTATAAACCCATGTGTTGAAGAACATGCCAAAATTTGAGCCCAAAATTGACTACGTAGCCATAATGGTTTCCAAACTTTGATCTCTTTAATGTTTAGTACTATTAATTAATATATGTAATTCAGTGCAGTTTGATTTTGATATTTAAAATGGAAATACAGAAAGTAGATAAACAGTTTGCCCTACTCTCAAAACAAGAACAGTGTAAATCACAGAAAATTAATTAAATCTTTACTGACCATAATATTTATCCGCACTTATTCAATCATAAAAATGCCGTTATTACAACCCGTGAACCACAAAAAAATTAAGCCTTTTCACTAAGGCTTTTAATACATAAGTCTTTAATTCAGACTTTCTTCATTATTATTCATTCATTTTGGGTTCCATATTAATCTTCAGGTGATAACGGAGGTATATTGTAGCTGGCATTTGAAGTGCCAACATAACTCCTTTACAAAATTGTTTCTTTAAACAATACAATAAAGATTCAAGTGTTTCAATATCAAATAATGTCAAGAGAGATCAACGTTTCCCACCAAAGTATTTCCCTTAATTGAAAATAAAAAAATAAAAAAAAAAACATGCAAATGAAAAACCAACAAAACAGATAAGAAGAAAACAAGGAAAAAATCCCAGCATAGCATACCCATGTCACATTTATGTATCAAGATTGTTTTTTCGATATGAGCAAGCAATTGTTTTTGCATCACCCACTTTACCGCACACCCGGAACCCGGAAATCTAAAGGAAGTTTGATACCTTTTCAAGCTACATTGCAGCTGTTTGAATACCCGACAGTTACTTATTGTTTCCAATATACAAAGGTTTTTTTTCGATAACTACAAACAAATTGACATAACAAAATCAATCACGTTTTTATTTTTATAATTTTTATTCTGAATTTTTTGAATTGGAATCAATAAAGAATTGACAAGCTCTCACTGTTGTTCCATGATGGAAAAAAAGCTGCTGCAGCCAATTAACAACGCATTGTCTGTGAGAACAACAGTGGTATCGCAACTTGCACTATCATTAACCATTGAAGCCATGAATACATAAACGTACCTTTTCAGCTAAAACCTGACGGCTGAAATCAATAGTTACGGTTGAGCTCGAAATTAAAAAAAAAAAAAAAAAAGATTTACAAACCATCAGTAATTCGTTTGGTCGGTGTCATATGGGCACGGTTGCCACTCGATAAATAAAACTCTAAAAATGGAGTTTTTGGAAATTCATAATCTTTTATTTAAGTTACTTACAAAGTTAACAAGTACAGGAAGTGCAATGGGATGGAATAGTTATATAAATTAGATAAAAAGCTAATATATACAACGGCACAGGGTCATGAATCCCCTCCTCCCACGAACTCAAAATTTATTCAAAAAATTATCATACAGTGTTAGATTTAGTGCAAAAAAGTGTCATTTTTTGAAGACTAAATCAAAAAAACAATCTGTCTAACTACTTTCCATACCAAACACGTACTTTCTAGCTATAAGGGATTAAAAATATTTCAAAATAATGCAACTACAGGTTAGCATTTACCTCAAAATAATGAGGTTCATAAAAATATCACCCACCACAATGGAAAGTCAAGAGTCTGAGTACGCGGGAATTTAATGCTTATTTGATTCTAGTACTCTAATACTAAATTGGATGGTCCTCGTTTTAACTTTCAAATGCACGTTAAAAGTTTATTAACAATAATACCTTTAAAAAGAAAAACAATCGACTTCAAATATAAGACTTTTAATATTTTTTCATGGATTTCGTTATCATAACTGAACCAAATTATAAAAAAGTGTATAATGGAAAATGGGTTTAGGTACTGAGAGATATACACAAATATTTAATTTTAAACGGAAACACTTTTTGAATTTTTTTTTTGAAAAATTATATTTTTCGTATTGGGTCAGTGAATTGTTTTTCAAAATTTAGTTTTTGGACGATGCATACCAATTTTTTTTTTAAATCGTAATAATAAATTAATTATTTAAAAAAAAACGGCTCGATAGATTTTTCAAAAAAAAATTCTGAAAATTTATAGTTATAGAAGAAATTATATCAAAAAGTTTATTCAAAGTCGTTAGAGCCGTTTTCGAGAAAACCCGAATAACTCAAAAATGTTGTATGGGAGATACTCATTCTAGATGACAGTGGAAATGTGTACAGATGGACGCACGGACGCACAGACCGACGGACGGCATGACGAAATCCACTTTTTAGTCTTCTCCATCATCGTAAGGTTGGTTTTGATTAAAATCTCAAATTTTTTTGACACGAAACCGATACTTGCGTTTCAGAGCAAGTAAAAAGAATCATATAAATCGATTCACCAGGTCAAAAGTTCTGAGCTAACAAAAATACAAAAATACAGTCGAATTAATAACCTCCTCCTTTTTTTAAGTCTGTTAAAAATAAATGGTCTAAAACTAAAGTGATACTTAGAAAATTTTGAAAAAAACTCCAAATATACTTTTTGCTCCTACTTTTTCTTTTGTGCCCATTAAGCTTTCTGGAACTTGAACTTGAACTTGCCTGACTTGACCGACAAAATAACTTAAAAAAAAATTGGATCGAACCTGGAGTTTAATTTATCATTAACTTCCAAAGGCTGATTTTTGGGTATATGTTACTTTTGCTAAATACCTTGCACTCAGGGATAATGTGAAACGTAAAATTATAATATATACATAATATGAAAATATTTGATTTTTTTTGCATAAGAACCCCCAAAAATTACACATTTTTGTAGAAAGTTCCTTTCAACGGTACTGAAAAGTTAAGAAATACCAACCTATGTTACACCCTAAAAATAATACCCTTACAGCAAAAATTATACTTATTCGAGGTTTTATCTCAAAATCAAATCAATGATTGCTAAAAAAAGGTTATTTAGGACAAGCGATTAGTGGTTCTGCGAAGAATTTAGTTTTTAGCAGCAAAATCTTTATAGCCCAGATAGCGACAGAAAATTTGCGTTTATGGCAATAAGGATAGATTTTTTATGATAGTTTATGGAGGACAAACTGTGAAAATGCAAGAATACCAATCCTCTGTTGAGCAAAAAAAAAGACAAAAATTAACACACATGTATGCAAAAAAAAAAATCGTTGAAAGAGTGTGATCGCAATATAGCAAAAGTTGCGATGGAATATTTACTACCAGAATGTTTTTATATTATGACTGCAAACTGTCAGTTTTAGCTCGACTGCCAAAAAATGCCAAAATTCTTGGTAGAGTAATATTAATGCAATGCTGTTGTTGATGGTTACTGTTTCAGCCATAGTTTTTTTTTCAGTGAAGAAAGTGAAAACACTAAATAGTGCTCAGAATTTAATGCTCTAGAAAAAATATCGTTTGATTGCCCTATATTATTATTGTTCCCATTTCATCTATAGGGACCATAAACTCGATTTTGTGTCCAAACTTACCATCATTTGTCAGTACAAAAAAGCACTCTAAATCTCAAAAAGTAAGTAGTAGTAATACGATCCAAATTTTATCCAAATTTAATGCACCAAAACTTAATTCATTACTCCATGTTTTTGTTGAAATAAGACAGTTTAGGGAAATAATATTTATGTTGAAATATTATAAAATTAATTAAAATATTTATAAATGAAAATTTAGAGTTCGTATACATAGTAGCGCGCGCTTTTTAATATTTTACAAACCTTTTATTATTTTGCAGAATTTTGTAAAATAATCATCTCATTTATTCTAGCGAATATACAGAAAATCTTTTTTTGTTATAAGGTTGCTCGTTTGATTTAAATAATTAATATTCTGTTTTATATATAAATAAAGAAAATGAAAAATAAAATTATGAAAATTATTTTTAATTTTTATTTTTAAGTGGAGTGATTGAATAAATTAAATTTTAAAGTTCAAGTGACCTCAACTCAAAAATGCGTTTCGCCCAGGTACAAAAATTTGTTATGTCTTAAGCGGATAGCAGAAAATAGTTCTTTCTGGTATTACTTATTTTTTTTTTGTTTACATATGTTTATAAAACTTTTTATATGTACATATGTTTATGACAAATTTTGTTGAAAAGGTAGAAAAAACTTATAAGGAATATTTTGTTCGTTAATAAAATAAAATTTATTTCGTTAACAAATAAAAAACAGAATAAGTACAATTTTTTTCTTCAAGTATCGATTGGCAGAATTTTGGAAAGCAGAGTTTTGTAAGACAGAACAGAAAAAAACAGAATTTTCTTTGAAAAGCAGAATTTTGAATCCAGAATTTTGACCCGCTCCCACCTACCCTTCATACAAAAGTTATATTTTTTGTAGGTTTTATTTTTTGTATTTGAAAAGTACAGGAGTTTAAATTAAAAATGGTTAGAATTTAAACTGATCGTATGATTTGCAATTCCTACATTTCTTTTATTTACAAATTTTCAACGCCAACGACGACGACATCCCACGAGCAGAAAAATGACTTTAAAACGTGTTTATTTTTTGCGTAGTAAGATCAAGTAATTAATCTGAAAACAACATTTTGGAAAAATCGCTATAATTCCCCTACACCTCGTCTGAACGGGAAAGTAATTATTTCTTTTTGGGCCACGTAATAAATTATACTGCTTATCTAACTTGTTGTCTGCATGATATAATTCATAATTTTCAATTGGTTTTGCATCAGTTTTACTTATAAACATGCTCATAAGTCATAACCAATTTTTGAGTTTTTAAAAATACTTAAAACTCGGGCTTCTCATCAAGCCTTAACAATTCACGACAAAGAATAACAAAGAAGGACCACCCAGCTCTCGTATTTCTCTTTGTACAGGTATGTATATTTGTCCGTACATAAACCTACTGCCTATAGCAATCAATTTTAATAATACACTAGAGATTTTTAGTTTTTTTTTCATTTTTTATTAGTTGTTAGTAGTATTAGTAGTTTAAAACTACAATAATGGTAACCGTGCTCATAACATTTTCCGCGCATACCAACCACGACCAATACCCATCACCAGTTTGTAATCCTTCCCACGAGGTATCCACTTAAGCACCCAGTCGTGCAACACGCTTACATAATCCCAATATAAAGACCACGTGGAGGATGAAACAATAAATCTTGTTTTTATTTTTAATTTGGATTCGCATTTTTTTATTATTTTTATCACCCTAACGTATATTTTATTTTAAGGTAAATGGAACAAAAAAAAAACCTTAAAAATTCCCACAATTTCAATGTGCAGCACAATCCCTCTGTTTATAGCTTTAGAATATTACTTGAAATTATCCGCACCGTTATAACTTAAACGTAAACCAGCTCTCTCTTGACATACAAATAACTAACTTTTGGGGGGATAGCGAACGGTGTTTGAAATTTGTTGTGTCTCAACATAACCTGTGTGCCATATCATTACAATTACATCCCCAACCTAAGAGAACATGCATGAATCTCAAGCTTATGGTTTCGTGTTTTAGTGGGATTTTCCCTTCTAATGTGAAGGACTACAGAAAAACAGGAGAACCATAAAAAACATCTAAATTCTCGTGCTGTAGAAAAAAAACAAAAACGTACTCACTTAGGGGAAAATGGGTTGTAAAAGATATTGTTTAAATTTTAGTGATTTCTTTAAAAAAAATATTTATATTTAAATAGAACTTTACATTTTAAATGAAATGCTTGAAAAATTATTTGATATCAAAACATGAAAAGGGAATTTTTAAGAAGTTTTGTTGTCCTCTATCTTTTCGGACACTTACCACAGAGGTTCAAATGTCAAACTTAATACTTATTTTTTACAAACTTTTTCTTTCTGACCCATATGAATTGAAAATTCAAATACTTAAATCGATTTAAGAAATCAAGGTATGAAATGAAGAGTGCTGGGGAGCGGAATACTCCGTTTTTGTTTCTTATGCTTTAGAGTTTAGACTCTAAAGCATAAAAAAGTTTGAAGACAGTCTTGTTAATAATTTATTATGTTTTTGTCTTAATTAATTATTCAAGTAAGATATCCATTATAGTGACTATGGCAGCATATTTACATCATTCGAGTGTTTTTTAGATTTTAGATACTCTACGTATTTCTTTTAAATGACTTTGATCCGTTTCAGCAGTGACCAACAGTAAGCCATCTATTTCTCCATCCCCAAATAATAAGATAATAATACAACTCTTTCATAGTTAGATCCTTTGATCATGCACAAGACCGTATCGAAACCCTTACAAGGAAAGTATTTACCAAAAATAGTTTAGCAAATAGTTTTTGAAGAAAATAATTTACAAAACTCAAAATTTGGAAAAAAATTATTTTTAACATTTTTGTATCCATTATTTATTTTATTTTTATTATGAAATAAAATTATTACGTGTGTTTAGTGAAGCACAGTTAAATGAGAACAGAGTAATACAGCACTAGATCCTGAAAACTGTAAAAACAAAAAAGAAGCGAAAAGTTCAGCTTCGTATTTATAAATTTGACGTTAGCAATCATCAAAGAACATTAACATTCAAAAATTATTTATCCCAATGATTTTTCATTAATATCAGTAAGACCAGTATTACACGGCCGCATGTTAAGCTGCGCATGATGAAGTGCCAAAGAGAAAGGAAATAAAACCATATGAAATTCACGATCTACAATTTTCTGCATATTTTGTAGGGCAAGCATTTTAAAAGTTGATTTAATTTTGTTTTTTATTTGAGATCGAAGATATTATAAATATTTTTATAAAAAAGTAAAATAAAAATAATTTCAAATCACAAAAGTGAAATTATTTCCCACTAGGGATTAAGTTATTTCTCCTGTCAAGTTATTTCCCAGTGAAGTTATTTCCCTGCACTGCTTTAACGTTTATTAGTTTTTTTAAAACAAATCAAAAATAATATTTATGACAACCGAAAATATGCTCTTAAGAAAACGTTTATAGCTAAAAATGCTCTAAAAAAAGGTGGCATATGCTCTACATTGTGAAAAATGTAATGTAATGCTTTGGTTGTTTTAATAAAATTTATATTAAAAAAAGAAAAAAATAAGCAGTAATCCTGTGCTGGTTATTATACTTGTCCTTCAAAAAAAAAAACCAAAGAATTATTAAAAAGTGTGATCAGATTGAGAATTTGGTCGGTGTTTTGACACGAAATATTGATTGAAAAAATATGCAAAAATGATAGAAAATATTATGCAAATGTTGGTATTCAAATATACTTGAACAGTTACCGGTTTGAAATTGCCGCTCATATCTTTTTTTTTTTAATCTAACAAGATTTCTGTAACAAACATTTTTTTTATCAAAAAAATTCGTTAAAATTTTATAAAATGGACTATCCCAAAAATTTTGCATTTCTTTTTTAGGAAAACAACTAGTAAGGACAGGGGTCTATTTTTACCTGTTTAGTTGGGACGGGGAATTTTCTTAAAAGTTGACTTAGACAAAAAAGAACATAGTAACACTATACTGGGTTCCTGGACACGTTGGTGTACAGGGAAACGAAGAGGCAGACTCTCTAGCAAAAGCAGGAGCCTCAGCACCCCTTATAGGCCCTGAGCCCTACTGCGGCATAGGAGAAAACATGATCAAAAATAGGATCAAGAATGAAGAGGAAGCCAATAGAAACAAAATCTGGGAAGATATTCTTGAATTAAGGCAGGCAAAAATGCTACTTGGGAACTACAACCAAAAGCGTTTCAAAGCTTGCATTAATTTGGACAGAAACAATCTTAGAATACTAACTGGCTTCCTTACAGGCCACTGTAAATTGAGAAAACACCTCAACAACATTGGACTGTCAAACAGTACCACCTGCAGACTCTGCAACGAACATGCCGAAACACCGAATCACATACTCGGTAACTGTGGGGCACTCATGCACCAACGCCACAATTATCTGGGACAACACCAGATTACAGAGAGAGAATTCCCATCTCTCGACGTACTCCAAATTCTTAAATTCCTTAAAGGAATTAATTTGGAGACAGAGTTGTAAAGGAAAATCTCCTTCAACCAAGTAGGGGGTACAATAGACCTATAGGTCGCAGTGCAATTCCCCTAATATTAATTCATTCATTCATTTAAGACAAACTTTAAATAAAGTTAATCCAATAAAATACAGGGTAGGAGATTTCATAAGACACTTTCTTGTGGAAGACCGACTTCAATTTTCTTTTGTTCCGAGTATTCTTGACCGTACTATAATCTAAAGAATCGATCTTAAATACATTATTTTCTTTTTTCACAGTACTGCCAAGGCTAGGTAAATCTTTGCAGTTTGTATTCAAGAACCAATGCTTAACCTTTTCAAAGACATCTAAGACTACAGTCCTTTTTTTAATTACATCCGATATTCTATGAATTTTATCTATCACGATATATTTATATCTCAATCTTAACTTTTGATTTGTAATCATACTTTTTTTTCTATGCCTTAAAGCATCTGTAGTAGAAATTTTTCAAAAACATTTCCGTTGATGGGTTAAGCGATATTGGTCTGTAATAACTCACTTCTTTAGATGACATTCTTTATGTTTTGGAGTTTTATGAAGGCCTTCAGTAGCATTTTTCATAGCCTAATCATAAACTAAATGTTACCTGATGATATTTTCTTTGCTCTTTGATGTAATGTAGGTATAAATCTTAAAAAAACATGATCCGGAAAG
Organism: Meliscaeva auricollis; assembly: GCA_948107695.1. Classification (NCBI taxonomy): domain Eukaryota; kingdom Metazoa; phylum Arthropoda; class Insecta; order Diptera; family Syrphidae; genus Meliscaeva; species Meliscaeva auricollis. Next base: position 40,448,852 of record OX403619.1, on the reverse strand, counting down.
TTGAATTTTAATAGTCCTAAAGTAAAAGTAGTTGTGAAATAGATTAATTAAATGTGTTATAGGTTGTACATTTTGAGGAGTAATAGTAAAACAGTGTGAAGTTGATAAAAATGTTTGTAGATTTTTTAAAGAAATAAAATTAAACTAAGTTTAAAACTCACTCAACTACTGCTAATGGGAAAAAATTATAAAGATTAACTTAACCCTTGTTTCTCCTACTCAAAGCAACCCTAGCAAACCTAAGGGAGGTGTGATTATAAACATTTCGTAGCATAATACGTATTGCAATGTCCTCTGTCGAGGCACTCAAGAATAAGAAAGTAAAATAAGAAAGTAAAAAACTCCATCTACTCCTAAAGTCCTAACAGTTCAACGATTTCGAAGTCAACGACAAAAAAAGGACGACGAAGACGTCCGTCGCCATCGTAAGTGCGTCGTTGGTCGATCTAAAAGAAGGAACTTTTGACAGTATCGAGATGAAAAAAAAGTAGACGAAGAAAAAGAAACACAATTATGTTTCGTCATAAAAATGCTAAATACGCTAATTACTTTTTTATGCTGCTCCTCTGCTTTGGTGGTCTTTATGGGAAAACGAAGAAAAAAAACCTATCCAACAGTTGGAGGTAATCCTCATTTTACCATTTTACTTTAACTTGAACCTGAAGTGATGGCATCTCATCCTGTATGTGAATTTGGACCTTCTAGATGTAATCCATTATACTTTCTTCTTTGCTTGTTTTTATTTGTTTGTTTGTTGTTGTTGTTGTTAGTTGGAGTGTAATTTTCGTCAGTTAATTTCAGGGATAAGGACGAACGTATACGTATTGTTGATTATGATGACAAATACACGTACCCGAACACGTACATATCGAACGAAGATGAAATGACAATTCTTCTCGAGGCAGTACTTTTACTGAAGATTATTACGTATTTATATATGAATTAGGACCAAGGACGAAAACAGCAAATGCCAAATGGTCCTTTGTCCTTATGTTGAGGCACTATATTTTCTTTTTGTCTTCTTGATGTTTTCTTTTTTTTCTGCAGGAAAACACGTTATTATTTGGAGTACAATTACAATAATCAATAGGACTTGGTGGTGTCTACTTGTGTTTGATATAAAATAAGAAACAGGATTACTGGCTAACAAAAAAAGTAAATTCTTACAATAAGGGAACTTTGAAGAGCTGTTGATTAACAACAATAACAGCAGGTGAAGCGGTGAGTGAAATTGATTGAATAATGGATGTCTGTGTTGTCTCGTTTTTTATGATATTTATATTTTTGAGTACGTTTACGAAGACAAAAGATCTTCAGCGATAGATGCAAATGGCTCTTCAAAAATACAAACAGTGCACATATGTATTTTCATTTTCCTTATTCGGTGGTTTCAGAAATAAAATTTAACTTCCTTATTTATGAATTTCTGTCGTAATCTTATTTGTGCGGCTTATTGTACTTATTTATGTTTAAAATCCTAAATGAATCTGCTTATTTAATTACCGACGAAGAGGTACTTATACTTAAATTCTATTAATAGGAGCTTAAAAGTCAAGGCTAAATTGAGGCGAAGGGCTCTATTTTATAAAAAATTAACAATTGACAATTCTACCAGGGATGATGGGCAAATTTGTGTGAAAAATGGGTGTAAGTCCAACAGAATTGAATTTTTTTTCTAAAGTAAGCTTATCCTGGATTTCCATTATGGGGAGAAATCCCACAAACACCGAAAACCAGACATTTTAGCCCATTGAATGCACCAATATGTCTCCACTGAGTATCATAGAAACTTTGTATGGCTCGACACTGGTTATCTTGTCAAAAACTTGCACTTTGTTTGTAGTACCAAAAAGGTATAAAAATTTCTAAAGCCATGTTCATGGCTCAGTTTACGAGATATAAATTTGCTAAAAAGAGTAAGAACATTTAAAATCTTGCGTTTTTTTTGCATTTCTTACCATGTTGCGTCACGAAATTTTGTTGGAAAACCTCACATTTGGATTCAGCACTCTAAAAACCATAATGTATGAAAGTTAAGTTCAAAAGGTTATATCTCGTAAACTGAGCATGGCTTTGTAAGGTTTAACACCTTAATGGAAACTGCAAGTTTTTGAGAAGATAAACCTACATTTTGAATATAGTACATATCTACATTGATACGTCACTGTCAATACCTCATCAAAAAAATTCTGTCATTGACAAAATTGTCCAATTTTTCTTGTCACTTTAAAAATTTGTACATAAAATTTTTCAGAAAATTTCTGACAATTATGTAATGTAATTTTATGTAAGTCTAATTGGCCGGGTTCAAGAACATTCAGTTCAGTTCAGTTTAGAGGCTCTGATTGGTCAAATGTCAGAAAATATTAGATGACTTTCAGTTACGTTTAGTGAACGATTTTCAGATGGGAATTTCTCATCTGAAAATTCAGTTCAGTATGTACATATGTATGTGTTAGTGCAAATGAAGATAGCAGCAAATCTGCTGTACGTTCGAACTGAACTTTGTTTTCTTTGATGTGCTTTTAATAATTTTGTGCTTGAAATTGTTTTGGCTCAGATTACAAAATGTAATTCATTGTTAAAGAAGAGAATATTCTATTGCAAAAGTTCGTTTTTTATTCTCCGTGTAGGTGTAGGTTCATAAATGAATAATCAAAATAAACAAGACATATGACGAAAATAAAAGTTCAAAGAAAAATAATTGCATATGTAAAATTAAAAACTAAAGTATAAATTAAGACATGTACTGACAGTTTTTATGAGTCTAAATATATATTTTTTCTGTGCTCAAAAGGTAAAAGCTCTTAAGTCGACTTAAGTGGTTTTAGCTATTTATCGCTTTCTTAAATATTTTGTCCACAACCTGTATTTCTCTCTTACCCCTGTTGATAAATAATTAAAAACAAGAAAGTTATGACCAAAAGTTACTAACCCTCTTAGTGTCTTTTTAAACACAGATTCAAAGTTAAAAATTCACTTTCTGAAAAACTATGAAAATAGACTTAAGAGCTTTAACCTTTTAAGCACAGTTTTAACAAAAATACCTACTGAAATGAACTCAATGGAAATTTTAATAAATAATTTTGTTTTTACAATCAATAGATTCATTTTGTATAGCTTTGAAAAATAAAAGTTCTATTTCAAATACAGTACAATGTTAATACAAAAAAGTATATGCTTTAAAATATTTTAAATGAAATGTCAAATTATTTTTCGTTCAACGACCAACTGAACTGAACTTAAATTCAGTTGGTTTGTCTTGAACCCGGCCATTGGCTTTTCCGACAATTCTACAAAATTTTCAAGTTATTAATTGGACAGAGATTTGACAGTTGCTACTTTACATATTTTCACCTGTCAACTATCGCATTGGACAAAAATGTAAGTACTATTATTAAAACTGTCACATACATTGGCATTGAAAACTCATCACTGCAATCAAAAATGTAACAAATAAACCTTTACTTTTAATTATATCTTAAGCATACTTTGATAACAAAATCATTCATGGATGGCAGATCTTGTTTGTATAAAAATCTGTGGCAAATAGGCAGAGCAGCTTCTGTCCATTGGCATTAAAAAAATTCCAGTAAAAAAATACTTTTTTGGTGGACATTTGTGGGCTTAAGATTTTTTGCCTGAATAAATTGTATGAAAGTGGACTTATGGTTGTCATGAATTGTGTTGATTGCAGGTTAACTATAATGATTTGTTTCAGGCTATGTAACTCCTATAATAGTGCATAATCATAATCTGTCAAAAACTTATTTTTGCGAAAAATTGATATTTTGTTGATTTACCTATCTCCGACAGAAATAAATGATGTTGACTGTTACTGCACTCAAATAGCCACTCGTTAAAAATATTTCAAAGAATTACCAATTATCCGTCAACACATGCAGAAACTATTCAATCCTAATGAAAACGAAAGACTTCAAAGCTCCTTGCTAAGCGAAGAACATTTTTTTTTTTTGAGAGTATAATTCCCCTGACCTGAAAATGAAGAGATTTAAATTTCGTTATTAGAGAAAAATCAATTTCAATTTCTCGGATCAGAAGGGAAACATTACTGGATGATACTGATTCTACTACATACCATAAATGATAAGGTACTTTAAACAAGTTGTGCCGGAATGGCGGGATGTGTAGTTGATATTAAATTTATTGGAAATTTTACATTACATTAGTGTGAAAATATTTCTTCAATTTTGAATAGCAGATCTTAGAAATTTCTATTCTGAGAAAAAGTACTTTTGGAATAATACTTTTTTGTATTTTTTGAAAGAAATTTATCACCCTGAAATGAAATAAAAATATTTGTACACTTTCCCAAAGTAATATTAATAATTAAGATGCAAAGGTATGTACAACGCAATGCTAAGATTTTCTTTTTTTTGCTAAAGCAATTTTCAGAACATTTTTAACTTGGTAAATTTTTCCGAGACAATTTAAGTTTTAAATAAATTTCTTAAAAAGTTTTACAAAATTTTCCCTACAAGCCCAAAATTTTCTTGGAAACCTGGGGCCTATATCACAGTATTGTAATTTCTTACAAGTAAATTAAATTTCTCCCTACAAAAACGTATTTTACTCCTTAAAAGCAACTTTTTGAATATAGGAAACTTATATATGCATAATGCATATCTATGCTTCATATTTGTGTGCACGTAACATATTTTTCTTGTTGAGATCAGTAGATTCCATTTTCTAGTAACAACATCAGCAATTTTCCCATATCGTCTATTTTCATCAATTGAGTCCTTGTAAACAAAATTAAGATACATCTTTGCCGACGCCTGCGCTGCCGAGTAAGGAAGAAGACAATTGAACATCTTTCTGGGGAAAGAATTTGTATTTTATGCTCCATTTTCTAAAATCATAATCTTGTATATTTTTTTAACATTTAAATTGAAATGTATCATACAGTAAAAAAATGAATTGATAAACACCTCAATACGAAAGTTAAACAATACTCCTTAGCAAAGACTATAATCCGTGTGTAAATGAGAATCGAAAGAATTGTTTAGCTCTTATCTTATTTTGTTTCTCTTTTTTGTTGAATAGATAAAGTGACGAAACATACATAATTCATAAAACAAAGAGAATAATAAATATCTCTTAAAACAAATACTCATGAATTATTCAAACAATGTTATTTATTAAATGATTCTTGCAGACTGATTCTGCAGCTGAAGATACAAAACAAAAAATTAAGCTAAGACACAAAAAAGTATAAAATAAAAAAAAAACACCAACATACATAATGTACATCAGGATAGAGACCCAAGTCAAAAAGGAAACGGAAGGCTAACCAAGATGCTGATCCGAAAAGTTATTTGGTTGCAAATGAACACTATGCTGCCTATAATATCCTTGATGAAACAAATACAACCTGTGTACGTACTACTACATATATATGTATATACAGACACACATAGCCTACAATGGGTGTTTCCCTAATCAGATGCAGAAAATTCATCATCATCATCATCAATGCAGCATCTTGGGACCTCGTCCCAATTTCTTGGGTATATTTTTTGACATTGGATGTTTGATTTCTCTAGTTAAGCAATAAAGATATGGATTGTTCAAAGGGGAATATCAGTCATTTCATTATGCTGAAACAAAAAGAAGAAGGGTCAGTGCAGTGCAGTGGTACTTTTTTTTGAAAGTGGGAAGATTTCATACTTAAACACAATTTGTAGAGTATCTATTTTAAATATACCTTACTTGTTTAGTAAGTAACCAAATTTAAGATACAATACACTTTTCTAAAATTTAATAAATTTTTGATATAGTCCAGGAATGTATCTAGAAAATGTATCTGAAAATAATTCATAAGTTCTTATGATTTTTATCATCGCAGAAATTCACCCTATAGCAGGCCCAAAGTTCCCAAAAACCCTCCTATTGGCTTTTTTAACTGCATTTAAAGAGGTGGAGTAGAGGAGCATGTGAAGGTCCATCAAAAACAAAAAAAAAATAAGTTAAGACATCATCGCATTTACATGATATTCTATTCAATAAAATTAATCTGTTATTAATAACTGTTCGAATTCAATTGGTGTGATAAAAGTGTTTTTGATGAGACTCAATCTTTTCGATGTTATGAGCTGAGGTTATCCAAAAACTTTGCTCAACCTGATTAATAAAAATAAAGAAGGTACAAAAAATCATGCAAATTATTTACATTTGAAGTAATAATGGTTCCTTGAACCCTATTTAGTTTTTTTTGATTAAATTTTATTACAAGAAAAATTGTATTTATGGATAATACTAACGAGTACTTCTCGAGTACAAGAAAAATTGTATTTATGGATAATACTAACGAGTACAAAACAAATATCATTACACAAACCAAAACCAATCTAATTAAAACAAACACGTCACATGAAATGTTATTATCCTTTATCATCCAAGCCTCAATGAAAAAAAAAAAAAACAATACATACAAATGCTGTACTTTTTTCTGCTTTGGTCTTTATCCTATAACAGAATGGGTCGCTATGGCGTATGAGTGATTTTTTTTTTTTATTAAGAAAATAAAATTTTGAAAAAAATCAGAACTGTATTTTGATGCTATTTTATGGTTATTATAAGCACCAGTTTCTGCAAATCACTAGAACTCTTACCAAATGTCATCAGCAGAAAAAAAAAATTCATGAACAATTCTACTACACTTGAATGCATCAGGTATATCTTTTTTAATTAATTATTCTTTTAATTGGTACAAAAAATCTACATAGCATTTTGTCCCAGCATGAAATATTCTTTGCCAGTTTCCATGACATGTTCTCCTGTTACATTAACAATTAATGACAACCATTGTATTGTTAATGAGCTTGAGATGGATGTATTGGTATGTATATATATAAATTTATTAACATATACAATTATACATACGTAGGTGTATTCACCTATGCATGCACATAAGGGTGGAGCGTTTTTGAAATCTTCTTTAAAATCACTCAATTACTCTACAATTTCATTTCTCCCTTTTTAACTGACTTACCGGCAACCAATTTAAATATTTTTTATTTTATTTGAAAGGTACAATTAGCCTTCCTCTGTAGAAAACTCCAGCCAAAACAAGACAAAAATAACATAGAATTTAAACTACAACACACCCTTAATGCTTCTGAGGACATTGCCATTTACCCATTTACGAACTAATGTTATCGAACTTGATACATTTATCGACATTCGATTTTTTTTTAGAAATACTTCCTACGCCGCGTGGCAAAAATAGATCTTAATTCAGAACAGTCGTCTGCGGTGAAAATCAACTTGATTAAAAATAACTTTAAACCACTCCACGAGGAAGAAACTACCATCTTTATTGGTTGAGATTTATCTCCCATCATCCCACAAAAAAAAGGTAAAAATCTAATTCATTAACTTTTACGAAAAGTCAATTTTTGTATGTTCAAATGATAAATCTGTGTAATTCTTTCAATCGTTATTAGTGTACTAGAGAGCCCCAAGTTGATTGATTGACACAGAAAAGAAACGGATCACTTACGTGAATTTTTTTGGTGTAGATACAATTTATCGTTAAACGAATTTAATCCCCGGACTCAGGAGCTAAGCCATTTCGAGAGATACCATAAACTCCAAAAGTTTTTTTTGTAATGCTCCATCCCAATATATAACTAGAAGAGCCCCATAGGTAAGATTGGAAGTAAAAATGTTTTAATGTATAAATAAAATACATTCTTCTTATTTCAAAGGTGTTAGTAGCTTCAAGACGGAGTCTACGAGATCTACAACTTCTTTTTAGCTAGAACTCACATAACCGTACTTTAAATAGAAAAGTTCTGAGCGTACAAATTTTCGTTTTTTGAGTGGCCATAATCATCAGTCTTATGTGTGCGGAAAATTGTGTTTATTAGTAAAAGTTTCATAGGATCTTTTATAGAAGTATAAAAAAAAGATCAGTTGCAAAATTAAAAACACCCTGAAGTGAATTACGTCCGATTTGCAATAATCAAATCTACGACATCATCAACCGACCCAAGAAGCTGTGCACAACTCATCGGAAAATAGATGGATTAGTTCGGTAGGAAAGGATCACTACATAAAATATGTAATGAAGTGTTGGAATAAGAAAATCATAGATTGATTAAAATAATAATCGTTACACCTCCTACAATTCAATTTTTATATTATGTATGTGTATTTTAGCATTATCCGCGATTCTGCGGAACAAGTAACATCGTCCTTTTTCGGTCATCAAGAACGCACCCCAACCGACGAGCATAAAAGTCCTGGAGGAAGGAATCATTATCAAAACGTCTTAATGTAGCCCCAAAAACGGAATTGGGCAAAAAGAAAGCTTTCAAACCATTTTTAGTGTCACGAACTACCCTACCCAACTAAAATTAAATTTTAAAGGGCTTACCTACGGGTCTGTGGAGATTTAAAACAACTCCTTCCAAGAAAATGAAAAAGTAACCCGTCCATTGAGATTCGGAAACCAGTATGCCATTTTTCCTGGCAATTTTGATTAGTCGAATTTGAAGGCGTTTTGAAAATTAAAACTTTTAAATACTTTTTGGTACTATTTTAAAAACTTTTTGTATTTTTGGAAACTGTACGCGTTGTATATTAAATTTTAAGGAGAATATGTGTTAAATAATTAGTGAAATGGAAAAAACTTCTTATACTGGTGCAAAAAATTGTTTTTGAGAACAGTTCAGTTCAGTTCTCATCTTCAGACAGTAGCAATTTTTTTCAAAAAAATATTTAAATATTTTTTTTCAAGAAAATCTTTCAATACAAAATTTTTTATAAGCAATTTAAATGTAATAAATTAAAAATTATAAGAAATGAAAATGTAGAAAGCAAATAAAGGCATCTAGAATTTTGTCTCAAATATGTCTTTTGTCGGAAGTGGTTCTAAAAATGTATGTAATAAGGACCGTTCGAATGTTTTATTTTTATTCTTATTTTGTGTACGATTTATGAAAATTTCTTAAAATGCATTTAATAATTAAGGTTTATTAATTTGTTGAAACAAACGAAAGCCAGCTAAAACACGGACGCAGGAGTGGACTCATTTCAATATAAACTTCATCACAATTTTGACAAATAACCGAATATATCCCTGATTTTTCAAGTGTTTCTGTTTTGTCTTTAATTGTTCCAATAAGGCTTTTTATTTTATTCATCGTGCTTTTTGGGAACAATTTAATAGAAAATTTCTTGAATATTTTAAGTTATCCTTCAACATATGAACTACTCATATATATAAACGTATTATCTATAGGTGAAGTTAATGATGTTAGATTTTTTAAATCTTTTTTACTTTTATGTTTTTGTAACACGGAATTTACATTTTTTTATTATATCCATTAACTTCAGCTATTTCATAAATGTTTTTAACTTCTTTTTAATAATTTTGTTCACTTAGACGAATTTGAATAGTACGGCCGTAGCAATAAGAATTTAAAACTGCAAATTTAGTTTGTATAGAGTGATATGAATTTGATGGAATGCATCTATCAGTATTTGTAGATTTGCGATATGTATCGAATTAGATGTGATTTTGATTTCTTTTAACCATAATATCTAAAAAAGGTAAACAAGAGTCAATTTCTTTTTCGAATGTAAATTTTATTATTCCTGTCATTACATTATTTAAGAAATTTAAAAAAAACTGTGTAATTTGTCTTTATGGATTATTATGTAGATAAGAAGTCCGGAAAATTCTTTTTAACTTTTGTTTCAAAATTATCCATGAAAAAATTAGCAGCAAAAGCGGCTAGAGGGTTACCCATTGCTAAACCATTTATTTGTTTCTAGACATTATTGTTAAATTGTATATAATTCTTTGAGAAACATAGATGTACTAGATGCATGTATTCACTTACCTTTAAGTTTTTAAGTGAGCTTAGATTTTTCAGCCAATTTTCAATTGATTTTTCGGTTTCTATGACTGGTATACTGTTATACATATTATCGATATCAATAGAGGCTTGAATGAAGTCTTCTGTAAGTTAATAGGCGATTTAGGTTAATTTTACACCGAATTTTCTTTTTTTAGTTTAATATTACCTTTTTATTTCCTTTATCTGCTTTCAAAATTATTATATTGTTTGTTTTAAACTTGTCTCGCAGAGAATTTATTACTTCTTTTTTTTTTTTAGAAAATGCGATATATTTATTTTGTTTTTGTTTAAATGACGATTAATTTTCTGACTTCAACACGAATGGCATTACGTATATCCGGATTGCAATTGAAAATTGTTGTTTCTACTTCTGCAATTATTTGTTCTGAATCATCATTATTATGAACTGCAAAATTAAGTCCTAAATTTAGTAAGTTCATCTCATCGTCTGTGAGTGTTGATGCAGATTTATTCACGAACTACTTTTGAACTTCAGTCTTCTTTGTTTGTTGTTCTTTTAATAATTTTTCAAATTTCTTTTTTAAAACTTCTTTTTTGGTTTGTTCAAGTCGAATGAAGTGTAACATGGGGAAATCGATGAAATCATCGAAATGTCATTTTTTACCGAGTTATGGGAAAAAAAGTTGAATCAAAATAAATAATCAGAATTTGTTCAGGAGACCATTTACCATTTACGATGAGCTGCACCAAAACAATTAAAAAGAATGTATTATAAACTGGATTTTTCTAAATTTTCGTAAAACACCTGCTTTCATCGTTCACTTCTCGATTTTTTTGCTCAAGCGAATACAAAAAAATGATAAGAACTAGTTCAGAGACCCATTACGAATAAGCCATATATTGCACGCAGTGATTTTATAATCCCAAAATGCACCACCCTAACGCACAATCATATAATTTACAGAAATGAAAAACCGCTTAACCTAGGAATTTTAAAATTAAAATTAAAATGAACAAAAACAACTCAACATATTATTCTTTTATGATGATCGGGCGACATGACTGCGACAGCGATTGGCAGATGACTTTTCAATATCAACACTTAACTCGTTTTTCCGTTCACTCCAAAGTTTGAAAAAAAAAAAAAGTTAAATGAAATGAAAAGAGCAAAACCAACACACCAAAACTCTAAAGTTAAATTGCCCATATTTAAAATTTAATTGCAATTAATGTTAAACGGATGTTTTTCGTTGATTTTACTCGTTTGTCCGAAAAAGTTTCACCAAAGCTTTTAAATGCACGCCACTGCGTATACAAAAGAAAAATTAATCTTGGGTAAATTCGATTAAGCAAAAAAAAAATACATTATGTTTGTTGGCATCAGTGGTGTCTGGTCACGTCATTTTCGTTCGTTTTTTTTATTTATTTCGTCAGTGAATTAACATGCAATAAAAAAACTATTATTTGAGGATCCCAACGTAATAATACTGTAAGGCCAGTCACCTAAGACACAACAAACTGATTTTAGCGAGCCCACGTTTCAGAGATAGCATAGCACTCATAGCCATCTCATAAGCGAGAAAGTTTATCGCAGTTATCCTTGTTAGTATTTTTTGAATACTTGTTTGTTTAAAGAACTTAAATCTGCGAGTAGAAAAATAAACCTAGTAATTTGAAACCTTAACAGAACATACAAACTATGGGCATTTTAAAATATATATAAAGCCGTAAGCTCCATACCTCAACACTTTTCTAAAAATGCCAAAATCAATTAACGTGTTAATCATATTTTATTTACATGTATTATTAGAAATGAACAAAAACCCACAAATTACATTTTTACTTTAACACAGACTTCTTTCCTAGTCCATTTATAATACCAAAAACCTTTTGAAATTATGGTTACATTAATCAATGCCCAATGGTAGGTACTGGTAGGTACTTCATTCCGGAAAGCATAATTTATTTCAATGTTCAAATTGCCTCCATTCAACACACCAGTCCATCTAAAAAGGGAACCCACAATCCACAGGGGAATGATATAATTTTCAATGAACCATCTAAAGACCTTAATGGTCCTCTATTATTTCATTCAAATTTAATCACGCAACATTCAAGTGGTGGTAGTTGGTCGTGAGTACTACGAAATAAAAATATTCGCAAAATTTTGGAGTACGCATTGAATTTTTCGAGCCATCAGATGGCAGATTCTGTCTGTACGAAAGATTTAACCTAGAATGGTTGTTATGTTCGAAATTAATTCTTAATTGCAACAATTTTAAATTTTTCAATGAGAGGAGAGACGAGTGTCTAATGATCAAAATAACATTTTTGTTTAGCAATTTTTTATCAGTAATTAATTCCCTAAATATGCCCAGCGCCGCGCCATTAGTCAAAAAATTCCTATTGAATAACAACGTACAATACACACCGCTTAACTCTGACACCAACATTTCTTAATAATTCAAGAGTCTAGTCTAGAGTAAAAAAGGCACAAGTTTATTTTATTAACATTAAACTAATGATGAGGTTTGAGTACCTACTACATAATATTATACTAATTTGTCAGAAAACCAATTTATTTTTTTACAAAAAAAAAACAAATTAAAAAAAAACCATGTGCATTTGTAGGAAAAACTTAATTTAACTTGCATTTGCCTCGTAATGGGTTTCAATGTAATAATTGCAAATAAAAGAACAAAAGTATCTTAATTCCATTCCAAAGTAATGGAGAGGACAAAAAAAAGCTTTCAATGCCGTTTATCTCTTTAAAGAAGTCATATTTTATCCTGAAACTTGGTGGATGTTGAGGGCATTTCATAAATTTATCGTCCTACAAGTTTCATCAAAAAACAATGACTGTCAGTAAGGTTATTGGGTATAGAAAGACGGAATCAGAGAAGATGCGTACTTCAACTACATACGCTTGAGGAGACTTTTGGGCTATTCATATAAGTGAGATTGTGTAGAAATGCTGGAATCTTCACATGAGCATTTCCTCAAATGAAATCAAAACTTAAGAAAGGTCAGAAGCTACCTTAAGCATTACCTTGATACGTAATAAATGTCAATTCTTCTTTGTAATTTCTTACCCGAGCTGTCTCTTTTTATCACTGAAATGCACTTTTTTCGCTACGGACATTATTATTTTTAAAAAAACCTAGCGAGGACATAAAAAAAACGAAATTTAGACAAATTACAAATTTAAAACGAAAAATATTAATTTTTGCCTGACAGTTATGTGACATTATTTTGTTGTCAAGATTTTACTCAAGTCAAGAGTAATCTCCACTCAAGTGAGAGAATTTCCATTTTGTTAATGAATACGGATTTTGCTTGAGCATTCGCTAAAGATTTTTCTCAACTTATGGGATTTAAGAAAATGCTTGACTAGAGTAAGGACTATGAATTCCACCCTTAACGTCCACAGCAACTTTGATCCTAAGAGCAAATACGTACTAACCAGTCGTGTAATTTTTCTTTTAATGAGTCTCTTAAATTGAAGTAAAAAAGCTTCAATAACTATCATTAATTTTAGTCAAATCTGTGTTAAAGTTCAAAAATTGTAAAACAAATATGGACGAGAATAGCAAAAAAACATATCCTGCCACATACTTTTCTTTCATAGAGTGCGATCAAATCTAACGAGGTCTGCTTATCGAAAAACCCACAAGATAATTTAGGCTTGTATTTGTAAATAAATTTTTGTAGGTAATTTTTCCACGATCGATTAAATTATTGTACAAATTTTACTTCGTTTGGGCTCCGACTAGAATTAAAGGTTTGAAAGGGCTTTTTTGGAGGAGTTGACAAAACACAGGCACATATTTGGCGACTTAACATATACCCTAAGTGGAGCAACAAAGTTGCGTGCGCGGGAAGTTAAAAACTTGAGACCCCACGAAGCTGGCCACCAAAATACTCTTTATTAAGAAAGCTGTTGATTAACCTTGATGAATATTTAATTTATTCAATTATCAGTTACATCACGAAAATAACCATAAAATACAAATCCGATAAATATCTGGTTTTTGTAATCCTCAATATTCTAAAATACCTACTATGGAACAAAAAAATTATTTGGTTTTCAATTTTAATTGCAAATCAAAAGAGGCAATTAAATGTTGTTGAAAGCTTTATTTGTCTAGATTTTGAGTTAAATATTATTATTTTTTTTCAAAAACTAATTGATTTTAAAATCAAAATAAAGAACAGAATTCTGGCTTTGATAAAAAGTATAATTAAAAACTGTAGGTGTTGTGATAGACCCCATCCCAAGTAAATATTTAAGCCAGGGATTCGTTATTATTTTTCCGCGCCAATAAGTTATCATAGGTAGGTACACGTGCAAAAATAACAAAAATTTATCCACACTTTCGTCCAAACACAAAATAAAATAAGAACGTATGTTGGGAAATCGCGCAAGTAGGCAAACCTGCTACACAGGTTGCTTAAGAAATCTGTCGCGTTCTTTGAACCTCAAAAATTGGGTACGCAAAACTTTTCAATACTTCAGGGAATTTTATATTTTTTTTTTGTGTCAATTTAAAAAATTAAAACAGTTTTTATTAAGTATTGTGTATAATTGTGACGCTGTGACAAAGTCGTACAAGATAAACAAATCCGTGAACCAACCAGCAACATCCATTTTGTATTTGTTTCGTCCCCAGCCAAATACTTTGAGATATTTTTATTTAAAGTATTTAATTATTTTGTGAACTGTGTATATTTATTTATGTCTTCTAATTTCGTTGTAGGTGTTGCAATCTATTGGCAATCTTGCCTAGGGCACCAATTTTTTACAGACCAACGCTGTATGTTTCTAAGAACTCCTCATTCCATCACAGTTATACTGCAAGCGTGTGTTACTTAATTGAACTCCATTATCGTCATTTCTACGTCTAGTCCTAGGTGCCCACATAAAAATGCCATTGTTGCAATTTTCAACTAGCACTAGCACCAGATGCTGTCAACGCAATCTATAACCATATATTCCCAAATAGAAAAAAAAGTAAATATATTCCAATATTTGTCGTGATTTCTGTCAACGACATGACTTTGAAACAAAAAAAAATTATACAATTTCACAGTGAACACCATCGTCAAACAAAGAACCAATTAAATACGAATATTTCTCGAGCTAAACTTTTGACTTCGTTTATTTGTGGAACAGGGTATACGCATCCTACATCGATTTGAAATGATAAAATAAAATAATTCCAAAAAGGAAAAGTCTCTGCCATCCCATTACCTAGAAACCATATCGCACCAGGACTAAAGTTTGACTTTCCATAATATACACCCGCTCACCCCACATAGATATGTCATCGGAGCACAAATAAACAAGACCATAAATTACCACATTTTGCGTCCGCCGACGGCGCGCGGCGCACCAATGGCTCTGCTGTGCTCTCACCTCATCCTGTAGAAACATTGCCATTGAACAGTGTACACACACTCCGACTATGTGGCAAAATGCAATGCTACGAAGCAAGGACATCTATTCAACCACACTATAACACGATATGGTATGAGTTGGGAGGGGTTTTGGTTAGGGTCGAAAAATCGAAGAGCAGAAACAGTCCGAGGAGTCTGGATAGTGTAGCATGCTTGTGGTGCTAGTTCTGCTTTAGTTGTATGTATGTAACTACTAACACCTTCCACAAGACTTAACTTTATTTTTTCTTAAATTACTTTTTCCGCACCACATATATTGTTGGTTGCGGGTTTGCAGAGCAGATCCTTTTTCATTTCGTTTCTTTCCGTTTGGACGGACTCCTTGGTCAGAAATTCATAGAATTTTTTCCGTTGGTGCGGTCGTAGCGTGTCAATATCAAAACAAACTTTTTTTTTTTCTATTTTGCCTTTTTTCTATTTAATATTTTTTTTGTTCTTTTTTTTTTGTTTTAAGAAAGAAGAGAATGGGATTTTATTTGAAAACAAAGTGGGTCGTTGTGTTAAGGTGGACTTGAACTACTATATTTGTGGTGACCATGATTTTGTTTTATTTTAAATATAAAAAGTTCTTTAATTTCTTATGTGGAAGCGGTTTGGATGGGAGCTCCGCAAATGATCAGAAGATAGCAGTATCACCAATTTTTGCGGTGGAATCGAATGAACCGAAAATTGCTCTTTTATCGGCGTCTGTAAGTTCCGCCTTTTTATGTTTTCCCCATACCCTCCAAGACATTCTTCAACAAAAAATTTTTATATTGCCGCCGTGGCTTCTTCTAAGTTTATCTGAAAATTGCGATATTCCTCGTTTTGGATTCAATGCTACTTTATGAAACATTTTCAAATTTCTCCGTTTAAAACTTTTTACCAATTGCAACGAATTTAAAATAATAAAAATTTCTTTTCCCATTCTTAGCAACAAGAACTTGAATGCTTGAATATCAAGGGGTACGGTAGTGCCCAGCCAAGTTCTCTAGCATCTTTGGCACTACATTTTTATTTACAGGAACACACGCATGAAATTTTGGACCCCCTTCCAACTTCTGTCAAGCCTTGAACATAAAAACAATTTTGGTTTACTTTTTAAACAGCCTTTTGATTACAGCCGTATGCAACGCAGTGAATATTAATTTTTAATGTTCTGTAAATATTAGAATTTTTTAAAACTATTTTGTATTAAAATTTAATCCAAAGGATTAAAATCTAATACATACATAATTTAATATTACATGTTAGGAAGTTAAATTTTAATCAAGCTGTAAAACGAGCATTGACGATAACAGAAGCCATTTTTAAAAATGTCTTATGTATGACTTCAGGTACCCTTGACCTGATAAAATTTTAAGAACAAATGATCTGAATTTGCATTATTTTGAAGGCGCTTTGGGTTTTTTCGAAGTACAATGTATGAATTACTGATAAAATTTAAATTGCCATAAGATTTGACATCACGTAATTTGCGAAAGAAATAATAAAGAAATTAATATCACCATTTTAATATTACAAAATAATGGGTTTCATTTTAAAGAATTTAGAGAGACGATAGAATAATAAAGAGAGAAAATGAAAGAATAATAGTATAAAAACTTTTAATAAAACTTGTATTGCAAAGTAATGGGTACAATTGAATTATAAAATATTCTTTCATACATTAAATTTTAATATATTTTGTATTAAATGAAAAATTTTAATATTTATCGTGCATTAAATTTTAATAAATTTTTGGTGTGGACCTACATATATCTAACCCAAAAAGTAATAAAAAGGTACCCCAAATTTTTTAACAGTGTAGATTTTAAAGAGGAAAATATAGAAAACTTTGAATTTTTCATTCCGTCTGTAAATTCATTTAATTGGTACTAAATATATGGGTCTCTTTCAACCATCATAGAGCCTTAAAATATTCCACAATAGTAGACTTAGTAGTTAAATTAAGAATTTTAAAGTTTACTCTCATGGGACAAAATTAGTATCAAATGTATGGAACACTTGAAACTGGAGTCTTGAAACTTTTCACAATAGTTAATTTTGCAGGACATATAGAGAAAAAATCAAAAAAAATCTGATTTCTCATTTAAAGCTCTTGGTGCGTGCCCATGATGTTGCTTAATGTTTTTGCGCAGTGCTACAATATCAAACAATACAATTGTGTAGTGTGAAAGTTGCATAAATCTCAATAAAAGTAATTTTATTCTGTAAAATATTGTTACCCCAAGAAAAAATTAATGGTAAATAAAAACATACAAATGGTCACTTTGAAGTTCTAGTACCCAGCCAATACTTTTAATGCTATAAGAGTAAACAACAAGGTGGGTAAGTATATGGCAGTCTTTGAAACACACGAATGCATTAAGTCTTGAAGACTTTTTAGAGGTCATTAGTTTTGAATGGAAGATGTAAATTGAGGTCGTTCACCCCCTCGACCAAGCAAGAAGGCCTATTTGCATTGTTGCTGTTTTCTTTGAATTTTGTTCTTCTACCCAACACAAATGGGGTACATTAAAAAAAATCTAATTTCAATTCAAAACCAAGCATGTGCGTCCTTTTTGTGTTTTTGGTGCGTTCTCTCTTTTAATCAAACATTTTTGAATAAATGGCTTTCTGTCAAAGACTTTGTGGAATTTTGTAAATTGCTTTTGACCCGACCACCGTTGCATAACTCAAAAACAACAAAAAACATATATAAATATATATATTCGATGACAAACGATATTGAAAGTGATAAAGTTATCCTTGTTAAGACTATAGCTAGACAAGTTTTTGGAAAGATTTCCAGACGCTGAGATTGAATCCTTTTTTTGTTGCTTTGGAAACTTTTTACATATTTCAACTTATTTAACTCGTCAAAAAGTTTTTTTTTTAACCTTTCGTTTGTTGCCAGTTCTTTGTTATTCTTTCTTCATTCATCAACTGATTTGTTTTTTGTTTTTTATTTTTTTATTATGATTTTTATTGTTTCTTGCTTTTCCATTTGGCATGTGATTTAAAAGTTAACAGTTTACAATGAAAGTTTTGATTTGATGTATTGAATATAAACATACTAGACAGTTATACTGTGGAATAAAAAGATTTGTTCTTTTCAATTCATTTACTAAACAAGTTTTCGTGTTGCATTTTTCAATGGCAAATAATTTATAAACTTCTTGAAAATTCTTCCCTTAGTAAAGTTAATGTAGCCTTACGATTCTACACGTGAAAAGATGCATGTATTGTATAATGTATTTATATGCTAAGATCAAACTCCGAAAACCCCCCAAAATGACATTCCACAAATAACAAAACCCGGAATACAGGCTATTGCAGTTTGATAAAACGACATAAGTAAGCTATGTGGCCCACTTCGAGGGTTCTCCGCAATTTAACTCCATTTTTGGAGGCTAGGCTTAGGGTACTGAAACAGCACCTACTGTATGTAGCCCGCTTACAACTTTATAATTGATACACCTTAATAGACCAGGAAAGATAGAAAATTTTGCATGGCGAAGGTTAAAAAAAATGAATTCCGGAATTTTTTTGGTTGGTATAGATGCAAAATGTCATGCGCTATAGCTGGTCCAAAGTCCCCCCTATTGGCTTTATGTTAAACTGCATTTAAAGAGGGGGACTAGTGGTTATGTTGTAAAGATTTATCAAGAGTTTTATCAGAGAAAAAAACAACGTTAAATCAAAGGAAACCATTTTGATTTTACTATTTTTCGGAATGATTTAGCTTTGAAGAAGAAAATTTCAAATTCAAAGCCAAATGAAGTAAAATCAAAATGTATTCCTTAAAAATAAATAAAGTTGAATCAAACTTAATCATCTTTAAAAGAGATACAAAACCAAAATAGGAAACAAATTATTTAATATTTGAGCTACCAGTCGCATGCCTTACCCTTCGAGACACCTTTCTATACAAACTGACTTGAACATGTTTTGCCTTGAAGCAACTTTATATGTAGTTTAATTTTGTATCGAATATGTTTCAAATTGAAATTAGATATGTTTGAGGTAAGTTATCAGAACTTACAATTCAAAATGAGCGAATTAAATTTTATGTTGTGTTCCTTCCCTCAGTGTAGGCACTCTTTAACAATTTCAATGAGAAAAGTCTCATAGAGCTTGTGGGAGCCAATAACAAAGGTTAAACATTAATCTTAAATACGCAAATTCAATGGACTTTATCATCTAGCTTATTTTGGAGAGCAAGGACCGAAGTAAAATATGCGTCAGTATCAAAATTCTAAAGAAACATGTTGTTTGCGAATGGGCCAACATACCAGAAGATCTAATTCGTTCAAATTGCTATTCGATATTGAACTTCTAAGGGTCGCTTTCCAGGCAAATGGTGATCACATCGAGCTACAGTAAATGAATTCTTAATCTTTGGTAATTTGTACACATAAATTGTTATGGAATAAATACAAAATATTTTTAATAAAATGTTATATCCTTTTGAACAAATGTCAGTTCATTTGGGTAAAAATCGTATCTACTGTCACAAGTAAGCTGCAAACGTTTGTGTACAAGGTGTCTTAAGGATTTTCTAGCCTTATCGTTTATCAATCTATGAACTTCATAGGAGAACGGGTCAAGAATCTCCACACTAGTGGAAAAAATGGAAGGATAATAACAAAAAAAATTTTTTAATGATTTCCGAGAGGCGGTTATAAGTGAATAATGGTCGTGTTGAGACGAAACACTAAGGTTTTTCAATTCAAGATATTCTGCATTTAAGTTCTTTTACTGAAATAGTTTTTTTCAACCCATTTATTAGTCTTTGAGTAGAAATTGACAATTCTGTTTTCAAACATCAATACCTCTGCAACAAATATTTGTAAATAAAATTTAAAGACAGTTTAAAAAACAAGAGCTAATTTCCTGTAAAAGACTTTTGTAACATGAACGTACTTTTTTTTTTTGGACTCCGAACTATATAGCTAAATACACTCCTGCAAAGTTTCAAGTCGATCTATCGAACCGTTTCTTTGTTACAAGCAATCAATCTTAAAGCAAACAAATTTAAAGGCTTTTATTTTTTGTTATCATGATCATGACGAAAATAAAAAATTAAAAAAAAAGTTTAATTCTTTTCACGTTTTTACCGCTTCCAACATTTAAATGTATGAACAAGATTATAATACAAAATTTTATAAATATTTGTTTTTTTATAAATTCAAGACGTGAATAGAAAATAAACATTTTTTTAATGATTTTGATTTTTAATTTTTGTCCAATAGTGTACAATACAAAGACGTAAGTGCTAGTGGATTGTTCACACGCTTTGGAAAGTAAAATATTGCATTACAAGCCAAGCAATGCAGTGCCACTCACTCACACAGGTAGGTAGAAGAGCATATCGGCCGAGAAGCACATGGCACACGGCACCGTCGAAAAGGAATCTTCACCAGCTGGGGAAGAGCTAGATAGATCTGAGGTATATTTCTAAATGTATTCACGATGGCGCGGCGTAGGAGTAGTAGAGGTTATATGCCCACTAAGAGGATCACCATTGACATAGCAAGGTGTAAGGACCTGAGTAAACAAGTAAGTAGATATTCTTGCTTTTCATAGAATTTGTTAAAGTATATGTTTCGCCAGAATGCTCTATTTTCCAGATAATCAAAAAAGAACAAACACCAAAATAAAACTAAATAAAATTAAATTAATCTCAGAATCCACAACCCACAAGAAAGTAAATGCAGGTAGGAATCTGTGGTTGTAAAATGTGTATGTAAAAACAAATGAAATCTAGTTACCCTAAACTTTCTTTTATAAGGTTTACAAAAACCAACCCCCTTGGTTTATCGGAAGACCAACATATTCCATTACATACATTTTCCATAAAAATTCTTTTGTATGAATGTTCTTAATGTTGTGTTTTTTTTTAAGACCATAACGCAATCATTTCTTTTATCGTTTTTCTTTGTTTCTCTGCAACATTTTTGAATGCACACACAGGCAACCACACGAATATTACAAATTTTATTCCATTTGCTTTGTCCTTTGTTGTTAGTACGTACGTACGAGGATGACGACCGCTCCAGGACATATAAAGAAATAAAGTGTGGACATCAGGCTAGGCTGGTTGAGGAGAAACACATTCATGTTGAACCAGTAATGCTTTATCGTATAACTGAATTATCGTATTTTAAATCACCAACAGATGGCGAATATGCCATTTATGGCTTACTTTGAGAATCAATTTTCGATTATTTTAGCGACGCAGTTTGGTTTCGTAAGTCCGTGTGTTGGTCGGACGGTCGTTCTCTCCTTTAATCATTTCATATTCAATTAAATTTTTAATTTTTTATTCGAGCCGATGACCCTGTGTAAATATATACTCTGACTGAGAGCATAGAGTCACCCGTCTAGAGCAATCAATGGACCAATTAAAACGCCCTCAAGCAAATAAAATCCGATCCACTTGTGGCAAGTGTAATAATTAGTTCATTTCACATGCATACGGCCGGCCCGGACCCTGGTCCTTCACATGCAGCAGCTACAGCTTCAGTTGCGGCAGTTCTCTATTACGATTACCTGACCGTCTGCAAGGGAAGATTTGTTGCACAGCCATCACAGGCTAGGCGAGAATTTCTACCAAAAAATTTCATACTCAGTTAAATATTGATGAGGATCACCATCAGGGCCATCAGATACAAGAGCAGAAACAGAACAGCATGAGGTGAAAACTCCAACCGCATGCAATAGCCATGTCCATGCGATGCTATCGACTCTCAATTCAACTCGACGACGACGAATACGGCGCACGGAGCCATTCAATTTTAATCCAATTCCATTCGAATGGATTCCATGCAGAAAAAGCAATCATCATTATATCCCATATAGGTTCCAGATACAGCACCAGGTAGAGGGGGTAAGAAGATGGGGCAGCAAACTATTTTCATTATTCCATCACTTGGCACAAATCGATATCGATGGACAGGACACACCGGATGAACGGATGTGGGTGGTATGGGTGTGTTTGAAAAAGGACTAGTCTGATGCTCTGACCCAGTGCGGTGCATACAGATGCGTTCGGTCAGGCAGTGTGGCAGTGGCAGTCTTCCCTAAGCACTCCAAACACAGCATCCTGATATGGCGAAAACAACAATACATGACACATCTGCTACCCGTAAATTTCAATTTGATGATGTTCGATGTTGCATGCTATGGTGGCAACAAAAACGAGCCACTATTCGCACACACTACAATCTACAATTATATAACAGCAGTACAGCACCTACCGTGCCGACTCTCAAGGATTGTGTATAGAAAGAAAACGAAATTCAAGGTTTACACACTGCCAATCTAGTCTGCAGTGGGCTCCAACTTCACGCTAATAAATAATTCAATCCCATCCTTGCCCCTCTTCACCTTACCTGACTAAATCGATCCACGGAAGGAGATAATAAATCTGGTATGGTGTACGAGTTTTACTGGGTACGTAATGGTAAGAGTGTGCTCCCGTGTACACCCGTATCCTCATAGCAGAAGGAAAAAATACATTAACGGATGAAAAATTGCTAGCAAAAGTCGGGCGAAATATGCTTTTCGCTTTTCAAATATCCAAAGGCGAAAATATAAGGACGACAGGCGGGATTAAAGGTGCTTACATAGTTCACGTATCTGTGAGGACACAAAAACTTTTTTACAATGTGCGTATTTTAGGACACAAAAACTACCTACCACTACCACCCTAAGTTGAAGCATAGTTTTATGTGACCGTGAGGGGTTGTTTGGAAACTATACTGGATGTGGAAAAGGTTCTAGTTCTAGTACTGAGAGGAGTACTATACGAGTGGCGTGACGCAGGCTTATTCTCTCCAATTGGATGATGATGATGATAAACCAGAACGCAATGAATATTTGCTTGTTGTAAAAATAATTGGACTTTTGCTACGAGTTGCACTAGGTGCCGACTGCTGGTTTGCACAATCGACTGTTATTCGAAAATGGATAGCCGAAAGGAAATTTGACATGTCAACTTTGATTTTGGGAATGTTATGTGTTTGCATTTTAGACCTTCAGGGGGAGAATTTTTAGTCAATTCGTGTTCTTGGTGCACTTAGGAGAACAGTTTTGTGTGGGCACAAAACTGCCAACATATCTTTTAATGTACCTTAGGCAGTTGAATAGAATTTTGCTGAGTTGATAAAAAGCAAAACGAAAACATTTGAATTCAATCCAACGATGAGGTCCAAAATAATTTGAAAGCAAATATATGGATAT
Source organism: Meliscaeva auricollis (assembly GCA_948107695.1). NCBI lineage: Eukaryota > Metazoa > Arthropoda > Insecta > Diptera > Syrphidae > Meliscaeva > Meliscaeva auricollis. The sequence continues at coordinate 40,425,333 of OX403619.1, read as the reverse complement.
TTATCAAGAAATACCACTTACATTAAGTGCTTTACGGCTCTTGAAAAAAGGGAGGTGTGAATCGATTTTGGAAGGTAAGTAGGCAGACGATTTAAGTAATAAGCCTCATCAAAAAAACTTAGTTTCACAAAGTGTGCTTATTCAAACAGTGATGCATTTTTCATGTTTTTTTAGAAAACATTAATATTTACCAAAACATTTGAGAACTAAGTATTCTAGTTTTTGAATACCTCCATTATATTAAAAATTTCGAAAAATTAAAAAAAATGCAAATTTGTAGCAGGTACTTCCCATACAAAAGTGACATTCTTGGAAGGTTTTTGTATGAACAGTACAAGAAGGTTTTATTAAAAATAGCTAACTTCCAAATTTACCTAAGTTCAGTTTGTTTTATTTTATTTATTTATTTACATATGGTATACACCGACGGATCGAAAACTGATGATGGGGTTGGTGGAAGTGTTTACTCAGATAGACTTAATTTAAGTCTCTCCTTTCGTCTTCCTAATCACTGTAGCGTGTTCCAGGCGGAACTTTTGGCGATAAAAGAAGTCCTGTATTGGCTTAAAGAAAACGTGATACCAAACCAAGATATTCGTATTTTCTCGGACAGATAAGCAGCTATTAAATCTCTAGATTCTATCTCTACCAACTCAATAATAGCCTTTAACTGTCGATCATCTCCGATGGAGATGGTGCAGCAGTTCAATATTCACCTATGTTTTTGGAAATTGTAGAGCTGACGAACTCGCTAAAAGTGGAACACTAATATCTTTATTACCAGAAAAGGTAAATATAGGTATTCCCATCGCTACGTGTAAACAGTTGCTCAAATATGATCCTATACATACAAACCTCCGGTGGAATAATATCACTACATGCTTAACGACAAAGCAGATCTGGCGAGTACTAGATCTGAAGCGCTCTAAACGTTTAACATCCTTGAGCAGATCGCAAATCAGCTCCGTAATAGGTGTTATAACTGGACACTGTCTAATAGGCAGCCACGCGACACGTCTTGGAGTTCTCTCCTAGATTTCTCTCAAAGATTTCTGCAGAAGCTGCACGTACGAAGAGGAATTGATTCCCCACTTTCTCTGTACATGCCCTGCTATTTCGCAAAGACGAAGACTCTATCTAGGAGACTTCTCCTATAACGACCCCAGTGATCTTTCAAATACAGATATAGGTAATCTCGCACGCTTCATAAGAAGCTCGAAGTGGTTCAACGATTAAGAGGAAAGTTTTAATTAGATTCATTGTGTTATTTAAAGGCCTGGCCTTTGGACGTCGCCTTGATTGGCAATTACAATTAATAAGAATTTAAAAAAATGTTTTTAATTAATTAAAAATTTAAAAAGAAACATTATATTTGAAGATTTTACTAAAACTTCGTATTAGAATGCTTCATCGATCACTCTGCTTCTGTATTGAAGAGCTCTTTTTGCATTTGTTAAGGTAATCCTCAACTTTTGGCGTTTACAGATTCTTTTTATGTTGGGTCTATCAAAAGTTATCGTTTTTTACAAATTTCGAACACCAACGACGCCGATGACGACGACAACGGCACACGCCCGTAAAAATGTCTCGAAAACGTGTTTTCTTTATGTTTCATGATGAAATAGACTAATTTTGAAAAAAATAATGTGCCAATCGCGATACTTATCCTTTACACTACGTGTATGGAAAAGTAATATAACTTTACGATGGAAAAGTCCGAAAAGTTGATTTCCCAAAAACAAAAAGAAATTAAAATTTATTTTTATTCGGATAACGAAATTTTGGAAAATTTTGTAACTATACCTTAAGACGGCAACTTATAAGCTGTCATTTAAAAAAATTGTTGAAATCAAGTGAGGCCTTAAAGTGAAAACCAAAATTTAAAAAAAATACGGTTCTATACAAAGAGGTATTCATAAAAAGATAGATCTTAACTAATTTTTTTAATTCGAAATCGAAAAATAAGTTTTTCTAAAACCGGTATATCGCATTTGTTTTTGGTCAAAAGAAAATAATTACCAAGTTTTAATTGAATCGACTCATTTATTTTGGCTTTGGCTGCTGATACATCCAGGTCCAGACCGACAGACAGAAGACAGATTTAAATTGTCGGACCCACTTTTTTGGCATGCTCTCTACTTGATTGTCACGAATGCATAACTCGATTAACGAGTATAGTACCTATCACAATTAAAACAGTATTTATTTCGCTCATAATCTCATCAAAACACTGATACTGGTTTTTAAATTCAATCTTCAATGAAATCATATCCGTTAGTTTCCTTAATCTGAATTTTAAATTTATTCATATTAACCGAACCCAAATACTCTCCTGTCGCGTCAAGTACAAACTCGTGCTACTTAATAAGGCCTTCACAACACCGAAAACAGAATCAGATTCCAATAACGCATAATGAGTTTTACAACCAACAACCCAAACATTATACCTACTCCGCATCACCGTGGGAGCACTAAAACTACAACCAACTCCAAAGCAACAGCTACACATCTCCTGTGACACCATTAACCTTTAATTCTACGACATATCCCATCGACGCCAAATTATACCCTGCTCGTTCTATCTCTCATCGATAGCGGTAACGGTAACTATACCATAACCTAACCTCCATACCATCGAGTTGTGTAAAATTTTCTCTCCTCAAAAATGGTTACAATCAAAATCAGTTACCACAACAACAACTCAACGAACTTCAATTTTAGTTTAATATCCTATCCAGGGACGTTGGGCGCTAAAGTAACCCCACCGCCCAACTTGATGACTGAATTTTGTTATTGAATTGTTTTTTGGTTTGTTGTTTTTAAAAAAAATTGTTTTTATGTATGTATAACAAAATTTGGTAAATGACCATAAGAAGTTTTTGAAAGAAGAATTTAGATAATTTAAGTTAAAAGAGGTAGAATGAAAATGATTACACGATTTTACACTCCTGATGTTTATTATATGTCCATAAAATATTTCACAAAAATTCAAGATTAGTTTTTTTCGTAGAAATTTATTTCAAACTAACAACACTTTTAAATTATAATATTCCGATTTATTCTATTATATTTTACTTACATACTTACATCCACAGACCTATTATGTCCGACTCTGGCATAGGACGTACATCTGCGTGCTTCCAAAACCGTACGTTACGCTAGGCGCCATCCTAGCGTAAATCTCAAATCTCTTCAACTCTTACCCAGCTGTGCCGATTCCCTTTCGACTTTCCTGCGCAATGTGCTTCTCGGTCGAACCGCTTCTCTACCTGTACCTGCCTGTGTGACCGGGTACCAGAATATAGCTTGGCTTGCAACGTTAAGATAATCTACCGGCTACAGCCATAAAGAAGCACGGACTCAACATTCACTAAGAGAACAAATTTGCTGTTTCGTTTCGTTTGCAGCAAATTGGTCAATTCGTTTGGGTTAAACACTTTTTGCGAACTATTAAAAAAAAAAAAGCTTAGTGTAACACATGTGATTGAACTAGCTGCGCGTTCATTTTCAGCTCCACGTTTACTTATTCTATCCCTCCACCCTTGTTGTCATCCGGTAGAGATCTATGATCCTATATGAGAGAGTAAGCATACGTCACCGTCGGTCGTCCGCATGGTCCAAATGTTGTAGTTCGAATAACAGAGTCTATTGAATTTCTCCGTTTCCGCCTTTTCAAAATTAATGAAAACAACTCCACCAACGGTGTTCGATAAGTGAGGCACTGCTACAAGCGGAAACCTACTTGCACGACGCACAACGAGTGTTTTTACAGTTCAAAGTTCAAACTGCATCTCCTTTTTTTTGGCAGTTTTGACGATCAATGATCATTCCCTTATTGCACTTCTCGGGGAAGAAAATCCACTCTCTATGATTTGATGCAGCAGATAGCTCGATTTTCGTTGGCACTGCTTGGAAGAGCTCTGTGAGAATATAATAGCGTCGAGTCCTCGCAGAAAGAATTTCTTCTCTACTGGGAATAACGGTGCGTGTTTTGGCCAAGGGCTTACTCATTCAAGAACAAATACAAATAAACGAAAGTTTTAAATATCGAATTTTAACTAAAATAAATAAATTGTAGAGCACACAAAATTTCTTTTCTTTTTAATTGAAGGTATTTAGCGTTTTGGGGAAAATTTCTACAATTTTCGAGAAGAGTACTTATGTATTTACATTCCAGAAACCAATCTTTGTCCGGGTACAATTATAGTCAAAAGACGTCAACGTTTGATCCAGTCCTTATACGAGGCTAAGTGTCGGTTTTGTAAGCGGGTATTGAATCAGTTACAGAGAATCCTATAACCTCCATAACCTATACTAGAAAGATGGGAGCTTCTTTCCAATTATTAATAATTTTACAGAAGTGTTCTTATTTTCTTTCGTTCAACACATTTGCTTACGCAAGTCAAGTCCGGTTGGACAAATGGATGAGACCAGTATCCGGACTTTACCGCGGGCACGTAAAATGAGCAGAATTGATGTGAAGAAAAAGTTCCGGTTCACTGGGTGTCACCAAGTTGACTCCGATCAGTATCTACCCGATTTCTACAAATCCAACCACTAACAATCGGAATATTCATCCAGTGACTTGGGTATAGGTAAAAAAAATGCAAAAAAGAAACTGCTTTTGCAACTTTCCATAAAAGAATACATTGAAATAAACCTTTATCTATTTATTTTATCCAATTTCTAATAATGGCTGAGAGTTACTTCATAATGTCTATTCGGTATTGAATCACAAAGTTTTTATCATTGAATATAAGAAACAATAAAAAAAAATAATAATCAATGGCCATTTAGTATATACATAAATGTAAACCAAAAGTGATTTTCGATCGACAAATCCCAAATAACCACTTTAATTGAAGACCATTACCCAATTTATTCGCTGCTTAAGTTGGCACACCAAAGAGCAAACAAACAAACACAAGCAAGCATTCAGCAATACTCTCAATATCCTGAATCCTGATATAATTGACATCAAACAGAATAATGAATATTTCCGCTCACTGAACCAATGACCAATGGGACAAGGCAATCATCCCGAGCTTAACTTTTTGTTGTTGATTCTTTTTGTTATTTATATGCTGCTATACGCTCTCGCTCTATATTTTCACTGTTTCCTAGTAATTCCTTTTATAAACTTTAACAAACCATGGCAAAGAGCGATTTCAATTAAGGATGATTAATAGAATTTCTATTTGTATCTATTTTAGATATCTATATGTACGAGTATGTATGTATGTATATTTTCGATTTATATCTATTTTAGTCATAGTTTTTTGGACCTCCCTTTTATCTCATTCTCACGAATAAATTATCCTTGTAAATAATTGCAAAATATCTGACACACCCACACACACACACACTAACATAAGCTGCTTACCATTAGTGGCGGCATGCATCCCCACAAAAAAAAAAAAAAACATAAATAAAGGAAACAAAAAATTCTTAACTTTTTAATTACAATTAACATCAATTACATTAATTATACTAAAAGCAATGTTAGAAAATGAAATTCATCTTTCATCCAAACAAAAATAAAATTATGAAGCAAGGAATTACTGTAGACACGCAGTAAAACCGTAACTGAAACCCAAGGATCCAGTACGGTGGGTGCTGGCTATACAGTAGGTACGCTGTAATGGTAGGAAGGATGAAACAATATCCCTTAAAATTTTTGATTAAACTCAAGTTTTTGCCATCAACAACCCACAAAAAAGGAAGCGCCAAGGAGCAACGCGCAGATGAATAAAAACTTTTCTCCAAGCTAAAGCCAAAAGAAAAGGACCTGTCCTCCAAAAGTTAGGTGCTTGCGACGAGAGTAATCCTCAAGAAAATTTATTGTAATTGTTAAGCTCTTGATTCATACACCTTGCCCAAGCCCATGTGACACATGCTATCTTGGATGCCTTCGCTACTCTACTCCCAACCCCACGGGCACCCACTTGCCAGTTACACATATTGTTTTCGTCCTTTCTTTTTGTCGTGTCTTGCAATTTAAACGTTTGTATGGCCATCAGTGTTTCCGTTTCTGTTGTCATATATCTTCATGGGTTGATATTATTTGCTAACATATATTTATTTGTATTCAAACCACAAAAAAAAAACACATAAAAACAAAAATACGCACTGTCATTATATTTTGCAGAACGATTTTCAATTGCAAAAGGGAAACAGATTTTTATAAAAACAGAAATTTCCTGAATCAGTGACTTTGTTGTTTTTCCTTTTTCAAATTATGTATCATTTCATCTGAATTGATTGATATTTGATTTGGAAATTGATGAAGCTTAGGCTTTTCACAAGGCAAGGATACACGATACAATTAATGTTCTTATACATGTAGGCAGTAGGCACTGTTTGCTCATGTGATGTTACAGAACAGTCTGTGTTGTGACGTGTTACACAACTCTTGAAGCTTAAGTCGTTATTTTTGCATTTATGTATAGAGAGATGGCTACTTAAAAAGCTAAAGGTATTATTTCTGACATGCCTATACATCGTGTCTTGTATCGAATGATCGCTGTTATTAAGGTAGACAATTAAAAGCATGGCATAAAACGATTTTTTATTTTTAATAACCAAACTTTTTAACAAATATTATATGATATAAAATGAATATAAAAAGAAACAAAACTTATTTCAAATTTTAGATTTATATGATTTTCTCATGGAAACCGTCGTCAGAAGTGAAACAAATTAAAATAAATCCACATGAGGATCAAATAAAAAAGATTCATCAAAATCAGTTCACTCAATCAAAAAAGTTCTAATATAGCAAACATAAGAAAAAAAGAAAAAGGGGCTGGGTGCGACTTATACTGGTAACTACCATTAGAAAATAGGTGCCCGTAGTAACTATAGAGATCTCAAATTCAAGATCATCAGTGAGGGTTCAGTATTAAATGAATTGAGTTTTGGGTTAGTTTTTATACCGTTACAAACAGTTTTGGGTTGGGTATAGGCCGTCTCACGACAACTCGACTCCGGTGCAAAGTTGAGATTTGTGGGAGCATGCTGCCCCCCAAACCACCATGCTTGGGATGACTATACCATTTGTGGTAGGTACGAGGTTGGGTGGATGCAAAGTTTTATAAGACATGATTCTTAATTTCCGCTCACCTGAGTCGAGTTTTCGTGAGTTGAGTAGGCCTATCTTAACTCACTGAAGTTGATATATTGATTCTTTCTCGAGATATGGTGCGCAAAAAAAAAAGGGTCTCGAACGTTCGAACGTTCACACACAACACACACAACACATCTTTCTAAAAACGACAGATTCAGACTCTAGTGAGCTCAGAACGTCGAGAAATGTCAAAATTTTCACTTCGACAAATCGCACCAATCACAATAACTTGCAATGGAAAGTTTAAAATGCATCAGTCGAATTGAGCACCTCCTCCTTTACTTGCGATATACAGAGGTAGGCAAGTTAAGGATTCATAAAAAATCGAACTAGAGATAACAGTTAGTCATGTCATTACGATAATAGAGCCACTCACTGAGCCGATTTTAGATTTTTATATTGACTTGTTTTTTAGGACCAAAACTAACGAAACTTACCATATAACCATTGAGGAAAAGTTAACTTTTTTCAAAAATGGCTCTGATGATGTTGACTAAAATTTTTGTGACTACTTTTATTAGTAAGGTTAAACTTTTGAAATGAAAGAAATTTTAATTAAGGTATCTCCCATTGAATTGTTTTTTTTTTTTTAATTTTTGACTTACCAATTTTTAATAATGGAACCCAGTCAAAAGGTTCTAAGGTTACAAATATACCAAAAAGAAAAAAAAACATGCAGACGAATTGATAACCTCCTCATTTTTTGAAGTCGGTTAAAAAGAAGAGAAACAACTGCCATTGTTAACCGAGAGACCCGAACCGAGAAACCTCACTGAGTTAATGGTGTTGTGCGTGGTGGTCGTCTCAGACGAAAAGGATTATATCCCCAGCTATGATGACTATCCGTCGTTAGCCGAAAAAGAAAAAGAGACATGACTGACAAGAAAAAAGGCACCTTAAAGGTGAATATTTGGTAAAAATTCTGATGCACTCAGAACCCAATGGAACTTCGATCTGGTGACCCCAAACCCGGGAAATTCTGTGAAATCTTCACGGAGCTCACAGGGATCAAACCCGATCAAAAATACAGTTATAAAATAAAATGAGGAAGGGAAACAAAATACAAATCTTAAATGGATCGAAAACGCAAAAATATAGCTTAACGAGGATTTGACCAAGGAGATACAAAGAAGCTGAGTGTCCAAATCTGGAAACGCTTGAGCTGGGCTCGCACGCTCCCAAAAAATGATGCTAAGGATAATTCATCAGTCAAGTGCCTACATCACTTAAACTCCCTCCATCTTGTGCATCATACATTTTACAAGAGTAACAAAAATAAGCTTTATACCTTAAAATCAACTGCTACATAAGTTTTAAGACTCATTGATATGGGTCATTAAATCAGCCTTACTATAGGTGGTTCAATCAAATAGAAAAACTTCGTACATACATAAATTAAGAGTAACAGCAAAAAGCTAAATTACATTCCAAGATAAAACCACAGGCATTTCTGACCTCATCCATTGAGTAAATTTGCTCAAACGGAAATGGCTATATTGAATTGATTTGAAAAAAATTTATAGTATACACATAATGCTCTTTAGTGATTAAGTTCGGTTACACCACCATCGTACAAACTATGCATTTAAATGAAAAAACCTCAAGTGAAAATGTTTAGATACGGCCAGCACCCATCAAAGGACTTTCGGCCGGACCCACATCAATGTGGCAACTAAGCCCAGTAGTCCATAACATATTCCCCTTCATACATAACAAAGCATGTTAAATACCTATTTTGCTGTTTCACTATTGATATTAAGTTCTCTGCTTTGTTATTTTAAGAAGGTTTACGAATAGCATATATCCCAAGCTATCGTTATCCTAAGTGATTTATTGTAGTTTTCCTCTTAGACCCTTTTGACCAATATCCTTTCAACGAATGCTATGGGATATTCTTTTCTTGCAATTTTCAACCTGGTATTGGATATTTGAAATTACTTTCAAAAACTTCTCATAGTTAATCCATTATGGAATTTGTCCCTACTATCAATTTGTCCTTTTCTGTCGGTTAAGGTTGATTTGGAACAATTGCGTACAATTTTATGATATGTGACCCGGTGACCCCTCTCATAGCTGATTATAGCTGTCAACAGAAAAATCCTGTCTAGTTGTTGTTTACACTTGTGATGGAGAAAATATAATCCAAAAACTTATTTCTCACAATATTTGTATATCGGTTAAATAAAAAAGTTTAAATCGAAAGAAGATCTTAAGAAAAACTTCTCTTCGGATTTAACGAAATGTTTCACAAAAAAAATTGTTTTATTCCATAGAACGAATAAGAGAATAAGTTAACAACAACATTTACATCTCTCGAACACTGGGGTAATGATTCTTTCACCTTAGTTGATTTTTTGCATACTATAAATAAAATGCAAGACTGGGTCGCACATACTTGCTCTTAGGGTCAAAGTTGCTGTGGATGCTAAAGCTTCATATATAAAGTTTTTCAGTTTATAAGAAATTAAAAAATTAACATAATATTTATTACTTACATGACTTAAACAACTTCTTAAATTGTTTTGATCTCAAAACAAAGTATGCCATTTAATTTTGTTAAAAAAGAATAATTTTTGGAAAAAAATTGTTAGAGCCGTTTTTAAAAAAATTATTTTTTTATTTACAAAAATTCTAAAGATTTGTTTAAAAAAAACTTCAGTGTCTCCTTATTACAAATATTTGGGTCCAAGAGACGATTAAAGTGTTTCCACACCCAATCAGACGCATTCAGATTCAAAGAGTGCAAAAAGCTAGATGCGTTGAATTGCTTTGAGCTACAAACTAAGTATGTCGTTTGATTTAATTTAGAAAGATATTTTTTTCGAAAAAAAAAAATTAAAATCATCAAAGCCATTTAGTAATAAAATTCAAATCTTGGTTTTCGAGAAAATATTAATGCACATCTCAAACTAAAATTTCAAAAAATTTTCAAAGCAAATGTTGATTTTTTTTTATAAAATCGATTTTTTTTTTGAAAAAGAAATGCGATACCTAGGAGGAAATCAGAAAAAATGGTTCTAAAGGAGGTACCGGTATTAACCGATAGAAAAATATGTTTCTTATTTAAAAATTGCGACCTTACCTGCTGTGTACACACAATTATTCAAAATCGTTAGAGTTGTTTCTGAACTAAGTAAACTTTTCCCTTTTCCTCACATGACAGGTACCGTTAATTTTGGTCCTAAGAAAAAAAAATTAAATTTACCCAAAACCATCTAAAGACCTACTCAGAATCCTTTAGGCTATAGCTTAAGATAAGAACAAACACGACCATAGACAGACAGACAGAATTTCCAGACCCACTTTTTTTGCATTTTCTATCATCGTTATTTCGGGTTGATTTTTTTTTAACAAATCCTAAACTTGTCTTACCTTACATCGCATGATTTTTTTAAACTAGTATTTTCTACATTGAAAAATATGTCTAACAAATCTTTCTGACCACTGTAATCATATTTAACATGCCTGAAATCGAGATCTCAATATTTACGAGGCAATATAAGATTTAAAAACCCTAAATTTCACAAAAAAAAATATTGCAGCAGAGACCATGACAACACTGAAATTGTTTTAGCTGCTCTCATTTATTGCGATTTTTAATCGTTAATAGTATGTTCTTTCCATTTCATTACATACAAAATTAACAAGCCATAATGTTTATATATTACTTTCAATGCTCATATCAACATATTCTTATGGAATGTAAGCATACTTTAAAATAAACGCATCATGTAAGAATAAATCTTGCCTTAACATTTTTACAATCATATTAAGTATTTTGCAAATTCACTGCTAAGAGGCTCTTACAGATTTTAAGCTCCAATTAACAATAAAAGAATATTGTTTCCATTGAAACCTTGCATCGCAAAGAGAAGAGGAAAAAAATACATTCTTCTTCACCCAGGAATCGATTTTATTTTCAATGCAACCTGCCAACTTTATGTTGAAGTTAAAATTAAAAAAAAAAAAAAATAATAATAATGAAGAAGGTGAAGCATATAGGCTTGTTAAAAATGATGGAAATTCAAGTTGAGATTCGTTGAGACAGATGTTTTCGAATAAGGAATTAGTATGTATAAATATTTTTTGTAGGAAGGTAAAAATGTATGTTAAGGTAAAGCTTCCTTGAGCTTATAAACTGATCCAAGACCGGGTCAAGATTTGTCATGTAGAGAAGGGAAGAAGGAATGTTAAAAAAATAATTTAGTATTTATTGCTTACTAGAACAATAAGTTTTGTGAAAGCTTAGGAAACTCTGAAAAGGTGAAAAAATTATTTTGTAACAAAAAATATAATCTGTCAGTCTGTCAGTCTGTCAGTCTGTCAGTCTGTCAGTCTGTCAGTCTGTCAGTCTGTCAGTCTGTCAGTCTGTCAGTCTGTCAGTCTGTCAGTCTGTCAGTCTGTCAGTCTGTCAGTCTGTCAGTCTGTCAGTCTGTCAGTCTGTCAGTCTGTCAGTCTGTCAGTCTGTCAGTCTGTCAGTCTGTCAGTCTGTCAGTCTGTCAGTCTGTCAGTCTGTCAGTCTGTCAGTCTGTCAGTCTGTCAGTCTGTCAGTCTGTCAGTCTGTCAGTCTGTCAGTCTGTCAGTCTGTCAGTCTGTCAGTCTGTCAGTCTGTCAGTCTGTCAGTCTGTCAGTCTGTCAGTCTGTCAGTCTGTCAGTCTGTCAGTCTGTCAGTCTGTCAGTCTGTCAGTCTGTCAGTCTGTCAGTCTGTCAGTCTGTCAGTCTGTCAGTCTGTCAGTCTGTCAGTCTGTCAGTCTGTCAGTCTGTCAGTCTGTCAGTCTGTCAGTCTGTCAGTCTGTCAGTCTGTCAGTCTGTCAGTCTGTCAGTCTGTCAGTCTGTCAGTCTGTCAGTCTGTCAGTCTGTCAGTCTGTCAGTCTGTCAGTCTGTCAGTCTGTCAGTCTGTCAGTCTGTCAGTCTGTCAGTCTGTCAGTCTGTCAGTCTGTCAGTCTGTCAGTCTGTCAGTCTGTCAGTCTGTCAGTCTGTCAGTCTGTCAGTCTGTCAGTCTGTCAGTCTGTCAGTCTGTCAGTCTGTCAGTCTGTCAGTCTGTCAGTCTGTCAGTCTGTCAGTCTGTCAGTCTGTCAGTCTGTCAGTCTGTCAGTCTGTCAGTCTGTCAGTCTGTCAGTCTGTCAGTCTGTCAGTCTGTCAGTCTGTCAGTCTGTCAGTCTGTCAGTCTGTCAGTCTGTCAGTCTGTCAGTCTGTCAGTCTGTCAGTCTGTCAGTCTGTCAGTCTGTCAGTCTGTCAGTCTGTCAGTCTGTCAGTCTGTCAGTCTGTCAGTCTGTCAGTCTGTCAGTCTGTCAGTCTGTCAGTCTGTCAGTCTGTCAGTCTGTCAGTCTGTCAGTCTGTCAGTCTGTCAGTCTGTCAGTCTGTCAGTCTGTCAGTCTGTCAGTCTGTCAGTCTGTCAGTCTGTCAGTCTGTCAGTCTGTCAGTCTGTCAGTCTGTCAGTCTGTCAGTCTGTCAGTCTGTCAGTCTGTCAGTCTGTCAGTCTGTCAGTCTGTCAGTCTGTCAGTCTGTCAGTCTGTCAGTCTGTCAGTCTGTCAGTCTGTCAGTCTGTCAGTCTGTCAGTCTGTCAGTCTGTCAGTCTGTCAGTCTGTCAGTCTGTCAGTCTGTCAGTCTGTCAGTCTGTCAGTCTGTCAGTCTGTCAGTCTGTCAGTCTGTCAGTCTGTCAGTCTGTCAGTCTGTCAGTCTGTCAGTCTGTCAGTCTGTCAGTCTGTCAGTCTGTCAGTCTGTCAGTCTGTCAGTCTGTCAGTCTGTCAGTCTGTCAGTCTGTCAGTCTGTCAGTCTGTCAGTCTGTCAGTCTGTCAGTCTGTCAGTCTGTCAGTCTGTCAGTCTGTCAGTCTGTCAGTCTGTCAGTCTGTCAGTCTGTCAGTCTGTCAGTCTGTCAGTCTGTCAGTCTGTCAGTCTGTCAGTCTGTCAGTCTGTCAGTCTGTCAGTCTGTCAGTCTGTCAGTCTGTCAGTCTGTCAGTCTGTCAGTCTGTCAGTCTGTCAGTCTGTCAGTCTGTCAGTCTGTCAGTCTGTCAGTCTGTCAGTCTGTCAGTCTGTCAGTCTGTCAGTCTGTCAGTCTGTCAGTCTGTCAGTCTGTCAGTCTGTCAGTCTGTCAGTCTGTCAGTCTATCAGTCTGTCAGTCTATCAGTCTGTCAGTCTGTCAGTCTGTCAGTCTGTCAGTATGTCAGTCTGTGAGTCTGTCAGTCTGTCAGTCTGTTTTGGATTTTTGGATTTTTGGATTTTTAAAAAAGTTTCAAAATTTTATTTTCAAAAATCAATTTTTCGAAAACGCGTGAATGATTTTTTTGGAAATTTTTGTTTTAGATGTCCATTAATATTTTCTTAAAATTGGCATTCAAACCTTAAACAAAGCTTTAGAATTTATGCACATAAAAAATAATTTTTTTTTAAAAACGGCTCCAACGATTTTCCAATTTTTTTTCTACAAATTAATTTTTTTTAACAAAATCAAATGGCATACTTAGGTTTGAGATCAAAATAATTTTAGAAGTTGTTAAAGTAATTTAAGTAAAAAAATTGTGTTTATTTTTTAATTTCTTATAAAATTAAAAACTTTATATGTGAAGCTTTAGCATCCACAGCAACATTGACCCTAAGAGCAAGTACGTGCGGCCCAGTCGTGCATTTTATTTGTATAACAAAGCTTGCGCATGGTCATTGGTCAGGTCCAGAAATGGATCAGAGGAGCATAAGAAAAAAAACAGAACACGTAAAAACTCATAAGAATTATCAAAAGATTAATAGATTTGAATATTTGGAATAAAATATTCATTGTTGCAAGGAACTTCACTTTCAGTGATTGCAGGAAAACTGTTTTCTATTTATTTTTTTAATACTTTTGTTTTTAGTCGTTCGCATAAAGTAATAGATTTAAAAGTTTGCCAACGTGGTGCAAATCGAAAAATTGTCCAGCAAATGAAAAGTTGTTTGTCACAATCCCAGACGATTCGTTCTCTCAGTTTCAATCTCATTTTATTCATGTTCGTCGTTCGTCGCAAACAATTCTTTCTCTCAGTGCATTACAGCTCAAATATAAAACTTAACGATTATCTTAACAGTTGACATGGCTGTTTAAGGTTTTACACAAATTAAATTAAACATTAGGAAGAGATACCTAAATAAGAATTGAAAAATCTTTAAGAGATGCTTCCCTCATATTATTTAAATTTTTATAGCAAGAGTCATAAAATTAAATTGATTCTTTTGGTCTAGTAATTTTTTTTTTATAATTATTGTTTAGTTATTTTTTTTTTCTTAGTTACACCATTTAATACGGGAAACTTGTGGGTATGTCCCGGTTTACTTTTAAAAAAACAGGACTGGGCTATTGAAATATAGCAAAGTACGAGGAAACCCAAAATAGATAATCACCGTTACCATTAACCATATAATAACATTATATTCAATACATAACATACATAACATACAGAAAATATACAAAACATCGCCATGCAACCTATCCATTCCCTGTCCAAGCATTATACAACACTGCAATCACTACCAGCTACCGAATCACCATCCACTGCAGCCAATGCTACTCAGCCATGGGGAGCCACAAGCGTGTCGTCTATCACCAACAAACCATTGTCGTCAATGTGATTTCACCATACATAACTGACATTTGGTGGGATAGGCTTCCCGTTCCACTAAAACCTATTAGAATCTCGAGTTGACAACAGGATCCTGTGTTTGGTTCACTTACACTAAGGCTGACCAGGCGTCCTCTTTAAGGAGGGCAAGTCCTCTATTCGTCCAAAGAACTTTTGTCCAGTGATAAAAAAATATAAGCGTAGGTATTTTTAAGGTTTACCTATAGTTTCGTACATTTTTTTGTGAAAAAAATCATGCAAAATGTGTGAAAACTGAACGCAGTCTTATTAATTTTGTACTGATCCCTAGAGCTGACAACATTTTAATTTGCTACTTATTTTAGAAAAAAAAAATAAATTTCAGATTTGTTTGTTTTGGAAATTTAAGCAAGTCTGATCCTTAAGGAAATATCTGGTCACCCTACTTGCACAATTTTGCCAGCTCAGATTATCCTTTAATATTAAATTAGTAATCTTAAGCCGATATTCCTTCTGTTATTACCTCCTCTTTCGAGAGATTATGGTTCTGTTTTTACTCATTTCTTATGAGACTGTGGCGTTTGTAATACGAAACCTTATGTTCTTATATTAATGTAAACAGTTTTACGTAAGATTTTGTAGTTATAAATACTGCTTTTTTATGATAATATGATAATGTTTATCCTTTTTTATCTTTTCAAGAAAAGCTAGCAATCCGAAAAGCTTACCACAGCTTCGACAAAAAGCAACACACATTTCGTTTGTTCCATAAAATTATTGTTTTTGGGCTATATTTCTTTTAATCACAAGAAACGTTCGTTGTACTACCGTCTGAACCAATACTAAAATTTTCAAATAGTGAAAATACATGTTCAAAACATAAACCATCCTTGGGTACCACAATTAAATATTAATAAAAAGAATCTTTAGCTCCGTAAAAAAAAAAGTTATTCATCTTCAGTAGTATTTTTATCAACCAATTTTGCATCAATGTGAACGAACTTTTGAATATCTTTTTAGATCAGTCGCAATCGACCTAACAACAAATTGAATAAAATGTACGACTGGGTCGCATGTACTTAAAAAAAAACTATAAAGTTCGATTTTCAAATGCCTAAAAAAGCTTCTTTAATGAATGTTAACTCAAAACGAAGTATGCAATCTGATTTCTCCTATAATGATACATTTTTAGAAAAAAAAAATTGAAAATGGTTTGAGTCGTTTTTTAAAAAAAAAAAATATCTTTTCTATATACAATTTTGCAAGGACTTTTATAAAAAAAAATTGGTACGCCATTTTTAAGATATTATTTAGGAACATCTAAAAACTAAATTTTGAAAAAATATATTGAGTAGTTTTCGAAAAAATGATTTTTCAAAAAAAAAAATTTCAAACTTTTTTTAAAAATCGAAAAAAATAATTTTCTATTATTTTTTTATTAAATATTATTACGGCAACTTAAAAGCATTGATGTAAAAAAATGGTTGAAATTGATTGAGTCATGAAGGAGAAAATCAGAATTTAAAAAAAAAACGGTTCTATGGCAGGTACCGTTAATAACGGTTTTTTTTAAAAATGGTTTCCATTTAAAGATAGACCTTATCTAAAAAATTGACCATGATTTTTTTTTATCAAAATTGTAGGCACCGTTTTTGAAAAAAATGAGTTTTTCTAAAACCGGTGACAGGTACCGTTAGTTGGGGTCCAAAAAAAAAATTCAAAAGAACGTCTGGGGATATTCTCCAAACGCCACATACCAAGTTTCAAGTAAATCGATCCATCCGCTTAGGCTGTGGTCTCTGATACATACAGAAAGACAGACAGACATATAGACAGAATTGTCGGATCCACTTTTTTTCTCATTCTCTATCATCGTTATGTCATGTTTGATTGTTATCTCAACTTTTTTTTTGTACGAATGCATAACTTGATATATGGTACCCATATCGCAAGTAAAAATTGTAGACCCCAATTAAACAATTTCATCGTCTGACAATTGCACGTCAAGTATACAACATGTTATGCATATTGTTCTACCAATCCTTAAGAAACGCTAGAAACGTGCTTGGTAATATTGTGAGCAAATAAACTATAACTTTCATTTTTAATTTTCATTTATACAAATCCCATTCTTAATTAAACTTTCCTTTTTTTAAAAACGAGCACCTAATTGAAGAAATGTTAACCACCCCCGGCAGTTTAAACTAATTACAAGTTCTTCACAATTCCGACAGACAAGTACTATCAACTACTTTTAACGACACCAAACTTAATTTTAAATGAAAACTTTTCTTGACTGAAAAAGATAACACCGACCAACGAGAAACACACCGGTACACTTCAGATATAATAATTCAATGCATAGCATATCTCTAGGCATTGTTTATTTGGAAAATACGACGATGACGACGCACGTTGCGTTGGTAGATCCTTGTGTATTATTATTTTTAGAATGCATTTCTTCGAAATTATCTATTGATACAATAATGGGCACGACTACGACGTACTTATTTGCTTGTATGGCTGAAATTTCTTATTGAATTGTAGAAATTAAAAAAGATATTGAAAATATGGCTTTACCATAAAAGTATCGTTACTAATAATTAAAACGTTTCATCGGCTGATAATTGGTTTGTCGTATATCTACAGGAAAAACGGTGGCTACATAAACTTCAAACCAATTATTCTACGCTGACGATTTACCAGCGAGTGGCAAAAAAGAGCTGTAAAATTGTTGAAGATCATTACTGGGGCAATACCGAGTTATAGTGCAAGTTAAGTTTTCTTCGCCACCTGTTTCAGACCCCCACCACTTTTAAGGCAAAATATTCAGCTTTATCCTTTAGAAAAATCAACTACATCTAGTAAATATCATTTTTTTAAAACACGTTTATCAAGTAACATTTTCATACTTATAACACTCTTCAAGATTGTTATAAATATGATTTTCAAGAGTGAAAAGTATTCTTGTAGTGTGTTCTAAGAATGCTATAAGGTTCTTATAAGGGTTAAATGGCCTATCTCCAAGAAGCTTTTACACTCTTGTTGCAAGATTCATATTCTCAAAAAAGCATAATGCGTCTTGTTATTAAAATGTGTGGGGCGTGGCTAATAAATACATGTGATAAAAAGAGAAACGAGAGAGTTTACGTGTGAGAATAATAATAAAAAAAAAATAACAAAGGCACATTTGTGTTTGTGAATTCATACAAAAATTATGAGCATTTTGGCTCGTATAATATATATTAGTAATTTCATGACAACATGATTATTATTTGTTTACCACGTGTACTTACTTTGATCTGAATGCAGTTAAAATTATATCAGCTATTATTTCGTTCTACCTCAAAGAAAAATAAAGTGCCTTCAAAATAAAGCAATTAAAATTATTTTTTTCAAATTCTTTTTGAGAAAATTGAGAAAAGGGTTACCATTTATGTACCTAATCTTCTTAAACTTATTTTTTTTTCTAGAAAGCTTTTATTCCAAACTTAATTTGTTAGTGCATATACATACCTATCTATTAACAAGTAACAAATGATTTTAAGAGATATATTTGAATTCGCATGTTTTTTGTTTAATCAATTTAGAAATTTCATAAGTAGAAGTGATTCATATTTTTTCTTCTGGTAACCCCAAAAGGCAGAGCTGTTTTTTTTGAAAGCATCGCGTCCAGTTTTAGTTTCTGTACTATAATACCTACTTATATAAAAGAACTATAATACTTATAAGAATTACATTTGAAGAGACTCATTCTAACTTTTTTTGTTATAAGAATGTTAGATTAGAACTATCACAGTTAAAAACCATGCAGACTAAAAGTGCTACTAGTGAGATTTTTATTAGGGTGTTATTTGTACAATTTGGTTTTCCTATAAGGATAAAGGTATTTGCAAATTACAAAGAGTTTTATTCTTTTACTTAGAACGATACAAGACGGATAGTATTGCGATAAGAAATAGTAGAGTCTAAAGAGAAAATCAAGGATAACAATCTCAAGAGAATGTTAGTTGGGACCGATGGATCCATGGAAGGACCTCGTAAGAAGAAACAATCAATCTTTTTGCTTTTTCGCTTAAAAATGTTTGTTCATTCGAAAAAAAAATTGAAGAAGAAAACCAATTTTCGGTGCAACATTTCAAATTTTTGAAAAATAAAATGAACAAAAAGTTATATATATATTAATAATATTGTATTAATTTTATATTTAAAAAAATATAAATTAGTCATAATTTACTCGTATTTAAATTTTTGCGAATCGTTACTTTCGTTTTGCCACTTGTCTTGTCTTCTTTTTAATTGCATGTTGAATATGATGGATTTGAATAGATATTGTTGTCTTATTTGTTAATCTTTATTTATCTTCTTCTTTTTGGTTTATTATTTATTATTTTTTTGTTGTACTTTATATGTTGCAATATTTAAGTGCAGTGTTATATAGTGCGTTCTGTTTGAATCATAATTTGTCATTTAAGAGTCTGTCTTGTTCGGCCTTATTTGCCTTGAATATTTCGAATTCTTCTAGTGCGTCTAACAATCTTCATTTCTTACACAAGTGCATAGGTTGAACATTAGAATCGAAATCGGAGTAATTGTGGTTGTTGTCGATCAGGTGTGTGTTTGTTTTGGTTTTTGAAATCGATCGTAAAAAGTTCTTCCTGTTTGTCCGATGTAATACTTATTGCCATCATCACATTTTATTTTGTATACTCCTGTGTTGTCTTTTTTGTCGGTTTTTGTTTTTTGATGTATGATTTTATGTACATATATAATTATTTGTTTTCATTGAAACGTTAATGTTAAATTTTATGAATTTGTTTTTTTATTTTTAAAATATTTAACAATGCCCTAAACAGGTCTAATTTTCTCAAGTTTTGATTTTTCTTAACCATCGAAATCAGACTCGATATAATATTTCTACAAATCCCTAATAAACTTGGAATTATTACGTGCATAGGTACTTCCTTCATGTACGTGAAGAAAAAAAATACCCTGACAAAGAATAAGAAGAAGAGAAAAACAACAAGGACAAAAATGTTCCTCCATTATTTAACAATTTACAAAAAATTAAAAAAAAAAAAGCAAAATAATCTCATCACCTCGTAAATATGGATGTTCTTCTGCACTCGAGGTCGCTAGAGAAGGTAATAAATTGCTCCAGCTTAACTCAAAACAGGTGAAGTTTTAATTCGTGTAAGAAAGTATATCTATCTTACAAATCATTTTGCTGATGTTCCTGCTATCCTGGTCCCTGTCCTGGGGAGTTTTCCTTCCGTGTCGTCGTCGGCCACCTCTTCAACTTCAGCCATTTCACACTCCACACTTAGCAGCCATTGAAACATAAAACTGAACTGAACTAAGAATAGAAAAAAAAAATTAAAGAACTTTTCCACAACGAACGAAAATTTATTCGGATATACACAGACACACCTATACATAAATGTACATATAGTGAGCCGTACAAAAGTGCAGGCGACTGAAAAAAAGGAAACACGTTGAAGCAAAATTTGAATTTGCTCCTTTTTTGAAAAAAAAATAAATAAAAAAACAACTTTTAAAGAGAGAAGGGAACGTCGATGTATTGGAGGGAAAATTTCGACTTTGGTCGGACTATTTGAAATTTTCCGTTTCGGCATGTCTGCACTTTGAATATAATTTTGTTCCCCAGTCCTTGCAGTCACCCTATAGTAGGAGGACAAAGCAGTACCAGGACATGAACCAACAACAGCGAATTCGACTAACGATGAAATACAATCCCGGTACGACAACAGTACGGAAATCAAGCAAGTCCTTGCATTTGCCTTGTATATACGAGTACACACTTATATTATCGTATACCAAACGAACCAAGGGCCAACCGATATGCTGTTGTTGGTTCTTCGGCTGCTAAAGCAACTGCTGTGTTCTCTGTGCCTCTGGAATAATGCACGAACGTGACTTTTCGAAAACTGAATCCTTAGGGATAGAGGGACTTGGCACAGCATGTGGGGCTCGGAGGAGACAACTCTGATAAATATAGGTCGATGGAACATTGTAGCAGTTGTAGGCCACGGATGTGGTTATGTTCATTTCATGTCCTATCAGCAAAATGAACTCTGGAGAGTACTCACTCTCTCCAAAGCAAAACACCGAAGGCTTCGCATACAAAGTGAGTTCTGAAAGCAATTTCTCAGTCTGCACTGAAGAATATAAAATTACAAAAAAAAATTAGAACAAAATAAACTAAATCTTTTGGACGACAGCAATATGATTTATCTTCGAGAACACGAAAAGGATAAGGTGCGCGATATCCGGTGCGTGGCAGAACGCGTTGTAAAAAGTGCTACAAAATCAGCCGAAAATACGGTAAACAGTAGCAAGGACATTTCAAAACCCACCACCCTGTGGAGGGTTCAACTATCAACAATAGAAACAGACAAAACATCGCATCACATGATGTCTCCGGCCTCCACAAAGTGGCATTGGGAGATCAAGGACTTCAGCTTGGCTATGCTAGTACCCCAAATAAAGGACTATGTTAATCTGTGGCAACTCTCGAAAGGTATCAAGTTTAGCATAAAACACATTATGTCCCATTTCGATGAAATTGCTATTGCTAACACCACCACCACCGCTGACGTCTGCGACCGAAATGCATCTCCCTGCTGTACCCCTCTAAAGGATAACGATGCCGTCCCCAGAGACAGCAGTAGACATTCCATAGATGTGCTCTTCTCCATACCAACAATGGTTTGCCCTAATCCTCTGGCAGTTGCCAAAGTGCACTTCATAATTTATGCAGTTGCGTTGAAGGAGGACAAGCTGCAACTTCAGCTTCAGCCAATACACGAGCACCGCACCCGCAGCAGCATCAACCAGCAGAAACATCCAAACCATCATCAAGAGAAGAAACATTTGCCTTGCACCTTAGTCAGGGTGAAATATCAATTCGAAGGATTCAAATCTTGGCACACGGTTGATAGTGATCGCTTCGATTTTCAAGATGCATACATTCGATTTATATTAAACTCGAAGGCGAGGTTCTTTTTTAATGGTGTTTTGAATTAATGATGAAACCAACTGAGTATCCTTGCGAATAAGAAGAGAAAAGGAAGAATTCCAAAGCCAGTACTATACCAATCTTTAGCTTTTTCTCTACAGTTTTTTTTCTTTTACTAGTACATATTGGATGTGTTTACTTAGTTGGTGGAGGCGGGATGGGGGGATTGTTAGAAGGATGAGAAAAGTGTCTCCACACACCATTACCATCATCATCAGTATCACTATATCGTAGAACATATATGAATTCGTAATTCTCGTCTATTTTTTGTTGCGGATGGAATCAAGTAAGGCGCGCGTTTATTTTTAATGAAATATCCTTGAGATGAGTTTGTTCTCCTCCCTCCATGTTCATCCTCTGCTTCGTCTCTTGCCGTTTGAGTGTATAAAATAGATCCAATAAAATTCGAGAGTTTGCAAAGCACGATGGTTCTAGTTTTGATTTTGACAAACCTTACCATTAATTTGATTGGATATTTTTTTTGTAGGGTAACTACATACATAGATACCTAGATTTAACCGTGCGGATCACTAATTTAATAGAGTGATTCCTTTATCGAGACTCAATTCGGGCTGGAAGCTTCTATAATTAGATTTTAGTACTTTGAACAGTTTTTATTACAGATACACTTTACGCACAGGTATTGCACAATGAAATGTTTTTTGCAATGACAATTAAAGAGGAATAAAAAAAAGGTTTTTTATTGCGACACCAACCCTAACCTTTACTATAAATATAATTGAGGGATGTTGAAAGTTTTAAGGTCAGGTAAGGTAAGGTCAATTTGTAAGTTTAAATAATATAAAGTCAAAATATGATGGCCGATAACAATGGCTAACAATAGTTTATTAAGGTTTTTCTTGGAGAATACCCACCATAGTAGAATGCTTAGATTTCGAAATACTAAAGGTTTTTTTTTATTCTAATATGGAGAAGATTAGAGCTTAGATCACACGATTTGTGTTTACACAAATATTTGTGTATTTTTGCAATTATAAATACTTAAGAGAATCTGAACCACTATTCGGATGACAGAAATTGACATACAAATCGTGTTTGTATGCCATTTGCTGTCATATAATTTGTCGTTCAAATAGTTTTGTGCATTTTTATGTCAAAAATACACAAATTATTACACAAATTTTAGTATTTTCACAAATCGTGTGATCTAGTATCATACTTAAAAACTTCAATTTATTTAATAACTAATATAGTCTAAGAGGCGACAGCAAATTTTGGGAGTGGAGGTAAAACCAAAATCTGAATATGCAGTTATATAGGTATACGCGTCTTGATTTCAATCTCGAAAGTCTGGCAGGTTTATTTTTCAGCCTTCTGTGATTTAACAACTTTGACCCTAAGAGCAAGTAGGTGCGACCCAGAACGTATTCGCTCTTAGGGTCAAAGTTGTTGTGGACGTTAAAGCTTCTTATATCATGTCTCTAAAAATAAATACTTTTATAAAAAATAAAAAAAAAAATAAATTTATTACTAAAATGACATAAGCAACATCTTCAATTGTTTTGAACTGAAAACTAAGTATGCCATTTGATTTTATTAAAAAGGATGCATTTTAAGAAAACAAATTTTGAAAATCATTAAAGCCGTTTTAAAAAAAAAATTATTTATTATATATAAAAAATCTTAAACCTTGTTTTAAAATAAAGTTGGTATGCCATTTATAAGATAAAATTATTGCACATCTAAAACCAAAATTTCAAAAAAATGCAGTGATCCGTTTTTGAAAAATTGATTTTTCAAAAAAAAAAAAATCAAAGTTTTTTTAAAAATCCAAAAATTTTTATATCAAATAATTTTAAAATTAATGAGGAACTTCCGTTTACAAAAAATCATCAAAATTAATTCACTCGTTTAGGTGAAAGTCAAAAATGAAAAAACGGTTCTA
The DNA here is from genome assembly GCA_948107695.1 of Meliscaeva auricollis. Lineage (NCBI taxonomy): Eukaryota > Metazoa > Arthropoda > Insecta > Diptera > Syrphidae > Meliscaeva > Meliscaeva auricollis. The sequence goes on along the minus strand of OX403619.1, from coordinate 40,401,694 downwards.
TGGGAGGTACCGTAAGTAGAATTTTTACAAACAGTTCATTCACTTCAAAAGTATTACCCTACTAACAAAAGCAGACACAAAACTTTTTATCAAAATCGTTAGAGCTGTTTTTGAGAAAACTTAACTTTTCTTTAATGGTTACATGGTAGGTACCGTTATGTTTGGTCCTAAGAAAAAATTGCAACTGTGAAAAATGCGTTACAGCTTGAATATTTTTGAAAGCTACAGAAACACAGAAACGGTGCTGTAAACTAGGACCAGATCTTCAGTCCTTATGGCTGCAATATATTCTTCTTAAGCCTGCAAGTAAACATTTGTTAATTATCATCCTTCTTTCTTATGAAAAACCGAAAATTCCAAACATCAGAATTATTTGAGAACAGAAACTGTCATTAAATAAACTTCAGTTTGATAATTTCCGACACAGTTTTGTACATACAATCATCCCTAGTACAGTATCCAACGAATGCGTTGCGGCTGCCGACGGCGACTTGTTAAACTTAAATTGAAAACAAACTTAGCTAGCTAAAAATAATTTTATTTTATAATAATATTTGATAATAAAACCAAGTTTGTACTTATCCTTCCCTATAGGAAAACATAATTTTTTACAACAGAATAAGATTGTAGAGTATGAAGTTGCATGACTTCAAAATAAAAAAGAAAAAACTGAAAAATATTGCCTAAGGTTTTGTCCTTATCGTCACTTCTAGAAAATAAATCATTCGGTCGTTTTTCATTCTTCTCATAGTTAACTCCTGCAAACCACAGAAAAGGCTTTTTCAAAGAAAATTCAAAAATGGAGCACTTATTTATCTTTTACAGCTCAATTTCAAAAATAAGTTGTTTAAATACCTTCTGGTAAAATACTCCATCACACAAAAGGGATCTTTTTATGGCATAAATAGTTGCCTGGTTCAAAGTGAAAAGGAAAAAGGGATTTACAAAATATTATAAATGAATAGTTTCAACAACAGCAATTATTACAAAAAAGACTCACCACTACTTGTAACTCTGAATTTTGTATAGTTGGGACATGTATAATTTGGTTCTATCACATATGCAGACTAGCCAAAGGCAAGAATGATGTCCTGTACAAATATAACATCTTAGAGAGTACAATATATAATGGCATTAAAGTTTTTCATTATTCCGGCTTTACCTAAAAACTTAAATCTTTAAATGATCTGACGGAATGAAAGGGAATGTTAATTAATCAAATTTTGTATACCACTTAAAATATTTTCTCCATTTATGTGCGGTTTTCACTCTGGCTAAGTCTTTTTTTTATTTCTTTCATTTAACCACATTCCGTGGAACAACTTTTAACTCAAAATTGTGTAAATAGGTTTTCAACTATTTAATACGCAGCTCATAATAATTATAGTCTCAACAAAAAAACACATAGCTCCTATTTTTATAAACAACGTTTTTTTTTTTTCTTCACTCCCAACGAGATTATTATCAAAAAGGTCATTATTCTTCAACTCTCCGCCACTTATTAAATCTCCCTACTTTAATCGTGCCGGCATGTCTTATCATTTCATATTTTTTGTGAGGAGACTCTTCTTTCAATTCATTCATCCTCCGCCAGCAATGCTTAAGCCCTTTGTCATGTATGTCCTGATGCTTAGAATTGCAACCCACAAATAAGTTTAGTGATGCAATCCTTGGTGCTACACTAGTCTAGCCGACGTGTCGGTCGTAACACAGTGGAAAAAGTTGTACAATTTGAATAGAAATAATAGAAATTAGGAAAGAATTTTGTTATTTTGTTGGGGTTTTATAACCCCATGGGTTAAGTCCAGTCAATGCTAGGGAATAAAGAAAAAAACTGCTATTCAGAGTGGGACTCGAACTTTATACCTCTGAGTTAACAATCAAGCACTTCATCCACTGAACCACTGCCACCTATCAAAATGCCAAAATAATAAAGTTAATTGAAGACTGTTTCAATTAACGTTTTTCAAATGCCAGTAATTGTCCATAAACATATGGAGCATTGGAGCACATCTATGAAGAGAAAATTATTTAAATTTAAAAGTTCAAATGACCTCTACTCCAAAATGCGTTTCGGCCAGGTACGACAGTGTATCTAACAGAATAGATGCAGCAGGCAACAGCTCTGTTAGATCAGTAGGTATGTTGGGGCCCTGGTGGAACTATAGAAACAGCAGGCAATCGCTCTGGTAGATCAGCAGGTATATTGAGGCCCTACAAAGGAATGGTGAGAAAAAAGCGTAAAAAGTTGCAAACAAATATGCCAAATACCAGGGGCTATCGCGGTAAAAAGCGCCGAACAACAGAGGAAAAATCGCGGGATACTGATGAAAGATCGTAAGAAAGGTCTGAAAAGGCGCTTAGTACCACGGTAAAAAGCATAAAATACCGCGAAAAAATTCACAGATAAAAGCATGAAAAATCGCTGTAAAAATTTTGAAAAGTCGCAGAAAAATATGCGAAATACCTCAGACAAGTGCGAACACCAGAATTTTTACAGCGCGTATCCAACGTATTCATTGACGACCTCATACTTTTCTCGCTGAGGTACTCCGACATTGCACTTTTTTCCTCATCCTTTTGTTTTGTTCCATGATTCTCACATGTACAACTGTATGAGTATGTGGTGTGCTCACGCTTCGGAGAAACTTTTGTCTATGTACCAAATAGAAGAAACCAAAAATTGGTATTGTATATGAAAGATCACATTCAAAATACTAAAATTATAATACCAACATTACTGAAAAACTTAGAAAGAAAAAAAATCCGGTATTTCTAATTTGTTGATGACTTTGCATGGCAACACGAATAAATAATGTACATCAATTCAATCTTAGTTACGGACCTCGAGAACTAAATGACCAGTTTTTGTTAGTTGCAGCATTTAAGGCAGTTCATTTTCCAGTATCTTACAAAACCTCGAAAAATAAATCGTCGAGGCAAACAAACATATTGTTAGATATCTAGCAACATTGAAAAAGCACTAAAAGTTAATTTTTGTATACATTTTTATGTGTTATAGCCCCCTGGATTCACATGCTGGCAGTGTAGATGAGTTAGTTGGAGCATTCTTCCGCCATCTTAAATTTCAGTTATAGTTACAGACCTTAGTTTTTGTTAGCCACAAAAAAGTTTGTAGAACAAAAAAGTAAGAATCGAAAATTTTCTTTTCATATTCTATCATATTTCTCTGTTTTAGGTAGGATTGCATTTGTACGTGTGATATAAAATAGATTTAAATCAATTTTATCAAATCTGATGCTGTGAAGTTTATTCCACTCTTCAAAACAATGCGAACCACTGTACGTCGAATTGCGCTATTGTCCTGTTTCAATTTTCTACACTACACAGTCCTTGCATTCGTATCTAGTAGTTCCTAGTTTTTATTATTTTTTATTTTGCAAATTATGTGTCTGGTTCTGGGCTTTAATGTTGAGTTTGTTTCTCCAATTCTATCACTGTGTGAAGATGGAACAAAAACACTGCCACCTTTTTGCAAGAACAATCATAATCCTAGTTGTTTCATTTTTTTCGAATACTGAAATAGCAAAACACCTACCTACAGCACAACTACATCATTCCGTGCCCTGCGGCCCACACTATGAACCGTGCTGCCGTAACAACCACCACCACCACCGCCGCCGCCACAAACATTGTTGCCGCCACCAAGTTATTTGTTTACAATGTTTACCATCAGATATGGCACGGGAAAGATGGCACTCGGTGCTCCATTCTCTTTCCTCTTTTGTCTTTTGTTTTTTTTTTTTCAAAAGGGAGAGATGGGAGATGCGTATGCAAATTCTTCCTTAGAATTGTAATACTCGAATGAAAATTTATTCATGTGCTCCACCAATTCACAAGGCGACAACGACAACCGACGACGACGACACACACAATCGCATCACATAACGCAGCTCAATTCTCTCCATCGGGTGAGGGACAGGGGAAAAAAGTCATTTTCCTGCTGAATTGTACACGCCAACGCCAACGCCATCAAAACGCGTGCAAATAAAAACAGGATGCTCTAGAATTGCGAACAACGAACCGCGTAAAGCTCTTCGTCTTCACAAAACAAATTTTAAGTGTCCATTGTATGCGAAACGGGAGCTCTATAAAAAGACCAAAAACCAAAAAGTCTAGAATTTTTCCTGCAGCAGCGTTCTTCGTCCAAGGTGATGGTTGGTTTTTTTTTTTCATTCATATCACTATGGTATGCCGGAAACCAGGACAGGACTCCCATCCATCCATAGAGGAAGTAATAACTTTTAAACAGACAATTAAGGACTTGTAAAATGGAAATTGGATGTATTACGAAGTTTGTATATTTGAATATTTCTTGCGCACATTGTAAATATTGGATTAAAAATAAACGGTATCTTCGCATATCATAGGTATAGGAAGAGTATTAGAGTAGCTATAGGTGGACTTCTCTATTCTCTATATAAGTTATTACGAAGGCCTCGAGGTGGATTGAATTTGATGCACGCTCCAAGAGATAGAAGGCCAATTACCACTTAAAATTTCATAACGAGGAAGACAATTTCACAAGCGTTGAAAGATAGCACACCAGAGGAGAGGAAGTTCACGGAGCGGAGGTGGAGGAATAATTTTTAAGTAGATTAATTTTGCTTTTGTCTGATGATTGTTCTGTCTTTATGGAATTTTCTCAACCCTTGGAGCTGTTTTGTGTAGCCAGTGGACAAGATTTACTTTGACTCAATATCACAGCCAGCCAAGACGGGCAAACAAAACGGATGCTGTTTTTTCTGTATAAAATTCATAAAATATTCTTTCCATGACTCGTGCTTCACTCTTTTACTATTGCATGCAAGATTATGTGTAGCTTTTTCTTCGCATATACAATCTGCTTCTGCTCCATCGAGAACTCAACGTTTTACCTTTAATGGAAGAAAGCTTATGGCAGCCCACACCGTTTTGGTCGTTTTTTTACGAACGTTTTTTTTTTTTTTTGAAAATCACATACGTGACGTATTACAGAGCTTTGTTTTTCTCAGAAGGCCAATTACTGGTGATTGGTTGAGTTTTATAGGATCAACAAAAAATATACTTACCTTGTGTTCTTGTTTTTTTTTTTTTTTTTAATTTTTTGATAATACATACTAAACATAAATAATTTAAAAAGTGTTTCCATCGACAAGAAGTCTATTTACATTGTTTACGCAAATAAGCGTTAATATTGTTGTTTTGTTGAGTCACTTAACCAAACAGATGAACGCAGGTTTTGGTCTTGTCAATACGAAGTTTAATTTAAATTTTGAAGTGGTATTCATATTTTTGTAAGTTTTCGTGGCTATGACATCATGAAAAGGTTTTTCTAACAAATAACAGCTACCTATGTATATATTTCCACTTAGCTTTACCAGATAAGCTACAAACAAAGACATTAATAAAGAAAGGGAAAAGAATTAATTTATTAAAGGCAGGTTTTTCCTTGGGAGTATTTTATTGATAAGAACCAAAAAAAGGAGATTAGGGCGCATACCTTATTTATATTCGGTCCACTTTACTTACTACGCAACATTTCTCTGGGGTATTTTAAATCGTTGCTTTTAACCTCGTAAAAATATTTATTGAGCCCAGGAATATTCAAGCTTTTTTCAATAAACTTGCATTGTTTTCAACTCGGGAGCCATTCTATATTCAAACTATTTATGTATATGTTCAGTCTGAGTTTATATGAATGTTACTTCGAATTTGTTTAATGTTTATTGGTGCCAACACAAACAAACAATTTATAGGCGCCGCAATAAACTCGCTCTGCCCCGGTCGGAAAAAAAACCCCTCACTAACGCCACTGCCGAGCTGTAGAGTGAAATCGCAATCCCATGACTAAAACTGCAATACATTCTTCATAGAAATTCTCACATGTTTTAATGACTCAAATTCATGATCTTAAAAACAAGGTGGAAATATAATTATTTTAAATTTAGGTAAATACAATTATTCTTGATTTAGGTTAATTTAAAAAAAAAAGCTTTAATTTTTTAGGTCCACTTTCCTTTTGTAGCAATTAAAGTTCAACAAAATGCATTGTTTTTACAAAAAAGTTAATGTATAATTTCATAAATATTTAAACACAAAAAAAACTGCCATAAATATCGAACTTCTGATTTCTATATTTAGAAAAATATTAAATGACAAGTTGTAACCATAATTATGTGATCAGAAAATGATTATACATAAAAGATCAATTAATTATTGTTTGATTATTTGGTCAACCACACAAATGTCATGCAAGGTAATTGTTCAAGATTTTCCATATAAAAAAGGTTACGCATACGCCACAGTGCCTTGCATAATAAGATATAAATATGTGTTAGACCGAAGGACTTGAAATCTCTTATAGAAAATGCATAGTATATTTTAAATGTTCAAAAGTATTATTTTTCCCTCTGCTCAGTATACTCGAAACAAATTGGATATGGTTGAATATGAACTTAAAATATGAATTAAAAATAAAATCAGCATTTGACATCACAAAAATTATTAACATATTCATTTTAATATTCATTTAAGTCTATAGCAAAAAAATTAATTTCTCCCCTTTAATTTTTCAAATTAATGTATTTCAATTCCTGTTGGTCAAAGAGAACAGTATTGTTAGAAAACAAACATTTTGAACATTTTATTTCCTAAAATTGACCCTCTTTTTGTGAAGTAAATGTGTTTATTATTTATATTTATTATTTTTATGTATATTTATTTATATTTTTACATATATTAATATTATATTATATTTTTATATATATTTATTTTATATTACATTTATTATTTATTTATTATGATTCTAACGATTTTCAATATTTTTTTTTTTTTTGTTATCTTTCTTAACGAAATAAAATGGCATATGTACTTAGTTTGGAGCTCAAAACAAGTTGTTTAATTCATTTTAGTAATAAAATCTTTTTTTTTTTTTAATTCTTATAATTTTTTTATTTTTTAAAACGTTATATAAAAGTACGTGTGACCCAGTCGTGCATTTTATTTGTTTTGTTTTGATTGACATAAAATGTCGAAACATAAAAAATATTTTTTGAGAATTTGCTGTTCTCTATCTTTTTTGGCGATATCTTCCAAGGGTCAGGAATGAATGTTCATAATGTCAAGTTGAATATCTGTTTCTCATAAACCTTTTTTCTATGACGAATTGGAATTGAAATACATCGATTTGAAAAATTAAAGGGTTGAAATGGGAAGGGGGAAAGTGCTGAGGAGGAGAATACGCCGATTTTGTGTTTTATGGTTTAGACTTCAAGCAACAATGAAATGTTAAGAAAATCCTGAGAATTAACAAGGTAATATCATAGAAAACCACTTTGATTTAACTATTTTTCACAATGATTTCGTTTCGGAGATGGAAGTTTTAAAATCAAAGATCAAAGAAGCGAATTTAAATATAAAAACATGGTTGAACCAAAGTAATTCAGCTTCAATGTTTGTATTAACCCAAAAACCCAAAATTGACTATTTTTCTAGATAGAACAAAACCAAACCAAAAAAATAAAACACTATGACTTTAGTTGGGGAAAAGCATATAGCATAAAAAACCCAATTTATTTAACATGCAATAAAAACCTGGCCGATCTTGCCGTGTACAATGCTGAAGTAAGACTAACAAATTCTATAAGAAATAAAAAGTATACAGTTTCTTTTGCCTGCACTTTCGTATAAGAGAATAAGTAAGAATACAAATATAAATTATAAAGGCGCCGTAGTTGCTTGCTGGATTTGCTGTTTTTCCACATTGAATTAAAACTCGAACACTTTACGTTGAAAACTCTGAAACTATATTTTTCCCAATATTGCAATGTTCCACTTTGAAACTACGTGAGGTACACTTTGATACTTCCTTAAGTGCACATTAAATACGAAAACAAATTTTATTTCAGCACAAAAATGAATACTTTACACTTTGAAAATTCAATTTGAATAAGTTTCAATTCAAATTTTTTTGAGGTAAGTTATTACAACTTACAAATAAATATGACCCTATTTGCGATGTTAAATGCTTATTTGATATATTTACATCACTGAATTTTTGAAACACTTGTTACTTCGACTATTCAAAAATTATACTATGTATGTGAACTCTGGATTTTCATTTACATACAAATATTTGTATTCTTTTTATAATTGTTTAATCTAACGTTCTATAAAAAAAAATGTACAATTTAATTTTTTTCATTTGCAAATGTTTTTTCCGACTTGATTATTGGTTCTTGTTTGGCTTAACACTCAGAAAAAGAGCATTGTTATCCCGAGAATATTCCGTTTTTTGTTAGACTAGCAGATCTTGCAGCAACAACTTATTTTTGATTTTTCAAGAACCAAAATGATAGATAAGTTAATGTTGCAACACTTTTATTATTGTTAATAATTTTCAGGAACTAAAAATTGTTTGTCCAATAGTAAAATTGTTGTGTCAAGTATTTTTATAGTCTATAAATCCTTTCAAGAATAAAAGAGTTGAATCAACAACTTGTTCTTCAAGTAAAAATTACTACCAAGAATATAAATAGTTTACAGAAGAATTAGTTCTTGTGTCCAGAAAAAGAATTAGGGAATATGAAAAATAAGCGAAATGTCAAATTAATACTTTGAGTGTTACCATAACCTGGAAAAAATATTAGGTTAAGAAAATTTCAAAAAAATATATACCTGGTAGGTCTTTTTCTGAACAAAAATTGAGAGTAAGTTATTCAAATGTGGAATATCTTTAGGCTCTTTGCAATTTTTCCGAGGCAAAATTTATTGAATAAAACACGGCTATTCTAGTAAATTTACTTGATTTTTTGTGACAGAAACAATTATTTTGATACTTTTTCGTTGAGACAACAATTTCAATCTAAAGTTTTGACAGTTTGATGTACTTGAGTTAAAAACTTGTATTATTTATGTTCTTTTTAACCCACATACGGAAGTTGTTGGGCCAATGAATAAAATTATTGCAATTGACAACTTTTGTTTTCGTGAAACAAAAATAAGTTTTCAGCGTCTTACGGAGGTATAACGAACGAAAAAAGTCTTACACTTGAAATGCATGTTCGGTGTTATAAATTATCTCAACTGTGAGTTAAAACTAGCCTTGTGAAAATGAAGTCATACGTACACGGTATCTCATTGAGAGCTAAAACGTCTTGCATTTTAATTTTTTTTTTTTTTGTGTATATTGCATCAGTGAACGTTATATTAAAAGATGAGCCTTGTTAAAATGGGGTGAATGAGTACTTTTTTTACAGCTTAAATCCTTAAACTAAAGGTCTCATTGAGCGAAACAGTGTTAGATGGGGGCATTTTTATAACTGCCGGTCTTCGACATACGACCAAAGTTTTAGCCTGGTTAAGGTGCTATTGCATTAATATTGTTATTATTATTAAAAGCTTTACTATCCATTAAATTTAACAAATAAGACTTGTATTAATAAAAATTAATAAAATAGAATTCAAAATTAGTTCAATTTTTATATTCACAATAAGTTATAAATTAGGTACATATTTATCAATTAATTAATTTTTTTATGCATACATACAGGATTATAAGTTATTACGTTTGGACGTAAGCCTCCCCCAAGGTTTTCCATCTGTTTTTGTGCTTCGCAGTTCTTTCCCATCTTTTATCAAAGTGAACGATATCGTCCCTCCACCGTCTTCGTTGTCTTCCAGCATTCCTTATCCCGTTTCTGGGAATCCATTGTGTAGCCCTTATGGTCCACCTGTTATCAGTCATTCGAGACACATGTCCAGCCCAGTTCCATTTATGTTGCTTCGCTCTTTTGACTACATCTTCAAAATCCGTCATGCTTCTTATAACTTCATTTCTAATTCTTTGTCGTTTAGATACTTTCAAGATAGATCTTTCCACAGCCCTTTGTGTCGTTGCAAGTTTTTTTTCCGATTTTGTTGAGATATTCAATGTTTGTGATCCATACGTCAAAACAGGTAAAATATTTGCATCGATATAATATATATAGATATTTTTTTGATTTTTTCGTTATGTTTGAGTCAAATATTTATTTCTCTTTCCAAAACTGTTTCCAACTATTTGTTACTTTCCTTTCTATTTCTTTTTCTTCTCTATTTCCTCTTTCTTCCCATCTACGAAAATTTCCTTACGTTCTCCGTTACTCATCGGGTTTGTTTTTTCCGCATTCATCCTAAGTCCTGCAATCACGTATCATTCTTTCTAAATTATTAGCTGAAGAATCTAGTAAAATTATGTATATCGTCTGCAAATCGGAGATCGTTCATATATTCTCCGTCTATCTTTAAACCCAAAGATGGCCAGCATCAGGTCTCCCTGTCTAACACCTCGGCTTAGGTTGAAACTATTTCCTTTTTTATCCAAAGCTATTCGAGCTCTCGCATTTGAGTATAGGTTTGTTGTTACTCTTATAATTTTGTTGTTTATTCCTTGCCTTTTTAAGGACTCCCAGATTACTACATATGCTCAACCGTGTCAAAGCTTTAGTGAAGTCTAGGGTTGTAGTTGTTTATGTTAGTTGTATCTCCTTTTTTGTGAAGCAACTTTATTACTGACTCCATCCATTGGTTTGGGATTTCTTAGGTTTCTATGATCCAGTTAAAGATGTTTGTAATGCAAGTAATCAATTCATTTTTACCTATTATCAACATTTCGCCCTTGATGCCATCTTGCCCGCAACATTTACCGCTCGGAAGTTCTTTGATTGATGCTCCAATTTCTGAAGGAAGAAATGCAGAAAAATTGCATATAGCTTATAAATTTTATTGCTTTTAGCTTTTTTAGACATCTTTAACTACTTGGTGCCATTGATGCATACACTTTTGTCTCAAAATGTCAAAGCTTTAATAAAGGCAGTATAAGCACAGGGCGTATCTGCGAGGTCAGGGCGATAAAGAGTGGGAGAAATGAGGTGTATTTGCAAATTCTTGAGTTCTATTTATTAATATATAGAAACGCAAAACTTTAATTAACAGAAATTCGAACTGCTACTTGTTTTATATAATACATTTTATATAAATACATTCTTGATACAATCGCTTCAACCCAGTTTATCATACAATAAACACACGACTAAAACGACATCGAGGCGTCGACGACTTCTCAAAAGGATAACATTAGAAGGTGACTTTATAAGGTGGGAAAGTTTTAGAAGAGCAAAAACCAAGGACAACCAAGAAGAAAAGGAGTAAACAGGCAAAACAAGAAAAAAAGAAACATCACTATGCGCCGCCACTGAAACAGAAAACAGTAAACAGAGCATAGGACAAGAAGAGTAGAGGAGAATTGAATTGACGTTAAGGTTATCTTGCGGCAAACATGACTTGGATTTTGAGATGCTTTCTCTGTAGATTAGAACTACACACGTTCGCACACACATTTACGAAAATGCTAGAAAAAGGGATTCCAATATATGAATCTGAGAATCTGATAGAAACCACACATCCCTTCGGTTTCGTTTGGTTGGCATGTTGAGTTGTGGGCGCGTGCCGTGGAAGGGTAGGTTTTTTTTTTTTTTTTGTAAGGACTGACATAATATTTGCTTCCAAACACACATATCTATATACTATATCAGTTGCGTACAGATGCTAGTATAGAATCACGTACACAGAAATCTTGTTTGGCATTTCCGGTTCCTTCTCCTTTTCTCCACACAAATGAACTCAAAAAAAGAAATCAGTGGGCTAAGAGGGAAGATAGTATATAATCACAAAGTTCAAATCGAAACCATAGTTGCAAGTTTCAATCAAAATTCGCAAGATGACTCGTTGAAAATCAATATCAACCAGCAAAACGTTCCATAAAGAACATCCACTGATTGCAAAATACTATAGCTAAAATAAAAACAATTTTTTTTAAATTGTAATTGATCTCTATGATACTTAAAGTACTATACCAAATTGTATATGTATGTATCTATACCTTAACCGTCTAGCAGATGACCCATCAACAAAAGCCAGGACAGCGAGCTTCTTGCAGGAGCACAGGTGACATTGACATAATTCGATGAGAAAAGATACCTGTCAGAAGCTGTTTTCGTTGGGATTAAACGCATAAAGGTGGAAATGTGGTAAGAGAAAAAATAATGATGTTGGAAAAAAGGATAATCTTGAGTGAACGTCTTGAATCGACAGCATCTGCAAATAATGATGAGAGGAAAAAAAATATACCAACTCTTGTCCGGGGGTCGGAAAAGTAAAGTAGTTAGCTGGTGTTAATAAGTCTTGGGGCTATTAGTCATGCATATACATACATACATGCATACATACATATAAAGCTATATATACCATTGGTATTTTGTTTATTCAACTCGTTGTGTTCATATAAAGTCAACAAAATTGGTAAAGTGCGTCATTGAGATTGTGGGGGCTGTTTGTATCAAAATAAATAATATAAATGGCAAACACGTCTACAAGCTGATGTCTTATCAAATACCAATCGTTTGTTGATGATGATGAGTAAACAATTTATTGAGATCCTAGTTAAATAAGAGAAAAAGTGATGGTAGGTGTAGATTGGGCTACTGGTTTTTAACCAACGATAGTGTTAAAACAGATTATAACATATTTTCAGTATTAACTAAATAATGTTCTACTTAACTTCTATTTATTTTCTATTCTACTTCTATTTAACTAAGCTTATTTATTTATTTTTTTTTTTTTTCAATAACAATTTGTCAAAAACTAAAAAAAAAATATTTTTCTTTCAAGATTCGAGAATCATCATCCCAAATATTCGTTTTTGTTAACAAATTTCTTTTTATTTAGACGAAGAGAAATAATTTCGAAAATATCTTGGTCTTTCGAACCTCAAGAATGTACAGCAGTTGGAAAATGTATCTACAATGGAAAAGTTGATGCTAATCAAAGGGAATTTTATTAAAAGATTTGCTGAATGCAATGACTCCCTTTCAAGAGATGCAGAAATTGAAAAACACGAAACTGAAGAAATTACCGAATAGCATTTTGAAAATTTATTGGATGAAGAAAATCAGGATCATTCTTTCTATGATCAATTCTTAGGAAATTCAACGATAAAATTGTTAAGCTTTCGGAGGATGTGGGAAAATTTACTTCAAAGCTGAATAGATTAAAATCCGGAGGAATCCCAGATACGAAAGAAAACCTTAAAAAAACCGGGTCAATTGGGAAAACCCAATGCAGCAAGCTACCTTATATGAAAATGATGTCAATTTTATTAGCAAGTCAAACCAAAATGCATCATCCAAAGTTTGAGGGAAACCACGAAAACAAAGACAAGCGACATGTGCAAATTCAACAGCAACGAAAATGTGACCCGACTTTGTCTAGCCTTGAAAGACAAATCGCGGAATGCTGTTCGATAATATATGCTTCTCATTGCACCAGACAGTGCTGACAAAATTATGAAAGTTCTGAAGACAAAAGATATTTGTCACCGAAAGAAGACAAAGCAAATGATGATTATTAAATTTGACAGACTAAACTAACTATAGTAATTTTGCTAATTTATTAAACAGAAAGGCGCATACTGCGTCTCTCCTCGTACAAACTGAATCATTTACATCAAGAATAGAAACTTACGGAACGAACACCAAGATTAAACACTACTTATAAAACAGATTGATATATCTAAGTGAAAGATTTGTTCATAAAGTTGCAGATATATGAAAGATCTTGGCGTAAGAAACCCTTAAGCATGAGTATCCAGACGCAGTGAACATGATCAAAAAGAACCATTACAACTACCTTGAGACTGCAAAAAATGCAGAAGAAGCTATACTTCTCATCAAGAATTTTATAAGAGTTAGTGGTTGTGATGGTTTCGAGCATTTACGTACGGATTCAAGCGAAGAACATTGACTAAACATAAAATAACTGTTTCTCTTGTAGCCGTAAAAGCATACGTTAAGCTTTCCAAACCAGCCATGATGATTCCAAGACTACAAATACAAGCTGGCGTTAGTGGAAGAAATGTTGACAAGTTCCTTAAAAAGAGACAGGAGAGCTAGAACAAAAGTTTGATAGAGTTGTTTGTTAGACCGACTCTGCAACAAATTGGTACTGGATGCAATTTAGTAGGGCTCTTCATACACAATTCTATGCAAATCGTATTAGCGAAACATCGAAATTGACTGCAGCCAAGGACTGGAGATGGCTTTCAACTAAAGTGAATGTTGCTGACGATGAAACTCGAAGTGGCTTAAAGCAACTTAGCCCTTAGAAAAAAACAGACGGCTAGTGCCGTCCGTTATTTGCAACCTTAGAAAAAGCTGTCACTCGTTGATGAAGAACTACTTCATCTCTTATTCGTGAATTTGCTAAGAAAGACTTAATCCTTCGGAAGGACTGGCGAGAAACTAAATGGAGCTGAATGTAGACGTATGAAAGTAAGAGATATTGTACTTGTAATGGAAAATAATGTTATTCGGGGATGCTGGCAGAGAGGAATTATAGTTAAGGTCTTTCCTGGTGACGGATGATGGTGAAGATCGAGTCGTACTAGATGTCAAAACAACAATTCGATCAGGTTTGATGTTTCAATTTTATTTATTTTAAGGCTAGTTAACAGTTCAGAAGGCAAAAAAAACTTCAACCTAATTTAAGTCTCATTGGTGCACCATTTTGTATCACATCTTGATGTTGATAGCTTTAAATGAACGTAACCAACACATAAATTTCCTTTTTTTTAACAAGAAGCTACCAATGCAATTTTGTTTTTACTTGCGATATACAAAAAAAAAGTTGAGATAACAATCAAACATGACATTACGATGATATAGAATCAGAAAAAAGTGGGTCCGATAATTCTGTCTGTCTGTCTGTCTGTCTGTATGTATGTATCAGAACCTAAACGGATGGGTCGATTACTTCAAACTTTGTATGTGGCGTTTTTTGGAGACTATTACCAGACCATTTTTGTATTTTTGTTTTGAACCAAAAATAACGGTACCTGTCATATACGCGTTTTATAAAAACTTATTTTTCTCAAAAATGGTTTCTACGATTTTGATTACAAAAATCAAGGTAATTTTTTTGGATAAGGTCTATCTTTAAATGAAAACCATTTTTATTTTAAACCGGTATTACGGTACCTGCCATAGAATCGTTTTTTTTTTTTAAATTCAGATTTTCTTCTTCATGACTCAATCAATTTCAACAATTTTACTAACATGCAAGATTTTAAGTTGACGTAATAATGTTTAGTAAATAAAATATCGAAAATTATTTTTTTGGATTTTTAAAAAATAATTGGAATTTTTTTTTTTAATAATCATTTTTTGAAAACTACTCAAGATTTTTCTTGAAAATTTAGTTTTAGATGTTGGTAAATAATACCTTTAAAATGGCGTACCAATTATTTTTGTATAAAAATGTCTTGCAAAATTATACATTTATAGTAAAAATAGTTTTTTTTAAAAAACGGCTCTAACTATTTAAAAAGAAAGTTTCTAAAATTTGTATCATTATAGAAGAAATCAAATTGCATACTTCGTTTTAAGGATAAATTCATTTAAGAAGCTGTTTTAGTCATTTGAAAATCGAATTTTATGCTTTTTTAATGTTTTTTTTTCTTCATTTACAATTTTTTAATTAAAAAGGCTAAGCATGTATAGTAACTTTATTTATAAGAGCAAGTACGTGCGATCCAGTGGTGCAATTTATTTTTTTTTTGGCATTAGGTAGGCGGTATAAATAACCAAAATAAATAATCTAACAAAAAAAATTAGCAAAAGAGATTAAATTCAATAATTGATCTTGATTATTTCATTATCAACACTAGACTTAGGGCCATATTGTGATCATCTTTAATCCATGATTATTGCCAACTGTAAGTCATCGAATATTAACTTAAACTAATTGTTTTTTCTTTCTAAGAATTCATAGTTTGAGTTGTTACCTAATTATTAATTCAGCTAATCAACCGATTTCGGTTATAGCGCCATTCAACTAGAACCTCTTTAAATTATGTTCAAAACTTAACCCTTATAGGCTCTATGGAGAATAAAGTGTGCAAAATGTAGTTTCTAGTGTAGGGTAGTTTCTAAATATTTCCTTCCATTTCTACCAAATAATAAAGCAAGCAAATTTATCAACAGGCCACGAAAACAGCGCAGACCAACCCTAAATGGCAACTGAGTTCGTGCAATAAACTAGTTACAGACAAAAATGAAAATAAAAATCGTTTTTTTTTTTTTTGTAATTTTCATTTATATGAAATAAAGCTTAAATGTCGAATTCTTTGTTTTTTTCATAGTAAATTGTATTTTTCCCAAACAAAACAAACACACTGCATAATGAGTTTGATTTCCAGGTTGTTCATCATTTATTTTAATTAATAACATTTTTAATTAAAAAATATTTCTCAGACATTAATTTCGCTTGGAATTAAATTCAGATACGAATAAAACCATTCGGCTGTAGCTGCATTACTCATCAAAGGTTTTATTATGGTTATTGAAGTCAACGAACATTGCAAAATCGAATTTATGAATACCTGATTCGTTTTGTTGTTTATAGAGACAATTATTTTAAATTTACTCAAAATAGCAACACATTTTCTTATATTACCATGTGTGTAATAAATACAAGATTTGAATTAAGTCAAGTAAACTACAGACCTATTTTGGAGATTAATTCTCTTAAATGGCCAAATTGTTAGTCCTCGTATGACTAGTTAACACCTAGAAGTTAATCCTGAGAGAGATTTCAACCCCGAGTTAAATCATGCATTACCGTAATGGAAGAAAAAAAGGAAATGATAGAAATAAATTTACAATTGAATCGATGAGTGCAAGAACAGTACAAGTCCAATTTCTTAGTTTTAAGAACAAACAAATATAAAAGAGTTTTATAGAAAAACTATTAACTTTTTTTTAAAAAATAATGTGTAATACATTTGAAGATTTAACCCAACTTGAAATTATCTAATACATAGTGTTTTCAAAAAATTTGTTAGTTCTTCTGTAAAACTTTCTTAAATATAAATACAATTTTGGACTTGTACCGTTCTTACACTCACCTTAGAAAAAATCAGCAGGCACAATGTGTTCTCCTCTTCTTTTAAACTACCTTTTATCTTCTTTTTACAGATTACTACAGTAATGCAATTTAAACGAAGGTAGGACAATAACCCAAGCACGCTACACCTCCTGAAGTTGATGCATCAAATTCTAAGACTACAATAAAAGGTTGTCGTGGTGCAACTTTAGTTTCAAATTGAATGAAATGCATTAACATATCTTTTACTTCAACAAACAACATGTTGTTGTAACTTATAAGCTTATAATTTGCAATCTTGGAGTCAGGAAAAAGGGATAAAAGTTATATTATACACTAGTGGAAAAAATTCGGGAGGCTGTATTTAAGTGAAAAATGGTCGTATTGAGACAAATCAATTTAAAACCTCAGATATTCTAGTTTTTAGAATTTTTACTGAACTATTTTTATAAATCATCGTTATCACGTAGTCATACGGAAAAGCGCGAAACCAAAAATTTTAAAGACAATAATAATAAAAATTTTAAATATATTTTTTGTTTTGTTTTTCAATGCCAATTTTTTTTTAACTAAATCTTTATAAAGAGCGGAAAGCCTATGTATTCAGCTTCAATTTCTTATTAAATTAAAATTTTGATACGATTTTTTTTAACCCATTTATTGGTCTTTAAGTAGAAAATGACTTTTCTGTTTTTAAACATCAATTTCTCTGCAACCAATAACTGTAAATTAAATTTAAAGACAGTTTTTGAAATGAAAACAAATTTCCTATATGATATTTTTAAAACTTTAACGTACTAAATTTTTTTTTGTCTCTGACATTAATTTGAAAAAAACATCAAAAAAAGGGATATTTATGAACTTTTGAACAAACAACGGTTAACTTACAGCTATCTATAAAATGACCAATGTTGACTGTGACTTTTATAGCTAAATACATTGACAAAATTCCTGTAAAGTTTCAATTCGATCTAACGAACGGTTTCTTTGTTACAAACAATCAAATTTTTGAAACAAAATTAAAGGGTTTTATGGTTTGCTATCATTATTATGACTAAAATAAAAAAAATTAAAAAAATGATTACTTCTTTCCGCGTTTTTACCGCTTTCAACATTTCAATTTATGAACTTTTTTTTTTAATTTTGTATTATAATTTTGTTTAAAAAATATTTGTTTTGATGTTTTTTCAAATTAATATCAGAGACAAAAAAAAGGCCTCAATTTTTAATTTTTAATATCTATATTTCCGCCGAAAAAACACCCTAATTGTTCTACTGTTCGTGGTCTTTATAAGGACAGTAAATTCCACGTACCGATGTTTGTTGACAACCGGACCTGAACATCCCGAGAGGGGGTCACATATTATAGAATGTAATAAGCTTTATTTGATACGAGAATCCGTTTTGAGATAAACGTGAAAAAAATTGCATGTTTCTCCTAGCTGCCGCTAGAGCTTACGTCGGATTCTTGTGGACTTTTTTTGGATCATCACCAGCCATCCCTTAATAAGTAGGCCAAGTTTCAAAACGGTTAAATTTTTTTTAGATGAAAGCAATTTTTTTTATTCGTTGACTGGACGCACTAACTATAGAGAATTAGACTCATCAAATAAAATATTCAAAATATTAAGCCGAATAATAGTTTTTTTTTTTACAATCAATAGAAATTGAAACAAATAGATTTAAGAAATGAATTGGGGAAATGGGGACAAGCGCTGGGGAGGCGAATACGTCATTTTGGTTTTTTATGTTTTAGAAATTGAATAACAAAAATCTGCAAAAAAGACCTATTAAAAATTATTTTTGTGATGTTTGTACCTATTTTCGTCTAATTTTACTGTAGATACCTACCAAATAAAATATGCATCATTCAATCAATGTATTCTTTATATTTGTTGCAATAATATTTTATTTCATATGTCATAAACATTGCAGCTCTCAAAATTCACCAAATAATGCGATGTAATCATAATAAATCTATGCAGTTGGCAATTCTTCAAGATAAATCGGCATTTTAATGATAGACGCCCCTGACTTCAGCCTTCAGCCTCCCCCCTCCTCATAAATAATGAGAAACTATAAAAGCTGCGTCAAAAACACAAATATTTGTTTAAACGTTTCAATGAACAACCCGATGGCAACCCTGCTGAACAGGACATACATACTTTGCATACAAGGTAGATGCTGTCGAGAAAAAAATTTAAATTATTTATGTGCTTAGAATGCATAACGACATAACAACAGCAATGCATTGCGTTTCAATTTATTTCAATGCTTTTCACTCTCACATACACTTTCTTATACATTGGTTTCGGTGTCTTAATCCTTTGAAAACAAAAACCATCATTTGACAGCACATTGCACATGATTGAGCAAATCCTATCTCATCCACCCTCCTTCCCAAGCCCATTCAACTCTGCATGGAGTTCATCAACAACATTTTCGGCCTAAGACGTGGGTTTGTGTGAAATTAATTTTGAGCACAAGGTCATCCTCTATGTTTATTCTTGTATGTGATTTCGCCACTTGAAAAGTCTAAATACTTACTTTTCTTCTTCTATGTACGAGTATGTATGTAGTGTATCGTATAATGTCCTTCCTAATAATAGAAACAAAAATCACAAATCCAAGTTGGACCTGAAATGTTAATTAAAATCCATACAAGGGTACAAACAACAAACAATTTACTGCATCAGTGAGAACTTAAAAGACGTAAGGATAGGGTAGGGGTAGCGTTGGATACTATAAAAGGGTTGGCTCCATTCGATGTTTGGTTTAGTTGTTTATTTTGATATTTTTTTTAAGTATTCATCCAGCAACCCTCGGGCAGCACGTCACATTATGAAGATTTAGGGATCCCAGTGAAAATTAAAAGGTGTGCCCTCGTATTACGTGCTACTCAAAACAGAACTAAAACCCTACTGCATGACACGGTTTTCAGCATTTGTTGTCGGATTGGGCATGACTGTTTTTTTTCTCTCTCTCTTCTAAAGGTATGGTTTGGGTTCCTTGACATTAGATGATGGGATTTGGCTTTTTGTTCCGTTTAATCAGCAAACTTTTTGCTTAATGACATGAAATTAAGAGATTTTACAATTATTTCGTTTTCAGTATCACAAAGTTGCTTTTCCTTCTAGGCAGCCAACAAACCACCAGAACCACAAAATTCGAGGGAGCTCTCTGGGCTCTGGCATTAGTTTTCAAGTTGGACGACCACAAAAACTGTTTATTTGTCTATTATTCATCTGAGAGTGCGAAGATACAAATACCTATACAAAGTACTTTTATTTTATGACTCTGACTTGAGCTATATCGTAGCGGGCTGTGTGCAGTCTCCAGTTATGGGTTGACCCAGATCTTTTTTCGCCTTATAAACTGTAGCTTTATCCATTCTACCACCTAGCCTCAACAACATCGGAATACATAATGTTTGTGTGTTTATTTGGTATTTTTGTTTTCTAAAAGTGCAGCAATCCTTTGTCCTGAGTGTGGTCGCTATCGTCGGTCGGTTTTGGGAGTTTTATTTTCTGTTACCGGTCCTTCTTTTGTTTACGGACTTAAGCCTGTCTTAATTTGCAGCCAAAATTGGACAGGATGAGACAGAGATAAAATATGAAAAATTTCTTTTGACTGATTGAAGAGAATTTAATTTTTGTACCTTGTTTTTTTTTCTTTTTTTTATTTAAAACCAGTTGAGGTAAGCTGAATTCAAGGTAATAAATAAAAAAAATTAATAAATGGGAAAGACATTTTATAAACGCTGATTTATATTAATTTTTATTAATAAAAAACTTTAACATTCAAATGAGTGTGGGTAACATAGTGGTTATCTTAAACAAACACACCTAAGATTGGCGCCGTGGCCTGAGTACATCTATAACTATTTGCACATTATGTTTTGGTTATCAACGGTTACTAGTAATTGAAGAGAAAGATTCAGTTTGTCGCTTGCGATTAGCTAAGCCTTCCGACTTAATGAGGTAAACAAGACCACGTAAAATACTAAAGAAAAAAAAATAAATTATAATAATACCTACTTTTGGTATTTTCAATTTTCTCGACAACTAGAAGCTTAGTAATCATCCTGTTTTCGGGTTTTAACAGGTATCAGCAACAAATTCTGGGGAAATAAAATAATAAAAATCTCAAAGTATTGAAAAATTACTCTTTAAACATTTTGTTATGATTTTTTGAATTTGAAACTCGTTTTTTTTTCAAAAACTATGCATAGATTTGACTTGATTTAAAAACTGACTTGTAGAAAAGAGTTTTGGGCTTTAAGAAAAGATACAAAACTTAATTTTAGGTATAGCCGTTATTGTTAAATGATTTTGTTCCATATTTAGTACTTTTTTCATAAAAATATAACATGAAAACGTACATAAAAATGGTTGTATTGAAGTGTTCTTCAAAACCCAGCTATAGGGTTGGGTATAGCCCGACTTACGATATGTTTGGGAGGCATGCTGCTTCCATGCAACACCCTTGCTTGGGATCACCTTAGGATTTGGGGTAGGTGTGAGTTTGGGTGTATGCAAAGTTGTATCCGGCATAATTCCTTATTTACGCTCACCTGAGTCGAGTTGTCATAAGTCGGGCTATTTTGACCCGTTTATGTTTTTTTTATCAAATAAGTGATGCTCAAATAGGATGCTACATACATAAAAGATCTCGTATTTTCTTATCGATTGTTAATATTTGTACGCATTCACGAGTTAACACACACCTTAACCAAATGACACATGTTAAGCTTGCGTAATGACTAAGCTCTGAACTCTTTCATTCAGCAAGCGGGACGAAACGGAATGGAGTGTATCTGTCTCTATCTGCCTGTGTATGTATGTCTCTATCTGTGTGTGCATAACTGTTTCTATCCATCTGCGTATCTCTCTCTCTTTCGAGAAGGAATGAAATGAGGTCGAAGAAGGAGATCGGGAAGTGTTATTTCTTGTAAATTATAAAGAGTAATAGTAATCAGTTTGCTATAGGTGTTTGCTAACTTTAAATTTAAAAAAAGTGAAAGATGTAGTTAAAGTGGAAATAAGTTTCATTTGAACCCAGAAAAATATTACAATATATTTATCTTTGAATAAAAATACAATTAAAAAAATAAATGCTTTAAGGCGCTAATAAAAATGCTGTGACTCCAAATGCATTGGATAAACAAGAAACACATCTCGACCTGTGACGTCAGTGGTCCAAAGTGGTGGAGTGCGTAGTGCACACGACTTCTAAGACTGAGCAAAAATCTGATATGCGTGGGTTCGATTCCCATGGTGTGCATAGAAAGTTTTTCATAATAAAATTGGATTAAAGCTCAGCACCACAAAAAGGAGACTGATGAGTGCATAAGTGGCAGTCGTGCTTTGCTATAGCTATAGCTATAGCTATATGTCCAGCCAAACAAGAGTGGTAGCGCCTTTAAGTTGTTGTTGTTGGTCAAACATTCAATGAAATAATAAATGACGGAATAAAGAATGATCAAGTCTTATAAAGCTGACATTCTAGTACGAATAGTACAATAATAACAATAATAATAAATGCTTTAGATTGTGCAAAATTATGAAAAATTACTATACTTAGGCAGGCAACATATCAAAAGATTGTGTAGAAGTGCTCTTGTTTATAATTATCCTCTTTAAAACATAAGTACATTGACTGGATAATAATAATAATTGATCATTTAAAATCCTAAAATACCATCCCCAATTTTTATTTTCTTAATTGTTCGGTAATTTGAGAAACCATATTTAAATGATTATTTAATTCAATGATAATAATATGTATTTATCCAATTTCTTTGAATATAAATTTTCATGAATACCTAATATGCCTACTCCCTACCTCACTTCAATATCAAGTCCCTTAATTGGATTCAATCCCACTAAACACCGTTTCCGTATATCGCTACGCTACCTTCTGATATAAGATTTCCACCCTGGAAACCCGACAAAATCAAAGATTCTTTTTTTGTTTAGTGTAGCAACAGTATAAGTATAGGTACACAGCATTATATCATTGAAATTGAAACAAATCAAGTCCAAAATAAATTTCAAAAAAAAGATGCTTATCTCATGTACGAGGGTATACATATTACACACAAATTTATATATATTATATAAGTATGCATGTATGAATGTACATATTTTCCAATAATCCTGTTGAGTTTATGATGATTTGCTGTGCTTATTCAACCAAAAGCAAATTCGGTAAATACATTCAAATATAACCGATTTTCAATTCGATTCCAGACCAGGATACCAATCCCAGCAAAACCAGGATCCTGGTAACGAGACTTTCTTCAAATAAAGTAACCCCAGATTATTCTCATAATCTGGGCACATTTATACACTCGTATATTTACATAGAACTCTTTTTTCTCATCTTGCTACTGTTGATGCCGATGCTTTTAACTTTTTGAATAAACTTTTCATCTCTCGTGAACTTTTTGGTTCATATTTCTATTGTCTGTTTACTCTGTAAAAATTGATTTTTCTATCCATTTTCTTGTTAAAACATTAAATTGAATATTTAAAGAAGAAACTGAAGAAAAACAAAATATCAAATATTTCTGAAATACTCGTATACCTATTTTATTAATAGCCTTTTACTCTCGCTTCTATCTTTTTTCCGATATTAATATTTTGATAGCATCAATCAAAAGTTTGTTTTCATCCCTGGGGATATCAGATACTTAAATATTATATTGGAATATAAGAAATGTAGGAAGAGGATGCGTACAAAGTCAATCAGAAAACTAACATGTTTAATTAGCCTCATAATTCTAAAAGGACTTTATTTTCTTTTATCTCCCTGTTGAATTATTTTTTTATTTATCGAACGAGAGAAAGGACGAGAACCATGAAGATGACAAGGATAGATATAAAATGGACATGTGCTGAAACTTTATAGTTTCGAATAAGCGGATTACTAAACTGAAGTTTAAAAGTCCCCAGTTAAAAGCTAAAATGTTACGGATTTGAAAGCATGTATAATTTTTGAAAAGATTCTGCAAAAGTTTTTTTCTTTTTTTTAAGCTCAGAGAAAAAGAATTTCCTGTAGTAGCTCTCCCATTTTATAAAACTGTATGTTTATGTAATTGTTATCAATGCATTTATTGTATCAAAAACTTCTTGGCTAAAGAAAACTGATTTATTTTAACAAGCTTTTGTCGGTATTTCTTTGGCTGTCTCCCCCATTCGGGGATATGTGGTTACTGGTTAGTTTTGTTTTAATTCAAAAATGTAGTGAGAACAATATACAGAAACAGAGCTTAGATGCATAGATTCCAGCTTATAAATTAGAAAATCTTTATTATGTTAAAAAAAACAAATTTACCCAAAACTCGTTTTCTCTTTCATTTTCGTTTCATCAATAATAATAATTAATAACAATGTAAGAAGGTAGTAGAAGAGATAAATGGTGTTTTGTAATATCAAAAAAGTAATGTTTTTCTTTTAATAAGTTTAACAAATGGTGGCCCCAAAACGACGAAATCACTTAAATCAATAAGATTTCGAATAATTTGTTTGAAAATTTGTAGAAGATCGGGAGGTAGCTATAAAACCGTTTTAAAACAAACTTTTTGCTAACACTTTTTTTTTATTTGAATTTTCAGTAATTTGGTTATTGCCATTTTATATTTTCATGATTTTGGCACATAACTACTTTGTATATTATGGTTTCCTTAAAATGTCTTTAATTTCTAAAAATACAAGCTTTAGGTTTACTCCTCACTATTCTAATCGCCACGCCACATATACAAAACAATATATAAAACAACCAGTGATGATTATTATTTATGTCTTTAAATAAAAACTGTTTAATTTCATAAACTTAATCAATTCTAAAACGTGTTATTCCAATGAATGGTTTCCATTGCTTTCTTATTTGAATATTTATTTAAATAGGTCCCTAATGACTTTTAAAAAAAATCTCTAAGGAAGAAACACCTTAAAGAAGGTTAAAAATCAGTTTTTCAAGCATGGCTGTCAAGTGACGAGTGATGTTACTCAACAATGAAAAATGATGTCGGCAGTCGTCAAGATATTTTTTCCCTAAAAGATGTTGCGGTGATGATTTTTGTTTGCTTTTAAACTGATAAGATTCCGGAGTTGAATTTTAAAATAAACAACCTACCTTTGCCGAAAGTTGGTGGACGCACCGCGCACTGCCAAAAATATAACAAAGTAGATGGGATGAATAAATTAAATGAGGGGAAATATATCCTACAGGTTTTAGAGAGGGACTACCACGCTTAGCTTACGTTTGAGTTAATTTGTTTAAATAAATATACATACATACTAGTTATCCCGTAGAAATGTTCATTATTACATATCTCTTCCCTGTGCCAGAAGCATGAATGTGCAATTAATTTTTTTTTTAATTCTTTCAGTGATAAATATTTCAGTAATATATATCTATTATTTAGGAACTGGAATTAGATTAATGTTTAAGGTTTCCAATCAGGGAACGTTATTGAGTTCACTCACAATTAACGACAGTGATTTGTTTTGAAAACAGGGATACTCAAATTTTTATTAATTAAATTTCATGCTCCTGGCTTAAAAGGGACAATAGTGAACATTTTTGTATATGTACTCATTAAATTTTGTTTGTGTTCTATTTGTTGTCACAATCTTAAACTTTTGGAGTAAAATATCTTATTTCAGATATTTAGTAAGATTTATAAGTGTAACCCTAACCAAAAACAAAACAATACCACTAATACAAATAACACAAAAAAAGGAAATGAAGGCAAACATACTGCAAAAAACTTTTCAAAATATGTAGCAGTCTTTTCTATTTCTAAATAATTTGGACAGTTTACGAAAAGTATTATAGTTTTCGAGGAGTGCACCTTTTGACAATATTGAAGCAAATAAAACGTCATGAAACAAACTTTGTTTGGGTACCATGCATGGAAGATCTACCTCAATGGGAAACATTGTTTGCTGGTTATATCATTGTCGATTTTCTTATCGAGTGCCTAAAATGGCTTATTTTTATTATAATGTTATAACACATTTATTCTTACTAAAACATTAAAAAAAGTTTTTTTTTTTTTAAATCAACAGTTGGTCACTTAAAAAAGTATGACTTCAACGTTGTCTTTCTGATCAAGGATCACTATACGCACTTTTTTATAAAGAAAATATTTACAATTCTCTTGCTCTAGTTTAAACTAATTAATAGAATGTTTAATTTAGTGGATTTAAGTTTTGACCTTACTCATAATCAGAGTTGTAAAAATATCAATTCACAAAAAATTCATTCCGTTTAAATCAAGTATTTTTGGAAATCGAACATTTTTTGCATTAAAAAAAATGTAATTGCAAATAACTACTAAAAACTTAATTTAAAAACAAAATTGTGTTGCAAGCAGAACATTTTTTGAATTGAAAATAAAAAAAATTGTGTGTTTGCTATGATGACAACTTACCCCTTAGTCCGTTATTGGATCTTTTCTCATGTAGGCTGAGTTTCCGACTATCAAAAACCATGGAGGTTCTTTCAACAGTTGATCACTTAAAAAAGTAGTACTTTAATAGCTTCGTTTCTTCTTAGTGTATCATTATGACGCATTTGGAATATGAGAAGTTGGTGATTTGACATTAACTTAACTAAGGGACTCAAAGAAGTTCTTTATAGATTTAAAAACCCACGTTTGATCAACTGTCATCTAAAACCTTTCTTAAATTTAAGTAAACGCTAAAGTTGGAAAAAAGAAAAATTTAAATTTTCAACAAATGTCACTAAAACCCTTCTCATTATAAAAATAATTATATCAAACATAATACGATTCGATCCAGATGTGATTTTATTTGAATCATGAATTTTGAAATATTCTAATGCAACCAAATTTATTGCCAGTTGAATAACCTTCACCATATAATGCATTTATTTTCATTGAAACTTACTTATATCAAGATCAATGCCAAAACGTTTTTGTTAACGACACACTGCAAAATATCACGGCCCTTCGTCGTCCATTACCTTCATGGCACAATGCCTATAATAGAAGTCTGAATGAATTATGAGAAAATTCATACTTAAAACTATGAAAATTCAATAGCTCAGTGCACACACACTAAATTACAAAACCAGGACAATTCTAAAATACCTACTGACAGGAAAATTCAATAAACTATACTTCCACCCACACATTCACTGCTGTTGTTTTATTCAGTTCGAATGCATTTTATTCCAAACATTGATTTATAAACTCCACCACACCGACGACGTCACTGTCGCTATCATTGGTTATGCCAAAGCCGAAGCCCAAACCAAACCAAAGCAAAGCGTACCAAACAGCAATTGAACCAAATTTCCGGCTAAAATACTAAAACGGAAACGCTCCTTCGCCTCTGGCAATTGAAAATCCATTTGGTCGTTGCGCGCAATCAGACAGCCACCACCGCCTCAAGGATATAATTTAAAAATAATAGGATGATATTGGTTCTGCTCTAGCTCTGGTTTTGGTTCTGGATCTGGAACAGGAACAGGACTATGCAATGAATGCAATGGCCTTTTATTTTTTCTATTACCATCAGTAATGGCAACATTCATACACACAAATAGTAAATAAAATAAATGAAATGCAATTGGTTCTGTTCGACAATCCATTAGCGTTCATCGTTCGTCGTCCTCGCCGTCGTCCGTCGGTAGTTGCACACAGGGATCTTGCTCTAAAACCTCACTCTCTAATGCTTTGATAGGCTATTAATTTAATTCACGATTTCTTTCCTCTTCAGAGGATGTTTTCCTCCTGAGCTCATTTATTGACCTGATACGCGCGAGATAATTCTCTAGATCGACAAGGATGCCCTCATTGAATCCATGGAGGTACTCGTATAATGACTGCTTCTGAAATGAAGGATCGAAATGATAGTGAATACACTCTTTTTATTTCACTTTTAATTTGGTATAGCTGTACTTCCCACCTGCTGAACGCGCCATCGCATCGCCATGCCAAACCAAGCAGCGCCTGGCCCTCCATAATGTCTGCTGATAAAATTCTTGTCATTATTCACACCTTTTTCTATGGGAAAAATAAAGTGAAATTTATGTCTTCCCTGGGGGAATTAAAAATGGTAAAATTCCTTAAAACACATATATTCCTTTATTCTGTAAAATTCGTTGTTCTGCCTGAGATAGGTTACCTATTTGTATACATACTTTTATGTATGTAAGTAAGTATGTATAGAATATGTATGCATATAAAAATAAAATAAAGTTAAAGGTAGATGTAGTGCATGCAGTACATTATTCGAAGGATTGAAATCTTTTGTACTATCATGATAAGGGTGCCACGAGGGGACTATTAATCGCATATACCAGGGTCTGATTCAAAAGAAATAAGTAAAAGCTTAAAATGTGAGGGCCTTTCGCCTTTAGGCATTTTAATCTTTTGAAATTTTTTTTTTGTAAAAATATAAATTAGCTTTAATTTTATTATTAATATTAAGTACTTAAAATTTTCTTTATCCTTTTATAGAAATATTTCAGTTAGGCTTTGATGATTTAAAAGCTTATAAAATATGTTTTGTTATAATATTGAGGGTTTTGTTGAACTTATTTAATTTTTATTGGCCTGTATAGGAAATGCTTTTATGAGTTATCAATAAAGGGGCATTGATATACTCGTAACTTAAAAAAGGTCCATAAAATCTAATCGTATTAAACTTATATCAAACATCATTGTTAGAAATTCTCAAAAGCTTAGCTGTTTTAATCAAAAATTAGTTTTTCTATGGAAATATTGTTAAAAACTTAAGAAAGGTCGAAAATGTCGCAGTTTTTAAAGGAACATTCATAATTAAACATTAAATAAAAAAACGCAAAGTTCACATTCAACAACATGATCATACCTAGGTTTTTTGTATCGGTCAAACGACCGTTGAACAACAGCTATTTGCACACAAAGTATGAGTTTTCAAGTACATCTGACGGGCAAATAACTTAATGGTCATTAATGAATTAAATTGGTAATCGCAAACTTTTCCGTACCGTTGCAAGAATTTTTTTTTACAGAAAAGTGTAAAATATGGATTTAACCAGAACTTCAAAGAATTATAAGTATTCCGGTTTTTGGATACTTCCATTAAATTTGAAACCATTGTTAATTGAAATATTTAAAAAATAAGAAAAAATGCAAATTTGTGGCACTCCCCATACAAAATTGAAATTTTTAAGAGTTTGCATGAAAAGTACAAGAAGGTTATATTCAAAATGGCTAAATTTAGATACCTTTAACTTATGGCGTTTACAGATTCCAATTATCTTGGTTTTAACAAAAGCTACAGTGTTGATGAATTTCCAAGGACGATGACAACGGCAAATGCACATAAGAATGTCTCAAAAACGTCTTCTCATTACGTTTAATGATGAAATCAATCGCTTTACTTAGGCTAGTATCACACCATTTGTATAAACACCAAAAAATGTCTTTAAATTTGTGTATTTTTGTCGTAATATGCACACAACCATCTGAAATACAAATTGTGATTTAGTTTGTATAGTCTATTATATTTGATTACAAAAATACACAAATTGTGTGATACTGTAGCATACACTAGGAAAATTAAAAACTCTAAAATAATAATGGGATGATCATTTATCACGTGTCGTGTGGTGATCCTGGAGGTTTTCAGATATAATTTGTTGGTATTGGGTAATTTGAAATTTTTTTAATGTTTTTAAACAGCAGATTTGACAATATCATTCCAGTAGGGAATAAGAATATTTAATAGAGCTTGTGAATTGTGATTCCTCTCAATCAATTGGGAGAATCGGACTGTAAAAGGCAAGCAATGGGGAGGAAACAGATCGCACAGGCAGGAAGATAAATGAGTCGGTCTAGAAACACATGGCGTAGAAAAGTCAAAATGAAATCTGTACAACTGAGGAAGAGTTAGATAGAGCTAAAATACATCGTTAGATTCAATCGATGTTATTGTTGAGTTCCTAGAACTCTAGATTTTGAAGCTGATTGATTTTTTGACGTTTTGGGTATAAGAGTTGTAATAATTATGTTAATTGGACATCTTTATTTACTTTATTACAATCACCCATGAAAATAAAATTAAAAAAAATAGTTTAGAAAGAAAATGCCGTACAGGGCAGAGTTGCCGCTGGATTTAAAAATTGTCGCAATTCAGATTACAAATTTATATTGCATGTTTTGACATATACATTTATGTACCCTTAGTAATAAAAGTGGTGTTATATTCATTTTTGCGCATTTGCAATCAAAGATTGTTTTTGATCAATTACATAGGCATAGCAATTTGATTGTTTTTCTTATTTTAAATAATCAATATCTTTATTTGTCTCAATTTCATCTTTAAATAAGCACTTCCGTTAAATTATACATACATATGTATAATAATTTTTAGATTTGGCCACTTTCATATTTAAGGGCACATTATGAATTAATAGAAGACAGGCATTTTAATACATGGTTATAGCAGACAAATTTTTTCTTGATTTTTACATTTAATGGGGTTTCGAAAAAGAAACAAAAATTTATATTTTGACATTTAGCGTGATTTCTGTTGTAAATTTTCAGTTTTTGAACTAAAAACAAAAAGTGTACTGGGACAACTCTTGCAGACATAGATCAAAGTTAAATAAAAGTTTTTGTTTAATATTTTTTCCAGCCAAAAAAAAGTAAATGCACGACTTGCTCTTGAAGATAAAGTTAATTTTAATTAAAAATTTGTAAATGCAGTTTTAGAAGAAAATAATTAAAAAAGCATAAAATTCGATTTTCAAATGACTAAAACAGCTTTTTAAATGAATTTAACCTCAAAACAAAGTACGCAATTTGATTTCTTCTATAATGATACATTTTTAGAAAAAAAAAATTGAAAGTCGTTAGAGCCGTTTTCTAAAAAAAAATATTTTTTTTATATAAAATTTTGCAAGGACTTTTATAAGAAAAAAATGGTACGCTATTTTTAAGATATTATTTATCAACATCTAAAAACTAAATTTTGAAAAAAAAAATATTGAATAGTTTTCGAAATAATGATTTTTCAAAAAAAAAATCTCAAACTTTTGTTAAAAATCAATAATTTTCGAAATTTTTTTTACTAAATACTATTACGGCAACTTGAAAGCATCCATGTAAAAATAAAATGCACGACTGGATCGCACGTACTTGCTCTTGTAGATAAAGTTATTATTTATGCTAAGCCTTTTTAATTAAAAATTTTTAAATGCAGTTTTAGAAAAAATATCCAGGTATTTATCTATTATTTATTTATTATTTATAAAATGTACAACTGGGTCTTCTTACACAGAAATTTGGTAAATTTAGGTACGTATTATAAAAAAAAAACATAAAATTCGTTTTTTTTTTAATTAAAACAAAATCTGAAATCAAATTGCCCTCCAAAACAAGTGTGCAGTTTTGATTGATATATTAAGATGCATTTTTAGAAAAAAAAATTTCAAAATCGTTAGAGCAGTTTTTTAAAAAACTAATTTTTTATAAATAATTTTTTGGAAAAAAGTTTTAAAATGAAATTGGTATGCCATTTTGTAGAAGATACTAATCAACATCTAAAAACGAAATTTCAAAAATATTCGAAAATTTGATTTTTCAAAAAAAAAATTTCAAATTTTTTTTAAAAATCCAAAAATTATTTTTTTTTTAATTTTATTTTTGGCTTATATTTAAGTTATATAAGTGCTTCTTCACAAAAAGTTTCGTTGAAATCGAATAAGCAGTTTCGGAGCAAATCAGATTTAAAAAAAAAAACGTTCTATGCAAGGTACCGTTAATAATGATTTTCAAAACAAAATTTTTTCATTAAAAAATAGACCTTGTCTTAAAACTTATGCTTGATTTTTTTTAAACAAAATCGTTGGAGCCGTTTTTGAGCAATTTCAACTTTACTAAAGTCGGTAAATGACAAGTACCGTTATTTTTGGTCCAAAAAAATTAATTCCAAAAACCCCTCTGGAGAGTCTCCAAAAAATGCTACATACCAAGTTTGAAGTCAATCGGTCCATCCGTTTAGGCTGTAGCTCCTTATACAGACAGACAGACAGACAGACAGACAGACTGACAGACTGACAGACTGACAGACTGACAGACTGACAGACTGACAGACTGACAGACTGACAGACTGACAGACTGACAGACTGACAGACTGACAGACTGACAGACTGACAGACTGACAGACTGACAGACTGACAGACTGACAGACTGACAGACTGACAGACTGACAGACTGACAGACTGACAGACTGACAGACTGACAGACTGACAGACTGACAGACTGACAGACTGACAGACTGACAGACTGACAGACTGACAGACTGACAGACTGACAGACTGACAGACTGACAGACTGACAGACTGACAGACTGACAGACTGACCGACTGACAGACAGACAGACAGACAGACGGACTTCCGGGACCCACTTTTTTAACATTCTCTACCATCGGAATGTCATGGAAAAATGTTATCTCAACTTTTTTTTTTGTACGAATGCATAACTTGATATATGGTACCCATATCGCAAGTAAAAATGGTTGAAATTGATTGAGTCATAAAGGAGAAAATCAGAATTAAAAAAACGGTTCTATGGCACGTACCGTTAATAACGGTTCTCATTTAAAGATAGACCTTACCCAAAGAAATAACCATGATTTTTTTAATCAAAATCGTAGGCACCGCTTTTGAGAAAAATGAGTTTTTCTAAAACCGGTATATGACAGGTACCGTTATTTGGGGTCCAAAAAAAAATTCAAAAAAACGTCTGGGGATATTCTCCAAAAAACGCCACATACCAAGTTTGAAGTAAATCCGTTTAGGCTGTGGTCTCTGATACATACAGACAGAAAGACAGACAGACAGACAGACAGACAGACAGAATTGTCGGACCCACTTTTTTCTCATTCTCTATCATCGTAATGTCATGTTTGATTTTTATCTCAACTTTTTTTTTATGTACGAATGCATAACTTGATATATGGTACCCATATGTTAGATTAAATATAACCTCTATAAAAATAAATTACTACAAGTTTGTTGTAAATCAGAGGGGAAATGCGACTATTCGGGTTACACAATTGTAGTGGAATATGTTTCTGAAATAAATCATATAGGAAGTTTATTTAAAATTCAGCATCCCTAGGTGCAAATGAACTTAATCTATAACTACAACTTAATTTTGAAAGACTTTTTTATCTTTTCATATTTCGACGTAGAAAAAATGTTGCGCTAGGCCTTCCCGTCATTATAATATTGAATGCGACTCTGATTTCTACGGTTGAAAAGATGAAACGGGCAGAATCAAGAGCATCCATTAACTCAGAAATTAGTAAATTCCTAGAGTAATTATTATGAATCTCACTAAAAAGTAAATTTGTGCTCGTTCCTTCTTTTATCAGCAACTGAAAATGAATCTGCATTACTCAAGCATCTACTAACTACTTGTAGGTACAACCGAATTCTTTCATCACTACATCCTTTTTTGTCGTATTAAATCCTTAATTATACCATGTTAATATGCAAGTAAATTAAATTGCAAACAAGAATATCACCGTCGACACTTAATAGGTACACACATAAACACTCCTTCACACGCACACACTCACACACATACAAAAACAACCATAGAAATGAGTTCATTCTATTCAGGAAAAACAAAATTAGCGAGGATGCGTGTGGGATTGGATTAGAAGTTGTATGCCGTTATAATTATTCGGATACAAGTTGAATTTGTTTATACAACAGCGAATAGAAAGCCCTATGGAGATAGAACTTTCTATACACGCTAAAGGAGGAATTAATTTGCTCTGGTGCTACGGCAAGGCGCATCACGCTAACTAGAAAAGGGAAATCATTTGAGTTTGCATTTGAATCAATCGATGAGGCGGGGTGGATTATATGGGAACAGAAACCTGTGGTTTTATCAGATAATAGGTTTAAAACAATACAATGAAAGAAAAACAAACACTTCCTAAGGGTCGGATAATATATGTTTGTTTATGTATACTTACCCTTTGTCTCGTCAATTGGAAAAAAATGTTACAAATTAAAGATAAAATTCATAAAGGGCTGTGGACAAAAATGGGTGATATCAATTTGTTTAGCCAGGCGATAGAATACTCTTGATATGTGACTTGAAATCACAAGAAAAGCTGTATTCACTTTGGATATAATGACTATTTGCTTGAGCGATTGACTTGGTATGTAATCAAGAGTTGAAGGGGTCATTGGAGCTTGCAGTGTTTTCTTAGATATTATGTATAGGCTACATTCGTGTACATATATAAATGTATAATTAGTATAATTTAATGACTCAAATCTGCTAGAATTTAGAGCGATTATGTGCTTCCTTCAAACCAAACTGTTAAGAACAATACAGAAAACAAATGGGATTTTGATTCCAAATTCCAAATGGGATTTTGATTGCTTGCCACCTAGCTCGTACACAAGGAGCTCATCCCGGTATATAACATGTGTACTAGCAGACCCGTTCTCGAAATACTTCGAATAATTTTAAAAAACTTTCATTTTTCTACAAACTGCAAAGGGATTTACCCAGGCAGTACTGTGAAATACTAAAATCGTATATCTCAGACCGACTCTTTAGAGTACGGTACGATCAAGAATGTTTAGAAGTAAAGAAAATACAAGATTTACACCTCCTAACAAAGAAAAATTAAATGCACGACTGGGTCACACTTACTTGCTCTTAGGGTCAAAGTTGCTGTGGACGTTAAAGCTTCTTATATAAAGTTGTAAGAAATAAATAAATTTATAAGAAATGTAAAAAAAAAATAAAACTCATTACTTTAATGACATAAACAACTTCTTAAATTGTTTTGAGCTCCAAACTAAGTATGCCTTTTTTTTATTAAAACAGATACATTTTTAGAAACAAAATTTTGAAAATCATTAGAGCCGTTTTAAAAAAAATCATTTTTATATATATAAAAATTGTCAAACCTTGTTTAAAAAAAAAGTTGGTATGCCATTTTCAAGAATATATTAATGCACATCTAAGACTCATATTCATTTACAGTGACCCGTTTTCAAAAAATTGATTTTTGAAAAAAAAAATTTTAAAGATTTTTTAAAAATCCAAAAATTATATTTTTGCAGATTTTTATATCAAATAATTTTAAGGCTGGTAAGAACCTTCCGTATAAAATGGGCGGTACCGTTAATAGAATTTTTACAAACATAACTTTTCCTTATTTCTTATATGGCAGGTCCCGTCAGTTTTGGTCTTAAAAAAAAATTGTAATTTCCCCTCTAGTGAATCACCAAAGATCCTTAACCACCAAATTTTAAGAAAATCGCTTCAGCGTTTAGGCTGTAGCACGAGGTATACAAAGACAGACAGATAGATAGACAGACGGACAGACAGAATTGCGAGACCAACTTTTTTGGCATCGTAATGACATGTCTGATTGCTATCTCGAGTTCGATTTTTTTTACGAATCCTTAACTTGCCCTCAAGTACCTATATCGCAAGTAAAAATTATTTTGTATTCAGTTACGGGAAATTCATAGGTACATGTTTAGTTCATTTGCTTGTTTAAAACAACTTGATATCTCCAAAAGTGTTCTGTAAGAAGAACGCACATTGCCTTGCCCACTGGATCGTCTTATTTAGAGCTATAAAAATACCACCAGTTTAGATTCTCAAACATTTTTTATCAGAGGTGGATATTTTTTAAAGTCCATTAGATCAAAAGTCGTCATATTCTTTATGTTCCAGTTTTTCGTACTACTCACTACAGAAACTTGTTGCCAGTTAAGATCCCAAAACATGTTTGATAAAAATGTCCGTTCAGCGACATGAGTCGTTTTTCACTCTCAGCAAAATCCAATTGCTTTAAAGATTGATCAATGCGCTTTTTCCGAATTGATGAATTATTACACCAGGGGCCATAAAACCATGACTTTAAGCCTTTCTAATCCTGTATCTCGTTTTAAAAATAGGTGTTTGTTACTATTAATTTAGTACTTGAAGTAACATACATTATTTGATTTGTAAATATATGTATAGTCAAAAGTGTAGTGCGTTTTTGAGGAGCCCATCAATGTTTTGCAGAAAATAAATTTCTCATGTACCTTGACACAAGGAATTTCATCCAGTTCTCGTTTATTCCGCAAATGCCAAAAACATTAGGTGTGTTTTTTTTAGGAAAGCTATTTGCATTACAGTAGCATCTAACACGTATTACACAAACAACATCGAACTACAGATACAAAGGAAAGTTAAAAATAATTCTCAAACTCAGAATTTTTAAAAAAAAATCAATCAAAATGTTTAACCTATTTTTTTTTTTTTCAAATGGCCTTATTTGAATGCAACCGACTCAAAACCTGGTTGTATAACATTAATTAATTTTTGAGGTTAATTTTTCTCCCAAAACTTAATGGTTTTATTTCATTTAAGTTGAATACAAAAACATCAGTTTTAATATGTTTGGTAGAAATTAAAGGAAAATACAAAACTGAATGCTGTTTTAAATAAAGTATTTTTTAAATTTTGAATTTAGAATTTAGGGAAAAAATTATATTTTATAAGATACAATTTGAAAAAAAAACAATAAATTAATTTTTTTCTAAATTCAAAGTTTTAAAAATCATTTTTTCTTAAACTGTTTGTTGAATTTTTAAATTGTTAAAAGAGACAATTTTTCCTATCTACCAAAAGACATATAATTTGAGCATCGTCCTCCCATCTAAACGGGTGAAAATAGTTTATTTTATAAAATAAGGTATAACAAAATTTTTGGATAAAAATGTTTGTTCTCAGTTATCTCATTGTTAAGTTTAAAAAAAAAAACGATAAGAGAGGCAATTTTTCACTGGTAACTGGTAAAGTATTTTTAAATACCAACATTTGAAAAAACAAATCATCCAAATTAGAGCAGTTTTCCCCGGTTCCGAGAAAATGCCTTATTTTGAGGTTTAGTTACTCCTCTAAAAGTTAAAGTCTGCCGAGTTTCACAATTTTAAGACAAATAGTTCAGCTCTCATTGAAAACTGATTGTTCAAACAGCTTTTCCCATGAGAACCTTCAATTATAGAAAGGGCAAACATTAGAATTGAATTAGAAAATGAAATGAATGTTTGAAATGAACTTCCCTTAAAATGATTCTTTTTTTAAATATAAAAAAACGAAAGAAATATGGGTTTTAGGCTTGGAAGAATTAATTTGTATGACTGTCATCAACGGAGAATGAATTGAACCTTCAATAACGTTGTATTAAGTCCATACAATCTTCTTGTTGGCTTTTCTAAGCCGCTTTTAAAGAAGGGCGAAAGTTATGGTTTACAATCTGCCACGCAGGCGACTTCGCCACCAGCTCATAAGTTCTGTAGTGAATTCAATTGAGTTGAGTATTTCATATGATTTTTTTTTTTATTTAAAAATTTGCATGTATCCTAATTTTACTCTGAAGCCTAAACTGCTTTTACTTACAGACATATAAATGTGGCCTTGTCTTTAAATTTGAACAAACTCTCATCCATCATTGAATGTTAGTTCATACTTGCCCTATCGTCTATAGGGCAACTAAAAATATATCTATGACAGCCGCTTTAATTTAGGTATACCGTTACTTTATCATTATGTAAACGGGAAAGTTAAAAATTGCTTTCTTATTGAGTATTCCACTTGATAATCACAAAGACACCAAAACGCATTTCTGCATATTGCAAATTCATCTAAGCTGTGATTTATATGCTTTCATTGAGAACTTTTACTCAAGAGAGTCATGGCAAGAGAGTTGACAAGTGATGTGAAAGTTAAAATAGTCTTTTATTTCTGTTTATTGCTTAGCTCGCTCTTTACTATAACAATAAGTTGTGACGGCTCCTCAAAATGGCAAAGCCTGATCTCGAGAAACAAGCTATTTATGTTTATGACCTACGAATAATATTTTGGAATGTCGAGATATTTCTAATATGAAACCACAAACATATCCTTACAAATAAGTTCAAAGGTCCTTAGAATTGTTCAATACGATTTATGTGTATCACATACACACATGTTGAGGGACTTACCGAATCATTCACACCCAAACAAAATATTGAAGGATATGTATTACACACATACTTACTTGTGTAGTCGTTCACACATGGGATTTCTTTCCATTAAAAATGATTTAATAGAAAATCAAAATGGTTACACTGCCAGGACGAAGTCGTATAAGGCAAGGACCATACGAAAATATTAAAGGAAAGGCTGATACCCTGGTGAATTCTTCTTTTGATTTGGTTGATGGAATACGCCGCAAGGGAACATTTTTCGTTAATTTGAACTTGTTTTGGCCGACCGCTGCGCTGACTGTGGTACCGAAGGGAGGCAGAAGTGAAGGGATTAAATTTTCAAAGTATTTTTATGGTCCCTACAGCATTTGCAGACGCTAGCAACGAAGGCTTTTGCGTTTCTTTCTGTGCTGAAGCACTGAAAGCACTGAATTGGTTTTATGATATATTATATCTCTTAGCATTTGGTGTGCTTAGCCGGTTTATACTTTCCTTAAGGGCATTAATTGATTGGGGGTTTTGTGAGGATATTTTTTGTATATACATATTCGGAATTTGTTGGGTTTCTTTTTGAGAAAAAATTAATAAATGATGTTTACGCTTAAAAGGTAAATGATGAAAAAAAATATTTTTTTTTGGTAAAAGAAGGGAAGTCTTGCAGAGGTTTTAAACAAATAAACTGATTAGTGGTTGAAATAAAAAGGAACTTCGCTACTTTTCTTAAGGTTTTTTTTTTTTGATTAATTGCATTTAATTTTTTGTTTTATTTATAGATACATAGTTGTTGAAAGAAGAAATGAGTGAGGCCTTGTGTTCTTAAGAATTCAGCCTTTGTCAGAGAAGTTAAATAAATGAGCTTAATTTTTCCGTCAGTTTTTCTTGAATTAATTACAAGCGTAAAAAAGTCATTACATCATCTCTTAAAACGTTTCGCTTTAATAAAAAAAATATGGAAATGGGATCCTTTTCTTTTGCGTTATTTATAACACTTAAGTTAAAAAGTCGGCTGTGGAAACTGATATGAAAAGAATTTTATTAGGTTCAAGCTTCAAGGGACTAATCGAGGGATGGTGTAAATAAAGTAAATAAAATTTAATGGCTAAATATCCTTAAACAAGAACAATAAATACATCAGAAATTAGTAAATGTTGGGAAGTTATGTAAAGTTTTTGTGAACTAAAATATTATGAAAAAAAGTGCCTAATCATTTATTAAAAATAAATTAAAAGAAAATCTGTATCTTTTTTTCAAGGATTGTTTTTTGTTCTAAATTTGGCTGATGACACGCGGATTAACACGATTAAGAAGATAAGTTTGCCAAATAAGGTCCATCTGATAACCAAAAACAACACTGGACAACTGCAAAAACTTTTTACTCAAGCTAAAAAACATTTTATTTTTGTAAAAAAAAAGGTGACTATTAACATATGTATGTAGGTCTTCCATCCGCAAACTGACATGATTAGAGCTGTAAGGTGCCATCCTTTACATTGTGAGATCCATGTGTACTGACCTTAAAGAACCATCTATAACAAGCAACAAAGTTTTCATTTCGGTATCTTGGCAGCAGTAGTGGTAGTGTAGTGTTAGTTAATTTATGACATTTTGACACTAAAATCTTAAAATTTAAACTATATATTTATCTTGTTTACTGAGTGTGTTTCGAGATAAACCACTTTTTATAGTTTTTTGAAAGTACAAGTTCAAAGTATTCAAGTATATCAGTATATTTACAAAAAAAATGGATCCGACCACACCCGATCCCTATTATGCTTTTAAACTAGAAAAAAATCTCCACACATGAGTACATTATATTGCGTTCATACTTCTCTTTAGTCTTATTTTTGTTTTCTAAATGATTAAATTGCAACTAAAAGATTGCTTCTACAAAAATTTGAATGTATTCTTTAATTGAAGAGCGACTGGAAAGGAAGATCAATGTAACATTTTTACTATTTATTATTAAAAAAGGAAACCAAAAATGATTTACAAAAAAAGCAATCAAATCTTTCTTTCTTTCACAGCCCCAAGAAAGGTGGGGTTACCTTTCAAACTTATTGTTTACATGCATAAAAAATGTATATGTGATATCTTTAAACCTCTCATTTAAGACTTCGGAAAACCAATTATGAACATCATTTTAGAAATAAGAAGTGGTCATAAAAGATCAATTGCTTCCAGTATTTGGTCAACGACAAAAATTGTATATGTATTAGCATTTTTATGGGAAAAAAAAGTTACGCATACACCACAGTGACCCAATTTTATATAATAAAGCCCAGCAGGTACTCAGTTTATGTAAAAATACAAATTTCATACAATATAATAACGGCCAACTCATTGGCATGGTAAAATTTTACAAAATAATGACTTCTTTGGAAAAAGTGTCCCGCAATGGCTAGAAATTAATCTGATCAATATAACCAACAAATCTGAATTTATTCTTATTTAATACAATGTTCCACTCTTCTCAATAGGATCTTTATAGTTTCTTTACATCACAGGTATGTATGATTGTATGTACATACCACCGAGTCATCCACTTTATTTACTGAGCAAAATTATAGAATAACGACAGAGATATATAATGTATGTATGGTATGTATGTATGATTTAATATGTACATAAAATCCTCTTTGTATAATATTTATATTTGTAAGATAATTACAAAAATAATCTAAAATTAGTTTCACAAGTAAGTAGCCTGGCGTTGTTACGTACATATTTGTTTCAATTAAAGACCTGTCCAAACTATAGTTTCACTCTGTCGCACGACAGTACGAAACGATAACGACAAAATGTATTTACACAGCGTCATATGAGAATACACATACCAAACGCGACAAAGCACAAAGCGTTTTTCATATATGAAAGTACTTGTGGATTTGTCTTGCGACAGTGCGACACTTTGGTTTAGGCAAGCCTTTAATCACATTGTGTGCATTATTGTACATTAACATACAAACATATGTACATACATATGTACGCGTACCTTCATGTAAAATAATTGTGTGACGTTCTAATCAAACCCACAAAAAAAAACACCAGTATGGGGTTTGAGTATTTTTGCTTGATTTTTCATCATCCCCTTAAATACCGTCACGTCTTCGTCATCAGCTATTGATTTT
Organism: Meliscaeva auricollis; assembly: GCA_948107695.1. Classification (NCBI taxonomy): domain Eukaryota; kingdom Metazoa; phylum Arthropoda; class Insecta; order Diptera; family Syrphidae; genus Meliscaeva; species Meliscaeva auricollis. The sequence continues at coordinate 40,360,552 of OX403619.1, read as the reverse complement.
TTCAAGTCATTCTTCATTCCGGTACCAGTCTGCAATATTCAATACGAAATGCAATAAGAGATTGAGACTCAGCTGTGTCTCTTTTATGACAAGAGCGCCAAAAGCCGAAAAACGTACTTCTATGATTGTTTGGTGACATGCGTACTTTCGAAATGAGAATTGTGATATTTATATCAATCATTTATTTATATTTATACATTTTAATATAAGCGAATAAAGAGAGTTTTCGGACAATCAATAACATCTAATAGAAAACTTAAGACATATTTAAACTGCAATTTATCAAATCACATGTTATTAATAAACATAATGTTTAACCAAAAAAAATGAATGAGAATTTTAGGCATAATCACAGCACAGTACGCACTACACATAATACTGAACCTACGAAACCACCTTATCATTTGCCTGAACTGCCTCATTTTTGAAGTAAATATACCTTGTCAAGAATCCGTCATAAAATACAAAGAATTGGTTACATATACTAAAAACTCACAACTATACACCTAATCATTTTTGTTTATATTCTCGTGTCTCTTTAAAAAGTGTAAACCTTACTTTATCTTATGAAAATCATCCTGTCAAAAAAAAAAAAAACACAGATTGCATAGAGCCTTTTTATTACTACACTTTATAGGTACCCGTATTTCAGTTCTTTAATCGAATTCAAAAAACAGTGCATACATATATAAGTGCATAAGTTTATAGCTTTCTGAAAACAAATACAAAACGCTGTTTTGCGTATATGGAAACTCTTTCAATATTAAGAACTGAGCAGAATGCATCGCTCGTCGCTAAAATATGTCAATAAATTCGCGCGACTAAGTTGACAATATTTGAACTTATAACCGAATCGATGAGCAATGAGCGACGGCGTCGCTGACAGATGAAATTGGTAAAGACATCATCCATCGGAAACAGAATGACTTCGCTTGTCGCTGAGCTATAAAAAAAAAACATACCTACAGCCAAAAGAAAACCGTGTCGGTAAAATTAGTTCCATTCATTTTTTCAAACAAGTTTAAGAATTTTTGAATGCCAATTTAGCTGATCTTTGTAAAATGTACTAGTACACTGTACTAGATTTCTTAATCCTCTTACATTTTTGTTCACTTTAAATCTATTATGTACGCAGCTCGAACTATCTTAAACTGCATATATACAAAATTTTCTTCAACATTTTACAGAGCTTAAATTAAGCGAAGAATTTTATAGCCTGTTTCGACTAGGGCAAATAGGTTACATGAATACCCCTATTATGTTAAGGGGTATTCATGCAACAGTGGCAAACCTGATAAATGTGGAAAACATGTCCATTTTTTTATGGAAATGACAGTTCTTATGAACTTAACACGCTAAGCAAGAGTTTACCAGGTTGCATAAATACCTCGTGGAGGCAATTTTATAGCCTATTTCGACTATAAGGCAAATGAGATAACTTGGATCAAATTTGCCAAATGAGTTCCGAATGAGAAAATTTCTCATACAAATTCTTAACTCGAAATGAGATAATTTCCACCTCATAATCTAAATATTTATAAACACATCCCACAAATTTGCTCAGTATGAAGAGAAGAAAACAAACAACATTTTAGATTCAAAGATATGTGTAAGCAGGAAGAATCAGATATAGAAAACGGCAAATGAGCTTTCAAACGGAATGAGATAATTGGGCTTTTTACTCATTTGTCTTTGTCACTTCTCTTTCCCACAAAAATAGAAAAAAAAAAAAGAAAACGGTAAATCTTGTTCGAAGAATGTAAACAAACAATAACGCATACCAAATTCAGTATTTTTGCAAAAAAGTGTATATTTTCTTTATAATAACAGTTTAAATTTATTATTATGTTAATTTTTAGTTGATAGCCAACTGATTTGGCACAAAATATTCTTTAATTTCAATTTTTAAGCTACTAACTTTCTTCGAACTAGAGAGCTGCAATTTTTTTCTTTTTGCCATAAATTTTTTTTTATTTCTGCCTGACGTCTGGGGTAAAGGCCCAATTTTGTAATGAAAATGCTTTTTATCAAATTTGCTAAATTATATCATTTTGGCTCTAGTCGAAACAGGCTATTTGCAATTTTATTTCACACACACTTTTCATGTGACATTTATGCGAACGATTGTTGTTGTTTATTTGTTAGGCTTTTTATGGGTAAACATTTCGCACAAAATCATAAAAACAGTTTTGTGTTTTATTTGGCAAGAAAAATAAACTGCCAATTTCTCATACAAAACTCGGATCAAAAAAGAAAACAAAGAGAGCTAGTAGAGGCTCAACATAAAAATCTATTTTCCTTTCCGAACGCAGCTTCGTAATTCGTAACGTAACGCTATGTTATTACGTAATGTCAGCATACGTTTGATTTGACCAGTTTTGACAGCGGCCATAACAGGTGTGGTAGTCGATGTTTTGTTGATTTTATATAAGTTTCTTTATTTAATACTAAAATGAGCATATTAATTCGTCGCATCACTACAATAAACAAAAAACAAGTATTCTTTTTAGGAAATATACATTTCAACAATAATGTCATTACCCAAAAACCTGGATCTCATTCATCATCAGTACCAGACAGGTCATTTTCCATCTCCGCAAAATTGCCGTATCAAAGGTTCTTTTCCCAATCACCAAAACAAACACATTGTTGGAACTGCAAAGTTAAAACTAAAAACATAAATCTTTTCATTTGTGACGAGTGTGGAAAGTTACAGGACATTAACGATGAATATGTGAGTAAGCTCGTGTTAGAGGTGGTAATGAAACTAAACAATGTTGTTGCATTTTAAATCTGAAGGACTTCTTTGAACTATTATCATTGCCTCGTGACTTCGATGTTCCCTCGACAAAATTGACAAAGGTTTTTCGTCAGCTTCAAACCTTGGTTCATCCTGATAAATTTGGAAACAAGTTGTGTTTTTTCAATCCTAAATTAAATTTTTTAATCCAAAAGTTTTTTAATAGGACCGAACGAGAACAAGCAAATTCTGCAGAATGGAGTGCCCTTATAAACAAAGCTTACAAGACTCTTTCACAACCTCTTATTCGTGGGCAGTATTTATTAAAACTACAAGGTGTAGAAATGCCCAACGACAATAGCGCACTGAATAAAGAATTCTTGATGGAAATGATGGAAAGAAACGAAGAAGTTGACGAAGCCGAGACGAAAGAAGATCTTCACTTGATGCTCACTAAAATTCAAGAAGAAATAAATACAGAAAGTGACCAACTTAAGACATTATTTCGGTCAAATGATTTAAATGGTGCAAAAGCTGTGCTTGTTAAAATGAAATACTTGTTGAGTATTCAAGGCAGCATTCAAGCAAAGCTAGAAAAAGTTATAAATAGATGAAATAAAAAAAGAAAATAGTGACTAGCAATGTGATATAATTTCTGAGAGATAAGAATAAAGTTTTACAAATTCTGGAATATGTTCAATATTTTCTCAGTTTTTCTAACAAAAGCTCGTAGGTATCACTTATGTGTTAAGTTTTCTACCCACCTCACAGGGTCCGTAACTCTATAACAAACTCTAACAAATAATTTATGTACAGTACCGAGGAAAAGAGATGTAATATCTGCTCTAAAATTTGGTATAAACTTTTGAAATTAATTTTGTTTCATTAGACTGAGTCGATTTTAACCGAATGTTACTCACATTAAAATTGTTCTTTAATTTTATTGAAAAAAAATATGTCGAATTTGAATTCTTTGCTTTCGAATTTTTAGATAAAACGAATTTGAAAGTCGTTAGTCGTTCTTAAAAAACAGGTAAACTCTTGGTAAACGTGGTAAAGTACAATATCTGCTAAACTAACTATCATTTCTATACTAATAATTTTTGTATGTTACATACCTACATAATATTGAAAATTTTGATATCAAACATAATTTAAAAATTGTTAAGATCCTCTTGCATAAAAAATTGTCATCAAAATCCGTTGAGTAGCTTATTACCATAAAATCAGAAAAAAAAGAGTATCTGTAAGTTACCGTCATTAACCGATGAACAATTTTTTTTTATTTCATTGTAGGACCCATACAAAATTTAATTAAACTTGTTATTCGTTTTTGAAAAAATCAAGTTTTTTCCATTTTCTTCAAATCTCTTTAGTAGGCTTTAAAGGCTAGTTCAAGTTGCAAAAATAAATCAAAATATCAACCCAAACATTTCTCTATTTTTTGCATCAAATAGTAATATATTTCCAATTAAATTAAATTTTTTGTTGGTCTCCACCAAGAAAAGCAAAAACAAAATTTTTCGTTTACGATTTTGTTGTGTAATTTTTGTATAGGATTTTTTGTTTCGCTTCAGCAGCGTACTAGGCTTAAATATCTACTACTCACCGTAAGTCCATGTACGCTGCTGAAGCGAAACGAAAAATTCCATAAGAAAATCACGACGAAATCATGAACATTATTGAGTTGATTAATTCAAGAAGTCTTCACACATTTTTCACACGTTTTATTGCTATAAGCCCAGTACGCTGCTGGAGCGAAACGAAAAATTTAAAAAAAATACAAAAATCGCATGATGAAATCAAAATCGTCCTGCAGAGAAATTTGATTGAATTGAAATTATTTTGACAACTCTCTATATTTTTGACCGGAAAGAATAAATTTTAGTTTATTTATTTACCCCTATCACAGAATCCGACGAATACTTTGCGGCGGGATTCGCATTTATATCAGCTATATTTTCTATTGTGGAAATCGAGGTGAGGAAGTGTTTTATGTGGAAATATTTAATATTTAATATTTAATATTTATTTATTTATTTTTTTTTTTTTTTTATTCCTCTACGATATACATCAACAGATTTGAAAATAATTAATGTATAAATACAATGATATCTTATATAATTTATTAGTTATTATTAGTATTAAATTTATGTATTAAAATTTTTAACAATAAATTTTTAAAAGTTTTTCTTTCCATGCTAATGTCAAGACAATAATACACATCATTAAACAATTTACTGCAATGACTTAATGGTTCTCTCAAACCATAATTAGTTCTATGTGAAACTTCGAATAATAAAGGCCTCGATCTTAATCCTCTTGAAGGAGCATAGACATTTATATTAAAAAGCAAGCTAGAGCAATCAATATAATTACACAAAATATCCCGAACAAACATTATGGCATACACTTCTCTGCGTGATTCAAGAGATTGCATTCCTAACAAAAGGCATTTTGAACGATAAGAACAATGTATAGAATCAACACTACCAAAAAAAAACGTTCTCAATGCAAAACGCAAAAAATTTTTTTGAACTCTTTCAATCTTAGTAATATCGCTTTGAGTGGTTGGATTCCATACAACAGACGCATATTCCAGAGAAGGTCATACAATGCTAAAATATAGAGATCTTAACGTGTAAGGATCAGTGAACTCAAAACAATTCCTTTTCAAAAATCCCAATAAAGAATTTGCTTTAGAAATAATAGAGTTAATGTGCAAATGAAACTTAAATTTTTCATCAAATATTACCCCTAGATCTTTGATTTCATGAACAATTTTCAAACTAACATTGTCTAAGAAGTACAATGGAATAATATGATACAAACAACGGTTGTAGGACATGCTAGTGCATTTCTCGATATTAAGTTTTAAATCAAATGATTTAAATGGTGCAAAAGCTGTGCTTGTTAAAATGAAATACTTGTTGAGTATTCAAGGCAGCATTCAAGCAAAGCTAGAAAAAGTTATAAATAGATGAAATAAAAAAAGAAAATAGTGACTAGCAATGTGATATAATTTCTGAGAGATAAGAATAAAGTTTTACAAATTCTGGAATATGTTCAATATTTTCTCAGTTTTTCTAACAAAAGCTCGTAGGTATCACTTATGTGTTAAGTTTTCTACCCACCTCACAGGGTCCGTAACTCTATAACAAACTCTAACAAATAATTTATGTACAGTACCGAGGAAAAGAGATGTAATATCTGCTCTAAAATTTGGTATAAACTTTTGAAATTAATTTTGTTTCATTAGACTGAGTCGATTTTAACCGAATGTTACTCACATTAAAATTGTTCTTTAATTTTATTGAAAAAAAATATGTCGAATTTGAATTCTTTGCTTTCGAATTTTTAGATAAAACGAATTTGAAAGTCGTTAGTCGTTCTTAAAAAACAGGTAAACTCTTGGTAAACGTGGTAAAGTACAATATCTGCTAAACTAACTATCATTTCCATACTAATAATTTTTGTATGTTACATACCTACATAATATTGAAAATTTTGATATCAAACATAATTTAAAAATTGTTAAGATCCTCTTGTATAAAAAATTGTCATCAAAATCCGTTGAGTAGCTTATTACCATAAAATCAGAAAAAAAGAGTATCTGTAAGTTACCGTCATTAACCGATGAACAATTTTTTTTTATTTCATTGTAGGACCCATACAAAATTTAATTAAACTTGTTATTCGTTTTTGAAAAAATCAAGTTTTTTCCATTTTCTTCAAATCTCTTTAGTAGGCTTTAAAGGCTAGTTCAAGTTGCAAAAATAAATCAAAATATCAACCCAAACATTTCTCTATTTTTTGCATCAAATAGTAATATATTTCCAATTAAATTAAATTTTTTGTTGGTCTCCACCAAGAAAAGCAAAAACAAAATTTTTCGTTTACGATTTTGTTGTGTAATTTTTGTATAGGATTTTTTGTTTCGCTTCAGCAGCGTACTAGGCTTAAATATCTACTACTCACCATGTACGCTGCTGAAGCGAAACGAAAAATTCCATAAGAAAATCACGACGAAATCATGAACATTATTGAGTTGATTAATTCAAGAAGTCTTCACACATTTTTCACACGTTTTATTGCTGTAAGCCCAGTACGCTGCTGGAGCGAAACGAAAAATTTAAAAAAAATACAAAAATCGCATGATGAAATCAAAATCGTCCTGCAGAGAAATTTGATTGAATTGAAATTATTTTGACAACTCTCTATATTTTTGACCGGAAAGAATAAATTTTAGTTTATTTATTTACCCCTATCACAGAATCCGACGAATACTTTGCGGCGGGATTCGCATTTATATCAGCTATATTTTCTATTGTGGAAATCGAGGTGAGGAAGTGTTTTATGTGGAAATATTTAATATTTAATATTTATTTATTTATTTTTTTTTTTTTTTTTATTCCTCTACGATATACATCAACAGATTTGAAAATAATTAATGTATAAATACAATGATATCTTATATAATTTATTAGTTATTATTAGTATTAAATTTATGTATTAAAATTTTTAACAATAAATTTTTAAAAGTTTTTCTTTCCATGCTAATGTCAAGACAATAATACACATCATTAAACAATTTACTGCAATGACTTAATGGTTCTCTCAAACCATAATTAGTTCTATGTGAAACTTCGAATAATAAAGGCCTCGATCTTAATCCTCTTGAAGGAGCATAGACATTTATATTAAAAAGCAAGCTAGAGCAATCAATATAATTACACAAAATACTCCGAACAAACATTATGGCATACACTTCTCTGCGTGATTCAAGAGATTGCATTCCTAACAAAAGGCATTTTGAACGATAAGAACAATGTATAGAATCAACACTACCAAAAAAAAAACGTTCTCAATGCAAAACGCAAAAAATTTTTTTGAACTCTTTCAATCTTAGTAATATCGCTTTGAGTGGTTGGATTCCATACAACAGACGCATATTCCAGAGAAGGTCATACAATGCTAAAATATAGAGATCTTAACGTGTAAGGATCAGTGAACTCAAAACAATTCCTTTTCAAAAATCCCAATAAAGAATTTGCTTTCGAAATAATAGAGTTAATGTGCAAATGAAACTTAAGTTTTTCATCAAATATTACCCCTAGATCTTTGATTTCATGAACAATTGTCAAACTAACATTGTCTAAGAAGTACAATGGAATAATATGATACAAACAACGGTTGTAGGACATGCTAGTGCATTTCTCGATATTAAGTTTTAAATCATTCAATTTACACCACTTTACAAACGAGTTCAGATCATTTTGCAGAAGCAAACAATCAGCAGGATTAGAGATAACTGCATAAAATTTTATATCATCTGCAAATATTAGACACTTGCAAAAATTTAAAATGTCGGGCATATCATTTATGAGAAGTAAGAAAATAGGGGGGCCCAAATGACTCCCTTCTGGAACTCCTGAAGTGACAAATATTTCTTTCGAGCATATGTCATCAACAACAACCATTTGCTTACGACCAAATAAATAAGATTTGAACCAACTTAATAAAGGGTCCGAAAATCCATAGCACTCAAGTTTTTTTAGAAGAATTTCTAGGTTAACTCTGCTAAATGCTTTCGTAAAATCAGTATAAACTACATGAATTTGCTTGTTTTTTTCCAAAGCATTGATTGAAAAATTTGTAAATTCAACTAGATTTGATACAGTAGACCTGCCTTTCGAAAATCCATGTTGAAAATCACTAACATGTCCCTTTAGTAAATCTACGAAAATGTCTTTGACTAGACAATCCAACATCTTTGGTATCACGGATAATTTTGATATCGGTCTATAGTTTGTGATATTGTCTTTTTTTCCAGATTTAAAAATGGGATTTATTATTGAAATTTTCCATGCATTAGGAAACATACCAGTAGATAAAGACTGATTAAACAAATCGGTCAACGGGACATATAGTGCCTCGGCACAGTGCTTTAATACAATTGGAAAAAACCCCAATATATCAGGCTTTTTTATAGGCTCAAGTTCATTTAGTAACTTGAGTACATCATCATTAAGAATCTTAAAATTACATGAATCAAAGAAGGAGGGAAGAGATTTAAAATAATCGTCGTTCAACGTAACAGAATTCGATGAATTATAAATAGATTGAAAGCAGTCAGCAAACATATTTGCAATTTGAAATGAAATGGTAAGGTATACTGCATGGAAGTGATAATAAAGTTCACGTGGCAAGTTTATAATTGCTTTAAATGCGTACGCGAACCCTGCGAAATACGCTGATTCCCTGATTGATTGTTTTTTTACCATTTTTTATTTGATTCTAGAAGATATTCAATTTTTTTTTTGTACCGTTATCACATGCCAGCATGTTTAGCATCGCATGTATGAAGTTCAAAAAAGAAAGGTAATAAAACATTCATATTATATTGTTCGTTTGTTTTTGTTAGAATTTCGCTGTGGAGACTACAAAAATAATTCATTTCGCTTCAGCTGCGTACTAGCCTATAAAGCCTATAGTATGCAGCAGAAGCGAAACGAAATGCTTCTTTAGTTTCCACGTCCACAACGAAAACTCAAACCAAAATAACATTCAAGTCATGATAAACAGAAAACAAAGTATGCTTATGCCATGTCACCATTTTGGAAAACTGATGACGTATTAGTCATCTCCGATGCTGACAATCGAGTTTTTTTCAGTTTCATTGTTGTTGTTTTCAATTTAAAAAAATGTTTTCTCTAAATCCATAACTGACGTTCGAGCGAACTGCCCATGAGAAAGATGACTATGATGTCACAGAAAACCTGCCAAAAATCTAATGAGCATACCTAGTTTTTCTGTTTATCATGACCGGCTGAACATTACAAATTATCTCATTTCGTTTGACAGCTCTCATTCGCTGTTTTCTATATCTGACTCTTCTTTCTTACATACGTCTTTATATCTGGAATTTGAGATGTTTTCATAAATATTTGGGTTAATTTCCGAGCTAATTTCGTGGAAATGAGGTAGAAGTTATCTCATTTCGAGTTGAGAATTTGTATAGGAAATTATTTCATTGGAAGCTCATTTGGCAAATTTGATCGAAATCATCTCATTTGCCTAGTCGAAACAGGCTATTAAGCATGTTACTCGTTTCATTCCATTTCATTCCAAAATCCTCACTTCCCTTGCCCACAAACTCCTTCTTCCCCGGTTCAATTACCTCAGTGTGCGATGGCCTATTTATATTTTCGAAGTTCAGTTTTTTGTTTTTTTTTTTATTTTTATTTTTGTTCCTTTTTGCATTTGCTCGAAAAGGAACAAAAATAAATATCTAAAAGTTATCAAACAGACCTGCTTCTTTTTTTTGTTTTGTTGTTGTTTTTTTCTATCTCTTCGATGTAGAACTGAAACTGACATTTGGCGGATTTTCTATTACGCTAATGGTTTTGTCATCGTGTCTGTGGAAGTGGATTTGCTCATAAGAAAATAGTTTTTAATCAAATAATTTATCTATTTGGAACAAGACAATTTTACAAAAATACACTTAAAATGTCATCATTAAATGGCGAAGTGCAACGCCTCCAACAATTAGTAAGTATTTATCAGCTATTTTGTTCACAAAAACTGAATGTAAACACGTGTAAAGCGGTGTTTTTAGGAAAAGATGACGTCGCAGCTGCGCGAACAAATGAAAAAAATTAGCACTGGAGAGTATCTCGATGAAACCGGCGACGAAGAATTCAACAAACTGCAAGTAGAAAATATGAAGCTCAAGCATCGGTTAGCTGTACTGGAAAATGTAGGGAAATTATGCCCAGTCGCAGTGAAAATAATGTTAATTTAACAATTTTTTCTAGGCTGTCGTAGCAGAAAAGAAACTCTGTACTGGTGTATCAGCCCAAGAAATGATTTCAATCCAAGAACATTTAACGGATTTGTTCACACGGGCAATCGCAAAATCGTTTCCCAGCCTAAGTGGAGATGCTGCAATAGCTGTGATAAGTGTTTCGACTAAACAGGGTGACTATCAATGTAACAGCGCATTGTCTATTGCAAATGCGTTAAAAGCTGTCGGACAAGGCAAGCCTCCAAGAGAAATAGGTGCTGCAATTGTTGCCAGCTTAGAACCATCACAGGTTATAGAGAAGGTTGATGTTGCTGGACCCGGATTCATCAATATTTTCTTGGATAAGTAAGATTTTCGAATAGATACAAGATATTTAAATGCGCAAGGCGACAAAAAAAAGTAATATCCTTTATTAAAAAAATATTTGAGTGAATCATTTGAAAGTTGGTTGTGCAAGTGCACTCCTTTTTCAATTTGGATAAGTTATTCGAAGTGATGATGTTGCTAGGAATGACACATTTTGAATTTTGGAAGACGACATAAAATCCCTCTAATGACCCCGTCCAATCTGTTTTATTCATTACTCCAAACCACATATATGTAGGTATAATGCGTTTAGAAATTTTGCTAACCTAATTATCTGTTTTCATTCATTATTTTCCTTTTTTAAAGTCTTGGTAAAAAGACGAACACAACACCGTACTTATTGCGTATTTTGTTGGTTTCGTATGCATTAGTACAGTCCATTGGCAAATATTTACCGCTCTTCCAATTCATCAAGTTGAATGAATCATTTCACTTTGTAAAAAAATTATAAAAAATGGCCCAATTTACTAACCATAATAGTTGTTTTGTTTCCCTAGAGAAATATGGAGAACCACTAACCACAACAGTAGCAAATAAACAAATGAAAGCAATCTACATGAAACCCACAATAGGAAAAAATTAACTTTAAAAATAAAATAAAACAAAATATACTACTGGATTGCACTTGTAGCTAAGGTAGCTTCCATATTCGATTGCTAAGAATTGTAAATGCAGTTTAAATTTGTAAATGCAATTTAAGAAAACTTCAATTCGATTTTAAAATTACTAAACTATCTTATTAAATAACTTCAAAACACAGTATGCAATTTGATTTCTATTTTAAAGAAGAATTTTTAGAAAAATAAATTGAAAATCGTTAAAGCCATTAAAAAAAAAAGATAAGTTTTTTTTATTATGTACCTATTGGGCTTTTACCCCAGACGTCAGGCAAAAATAAAAAAAAAATGATGGCAAAAAAAAAAATGAGAGCTCTCTAGTTAGAAGAATGTTAGTAGCTTAAAAATTGAAATTAAATAATATTTAGTGCCAAATCAGTTGGCTATCAACTAAAAATTAACATAATAATAAATTTAAACTGTTAATATAAAGAAAATATACACTTTTTTGCAAAAATACTGAATTTGGTATGCGTTGTTTGTTTACATTCTTCTAACAAGATTTACCGTTTTATTATTTTTTTTTATCTTTAAAAAGCCCAATCGCATTAACAAAAGATTATTTATTTTATTTTATTTTAATGGTATACCATTTGATAGTGTTTAATACCATCTAAAAACTAAATTTTAAAAACATTTTTGAAAAACATTTTTGAAAAACCGACTTTTCAAAAAAACTAATTTCGGAAAACTTCGTTACTAAACAGTATTACGGTTGCAAGCCTAAAAGTTTCATGTTAACAAAAATCCCTGGGAATTTTCCTTGGGAAAAAGGCCCTTAATCGAAATATTACAGATATTTTGATACGTTTTCGTTTTATTTGTTGTTCTGGTATGGAGAATAACGGAAAAGTGAAAAGAGAGTGATTTTTCCAGCAATTTTTTTCCCAAAAATAAAATTCCCCAAGAAATTTCATTCCAGATAGGGGTGATTAAATAAAAATGTCTCACCAAATTAGATCTGATTTAGAACTCACCTAATGATTTTTATATTTTTTTTTTCCATACATTTTGTATGGGAAAGTCAATGCGTTTTTTTGTTTTGTCTAATGCTCAGCTCCCTTTCAACCGATTTTAATTAATATTGAAGGAAACTTTAGAGAAAATCTTGATCTTCAAAAATGCATTTCAATAATGTATGAAAACTTAACGGTTTTAATTTAAAAAAAGAAAAATTAAATAAATTTTAATTTATTTCTAAAAAAAAACTAAGCGCACAGTAAAAATGCATAAAACTAATTTTGTTCGACATTGCCCTTACTTGAGGGGTTTCAATATCCTTTCCTTTAGTTCTTATTTAAGGGGGCTTATAGCCTCAATTCCATTAATTAAATTCGTGATTTTTCTGATCTGGTACACTTATACGCACAAAGTCTTTCAAATATGTATATGGTTTTAAATAATATAATATTCTCTTTCACTCAACTAATAAATACTAATGTTAAAACTTCTTTTCTTAGAAATTATGCAGTTGCAGCAATTGTAGATTTACTCAAGAATGGAGTCCAGCCACCAAAATGCATTAAAAAGCGTGTTTTAATTGATTTTTCATCGCCCAATATTGCTAAACAAATGCACGTTGGACATTTACGATCCACAATTATTGGAGAATCAATTGCTCGGCTTTTAGAATTCATTGGACATGATGTAGTTCGGCACAATCATCTAGGTGATTGGGGTACTCAGTTTGGAATGCTTATTGCCCATTTAGAGGACCGTTTTCCTAATTTTCGTACTGAAAGTCCACCAATTCATGATCTCCAGGCATTCTACAAGGAATCAAAACAAAGGTTTGTGAACTATCTAATGCTTAACAACAATTTTTGTAGTGCTTTCTTGATTTTAGGTTTGACGAAGATGAAGAATTCAAGAAGCGAGCTTATAGTTCTGTAGTTAAACTGCAGGGTGGAGATCCTGTGTCAGTCAGGGCCTGGAAATTGATCTGTGATGTTTCTCGCAAAGAATTTCAAAGTATATATGATCGTTTAGATGTGACGCTTGAAGAGAGGGGCGAATCCTTTTATCAATCTCGAATGATCGATGTAATCAAACTACTGGAGGATAAAGGTTTCCTCGAAGAAGATGAAGGTCGAAGGATTATGTGGTCGGATGACTCGAAGACAGGTGTTCCGCTGACCGTGGTAAAGACGGACGGTGGATTCACCTACGACACTTCAGATATGGCTGCCATTAGATATCGATTCGAAGAAGTAAAAGCCGATTGGGCTATTTATGTTGTCGATGCTGGTCAAAACACACATCTTACTACAATATTTGCTTGTGCTGATCGTGCGAATATCATTGATTTGAAAAAGCAGCGAGTAGATCACGTGATGTTTGGTGTTGTCCTTGGTGAGGATGGTAAAAAATTTAAAACCCGATCTGGTGAGACAGTGAAACTCTGTGACCTGCTGGATGAAGGCCTGCGCAGGGCTTTGGACAAACTCAAGGAAAAGGAACGCGATAAAGTGCTTACACCAGAAGAACTGAAAGCTGCTCAGGAATCCGTGGCTTACGGTTGCATCAAATATGCCGATCTTTGCCATAATCGCACCAATGCCTACGTGTTCTCATTCGATAAAATGCTAGAAGACCGAGGAAATACTGCGGTTTATCTTCTCTATGCCTTCACTCGCATCTGTTCGATTGCCCGCAACTGTGGTGTAGATTTCTCTGATCTGCAAGATGTATTGAAAACAGAATCGATATCATTAGAGCATGAAAAGGAATGGAAACTGGCGAAGGTTCTGCTTAAATTCCCAGATGTAATTCTTAAAATAACCAAGGATCTTCTCTTGCATACTCTGTGTGAGTATTGCTATGAAGTTTGTACCATCTTCTCGGAGTTCTATGACAAATGTTATTGCATAGAAAAGAATAAGGATGGAACAATAGTTAAGGTTCACAAAAGTAGGATACTTTTGTGTGAAGCTACAGCTTCAGTTTTGCGTAAATGTTTCTACATTTTGGGACTGAAACCAGTTCAGAAGATTTAAGCATTATTGTCCTCAACCAAGCATTTCACATTTGTACTTGATTTTTTGTTAATTTCGTAATCCCAATAAAAAATCATAATTGTCAAAACAAAATAAATATGTCTTGTCTAGACTCGCATATGTCTATGTATATAATAAAACGTAAGCACGGCAACGGATTTTAATAATTTTGGTCAGTCTCCCTTCTAAAATTTAATTTTTATATTATATATGGGTTACTTTTATCCCTGGTTCTGCGGTTATCCCCGCTCGGCGGTACTAGTTCATATAACAAATTCAAAAGTCTGCAATTGTGCAACATAACGTCGATATACAGAGAACATGTTAGGGTTGCTGCCCCAGCATAGTTATTTTGATTTAATAATTATTTAACTCTCCTTCCTTCGTCAAAATGAAATGAAATGAAATGGGGAATATCCATGGTTATTTTTAAAATTCAGTTTATCTCAGGCCCCTATTGCCAGTGCCGTTTGTTTATCTATACACGACTTTTGTCGACAGTCGAAAACTAATTTTGGTTTAGTGCAAGTCCATTTTAAACGAAATTTTTCGTTTTTACATTCGATCTTTTTGGTCTACATTTTGCTTAACAACTGGTTGTGTGGTTTTTATTCAGTAAACGCAAACGCCAGAAAATGTTTCATTCACAAAAACCACGTTAATTATTTTTATTAAAGGATGTATCTTCAGAAGAAGTTGCACAATACCAAAATGGAAATTTGTCGATTTGATCGACTTGTATCGCATCGAAAGTTGAACGACACTCGCAATAAGGGCCTCAGACTTTGGTTTATTCACTGTTATTTGGACAGGATAAACCTCAGATTTTCTGAGAAACTGCTTACACAATGTCTATGATTATGGCCTATTGTGTTTTAGACGATAGCTAAATAGGTGTATTATTTATTTTTATTTATGTATTTTTTCAGTGATTGTAAGTTGAATTAAAGTATAACTCACTGTAATTTACCATTTGTTTGATGTCTGATTTTGCCAAATTTATGAAAAATGTTTCTGCGCCTTGATGTGATTATATATTTTTGCAATTGAAAATTCGATTAAAAATTATAAACAATAGTAATGCGCAAACAATCATAAAAATATGAATTTACTTGCATTTTGGAATATTTCATATTGTTGAGCCACATACTAAAAAAATAAACAATGTAAATTGTCATTTATGTGATGTGTTGAAAAAAAAATCGTATCAATGTTTTAAAAATAAGGAATTGACGCTGAATACACAAGCTTTCCAGACATTATAAGGATTAAGCTAAGACAAAATTGTTTAAATAGTTGCATTGAAAAACAAAACAAAAAACCATTTAACAGTTTTGGTTTCGCGCTTTCCTTATGACTACGTGATAGCAGAGGTTTTTTTTTAAACAATTTAGTAAAGAAAAATTATATTATTATATTATACCTAAGAAAACATGATAAAGGCCCCTATTTGCATAACGGGCCTATGGCCTCCAATTGCCTAAAGACGCCCCCTTCTTTTAACGACTGCTTCCGGCGTCGGACTGTAAAGTGTATTCTCTGGTGAGCGTAGATTTTAATGAAAAAATGTTCCGAACGCTCCTGGAAGAACCTAGAAATCAGAGAACTCTCCACTTCGACGGGCAACTTGCTAGGGCCGAATATCTGGGACTAATTTCGCCTTGGTTGAACAACAAAAGTAACTCTCGAGGTGCAATGGAGAGCTCCATAAATCGTACATAAATAATTGTAACCTGAGCGACTAACACACCAATTTGGTGAGATATTTTTTTTTTGACAATCGTAATTAGATCATCTTAGAATCTAAATATTAAAAATAAAATGCAGAATAAACTACTGTCGACCAAGAACCTATTTACTTACAAAAGATACATCAATTAAAAATAAATTCATATTAATGCTTAACATTCAACAACTCTAATAATTTTATTTTTCCATTTTGAAGTTATGATCTATTTCATCTTGAATATCCTTAACAGATAAAGGTTTGGCAAGTTCATCGGCAACGATCAAAACATCAAACGCCTGGTGCAAACCATCTGCCGCAGAAGGAACTTTGTCATAGTTCCAATACGTGAAATTGTCAAATGTTCCTGCTACTCTTAAAAGTTTACCACAATTTTCATCGAAAGTACTTCGGGATTCCTGGAATACTACTCCTTGTAAATTTGGCGGCATCTGAAATTCTATTCCATCGAGTGGAAATCCACGCAGTGAATTAGTCAGGTGGTTGTTTTCGCTTGCGGTGTAGTTATTGAAAAACTCGTTAACGTTAGCTTCTCCGTCGCTTTCAATTTTAGCTGGAAAATATTGAAGCTCTAGATGCTCGTTAAATTGCTTTGGATCAATATTTAAATTAGTTGCCATTTCCTCGAAAACCAATAAAAATATCTTTCAATTTTAAAATTCAAACTAAATATTTGTTGATTTTGATTTTGGCAGGTCTCAGCTCAGCCAAGAACCATAGATCATCCATAAGAAGATGTGAAGATACGAAACTCAGCTTTCAAATCCATTAGGTCTGTTTGATAACTTAAACGTTGTAGGATGTTGAACTTCATTTTTCAAAATTCCTGATTCGACTAGAGTCCAAATGAGGTAATTTAGCAAATCTGATAATAATCTGTTTCGACTAGAGCCCAAATGAGATAATTTAGCAAATCTATCTCATTTCGTTTGACAGTTCATTTGCTGTTTTATATATCTGACTCTTCTTTCTTACAAACTTCTTTGTATCTGCAATGGAGTTTGTTTCCTTCTCTCCTATACAGAAAAAAATTGTGACCAATTGACAACGCAAAAATTGCAGAAATAGGTTTGTGTCCAGGATAATTCGAACTAATTTCTGCAAATGAGCTTCCAAATGAGATAATTTCCTATACAAGTTTTCAAATCGAAATGAGATAATTTCCACCTCATTTGTATGGAATTAGCTCAGAATTATCGATGATTTAACAGAAAATGAGTTGATAGCACAGATTTTAACCCATTCAAAGAGTTTAGCCCCGAGAATAGCAGCTAAGCCCCTCGGGCTAAGTTGTTGTTGTATTTGACACGTAAATTGCTTAGCCCCGACAGCGTTTTTTTCGTCCAACTTAGCCCGGGCGTACAAAAAAACACCTATAGTTCTGAACAAATACATTTGAATATGGTTCATGCATACACATTTATCTTCCGGCATAGTTCATCCCGTGTGAAGTCGAACAGAAGAATTAAACCTATATTCATCCCGGAATAACTAGTCTCGTATGAAGTGGCCCATTAGGATAAAATAAAAATCGGAAATGAAAAATCGCCAAGTGTAACTAGGTGCTGTGAAAAAGGCCCCTGGAAGGATGAACTTACATTTCAGTCGGCTGTGTACAGTTCGAACCAAATGTTTATTCAATTTAAGATGGCGTTTCAAAGTTGACAATAAAATTGTTAAGCGTCGATGTTGTAAAAATAGAAAAAATAGAATAGAAGTTTTCTTTTGTTTTGAATTAAAATCAAACTCAAAAATAGTGCTTAAATAGATTGATATATAATTAAATTTTGTGTTTAACATACATTTCGATCCCGGCGCTACATTCACCACAACTTCATTAAACAAAAATTTTGCTCTGCGGGCTACTTCATTCTTAATTCCTCTGCAAAAAAAACTTGCCGATTTAATTTCTGTAAGACGTCGCAATCATTTGTCTGCCTGACTTCATTGTTCATTTTCATTCAGTCATCAGGTCGTCTTACATCAGAAAGATAAAAGATTCCTTTTTTCTTCAACAATTACAATAATAATTAAACTTTTCTTATCAGAGCATCCACTTTGTAAATAAAAAGTAGAGCAATAGTTGCGAAACAAAAACATTTGAAGAGTTTTTTTCTGAAAATTCAGTGATAGTGATACTACCTTTTTTTTTTTTGTTTCAAGGTAAAAAAAAGTGTCCAACAAAATAAAAAGAAAACAATTCAATAGTTACAAAGAAAAAAAAAAACAAAAAGAAGAGGAAAATACATTCATATATATTTTTCAAAATATAATTGTGTCGCTTTTAACAGCGAACGAGCAGTGCAGCTATATATTTACCCAGTTGGAAAAGGAGATAGCTAATGGGATGAATTATTAAATGAATTCTTTTGCATCAAGCATTTGGTTTTTCTTGTACATTGGAAATTTGAATGAACCTTTTATATGTACAAGTTGCTGAAGCAGTCAAGAAATAAAAGATTCGGCTGCTCTTCGCATCCAAACCCAATTCCACCAACAATAAAAAGTGATTGCCTTGCTGCTGTTGGAAGAAAATCCAAAAAAAAATTAACAATTAAATAAATTTAGTGACAAAAATTGTTATTAAAATGCAATCCATATCGTTTAGTTGAAAAGAGTTGTGTCAGCCCAGGCGACGAAATTAAAATCAACTCGCCGTATCGCCGCTATTTGTTTTTCTTTTTTTTTCTCGACTTGAAGAACTCAGAACAAAATAAAGAAAATGGTTCGCGGTAAGTTTTTCCCTTAATTTAAACGAATGAAAATTTTATGTAATTAAATGTCATTCAATTTTGTGTTATTTGTTACTGAAATTTACATATGTACATAGCTTTGCTTGAATTGAGATATTCATCCTTTGAACATCAATTATTATAATTAATATATATGCAATTCTAATTTTCTATTACATATATATTTATGTATGTACGATGAAATGGAATTAAATTAGCCAGTTTTTCTTGTAGTGGAAGCATGTGGCGGGAATAATTTCCCATAGAATGCATAATTACAGTGGACTCTTTTACACGTATTGTGATGTATTCAATAAAACAGAGAAAGCATTATATTCAAAAAGAAAAGAAAAAACAAGCAAGAAACCAATATTGGAAAAGTATTAAAGCACTATTTAGGGGCCGGTTACGTTTTAATACCCTTTTCTACTCCAACAAAAAAAACACTTTTAATTAAAAAAAAATTGTATTTGTTCTTGCTTACTTTCCTTTAAGTTAGCACGAATTGTTGCGGGCAAGAGGAGCGGAGGAAGTGTCGGTATAGTGGGTAAGGTAGGAAAAAGGATAAGGTAGGATAGTGGGAAAGGAAGAGGGTAATGTAGGGTGGAATGTTAAGTTCCGGAGGATGCGGCCTGCTTGCGATGCTCGGCAGTTAGCTCGCCGGAATTGGGGGAATCCAAATGGCCGTGGATTTCCATTGGTTGGGAGGGTTAAGGCCAACATCCTTTCCTACCTTACCCACTATACCGACACTTCCTCCGCTCCTCTTGCCCGCAACAGAATTTGTACACGGGGATACTTTTATTCGGTAGATTAGCACTTTATAATAACAAATATCACAATTATAAAGCGAGGAAACATTTATAATTATTTTTAAGTTTCGTAGTTCTTAAATTTGTTCACAGACATGGCTGCCAGGGTTGCCGGGTGCTTTTTTAAAAGTGTAACAATTTTTTTAACAAATGAAAAAAAAATGTAACAAACTGAAAAAATAAATTTAATAATAGTAAATCATTTTTCAACTCAAATAACTAAAAAAAAAAATCAGTATTAGGAAATCTTTATCAAATTTCGTTGGAATATGTATTTTCATTGTCATTGATTTGCTTTGACCTGTATTACACGTACGTTAGGCTTCGCATGTATGAAGTGCAAAAGAGAAAGGAAATAAAACAGTATGAATATTTTATTACGTTTCCCTCTTGCTTTTCATACATGGCGATGCTAAACATACGCCGTGTAATACCCGTCTAGGCAAACATTGTAGCCTCAATGATTTTAAAACTGTTTGTCTTATTATTTTTAATTATATATGTACATAAATGAAGTTAAAAAAAACTTTTTCTGCTACAGCGGAACTTTGGGGAAAACTTAACATTTTGCGGCAAATTGCACAACATTTTTCATTTTCATATTCTAAGTTTTATTGTGCCTGTAACTTTCTAAACCTAGTGCATATTTTTTCTTTATTTTATTTTGAAAAATTACTAAATAATGGCAAGATTCAATTATTTGCAGGATCGCGTAGTGCAATTTTTTTTTTTTCAAATAAAATGGAACTTTTTTTTAACTATGAGAACATACCTACACTCAATCACAGAAGATACTACATATACACTGGATCCAATAGTAATCTAGATTATTGTAATATATTACTCAAAAAGGTCATGCCTCTTTTCTTAAAATAAACTTCAGCATCTTAATGAATTAGTTTTCCCAATTTCAATATGTCACAAAAGCAAATACACATCATAATCTTGGGTTGTTATAAGTCTAGTGTATACTAACTTTCGTGACTGAGTGTATATCCATATTAAATAACTTAATATTTGTTTCTTCATCTATGATAAAAAACAAAAATGATTTTAACTGGAAAAAATGTAACAAACCTGACAAAAAAGTAACATTGTAACAAAAATATAAACTAATTAAAAAGTGTAACACTTTTGTTACTTTTGGGCAAGTATTGGTTTCGTTTGAGGTTTGATTACAATAGTGGAGAAGTTCAAAAAAGTGGTTTTCGTCATGCCGTCCATCGGTCTGTGCGTCAGTGCTTCCATCTGTACAGAGAGACACAGCCTAAACGGTTTGACGGATTTGCTTGAAATTTAGTACGTCATTATTTTTGTTGTAATATCCAAGATTGTTCTTTTTTTTTTTAATATCTCGATCAAAACGAATATCTCCTATGTATATAACGGCTTGGAGTTATTGGATTTTTTTCGAAAATGGCGTTAACGATATCAATTAAATTTGTGCATGTTATGACTTATCAGTGATTGTAATAATATGTACTTGCTTTTAGTTTTTTTTTCCCAAAAACTTGAATAAAGGGAATATAATGAGCACGCTTTTTACGAGATTTGCCATCATTTTTAGTTATCTGCGTTTATATATTTACTGGCTGAACCGATTTTGTTCAAACTAGTCAGCAGTCTCTTTTTTCGAATATATAGCTTTAGTTGCCTTCTGAATATTATATTTACTTAAATACTCAAAGTTCAGCTAAAAAAAATTTGTTGTTAAATAACCATATGGTACATGATTTGAAAGTGTTTTTTGAAGGCACAATATCAAGACAATCTGACTACTATGAAGAAAGTTATGCCACTTTTTATTAGACATTTAACTGTTTGTAACTTCCGCCATGTGAGTCGCATTGTTTCTATGAACTGTGTATTAAAAAATATTTCCAAATCATGTGCCATATGTTAATTAAAGTCAATATACTGTTCGAAAAACAACTAACATAATCTATAAACTCTAAATATTTGTGAAAAATGGTGTGAAGGTTGGCCTGGAGACTTTAAACTTGGAAAACCAATCAATGGAACTCAAAATTTAAGCTTTAAGTGAACCATTTCACCTTTTTTTTTGACAGTTGTTTGATATATCAACTGACAAAAAATATAAACAAAGTCTTAAAAAAGGAGCTGAAATGGTTTATTTAAAAAGCTTAAATCTTGAGTTCTACTTATTTTCAAGTTTGAAGTCTCCAGGCTTAGGCTCATGACAGAGCATAATGTCATATATTAAAAATGTAAATTAATATATATATAAATGTAATAAATATATTTAAAATTTAGATTAGGTATCAGGATGCATGAACCTACAAAACTGCATACTCACATTTTGGTTATATCTCCATTCCCAAAATAAGCTTTCAGGTCTTGTACTACACACACTTAATGGCTCGTAGCGTCGTGTCGTCTTATTGAAACCAGAGCTCACCGAGAACACAAGACGGCACTACGAGCCATACAGCGAGTGAAACAATGGACTTGTTGAGAAATCATTTTGGTGAGCACTTAATTTCACTTAATTTGCTACTAAATTGGGCGCCTAGATAGTGCGTATCACACCTTAGGACTATTTTCTCTAGGGATTTAGTAAGTATCAGATGTTCAGAAATAAGCCAGCCACGATTGACGCGAGATTCCAGTAGCTATTCTCGAACGAGTCGCCCAAAATTTGACCTTCCGAAAGGTCTACCTCAGACGTAGTCGTGGCCAACATTTACATAATATCATTTTTGAAAAGTAAATGCCATGAATTATTCTTGAAACCGATAGTAAATATTTTAAGTTAATTTTCAAATGTATGTGTTTTATTTAACATTATAAATCAAACCTCACTATGAATCACTCCTTATTTACAACAAAAGTAAACTGAGTAAAATTAACTTTGTTTTATAATAAAAGGAAGGTTTTGGTATCAAGAGTTGTCCCTCCTATTTTTTTAACACAACTGTACATATTTATAAAAAACATAGTCTAATATCACATCAAAAATATCTTGCTACTGAGTTGTTTATGACATAAACGATTTTTGCAATCTCCGACCAAAATGAATCGAAATAAATCCATACACAGAACAGCATTTAAGGGGTTCAAAATAATATTAACTTTAAAATAAATAGCATTGTATTCATATTAGATTTATAAATGCCTTATCCATACACCATCTTATGATATAATCTTTTTACACTACAAATTGTTAGGCTTTGCTTCCAGTGCCAAAAAAATCATCATTCTATTATGAAAAAAATTTCTTTTGTTTTTTAAAATTATCTAATTAAATTTAAATATAATTTTTAATTTTTAGGACGCCGGGGACGTCCCACGACAAAAATTGAAGCTACTCTGCTTGCAAATGGCGTTCAAGTAACCAGCCTTATTGACGATCCACACTGTGCCAGTCCCAAGCGAAAAGACTGCAAAATTGATACTTCCATAGAGAAAAACCTCAAAGCCGTTGTAACTTCAATGAAACATACTCCAGTTGAGCCTATATCGCCAAGATGTATTGCTCGAGAGAAACGTACAGCAGCAGCTGCGGCTACAGTCTACATGCGTGAATGCCTTGAAGCTGGGAACCACTCAAAGAATAGATCACAAAATCACATCAATAACTATTTCAAATCTAACTCCAAAAGAGAACTATATGACATTCCTGTTAACAACCAGGGAACTGTCATGCAGCAAAATCATAACACACACCAAGATGATCATCAACTTATAGCTGCTCTTTCTTTTGACCTATCCGAAGAGGACACTTGTACGGAAATTTTTGGAAAGTACGATGTACAAAAGCCACAGACACCGCCACCACAGGTTAACACTTACCACCATCGCTTGCGCTCTTCGCCAATAAATAGCTCTCAGAATATTTTTCTGCAAGAGCCAGTGCTAAGTTTAAATGTCGACAAATCGCCAAATCAGGCGTCATCAATAAAAATAAAGAAATCCTTGGAAGTAGAGCCGGTGTTCTCTTCACCGCCAATGTCAGCAATTTCAATGGTCAATTCCACCTATCCAACCTGCCTGAATGGCCAATTCAATAAAATTGTATCCTTAAACACGTCACCAAAACGTGAAAATTCTCTCGAATCAACCGCATCGACGTTTGCCTCTTCGCATAGCAATAGTTCAAACAGTAACTGTTATCTCTTAAACATTGACAGCAGCTCCTGTGACAGTGGCGTGGTGTTTATAGACAACAAGACCGAAATTAGCCCTAGTCGTCGACGGAAGCCTGCTACACCACATCGTATCGTTTGCCCATCGCCTATTAAGAGCTGTTGCGTCAGTCGGTCGGGAGTTGCTGTGTCGCCAAGTACAGGTATCTCACCCTCTAAGAAGACTTTAATTAGCACAGCAATATCTTCTCTACCGCCATACCAACACAATGCACAGAGGCGTCATCCTAAATCCAGAAGAAGGTAAGCTCGTTTAAACTTCAATATTGATTTGTTTTATTGATTTCGATTTTTATCATTTGCAAAGACTGAATCAACAAGAACATGAGAATAAATGCGTATTACCTTCGGGTCAACCACAGACAAATGAAGACTCCTCAACAGTAGTTGACGCCGTACAGTCACAACTTGAGTACAATTCTCACAACAAATCAATCCTAAACTCAGCTAAGAATCCTACTGCCGAACAAAATACTAATAACAATTATAACGTATATGAGCATTTGCTATCACATTATGGACAAATCTAATTTTGTA
Organism: Meliscaeva auricollis; assembly: GCA_948107695.1. NCBI lineage: Eukaryota > Metazoa > Arthropoda > Insecta > Diptera > Syrphidae > Meliscaeva > Meliscaeva auricollis. The sequence goes on along the minus strand of OX403619.1, from coordinate 40,336,032 downwards.
TTTTCCTTTCATACAGAAGAAACACAACGTTGCAATCACAACCAACTCCAAAATTAGGCTGCAGGCGGCAAATGCAAACGCTGTAGGAAATCGCGAATTAACCGAGTTCTTCCCGGTAAGACGAAGTGTTCGTAAAACGAAGACCGCAGTCAAAGAAGAGATGATGAGAAGCTTAGAAAAGGCCATATTAGAGGAACGTGCTGACGGCCTTAAGGTGGTTAGGACTCGAATACATCTATACCGGCAGTCATATAACAATAATCGTTTTTCATTCTATTCACAGATTGAAAACTTTGAGGGCAAAGGAAGGGGTATCTGCGCCGATAGACCTTTCCAAAGGGGTGAATTCGTTGTTGAGTATATTGGTGACTTGATTGACATGACTGAAGCAAATGTGCGCGAAAGAAAATATGCTTTAGATGAAAACGCTGGTTGTTATATGTATTACTTCAAGCATAAAAATCAACAGTATTGGTAAGAAAATTAATTTTGCTGCAAGGTCCTTTTTTGTATTGTTTTTTTTTTGTTTTTTTTTCCATTAACTGAAGCATTGATGCAACAGCTGAATCGGGTAAACTCGGTCGTCTTGTTAACCATTCACGAAATGGTAACCTTATTACAAAAGTTGTTGTCGTAAAAAATCGACCACATCTTGTACTTATTGCCAAGGATGATATTGAACCCGGTGAAGAATTAACTTACGATTATGGGGATCGGTCAAAAGAAGCACTTCTACATCATCCATGGTTGGCTTTTTAGTTGGGTCAGTTTCATATTGGACTGACAAAAATACATAAATATTTTAAATAGCTTAAGTTTTTTTTTTTTAGTTTAGATTAAATAAGCAAGGCTTAGATTTTGTTTTTCATTTTTGGTTTAAAGAATCGCTTCGAGATATTAAATCATTATACACATTCACACTAAAACAAACATGAAAATCGATTCAGTAGCTTTTTTATTAGTTTGTAGTTAGATTAAAGATATATAATATTAACCATTTTTGACATCGTTCGCACATTAAATACTTATACCATATAAAATGAGCGTAGTTCAAAACAAAATTATCAGTAGTGGGTGAGATCAAGATATATAAAATATTTATTCTGTATATCTTGGGGTGAGATTGTGTTAAAAAAAAGAAAATATGGTGAAAGAATATCGTACTTTTAAAAAAAGATCTGAGCGGTTTCTCTAAATATAAACACTGATCGGTAGCCAAGCCATTGATGTATTACGAACGGCAACTTTATGGCATCGGAAGGAAATTTACCTTCAAAAATTGAAAGTGAATAGTTTCTTTTCCATATCTAGCTGAAGTTAATGACGTTTGAAGTTTTTACCTTGGCGCCCGCGTAAGAAGCTATTTTTTGCTTTTTTTAAAATTGTAAATATTAATATTAATATAAAACTATAAGAAATACATATTTATTTAAGTAGCAACACACATAATTATTATTGTTTAAAAATAATGAAGATAAAAGTGCTAAAGTTTATCACGAAAGTCTGAACATGTTTTTATGAACAGCAAAAAAAAAAAACAACTATCACGCAAATTAAAGTGGTTCGACAATTTAAAGGTCTCGACTGAAATTATCGAATACAATCACCCAAGAACAAGTGATCCTCGATATGGATATAATGTTCAGCAAGTTCTTGGTCGCGTGCTATATTTTATCAAAATATTTACCTTTGGCAGGTTGTTGATCTTCCATTTCATACATTTTTTTCCCTAAAAAAAATCTGCCATTGCTGAAAAAATTCAGAGAGAACAAAATATTTCTAGGGAAACAATTTCACTGAGATTCCCGATAGGGCGGGCCCATTAATTTACTAAGCCCCTTTAAAAGTAGAAATATGTAATTCTATGTTCCGGAGTACCCGGTGTTTTCATAAGAGTAGTTTAGTTGTCAATTTTCTTGAATAAATTAGTGATCATTTTTCAATTAAATAAAAGTGTGTGTTAACTAAAGGCAAATAAAAATAAAGCTGAAAATAATCAAATAAGGACTTAGTTACTGTCAAAAAAACACACATCTGCTTAAAACGAATAACCCGGTTTCTGCTCTTTGAAGTGATTGTTAAATGACATTAAGTTTATAGGTTTATGTATCATAACATCGAATTGTGAATCGCAATTTGCACAAAAGTGATCTTCCGGTACTTTGGGCCATTCACGTACAATAGCTCTTTTCATCATTTTTTGATATACGATATTGACATATTTTTTTTTACTGCGATCCCGAAAATAACAGCGATTTGCCTAAATTATGTTCGCTTCAAATAATGTCAACACCCTACCCAATTTGGATACCTTGAAATTACAAGTTTGAGCTTTCGCTAACTTAACCTCTCGTATTTAGTTGAAAGTTCGATTCGCTATTATAATGTGGACCTAATGTACAATTTTTAATTGTACATCAGGTTTGACCCTGACAATTATTTACAAATTTCTGAAATTTGAAACTGCTCTTTTAGAAAATCAAGTGGTTTTTAAGCTAAGCCAGGTCGGTTTTTTTTATAAAAGAAAATGGGAGACTATGAATTTCAAAACGAAAACGATGTTAAGTACAATTTTGCTCATGCAAGAGTTCACACAAGAATAATTCCATGACTAAATAGAACCATTAAAGACTCATATCGATTTTCATGCTAGGTGATGTTGTTATGTTGGTTCTGAACACGTTCTGTAGTGAATACAAATCAAAAGAAAGAGTTAACATATAGAGATATGTTCATTCAATGACTTCTTTCCAAAAAAGACATAAGACTTTTGTGATAAAAGAAGTAATTTTTACTCGTTTCTATTACTTAGAGTTAAATAAATGAAATTAAAAAAAAATGTTTTAAATTGTTTATTTTATTTAGAAACATGCATAAACAAAACAAAAATATGACATTTAGGCAAGCGTTTTGTTGGCAGCGATTTTTAGTTGCGCGAGTAAAACGAACAATTTTTTTTATACATTTTTTTCTGACATCTTTTTTTGCAAGGAAAAAAACAAATGAATTTGTATTTTAAGTAAAGAAACAAAGCAGTATATGTGTTGTCTGGGGTAAGCCAACAGAAATTTGCTTCGGCCAATAACAAAAAAAAAAAAAGTCGCCAGAAAAGCCAAAGGATTATTTGAAAATTTGTTTTTGTACACGATGAACTGTAGCTAGGCTTTGAAATCGAGTAAAAATCAATGCCAACGAAGCCACAGCCTCAGATTTTTTTGATTGAATAAATTGAAATGTGAGATCCCCACCAATATAATATTTATAGATTTTTTTAAATAAATCTTTTAATTTATTCTAGTTAATCTAAATTATAAGTTTTTTGTTTTTCATTTTTAACATTTACTGTCCTTTCTCACTATTTCGAAAATATCTCACATATTTTAATTTTTTTTTAGAAAACACTGATTCAGATTAAGAACATTTTATATACATTTTGTTAATTTATGTTAAAACAAATATAAAGAATCGTTAATATTTAAGTAAAAGAAAAAAATCAACATGTTATAATCAAATCACTGCTTGAGAATATCAGATATTAGTTTTACAAATAAACAAGGAAATATAAATATATTACATAATATACACCTTGATATAAAAAGAAAAGTTCACGAAATGTTAATTTAATTATGGTATAGAAAAATAATAATATTAAACCGACAAAATATGTTAATTAAATTTATTTTGCAACAAAACCAAATTTGGCTTGAATATTATTAATAAATAAAGACAGTTTAAATAAATTATGTAACTTTTTTAATCTTCGTTCTAGGTTGGTGATAGCTGCGACTATTGCCAGATTCCTGCTTCGCGGCGAAAAATTGATATTTAAAAAAATTTGTATCTATAATTTTTCTTGCTTTGATCATTTCATTTAAATTAAATTTTTAATTTTTACTAGGGTTTTTTTTGTCGGCAAAAATGTTTTGCCGTAAAATGCTAAGCTCTTTTCTCTTTCAATTATTGGTATCCAATAAACAAATCTAGAGCAACTCCTTCCTATAGAAATAGATGGATTGGTACTCAAAAAGTCGTCGATTTGCAGGCATTACTCAAACTTTGATCTCGTTTTCTGGAAATATCTTAAAGGTCAGTTATTAGGATGAGAAAAAGCAACAGGAAAAATTGAATCAGTATGAAATTAAAAATAGTGTCAGTAGTTGGCAAACAACACAACCTTCCTTTTTTTCGTATTGAAAGTTGTTTTTATTCAATCTTGCCCTGGAACTAGGGAAATTGGAAATCAAATCATTTGATCGAATTATTTCTTTTTGTAAAATTATGTAAATTTATGTAAACTGGGTGCTTTTCTAGCTATTTGAACCCATTTGGCTATCCAATACAAATATACACTCACCCCACCAATTTTGCGAATGGCAACTATCAATTGATACATTTTAGTTCTTTAGAACCTAATAATCAATTGACGGTTTAGTAAAACATTTCACAGCAAGATGGGAAGACAAGTGAAAAGCAAAGAGAATGCAGAAGTTAAACTTGTACTAAAACACCAATTGTCGTTTCTAGAGCGTTTAGTTTTCCCGTCGTTTTAGAAAAAACGACATCGGTAATAAGGGTGATTGACTAGACCATATCGTGTCAGAAAATGAAACTATTAGTTTACACATAGCGATGGAATATCTCTGTTTGATACCTTATGTGGTAATATAGTTATTAGTGTTCCACATTTGGCAAGTTCGTACAATTTCCGAAAATTTCTCTATTGCCCGACACCCATCAAAGGTGATCATTATTGAACTGTGCTCCCCCAGCTGCTAAAGATCAAATCATTAACATCCCTTAAGTGTCGATCATCTCTGATAAAGATCAGAGATGATCGACACTTAAGGGATGTTAATGATTTGGTAGAGACAGAATCTAAAGAGTAAGTCGCGGATATCATTATTTGATATTACGTTTTCTTTAAGCCATTACTTCGTTAATGGCAAAAATTTCCGTCTAGAACACGCTAGGTGACTGTGAAGACGATTTAGATTTAAACTAAGTCTATCCTCTTTTTTTTTGTTTCGTCGATGTGAAAATGGTGGATTGAATAATCTTCCAGAGATATTTATTTATTTGATTATTTTCAAATCAACATATAAATAGTATAACAACTCTTTTAAGGCTTAAGATTAATGCCACGTCTTCCCAGAATGTTCTAGAAGTTAATACACAACTGATCTTTTGGCTTTTCTTAGTTTCTTAAAATTAGTATTTTTGTCTGTGCAGTCGTTGCAGTCAATACCAAACAACATCATAATATTTACATTAATCCAAGATTATCAAAAAATCTAGGATTCAACCCATCGATTCCCAAATTTACCTTTTACGAACAAATGATTTGCTACGGCATGATTCTCAATTTCGTTTTGGTCAAATTGTATTGTAATACGTCATTCAAAAATATAGGAAAAAATGTAGCTACTGATCTACACAAGCGAGCAATTCTATAGGATTTTTTTCTTAACAAGCTAGGTAATATGTAGTTGGATTAATATTCCATTTTTGAAAAATAGTTGGAATCCATCGAATCGTAAAAATGTTAAACTAAAAAAGGTACCGATCTCATTGTTTTAAAGCCTTAATGTGGGAATTTATAAAATTGGAGGAGGAAGTGCTTAGTGCAATTTTTTTTTTTATTTTGGTTATTTCTCATTTTTTTTTGTAGACGTACATACATTTTTGCATCACAGTACTTTTCTATAGCTTCTATATTTATTTTTAAGGTTGAGATAAATGTCAGTAGTTACACTTTGTATGAAGGAAAAAAAGCAAATGCTTGAAAATTACACTTTGCACCTTCATCCTCCGAACGCTTCAATCCTATATTCTCTTGAACAACATATTTTTCTTGCACGATAACATTCTAACTTGAAAATCAGTAGGAAGTAGTTAGTATAAATATTTCTTTTATTACTTAACAAATACACCTTGAATCAAATAAATTTATACAGCCTTAACTTTATCCAGATCACGTTTCTCAATCATTCGCATATGCTTCTTCTTCATTCGTCTCAGTTTTGCTGGATTTTTGATAACCTGTACAACTTCTGAACGACGTTCATTTTCTAATCTGCGCTCGGCATTCTGAAGACGCCGTTGCTTCTTAAGTTCATTAGATTCTTTCTTTGCGTCCTTTATCGATTTTGAAAGCTCCTTGATGTGACGAATTTCGTTGCGGAGTTCCGTTTTCTTTTGAAATGAGTTTCGATGTATTGTTTTTTTAATTGATGAAAATCTGTGTTACAATTTTAATTGATTAAATAATTTCGAAACGATTTATGAATTTCAAGATTTACTTCTGTTTGGGAGTCTTCCATGGTCTTCCTGATTTGGGAAGCCCTCGAGGGATATTTTCCGTTTTTTTAACATTCTTGGCTTTTTTAGGAGCATTCGTTCCAACTGCTTTAGTTTGAGTTTGTGTACTTTCAGCGGTACTATCTTTTTCTTGGTCAGACATTATAAAAATGCTTAAAATTACACAAAAAGAAAATTTATTCCGAATACAAGTAGTTAAATTTCTCAAGAAAAATAAAGTTAAGGAAAACAAACCGAGCCCACGTGCAACAAGAAACGTCAAACGTCACTCTGACATTAATTTTCGTATAAATTTTAATGCACGTTTTAAGCATAGATAAACCAATGGCCGCGTTCACATAAAAATCTGAAGCTATCCAGATACCTTGTTTTTTTTGTAATCCTATGTTAAGTAACAGCTGATGAAAAAAGACAAGAGTTTTCATATAATAACAGTTAGTCGCTTTATCGTGTTTGGTATGACGCTGCTGTGTAAATAAATTTTATCGTTGTTCTGTCGCACTTTTGCGTGACAGAGTGATCGACAAAGCGACATGACAACAAAATTTATTATACAGCGTCAAATGCCCAAGCCAAAGTTTCACAAAGTCACACGAAAAATCGAAAGGACTTTCATATGAAAAACGCTTTGCCGCTTTGTTTGGATAGCGAAACAGAGCTACACTAAGAAACTGGTGCTCTGTCACGTGACGGTGCGACAAGTAGGGCCTTTATAAGAAAAACACTTTATCGCGTTTAGTGTAATTACTCTCATATGAATATATATAAAGGCTTGCCCAAACCAAAGTGCAACAGTGCGACACGACAACCGCAAAATTTATTTACACAGCGTCATATGAGAGTACCCACACCAAATGCGATTAAGTGCAAAACGTTTTTCATATAAAAATCATGTTGAACATGTCGTGATGCATTGTCGCACTTTGGTTTGGGCAAGCCTTAAATAAATTTGTTTGATGTCGCGTCGAAACTTTTGAACAAGCCTTTTTATGCTGAATAGGGCTTGTCCAAACCAAAGTGTCGCTCTATCGTGTGACAGTGCGAAACGACAACGACAACATTTATTCATACACCGTCACATGAGAGCGCCTACACCAAACGTGATAAAGAGGAAAGCGTTTTTTCATAGAAAAGCCCCTGTCACCTTGTCGCGTGACAGTGCGACACTTTGGTTTGGACAAGCCTTTATGAGTGGTAGGGCAGGCAGGGCGACTTTTCAACCCTTGAAAAATCCTGACCGAATGTGTATTTCATGATTATTCAATAATGTAAGGCAATAAAATTTCATGAACACTATGCAAAGTCTTTTTTGTACAAATGCTTTCCATTAAGGCTTGCCCAAACTAAAGTGCGATAGTGCGTCACGACATGTGCAACGCGATTTTTATATGAAAAAGTTTTGCGATTAATCGCATTTGGTGTGGGTACACTCATATGACGCTGTGTAAATAAATTGCGTTATCGTGTCGCATTGTCGCACTTTGGTTTGGGCAAGCCTTTACACAGTGCATCAGGTGGCTCTTATACTGTCTGAACTACCAAGTCTCACAAAAAATGACTGCTGTCTGCAATGGGGTATTCAGTTTGGTGTTCAGTACGAGTGGTTCAGTTGGGCAAGCATTGAATGATTTCGTGCCATGATCCAACATCCAGCTATGTTGAATGTAGGGGTATTCATGAAACCTGGAAAATTTTTCTATCTGGTAAATTGGGAAAGTTTTAATAGCATGTTTCATGAACGCCCCTAAAATCAACTTGGGTAGATGTTTGTAAAATTATGTATTGATACTTGAATTATTTGGAAGAAATTATGGTTCATTCCTTGTCTTCTTCAACTAGCTACATTATAAGTGGCTGCTTATATTTAAAATTACGAAAATGAAACGTTTAAAGTTTTCCAAAATTACCATTTCCAGATGGTAAACTTTTACCAAACAAATTTGTGTGGAAAAGCTTACCATATTCTGGTAAAGATTTCCTATAGAAAATATGACAGTTCGATTACCAGATTTACCATTTTACCAGGTTTACAAGGTTAACCACGTTGCAGGAATACCCCCATTGTATTTAGAAACGGAACTGTACTACCCGTCCAGAAAATGCAATTTCCATCTTCATTTCTGAAAGAAAATCGATTTATTAGAAAAATCGTTAAATGTAAATACTGATTTATCGGAAGAGTTTTTTTTCCAAGTCTCGTCCTAGAACTGTCCGATGTAAGCTGTACCTTAGCCTTTAATGGCAACTAAAACAATCCCAATCTTTCGAACACATCCCCTACTGAAAAGTGTTGGATTTTTTTTATACTTGTCAAAAGCTAAAATTATTCGTCCCTTTTTTTCTTCTTGTTTACAAGAATATTTTTTTAATTAATTTGTTTCAAAAATTTGGGCTCAAATATCACAAATTTCTTAAAACTTGTACTAAAATTAACAAATAATTACTTTTGTTTCTTTCTCAAGAGAAGAACAAAGCCAAGAATCCAACAAGCTTCGTCACAAATACAAGCGACGAATCTGCCAACTGCAACTTTTTTTTCAACACAGGAGTACAGCACCTTGCCTCAAAATTGGTACCGATATAGATTTTTTGTTTGAAGAAATGGAAGAAAAGAGGCGCAATCTTGAACTGGACAAAATCTGTCGGGTTTGTTTGAGCCAGAAAAAAGATATGCGACCTATATTTGGTGAAATGATTGCCGATATGTTGATGGAATGTGCTCGCGTCAAGGTAAGTTTTAGAAATTAATTTTCCAAATTCCACAAAAAAAAAAAAATATATATTTTAAGATTGAAAATACCGACGGATGGCCAGATAAGATATGCGTGCAATGTGTGCACTCCGTTTCCCGGTGTCATGCATTTAAGACGCTTGTCGAACGGTCGGATAGAGAGTTGCGCGAGTACATCAAAGGCCTGACCGTCATTTTCGAGGAGCCAGTTGTTGAGATAAAAACTCAACCAGCATCACCTGCACCAACTATCCTGCAACCACGAAAGCAACAACAACAGACACAAAAAGAATCTTCGAAAACAGCAACTTCAACCGGAATATCCAACCAAGGCCAAGCCATACAACAGCGCCAAGTCCAAACGGCAGCCTTGCCTCAGCAAATTGTCCTCTCCAATGGGCAAGTAATAAGCACAGCACAGATAGTTGCACATCCGGGAACCCAAATGGCTCAGATCCTGAACACAGGGCCGTTTGGACAGTTGATACAAACAGGAAACACGGTTCAGATGATCCAGCAAAACGGCCAACCAGCGCAGGTAGTGCAGTTCCAACAAGCAGACTCCGATGACGTTGATGGTCAATGCGAGATCATCGTTCGTGACGAAATGTCGGAGGACGCCGAATACTTTGAAGACGTTACTGAGGTAACGACACACGATGATATTGAAACCACAGGGGACATTATCGAAATACAAGACGAGGAGGAAATGATTGAAGAGGAAGCCGAAGATTGCATGATACCAGATGCTAATATTGCTTATGCTGTGGAAATGTCCGAGGATTCGGATAGCGACGAGAAGATCTATCTAGGTAAAGTTCCATTATTCCATAGAGTACTACTGCAATTGTATCTTGGATTTTATTTTCATTTGAATGTAGCAGAGTTCATAAGTTCACAGACTAGTTGTCCTTCACCGGGAAGATACATATGTAATTTGTGTCGGAAAGAGTTCCGCCAAATAAAGTGGCTCCAGAGTCACATGAAGTCTCATTCAAATTGGATAAAGGTTTAAAAAATCGTTTAAATTCTTTTAAATTCAATTATACTCAACTGAATTTAATTTTACAGGCAAATTGTAAAAAGCAACCTCAATGTGAGATCTGCCATCGTAGCTTTAAAGGTCCCGGAATGCTTCGAATGCATATGAAGACTCATGAGGTAAGACTGCTCAATTTGATTTTAATTTTTCAACTAGAACATAAGCCCAAAAAAATTACAAAAAATATGAATTCAAGTTTTTATTATAATGAAAATTGAAGATTCTTCAGAATTTAAATCGAATGCACGTAAATAAACACCCTTACTGCCATTAAGCGTTTTTCTTTTTTCATTCAGAGAAAAGCTCTGAACAGAGCTCGAGCACATCAAACATGTTCTGAACGTCCTCTGAACAGAACGCAAAAAAAAGTTTAAAACTGTATTTACACTTTCGATCTTCATTCGTCCTTCATTCGGTGTACTTTGCTCGTTATTTGTTTTTCGCCGAACAACAAACACCGAAGAAACATTTACATTCTCGGTTTTTGATTGAATTCCTTCTTTAGCAGAATCATAAATATCAACTCCTTTGGGCAGTAGCGGCGTGGACAAAATAAATACCTGATCAGGTTAGGCGTTAGTTTTTGAAAAACAAAAAGATTTCTCATAAAACCGGTGGGTTAAGACTGCAATAAGAATTACTACTTAAGATAAATTTAGTCAAAAAAATACCAGAAACATGAAAAATACGTGAAGGTTATTTTTATTCATTGCACGACACTGCAAGACCGAAGATCCAAAGCCGTTTTTTGCAAAGTTTTCATTCGTTCTTCATTCGATGTTCAATTTTAGCATTTCCACTCTAGGTTCTGTGTTAATTTAAGAACAAACATCGCACACTGCCACAAGACTATGAATGCAGCAACAAATGCAAAAATTGTCCGTTGTTTAAGAAAGTGGACAGGAGCTTAAATGTACATATCTACACCGATTTCACAAAGGCTTATGAGATGACCAACTCTCGAATAATAAGACCGGGAGCCAGCGTTATTAATTTTTGAAAGATTTGTGTGTGGATGAATTAACGTTAGAAAAACATAAAATCTATGTTCGCTGGAGCAGACATAGATTGTATGTTAACAGAATTTACAGTTAATTTTTTAAAGTTGCAAAATTGCAGTTTTCTAAATAATTATGAAATAGTAATTACAATACCAAAAAAAAATTGGTGCAACTAACAAAGATCAATAAGATTACTTGAAAATAAGTCACATTCAGAGGTATTTTTTCCATACCATGTTCATAGCTTTGGTGTAATAAGAACGGACTTAATCTAAACCCAATTAAATAACAGAATTCTCTAAGAAAAGAAGTCCAACTTTTTTTTAAATTTACACATTTAAGACTTTAGAGAATACTTTAAGAAGGTCCTTTATCAGGGAAAATAAACTACGATAACTATAACATTATTTCTAAAAATAAATAAGTGTTGGTGCACGATGAATATTTTTATTGTGTGTGTATTTTATTTATATTACTTTTTTTTTCTCTATTTTTGGAAATAATGTATTTTGCTGTTGATTTGTGATAATCTTACAGTTATCTTAAAATGTTTTGCCTAATGAAAAGCGTATACGTTCAAAATGTAGCTCTTATGCCCGGTTGCTGATACGATACTTAAAATATTTATGTTCTTAGGGGCTACTTCTTCCTCTGCGTAAACTGTCTGTTTTTTCAAAAGTTCAAATTCGATATCGCAAAAACTTTTCATTTTGGTGCAATCTTGGACGTATATTAGTAATTTCTGGGCTTCTCTATCGCTTATGTTCCAAGATGACCACCAGGATTGGATCTCAATAAATTAAGCATACAAATAAGCTTGCTTTGACATTTAAATGATCTCGCGGGAACAATTACTTTAATAGATATATGTAGCTAAACCAAAAATTGCATTATTGATGCAGGTTTTTCAAAATGGTGGCCAAATCCTAAACGGGATTCGTTGGGACTTAGAGTATTTTTGGAATTTTTGGCAGCAATACATTTATTTCTGCCAAAAATTCCGCCAGTAATAATGGAGCAAAGTATTTTATCTGGGCCACGTCATTTTTCGTCTATTTGCCCTGAGCTATTTGGAAACTATTTTTTTTTAAATATCATAGACATATCTTATGGATTGTAAGTACCAATGACTACTTAAAAACTTCATTTAACACTATAAAATAGTCCTTACTCACACCGTGCTATAAAATTTTGATTAAGAGCTGATTTTTTAATCTTTTAATAAACAGTCAGTTAACTGTTCGACATATAAGTTTATTAGACTCATAAACAATCAGATAGTGACATCGAATTTTTCAATCACTCAGTTATTTTTCTGTAGAATAGCAAATAATTCAGTCAAAGCGTAATGAAAAACTGCTTAAGCTTGCGCGCAGAAGCACTGTTAGTTTTTTTTCATGGATCGATAAAGTTTCATTTGAAAAGCTTAAAACCAAATTTGCACCACCTGACAGCTCTTTTTACCAAAGTTATGCACAATAATTCATTTGAGCTCATTTTTTTTTTGCGAATATCTCAGTTCCACTGTGATATAATGCGAAAAAATAAAAACTGAATGGTTCACTATAATATTTATGTTGATTTAAGTGGAACTTCTTTTTATACAAATGCATCCGTACAAAAAAAAACACTTTTTCTTAATTATTTCGAAAAAAGTTTAAATTGTGGTAAACATTGTTTTTACTAATTTAGTAGCTCTATTGATTCCCCACAATTAGAAGAAAAAACCATCTTTTTACGACTAATAGAAGTCGAGGTATCTAAGGTTGAACGCAGGCATGTCGTAGCGAAAATATTCGTTGCAAAATTTCGTTTTTGAGGTATATCTCGGCTCCAACATGTTGCATTGGCAAAAATAAAAAAAATAAAATGGTTATTAAAATCAAAGTAAGTTTGGAACCCTTACTATTACCTACTAATTAAAAAAAAATAACATTTTACCACCAACGAGTGTTAAATAATTCATCTTTTAAGAAAAGTCCATTTCACATATAAATTAATTAAGCATTCCTTTTGTTTGTTATTTATTTTTTGTATGGAATTCATGGAATTCGTTTCGCATTTAAAACTTTGTTCATAAATGAATTACTCGGCTGTCCTTGGTTGTAAAGAGATAATTTTTTTTTTAATTTGTTAGGAACATTAAAGGCTTTAAAATTAATTAAATTTAAATCACCAATCGATGTGCTATTTTTAACAAAATTAAGACAAAAAGGGAAGTAAAAAAATGACTTTACCTCACTGTTGTTTACTATTTATGTGTTTGAACAAAGAGAAAATGCACTCAAATTATAGAAAATGTTAAAACAAACAATGTCTAATTTTATTTTTGCCAATGCAACTAGCTGCGCTTTTGTACGGATGTATTTGCACCAAAAAAAGTTAAACTTTATTGAAGGAAAATATTATCATGCACCATTTGATTTTGATTTTTTTGCGTCATGGCATACTGGAACTGAAATATTAGCAAAAAACCAAAAAAATGCATTTTTGTGCATAACTGTGGTAAGAAGAGATGTCAGGTGGTGCAAATTTAGTTTTAAGCTTTTCACATGAAATCCTATCGATCCATGAAAAAAAACTGACAGTGCCTCTGCGCGCAAGCTCAACTTACGGATTAACTGTACTAAAAATTAAAAATCAAAATTGAAAATGTTTGAACTCAAAATTCATTCATAAACAATATTTTGATTGTTGTTTGTTTTTATTTGTTGTAAGGCTGTCGGATTTGTGAAAGGGTTTGACAAATTATTTTTGGTGACATTTGAAAATTTATTCCTAGAAATATTTTTTAAGTGTATTCGACTTTTGAAATAATTATACCAAAGAATACGTAATATCTGACTTTTAAAAAATAGATTTTTGCTCTACTTTTCATAAGAATAAGTACTAACTTACTGTTTATCTGACTGTTCAAATACTGGCCCTTATTTTTAGTTGATACTTAATCAACGTCTTGCATTAATTTTTTTTAAATGTTCAAAACAAATCGATTATAACCTCTTTAGAAAAAGTCAAAATCTAAGAGAAAATGGAATATATGACTGGGTGTATTTCTGCCATTTTTGAACAAAAAATAAATAAATAATGGCTTTACTAATTCACTGTCTACTGACAGTTTGGACGTGTCTAAGTCAGAAACCAAATTGCAAGTGATTTAGAAAAAAATTAAAAATCTTTTTTTTCCTTGATTTTAGGTTAGAATTTATATGTCAAAATTAGTTATAAAAGTTTTGTAAACAACTTTTTTGATAGAATTAGAATTGAATTAAATTTAATTTTCTTTGAAAAGTGTTCTTATACCATTTTAAGAAAATGCTTGGTTTACGAGATAAATACAAAAGACCAGTGGATTTATAAGCATTTTTGTATTTTAATTCATTCTTATTCAATTCAATCTTAAACTACCTTACATCTAGACAAAAATTCATAAAACAAGCCTAAATCACTCCATTATCTTATTACTAATGCCTTTCGGCCTTAAAACTATTTTAAATAAGATATTTCAATGTTTTTTTATTTTTTAACCAAGAAATAGTGTTAGAAAAAACTTGGTATCATATCATTTTTTTTATTTTGATATAAAACTTAAAACTAATTAAAACTACTTAAAACTAATTAAATCTACTTAAAACTAGTTAACAACTAGAACAGCGACGCAGTTTTTTTTTTTTTTTTTAATTTATAAGTTCAAGTTTAAATTTAACCCCCAAACCTGGTTCTCCTGTTTCACTCTATCTTTTCCGTCCCGTTCGGACACAGTCCTACTGAACCGAAGACGCTCTGCTTCGCCTTGTGCGGCTGCCTATCTTCGGCTCTTCTTGTGACGTGGTAGATTAGCGGAACTGCCAATCTATCCTGTGTAAGCCCTCCACTATCAAAATAAAGGAATGCCTCGGGCGGGATGAAGCCGCTTAAACGCACACTCTCGAAGAATTCATTGTTAGGATAGTAAGCCCCGATGATCAAGCTATTAGCCGAGGACATCGCTCGTGCAATGTGACCCCGAATCAGCTTCAACAAAAAATTATCAATTCTGTTTATATTGCCCCGTTGTATAAGACCTGGTTGGAATAATAGTGGTGTTCTGTGTAATCCAAGGCAGCGTCTAAGGCACTGCCTCTCAAACACCCGAATCTTTTCCATTTGAGATGGGGCAACGTTGAACCATACCGGGCAATCATAGGCGATCATCGGCCTGATGAGGGCCATGTAGCAAATCGCCTTAACCAGGGCAAAAGCTCCCCTAGCCCTGGCTAAAGCAGCATCTATATGTCTATTGAAATATAAATACTGATCAAGCCAGATGCCAAGGTACTTTACTACACTTTTACTTGCCAGTGGTTGTCCATATGGTCCTACGATCACCAGCTTGCGCCAGTTGTTTCTTGTATACCTTGATGCCTTAGCTAAATGGGCCCTAAACAGAATTGTTTCTGATTTCTGATAGTTGATTTTCAACTTCCAATAATCACAATATTGTTGACTCTTGTCGAAGTCACGCTGCAGAAGAATTCTGATGACCTCAACTTTTGGACCTGATCTGTACGCGATTAGATCATCGGCATACGCAATTGCCTGAGTTAGACTACCTATCAGTTCGCTGGTGTAAATGCTGAATAAAATCGGCGAGTTCACCGCTCCCTGCTGAAGACCATTTTTTATATCAAAAGTTGCGGTAGAAGTTACATTGCCACTTTTGACAACAAACGAAAGAATATACAATAGTGGTTTACTTATGCCCAGTCTGGTAAGCTTTAGATAGAGACCCTCTAACCATACGGTGTCGAAAGCTTTCTCCAAGTCAACTAGACTATCACCCGTGCATTGTTTTTTAGATTTGTTCCATTCGACATCAGAATCGAGCTTAGACGCGGCATGAATAGGGCTTTTTTAAAAAAAGCAATACATCCCTGTTTAATTCTCTCTCATGGTTCCCCATACAAAAACCACTTGTTTGGACTTTTCCATCATCGTAATGTTGGTTTAGATTGAAACCTCGATTTTTTTTTGACACGAAACCAATACTTTCCCTATAAAACAAGTAAAAAGAACTGAAGTTTACGTGTATTTCATATAGAAAAGCTTCACACGCTGAGATCAAGCAAATTTTATTTTGGAGGCTCGTATTTTAGGGAAATTTTTTTTTGGGTATTTCCAAAAGAATTTTGCTTGGGGAATGGAAAAAAAAGCAAAATTCAAAAAAAAAAAATCACCCTAATATTTAGGTATATAATGTATTCAAGTAACCGATAGTCCACTGCAGTTTAATATAATTCATTTTTTTCAGACGGCGGAAAAAGTACCCACTTGCAGTATATGCAATAAAGAATTTAAATCAAAAACAATTTTGTATCGACATCGGCAAACACATCAATTGGTAAATTTTAAAATTGCTATATACATACTTGTATATAGAAACTAGTTAGATCTCTATTTTTTTTTTAATTTAAGAAATCATATGCTTGTGGGAATTGCACTAAAGCTTTCTCTTCACCACTTACTCTAAATTCTCATATGACAAAGAAACATCCTAACAAGCCTAATCAATATAAATGTGCCGAGTGTTACGAGCTGTTTTCGGGTATAGATGATCTAAAGGTAAGTTTTACGATAAAAAAAAGTTTTAAGTTTGTTATACAAAATACAATCTGTGTGTTTATTTTTAGGTTCATATACAACTGACAGGGCACAGCGTTAAAAATGATAAAAAAGACGACGAGTTCTCTTCATAATCATCGCCACTTTACTATGTCCTTAATAGAGTTATCCTTTCCCACAAGTTATTGGTTTTATAAATAATATGAAAAATAAGCATATTTTTTACATATAGCGAAGATAGAGTCTATCCGTAAACAACACACACGCACGGTCATAAAAGTGCAAACATCTGTTACACACAATATTATACTGAAGTACTTTGTTTAAATGTATATAGAAATACTTCTAAAATGCAGAGCATTTTCTTTTATCTTTTTAGTTCATTTAAAAATAATCACAATCATTAAACAAAATTCTAGCTATAAAATCTAACAAAACAAATTTTAATAATTGTACGTTTTTCACTCTGTTTTGGTGTTTATTTTACTTGTTTTGATTTTTATACATAAAAAACAATAAGTAAAAATATAACAAACGAAAAAAAAATTTAATAATAACTATTGCGTTAATCAAATTATTTGACATATTTTTGAGCCTAGAACTAAAAAGGAATAATAACTATACTTTATAACATTCAAATTAAAATTATTTTTTTTTTGTTATTATATTTTTTGTTTTGATTTTGTCGAAGGCAATTAAAAATAAATAAACAAAACTTAAAACAAAGGAAACAACTAAAGTATTTAACGAAAGAAATATTTCAATTTTGAACTTTCATTGGTCAAAATATTTGAAATTAGGTTGGGCTTTCACAATTATTGTATACAAAAAAAATACCAGCTCTATTCTGCTGGTAACTTCAGCTGGTATCGACCTTGGACATTTTGTGAAGTAGTTACAAACAAAAAAAAAATAAAATCCATAACACACCAGCAAATATATGTACATTTAAGTTTATCTAAACTTATATTTGAAACCCAAATCCGCATCATTTGTATGGAATGAGTTAATTCACCAGAGTAATGGAATACTAAACATTAATCGATACTACCGACGACGAAGAGGCGCGGCGACGTGAATCAGTTTCATTTCGATGGATAGTAGGATGATAGCAGCAGATTTTGGGTGTAAGTTATTTTGGCATAAAATGATTGTTTTTTTTTTAAAGGTCTTTTGATTGTATGTATGAGAGATGTCGAGTTCTTGCAATTAACTTCTGGGACGTTTGGAAGTTAAAGTGCAATAACATTGCATTTTTTAAATAATTATGATACCAAACAAAATTACCAAAACGTTACTTCCAAACTCACCAGCCAGGGGACTGCAAAAACTTGACATTGCACATACACGATCAAAAGACCTTTGCGAAAAAAACAATCAAAAGAGCTTTTTTAAAAATAGCAATCGCTGTCATTCACACCGAAAATATGCTGTGGGCTCTCGGTCTATTGTTTATATGTATATAGAGGTAATATAGGAAAAGGTAAGACATGGAACCCGTTGCTAAATAAAAACCCATTTCTTAAACCAAAACTGTAGATGCCTTCCATAACGAAATAGTTCCACGTTGCTAGGGCTCTCTATAAGAAGCCCATTTTTAAAGGAACCTGCCATCATTTTTTGTTTACTTTAATCAAACGACTGAGCTTATTTCAACAAAATGTCTCATACGAATGTTTTTGAGCACCCTCACTATTATTGCATAGCAACACCAATTTTTCAAAATGGTTTTTTAATTTTGTTGTATTTGTGATGTAACTACCAAATACCTAGAAACGGAAACAACTTTTTTTAAATAGTTTTTCTATAGAGCTTTATTTAAAAATATCGAACGTCTAATATAATAAATAAAAATAAATGTTCCGAGTGCATTTTTTCCTCACTTTTATTTTCTTAACTTAAAATTTAGTGGACCGTCGTATTACTTAGATCATTAGGTTAGAGATTTTAATTGGTGTTAAATAAAAGTCAAGTTGATGCTAAAAATGAAAATATGGGGTTGTCACTTTAAACATGGGTGCATCAACGTTGAACGAAAAAAAGCTACTTCACTCCATCATAACTGTTTATTTTATTAAGGGAAATGTTAATTATTCAAAAAAAAAAAAAAAAATAGAGTTGCCGTGTACTTTCCCCCATTTTGGTGATGACACCCGACTTATTTTAGATAAACCCCCTTTGTTGTTACATTTTGATTGGAAAAAGGGTGTATTTTTGCATTCAAGTAGGACTCCTGTTTTAGAGATGGCACCTGAAATTTTTTTTAAGGTAAAAGAAAGTTTAGGCTGACTCTACTAAAATTGATACTATTTTGATTAAATAAGAATTATTTGAGTGTGTTTTTCATTTAAATAGGGTGACCACAATGCTCGCCTTACACTCTTATTTTTTACTTTATTTTACTAATTTTCAAAATATTTTCGACTTTTTTTTGGCAAACAGGGCTGTCACTTTGATGCACTGATTTTAAAAGTGAAAACGCTAGGTTTTCGTTCTTAGTCTCATATTATCTTTCATTTGACACCAATTTAAATCTATAACCTTACAAGCTAAGACATCCGACTGTCGCCGCTTGGATATAATATATATCATATAATTTTTTCAAGGTCAAAATTAAAAAAAAAAAAATGCAAATTTTCCTTTTATAATGATGATTTTTTTCAAAAATTTGTGTCACTATTTACTAAGCACTATTTTTGTTTTTTAATGCTTAAGTGTTTTTAAGTTCATAGCAAAAACATTACATAAAACTGGATCTTAAGTTGTTTTTTTACCCATACATGACAAGTTCAAACAAAATCTAATCTGAATCAGATCTGGATAAAAATACATTGAAATAACCAAAAAGTGCATAGACGGGCATTACTTACATGTTTAGCCTCGCATGTATGAAGTGCAAAAGAAACGGGTTATTAAACATTCATAGTTTCATAGTGTTTTATTGCTTTTCTCTTTTGAAATTTATACATGCGAGTGCGTAATACCCGTCTTAATGACACAATTTATGGAAAAAAAAGATTAATATAAAAAATTTACATTTTTCTTTCAAAATATTGAGTTTGAAGTTAAATTTCTCAGAAACTGTTGGCGAAAGCAACTTTATTATTAGGAGAAGTTATAATTTGATTTTTGATATTGTAAGCAATTGTCGTTGTTTTTTTTAAACTTTTTTCTATTTTAAAAAATATTTTAGGAAAATTACTCTTCCCACTTAAACGGGAGCAAACAGACCCCCACTTCTTCATGGTCTAACTTATTCTCACATGTATGTATATTTTCTCCTACCAAATTATTCCTGATTTTAAATAACACAAAAAAATTATCAAAATTAGAGCTGTTGCTGAGGACTTTCAAGAAAAAGGCTTTACTGACTCTAATATGTACCCGAAAATTAGTGGTGTGTGAAGAGAGAGTGTTCTGTACACTTTTCAAAAAAAAAATCGGTATAAGCTTTAATTTCACCTGTCAAACGAAAAGGAGACCTATATTTTTCATTTAAGAATTTGTTGGGTGATTTTTGTATGATAATTTTCGTTTTGTTCTTACAGCGTTGGGGAAAAAAAGACTATTTTGACCTTAAATCAAATTTTGGTTATAAACATAATGTACATACCATACCAGATTATAGTTATAATCGTAAATATGTACTATCTTGCATATAATATCAAACATAATGTTTACAGTTATAAATTGGACACAGGTTGCCTAGCTAAATTCTGGCCCTATGGCGTTAAATAATATAAACTGTAATAATTCCAATTTTAGATAAACAACCCTTATCTGTACTGTAATGTCCAACAATCCGTTAGTATCTAAAAGTAAAAAAATAGGATTTCTACTTTCATGTTTAAAATGAATTTAAATAAAAACACAAAAAAGTACGTATATGCCGTAGTGTACCTCCATTTAATTTATTAAGCAAAAATACTTGTTTATGTTAAAAAATTTATATATATACATAAACACATTTCCATAAATTACACATGAAGCTTTAATTGAGTGTTTTACTTATCCCTATACTCAGTATGTACAGTTGTTTCGCCCATAAAAAAAATTTAAGACTTTTAATATTTTCTCATGAATGCCATTGTCAGAACTCAACTAACTTGAAATGGAACCTTATGGGGACCACCAGCTTTCAAATACAAAAAAATTTAAGATAGATCAACCCAGTCAAAAGTTCTGAGGTAACAAACAAAATAAAAAAAAAAAAACACAGTCGAATTGATAACCTCCTCTTTTTTTGAAGTCGGCTAAAAAGCTAGAGTGCATATAATCAAATATTTGTCTCTCCTTTACACATAAATTCGATCTTGTAATACTTTCAGAATAAGCAGATTTTATAGACTTTTCAGAATGCTCTACTGCCTATAGAAGAGTTGTCTTAAGAGGTAGCTCATGTCATTTTCGGTTGGAAGTCCAGAAGTGTCCAGAAGTCTTCTGAAACTGATTTACTGGAGCAAAAATAACTTATATGACACAATAAAATACTTTCAGAAGACTTCTGGACTCTTCTGGACGTCTAATCGAAAACGACATAAGAGTAAAACAGAGATACGATTACATTATCTAGACTGGAAAAATATTTCAAACAAAACTTGATGTATTAATTGCTTCACAATTCCCGCAAATAGATTAGACTTAGTCAAAAGATGTTCTGATAAAATCGAAGGTACGACCTCTAAATATATAAAAAAAACTATTTTTTCCATCGAAAAGTGACAAATTTTAGGGTAATTTCCAACCATCTACAATTGTTTTGGAGTATACTGAGCATAAGGACAAATGAACTCTGAAATTTACAAAAAATCCTATGTATAGTTGCCAAAACTACATAGTTTATAAAAATTAAAATCTGAAACATTAGAGGATTTTTTTCTGAATTATTTGGAAATAGTTTTTCTATTCTATTTTTGGTATTTTTGTGTTTTTGATTATAAAAGTATTTTTTAAATATATGTAGGTACACTTACATTATATTCTTTTTATTTTCAAATGTTCTTCTTTTATTAAATTTTCAAATTTATAAAATCTTTTAAGCTTTATTAGAATAAACTCATAAAACTTTAAATTAAAATAGTCTTCGTGTAATTTCGCTTAATTTCTTTTGTAATTTTTTTAAAAATATTCTTGTATTTCTCACTGCGAAAACAGTGCAAGTTATTCAATTATTATTTCAAAATGAGTTACCTTTAATTTTTTTAATTTTCGTAACTTAATTTTTATAAAAAGTGAGCGTGTCAGTGG
The DNA here is from genome assembly GCA_948107695.1 of Meliscaeva auricollis. Lineage (NCBI taxonomy): Eukaryota > Metazoa > Arthropoda > Insecta > Diptera > Syrphidae > Meliscaeva > Meliscaeva auricollis. Next base: position 40,314,092 of record OX403619.1, on the reverse strand, counting down.
GTGGAGACTGTGTCCGAGAATCTGTTACGTATTTTAAAATATATATAATTTAATAGCTGAAAATTTCATTGCCATCGGTTGAGTGCTTCAGATCTTATTAAATTTTGATGCTTTCTCCGTAGAAATGAAAATACTGTGGTATGGTGTGAAAATGGTGTGAATTTCTTAAAAAGGAATAGAAGAGTGGAGTGGAGTGAAAAGGAATGAAAGAAATTAGAACTTAATTGTAGGTAGATGCCAAGCAAAGAAGGAATCATCCGAAGGAAGGGAGGGTTGAGGCTTAGATGCTAAAAACTAACATAATTTTTTTTGTCACGGATTGATAGGTCAAAGAACCACCCTAACCAACAATCTAAAATGTCAGCAGAGACTTTGAGAACCAAAACTATCCATTATCATTTTGAGGTGACTCTTAATTATGTCGTTTTTCGATGTAAAAAACATTTTTAATAATATATTTTCATTTATGCTAAAAAATTGTAAGCAATCATTTTTTTTTTTAATTTTGGTGTCAAAATATTCTTGACCGAATAATAATAAAATTTTTTTTTTTTTAGTCAATAACAGTTCAACTTATAATTTTTTATTTATTTTTACATTTCATAACACAAAAAATCCTATGTACTCGTATGTATTTGCCATAAAAAACTTTAAACGCTTGCAAGAATAGGGTATCAGGGGTCGAAATAATAATCTGAAAAGGGCATTGTTTTTGAATTAGTGGGAAATAAACTTTCCAACTAAGAGCTTGATCCTCAAAACAAAAAAAAACTCGAATGACAAACGGTCTATTGTTCATACATGAAACACAATTTGCCGTCCATATTTTTATTGTAAGATGAGCAGATTGGCGATTTCGATGTGCCCCAAAAAAAGTATTATTCATTATTCATATCGGATGTTCTTCTTCCTTCTATTACAAAATATTCAACTAAAAAAAAACTCACATTTTTACAAGGAAATAAAATATCAATATGTCTTATCTGTCCAATTCTTCCTATTACCCTTACCACTAACTTTTCACAAAGCATCGTCCTTGTTCAATTTTGAATGAGATTCACTGCTCAAATTGTGAACGCCCACAGTAAAAGTTAAAATGTCCACTTCTAATTGACTACCAATTTACAATTATTACAAATTTGAATACTCTCAGGGGATGGTTAAAAAAAAGTTTACTTAACGAAACAACAAGATATAGTACAAAAAAATATAAGAAATAGCATGATAACATAAAACCTATCCACGATACTTACTTAGTATTAGTATTGATTTTATTTACTGCAAAAGTATTAGTCGTTGGCATGGCACGCAATATCGTCCAAACGAAAAATAAAATTCCAATTTTCTATTCCGGCGGACGGCATTTGAATACACTTTGGCTTACGAGTTGGATATACAATTTAAGAAATATTTCGATAGTTTTTTTAAACATATTTTTGAATAATGTAATGTATTAACTGCATAAGAAATTTATAATAAAATAAATGCACAATATGGAATCATATGCAAATCCATCAGAGGATAGTGAAAGGAACGCAAAATTAGGACATCAAAAGATACACCGTAGGTCTCGTAGTATGACTCCATCTTGCAAAGCAAGTTCGGACAGTGGAAGTAATTCATTTGATTTTAATGGCAATTCATCCGAAGCTGATTTTAAGGGTTCTAGTCAACAGTTTCACAATCCAAGCATTGTTGACCAAAGTTGCTCAATTTTTCGCAAGACAACAGCCGAAATGATAAGTGAGACACGAACAATGTTACTTGGCACTAGCAACAGCGGTATGTTAATATGTGATGCAATTTGAAATTTTCTGTTTTCCTTACTAAGAATACTATACTGCAAACAAATAAAAACCTTTTGTCCAATTTTGATGATGACGCATTTATTATTGAAGGTGTTCGTTTGGTCAGTACTCGTCGACCTATAACTCCGAGGGATCCCCGTCGTCAATTATATGGAAAGGCTGCTCCACCCGGACGTCCACCAAGTGCATTTTGGTTTACACTTTAGCTATTTAGATTTAAGAAAAAAATTTATTAAGTTCTTTTATTTTAGCCTTCAATATCTTCAATCAGAAGTTCGGAATCTACCAGCCTTAGAACCAATGCCGATTCCAACCAATGACAATGATTCCAATAAATCAAATCGTTCGCAATCTATGGGTCCTAGATTCGACTCGTTTGATGCAAAACTGCAACGGAAGCTTCCTGCGCTTCCACAGAAAGTCAGAACCCCTCTCAAGCAAGAAGGTAAGTAGTGCTTTCTAACTTGCCACCCATTTACACAAGCCGGACCAAAAAAGTGGTCCTTGATTGTAATAATAACACTGGCCAACCGTTTTGATACAAGCGATTCACATCGGAATGTGCCCGAGTTAAAAAGCTTTTTCAATGAACCACTTTGGCTCTTTTCTGGAGACTTTTGTTAATTATATTTTTTTTAAATACTTGATTAAGTCTCCAGGTTAAGAAAAATGACAAAGCATATGAAGAGTTCCGGGAAAAACAGGAAAGTCCTTTTTCAAGAAAAAAGCAATTTAATTTTTCTTTCGTACAACTTAATACTAATACATAAGCACATCGTTTTTTTAATTTTTAAAAAAGAATTGGTTTTCTAAAAGTTAGGATAAAAAATATTGAATTGTTATTTTTAAAGTTAGGATACCATAGTACCCAATGAAGACTATGGGAACTCATCATTAGTTTAATTTTGGCAAGAAGTGAACATGTGCCGTTTTCTTCTGGACACTTCTTATTATATACATAAATATTAATTAAATCTTATCTGTCCTTGACGCAAGCCTTAAACATTTCGTTTTATAAGTGGTAGTTGTAGTCGTAACCGGCGCTATTGTTTATTGTTTAAAGAATTATTGCATAAGATGTCACAAGAAAAGAGAATGTGTAGGTTGGGTCAAAACCCAACACAAATTCTATTTTTAAGAGCATTTTTGGATGTTTTCAAAAACTAATAAATTATTTGAACAATTGGTATTCAAATGTTAAAGTAAAAAGCCACCGGGTACGCAGATTCCCATTCGACTGTCCTGCGCCATGTGCCTCTTGGCCTACACACTATCTGCCACTGCATCGATTGGGTTGCAATGTAATCGTTGCCTTTTCGAAGCATGTAACCAATCCACTGCCACGTCTTCATATAGTATACAGTAAATACGATCGAGACAGTCGGAATAGTTGCATCTTGTTCCTTTTAAGGTGAAAGAATGGTTCTTCCGAACACAGCCTTGTCCTTCTTTATACGGGTGTTAATGTCTTGTTCAAATAAGTTACTTCCAAGAAAGAACATTTTTGTTTTTGCCATGCTTAATTTTATCCCCACGATTTCTCTTTCCGCCTCCACCCTTGTTTTTATTTGAGATCCTTGATCCTGTAACAAGGTAAGCATGCGTCTAGTTGGAATATTTGAGCCCATTGAATTCCTGCATTTCCGGTCATCAGGGCTACGTGCAGAACATCGCTTATCACCAACAAGAATAGTATCGACGGTAGTATGCAAACCTTCCTCTATGTAGAACGGGACATTTGCATTCATCGTAAGTTGCTTTAATAATAGCAATTTATTTATCAGGAGTGCCTCTCCTCTGTTGGGCAAGCGAAATAAATTCCTTGTTGTCATTATCGTGTTCGTGTGATTGGTGCAGAAACTTGTTTGTTCTGCGTCGAGTGTGTCTTCCATGTGTTCTTTTTTTCGTTCGTAAAAAAATTTGCTGTTATCTTAACAACCACAGGCAACCAAAAGTGGCTCTGTTATTTTTAATAGCAGGCTGGCCTAGAGGGTAGTCTCGATACTGAAGTTCAATCCCCAGCATGTGTAATTTTTTTTTCTTGTATGTTTTTAATAAGGTTTTCCTATCAAGAATAATAAGATTATCTTTTTGGATGAAAACCATAGAAAAATCTCTACTTTGGTTTTGGTGGTACATTTCTATTTTGTATGGTCGTTTTTCCTGTTTTTTTTTTTGCGAGTTCTTGCATTCCTTATAGGTGAGGCGTTTAGAAGTTAAAGCGCATTTAAATTACAGTTTTTATATAATAATTATGATAATATATAATATAATAATTATGATATAAAAAAATGTATAGATAGATCTTCCTCGTATGTTACAATAAACTACGTTTCAAAACAGTTGCCTTCTTTCCATCTGTTCTAAATATACACACAAAGTATGAATTTCGAGTGCATCTTACGGGCGCATGGAGATATGTACATATTTAAACTCACTTGAATTTAAAAACAAAATTTTGGATATTAAAATTATTTGAGAAACTCCAATGTTATTGCACTTTATCTTCCAAACGCCACAACAAGGGACTGCAACTCGACACCTCATAAATACAATCAAAATAAGACCTTTCCAAAAATATCAATCATTTTGTGATATCAAACACACCCAAATCTGCTGCGGGCACTTAAGTCTACCTATATCATATTATGTAGTTTAAACAAAATAACTAACCCCACTCCATCTTTGGAGTTTCAAATTTTGAAAAGGATACGAAACGCGCCCAAAGCATTATTTTATGATATTGTCTGAAAAACCCGTCACTTTTGTAAACCGAAAGCATTCAGTAAATCACTAAGCCAAATTCAAAATTTTATGGAGACGTAAAATACGGGAACAATAAAAGATAAAAAACTTAATTCTTTGTGACATGCAAAGTGTGTCTAATTTTAAAATAGAATTTGAAATGAAAAATAACAGTTAAATTATACCCTTGATCCATTTATTGTTTTCGATTTTTATTAAGAACAAACACGCAACCCAATGACTGTAAAATCAACTAGCAGAAATTCTCGAAATAGCCTACCTTCGACAACTCGGTCAAAGGATGCTGAAGAATCACCAACATTTTTATCCAGTCAAGATGAAAATGAAAATAATTTACCGAATATTGGAATAAATATTCTGTCTTCGAGAAAATTTTTTAAGAGAAACTACGATTTGCTGGCCCAGACATCAACTGAAACTCTTACGGATATGTTGAAGCAGCATTCTGGAATAAAGGAGGTTACCGATGAAACTGTGCAGCACATTAATTCTGTGAGTTCTCCACTTTTCACCTATATGAATAATATAGACCTGATGTTTATGTAACTGTTTACAGATTTTATTAGAGTTGTACAATCGCATTAGATGTACTGAAGGTTGTTGGCGCACGGCAGTTCTTGGAGGTTTATATGGTCTTGTTGAATGTACATCATCCAAAATTTTACTTGCTGTAGCAAGGGTTGTTCTTGGGGTCTGTATTACAAAAAAAGCGCTTAAAGCCAGTTTCACAGTTGAGTAAGCGCCAATATTGGAGACTTAAGTTGAGTAAGTGGCAATATTGGAGACTTAAGTTGTACTTTGTAAGTCTCTTGACTTAAGGTTTTAACTGTGAAACTGGCACTTAAACTTAATGGCCTGGTTCTTATTAATTTTATTTAAAAAACTTTATATTTTCAGCTTGGAGTTACTGGAAGCAATCTTACTGGAGCTTGTAAGTTAGTGTTTAAGGTGGCTCGAAACGAGGCCAATGATTATTTATTTCACGATACGGACGTGCCAGAGCTTCTTATCGATGGTCTTGGACGTGCTAGTCCATTAGATGAACCAGAAGCCTGCATTTATGGGTATGGGGCAGTACGATTCCTAACAAGTGAGAACCAACGACACAGAGATACAGATGCAATGGATTATAACAGAAATGATAAGTTTTGGGAGTCAACAAGTGAATTGCCACCCAAGCCTTCGACAGCACCTGAACGAGACACCAAAACGATTAGTCATCAGTTCCGCCAAAAGCGTCAGAGCTCACTTAAGCAAATTTCGATTGCACAGCGCCTTTCGAGGCATGGGGCTGTACAATTAATGGTTTTGCATCTGCAGATGATAAATGAGGCTGGAGCGGTGCAAAAACTTACTGGATCACCACTACATGCATTGTATCAATTATCTGCAGCATTGAGAGCGTTAGCTGGCGCCCAACAAGCTTCAAGTACGGAATTTGGTAATTTAAGGGCTCAGTCAGCCCATGATCGAGCGTCAGTAGACAAAATGACCAAATACTTTGGAGAAACAACCCCTGAAGTTGATTTGATTCACCTGGAACTAGCGTGTCCTCATCTTATTAAGGCTGCTGAAATTTCAATAGGCGAGTTGGAAATTCAGGCTAATATTGTAAGGACACTTAGGTAATTTTTCAAGAAGAAAAAAATAAAATGTTTGTGTTAATCCCAATATATGTATTATAGTGTGCTTTCAGAGGACATCAGGTGCTGTGAGGTACTTTCGGAGTTTACGGGTAAAATTGGCATGCTACTGGGACCAAGTCGACAAATTCTGAATGATTTGCCCGAAAAGCTTTTGTCGGTGCTGAGCAGATTGGGATATATTTTGGGAAATATTTTGGCCCGTTTCGATAGTGCACGAATGCAGGTAAAATATTTAGCACATTCGTTCAAAAGTTTCGAAATCTAATTCAAAATGTTATCATATAGTTCTATTTGAATGATGTGGCAATGGAATATCTGTTCGATGCTTTGGAATTTTACTCCAAGCAAAAATTTACCTTGCAAAACCAAATGAGCGACACTGTTGTGGATGTTTTAGTTAAATTAATTCGCGTGATTGCCAACATGGGAGTCAATTGTGAAGTAGGAAGTGGGCTAGGACGAAAACCTGGGCTAGGTGATATATTGCTGCATATTCTTAGGAGAGTTAATCAAATTAGAGGCACAAATATGGTATGATGTCAATCGAATAATCAACTTCAAACCAGTTTTGAAATATTTGTATCTTTTTCAAGAATTCTGATATTCAAGAACTTCTAAACGCTACCCTTGGAGCTCTTCATAACCTGTGCTTTTATCAAGACCAATCACCCGATTCTAATAATTGTATTGAAGAAAATTCTGAAGGAAGTATTAACAATGTACTCACCGAAGTAGGACCTCTACTATGCCAGAACCTCCGAAATGGTCAAGATTCAGTGCGAATTGAAGCAATTCGTGTGTTAGGAAATCTGAGTCGAAATCAAATAGCTCGTGTTACATTTTGTCAATCTGGTGGTCTTAGAATAACTGTTCAATGCTTAGGTTCTTCAGACTATAACCTTAGGACAAGTGGCATTGGGGTTTTGGTTAACCTCTTGGGAGATTGGGAAAATCGTACACCATTCATAGAGCTTCAAGGGCCATCGATACTTATGGAAATGCTCAAAATATTTCTTCATCAAGAGGACTGGATGGTTGCTGGAATTATATGTCAAGCTTTTTGGAACCTTCTTATAGATACACACAGTGTGATCAACGTATTGGGTGAAGATCAAACTGACGATCTGTCAGATATTCTTGCCGAATATTTGGACGAACATCGGTTCTTTAACGGTGTCAGCCCGGATGCTTTGTGGGAACAGTTTGCATTAGTTGCAACTGATCTTTTGGAAAGGATTCAATCGAAGATGGGATCGCCATTCCAATCTTTTGAATTTGACAGCGGGACGGATGACGATGATGTTCATATCGAAGGGATAGCTGAAGATCATATGGGTTAATCAATACATTTATATCGTTACTGTAATTTTTTTTTATTGTTTTTTAAAAGCAAAACAAGATTCATGTAATGTTTGATTAATTTATGGTAAATTATACTATCAGAAATGAAAAACAAAATATTTTATTTCAAAATAAATAAATTATTTTCTTGTTTTTTTAATTCGACTTGGAAAAATGCTAAAATGAGGTAATAAAAACAAAAAAATTGTTCATCAACTAGATTAAAAAGAGGGATTAAATATATTTTTGTTGATAGATTAATTTAAAACTGAAAATTCCTCCCAAGAAAAAATTCTCAAAAAAATTAAGTTTTTAAGATATGGATTTGTTTGTAAATATTTATTTTTTTTTAACTTTCGAGTATATAAACAAATATATACCAGTGCCAATTAAGTTAAATGGCATTTAAAAGGCGAAAAATAAATTGCCCACCAACAGATTGTGGGAAAAGGGGTGGGTGGGCGAAAAAGTTGGGTACGTGTCGAAAATCGTGTTATTTTTTACGATTTCTATATAAAATAGAACTACTATCGAAAAAAAAAAAATAAAATGCATGACTGGGTAGCACGTACTTGCTCTTATACATAAAGTTACTGTATATGCTAAGCCTTTTTAATTAAAAATTTGTAAATGCAGAAAAATTAAAAAGACTTTCAATTGACTAAAACAGCTTTTTTAATGAATTTAACCTCAAAACGAAGTATGCTGATTTCTTCTATAATGATACATTACAAAAAAATTGAAAATCGTTAGAGCAGTTTAAAAAAAAAGACTATTTTTTCTATATAAAATTTTGCAAGTACTTTGATAAAAAAAATTGGTACGCCATTTTTAAGATATTATTAATCTATCTACAAACTAAATTTTAAAGAAAAATATTGAGTAGTTTTCGAAAAAAATTCAAATTTTTTTTTTAAATCCAAAAGAATTATCTTCGAAAATTTTTTTACTAAATATTATTACGGCAACTTAAAATTGAGTCATGAAGGAGAAAATCAGAATTAAAAAGAAACAGTTCTATGGCAGGTACCGTTAATAACGGTTTGTGAAAAAAAATGTTTTCATTAAAAGATAGACCTTATCCAAAAAAATGACCATGATTTTTTTAATCAAAATCGTAGGAACCATTTATGAGAAAAATGAGTTTTTCTGAAACCGGTATATGGCAGGTACCTACCGTTATTTTTGGTCCAAAAAAAAAATTCAAAAATGGTCTAGGGACAGTCTCAAAAAAACGCCACACACCAAGTTTGATGTAAATCGACCCATCAGTTCATACATACATATAGACCGACAGACAGACAGAATTGTCGGACACACTTTTTTCTCATTCTCTACCATCGTAATGTCATATTTGATTGTGATCTCAACTTCTTTTTTTGTACGAATGCATCACTTGAATGTAGTACCTATTTGTATCGCAAGTAATAAATGCAAGAGTTGTAGCTGATAAAAAGATCTACAACTTTTGATCACACAATTTTTCTATATAACCTCAAAAATATTGTGAAAAATGCTCAATACTATTTCTCATGTTTTTATTTTTAACTTTTTTAAAAATAGGTAGTTTTAAATTAAAGGTTTTTTTTTTTTTTGAAGTTATACTTTTTTACCGGCTATTATATTTTTTTTTCACACAGACTATAAGTAAGCAAAGAGTAAACACACACTTACATTTATCTAATACTAGGTTTGTTTTTTTTTTTATGTTTCATTTTGTGTGAAACACAATAAATTTATTAAATTACAGAAGTCAACCATTGTTATTGATATTTTGACTGATTTATTTTCTACACTATAAGTGATAGGAAAAAACTAAATACACCAAAATATAGGTGGTATAAAATTACACCGGCAAGTTAGACAAGGGGCAAAAGACAAGCATTTTTTTTGTACATCTCGAAAAGTATAAGGGTTAGAGCTATAAAATAAATTTAATTGAATAGATAAATTGAAATAATGATGAGTTCCTATCAAAAAAAAAATCCTTACAATTCAACTTTTCAAGTTAAAAATTATTTTCCAATATCAAATATTTTTTTAGACGTTTGAAAATGATGTAATTATCGATACAGTTGATAATTTCTTGAAAAACTAATTATGTACATTGAAAGATAATAAAAAAAAACTAACGGATTTCATATAAAATGCTCCATAACGGTTTCTTTTAGCTTTAAAAAACAAATACGTTTTTGAAAGTTTATGTGGATGGTTTAATTGATTTTAAAATTCAGGGAATAACGGGAAAAATATTTTGTCAAAATGATTTTTAGGTTTAAGTGTTGTCTGTAAACGTGTGAGAAAATTATATTTTTAAGCTTTTTTTCAATGAATAACAGTAAGAACAAGATTTTTCAGTCCAAGATTTTACCGTTTCCAACTGTATTTTATTTTTATCTTTTTTTTTTAATATTTTTAAACTTGTAATTTACACAGCCATTAGATATTGGGTAAATGCATTTTTGTACAAACTTTGCCAATTTTCTGTAGTCTGTGAGCTGACATAACGGTAAAAAGAGTTTTGTTTACGCGTTTAGTTAAACAACAGATTTTAAAATTAAATTAAAAAGTGGATCTATGGCTTTCAGAAAAAATATAATATGTTATTGTAGGTGTTTCCGTTGTATTTTAATTTTGTTTTGTTTCTGTATTAGGTTTTTGTATGCCCCACTCTAAAGTAAAAAAAATAAAAAAAAAATAATATCCATCCAGTCTGCCTTCTACTATTTAGAATATGTTCATTAAATAGCTTCACACACAAACTGGCAAAATGGCAGAAGTCCCGGAATCATAAGCTGACCTAAAAGCCCAATTACATATAGAAACTAAAAAAAATGTTGTTCCTGTTATTTTAGATTTTTTGAAAAACTATAAGACATTTTAGCATTTGGTTTTCAGTTTTTAACTCGAAATTGATTACACCATTATAGTGTTGCCGTTGTATTTTAATACTTTTTTTCTATATTAGGGTTTTTTTGTTGCACTTTAAAGTAAAAATTAAAAAAAAAATAGAACCCATCCAGTCTGCCTTCTGCCATTTGGGATTTGGCCACTAAATACCATCAGGAACGCACTTGCAAAAAGGCAGAAGTGCCGGAGTCAGATAATTTTAAATTTTTTGCCACCCACTTTCCATCCACTTGGCCTTCTGCCAATTTGGAATTGTGTCTTTCACATGGTCTTCGATGACCTCTGCTAGTTTTCAGCTTTGAGAGTTATTTTTTCCAAAAAAAAGCAAGTTTGAACCCCTACCACCGCTTATTCCATCCAGTCTGCCTTCTGCCAATTTGGCATTTTTTTATCCCAGCCCAATCCAACAATTTCCCATCAAAAAATTCCATCCCGCGAGTGAGGTCTATTCTCCGTCTATTATACAATTTTTTTCAGCATAATATTAATTTTTATGTTTCTGACGAGTTTATTTTGAAAAAATAGTCTAACTTTCAATCAAAAAAGTTGACGAAAATATTTTGATTTTTGAAAATTTTGAGATGGATTCCTTTTGGTTAAATCTTCTTTGTTAAAACTAAGTAAGAAAACAACACAGATCTTGTAAAAAACATTGTCAAAAAAAAAAAACAAAAAACTCATTTTTAAGATGGATTTTTCCTTAAATGACAGTAATATAAGCCAGCGAAGAGTGTCACATCTTTACTCGAATCTTGTATAAGAATTGCTCTACCATGCAAAGTTTTTGAGATATCGAATTTTGAACTTCCCAAAAACACTGTTTTCGTGATGCTTTGGGTAAAGGCTAGTTTACAGTTCAGCGTGCAAAAACAAAAAACTAAATTCAAGGCAGTCTGTTTTGTGAATAATTTTGTACCATATTTTGATGTATATATTTTCAAAATACCGTAACCAATACATAAATTATCTTTTTTTCCTATATCAATTGGTAACAGAAGCTACAAATGCAATTTTGCGCTGAACTGTAAATAAGGCTTAAGGAGAAATTTAATTTTAAGAAACACATACATATTTATGCAATGTTTTTAAGACCGAATAATTGATTACACTTTAAAAAATTCAGACTAATTTTAAGCGTACGGGAAGTTCAAAATTCAATATCTCAAAAACTTTACATGATGGAGAAATTCTGATACAAAATAAATTCGTCAAAAACACAGAAATTACTATTTTGCTGAAAAAATTGTATATGTAAAGAATATAATATAAATGTACGGTATAACCAAGTTTCATCAAAAACTAACTCTTTTTTAAAAAAGACAAAAATAAAAAAAACAAAAAAATTAGTTTTTGGCATTTTTCACAATATTTTATGGGTTATATAGAAACATTATCTGAACAAAACTTCTTTTTGGCCCACCCACCCCCTTCCCACAATCTTTTGGTGGGAAATTTATTTTTCCCCTTTTACCTAATTTCTCCCACCCACCCCCTTCCCACAATCTTTTGGTGGGTAATTCATTTTTCCCCTTTTACCTAAGTTCTCCTGCTAATTTATTTTATTTTTTTTCAAAAAATTATTCGCACTGATCTAATAAAGCCATCTCCTAACTCTTTCCACTATTACTTAATGCAAATAACTGCCAATTGTCTGCCAATAATTGATATTAAGAAAGGCCAAACTAAATCATGTCGCAGCAAGAGCTGAGCCATACCCTCGCTTTCGATTTACTAGAAGGAATTGTTTCCAAGACTAGAAAGAACTTCACAAAGAAAAATAAGTCACTTTAAAATAAGATCATGCTCGTTTTAATACCAAGGACGTACTTTTGAAATAAAAAGAATATATTTTTTCATCTGTTAAAAACAACTTTACCTTCCATATACACGTTTTCTGTTTTTCCGATTTTCTCGTAAGCGACTCAACGGATTTCGACGGAAGGTTCCTGTTAATTTTTAAATTATTTAAAAAAAATGTTTGGATTTTTAAAAATTGTTTAAATTTTTTTTTGAAAAATCAATTTTTCAAAAACGTGTAAGTGATTTTTTTTAAATTTTGGTTTTAGATTCCCATTAATATTTTCCTGAAAATGGCATACCAACTTTTTTTTAAACAATTTTTGAGAATTTATATAAATGTATACAAAATAAATGTTTTATAAAATACTAATCTAACGAAAAAAACAATTTTAGGTGTTGTGTTTTTATTTTCTAATTAATTTTATGTTTTTTTTTAAATTTCTTATAAAATATTATTTATTTTTAAAAACTTTATATACAAGCTATCGTCCACATCAACTTTTAGGAACCCAGTCATGCATTTTAATTAATAAGAAAATTTCGCGAATAGGGTACGTCCTTTTCAGATATGAAAATGGACTATTTTGTACAATATTGTCAATATCTCCTGTACTACAATACAGATTCTTTTTGTTGATAGCATGTCTTTTTTCTCCGTGGTTGCATAAATTTGATCTGCAAAAGCCATTAAGCTGAATTCTTACGTTGAGATAGTTGAAACTGTGGGCGTGGGTGACGGCTGTTCTTGACATGCAATGAGATTATAAGAAACTCAGATATCAAACCATAAAGATTTAAAAACACGGTATTATCAACACATAGTTTATCTTCAGTTATTATCTTTATCAGAGTATCAAAAATATAAACTCCAACATCATAAACTTATTTGAATAGCTGAATGCATTTCAACTTCAAGTGGAATAAGTTTACCATTTAAAAAAAAACAAACATTTAACATCTCATTATCAAAGTACATACAAAAGAATACCATTTCTAGGTAATTAAGATATGAGATCAAGTGCGATTGAAGTTGTTGTTAATAATAATAGGTCAGTTTATCCTCATGAGTGGTTTTAACGTAGTATGACATTCACCTATTAATTGATTTTCTCGATGATTAGAAGAACATGCTCGGCATGCCACAACGAGATAAATAATTTAAATGTCAACTATAGTCTGCGAACAAAACACCCATTAGTACCAATAAGGCCTGACAAGTAAACCTTTTACCACATTCGAAATTTATGGTTGAACAATTGTAAAAATAGCTCTGCGAAAATTGCCTTTCTGACTAAACACCAGATTGCCTTGATATGATTTATCGCCGTATTCCACCAAAGAGTTGCAAGGGAGGAAGCGAAACCATGACTATATGACGACTGTGGTTTACCACAATCCTTGGTCCTACATTGAGAGAATAACACTTGCTGTGCATTTGATAAAGGGCAATAATGAGTTTGCTTAGAATGTTCTTTTTTTTTGTTTAGATTGTTGAGGCAGGAGTTCACTTGCAGACGATGCAGAGGCTTTGGCTCTTTTGGAGTAAACTTTTATTATTTGTAAACATTATTTGTCATTTGAAGCGCACGGTTTTGTCAAACGCCATGACAATCGCACAAAAGCAGCTAAATATGTGTGATTAAGAATTTTTGTGTGATTACTTATTCTGTTCTGTGTTCGTATGGGCGGGGGCGAATTGTAGCTACCTACTCCAAATTTAATTCGATATGTTAACCTTAAAACGTAGTTGATGTTCCAACTAGGATAGATATCTTTGGGAGGGAAAAGTTTTTCATTCATTTGCCAAGAATGGAGATCAACGAAACAACTATTGGAGTATTTTATATTAGTAAAATTTTGGCCTTAGCTCCATTTTCGTTTTGTAAAAATGCAAAAGGAAAAATCGAAATTCGAAGAAGTATTGTCTTTGTGTTTTACAGTGTTTCATTAATTTCAATAATGAGTAAAGATTAAATATTCCCTACTTTTGGAATTAAAAGATTGTGAGTTGATTTTTTTCTATCTATAGTATTCTTGACATACAGGGGACTTCTGTTTGATGCTAACTCAAAGATTCCTGTTCGGTAAGTGTTATAGTGTTCTTTATAATTCCTTGTGTGTAATTAAATATTTATGATTTAAGAAAATATTAAAATATCAACAAAAAAAAAAAAAAAACAGTTTTATCTTCATCTTTTTTATTCTAATGGGTAGTGCTGATGTGAATAAGAACATGGATTTAAAAATCAAACACCGAACTTGCAAAATTTAAATTTGAAATTTAATTTTTTCTCATAATCAGATATCAAAATATGCCTATTGTGTAATTTAAAAAACAGTTTTCAAACTTTTTCGACAGAGAAATGTAAAATCAAGCTGGAAGTGTTTAATACAGTTTTTTTTATGTCCATCGCTTTTGTTATCTACCGAGTCAAATACCATTGACCGAGTAGCGAATTGATTGTGGGGGGCGCAGGGAGCCCTCCTAAGCCTCCAAGATCATGCTATTATTTTTTTGATTTCATCATAATATATACATGATTAACTAAAACTTTTTCGTAAATCTTACAGATTTAGAGGGAACTGAGATACTCGAGGCGCCCCCTCCTCCCAAATTTATTTTTTATATATATATATTTTTTTATATATATATATTTATATTTTGTACAAATAAATCAGTGCGAGATTTTATTCTTTTTTTTCAATAGCACCATATAAAACATAATTATATTAAATTTTGACTTCCTGATGTAATCCGAACTGAAGTCCCGCTTAGAAATTCGGAAAACTTTGTGTCTGAATTTAAACAAAAACAATTTTTTTTTTTAAGTCACTAATATGTTTATTGAGCTGTACCCAAGCAGGTACAATGGCAAGATATGGGTTCTCATTTTTCGTATGAAATTTTTTGAAGCAGACTTTTTCAATACTCGAAGTTACTTCAAAAAGGACAAAGCTTACAAATCCATTCATCGCATCTGGTATTCTGTGCATCTAAAGGGCTTATCAATTCTTTTGGGAAAATGGAGAATATAATTGAAATAAAGCACTTTTAGGCTAATTTTTGAAATATGTTTCTTTTTTGATAGAATCGAGCAACAATTCTCTGCAATGCTAGAGGTTCATGCTGGGAATCAGCTTTAACTTTTAAAACTATCCAAGAAATTACCAGTCCAAAATTTATTAAAGACGTAAAGAGCGCCCACCAACAATCTTTTGCTCGAATTTTCATTTTGTATGCATACAGACTGGTCGTTTAAGTCATAGTATGGTCATCAATAGGAAATCAAATTGATTGTGATTAGTATGATCGAACTTTGATTTCAATATTCAATGCGGGGAACTAGCCTTACCTTCATATACTTTTTTGTGGCATGACTAGCGCACGAAGAACCAAGGCCTATTGCCTGACACTCTCAACTATATTTTGTGCGCGTGTTTTTTAGCAAGAGTTCAGGGAACCTACAATTTTCTGCCGGTTCCGAACAGTTAGCTGAGGTTCATTTTAGACATGTCAACCAGTACTCTTAAAGGTTTTGCCAATTCCTCTCAAGAGGCAGTACCTTTGTAAGATTCTAGGTTGCCTAGGCTGGAAATAGAACTTAGACCTCTGATGTGATAAACGAAACGATAGGCCAAGGTGTACTACGAGTCTTCATCTAGTGGTATATCTGCATCAGGATATTATTCTTATATTCTTCTATTGCAATTATAGCGCTTGCAATATAATTGAATGTTTGATTTGAAATAAAGAAAAAGAAAAAAAAAATGACTTCAAATTTTCACATTGTACCCAAGCGGGTACACCTAACTTTACAGTTACTAATCTCAGGTTATAAAAAATGTTTGCTTTATTTTTCAAATTTGTATGTTTATACCACCTCTTATAAAACATTTGTCAAATAAATAAAAATAAAATAAATAAAACTAATATTTGATTTTTTGGCAAATATACACTAGTGGAAAAAATGGAAGGATAAATAAAAAAATGGATTAATGATCGTATTGAGACAAATCAAAAAGAATTTGAAACCTCAAATATTCTTGTTTTCAGAATTTTACCGAACTATTTTTAAAAATCACCGTTTGATTGCGATAAATCAAAAGTTTGATTGCTTGTAACAAAGAAACCGTTCGTTAGATCGACTTTGCAGAAATTTGTTTAGTGTATTAAGCTATAAAATTCTCAGTCAACATTGGTCATTTTATGGATAGCTGTAATTTAAACGTTATTTGTTTAAAAGTTAATAAATATCCCTTTTTTGATGTTTTTCAAAATAATGTCAGAGACATAAAAAAAAAAAATAAATATGTTAAAGTTACAAAAATATCTTATAGGAAATTTGTTCTTGTTTTCAAAACTGTCTTTAAATTTATTTTACAGTTATTGGTTGCAGGGAAATTGATGTTTGAAAACAGAAACGTCATTTTCTACTCAAAGACCAATGAATGGGTTAAAAAAATCGTATCAAAATTCTAAAAATAAGAAATTGATGCTGAATATAACCTATATATTCCTGACTTTATAAATATTTAGCTGAAAAAATTGTTTAGAAAGTGGAATTGAAAAACAAAACAAAAAAAATATTAAAAATTTATGGTTCCGCGCTTTTCCTTATGACTAAGTGATAACGGTGTTCAGTAACAAATCTCAAAATAAGAATATCTGAGGTTTCAAGTTCTTTTTGATTTGTCTCAATACAACCGTTTTTCACTTAAATACAGCCTCTCGAAAATCACTAAAAAAAATCAATTTTTGTATCCTTCCATTTTTTTCACTAGTGTATAACAACTACCCAAAAACCTACAAAATTGAAATGGTGCATCACATTGTGTAGTAAAAAAAACTACCATTTTAGTTTTTTTTTGCAATGAACCGAACTCGAAAATGTTGCTAAGATGTCAAAAGACAAAAATAATTAAAATCTCATTAAAATAATTTTAAAATAAGGCAACGGTAACACTATCCATGAATTTTTTGTACCAAAGCGGGTACAGTGGTAGTAAATGGGTTTTAAACAATTATAGGATTTAATTGATATCACAATAAAGCTTATGACCTATAGAATTTGTTCACAAAAAAAATCTTAAATCTGCTCCTAACTTCACAAATTGTGTGATACAAACTTTAGACTTTAGATGTTCAATTTGTTTCGCATGAACTTACTTTTTTGGGGACCTTCAGCCTTCACTACCATAGTCAAAAAGCCGCTTTACATTCCAGAAACAGAAATTTTTGTCCGAGAACTCTGAGCAAAAAATAAACAGTCTTTCCTTAACAGATTCGTAGTGTCGGTTTCGTCAGCAGGATAGTTTTGGATACTAATAATGCTAATCTCTGTTACATCTTTTTTTCTTGTACGAGACCAGTTCCCAGTGCACGTTTACATGGAGGAGTTAAAATAAAAACAACTGTTTTGTAGAACTAAAATGGACAGTTGATCCCTGTCACTGGTTAGGCATCCCCTTAAATTTTAATACTTTAGGAATTAGTTTTTAATAAAAAGAAAGAGAACAAAAGAAGAATCATAAAGGTATCGACCAAAATATGGAATAGAAATTGGAATTTTTCCATTACTTAACTTCTTTTAGCACCTTCTATTATAGGCTTTAAGTTTTATTCTTACATCAAGTTTCCACTTAATTACAATTTCTTAATTATATCATTTATTTAAGACTTTATTTTTCTTAATTTACATCTTTCTTCTTATATCTTTATCTCTCTATCATTTTTTCTGATTTTCTATCTGTCTCTATCTCTTTGACTTTTGTACAAATTATCTGTTCCAACTATTTCCCTATTTTTATGGAAATTGCCACATCTAAAGCGCATCTTTTAGAATGAAATCTGCAACATCCAAAGTAGTCACCGCACTTGATGTATCCGTGGTAGTAATGTCAACAACTTCTGGTGTTATATGTGGATTAGTTGGATTGAAATCTACTCAAAAACTCAACAAGCGCTTACAGCAGGTACATACATAATTTTATTAAAATTAATTTTTGAACTTATGGATTAATACTTTGAAATTCATATTTAGATAGATGAAAATTTAAAATCGTTTGTGACTCCAAGAAAGGAACAAGTTAGGGCTTATGTGATGGTATTTGTATCCCTATTATTTATAAGTGTGCTTTTGGGTATGACAATATAAATTAAGAAAAATTTAGTTTATTATTTGAATATTTTTTTAAAGGTCTTGATGTTTGGACTTGGTTTCGCGTAGCAAAAGACATGAAAATTGATGAGGAAAACACAGGTTTGGAACAACTTTACTACCATAGATCTGTAACTCTTTGAGTTAATCTTTTATGGAGATATGAATTTGGAATTTAGATATATATGATGCACTTCTTTTTACTTTTCCGAACACATGTAGGGAAATACGGTATATATGTAGGCATAGCGATTGTCCAAAATGTCAAAAAAAACCCGCTTTAAAATAAGACCCCATCATTAAAAATAAAATTAGGTCTTATACAATATTCAATCTTATTTGAATTGCTGTAACCACGAAAAGGGAATTTGGAAGCATTTTGTAATTAATCAAGGGAGGGTATTCATGCAACGTAGAAAAATGGTAAATTCGGTTATTGAAATGTCAAATTTTCTATGGGAAATTTTTACCAGAAAATGGTAAGGCTAAATTATTATCTGAAAATGGCAAGTGTGGTTAACTTGTTATGAGAGAAGTTTGACGTCCAACGAACCACGTTATTTACCAACGATTTTTTTAGGGGCTATTTTTGAAACGTGTGTAAAAAGTTACCCGGTTGCATGAATATCCTTATTATTAATCACAATTAACGGTTTCTACTTCCATTGCGCGGTTACAGAACAGAGTTAAAAATCTCTTCGCTTCGCTTAATGTAGGGTAAATAGTACATTAAGGTGAGTTCTTTGCAATGTAACTCGTGTGCAAATTTTGAACTATTAACTAAGCAAACAAACAAAATTAATGTTGCTAGAAATAAAAGGTACAGTTCCCATGGAACAAGTTTTAGGGTAGTTTTTATTTGTTTCATGCTTGATATTTTTGGAAGTGTTAAATCCGAAACCAAGACTTGTCAACAAAATTTCCTTACGCATCATAGTAATGGTGAATTGCAAAAAAAACCTTTCTGCAGTTTTTGAAAATTAAACCCAGAACGATTAGTTTTTGGTTTCAAACACGGACTTACCGTCCCATTTCTGCGTAAGCCTCGTCAATAAATTTTTACTTGCTCTATGGGGTAAGTATTGATTTCGTGTCAAAAAAATTTGGGGTTTTAATCAAAACCAACATTACGATGATTGAGAAGTCCGAAAAACTGGTCTTCGTCATGCAGTCCGTCGTCGGTCTGTGCGTCTGTAGGTCCGTGCGTCCATCTGTTCACTTTTCCACTGCCAAACGCGTGGACGGACTTTCTTCAAATTTGGTACAGATGATTTTTTCGCAATTCCGAAAGTTGTTTTTTTTTTGTTTTTGAATGTCTCGTCTCAAACTAATACCTCCCATATAACGGTTTTGAGTTCTTGGGTTTTTCTCGAAAACGGCTCGATTATGTGTATGTGTTATGTTCAGTGATTACAACAAAACTGCATTTTAAGTTTTTCTCAAAAAACTCGAACACCGGAGAAATAACGTTGCCGTTTTTTTTTATTTTGTTTTTTTGCGAATATTTCGTAAGCGGTTAAAGCGATTTTGACTAAAATTTTTGCACAGATATTTCATCTAAAGAATCTAATTAAGTTTAAAAAATATATGTTTTAAATAAAAAACTAAAAAGTTAAAATTAGTTTTATTCTTTTTACACATATTCCACTTTTCTTGTAAAAATATATAATTCAAGCAAAACTCTATATTTTGTTAATTTCTAAAATAGTTATTTATTTTTATAAACTTTATATAAGAGGCTTTAATGTCTATAGTAACTTTTACCCAAAGAGCAAGTACGTGCAATCCAGTCGTGCATTTTATTCTAATATACTTTTTGATGAATTTTGTTTTCATAGAAATGAATGTCCAATGGTATATACCGTTCTACAGCTTGTATTATATATTAACTGGGCTTCACATTGGCTTTGCTCAAACTACTTTTGGTGTTGGCAGAAGGTACAGGAGATTGAATATTACATTAAGAAAAATGTTTTTGAGTGGTATGTTAAGGACATTTTGAATAGTTTCTATTTATAGCATTCAAACAATTCTAATTTCAGATGAGAAGTTTATACACAATGCTCCAAAACTTTACAAAAAAGTTACAGCTATGAAAATACTTAACAATGAGCTGAATGATTCTGGAGCTGTTAAAAAACCTAACAGAGAAACCTATTGTGAGTATAAATTTTTTGTTGCAAAAATGGGCTTAAAGGAAAATGATTTTCAAGCTGCTTCAAGCTGCAACGAAATAGAGCGGTTAGCAGGAATTCATGAATCATTAGGATTTTGTGTTCAAAATATTTCAAGGTAAAATTATTTGAAAGCGATTCACGCATAAAGATAAAAGTTATTTGATATTTCTCAGTGCTTATGGATTTGCTGTTTTAACGATGCTGGTCTCTTGTCTCTTACATCTGGTAGCAACAGCTTATTTTCTATTTTTAGAGTTTTTAAGTAACAAAAATAGTGTTTACTCTTGGCTCCAAGTTTTGTGGATTATTTTCCATGCATGTCGACTTTTAATGATAGTTGAACCTTGTCATTTAACTACAGTTGAGGTAAGTGATAAGTCTTATGAAAATAACGTTATCAATGATATTATAATTTACTGGCAATATTTCTTTCAGTCCCGACAGACTATATCAATATTGTGTCAGATAAATCGAAGTCCTCATGACACGGCTTTGACAGACAGTGTAAGTTTAGAAAAAAAGGCACATGCCTAAAGGTTAGCTTTTAACTTAGCGATAAGGAAACTTTAAAGACGAATTATATGAAAGAGAATACCTGCTATACAAATACGAAAATATTCATTTACGTTTTTTATTATTCAAGTTTTTTTCATGTCCCAACCCACTTTCAAAATCACACAGCGAAATCATCTAAAAACTAAATTTTGAAAAAAAAATATCGAACAGTTTTCGAAACAATGATTTTTCAAATAAACAAATTTTAATTTTTTTTTAATGCAAAAAAACTATTTTCGAATTTTTTTTACAAAACATTATCACGACAACTTAAAAGCTTTCATTAAAAAAAAATGGTTGAAATTGATTGAGTCATGAAGGAGAAAATCAGAATTAAAAAAAAAATGGCAGGTACCGTTTATACCGGTTTTTGAAAAAATGACAGACAGACATAACTGTCTTACCCACTTTTTTCTCTTTCTCTATAATCGTAATGTAAAAAAGTTGAGATAACAATCAAACATGTTGTTATCTCAACTTTTTTTTGTACGAATGCATAGCTTGATATACATATAGTACCTACATATATCGCAAGTAAAAATCATCGAAATCGGAGTTATTGAACCGTTTCCGAGTTAATTTGCTTCAGTTACACCCCACTAAATAAATAACTTATTTTACTTTAACGAAGCATAGCTTTTTTACTTGCTCTATAGGGCAAGTATTGGTTTCGTGTAAAAAAAAAATTTGAGGTTTTAATCAAAACCAACATTACGATGATGGAGAAGTCCAAAAAAATGTTCAAATGTCTGTGCTTCTGTGCGTCCATCTGTACACTTCTTTCTTTGGTACAGATGATTTTTACGTAAGTTCAAAAGTTGTTTTATTTTGTTTTTGAATATCTCATACAGAACGAGTACCTCCCATACAACAATTTTGAGTTATTCGAATTTTATCAAAAACGGCTTTAACGATTTTGATTAAACTTTTTGATATGATTTCTTCAATAACGATAAATTTTTAAAATTTTTTTCAAAAAAATCTATCGAGCCGTTTTTAACAAAAAAAAATTTATTAAAAAAATTTCAAACGATTTAAAAAAAAAATTGGTAAGATGGCTAATATATATCAACTATATAATATCAACATATAAAAATAAAATTTAAAAAAAAACACAAATCATTGACCAAATATGGGAAAAATAATTATTTTTCAAAAAAAAAAAATCCAAAAAGTGTTCCAGTTTTAAAAAAATATAAATTTTTGCTTATTTGTGCATATCTCTCAATACCTACACCCATCAGATGACCAATAGCTAAACTTTGCAAGCTAAGTTAATACATAAAATAGCTTTGCACTACATGAGCAATATCGTGTGATCCAGTCGTGCATTTTATTTGTTTATTCAACTTATCTTATTATGAAAGTGGTCTAAGTAACTGCAAAAAAGTAATTAAGCTGATAATAGGACCGTTTGGGAACTTTTTGGGCTGAAATATGAAATCCGTCAATTTTTTTAGAGTGGGGATGAAATTCTCTTAAATACTGCCGAAACTGCTTAAAAATACGGGAATACGATGAATAAAAATATCTGCCACTTTTGGTTTTATTTATTAATTAACTCTCTTTTTAATTGTATTTCTTCTTTTTATTAATTTATTTAAAATTCCCGAAATTCAAAAATATTTTAATGATTTTTTATTGTTTTTTTGTTTTAAAAGAAATTCGTTGTTTTGGCGAGTACCCAAACAGACCTAATTAAACTAGTTGTAATAAATTGTAATACATAAACATAATTGACTTATCCTGTATTTATTAAAAATTAGACTTACCGATAAAACACTATAATTATTTAAATACAATCAATTGTAAAATTGCAAAAGGTGACTTATGCCCGGCCGGGCTTATACGAGTGACAAATTTCATTATATTTGCCATAAACTTTACATTAATGACAAAATACTAAGTTCATTAATTAATGACATTTTGTCACTCGTATAAGTCCGGCATTAGTGCACTTTCATAATCAAGGGCACAGTTATAAAGGGTATGGAAGGTGTATATATGTATATTAAACTGTATGTATGTATATTTAACAACGTTTGGTGTCGTTTCTTATTCAAAACTACAAGATTTTTCCTCAATATAGCTTCTGTTATTTGATTTATTTGAGTATCGAATAAAATTGTGTATGGCGTTTACGCAACCTTTTTTTTTAAATATTAGCTCATGTGTATCAGAAGGAAAAATCCTTTAGTTTCAAAGTGTTTACCGAATCTACAAATTATCATAAAAGCTGGTTTTGTTTTACGACCACAAAGGATAAAGGGATCCATCGTAATGATATATCCATTTAATCAACTCCATTGCTCTCCTACAGAACTCTAAATACAACCATATACATACATACCTACTATATAATATACATTCATTGATTTCTTTTCTTTTCAATACATGTTGTTCGTATACAAATTCTCTATTTATAACTTACTTAATTTATCCCAACACACTTTGGAAATACAGGATTTTGGGGAGTTAAGTGCCCTTATCCGAACCTTTCCAGTCAATTTAACTCATTTGTGCAAAAATATCGCTCAACTGTGCGGCCGTTTTGGTCGGCTGGCTGCTTTTACTTTGATTCACACTCAATAGAGAGTACACTCTAAATTGAATTAATATTTTGTTTTTGTTTTCTCTGTTTTATTTATAGATTCGATTATTTTGG
The DNA here is from genome assembly GCA_948107695.1 of Meliscaeva auricollis. Classification (NCBI taxonomy): domain Eukaryota; kingdom Metazoa; phylum Arthropoda; class Insecta; order Diptera; family Syrphidae; genus Meliscaeva; species Meliscaeva auricollis. Next base: position 40,290,266 of record OX403619.1, on the reverse strand, counting down.
CAACAACTTCTAGCAGATAAGGCAACCTTTTCTGCTTGCGGGCTTTGCAAAGTTGACAGACAAATCCTGACATCAGTAAACGACATAAAAAAACATGAATTCATAAAGAAAACATAATAAATATTTCCAATCGTGTATTTTCTTTTCAGATAAGTGCTGCAATTGCTACCTACTTGGTTATTTTAATTCAATTCCAAAAGTCTAATGGATAAAAAGGTTTTGAAAAGTAGATCCAATCAGTTCTATGAGGTCTTTATTTATGTAAACACTCCTTGTCCATAAAAAAAATAACTTCACATTAAATTTGTATTAATATGTAATAACTTTTTTCAATTTTCTTATTCCTTAGTTTTTTATTACAAAAACAAAATGTAACGAAATTGTCATAATAATAATGCGTGAAAGATTGAAAGCTAGTGTAAATGCAATTTTTCTTGTTTCAGTTAATTTCAATATTTTAATAAGACTGAAAACATTATTTGAACTTTAAGATTTTTTTTTAAATTATGAAAAATTTACAACTAAACTTTATTACGGCAACAGTTTTTATGTTAAAACAATAAATTGGGTAAGTCATTGATCAGGACCCAGAAATAAAAAAAAGTTCTATTGTAGTTACCGTTAGAAGAGAGATTTTTGAAAAAAAAACGTTCAAAAATGCTTTTGATTTTCTTCCTCGAAACCGTAGAACCCGTTTTCGAGGAAAACAAATTTGCTAAAACTATTTGATAACTGTAAATATTGGCCCAAACAAATTAATTCCAAAAATCCTTCTTGATAGCATAAAAAAACGCCAAGTTACCAAATATTGTAGTAAATCGGTCATCCGTTTAGGATGTGGCTGCTGATACAAACAGACAGGCAAAATTGTCCGACTCATTTTTTTCTTATTCCCGAGTTCGGGAATTATGAATGCAGAACTTGACATATTTTTCCGGTCAAATCGTTTCCCAGAGGGCTATTGTTGCAGGAAAAAATAAATAAGTCTTATAAATTAACCCAAAAACTTAAAAAAAAAACCTGTAAGGTGAAATAAATTGAAAATATTAATAAAGAATTTCGTTTTCACAACCACTTTAAACTCATTTAACATTAAAATTCAAGGAAAAACCCTAAACTATCTCGTAAAAGTCTAATTTAGGTCACTTAAAATAGAAAAAAAAATATATGAAAAAGCATAGAAAATAAAATTCACATTTTCGTTTAAAATGTTGCATAAAATTCGATATTCAAATGACTTTAACAGGAAATAAGCAATTTGAATTTCTGAAAAAAATTGAAATTTTAATATTACTATTTTGATTTTTCAAAAAAGAAATGGAATTCTATTTTTAAAATACAATCTTTCAACATTAAATATTTAAATTTTGACAAAAATTCACTCACCCGTTTTTTTTAACTTTCCAAAAAAAAAAACATTTTTTTTAATCAAAAAAGAACAATTTTGAAAGTTTTTCTACAAAATTTTATTGCTGCAACTTAAAAGCTTTCAAAGAAAAAAAATCATAGAAATAAATGAAAATTGGTATATCTCTTGGCCCTGATTTATTTGTCAATTTTTTATTAATTTTTCTGTTCGATCTGTGAAGCTTGTATAAAATGAATTAATATTGAAGTAACGAATTAAAGTAAAACCAAAGTTTTATATTTACACACTTCTGAGATATTAAGCGTTTACCACCAAAAAAATAAAAATATGTTTCTCTATTTAACGGTACTTAAGATAATCTACATCACATCAAAACCTTCTAAACGGTGATTAAGTTTGCAATTTTTAAAACCACCCAAAAAGATACAAATCAAAAAGCGTCAAAAATTGTTCTAAGAAAATAAATTTTTTTTTTAAACCATAAAAAAAGCACACCAAAATTTCCTGAAGTATTCTTAAGTTTTTTTTTTTTAAATTCTGATTAATGGTGAATTATTTAAAAAACATCTTTTTTGCAATTTTCGACTATTAAATATTCGTACAAAACTAAAAAAAAATTTTTAAGATTTTCAAAATCTAAACAAGACTTTTTTATATTTTCATTATCTATCAACAATAAAAAAAAAAATAAGACTCTATCTTAAGTCGTTTGGAATAGTTTTCAATCTATCTTTATTTAGAAGTCAAGAAAACACAAACTACCGACTAAAATAACTTGAAGAATAGGTTTCTGGGTCTATGATAAGCTACAGGATTTTTTTCTATGTGTTACCGTGTCCTTGAATAGCTATTTTTACATGTTTAGCAATTACAAAAAAACTACCCTCCTGCTTGAACAAGAGGATATAGACACCCCATCCGTTACAATCTTTGTCTTTTAACCTAATCAACCCGTTCTACTCGTTTGATTAATGTTATAGGAAATATTCAGAATCTCTTAATATAATTATAATTTCTACTAATTTCTGTTATTCATTTTTTATTGCTTTATTTTGAAAAACTGTATCTAAAAACAGTTAAATCTAAAGAAATTGTGTCACATTAAAAAAATATTTTTTAAGGGTGAAACCATAGAACATATCCACATAGTTAACGTCAAAAATTAGCCCTCAATAGCTAAAAATGCCAATTACTGAAAAAACGATTTTTTGGATTTTTTACAATGTTGACTTCGGCGCTCGATGTCGAACATCAGCTTAACATCATAAACAACTCAGCAAAAATGAGAACTACCGGATTTGAAGCAAGGTGCCCTTCTTACAAAACGACAAGGTTACTGGACTAACACGAGTTCATTTTAATTAATTTTGTTATAGTAAAATAAATTTATAGAGTTATACCGTAATAAATTCAATTATTTCAACTATTTTTATTAAAATTTATGGCAACAATACACCAAAGAAAAAATTCATAAAAATAATGTGTTTTACGGGAATTTCACTCATGTCAAAAAACATCAACAATCAAATTATTAGATTTTCCATTATTTACATATGCAATAAAAACGAGGATAAATTTGAGTTTAAAAGTGACTGCGTTATAAGGTTTGATAAAGAACAACAACAAAGAATAGGTGAAAACACGCATTATAAAAAGACAATTATTCCTTTTAATCGTTACATTCCGTTTCTTTATTTAACCAGCTACTGCAATTGGAAGTTGACTGACATCCAGATAAGATTGAATAGAAAATTTGCCAAAGGCATTCATTCCGCCCTGATGATAAACAATGACATTGCAAGGATTAGGGAGCATTTAATGTTGAATCTTGTACATAACATGTGCATTCGCATCTCAAATGGAAAAACACAAAACCAACATTTTGCAGTATTCCTCCTCGAAAGTCACATCGTCCATTACCAATGTATCTTAGATAAAACAGTAAGAACCGCGTATATGTCATTCGGAGAATTGTCAGTATTAATCTAAAAAAATAATTTAATTATATAATTTTATTGCAATTTAATTCTATGTTTCTTGTGTTGGATTAATTACTAGCTTTTTAAAATCAGTCACGATTTTTACTTGCTAATGCAGTCACGAGCAAAAGTTGTCAAATGTTTTCACTTTTTTGAAAGCGTTGATAAAACTTAGTGTTGTTAACAGGAAGGAAATCGTTTTTATTTTTTTTTTATTTTGTGTGTTTAAGTATCGTTTGTTTTCTTCAATAAAATTTAGGTAAAATGTTTCATTATACAGAAATACAAATGTGACTGTTTCGGGACTTGTCTAATTTTGCCCTTTTTTAATACAGTTCTTGTTTTAATATTTTTTCCACGAGGATTTGTTTTTATCGCTTGGAAGCAATGCCTGACATATGTACTACTTATTAAATAAAGAAGAAAAAGTTAAAGAATTCAGCCCAATTTCAGCTTAATTCAACCCCAAAGCCCATTAGCGTTAAATTTATGTTTTTTGTATTGCCCTCACCATTGCCTTAAGATTGAAAAGAAATTCTCAATCAGATTGAGATTGTTTGCTATGCTGCAGTCTAAAATTTCTGTCTTCCGACGCATTTATTGACAATTTTAAAGGTTTTTATGGGGTAATAATCTACTTGAAAAGCGACTTTAAACTCCTCGTAGCCATCTGTTCCCAAATATGTAGGCAAATTGCATCGTATTATGCTAGGAGAACGTTCCCTGTTCATTTTTTTTTTAAACCGTTATGTACAAAAACCACCATACACTTCAAAATTCCGTAGTTTTTTTGTGAAGAATCCAGAAGTCATACAAAAAATTGGCCAAGACATAAATTCAGTAATTTTGTCTTAATTTTTCTTCATTTCTTCATATTTTGGATTATGCACCAAAAACAATAAAAAAAACAATTTTTTGTAAGTTTTTCAATGATTTCTTATGTTTTCCTTGCTAACATTAATTTTTTTTTTTAATTTTGTAGTATTTATAATAATTTTGTTCCTACACTTGAATGTTAAAAGCGGTAAGAACGCGAAAGAAGTAATAATTTTTTTTTTTTTTTTATTTATTTTAGTTATGATCATGATAGCAAATCATAAAACCCTTTAATTTTATTTCAAAAGTTTGGTTGCTTGTAATAAAGAAACCGTTTGTTAGATCGACATGAAACTTTGCAGGAATTTTGTGAGTGTATTTAGCTCACAGTCAACATTGGTCATTTTATGGATAGCTGTAAGTAAATCGTTATTTGTTTAAAAGTTCATAAATACCCTTTTTTTGATGTTTTTAAAATTAATGTCAGAGACAAAAAAAAAATAAGTACGTTAAAGTTACAACAATGTCTTCTAGGAAATTTGTTCTAGTTTTCAAAACTGTTTTTAAATTTAATTTATAGTTATTGGTTGCAGGGAAATTAAAGTTTGAAAACAGAAAACTCATTTTCTACTTAAAGACCAATAAATGGGTTAAAAAAATCGTATAAAAATTTTAAAAATAAGAAATTAAAGCTGAATACATAGGCTTTAAGAATTTATAAAAATTTAGCTCAAGATTTAGAAAGTGGCATTGAAAAACAACACAAAAAAAAATTTAAATTTTTGGTTTTGTGCTTTTCCTTATGACTACGTGATAACGGTGATTTTGAAAAATAGTTCAGTAAAAAATCTCAAAAGTAAAATTTGTCTTAATACTACCATTTTTCACTTAAATACAGCCTCTATTATCCTTCCATTTTTTCCACTATAATGTAGTTTGATTCATCTTATGCGAACATTGTTAATTTCTTAATTTAATATTAATTTCTACTACTTGCTGTTATATACATGTTTCTTATTGCTAAATTTTGAAATGCTGTATCTTGTAAACTGGGACTTCAGACCCTCAAGCATCCCCCCTGGCTTAGTTAGGTAGGATAGTTCTTTGAAATCGGATGCTTCTAAGGATAAACTTAAAAAGTTAAAAAGTTAAAAAAAAACAATTATAAACTGGTTCTACATAAATTCCATGAGTCTTAAATCATAACTTTTTTTGGAAATATATGGTCTCAATTTTTTTTGTTTTGCCATTTGTCTTTCTTGTTGTCTGATATCATGAATTGGTACTAAGCTGGTATTTCGTATTAGGGTGAATAACATTTTTGCTTGAAAGTCTTTAAAAACAGCGTAGTTTATCAGATTTTCTATAGATTCAGAAACGAGATTTTGACTGTTGTATATGGCGGCGGTGGCGGCTTTGGTTGCAATATGGGGAGCGTAATGAATACGCATGACCTACAAATATAGGGAAATTTTTAATTTCCTACTTTATTAAGGATGGGTTTACTTAGTTTTTCATATTCTGACACTTTCAGGATAAAACGTCAATTTTGTTCAGTTCACTTTTGTCGCTGACGTCGTCGTTACCCAAAAGTTCAATAGTTTAAGTGCGGGTGGATTCCTTTTTTCTTCAAGCGCAGTATTGAAGGAAAAAGAAACAAACAAATATCACAACATTTTTTGATGTCACACAGACAATTTATCTCTTTCGCATTAAAAAGGACGAATACACAGTGAGCAAGCACTATTAGACATCGTCGCCTTAAAGTGGTTTTCCATCGTTATATACACCTACTACATCCCTTTCCTATATATGTAGAATGTAGATACTATTTTTTCTTCGTTTTTTTATTCATCCTTTGTCCTTTGGTGTACGTTTTTTTACTCATTACTCGTCGGTATTGTCACTAAGTCGCATATAGGTACTTCAACTCACAGAGGACGACGACGTTTCGCATAATTGCAAAAAATATAATAGATACTCGGTAAACTTAGACAAAAAAAAATTAAAGACTATCAACTTCTTTGTTCGTAGTTATTCATTTTTTTTTTTATAAATCCATGATCCGGGTGTGTGTGTAATTGGTATTGGATGTATAAGTGCAAGTGATTACATAAATAAATTATTGATTAATTAGAAGTGAAAGGAGTAAACTTAATAGTTTAATTGTGCAAAGAGGCACATCGTTATTGCCGCACCTGCAAGGACGACACACTGTGAAAAAAGGAAAATCCGTTTGTGAACTCAGGAAATACCTAGTTGCCCGCAATTCGTACGTATTACTTTTTTTCATAGATTTTTGTATGCAAATTGCTATAGATATCATTCTTGAAGGATACCATATATACCATCATGCCTTACCAATAGGGGCAATCGCATTGGTTCATATAGAGGTGTCATGGGAATCTAAAAGAATTATGCAATCAGCTGTTTCGAGGGTTGTTTCTTTTTTAATGCAATTGTCCTGGATTTTGATTACTTTTTTATTAAAAATCGATTAAATGATTTTCTGTGCATGTTCTCTTTGTGCCGCAGTGTCCTTCTGAACAATTTTCGTTGTGTAATTTGACATAATTAAATTTAAAAGTCAAGTCTGTCAGGTTCTTATGCAATAGACATAAAGCAAGATAGGAAGTTAGGAAAAGAACGGCAGGAAAGGACAAAGTGCTGTGTTTCCTTTGATCTTTCCTTTAGAAAGTTTTGAATTCATAAATAAGATTAGTTAAGTTGAAGCTCTCAGAAATCGACAATTATCCTATATCTTTTCGCACTTATAGCAGTTTTCTCACATTGGTGAAATATTAATCAATAAAAAGATGACATCTCTATGGGGTTGTTGGGTGTTGTTGGCGTGTGTGTGGAGTTAACGACATCAACGAGAGCGCCTCGAAGATGACGACAAAGTTTTTTGTGGGTGGTTTGGTTCTTCTTTTTTTGGCAATCAAGCGCGCCCTACGCACATAGATAGCAAATCCATTAAACCGTTTCACATCATCGTTCTATTTCTATACTATACCGATGCTTTGGAAGTATGTTTGGAAAAGCTAGAACAAGAACAATAGTAGCACGATCCTTTGTTCGATGTTCTGTCATCATCAACCGGGTGTATAGTTGTATAGCTTGTATAGTTAGTTCTTCTTATACTATATGTACATACATACATAGATACTTTCTCAATACAATGAGTTTTCATTGTTTGTCCTGTTGTCAATAACAACAGAAGTTTGGACACAAACATGCGGAGTCAACCAGTAAGGTACTCAGAGTTAACAATCCTACACAATATTCCCGTCGTCGTTGTCGCCACCATCTCTTCCGCGCTGCCACCGGCTTTAAAAAAAGGTAGACTGTGGTAAGAGACTCTTCCGATGACGGTGAATAGACGACACATGTCATCATGTCATTGAGCGACAACGACAACAAGGACAACGACGACGACTCATCGAGGAAACATTCTCGGAAAACAATTTTTGTTCCTTTTATAAAATGTGTGCAAGCCAAAAGGGAGTTGGTTGTATGAAAACAGGATGCAAATATTGGGAGAATCAGTTGTAAATGGTATGAGTTTTTTTAATGGGAGGAAGAACCAAGACTGCTGGCGCCAAACAGGCCGGAAATGACTAAGAATGGTTGTCTGGCAGGCTTGAGGGTGGCTTCTTTTTTTTATTGCTCTGATAAACTTTTCTGGCGAATTTTCATTTTTTTGGGATACGAGTTTACATTGGACTTTTGTGTATTTATGTTTTTTTTTTTATTTTTCAGTTCACATAATATAAAATCGATTGGAAAACATTTAAGCTCCAAACTTTAAAACAAAGAATGATAGAAAATTGCAGAAAATACATTTACTCGCGCAAAAATTATGGACTACTAACAGACAATATAGAGGAGTAGGTGAAAGTTGTGCGTTTTTGTTTGTTGCGTGTCGGAATACGAAACCCCTAAATTTTGATTCATTGCTCCGACAGGCATACTATGACTAACTTCCTTTTAGTCCACGACAATGTTTTTTTTTTTTTTTTGTTAAATAAGTCACAACAAACTTTCCAGACTGTTTATGAATTCGCAAAAATCAGTTGGCTTTTTGTTAAGCAAGTGTTGAGTCTACAAGAATTTTTTTTTTGTATTTGTATGGCTGAGGTATGATAAAATTTTGAGAGTGGAGGTATTACCAAAATATAAAAACCTTTGCAGTTTTATATGTATAAGCGCCCTGATTTCGAATCCAAAATTCTGATAGTTTATATGGATAAAGGTAACTTAAACAACTTTTAGTGACATTTTAGTTATAGATTTTTCGTTCACCATACAATGCGCTTAAAAAGCTTATTGAGTTTCATTAATCAAGATTCAAGTCTTCAAGCTTAAGGAATATGACAAATTGTTCCTTCCAGGCCCGTAGCCAGGATCTCATTTCGAGGGGGGCTTTCCTCAAATTTTTTCGAGTAATTCATTTAACAAAAAATACAAAACCATACCTGGAAAAATTAATGTTTATACCCATTATCGATTCTATAGATGAAGACCATGCAAAATTCTAGTCAAATGAAGCTTTTTTTGGCAGTTTTAAAGTTTTGAACGCGACATTTTCAGAAATTTTCAGGCTTTTAGTAATTTTGAACTAAAACCCTATAGTTTAAAAAAAAGGATGTTTAAGTCAAATAATTTTTTACATATTGAGCCAGGAAATGTCTTCGTGAAGCGAGTAGTCTAAAAAAAATATTACTTTTCAAAATTGCTAATTTTATTGGATTCAAATATTTTTTTTTTAAGTTGTTTAAGCATTTGCCCTTTAATTTTCCAGTCCACGAAATAATTCGATACAAAAATTAATTTTAAAGCTAAAATGAATTTGTTTCACTATTTTTCTAAAAGAAAATTCAACACTTCGTTTCTGGCTCTAAGATAGCACTGGTCTGCAAAAATTAAGTTTTTGTGTCCTTCATATAATTTTTTAAATTATTTAAGATTGGAATTTTCTGGATCTAAATCTGGTTTCAGAAAAAAATCTATCTCGTACATTTTTTTTGATTGATTTTAATTTTTGATTCTTCAATATATATAGACACATTTTAAACCGTTTTTTAAAAAAAAGTCACCATAAATTCCAAAACTCCGTACTTTTTGGGATGTACACTGCATCCTATTTCTAAACTCTTGATACTGGCCAAGTTAATTATGGTATAAAGAAGGCAGTAATCAGAGAAAATCCAATAAAAAAGGATATTTTGTGCTTTTCAGAAGGACTGATTTCTATGGATTTTTAAATTTTTTTTTGAGGAATCCAGAAGTCATACAAAAAATTGGCCAAGACATAAATTTGGTAATTTTGTCTTAATTTGTTCTACATTATCGGTCTTAGCGTTTATATGTTGGCATATGCACCAAAAACAATTAAAAAATTCATACTCAACATCCCAAAACAACATAAAGTTAGCTATAAAAAGTATTACTTCAGAACTTTCCACCTTTAAAAACGCTTGCATTGGACTACAGAGAGTATTTTGGACAAATCCTAAATTTCAATTTGCAATATCTGCATCGAAAGCGAATTTTTGAATGATTTCATTTCCATCCCATTAATAGTTTTGTAATAAAGTATTTACCAGCAAAGAAATTCGACGGTAAATGTACGAGTTTTTAACATCTTAATATTATTTTCAGATTCGTGTTCAGCGGTACAAAATCCTTTAGAAAAGTATACTTTAGTTTGAAGGCAATTTTCGTTGCAGACCAGTGTAATCCATAGTATACATTTCTATGTGTTACCGTTGTCTTTGAATTGTTATTTTTTGTGTGAAATCATTTTTGAATTCTCCCCCTGCCTGAATGTTTATGACAGGTTTATTCATTTTTTTGGCACAATAATACGTTCTACTAGTTTGAATCATCTAATGAGAAGCATTCTAAATTTCTTAATTTAATGTTTATTTCTACTACTTGCTGTTATATACATTTTTCTTATTGCTAACTTTTGAAATGCTGTATCTTGGAAACTGTTGGCCCTTCAAAAATGAAACTGAAGTCAAATTAACAAAGTGCGAAACCATACAATAGTACAAAGTGGAAAACTAGTCCTTCATTGCTAAAAATGTTAATTACTAAAAAAGCGCACAAATTTCTTTTTTTGGATTTTTAAAAATTTTGCGTTCGGCGCTAGAGCTAAAGAATAAGTAGGTATACGCGACAACACACTAAAATAGGCTTAAGCAGATGATGTTTCTAGATTTTAGGTGTGTTTTTTTGTACGCCCGGGCTAAGTTGGACGAAAAAAACGCCTCGGGACTTAACGAAAACATTTGGCAGCATTGCGAATGAAATGAAAAAAAATGAAAAAAATGTTTCCAATATACAAAATTAAATAAACAAAAAATTAATAACAAAAATCTTTTTCAATAACATATTTATAAAGAAATTTCAGAGCAGTAAATGCATACACTTTAAAATTTAAATGAAATAATTTGTAAGAGTTAAGAAAAATAAACAATTCAATTTTTTTTCTACACCAAACGCCATCTTTGTGTTTTTATGTTCATACAATTAATCGATAGTTTTGGTGTTTTCGTACAATTTATAGATGATTTAAGAGAAAGTGAGTTGGTAGCACAGATTTTAACCCCTTCGAAGAGTATAGCCCCAAGAATTCTCCGGGCTTAGTTCCTTAGCTCAAGGGGCTAAGTATGTTGTTGTATTTAACATGTTAAGGGCTTAGCCCCGAGAGCGTTTTTTTTTGTTCAATTTAGCCCGGGTGTACAAAAAAACACACCTTTTATTTCAGTTTGAAATATGTTCTCGCCAAGGCGACACAAGATTCAAAAGCATCTCTGAAAAAAAAATAAAGCATTTTCTGTAATATTCTTAAAGGACCCTATCAGTTCCTTATTAAATTTTATATATGAAAATCATTTCGGGGGGAGGGGGTTTCAGCCCCTCAAGCCCCCCCCCCCCCCTGGCTACGTGCCTAGTTCCTTCATATAATTTTTAAAAATTAAGTTTAATTTTATTTGTTATATTTATTTCGGGTGTGGTTTATATGATTTTTAAGATTTAATTGTACTTAAAGATAGTATATAAATAAAACTGTGCTTAGCCGTGCACTCGTTTTGGTCTGTTAAAATTCAAACATAAATAAAGAGAAAGGGTGGTTCACAAAAAACTAGTTGCATAGAGCTCTAGTTTTTTTTATTCTTGAGATTTCATAACTTATTAATATGAATAATAATCTACTTTTACAATTTTAATTAATAATAATTTTTCCAAAAAAATTAATAAAAGAAATTCAAGCATTTCTTCCAAGTTTGAGGATTTATTACTATTTAATGTTTGAATGCATTTCTAATAACTAAAAATTAAATTTAGGCATTTTACGAACTTTCAAAAATTTCTGTATGGCCACTCAAACAAGGATTTTTGTCCACAGTGCTGCGTACTCATATTTTGGTGTTACTTTGAGCTTTTGGTCTGCATTTTTTTCTAGATATTTTATGATAAAGTACCCATAGTAAAAATAGCATACAAAATGCCTAACCTGAGGAAATAGCCGTAAATACAGAAATTTTTTTGGAGGAGGTGGGAGAGAAGTGCAGTTGATTTTATATGCTCATGCTCAATCTGGTCAACAATTTTTTTTTGTATCGGTAAACACACACAGTAGCTTCGCTAAACGATAACTGACCTTGAATTTTTACTATACAATAATTCCCAAGCGAGTGGAGTTTTTGTAGTAAATTTTATTTAGTTAAATTTAAAACTTAAACTTTTAATAAGGAAATGCAAATACCTTGACATCTCATACATTCAATCAAAAGACCATTCCAAAAATGTCAATAAATTTTAAGCTATCACTCACACTCAAAATCTGCCGTTGGCTCTCGGTCTATTAAGGTAGCAATTTTGAAACAAAATAAAAATTGGACTAAACATATTAGAGGTACACAGAGTAAAATAGTACTACATTAAAACAAGAACATTGCCTTGTTAAGCTGTTTTACTAAGAAAACTATCCTTAAAACTAGTTAATAATAAGAGAAATTCATAGAGAAACTTTCTTGATTTCATGAAGAAAATCTTATTAAAATTTGTAAGATTTTCACATATTTTTGTGTTTGGCTTTTAAACCAAAATTGACTCTGTTATTTCGTATAGTAGGCTGGTCTACAAGGTAAGGTGCGCATCTATTAGTCTTTACATTCAGGTTCAATCCCCAACAGGAACACATTTTTTTCTTCTTTTCTCTTTAATTTCGTAATAAGGTTTTCTTATTAAAAATAAAAGATTATCTTCTAGGATAAAAACCATAGAAATTTCTAATAGTCTTTCTTCTTTTTTGTAGTCAATTTTTCTCTGTGCAGGTTAGGAATACGTCATATAGCCACTAAGGAAAAGCCATGGTATGAGTTTTTATAGATTAATCTCAAAGTGAAAAGAGATCGATTTGTTAATTTATTTATTTATTTTGTTCATTTATTTATTAAACCGTTAAACGCTAATGTTACAAAATTTTAGATCGTTTTGGGTGAATGATTTCTATATACAAATATTGTACTTTTCTGTGTCCACAGAGAAAACTTAGTCGGGCAAAAAGAAAACAGTTTTTTTATTAACTACAAAGTCTGCTCACGTTCGTCTATCAAAGATCATGGTCCTAAATTTGGTGACATTGCTATTGATGGATCAGAATTACCATTATGACGAAGATAAACCACTATCATAAAAATATAGCATGAACAAACTGTAAATTCTTGATTAAGCAAAATTGGCTAATTAACAAAATCTTAAATTAAACTGCTCAAATCATAGATTCCTTGATTATATTTTTTGTGAACAAATGCATTCTATGATTATCAACAGGAATTATATTTGACTAGAGATAATTAAGTGCCAACAAACCCTTAGTCTTATAGATACAAACATATTATTTTCTTAATTTTCTCTTGGTCACTGTGGCGTATGTGTAACTTATTTTTCTATTGAACATTTTAAAAATAGATAGACACACTTTATTTATTTTATTCTATCCCTGACTAGTAGTTACACAGAAAAGTCAACTTTTGTTTATATCTGTGCCTCAAAATAACACTATTTTTGCTATGATTACAAATATGGGATCCTAAAATCTCAGAGAGAAGTCAATTAAGGCTTACAATAGAAAGATCTTGTAAATTTAAAAGATATACCTTTGATGTATAGGAAATGTATTGCGATTATCACAAAAAAATATTTCATTATAAAATGTAATCAAACGTAAACGCTTCGTCGTTGTTGTTATTGTATGAAACTTGTTAACACGATATCTTTTGTTTTTTTTTTAACAGGAATATACATTTTCCAATTTCAGTCATTTTGAATAACACCTCTATTTGAACTAAGCGTCATTATTATTATGTTTCATTTTTAGACAGTCCATAATATATAGTTCTAGGTACCTAAACTTAAAATGGGATTTGATAACCAGGGTGGTCATTCCGTAATTCGATTGCCGCCAAACGATATCGTTTTGACGATAGCTATCTCTATCACATCTTCAGAAACAAATAAGGACAGCAATCGTCGAAACGATATCATTTGTTGTTTATTTTTTACGGAATCAGGCCCCAGGATTCTTTACGGTTTTTGTCTTTAAGTTATTTGATAGGAAAATACAAACCAGTCCCGAGACCAATGCGCTGCGACTTTATGAATTTTAAATATTTGGAACGGTACCATGTTCACTTGTGTCATGTTTGAGCGTTTCCAAGGTTCTTAGAGCTTAGGTCATTTAATAAGGGTTAAAACCCTAAACGAAATATGTAGTTCAGTTTGCCCGACGAAAGCCCAGGATATCCGAGCATGTTTTTTTTTCCTTAGCCTACCCCAAAGCCTGGTACGCAGCTGTAGTGAAACGAAACGTGTAGTATCCACGTCTTACATTAAAAAAAAAAGAATATCGTACAAAATTAAAATTTATATTCATTTTAATGCCAAATATGAAAAAACAACGGTGGGAGGATTTTTCGCTGAGAAGAAAAGATTATTTTTAATATTTTTGTTTTGACACATGCACAAAATCGAACAAAATAAAAAAAAACTATTAATATACTACTTTATTATGTGTACTGCCCTAGTAGCACAAATGGCATTTTTTCTTATTAATATATGTAAGTACAATATAACATCCAAATTATTGCCATTTTGTTTCAGATACAGATTTTAAAACAACGTTGTAACCTAATTAGCCGCGTTTCCCCTCTCGATTTACAACAAGTTCGTTATTATAATGTCACACTTAGGTTGCATTCTAAACCAAAAACATTTTGTTTTTATGTTGTTGAAATCTAAGCATCAGTTATTGCAATGTTATTGTTCATTTTTTAAACATTATCAGAACTTAATTTACAGAGGCTGAAGCTGAAATGTGGAACAGATTGTAAAAAATTTGATTGCAAAAACAGGTTTTAAGTTTTAAATAAGTTATTTAATAAACAAATGGTAGTTTTTATTTGTTACCATGTTGTTTGAAAAGTGTTTGATTAAGAGTCGTGAAAAGAACAAAACAATGTTTTCCATATTATATTAAAATACGATGATTAATTGTTTCAAAACGCAATGACATTTAAAAAGCAATGACAAATATCATTTTTATCAGGAACATTGATGTTTTACTTCGAAAAAAATCACGCGCCTACCAAATAGGGGAAATTAAGAGAATGCTTGAAAAATTAAGGAATATTTATTTCTTTCTGGAGACTGCAATGCAAAAGAACATTGTTGATAAGCATTAATAAATGAAAAAATATGATTATTTTTTCTAAAATAAAGTGTCTTAAATATTTGCAACATCATTAAAGTTGATTTAAATATTTTGCCTTTTGTAATTTTTTTGGACAGGAATAAAAATTTAAGTTAAAATGGCGCTTGTTATATCTTTCATGAATATAACATTATAATGTGCTTACATGGCTTAGATTAAAAGTAATGAGTATGACGCGCCGTGCAAATTTAACTCTTTTTGCTCACAGACTTCAAAAAATTCTGAAATTTAGTTTAAAAATGTATTTTCTTAACCCAGGATTTAGACAGGTAGTAGGATTTGTATCAATGTGTTAGTTTTTTGAATGTATGTGTTACTAGCTCATTGCCCGTTTTATAAACTAGTATGATATTTTCTTTCAATTTGAAAAATCTCAAAACTTGTGTACACACTTTATTATCTAGCAACGCTTTAATTTAAAAGCCTTATGACTTCAAGTCAAATCAAAAGAAAAACAATCAAATGATTTAAAAACAAAAAAATATTCAATTAGTGTAAAAGAGAAAACAATCGAAAACTTCAACTTACTAGCAGAATAATTGGCAGTGACGCTGCTTGTCGGCTTTTTTGTGTAATGATATACAAACACAAACAAAATCCTGGGTAATACATATAATATTTGCGTAAATTTCAAATTCCAAAATGAATAACTAAAAAAGTTAAAAATATAAAACCTAGTTTTCCCATACATTTTATAAATTTATCTATCAAGCAAAAATTATTTCATCTTTCTATGCCTTTTTTTTTTTGCATGTTGTTCGTTTTTTACTCTTTTCTTACCCAACTTTACCCTATTTCTAAAGAAAATTCGGACATTTTCATAATAATATGTACCTATTTTTCGGTACCATTAGTTTTTTTCTATCTATAATAGTATATAAGCTGGCAATGATTATGAATGAGTAAGTCAGAGCAGTCAAAGAACTTTGTTCCAATTTTTTTTTTCTTTCAGTGTAAATATCAGTATTTATTTTCGTTATCCCACGTTTAGTTCAAAAGTTAGACGGACAAATAAATACTTATTTATTTCAGTTTTGAAACCACTAATATTAAGACTATTTTATGAATAGACAACATAAAATCTGCTTTATCCCCATTATGTTAGACTTTCTTCGAATTGATTTTCATTAGATATAATCAATAACACTAGTTTAGAAAAACGCATTATATGTGTCGTTGTATTTTTCGTAAAAATTTTGACCTATAGAATTCTAAAATCGAATCGAAAAAAATATAATGGATAGGTTTTTGAAATATGATTTTTAAATTTTTTTTTGTCGTTTTTTTTTCCAAATCATTTTTTGTATTCGGTCTACATCTTAAACAAAAGAATCAACACTTAAACAAGTACTGACAAAATTTGCAACAAATTCTTTCAAATATTTCTCGCATCGGCAATTAAGATTATGCACGATAATAAGATTGACACGTTGTAAGAATATTTTAAAAAAATCTTTATTTTAAGGATAATTTTAGATACAAAGTTAGTCCTACTTAAAAAAAAAATTAAAAATAGTGGACGTATAATTAGTTGTACTAGTACCTTCGAACAGTACAAATCTTACGAAGAATCATGATATAAGAACTGAATTGCAAGAATTGCCTGTACCTTTCAAATAAGACCAAAATTATTAAAATCGGTTGCCGGTGCTAAAATGGAAAAAATAGAAATCGTATTTACGTATTAATATAATGATATTTGATATTTTCTCTTTATAGTCTTGCATTTGGCGAAGAAAATGAGGCACCTACTGTTGTAAGAAAACTATGAGTAGGTTTTCAAGTCATTACCGGTGTTGTAGAAATGAAAAAAATTTATTAAATTGTATGATACTGGAAAACCAAGGTAGATATAAAACTTTAACTAAGGACGTGTCTTTATTTCGGTATATTGTGCTTAATTTGCAGCATTCCTCAAGCAGCCTTTGCTTTTGTAATACTTTTGGCAGAGACAAAACTCCAAAGATATTGAAGGTCTTCTACTTTCCTTACCGGTTGTCTAGAAATTAATATTGACTTGAATTGATGAGTCACCCTTGTTGGCATTTGATGGAGATCCGTGATCCTATAAGAAAATAATCATTCGTCGTCCATGTAGTCCAAGTCTTTCAGTTTCCGATGTCAGACTCCCATTTCCGTTCAACAGGGCTTCACGCAGCACATCATTTTTATCACTAACAGCAAATGTATTGGCTATAGTATGCAACCCTGAATGACTTTGTCCCTAAGAGCAAGTACGTGCAACTAAGTATAGTGCATTTTATTTGTTGTTTGATTTGTTTTTTATTTATATTTGTTGGGAACTTTACAACCTTTTATCTTAGTTGAACCTAACATCAAAGGGTCAGACCCATGCGTGAACGGTTCAAAATATCAAGCTGAATATTTGTTTCTCATATTTTTTTGCTCTCTGACCAATAAGAATTGAAATACCTCGACTTAAAAAATAAAAGGGCTGAAATGGGGGGGGGCGCTGAGCAGGTGAATACTCCATGCGGGAAATGATGGCGAAGCGCTGGAGAGGTGAGTACGTGATTTTTTAATTTTTATACTTTCTAGAGATTACTTCGAGGAATCAAATACATTAAAAACCCTGTTAGTAATTATCGTGATGTACCCTTTATTTTTCGACTAATTTCACTGTACATACAACAAAAGAAACTTAAAATACCTAAATCGATTTAAAACTAATAATTCAACTTCACTAAAAGACAAAAATATAATATTTAAAGAGATTAACACAATGAGCTTTCACTCTGCTTTAATGTATCAAACTGTGGCTATTATTATAAAGCCGCACCCACAAAAATTATCCTTTGTCTATGCCATTAAAAAAGTTTAAACATTAAATTAACCAAATTTTACCAAACCTGAATAACGATATTCATTTGATGGGTTTCTGTTAAATAAGATAAGATTTCCATTTACCTTTTTTCAATATTGCTTTCTTTAGTATGTATGGGAAAAAAATTATTTTCCCACCCAATTAACAAAGTGAGATGTCAAAAATGTCCTTCGCGACCTCAGGGTACATTATTTGCTTCCAGCGCAAACAATCCACCAATTTCAACCCTTAAACCCCACGATAAATCTTTCAACTAATTTTTTATAGTCATTAAGTCGACGTTAAATTAACTTAAATGCTGGTGGGGAGCAGGGCAAGCCCAGCCATCGCAGGGCACAGAAACAAAAAAAAAAAAAGAAACCAAACAGAACAAATCTTTGATCATCACCCTGAATAGCTCGCGGCTATTCACTTCAGACAACAGCCTCAACGAGGCCAACGAGAGAGAACGACGATGACGACGACGACGGCGACAGATTTTACGATTCATTGCACACCATCGCTATTAATATACCTCACACTCTAGTTAATGGTTGGGGTGGTGGGGTGGCGACCTGCACGGTTGAATGGTATCCTTTTTCCTCCCTTTTTCGCGCTAACATAGCACCGTTGTTAATGATGCATATACATATACTCACGCTCCACGCTCGTTTTCATTGGAGGTTGTAACACCGTTAAAGCATTTTCTTATTTGTGACCATTTTTTTTTTTTTTTTGCTTTTTAGTGTCTTCGTACCGCAAGCAGAATAGAGACTTAAGGAAAATGGCACAGGACACGAAAATTCCAACGACGCACGTGACATTTGTGGGAATTCTTATCTTAATCACACAAATCCTGGCAGAGAACGGAAGCTCTAACAGCCAACATCAGCAGCAGTTAGGAACTGACGTTCCACCGGCAGTACCTTTTGCATTGGATACTATAAATGGGGGTAGTGAGCACAGTGGCAGCACAAATCAAATGCAAAATCTACCAACTGTGAATTCGGCTCCCATCTTACCTGAACAAGGCACGTCTCCAGCATCGCCACCATCGAGTATGTCAAATCCTCCACTATCTACTGTCACACAATCGGGTACCACATCATCTAGCTCCACCCAAGTACCACCATCAACAACACAAATACAAGAGAGCTCTAGTGATAATCTTACTGAACCGATAATCGGGGAACATGTGATGTTGGGTTCCGCTGGTCCCGATAAACGTGAACTGGAGGGTATTCTTAAAGCGTTGGATTGGTTGAAAGAAAAGAGAGCTCCCGATTACGGCTGGGGCAATGACACACACATGGTTATTTTGGCCAAGGAACTGTCTGGCGCTAGGGATCCAACCGACTCGGATGGACATTTGCAAGTGATTGAAGAACTAGAAGACACTTTGTCAGTTAAGGAAATGGAAATTGAAATTCTTGCGATGCTCGACCGACACCACACATTACCAAAACCTATGAATTTAGACAAATTGGCGAGATACGTTCTTGCACTTGGGTCACTTTGCAAGGATCCCAAACGATTTCATGGACATGATTTAGTGGTAACATTGCAGCATCACGAACCGGCACAAGATATTGAGTTTGCTTTGACAACTTTATCTGCATGTAGTTCAGCCGCTCATGTTAGAAAACGTCAAATTCGAAGGCTCTTGGACATCGCCAGTGGAGTTACAGATCAAAGCGTCGATACTATTGCTATGGTTATATTGGCTTTGCGATGTATTGTTACTGATCACAGACACAGACACCTTCAGCATTTTGTTCGCCGCCCGGCAAGAGGACTCGCCAGTTTACAGGATCTTAGAGGTGGATTTGGTTCGCTCCGTAGCACGGCGTTAGCAATGCAGGCCCTTCAAGATCTAGAACGCGATCCAGCTGGTTCCTGGAACAGAACAGCTGCATCCAGATGGATTTTAAGTCGTCAACGACCTGACGGTGGTTGGACTGAAGAACCGTTACAAGATGGTCAAGATCCAAGTATTGGCGTCGGTCTTACTGCAGACATAATACTTGCTCTGGGCTGGAAGGGCTTGGGAGCTGTACGCGCGCTTCAATGTGATCACGTGATTCGAGAAAACAGTGATTCCGTCTCAGGTATATCTGTTTCTCTTTAATGTTTAGTAAACCATTAATATTTTCAAAACTGTTTTACTTACTCAGAGAATGGAGAACCCAAGCTGGCACTTCCGTTTGGTCTCACATCAGCCGAAGAATCTGACACGAAAAACGTCTCCTACACATACACACTTTGGGTTGGCTCAAATGTGACCGAAGCATTCTCTCTTTCTCTGGTCTCTCCAAAGAATACAAGCTTTTTTAAGGCTATGACACAAGCAGCCGAAATCGACACAAGGTAAGAATAGAATAATTCAATTCCCATAAATTCAGATGACTAAATTTATTCTCATTGTCCAGATTCAATTTTGAAGCAAGAGAATGGCCGAACGGTCATTATATTCACACTCTAGCTGGCAAAAAGGAGGAACCAAGAGGGTACGTTCGAAAATCATATATTAGCACGAAAATATACTTTAAATAAAACTATATTATCAGGTACAATTATTGGCTACTGTATCGTCTACCAGAACTACCCGATCCCAATAATCCACCAGGAAATCAACTGATAGCACCTGTGGGTAAGTAAATTTTAAATTCCCTTCATATAACATCACGCTTCTGTTTAGAAAAAGCAAATATTTAATCAATCGCCTTGGGCAGTAGAAGTACGGCATAAACATGTATACATAGGGGGAAAAGGTGTTGTTTGGCTAATTAGTTATGGACAAAAAGCTTCGTCGGCCTTGACTTGAATTAATCATCCCCTTTGGGGTCGATTGACATTTTTGAGTGTTGTTTGCAGTGTTTTAAATGAGTACGCATAAAGGTTAATTTAACGTATGGCATGAATAACGGTAGCGACCACGACAACGGCCGGTCGATCTATCGATTTGCACTTGGCCGTTGTAGAAATGAACTAACAATAAGTGTTACTCAACATGTTTAATATGGAAACGGTATAATCTGGCCCGGTGTGAGCGCCAGTTATGCCCCGGGGCAGCCTGTTGGTCTTTTAACTGATGATTGAAAAATCCAGCCTAAAAAGTTTAAATTTTTTTGATTTAGTTTGTTGTTGAAATTTAGTTTTTATTATGTTTTTTGTTTTAATAAGACAACCAAAAATATATTCTTAAAAATATATTGTTAAGATTTTCCAAGTGCTGCACCCGTACAGACGCACGGATTAAACATTGGAGCGGAACAGTCTCAGCTTGGTCTTTAAGCTTATAGCGTTGTTTCTCCATATTGTGGACAGCATTCCGATAGCAGCCTTTGTCTTTTTAATACGGCTGTCGACATCTTGCTCGGTTCCACCTTTGGTAGAGACAAAACTCCCAAGATATTGAAAGTCTTCTACTTTCTCTACCATTTGTCCAGAAATATTGAATTGAACTGATGAGTTACTTCCGAGGCTGTTAATTTTTGTTTTTGCCGTGTTAATTTTCAACCCCACGCTTGTTGTCATTTTATGGAGATCCATGATCCTATGAGAGAATAAGCATACGTCGTCCGCGTAGTCCAGATGTTTTAGTTGGGATGTCAGACTCCATTGAATTCCACCATTTCCGTTTAACAGGGCTGCACGCAGCACATCACTTATCACTAACAGGAAAAGTATTGGCGACAGTATGCAACCCTGTCTGACTCCACATTGGACTTCGAATTCATCCGACAACCTTCCTCTATGTAAAACGTGAAATTTTCATCCATCGTAGGTTGCTTTAATAATAGCGATTAACTTATCTGGAATGCGTAAGGCAATCCAAATAAATTCACTGTTAACACTATCATACTCTTTTGCAAAATCAATAAACAGCAAGTGAAGTGGTGATCGATATTCGACGCACTGTTCAATAATGATCCACTAGGTGTTGATGTGGTCAACACAGGATGAACCAGTGCGGAAACCTGCTTGTTCGGCATCGAGTTTGTCTTCTAGATGTTCGTTTATTCGCTCTAATACAATTTTTGCTGCTATCTGGCAACCGCAGGTAGAACGCAAATCCCTCTCCAGTTTTCACACTGCGTCAAATCTCATTTCATCGGGAGCTTGACAATCATTTACTTTTTCCACTCCTCAGGGAAGCACTCTGAGTTCAAGGCTCTCGTTATGAGTGGATGCAGTAGCTCACTCGATGTCGTTGGTGCTGCTTGTGATAGCTTTGCAGGAATACCGTCAAGTCCTACGGCCTTGTTGTTCTTCAGTGTTTTAATTGCGGCAATTATCTCTTCTCTACTGGGAGGTGTGGTGCGGATTCGGGCACTTGTTGCTTCGGACGGGTCATCAGATATTGGCTGCGCATCGCTGGCGAACAAACGGTTTAATACCGAAGTGAAGTGTTCCTTCCACCCTCTGAGCTGGTCCTCATCCGAATGGAGCAGGGAACAATCTACATCTTTCACCAGGTGTTGTTTGGAGCATTGTACTCCAGTAAGCTCTTTGGTGATTTTATAAACACTTTTTCTGCTTCTTCAGCTAATGCGTTGATGTTGTTACGCTTGTCACGTCTCACACTACGGTAAGCATCTCTCATCTACATACGATACGTGGATTCTAGCTCGTTTTTCTCTGCTGCTTCTGCTTGAGTAGCTGCGATGCGAGCTCGCAGTTGTTTTCTTTCGTTGATCTTTTCCCAGGTTTCTTCGGATAGCCAAACACTATTTCTTCCTTGTGCCCGCCCGACTATTCTTTCACCACCGGTTATGAACACATTTTTCACAGCACACCATTGATCTTCGATGGAGGTAGGTTCACTGCTGCTGATTGCTCTCCAGTCCTTGGAAAGATGGTCCCCTAGTTGTTGGCGAACTACGGGGTCCTTTAGTCTGTCGGTATTAAACCTGGGCATTCGAGTGTTTGCTTGGGATCTCCGAACTGCAGCTGTGCGTAATCTTATGAGAGCTACTATCAGATGGTGGTCCCAGACCAATCCCATGTCTGCCCAGGAGTCCAGGAGACTACTTCTAAAACGTCGGCTGATCGCGAAGTGGTCAATTTGGTTGGAGGTTGCCTGCCTATCGTTGGACACCCAGCTTATTTTGTCGCACGTCTTGTGTTCAAACATGGTGTCACCATGCAACAAGACGGTTGACATTAAAGAAATCCGCGAATCGTTCGAAACTTGTTTTCAATAATATCTTACTTTATTTTTGTGTTATTCTGTAGATACTTCAATAAGTATCGGTACCTAATGATATAAGTAATGTATTATATTGTATTATATTTCATCTACGCAGGAACATATGCTTCATTCAATCGCGTCTATAAAACCTTACCTTAATTTCAAATCCTATAATCCTAAATGTGGCTTAGTAAAACTGCTTTTAAGGAGCGATCTTCAAATGTTGGTGGTCCAAAAGGAAAAAAAAAAAAATTAACCAACAATGGTGTTAAGCAAATTTATCGCCGTGGCTAAGGTTGTCTGGTCGAACAAAAAAAATATTAAAAAGTCTTAAAACTACATTCCATCAAAAGTTTGTAATGATATACATTATGACTACCTTCTCCGCTTCTCAGTTAGAATAAGTCTCTTTAAATTTCTGAAATCCTATCTACTATCTATTTTTAATTGACTTTTTTTTTATATTTCAACCAAAACATTTCTAAATTAATCTTTTTTTTTTCTTCTAGGAGTTGACGAACTTATGGTGGAAGATGGGGAACATTACCTTTACTGGTATAAAAAACTTTAAATGAACAACACACACACACAATGTTCATTACAAAACTAAATACCAAAATGAAAAAAAAACAAATGCAATAATTTAAGCTAAATAAAATTAAAAACAAAATAAATTAATAAAAAAAACATACAAGAAACAAGTTCCGCGCTTTTAAATGAACAAAAACATGATAAAACATTAATTGCAAACAAGAAGTGTTTTTGACTTAATTTAAAATATTTTTTTATTATTTTACAAAACAAAAAATGATAAAACACTGTGTACGTAAAAAAAAAAATTTAAAAAAAACTACCTAAGCGAAAAAAGGCCAGCGAAATAAATAAAAAGATTAATAATGATGAAGATTAGTATAATAAAGCGCAACTCAAAATTCGTCTACTTTCTACTCGTATATTTTTAAAATTTACTCAAATGCGTATCCTTAAGCCAACATATATTTAAAGTAAAACAATATACAACTTATGTATGTATACCACAGTAAGAAATTGAGAAAAAAATATTATAAAAAACAAAATATTATACATATATTGCTTCAACTACTGATAAAAACAAAATAAAATAAACATGAATATCTGATTGAGTTCGAATATTGTTAATACCGTCACTTACTTATAACCACTATTGAGCTACTATAAAGTTGATACACTTTAATAGAATGCGTAGACCAATTTAATAGAGGAACATATATTATATGATACATGTTTTAAAAATAAATGATCTTATTAATCTTAACAACATTTACTGCACAATTATTTAATTTTTTTTTAATTTAATATTGTTTCCATTCGGAACTGTGAAAGATTGCGCTTTCATTTGTTTAAATCCTAAAGATAGATTCATCATAATATTAAGCAAATATGTTCCATAAATGGAACTATTTTTGGATTGATAAAGGTTATTTATTAAAGTCTTGCTATTATTTTCGATAAGCTCAACTCAACTTTTTTCCTTATAGCAAGTGGTTTAAGTTAAGTACCCCATATCAAACTTTTTTTTTAATTTGCATCATTTGTTAACAGAATTATTAAAAAGTGTGTACCTAAAAATTAAGTCGGAAAATAAATATCTATGTAGGTAGGTACACTGCCTTTCAATCGTTTAAAGTTTTCAAATAACTTTTTTCTCTTTCTCCTAAATTTAATATAACGAAAACTCTTATAATAAGGAATATGAACTTTGGTATGACGTTCCTGGAGAATTTTGAGTTTTGGTAAATAATTTTTACCGTTATGATATTTTTTCCAATTTAGTCATAAATAGGAATTTTTTGTTGTCTCGTTTAAATACCTTGGAAAATAATCTAGTACATATAGATAAAAAGAAATGATATAAGAATTAAAACAGTAAACAAAATCATAGACACAATTATGTGGATTTAACAACTATACCAACAGTTAGTTAAGAAAAAATGGTTTAAATTTGTAACAATAAAAATAATGGTTGTCTCATAAGACATAACAGACCACAAGAGTGGTAAGAGTAGTCGAAAACATAAATTCTTATACACGATCGATAACCAAGGAAAACGATAGTTTCGACATAAACCGGTTATGAATTAACAATGCGTGAGTTATTTCTGTTTTTTTTTTCAAATCACCGACCGATACAAACTAAAAAAGTACAACTGTTTCTTTAAGAATGTGTATAATATTAAGACTTAAAACAATTGGTTCACTGTGGCGTATACGTACTTTTTTTTAAATATTTTTTAAGTCGATTCGTAAGCAGTATTTGCAGTGGCAATCCATTTTTTTTTTCAAATCATCGACCGATGCAAACACAAAAAGTACAAAATAAGTCACATCTAAGTCAAGCAGAAGCAAATGAAAACGGGTATCGTTTAATAAAACTGATTATCGTAAAACGAAATCGAATCTGACATACATAGTTCCTGGGTTCAAGAACAATGTCATACAAATGTCAAAATCTGTAAAATTTAGACTTTTTATGACAGTTGGTCAATAACAGGGGCTCATCTTGAACCCGGGGAGTGACAGATTGGTGTAGCATACTTTTACGACAAAGTATAATAACTATTATCATATCACAAATTTTCGTAATTATTAAAAGAAATAGCCTGTTTCCAGTAGATCCCAAATGAGTAGTAATAGGTGTGTGTTATGAATAAATCCGTGAAAATGAGTTGGGAATTATCTTATTTGAAATTTGAGATCTGTATAAGAAATTGTCACACTTTGGAAGCTCATTTGGCAAATTGGATCGAAATCATCGCATTTGCCCCATAGTCAAAACAGGCTTTTAACCGAGATATCGCAAAATAACGCACATTAAAAAACCACTGTATTTTCAAACGAACAAAACGGAGTGCACCTACCTAATTTAATACATCAATAAAGAAACAGCAAAGAAACTTTGGGAGTAGTTTAAACATTAATTAAAAACTCCCGCTTATTTTCTCTATTTAATGAATGTAGGTACTTGTACTTCTCAATTGACGAAAGTCTTCTTACTGTAATCTTTTATAAATTTGTTATTTAAGGATTTCCGAATTATTCATTTTTCTGTTATTAATTTAAATTTAATTTAATATATTGTATAAATTTCCATAGAATACAAATACGTTCAATACACATTTCAGGAATGCAATATTTTACATTGTTAAGTTTTTATTGAAAACCGCAATCAATTTTATTTTATTCGTATTCATAAAAATTAAAACAAAACTCAGAAGCCTTTTCCATACAATAAGGAAACATAGTGGAAAAATATAACTACAACTGCAAAGATTTCAACGTACTGCCGAATGAAACGTTTAAAGAGAAAAATGCACTTGCATATCCAGAAAACACTCCTATTTTTTAAGTGTTGATATTTATGTTCTTTGAAATTAAACAAATCAAGTAAAACAAAACAAAAGCTTTGAGAATAAATTTCTTATTAAATAGATAAACATTGCCTATTATTATTACTCTCTGAGCATTAAAATATATGATTAGGTGTCTACTAGTAGTGTGTATTGTGTTTAGTTACGTTTATACATTAAAAAAATGATTTTTTAATCTAAATATCTATTTATAGGTGTGTTTTAGTGAAAAGGTGTACATACGAATGCTCAGCTTTTTTTACATGCAAAGATTGACAAATCAATTATATTCACTTTTGGTTTTGTAATTTCATTTTAATTTTTTGTAATTGTTTGCGTGTAAAATGTTCTGAACTGACTTAACACTTTTCCTCAAAAACAAACCTTATACGTACTATACAAGTAATAACAAAACAAAATTTCAATGACAAGTTTATTATTTAAAACATAAAAAACAAAATCCAACAGAACAAACAACAAAAATGGCTTATATGAGAAAAAACAAAAACTTAACCCAAGAATGTTGCGCATTTATTTGTATATAATATAAACTTGAAATTAAAATAAAATATAACGCCAGATGATAATATAGTAATAAACAAAACATACAATTATGTATTTCAACAAACAAAAATAATTGAATAATAAAAATATAATTATTATACAAAATTGTGTTTTACTTAATTTTTTTTTTTTTTTTTTTTTTAATTTATATTTGAAAGGAAGCTTTGCAGCAAATAATTTCTTGCAAAATCTGAACTTGTAGTTAGGTTCTAGTGGCCATTGCCTGCCTGTATGCCAGCCAGGGCCTCTAATACTATACTTCAATCAGAGGCACTTAAGCTCTATGCGATTAGACAAAAAAGGCCTGACCCGGCCAAAATATGTATATTACAGTTTTCAGCATTTTATTGATGGAATATGCTGCCAGCAATGGACTTACCCATATCCTTAAAGCCCCAACTCACCTTATTTTTCCTTGAGAGGTTATTTAAATGAGAAAACAAGCTTATTTGTGTGCTGAATCGATTGAAATCAAAAATAGTATAGTGGAGTAACCCTGCGGCCAAGGGCGTACATACCATTGGGGCAACAGGGGTTTTGCAGATTATGCGGAGAAAAAGTCTATCGCAATCAGAAACACAACTGAAAAATAAAATAGATTTACATTTGTTACCATTATGGGCCCCAGAAAAATGAATAAGACTGTGTTCTGCAAAGGTTCCAAATAGGTATGGCTTGTCAGACGAATTCTTGAGGGCAAACAGATATTTAATTTGCACGGCTGGTATTGTAACAAATATTACTTTACGGGCTTCAAAAAAATAAATACTGTCAGACGTATCATTTAGGGGCCCCAAAAAATAAACTGGGTTTGTTAACGGCGAATAGATATTCCCCCGCAAAAAAATTAATAGTGTTTGCGGTTACAGTATGCACTGTACATGTACATGCTAAACCGATATTAGGTCTGTCTGGGTACTTCTGTGGGCTAAAATTCGCAATCTGAAAAATATTGAGGAGTGGGGATGAAATGCTCTCAGAGAAGGAAAAACTGCACAAAAGTACCCAAAATTTCCTGCCACTTTTTAAATGTAAACAATATAAAACTTATAAAGCTTTGATTATTTATATCAAATACTGCATTAAACCTTCAATAAAACAAATAATTACAGAAAAGAAATAAATGTTCCTTAATTATGGAATTAAATAAAAAACTAGGCATCTGTTTTTATCTGAAAACTGTTTATTTTGTTCTTTTTTCCTACAATAATATGCCAAACACTGCATTTAAATTTAATTCTTCTTTTATAAAACAATTTACTCAACGCGTTAGATATTAATTTGAAGAAACTTGAAATTTTATTTCATAGAAAAGAAATAGAAAAAAAGACACTTTCATCAAAACAGAAGAAAAACTACACGCAAATTATAATTTGTTTTTCTACTTTAGCTTTTGACAGAACTCAGATTTCTGCTGATAGAAATTCTGTGGACTGAAATTCGCAGGAAGGGAAAATGATTTACGCTCTCAAGAGCACTCTCTTTTGTTCACAGCTACGAATTTTTTGACCCAAACAGGATTTAGGTGAAAATTCTTACGAATTCTTACGAATTTTCTATTTTCGTCAGTAGTACAAAACAGCTTTTTAAATGAATTTAACCTCAAAACGAAGTATGCAATCTGATTTCTTCTATAATGATACATTTTTAGAAAAATTTTGAAAATCGTTAGAGCCGTTTTCTAAAAAAAAACTATTTTTTCTATATAAAATTTAGCAAGGACTTTTATAAAAAAAAATTGGTACGCCATTTGAAGATATTATTTATCAACATCTAAAAACCAAGTTTTGAAAAAAAAAATATTTAATAGTTTTCGAAAAAATGATTTTTCAAAAAAAAATTTCAAACTTTTTTTAAAAATCCAAAAAAATAATTTTCGAAATTTTTTTTATTAAATATTATTACGGCAACTTAAAAGCATTCATGTAAAAATGGCTGAAATTGATTGAGTAATGAAGGAGAAAATCAGAATTTAAAAACGCTTCTATGGCAGGTACCGTTAATAACGGTTTTTGAAAGATAGACCTTATCCAAGGAAATGATCATGATTTTTTTAATCAAAATAGTAGTAATCATTTTTGAGAAAAATGAGTTTTTCTAAAACCGGTATATGACCGGTATCGTTATTTTTGGCCCAAAAAAAAATTCAAAAAACGTCTGGGGATAGTCTCCAAAAAACGCCACATACCAAGTTTGAAGTAAATCGACCCACCCGTTTAGGCCGTGGTCTGTGATACAGACAGACAGAATTGTCGGACCCACTTTTTTCTCATTCTCTATCATCGTTATGTCATGTTTGATTGTTATCTAAACTTTTTTTTTTTGTACGAATGCATAACTTGATGTATAGTACCTACATATATCGCAAGTAATAAATAAAAAAGGTGTTGTTTAGATGCCAAAAAGGATTATATTTTGTGAGTTGTGACTGGCAGATGATTTTCTGTGACCATTTTCATTCAGGGCCCCCAAAAACTAGAAAAATTAATTAAGAGTAGTTGCCAAACAAATATAATTTGTGGGCTCCAAAACAAATAATCTGTGGCAAATACGCAAAAGAACTTAACACCCTTTTTTTTTTTTTTTTGAGTAAATTAAGTTTTAATATTGAAACTATTGCACAGAAGTTTTGAAAAAGAGTAAAGGTTTCGTTTAAAGCGCATTTTATTAAATTGTAGTTCTTTTTATTTTTGACATTAAAACATTTTCCAATAAATAATATATATTTTGGTGGACATTAGTTGTGAACATCAGATTTTTTGTCTGAATAAATTGTGAAAAAATGAACTTACGTTGTTATGAAATGTGTTGATTGATTACAGCTAAACGATAATGATTTGGTTCAAGTTATGTAACTCATAACAGATTATTATTTGTCAAAAACTCATTTTTTGCGAAAAATGGACTTACGTTGTTCTGCCTATCTGCCACAGAAATACACAGTCGACTCCGCTTAACTTCACGCCACTTTATCTATAAAACAAACTTGCAACGAACGTCACCGTCTTGAATCAGTATGTAAGGCTTGTTTCATACGTATTCGGTTCAATTGAATAAGAACAAACAACAGACCGAACCAAATCGAACCGGATACGTGTGAAATGAGCTATGGTTGTCGTTTTTTAAATTCTTCCATAGAAAAACAATATTCGCGAAAATCCAATATGAATCGTATACGGACCGATATAAATGAAATCGAATAGTTACGTGTAAAACAAGTAGTATATCAAAAAGCCGATTTCACTGCGCCGGGGTCTTATTACCCTTTTCTACCCTTATGACCAATCCCCTCAACGTACGCCTCTGCGCCTGCGGCCACGCATGCAAGTACTGGTTTGCAAGTAGCTTTCTTGTACAATTTGTCAAATTTCTATTTGTGTAATTTGTGATGTCACATCAATTAGACAAATAGAAATTGCCAATTGCAAGTCATCTTGCTTGCAATTTCAAATTTCAGAACGATGTTGATTTTGTATTTCAAAAGTTTTATAGAAGCTGTCAAATTAGTCGCAACTGACAAGTCTACTTCAAAACCTTCATGCTAGAGTTGACTTGCAAGTAGCAAAAATTTGAATGTGTAAGTACAAATATTTTAATTGCATGATAACTTGCAAGCCAGAACTTGCACGTGTGGCCTCGGGGTAAATAAAACCTTTTCCTGGGAAATCCTCAGAAAAAGCTCCGATTTTGACAATTTTGTTTCAATTATTTTTTTTTTATAATATTATTTAAAATCAGGAACATTTTAGGGGGGGGGGGAAACTTTATATTTCAGCGAATATGCTAGATATACATATGCCTAAAGGGTTATTTGCACAAAATGTGCCAAAAGGCTAGAGCGTGTACATATGTATCTTGTGCCAAAACCTCATAAAACTCGTATGAGAGTAGGGGTTTATTTCCCCTCGTTTAAGTGGGAGGGGTTATTTTTGATAGCAAGATAATTTATGTCTTCGATGATAGAACTGTCTGTCCGTATTACAAAAACGTCGGTCCAAGACCTTTTACATGGGTCTTTTTTGAAAAATGCAAAAAAAAATCGATTAGCGAAATAAATGTGATAAGCAAGAAATATTTTCTTTGCAACGATAGAGGCGTCTCTCCAGATTACGGAAACGTGGGACCAAGACCTTTTACATGGGGCGTTCTACCAGCAAGACGCATTCAAAAATGCAAAAATTCGAATTTCGAAATTATTACAATAGCAACATAATTCTTCTATCCATAGATAGACCGGTCTCTCCTTATTAGAGGAACGAGAGTTCTAGGCACCTAACATGCCGCTTTCATAGAAATAAATATTAAAAAAATAATCATTTTTGATTTTTGCATTTATAATTACATAAGTCTTGCAGGTAAAAGGCTCCATTTTAATCATCTTGGATCCTCGTTATTGTAAAATATGTCGTTTTTCTTTTTTGGCTCTGAGGAAAGTTCTGAGCAGAGGCTGAGCGATCAGAGCAAAGCTCTGAGCAGATTATGTCAGAGCCCTCAGATTTAATTTATAAACACGCTTGATTGCTGAACTGATTCCAGACGTTATTTGTTCGGACTAAGCATCATTTTTTGTTCACTTGTAATACATTTTTGTTTACAAGTAGACGAGCGACTGTCATGTGAACTCATTTTTAATTTCTTGTTGTTTTTTACGTCTTTCAAATCACTAAAAACTTTAACGGACAATTTCTTGACAAAGTTCTAAAATCAGTTTAAAACTATTATTTTAAGCTCTCAGTTTTTCTGAAGAAAAAAAAATACAAATTAAACAATTTGAGTTTTAATTTTTCTTAAACCTAGTTTTAAGAGCTAGAACTTTGTCAAGCCGTAAGCTCAGCATTTGCTCAATTTGCTCGGTCATTTTATTCTGAGCACATCGATTTAGCTCTGAGCTTACTCAGATGTAAAAATGTAACACACTTTTTGTGGTCTAATATATCTGAGCTAAAAAAGAAACACAGATTTTTTTGACAGTTCCGCGATCTTCTCAGAGCCAAAAAAAGAAAAACGCCAATAGATTCTCTGATATTATGGTTGGCAAAAATATCTATGCTGTTAGAATTATTCCAAAATTCGAGTTTTGCATTTTGTGAGTGCATCTTGCAGCAGAATGCCGCATGTTAAGTGGCTGGTACTCTTGTTCCTCTAATAAGGGGAGACCACTCTACCATTGGACAGAATAATTATGTTGTATGTTATAATTTCGAAATTCGATGTTTTGCATTTTTTCGAATGCGTCTTGAAGGTATAATGCCCCATGTTAAAGGTCTTGGGCCCACGTTTCCGTAATCAGGAGAGACACCACTCTATCGTTGCAAAGTAGAATTTTCTTGCATACCTCTTTTATTTAAAAATAGTGAAATTTGTCACTCATGCAAACCCGGCATAAGTTGCACGAAAAACAACATTTTAAATAGCACTTTTTCTCGAAATAGATTTGAATGGAACCGTTTTTTACCTGGATCCTTCATATACAATGCATGAATTTTCGACATTTGATATACATATAAAAAAGATTCAAACTATTTTTTGTATATGGGCCAGGAAAGATAGCGTCTAAGGTAAAAATATTGAATTCATGATTTTTTTATTGGTATCGACCCAACACTCAAGTGTACAAATCGCATACAAAGGAGAACCAAATTTGTATGGAGTTCCACAATAAAGAACAAGTTTTGTTATTTTTTTATGTTGTTTATTCCTCCGATTACTGTGCAGAAGTTTTACCACGACAACATTATTTCTATTTGGAATTTTATGCAGTGGAATACGAAGCGAATTGTTTTGAATTAGATATCTTCTTTTCGATTCGCCTCGAATTGCTATATTATCAAATTCGAAGCGAGTCGAAAAATTAATGCCAATATTCCAGTGATTTTTAAATTATAAAAACAAATTGAATCAATTACGCTGTTTGGGTGTTTTTTTTTTTCTTTACGCTTGCTTTCACATAAAAAAAAATCGACAAATAAAACTCATTTTTTAGCGCTCACTTTTGTTGAAATTTATTTCTTGTTTACAAATAAAAACAGTAGAACCAAACTTTAAAATAAAACAAACTGAATATTATAACACCCATCCTCCATACTAAAATATGCCATCTGAATGTTATTTCGTTCCCGGCCTAAGGTAGAACACACGCTGTTATTCTGCCTTAGGCCGGGAAGTACATTGGATTGGGTTGTTATCATAACTCAACATTATTTGTTCCAGTTTTTAATTGATTCCAGTTGACGAGGAATCGAATGAGTAAAAATGCGCTTTTAAATTAAGAAGAACTTTTGTAGTAGTCTACTCTTCTTCAATGGTTTGTTGTTGTTGCTGTTGCTGCTGTTGATGATGATGTTGCTGGTTACGTTGGTTGCGACCTTGTTGGTTTCGGTTACCTCGGCGCTGACCTCCCCAGTTTCCGCCCTGGTTGTTTTGATTGCGGTTGTAGCCACGGTCGCGGTTACCCATGTTTCCACGCTGCAAGAAGTTGCCCAGCTTCATGTCGAATACTTTTTCATTGACGTCCACCAAATTAGTTACTTTGTCAGTGAATTGCATGGCCAGGGCTTGCAGCCTTGAAGGCTCTGAGCGATGCATTACAACGGTTTCAGTTGGATCATCTAAACTAGCCATGAGTTCCTCGTTGATGATCATTTTGCTTATGAGAGAGTGAACTTTTTGAACAGGCAGCTCGTACATCTGTGCCAATGATGGTATACTGATGGAAGTGTACACATTCGAGTAGGTAAACAAATAAGTTCGTAAGCTTTCTTCTT
Organism: Meliscaeva auricollis; assembly: GCA_948107695.1. Taxonomy (NCBI): domain Eukaryota; kingdom Metazoa; phylum Arthropoda; class Insecta; order Diptera; family Syrphidae; genus Meliscaeva; species Meliscaeva auricollis. The sequence goes on along the minus strand of OX403619.1, from coordinate 40,256,581 downwards.
TGATGAATTTAGTAAGCATTTCACGAACCTTATCTGCCTCGTAGAACAAATCCCAAACTTTTGTGTTCATCTTTTTGTTTACAATGAAATTGGCACAAGCTTGCCAATTTCCACATCGCATCGCTTTTGCAGCTGCGACTACATGTTCTCGCATCGATTCTGGAGGACCAACCAAAGGTTGACGCTCCGAGGACCGCAATTGTTGGTAAAATGTTTTACTGATCATCCTTCTTCTAGCATCGAACTCGTGGGCCGCAATGTATGGTATTTCTAAAAGCATAGCTGAAACCAAGTAGACGCATTCCAAAAGCTCCAAATTGATGTGCATGTGGAAGGGCATTTGACGCTGTTTCTCGATTTTCTCCTGCTCGGCAGATCGTTCATGTTGCCGTTGTGGCAACAAACCTTGAGCAAGCAACTCCTTGGGTTTTCCCGTGACCATAAGGTCTACCAAACAATGATGCGCATCCTTTACATTTTCTTGTCTGAACGCACACAATCCCAAATTGGCCATCATACGATTGTATAAAATTCGTGTCGAAGGATCAGCAACATCGATATTGTCTTGCAAATGTGACATAAGCACCAAATCACGAGCTTGGAACCAGTTGTCGTGCATTGCATGATGATAAATGTGCGCCAATATAGCTCTGGTACGAATACGATCTGTGTCATCCTTGGAGTAAATGAATTTGCACAATTTTTCCATTACCTCTACTGATGTTTTGGTAGTTTCAGGCAAGTCACCCTTCTTTTTCTTTAGAACTTCAGGGTCAAATTTGTAGTACAAATGTTCAATCTTACGCAAGTAAACTCGACACAGCTCATTATTGTTACCAACGCGCTCAAAATACTTGAGGACACTTTCAATAATTTTTGTTACCGCAACTTCATCCTTAAGTCTGAAAAGAAAAAAAAATCATTATTAGTCAAAAATTACAAATTAAGCATTTATTTTGTATTTAATCGTAAAGGAAAAAAATCCAAGCCTATGACATAAGTAAGATAAGTACCTGGAATTTTTTTTCAACAACTGGACCTGTCATTTTGGCCGAGTTTATTGATATTCTGCGAATTTTTATTTTTCTTTTTTTGCATTCCGAGGAAACAAGATATTTCCAGGAAAAGAAAATTTCAATGAATATTCTCCATAGAGCCCAATAAATAAAGGTGACAAAACCAACCAATATACAACTTTTCTAAGAAAAACTTATTTCATTAGCAATTATTTTCTTTTTTAATATTGATGTATGTTGACGTATAAAATATCTAAATGCAGTTCCAGATTTACCAGTTTGCTGCAATTGCAGTAGATCTACTGCAGTTTTCCCACTTTTACACAAAATAAAATCTACTGCACTTTCTTCAAAACACTTTGCAGTAAGTGCAGTAATAATAAAATCATTCGCAGTGAAAATGACAGTGAATATTTTTATTCAATTAAGAATACCATGTGCAGTAGGGTGCTTTATTTTTGGGACTTTTTTCCACTCCCCAAGCAAAATTCTGTTGGAAATATACCCAACAAAAAGTTCCCCTAAAATATGAGCCCTCAAAATTAATATTTAGAACTCGACTATAAAATTCACGTGTATATTTTTTGTCAATTTTTTACTCAATTTAGATTTTTGTTACTGTTTTTGAAAGCAGACATTTAAACTTTTTTAACAATGTAAAACGCAAGTGTTTTGGTTTAACCACCTAGGCTACATAAGCTTAACATTTTCAAAAATTACTTCTTTTTAGTCCAGATTTGGGAGGTGTTACGGAATTTTTACATACCGTTTTATAACACTGACACTGGTCTACAAAGAAATCCTCCTTAAAATAAAAATCTATACTTTTCTAAAGAATTTTGGTATGCTGAATCCGAATTTTTGAGAATTCCTAACTGGTATATTTAGAAATATTGACGCGATAGAATTTTTCCAATATCAGATTCGAGTTCAGAACTAAACATTATATAAATTTATTTGAATGTATTTTTTCAATACAACTATTTTAATTCGAATTTAAATAGTATATTTAATAAATAATACAATATTAATACACTGGTTCAAAATAGTGTTATTTATTTTTTGTTAATAGAACGGGTCTAGAAGTATTTGCTTTTTAAATAAAAAACACATTTTATGATTTTTTTGGTAGTAGTTTTTTTTTAAAGCTTTTATTTATGTTTTATTTACATTCTTAACTTCTTATATACCAAGGGTATTGAAATACCCCATATCTTCCACTTAAGATGTTTTTTTTTTCATGTGGGTTTGCCCAAAACTAACAAGATTTCGATTTTTCCTCCAAATTTGAGTTAAAAATGAAAAATTGCACAAGGTCAACCAAATCGAAAAGGATTATTTTCTTCAATTAACTGATATTTCTCAAAAATTATTAAAAAAAAAACTGTGCGTGCTAAAATTTTTCTGAAGCAAAATTCAGATTCAAGAAAGCCAAATCTTTCATAATCCATGACTATGATCACTGTTGATAACAGTTAAATTGATTCATTTTGAAACCCGTACATTTGTTAATGTAAATTGGTGCGTTGAGTAAGTGTTAGCCGCGACGAAAGGCTTTTTTAGGATACAAAAACAAACAAAAATGATTTTTCATTAAAATAGTATTCTTCCGAAATAAAATCAATTATTTTGAATAACTTCTAAAAATAAATATTCCTGAAGGAAAATTTAATTTGATCTGAAGCCCATAAATGTACACTCTATAAGATACAAGCAAAAAGCCCTATGAAACATCAAACGGATCTATTCAGTTGATTTATAGTCAACATACTATATTTCCTGAGCAAACTTGGTTTTAACTTTAATTTCGCACTAAAAAACTGGTTAAATATTTTCACTTTCTTTCAGCGTTAATAAAAATAAAACTAAGTTTTGTTAACAGAAGGGAAAACACCTTCTCTGTTCATGCCCCGCTCTATCCCAACGACGCAAAATTCACTTAGGTGAATATTTCTTTGAAGATATAAGCGACTTCACTAAGACTGACATTCACAGTCTCCATCGGTTTATTAAAAGCTCCAACTGGTTTAATTAAAGGAACTTCCTTTACTTTTTTATGTGGTATCACAATGGGCCTATTATTGGCCTAGGTGTGTCAGTAGTTTTCCTGACAGCCACCTTAACCTAACCTTACCTAACATGAAGGAAATGTTTTTTATTTTTTATTTTGTATATTTAACCATCGTTTGTTTCCTTCAATAAAATTTAGGCAAAATGTTTTATTATTCAGAAATAAAAGCATTTAGTTGTTTATGGGACTTGTCCAATTTTGCCCGTTTTGGAATACAGTTATACAGCCTTATTTTGAATGAAAACTCCCGGGGAAATGTTTTTTTTTTGGGAAAGTTGCTAGCATTTTCGTTCCCTTTTAACTTTAACGTTATTCTGAACACAAGATGAATGAATTACAAGCGAAAACGGAATGAAATTTCGAAAATATTTCGATTTGAGCCCTTCTCCCGAAAACATTTCCCCGGGAATTTTTGTTTAGAATAGGGCTGCTAGTTTCAATATTTTGTACACTAGGATTTGTTTATTTTATATATCGTTAACATGAAATTGTGAAGAAAAAGTTTAATAATTTGGTCCTATTAGAGAAAGATTACAGCTTAATTCAACCAGAAATTCCATTTGCGTTGGATTTATGACTATCGCATTCCCCTTGCAAAGAAATTCTCAATCAGATTGAGGGCAGGAGTTTGTGCTGGCTATGCCGCCGTCTGAAATTTCTGTTTTCCGACGCATTACTTGACAATTTTAGAGGTTTTTCTATGGTATTTATCTTCTTCAAAAGTTTCTTTAAACTCCTCATAGCCATCTGTTGCCAAAAATATAAATTAATTGCATCGTATTATGTCAAGATAACGTTTCTTGTTTACTATTCTCTAGAATTTTATTCAATGTCCGACTGTATTCCAAAACGGGCAAAATTGGGACAAGCCCCAAAAACAATGAAATGTTTTTATTTTTGAATAAAAAAAAAACATTTTATTCTAAATTTTATTGAAGGAAACAAACGATGGTTAAATCTAGAAAAAAAAAAAAAAAAAAACGATTTCCTTTCTATTAACAACACTTAGTTTTATCAAAGAATTAAAAAAAGTGTTAACATTTAACCACTTTTGCTTGTGACTGTGCGTATGCAAACGAACGTTAAGGAGCTGGCGACAGATGTATTTTTTTTATCTTTTCCTACCGATTAAATAAATATAGCAATTGTCATTACGTTTACGTTCGTTTACGTATCAGGCGATTCGACGCGAAATGGTTTGTGCTTATTCCGTTGAAGCGGTGTGTATTTCTTTGGAAACAGAATAAACAGTCGCTCCTATCGGGAATGAATCTCTCAATCGAAAAATTTCTGGGAGACAAACTTCCTTTTTTACTTTTACAATTACATGCGAAAACGGAACAAACATTTCTGGAATATTTTGATTGGGAGCCCTTATCCTAAATAAAAATTCCCCGTTCCAAAAAAAAATATTTTAATAAGATCAACCGTTCATACTTTAGGAATTTTCAAAAAGGTCAAAAAGAACATGTTTTTTGCTCATATCACGATAACGCTTCTTTGGGAAAATAAATTAATGTCATTTTCTTGTTTTACGACTCAAAATTATCCTTTAAACAACTAATTTTTTAATGAAAACTAGTGATTCGATCAACTTTAAATTAGAACTACATACCTTGCAACATAATCATTGGAATGGGGATCACACTCCTTTAAAAGTTTGGTGAATTCATCGTCCAATCGTTCCACTGCAGCCAAAGCGCAACCGCGGATATAGAATGGAGAAGTGCTATACTCCTCAGCCTCCTCGGAGACATTTTCCGTCATGATGATATCATTATTTGCCAGCAAAGTACTCAGCATGTCAGGCATGACTTGCAAAAGTTTTTGCCAGTGTTCCAGCTTCATTGGTTCGGAAATCTTAGGATTGTAGTCATAGATAGCCGAAATAATGCTAAAGCGAATTTTGATTGACACCGCATTGCCAAGATTGTTTGCTTCAGCAATATCCTTTAATTCATAGAGCAAATCGATTTGGGCGCGACGATCGGTACGCTTCTTACCGTGGGCGGACATGATCTCATTTAACTTTGCAAGTACGAGATTAATGTCGATTTCAGCGTCCTTGGCAAACATCTTGGGTTTCTCAACTGTGGATCCCTTGGTTACGGTCTCCCACTCTCCCTCCTCGTCATCTTCTTCGCGTTTACCGTGGATCTTTACTTTCTTGACTTTCTTTTCTTTTTTCTCCTTCTTGGTCTTTTCATCGTCGTCTTTCTCTTCTTTGTCGGTTAAGCGCTTTTTGAAACGATCCCTCATGCTAAGATATTGGCCGTCATCCTCAGACGACGAAGATTCTGATTCACTGTCCGATCCCCAATCAATTGAGTCATCCGAATCTTCGTCCTTGGGCGCTTTGGCAACCTTCTCGACGTCCTTGCGGAATGATACATTCTTCTGTGGCGCTGCCACGTCCTCTTCGCTCTCGGAATCGGGTTCTGGTCGTTCCTCCTCCTCCTCACTCTCTTGGTCGGGAGCTTCACGGAACTTAGTTAGTTGATCCTCAAAGTCTTTTATATACTTTCGGACTTTTTGGCGCAGTGTGCCAAGTGATTTGGAATTATTTTTGTTAAGATTCTTTCTTCCCTCGCGATCTTCCCAGATATCATTGATAAAATCTTCCAATTCGGCCAAGCACCGAACATAGAACCTCGGAGTAACACCGCTTTCCTCTTTGGAAATTACCGGCAGAGCCTTCGTATAAGCGCGAGAAAGTTCCTCAAAACTGGTCAACACACTCGACAAATCCTTAATTTTCTTGTAGTTGCGAATGTTCTTGATGATACTGGTAATATCTTCATAACGTTTTTCTTTTGTGGAGCGCACCACACGTTTCTCCTCGACTTCATCATCACTATACTAAAATTGAAAAAAAAAAATATTAATATTTTTAACTAAAGAAAATCATAAGTACTTACGGCATAAGATTGTTGTTTTCCAAATGCTGGCGCTTGTACCTCCTCCTCACTAGATTCAGATTCGGTATCGGAACCACCGGTTGCAAAAAACTTGGACATGTTTAAATCGATGTAGTTTTTTTTTTCTTTTGCTAAAATGAGAAATATATTTTAGTTTTTTGGGCAACTAGGAATTTAGAATGAGGTTAGGAAATGTCGCCATGTTGGCTATGATGCCACACCGTATAGAGATTTTTATTTCGATTGAAACATGGCTTTTACTGGTTTAATCTTTAAGAATTGATGTTATATTAATATAGTTTACAATTAAGTATATTTTTGAACAATTTTTAATTGGAAAAATGAAGAAATAAAGGAAAAACTTACGAAAATTCCTAGGAGACGGTGACGTTCACTGACATTAATGCCAGAAGCAAGCTATTGAAGGAGTTACCATTTCCGAATTTCTAAAAATTGATATTACACTAAATAACGTACAGCGGTTGATTTAACATACCATTTCTATTGAGCATAAAATGGAGCAGTTCGAAGATTGTCTTTCTCTAATCTTTACACATTTTTTTTAATTGAAAACAACAACAATGCTGTTGTTATTGTTGTATTTAGCACTAAAAAAATGTTTCACCAAAGTATTTTAACCAGCACGCAAACTGCTCTATACTGTCAACGCAATTCAATCTGGGGATTCACATGGGCATACATGCGCAATAAAGGCTTGCCCAAACCAAAGTGCGACAGTGCGACACGGTAACGCCAAAATTTATTTACACAGCGTCATATGGGAGTACCCACACCAAATGCGATTAATCGCAAAACTTTTTCATATAATGGTGTTGCACTGTCGCACTTTGGTCTGGGCATTTTATCGCATGGACTCCATGTAAACAACTCAATACCAACCTTATTTCCATTCGGCATACGGTAAAATGCCGTGTATGGTATACGGAAAAAATATCTCCGGCTGAACGAGGCCACTGTGTAAATATATTTTGTCATTGTCGTGTCGCACTGTAGCGAGACAGATCAACACTATGGTTATGGTGAAGGTAAATTAAAAATAAAAAATTCTTTTCATTGGAAACAACGACAATGTTCTTGTTATTGTTGTATTCAGCACTGGGAAAAATTGTATGTTTATCTCTTCACCAAACGAATATTTACTAATGGAAAAGTACAGCCCTACAGTGTACAGAACAAAAGTGCGAATAGGTCCTTATGAACCACACTAGCGCCACGCTTAGTGCACTAACACTTAACGAACCGATAGCAACTTCACTCATTGCAATAACTTGAGAGAATTGTAAAAGGACGCAGCTCTACTTTCAATTTTGCCGAGAAATAAAAATAAATTTTTACACCAAAATTATTAATATAAAGAAACCTGCTCTACTGGAGAATATAATATTATTCCTGTGGAACACAATAATCCATCCGAATACCCAATTGCAGGTAAAACAAATAGAATATTGGCTAAACTTTCTGTTCACTACATAACCTTCTACATCAAAATCATTTTTTTTATTTTTTTTTATAACAGGAAATCTCCTCGTCTTAGAATTATTTACGCTTGCAATTCACTTGCAAGTATTCCCAACAATAACCACAAATCCGTAAAAATTCAGACACAAACAGAAATTATGGGCGGCGATCAACCGGTCGAAGCTGAGCCCGTAGAATTTTCCGTAGAACGAATCGAAGACAAACGTATTAACAAGGGCAAAGTAAGTTTTTATTACATAGAAACCAAATGGGTCGCTAACTTTTTTTTTTTGTTCAGGTTGAATATTACCTTAAGTGGAAGGGATATCCCCGTAGTGAAAACACCTGGGAGCCGGTCGAAAACCTCGACTGCCCCGACCTGATCCAGGCTTTCGAAGACTCCTTGAAAAGTAAGGACAAAGATAAAGGTAAAATTTAACACCCTATAAACTCGGGACCATTGGTAATGGCTCCGATACTACTAACCGCACGCACCTTAGTCGTGATTTATTAAAATCAAAACAAAAATTGTTGAAGCTAATATTCTTCGTTCGTATATGTTTTGCGTATTTCAGAAGGTGGCGCAGTCAAAAAGCGCCAATCCACCACACCAGTCACTGAAATGAAGGCCAAACGAAAAAACACGAACGACTCAGACAAAGAGACGCGCAAATCGCTTGGTTTCGATCGGGGTCTGGAACCAGCTCGAATTCTAGGCGCTACAGACTCATCCGGTGAGCTGATGTTCCTCATGAAATGGCTCGATAGCGACGAGGCGGATTTAGTGCCTGCCAAACAAGCAAACTTGCGATGTCCGCAGATCGTTATTCAGTTCTACGAGGAACGACTTACCTGGCACACAGCTTCCAACACAGAGGAAGAAAAAAAACCCGAAATCAAGGAAAAGGCGCAATAGACTTCCTTCTAAATTTTCTTTCATTTTTTTTTCTTGTATTTAGTATATTTTTTTTTCTCTTGGATAAAACATCATAGTTCTTCGATATCAAACATGAGTTTTATAACAAAACAAAAAGTTACATCTTTACGTTAATGCAAAATGCGGTTGCTGTTGCCTGGAGAAAAAAAAACGAGACGAAGATGATGTTCTCTGTAGACGCGCAACATTAATATTTTTATTCATCTTCTTTATATTTAAGAAAACGACTAGGTCAGATATTTTAATATTAAATTCTCCTTGCAATGGTGTATCGATTAAAATAAAACGATAAGTGTAAGATCTGAGAGCAGTTTATTCTATAATAATTGTTGTTTTTCATCCTTCATATTGCTTTATTGCTTGCTCTTAGCTTAATAATTTGTGGAATATCTGTAAACCCAGAGAAAATTCAAAAGTTGAACGGATCCAAGAGAATATTCAGCGAATAATGAATAGACGTGTTTTAAGGAAACGTATAATAAATCTTTCTTTATGAAAATCCATATGGAGAACTATTGGTCAGTTTTTTTTTTTTTTTTTTTTTTTTTTAAGATCTAATTTCACGCTACATGTAGGTTTTATTCTATGTTTTTGGTACATACAATTTTTTTGACGTGACGAGTTGATCACGATTTCAGATTGAATTTTGATGTCATTGATGTACCTTATAAGTTGTTTTGGGTGTTTTCATTGACGTTCTACTAAAAAGGATCTGCAATCGCAAAAAGGAACCTATGTTTTGTGAGGTCATGGTGGAAGGTTATAACTTCGAAGTAATCAGGAACTTTGTTCACCAGGGATTCAATATTATATCCGTGCACTGCCTTGTCGGCATTATAGCAGAGGCATGGACAATGGACATTGTCAAGATCAGATCCAAACCAGCCTGGGTTCTTCTTCGTGGGTTGTTGAATTCAGTGTAGAGTAGAGGAGAAGATTCAGCGAATCGAAAAAGAGATATAAAGTTCAAAACGATTCGCTTCGTATTCCATAATCGAGCCACTGGATCCAAGTAACGTAAATTTTGAATTCAAATTTTAGCAACCTCTCTACTTTGATAAATTTGATATTTTTATTATTTATTTGAAAGCATACCTATAAACCCTTTACTGTATCGTGGTTCATATATGAGCCAAACCGTATTAATCTCATACACCGAAGGCCCGCAGCGGATTTGGGGTGTGAATGATAGAATTCAATGATTGGTATTTTAGCAAGGAAACAGTTTTAGAAGGCTGCTGCATGCTTCCAGACTCTTCTGGAAGTCCAGTCGAAAACGATATCAGTCAACAGGTTTTATAAACATCAAAATGGAGACAAATAGCATTATTGCAATTGCAGTAATGAGACAAGTGCAGCAACACAAACAATTTATTGAGTTAATATAGTTTTTTAACTACCTTTAGCCCACACAAAAATTTGGTTTATTAGTGAGTCAGCTTGCCAGATGCAATTTTTTTTTATGTTTGGTTCAAATTATATGTACTTATTAGCAAAAGTCTAATATGAATAACACTAGAATTTGAAAATATTCTCCGTTTCGTCAAACTAGTCTTCTACTTGACAGACTTATGGGGTTTCGTTTGGTAAATTTATTCCTTCAGATCGGAACTTTAACTCCGATCGGAGACTTCTCCGAACGGATATGATGATAGTAAGAGATGTAAGCAAGTGTTTTGTTTATTTCTAATTGGTATATATGTATAAGCATAAATACATGCAGATTTGGTTTCGTATAGACATAAAAATGTATAATTATTATTCACTTGACAAATGATTTATGTCAAATACGCGTGTCGATAGGCGGCTATATTTTGTTCCGATTCGGATACCATAAATAAAATAAATCATTCGATCGGAGCTTATATCCGATCGGAGACTTCTCCGAACGGATAGGGTGATAGGGCTGATAAATTGATTTTTTTCGTGAGGAATCGAACAAATTTCAGATTGATTTTTATTTGCGACAGTATTATTGTGTCTGTGAAACAGCTAAACCTATCAGCTGTCCAATTGATTCGAATCCTTTTAATTCAAAGTTTTTGATGGAATTTTACTTTTTGTTTTAAAATGAACGAAAAAATAAATTTAGCAGATTACAAAGATGAGCTGGACGAATTTATTATTTCACTTAAAAGTGCTTCCATTGGAACTCAAAACTTTTTTTACCACAAATAAATTACTAAACAAAAACTTGTCAAGTTGAAGGCTGCCATTTATGATGCATAGTGGCGTTAGTATATATCGCAATTTTGATTTTAAATCAAAAAATAAATCAATTTTTCTGCCCAATCGAAGGCTTTGACAGATCTAAATGCAAAATAAATTGATTTTTTTTTTCAAACGAAACCTCCATTAATTTATTTTCTTATTTTGAGTTATTTTTTATCAATTGGTGTAGTATTTGTGTTTCGAATCGATTGAAAATAACCTTTAAAATCCGAAAGAAATTTTTCCAGATCGTAAACTTTTTCGATCGTGTGTCGGAAAAATCAGGCACAAAAATGGCGAACGATTCTGAGACCAGAAATTAGATTATCGATTTCAAATCAGAATTAAATTAGCCCGCTTCCTGCCTTGTCTGCGTGGTACCGGAACTTGGTATTTTTGGGCAGAATACCGCTGTCGCCTTCATTTCCTCACTTGTTGGTATGTTTTGACAAAGAATTACTCAAAACGGTTAAATTTAAAAATTTCATTTTACAAATGAAGTGAATATTCCGCTATTTTTTTTTTAACTATCACAAAAGTAACGTACAAAAAAACTAGGTACTATCTGACCTTAATTTGTTCGTTTTGTTTTGTCAAATGCACGTGGCAAATACCGAAACCGTACTGCATCTCGGTACCTTTGTTGTTAAAAAAAGTAAAAAGTTAGGACATAAAATTAATAATTCATTCAAAAAACTATACAAGTATTAAAATTATAAGCATTTGTTCCGCACGCAGGCTAAAAGTCAATCAATTCAAATACATATTAAAATCTTCAATTCCAAATGTACAGCTCTTAGGCTCAATTTATTCACTCATTCGCCATTTAAAAAACGGAAATTTATGAAATCTCATACAAAATTTGAAATTTTCTTTTTTAAATGGCAACTTTAAATTTAATGGAGATTGAACAAACTGGACCTTAGTTTATTGAGAAAATCAAAATATTATTAAAGATTCACTATTCTACAAGAACTACCAGCACAAGTAGTTAAATTATGTAACGCAAGGCTATAGAGAGCTCTTTCAATCGGTAACATCTCGTAGCCAAGGTTTTCCATTTGATATGGATCTTCATCCAGGTCGTAGGCCTCGACAAATTGCTAAAATTATACTCTAAAATTAAAAATTAATAATAAAAATTGAATGAACTAACCTCATGATCCTGAAACTCACAATAAATTTTGTTTGTGCCAAATCTAAAATGACGTATACAAGCGTATGTGTTATTTCGTGAATCCTGACAGTGACAATCAGCATCCAAAGTGCATTCAGCTAATTCATCGGATTTTTTCCATGGACATTGAAAATTATATGTTTGGTAATTGCCTTCGCCCCAATGTTGAATAAGAATTTCGCGATGGAAACCCCTATCGAATAAAGGATTGTACTTTGGATTCATTAGGTATGCGTGAAAGGATATGCCATCTTCATTTCCCTTGGGTATGATTCCCGTCCATTCATATATCGTAGGCACCAGGTCGACCAAACTTATGGGAGCCGAAACGATTGATTTTTTGGGTACATTTGGTCCTCTTACAAGGAATGGTACTCTTATATCGGTCTCATACGGTTGCCTCTTGTCAAATGGCTGGGCGAACTGGCCAATATGATAGCCATTGTCAGAAGTGAAAACAATATAAGTGTTATCCAACTCTCCGGTTTGGTTAAGAGAATTTACAATGCTTCCAACCATTTCATCCACTGCAAGCAGCGACTCCCAACGTTTTTGGTAATAAATATCTAAAGTACTTATTAATCTAGTGGACATCTTTTCGCTAAATGCCACCAACCAGTGCTTATCTATTTGAACACAAAATAATATAAATCACAATGTTAATAATAATGTTTTTATTTCATCATTTCTACCTAAATTTCCTGAGAGCACATTAAAATTAGTTGTTCTTGGTGCTTTTAATCCAGCGAATGCATTCCGATGTCTTGGAGCAGGAGTAAATGGTGCATGTGGTGCTGGTGGAGCTATCATTGCAAAGAAAGGTCTAGATCCAAGCTTGCGTTGTTCTAAGAAAGCAACAGACTTTTCGGCAATCAAATCTGTGAGATACCTATCCGCGTAGGAATTGATACGTCCGTTTTCGTTGAGACTGAAGTTATAGTACCGTGAGTTACCCTGTAGCCCGTAAAATTCTTTCCATCCAGGTGGGACATTTCTCCCTGAATACTAAATAACAAAATTATAAGACGGGTCATATAAACACCCCACCCTCACAATATTTTTCTTTTTTTTACCTAATCAACACGTTCTACTAGTTCGATTAATGTTTTGGGAAACATTCAGAATCTCTAAATCTAAATCTTAAATTTGCATCTGCATTTAATATCTACTACACTCTGTTATACATTTTTTATTGCTGTAAATTGAAAGGCTGTCTAGTCGAAACTGATCAATCTACAGAAATGATATTGGGCTCGAAATAAAGAAAATTTTGTAGGGGTGAAACCGTAGAACATAGTTAATAGTCAAAAACTAGCCTTTTATAGCTAAATATGCCATTTGCTGCAAAAAGCGCAACAAAAATTGCGTTTTTTTGCATTCTTACCAATGTTGCGTTCGGCACTTGAGTTCGAAAAATTGGATCTAACATCGGTTTAAGTAGCGAGCAAAATCAAATGCAAACGAAATTGTATGGTATTGTATTTTGTCTAAAACCGGTATATGGCAGTTACCGTTATTTTTGTTCCAAATACAAAAATTCAAAAGAAAAACGTCTGGGGGTAGTCTCGAAAAAACGCCACATACCAAGTTTGAAGTAAATCGACCATCCGTTTAGGCTGTGGCTTCTGATACATACAGACAGACAGACGGACAGAATTTTCGGACCCACTTTTTTCTCTTTCTCAATTAATCAAACCCAATCCTCCGTCGCGTGATAGTCCATCGCACTAACCATCACGCCAAAGGATACTACATTTAATTGTTACTGCTGTCGTTATTTTTTAAATATTTTTTTCTACTAAGTCCTTTTCTATAATTTCTTTTTTTTTTTTTTTCTTTATTTATTTACATATTTCATTCATTCATCTATCGTGTTTTTTTTCAAGACCACCTACACTATATTCATAATCGAGATTGTAAGGAAATGCTTAAGCATTTACTTGAGGACTACTTCAGTAGCTTCCATTTTGTCTATGAATTCGGCTGAGCGAATGCCTAAGATTTTGCTTAACTTATTGGAGTTAAGAAAAATCCCAACTTGAGTAACGACTGTTCCCCTAAATGTGAAATTTTCGATGTGTTGTTTATAAGAAAAATCGATAAGTAGTGTAGAAAACTTACTTTTTTACCTACTCCATGAGGGGAAGTCGATGTATAGTTCTTATGAGAATGCGCACAGTTCAGACATATTTGTGTTTCGATCACTTCTTCAAGCAATCAAAATTCGCGTTTTGCGGACTGTGTGCTGTGCGGCGGGATTATAATTGTTCAAAAAAGTAGCTAATGCACTTGTTCGTCTTATTTATTTAAAGCCTAGTTTACAGTTTCGCGTGAAATAAAACTTCCAACCAAAGACGGTGCCGTTTTTAATGCATAATGTTTAGCATCCATGAACTTTCTATAGATCTTTAAGGTACTGCATTGTCAAGGAAACAGCCAATGGACCAATCTACTTTGGCTCCTTCCTCTTCGAAGTAATTTGACACGTGAGCAGTTTGTTAAATCTTTATTTCCTAGACTAGTAAACCTAAAACACAATTCGCTTTCCAGGCAAAACTATACACAAAAAAAACAAAAATCGAAATTGGGGGCGTACATATACATTATATAGCGCATCAATCTTCCCTATTCATGTCTTCTTAAATTGGGAATATTTGTTATTTTTAAAACGCGACCAGAAACATATTAAAAGGCGAATGGGAGTGATTGTATTTTTTTTTGCTTCCAAGTGAATATAAATACAATACCCAAAGAACAAAACTACTTCCCGTTAAGATTATAGTTCTAGTGACGGTATATTCTTTAAGGGTGTTCTAAAGAACGTCATGAAGAGGGTAGGTGTGGTCATTGAATAACATTTTGCGTGTTATACTCGTAAGGTCATGGGTCCTAATCCTAATCCGTTTTATTTAGAGGGTTAATTTAATATGATAATTATTTCGTTCAGCACCGAGCTACAAGTTATAATATTAAAAAAGGAGCTTACTTCATTAAGATACTTCCCAGCAAAAAATGTATCGTAGCCACTCTGCTGCATTACAACAGGCAGAACCTTCGGTTCAACCTTTTTTCTCCAATATGAATTGTAGCATCCACCAGATTGAGAGTTATTCACTGTTCGATGATTGTGTGCATACATTCCACTTAAAATGGAAGCTCTCGAAGGACAGCAAATAGGTGAACTGGTAAACTGTTTAAAAATAAGAAGCAAAACAATGAACCTACCCTACTAATCTTTTCAAACCATTTACCTACCGCATTTGAAAATGTAGCTCCAATCGATCCAATCAACTGCTGAACATTATGCATGGGAGTCTAAAAAAAATGATAAAAACAAAAAAAGGTTCAAAAAAATAACCTTGGATTTTTACTTACAAGGCCATGCAGCACCACGTCTTGATCATCCGTTAAAATCAAAAGAATATTTGGTTTCGGCAAATTCCATACGAACCCAGATGAGCTGACACAAGTCACTTCAAGGACAAGCGACAAAACCATCCCAAATACAACGCTATTCATTTTTCTCAAAGTAAAACCGCAACAATTCATTTTAATTAATAATATAACTTTTTATTAGTTTGTAGCACTAGCACTAGCACAATGCATTACAAGCGAGTGTTTTCCTTATACTAAGTACTTCCGTGTTGGGTGTCTTCTATCAATCCTCTTCTTAATGCGGTGTAATGGCGGGCATAATTTCCACACCGACAAATTCTTTTGCGATACGCACACCAAGCAAGAATATCCCGAAGCTTTTAACCACTGACCTGCGAAATGAAATAATAAATTTTCATCACTGTTTAAAAATGTAAAGAAAAAATTAAAATATTAAAATTTTTGACAGCCGAAGAATGAGCAAAAAATGGAAGGCACAGTGTAGACTGCAAATGTAGGAGGGAGGAACTTATGTCAAAATAGATCTTTTGATTTTTCTTTCTTTTTGTATAAACTGAAAAGAGTTTTTTTTATAGTATTTACCATTGGAATTCATTGTTGTAAATGCTTTTTAAAACTGTGATTGGATTGACGCCTTTTTGAGCCATTTTATTGACAATTTCTGCTTCACGATTCACGAATGAAAAAATCTTGAACGGATTAATGGCAAAGGAAGCATGCAGGTAATGTTTTTGGAGAGTAGAGTAGAGATGATGGAGACTTAAAAAAGTTATTTGTCATTTTGATGGCTGTGTTCAAACTATCTTTTCAAAACATAAACTGCAATAAAAAAAAAATGTGAACTATATTATCGACGATTTTTACATTCAACCTGCAAAGATGGTATAGGCCGTTATCTTTGAAGAAGGTTTCCTTTTACAACAACAATACATGATTGCTGTTGTTGCTGGTTATAACAACTGTATACAAAGACTTAACAAGAACGTCCGCTTTTTGCCCCGTATTACAGAATCCGACGAATGCGTTGGTAGGGTAGTTCCTCATAGCGATAATATAGTTCACCCGGCAAGTTCAAATGACTCCCCGGGAATAAAGTATTGCGAATCCTATAATAATCACGAAATATTTTAATCGAAATGATTTGCTTTCAAAAGAACACATGCGTGAAAGGGTGTTCTTACTTGAAATCAAGGTACTATAGGAATACGACAAGTTTAGGATTCATAAAAAAAATTAACTCGAGATAACAAACATATGGCATTACGATGATAAAGAATGCAAAACAAGAGTGTGTATGCCTGTCTCTATATCTCATGCTACAAGGCAGCCAAAGCCGCTGAAGCAATTTTCTTCAAACTTGGTAGTTGGGAATTTTAAAAACAGTTGTTAAAAATTATGAAAAGCTCACAATTGTATTAAAATGTCGATTTGAAATAACGATATTTACGTTGTAATTTCCTATTTTAGGTGAAATTCGAAACTACGTTTGTGTATGAATAGTCACCAACACGGAAAATCCGGTTGTTAACAATAATTGAAAACGCTTCTATTTAATTTAGTTTTATTTTATTTACAGTTATACATATGCAGTACAATATGAGCTTTTAAATTTTTTTAATGGTTAAGTAATCATTATTCAATGATTTCAATAGTCGACGAGCTTTTTTAACTTTGGAGGAGCGGAAATAACAATTCTGTTGCGATTATTTCTCTCACACTCGTTAGTTTGTGTTGAATTTGCCGAACCTCGATCATAGTTTCTGGAAGGAGGTGGGTAGCGATTTGTTGTTTCTCTATATCTGTTGGCTATTTTATTTCGATTTCTAGATCTTGATCTAGACCTTCGAGCACGAGAATGATCAGGGTCACGACGGTATCTAGAACGATCTGGACTTCGTATACGTTTTCGAGAAATACTTCGACGATTTCTACTTCTCGAGCGTGAATTTCTCCGCCTCTGTCTATGATTTGATCGACTGCAACTGCGTGTTCTCTCACGATATCTATCACGGCTGCAACTTCGTTTCGATCGCTTTTTATCAAGATCTCGATCATGACTATTTCTATGATTGCTTCGGGTACTTTTTAAAGACTTTTTGCTGCATTGAGATGCTGACCGACTTCTGGTTTTGATTTTGATCACATCGGCGGGTTCGTCATCCGAAGATTTTCCTCCGTCACTCGATTTTGGAGTTCCATATTTGTGGCGAAGTTCTCTTTGCCTACCAATAAAATACAAAATTTACTATAATTAACAATGTTTACCTAAGATGTTACTGTAAACAAAGCGGTATAATGTTAATATTGAACCATAAAAGCGAACATCATTCATAAAACTAAGGAGACAACCCATTCCGAATTTGGCAGCTAATACGAATAGGTGCTTCCCATAATCGATTATTGTGTTTCATGGAGAGACCAGATCGACCGCAATTTTCATAATAGCTATGTTCAATGGGCCCTTCCAATAATCAAATTTAGAGTGGACTTTAAAAATTAGCAAAAATGACCATACATTGCATGGATCACAACAAACAAACCATAAATGTTATGTCCAATTTTTAATTATTCGTTTTTAGAAATTTGGTTAAACAGGGTGCCACACAGTCACCGCCGTTTTCGAGTTATAACGGTTTTTATGATTTTGGCTCTATTTTCTTTTAACTGGCCTTATCTTTCTTCGCAACTGACGTCCGATTCGCAAGATCTTTGGTATGCAATTTTTATTTGTGCAAATAACAGTTTACCCGCAATGTTTTATCTAATCCAATTTTTATTGTTTTTTTTAAGCTGTTAACGTTAATAATTAGCTTAAAATTTTAAAATCTGAAATCTGAATTTCTTAAAAATTATTGAATTAATTAATAGCTATGTTCAATGGGCCCTTCCAATAATCAAATTTAGAGTGGACTTTAAAAATTAGCAAAAATGACCATACATTGCATGGATCACAACAAACAAACCATAAATGTTATGTCCAATTTTTAATTATTCGTTTTTAGAAATTTGGTTAAACAGGGTGCCACACAGTCACCGCCGTTTTCGAGTTATAACGGTTTTTATGATTTTGGCTCTATTTTCTTTTAACTGGCCTTATCTTTCTTCGCAACTGACGTCCGATTCGCAAGATCTTTGGTATGCAATTTTTATTTGTGCAAATAACAGTTTACCCGCAATGTTTTATCTAATCCAATTTTTATTGTTTTTTTTAAGCTGTTAACGTTAATAATTAGCTTAAAATTTTAAAATCTGAAATCTGAATTTCTTAAAAATTATTGAATTAACTTAAATTAATACTATGAGCGTTGAGTAATTCTTTTTAAAAAGGAGGGAAGGATTGAGGAAGAGATGAGTTGATGACAAGAAGATGCCAATTCAAGGGGTTGCTCTAGCGAGTGGGGCAACCAATGACGGGAGGGTTGAGGCAATTTACTTGCGCATTAAGAACATCTTGGATGCTAAGACTGGCAAGGTTTTATTTGTAAAGGGTTCCAAGGGTCAAAGAACCACCCCAACCGAAGAGCTAAGAAAGGGTTCATGTGGGTGTGAGTGGTAGCATTAATTGATTGGTATTTTTGGAAAGGTCTTTTAATTGTATGTATGAGATGTCGAGTTCTCTCAGTCCGTAGCTGGGGCGTTTGAAAGTTAAAGTGCAATATAACATTGCAATTTTTGTAATAATTATGACACCAATTAAAAATATTGTCAAAAAATGGTGTTGATATCATAATTATTTCATAATTGCTAGAAAACTGCAATTCTGCAACTTTGAAAATTTAAGGAAAATTAATACCTCACTAAACTTATGCCTGCAGGCAACGATTTTATGTTTTTTTTTCCTAAAGGATATACATGAAATAAAATGCACGACTGGATCGGACGAACTTTCTCTGTAGTTCAACGTAATTGTATTTTGTAGTAATTGAAAAATTAAGTTTTTGTAAATTATTATAAAAAAAAAATACTAAAACAAAATATTTGTTTAAAATTTTGTTTTGTTGAAAAATTAGTTAAACAATACTACAATACTTTTCGAAATCATAAGTAGAACCTGTCTACAAGTTTTCAAAGAAATCGTTTAAGCCAGTAACGATATTATAAGGAGATAACTAAAAATTATGAGAAATTTCCCAAAGAAACGAGTTCATCATATTCGATTTTTTTTGGCAACAACAAAAAATGCAATATTGTTACAATCACTAATAACAAAACGTACATCAAGTTTAATTGAAATCGTTAGAGCCGTTTTCGAAAAAAATCCAATAACTTCAAACCGTTATGTGGGAGGTATTCGTTCTAATCGAGATTTATAAAAACAAAAAAAAAAAACCTTGGAAATTACAAAATAATAAAATATACCAAATTTAGAGCAAATCCGTCAAACTGTTTAGGCTGTGGCTTTGTATAAAGATGGACGTACAGACGAACAGACACACAGACCGACCGACGGACGGTATGAAGGTATGACGAAAACCACTTTTTTTAACTTCTCCATCATCGTAATGTTGGTTTTGATTATGACCACGAAACGAATTCATGCCCTATAGGTAGAGCAAGTAAAAAGTTAATTCATCCATACACAAATCTTTCAAAAATTATTGACGCTGGCTCCCATGCTATTAATATATTAATGTCTCTAGAAAAGTTTATAGCAGGATTTTTTGCACTTGCTTTTGATTCGTGAACAGATTCATGAAAACTGTCAAATGTGTTCGTTGTTCTGACGTTTCTTATCAAACTAAAATCTTCTCTGTCGATTTTTTTCTATTTAACAAAACTACTGTTTCAGACCAACCGATCGACCAATCTCAATATTTTCTTCAGTTTTTAAAACTTCAAATGTTTCCTTATCCAGCAATATTATTTTCGCAACAGGTTAAAAAAAAATGGTCCACAGTGCGATGGAGGGAGTGTTCTACATAATTTGTTGAAGTTGCCTACAAAAACAATTGTTAACATTTGATATTATACATATTATACAGACTAGGAGTGTGATTCTCAATTTATTTTTTTTAAATAATCGACGCTGAAAAAGTTTCCACGACAATTACACACAAAAATAATTACCGATAACTTCTTTTTAAAGGAAAGTTAAATAAATAGGTAGACCTGCAAATTATTACCTTCGACGAAGCTTAAGAGCCAATTCACGCATCTCATCTTCCCGTTCTTGTTGCTGTTGCAGTTGACGTTCAGTCTTCTCGATTTCAGCTTTTTTATCGGCTTTATCTGCAAGAAAAAAAACATGAGTTCAGCATTCAGCCAGATTAAAATCATAATCGTGCAATCGCTTAAAAACTCACATTGTTTATTGAGAAGAATTTGCATCTTACGTTTTAACCTTTCTCGTGGGTTTAATAGTACTTTGTTTCCATTACCAACATTACTCGATACCTGCAAAAAGTAACTTTAAAATATTAAAAGGTGGCAGTTACATTTGGAAGGGGCTTCGCTGTTCTTGTTTTACGAAACCCCGACAACGGTAGGGAGTCGAATCAATATGTTTTATATATATTTTTTTTTCATTTTATTTTTGTTTCGGATGTCATCATGCTGCTAATGGTCGGAATCTTTTTTCTTATATATTTTTTTTTGTACTTATGAGATATAAAGAAATAAATAGAGAAAGACAACAAGGCAGACTGGTGCCGAAAGAAGAGATTATTGTTATTCTTACTGACTTTGGTCTCGGTAGAGCTAGAAAGATTTGTGCCATGTGCTGTGAGAAGATTTTTGATACTCTGTTTACCAGTACCGGAAGAACCAACACCAAAACCCACCCCCGCACCTGATGAGTGGGGGAACGGATAAGATTTATCTGATCTGCAAAGAAAATAATTGCCTGTTAAAAGAAAAGTACTTAAGGTGTTGTGTTGGATTCAAAAAAAATCCTTACGATGTTTCAACGTCCATAAGTCCTTGATCTTCTTGGTCCTCATCATTACTATTGTCATCTTCTGATTCGCCGGCAGCTCCAGTGCCTGCTTCGTCAGAGTCTGAGGTGTCTCCAGGCCGTTTTCGTCCATAGTATCTTTTTATGGGCGGTGGTTCTTCGGGCAGAGGCTGAGGCATTTCGACTTTAATTTTTGCTGGTGCTGGTTTCGTCTGAACAGCTGCAATACTCCTATGGATCGGTAAAGTAGGATATTGGATCATAGGAGGACCCACTGAAGGCGGCTCTGTGACAATTAGAGGAGGGATTAATGGAGATGGAGGTGCAACTTCGGTAACCTTGTCAGGGGGCCAAGTTTTGGTTGTCGACAACTTCGATGTGCTCTGATTTCTAGGCGAATATCTGTTTTTCTCTCCCCGGTATCCTGACGATGAGCGGCTGGATTTACTGGACGATGAACTGTAACGTCTTCGACGGTGAGATCGAGATCGAGAACGCGAACGTCTCGACCTCGAACGGCGATACCTCCTTCCTCGAGACCTACTCCTACTTTTTCTACTTTTTTTCGATCTGCTATAGCTTCTGCGATAGCGCCCACGGCTACGACTCCTACTTCGACTTCGATATTGATACTGTTTTGGTCGCTCAGGTCTTCTTTCGTTGACCTGCTTAAGTTTCTCCAGGTTTTCTTTTACTTTCTGAGCATAGGTTGTTTGTCCAACATGAGATAAACTATTTCCTCCTATCGGTTTTCCTCCTTTAGTTAGGTTAATCAGGATTTTCGAATGCGGCTGGAGTTCATCTTCCCCTCCAAATGATGTAATGTACGTTATTTTTCCAGAGTTCTCCGGTGATGGTGATCTAGAGTCGCTTTCATTTTCCTGGGTGTCCCCTGTTGCCTCCTCTTTTGCGGCGTAGCTTGGTGGACTGAGTGGCCGTCCCGCAACACGTCTCTCTTTTTGTGCTCGACGTTCTCTGCGGCTCTTTCGTCCACTTAGCATCATTTTCTCCTGTTCCTCCTCCCGGGCAAGTCGAATCGCATCTGCTTCGTCTACATCTTTGGTGAGGTAGGAATAAAAATCGTTGCTTAGCATGCCATAATTTCTACCACAGGCATTCAGTTCGTGGGCTTGAGCTGTATCAAGCTTGGATATATCGATAGATACATCCATATCAATTTCAGACCCCACAGAATCATTATCGTCATCATTATGTTGGACTGTCGCACTGTGAATATGACTGAAGGGCGTTGAGTTATCTGCATCATCATACGAGTAAGCTATGGCAGCTCCAGATGGCTTCTTCTTGGTTAAATTTCTTTCGGCCTCAAGCTGGGCGTTAGCTCCGTACTGCTCCTCTAGGTATAACTGATGCAAGAACTTTTCCTCCGGCAGATTTAGGAAATCGTTTTGAGCCAAGATACGATACCGTTCGTAGTTGCATTGTCTTTCATCGGATCCGATCTCTTCACACGCCGTGATCTTTGGTGCCACTGGTATGTGGTCCAAATGAGCACGTACATCAAATCGATCAATAAGATTGTCCTGTTGTCCTTGCCACGGAACTCTGCAATAAAAATTATATTAATTTCTATTTACATTCCTAACTTACAGAAAATATCTGTAATTTATATGAGATTTTGTCGGAATATCCGAAATATCACTTGCATGATGGCGGCGCCGTCGCCTGCTGCGGCTACTGCTGGATCCAAATGTATTTTGCATTTGCGTCCGTGCAATTGTATGAATTGAGTGGGATCAGCTTTCTTTATTAAGGGAAGAGCAAATATTAAAATTGTTTGAAACTTACAAACAAAAACTTACAATTTTTTCATAAAAATCCTGTCTGCGCTCGGCTCTCTTTCTGTAGTCCACAATCATTCCACGGATTTTCCGTTCTTGTCTGCGAGCTTCGTGCCACATATTTGTTTTACTTTTTTACTGTACATCCACTAATATGTAATACTTAATTTATTTTAAAGAAGATATTTCTTTTAAATTCTGTAAAAATTATACAAATCACAACCAAAAAAGAATAAAATAATTATTAGAAAAATGCCGCAAGCCACACCACAGAAAAAGTACATACAGGTACAGGAAAATTGAAAATTCAGCTGTCAGACTTTTTTTTTTTGCTTCGGTGCTTGTTTTTTTTGTCGGTAGAAACCAAAGATTGGGCTTTTACCCCAAACGTCAGGCAAAAATAAAAAAAAAAAACTGATGGCAAAAAAAAATGGCATCTCTCTAGTTAGAAGAAAGCACTGATCTTTATAAAACACTGGATAGTGGATTCCCTTCTAAGTATGACAGTTTTACTGAGTCAAATTGAAGATGACATTTTATGGTATTAAAGCAGAGTTCTATCTCGCTCTATATAGGTGAAAGAGAGAGACAAATTGGGTTTGCTTGTCACTTTGACAAATAAAACTGTAGTACAGCTAAAAAATATTATACTAGGTGTGTTTTTTTGTACGCCCGGGCTAAGTTTGACGAAAAAAACGCTGTCGGGGCTAAACAATTTACGTGTCAAATACAACAACAACTTAGCCCGAGTAGCTTAGCTGCTAAGCCCCGAGAATTCTCGGGGCTAAACTCTTTGAAGGGGCTAAAATCTGTGCTGCCAATTAAATTTCTGTTAAACCATCGATAAGTTGTATGAAAACACCAAAATTATCGATGAATTGTATGAACATAAAAACACAAAGATGGCGTTTGGTGTAGAAAAAAAAAATTAAATTATTTATTTTTCTTAATTCTTACAAATTATTTCATTTAAATTTTAAAGTATGTGCATTTAATGCTCGGAAATTTGTTTATAAATTTGTTATTGAATTTATTAAAACACCAAATTCAAACAATTAAACAAAACAGAAAAAGATTTTTGTTATTCATTTTTTGTTTATTTCATTTTGTATATTGGAAACTTTGTTTTCATTTTTTTTGTGTCAATTCATTCGCAATGCTGCCAAGTGTTTTCGTTAAGCCCCGAGGCGTTTTTTTCGTCCAACTTAGCCCGGGCGTACAAAAAAACACACCTACTGACAAGGTACCTCAGCAGAGTTCTATCTCTCTCTCTTCTCAAAAAAAAAGATGACATCACTAATCTCTATAAAACACTGGATAGTGGTTTCATGCAAAAAAAAATGATTCCAATTGAAGGACTGTTATAAACTATTATAATCATTCTATCTCATCTTTTTTTTTGAGAAGAAAGAGGGATAGAACTCTGCTGAAGTATATCTTGTCAGTATAACATTCTGTAGAACAGTTTTATTTGTCAAAGTGACAAGCAAAACCAATATGTCTCTCTCTTTCGCCTGTAAAGAGCGAGATAGAACTCTGCTTTGGTACCAAGGTATATAGAATAAAATGGTATGATATTCCAATTCTCTATTCCTATCTTGCTCACACTATAGGTGTGTTTTTCTGTACGCCCGGGCTAAGTTGGACGAAAAAAACGCCTCGGGGCTTAACCAAAACACTTGGCATCATTGTGAATGAAATGACAAAAAAAAAATTAAAAAAATTTCTGATTTGTTGAATTGTTTCCATTTTGTGTTTTAATAAATTCAATAACATACTTATAAAGATATTTCAGAGCATTAAATACACACACTTTAAAATTTGAATGAAATAATTTGAAAGAGTTAAGAAAAATACACAATTTAATTTTTTTTTTCTACGCCAAACGCCATCTTTGTGTTTTTATATTCATACAATTAATCGATAGTTTTGATGTTTTCATACAATTTATCGATTATTTAACAGAAAGTGAGTTGGTAGCACAGATTTTAACCCCTTCAAAGAGTTTAGCCATGAGAATTCTCGGGGCTTAGCAGCTAAGCCCCTCGGGCTAATTTGTTGTTGTATTTGACAAGTAAATTGTTTAGCCCCGACAGCGTTTTTTTCGTCCAACGTCATTTCATTTTCATCATTTTTCGTCATTTGTATCGTGTTTTCATATCTCAAATCAAAATAAATAAAGCAAAACGTCAAGTTTTACGATGCAAGTGACGTAAGCATGTGTGAGGATGTTGGTGCAGAATGTTCGGAATGTCATACCATTATATTCTATATACCTTGCTTTGGTACCATAAAATGTCATCTTCAATTTGACTCAGTAAAACCGTCAAACTTAGAAGGGAATCCGCTATCCAGTATTTTATAGAGACCAGTGGATGAGATAGACTGATTATAATAGTTTATAACCCTCTACCGCATACGAAGCCAAATATGGTTTTTCACTTTTATGTCCGCTTTTCTCCTTTTTCTAACAAAAAACAAAATCCTTACACATCATAATTCTTTTCTTTGCACTTCTGAGACCACATAGGGGTAGTTTTTGTGCAAGTGAGACTAACAATACGGAAGATATTCCTGCTTGTAGGTGAGTGTTTTGCTTGTTGTCATTGAAAAGAAATCTCTAAAAAATGTCTGTTTTGAAAAAATTATAACTTTGTTGTAAGGTAAGTGAGGTTGCCATTAAAAATAATTTGCAATCAAATATTTAATTGTCTTTGCCACGAATAAATTTTTGTTATAAAAAATACATTATCTTGCTCTTTTGAGAGGTAAAGCTGCACACACCATATTTGGCTTCGTATGCAACAAGGGATTGAAAATCAACACATTTTCTTCAGTTTTGTTTTGTTGTGGTGCGCATATTTTGTTCAAGGCAAGGCCATTTTTGGAGAAACTTAAAAAACGTTTGCTGTTGATTCCAGAAGAAGAGTTTTCTCTAAATTTTGTTGCTTTTCCATATATTTATTACTTAATTTCGAATCAAAAATGCTTTAGTTTTCACACCCTTGTAGCATACGAAGCCAAATATGGCTTGTAATCTTATTGTTTAAACAAATAATTTTTTTTTTGTTTTTTAATAAAAGATGTCTTAAAACATCCCAAAGAAGTTATTTTAAAGGTTTTTTATATTTTTACTCTTTAAACAATAATTCATGCAGTAGAGGGATAACAGTCCTTCAATTGGAGTCATTTTTTTATATGAATCCACTATCCAGTGTTTTATAGAGATCAGTGCCTATCAATTCTCAACTCGGAATGAGATAATTTCTACCTCATTTGTACGACATGAAAACATGAAGGTTTTTTGTATACTGTCGACAGATTGAATAGATTTTTATTTTGAAAACTTTCCAACTTGCCCAAACCAAAGTGCGACAGTGCGTCACGACTTGTGCGAAACGATTTTTATATGAAATATACTTTTTGCGCTTAATCGCATTTGGTGTGGGTACTCTCATTATGACGCTGTGTAAATAAATGTTGGCGTTGTCGTTTCGCACTGCGGTGTCGCACTGTCGTGTTGCACTGTTGCACTTTGGTTTGGGCAAGCCTTTACGAGAAGCAAACTAGGTATTTTGTAAGGGGAGATTTTGTTAAAAAATGTATACTATGTAATAACTAGGTACTGTTTTTGTTTTTAAAATGTACAACGCCCACTTTTTCCCATTTAACAATTCAAACCACCATACCATAGTTTTCGTTCTTGTTAGCATAATAAGAATATATATATAATGATGACAGTTAGTTTACCAGACATTGTACTTTACTACGTTTACCAAGAGTTTACCAGGTTATGAAACATTGGATTGTGGATGAGATTCCAGTAAGAAGTTGGATTGAATTTTACTCCTGGGGAGACGAGGGGTTCGTTCTGTGACTTCAAACTAATAGCAGCATAGCCTTGACTAAATTTGAAAAGTTTCCCTATAAGGATTTTTACCAAATTGTCAAACTAGATACTTTGGTACAGTGACAGTTCTCACATGAAAAAAAAATATAAGCAATTTTGATTATTACTGTTGATTTATTTAAACGTCAGTGGGCCAGAGTGTCGATTTGACGTTTAAAAGCTATGAGAGAGAATGAAACAGATATGTATTGCTTTTTTTAAAAAAGCGTAAAAAGTTCAATATAAATAAATAAACAGCTCATCCATGGGGGTAAGCCTTGTCGTGGCGGATGGGCTTACGGTTTCATATCTGAAACAGATATGTATTGCTTTTTTTAAAAAAGCGTAAAAAGTTCAATATAAATAAATAAACAGCTCATCCATGGGGGTAAGCCTTGTCGTGGCGGATGGGCTTACGGTGACTACTACTATGAAGCTAAGAGCTATGCGACCGCGAAACTTGTTTTCGCAGAAGAGCCTCCCATGGTCGACAGGTCGAAGCGGAGTAGGCTGTTGCTACTAATTACCCCCCCCCCCAACGAAGGAGTGTTCCCACCAAGGCACTCCCAACAATTGACGGTAGCGGAAGAATTCATTTATAGAATCAACGGTAGCGTCAGCAGTTCCAGTTAGGTCGAATTACTTGGTGAACCCCCTTATATGAGCTACTCCGACATATTCAGAGCACAGGTCTATAAGGTGCAAATCACATCTAGGCAAAATAACATCAAGGTGAGCCTAGCGACACACACCAACATCTAAGAGCTTTCCATTAAGCGTGCATGCAATTCCTTGGGTTAGGCGACTGGAGATCACCGGCGTAGTAAAAGACGATCAAATTACACAAATAGGAGCATGCCAGTGTCGACAAAATATGCGATAACGTTTCGCGAAATTTTCGGAAAATTTCGAGCATTATGGACAATCTTGCTAATACGAGCGGCACTACCCCGCCAGGCAGTACAGATGCTACGCACAGTACTGATCCTGGACCGATTAGTAATAATCGGGTCAGAGCTATACGGATTCCGGGGGCTAGCAAAGTAATGCACGAGGTGAGAAGAAAATTAAGAGTCGCGAGTTGGAACGTGGGTAGTATGAACGGCCGAAGCTGTGAATTAGAAGAGGTGATGAAGAGGAGGCGAGTGGACATCTTGTGCGTCCAAGAAACCAAGTGGCGAAACACTGGAAACAGAGCCCGCTTCTTAGACGTCAAGACAAAGCAATACAAGATGTTCTACTACGGAACAGAGCAAAGTAGAAACGGAATCGGTGTCATCCTT
Organism: Meliscaeva auricollis; assembly: GCA_948107695.1. NCBI lineage: Eukaryota > Metazoa > Arthropoda > Insecta > Diptera > Syrphidae > Meliscaeva > Meliscaeva auricollis. Next base: position 40,228,509 of record OX403619.1, on the reverse strand, counting down.
GCGGAAAAGCTTCTTGGAAACGTTTTGACTATTTCGAAGTCCAGTGACCGATTGATGTCTCTAAAACTGGTGATGGAAGGAAAGGTGTGGAATATAGTCAGTGCATATGCTCCCCAAATTGGATGTGAGCAGGTGGAAAAAGATGCATTCTGGCTAGACTTCCACAACCTCATTAAAGACATCCCAAAGGAAGAGCTTTTGTTTGTGGGTGGAGATTTAAATGGACATGTAGGGAACGGCAACGAAGACTATGAGGACTGCCATGGTGGCCTTGGATTCGGAACTAGAAACCCTCCTGGTGAAGAAATTCTAAGCATGTGCAGGTCACATGGTCTTATAGTGTTGAATACCATGTTTATTAAACAAAGCCGACACCTTATCACTTATAGCAGCGGTGGAAATGAAACACAGATCGACTATCATCTGGTATCTAGTTCCATGAAGCCGCTAGTGAAAGACTGCAAAGTGATATTGGGAGAAGCGATCGCCCAGCAACACCGTCTCCTACTGACAGAATTCTTTATGGAGACGAAGACGGCAAACAAACAAAGAGAGGCTACCGGAGGAATCAAGTGGTACAACCTGGACAAAGGAAAAGGCAATGCATTCATCTCTGTTATGAGAAATTATCTGTGCGAAACCATCAGCAGACTACAAAACGAAGAGTGCAGAGTACAAAATATGTGGGACTCTCTGCAACGAACTTGCTTGTCGAAGGCGAGGTCACTGCTAGGAACATCAAAAGGAAACTACCAAAGGGAAAAAGAAACATGGTGGTGGAGCGATGAAGTCAAGGCAGTGATATCAAGGAAAAAGACCGCTTTCCAAGCTTGGTCCAAATGCCCCTCTCATAATAGAGATGAGAAAGCACGACTCGAAGTGGACTACAAGCGATACAAGAAGGAAGCCAAGAAGAAATGCGCCCAGCATAAAGCAGAGAGTACGGAAAGCATGTATCGCGAACTTGGGGAAATATCTGATCCTGCTGCTGATGCCAACCAGGCTCTCCAGGAACTGCGACATGCTAAGCTGAACAAGGGTGCAGCCATCTTCAAAATTGCCGCACAAAGGAGAAGGAATGCCCAGGAAATTCGCTCACCAAAGTTCATTAACGATGCTCAAGGCCTACTACTTGTAAATGACGACAAAATTCTTCACAGGTGGCGACAGTATTGTGACGAACTCCTAAATGAACAATTTCCCAGGATATACTTTCCAACAGCCGAACCTAATTTAGAAGAAGTACCCGACCTTACAGTCGAAGAAGTTAGCGTGGCGGTGAAAAACTCCAAGAAAGGAAAGGCGATTGGTCCAGACGAAATACCCTCTGAGTTCTGGAAGAAGATGGGAGACATTGGGTGTAAATGGCTTACGATTCTCATCTCCAAACTCATAAGCTGTGACCAAATGCCAAATCAGTGGAGGGAAAGTTTCCTTCTCCCAATCTACAAAGGAAAGGGGGACACACGAAACTGTGATAACTACCGATCGATTAAGCTGATGTCACACACCATGAAGATCGTAGAGCGGATTTTGGACGGCCGACTGCGAAAAATAATACGGCTGTCTGATGACCAGTGCGGGTTTGTCTCGGGTAAATCAACCACAGATGCCATACAGAGTTTAAGAATCCGAATGGAAAAACACCGTGATTCCTCAAGGGATTTGCATATTGTGCTAGTTGATTTCGAAAAGGCATTCGATAGACAACCACGAGATCTGATATGGGTGTCCTTGAAACAGCGAGGGGTTCCGGAAACCTACGTGCGGATGATCATGGACATGTATGAGGAAGTAAAAACGAAGGTAAAATGCCCCGCAGGAGTCACCGAAGAGTTCCCAATCAAAGTCGGTGTGCACCAGGGAAGCGTCCTGAGTCCCTTGCTCTTTATCACAGTCCTTGACTTTCTGCTTGAAGGAAAAGTGACGGATCCGAAAGTGAATCAGTTATTCTTTGCTGATGATGGAGCCATCATAAGTGAAGATCCAACATCCTTGCAACGAGCACTTGATGTGTGGGTGGATGTTCTGGAGGGAAGTGGGTACCGGATAAGCGCGAAAAAGACAGAATATCTCTGCTGTCCATTTTCTGACCCAGACGGCCCTATTCCGGACATTTACCTGAATGGAACAACACTTCCCAAGTGCGAAAAGTTCAAATATCTTGGATCTATGATCAACAACCAAGCTTCTTGTGATGACGACATCAACCACCGAATAAGTGTAGGGTGGATGAAGTGGCGCGAAAACTCTGCCATCTTCTGTGACCGAAAAATGCCCCCTAAACTGAAAGGAAAGCTCTATACTGCAGTTGTTCGCCCAGCACTTACATACGGTTCACAATGTTGGACAATGTACAGAACGTATGAGAGTAAGCTGACAGCATGACCGTTTAAGCTGGTACTGTCATGTACAAAGACGAAACCCTGAGAACCCAGTTCAAAAGGCGATCGCTTACGACGTTCCAATGCAATCGCGAAGAAGAGGCAGGCCCAAGAACTCATGGAGAAGACAAATGCAACGACAACTGCATTCAGTTGGCCTTAGACATGGAACAATTCAAAATCGAGAAGCCTGCCGACGTTTCCTGAGGTCAACCCGGCGAACCCCACATGCGGAGCCGTAGTGTGAAGCAGTAGAGTGGGAGAGTTGTGACCCCATCCGAGATCATGACTATCGTCGATAATGGAGAAGAAGAAGAAGATAAATAAATAAACAGATTTATTTATATTGAACTTTTTACGCATTTGTCTTTGTCGCTTCTCTTTCACACAAAAATAGAAAAAAAAATAGAAAACGGTAAATCTTGTTCGAAGAATGTAAACAAACAACGCATACCAAATTCACTATTTTTGCAAAAAAGTGTGTATTTTCTTTATATTAACAGTTTAAATTTATTATTATGTTAATTTTTAGTTGATAGCCAGCTGATTTAGCACTAAATATTCTTTAATTTCAATTTTTAAGCTACTAACGTTCTTCGAACTAGAAAGCTGCCATTAGGTGTGTTTTTTTGCACGCGATAAGCAAAATGTTACAAAAAAACGGGCATCACAACTAATCGAAATAGTTTAATTCGCTTGGCAGCACTGACACTTCACATTATGACAATTTCGAAGTTGTCATTGAAAAAATTAAAAATTGAATTTGAACATTTAAGCAGTAGGTATGTTTTCTAAGCTAGCCTGCACTCTGATTAGATTCCTCACTTATTTAAGCCTTACGTAGATGACCGAAAACCATTCAATTGATATTTTTATTTGCTTCGTATGTATGTATATTTTTTTTTAATTAAAATTTGATATCAAAGTCAAAATATTTTTTTTTTATATTTCAGATTTGATATGTACGTCAAAATTTGAAATATAATGAATGAACTCTGAATGAATTTATGTCATTCAGAGAGAATTCATCGCAAACAAATTCTAAGTGTGTATGGGAAGCACTTTTTTTATATCTGCTTAATTGATAAGCGAGTAAATTTATCGAGGATATCGTTGTTATTGTTTTTACATTCTAATTTAATTTTTAAGCTTATAACGGCGTGCAAAAAAACATGCCTATTATTGTATATAAAACATATACAATGCTGCCATTTTTTTTTTGCCATCAATTATTTTTTTATTTTTGCTTGACGTCTGGGGTAAAAGCCCAATATGCATCATTTCACATCTGTCACTTCATAAATGTCATTTTTCGGAAGCGGCGACTTGTGTGAAAAGATTTTCTGCTTATTTAAAATCTGATCAATTTGTTTGAATAATTGCATTTAAATTTAGAAAAAAAAATCCAATTTATTATACAAAATGTCTGGAATTCTAGGGCGCACTCAATTTCTGGGTGAAACTTCAAATCTTTTCACAGACGAAAAAACAGCCACAGCTCGATCGAGGGTAAGACACTAAATTGAAACTCTCGAGAAACAAACAAAAATTATACTTTATAGGTTGTTGAATGGTTTAACGAAATGATGGTAGCTGAGCCTAGCACTAAATGTGAACTACTTGCAAAAATACAAGAAATTATCTTAGGCACCTGTCCCGAATTGATAGAAGAGTTCCTGGAACACATTCTGTCTTTTTCTCACGATGCTCACACAGAAGTGCGAAAACAAGTAATCGGATTCATGGAACAGATATGGTAAGTAAACAAGTAAAGTCCATTCGTTTTCCAAACTTAAATGAGCTTTTTAGCAAACTTAAACCGGAATTCATGCCACAAATCGTAAATGTCATATCGATGCTCCTCCGTGACTCGGCGGCCCAGGTAATAAAACGTGTTATCCAGGCATGCGGTTCAGTTTATAAAAACGGTTTGCAATGGATCTGCTCTCGGGCAGAAATCACAGACAGTACGGAGCAAGCCTGGAATGTTTTGAGTTTGGTCAAAGCACAAATTCTTGATATGATCGACAACGACAACGATGGTATTCGAACAAATGCCCTCAAATTTCTTGAAGGAGTGGTTATTCTTCAAACTTATCCAGATGAAGACAGCCAAAAAAAAGAAAACGACTTTTCTCTAGAGGATATTCCGCTGACATTAAAAATTATGAGACGCCGGAAACTCGAAGAGGAGGCCATGAATATTTTCGATATTTTACTTAAGTTCCATGCTGCTACCCATGTTTCGTCTGTTAATCTGATAGCATGTACCGGTAGTTTGAGTACTATTGCAAAAATGAGACCAAGTCTCATGAATCCAGTAGTTGAAGCGTTTAAGAGTCTCAACGCTAATCTCCCACCGACTTTAACAGATTCGCAAGTGAGCTCAGTTCGAAAGAGCTTGAAGATGCAATTGATTGGATTGCTGAAGAATAGAGGGTCATTTGAATTCCATAACTCCATTAAACGGATGTTGCTGGATTTGGGTGCGACACAATCCGAAATTAGTCGTGCTACACCAAAGATGGACAAACAAGAAGTAACTTTGCGTCAAAAACGGATTGTTGAAAACGCTGCGCACAGTTTGAGTAAAAAAATGCGGCTTGATAAGGATGAGACTAGTAGTACGGCAACAAAAGACGTTGAAGATGATGTCATGGAGATCGACATCGATGCGATGAAAAAGAATATAGAAAGATCAATTAAAATCAACGAGAAATTTATTGCGGATAACATAAGAAATCCTGAGATTGCGGTAAGCTTAGTTCTAGCTTTTATGAAACATCTGCCAAACGAAGTGCCAGATGTCTTCTTCGAGGAATATGTGCCCATAAAGGATACCCCATTACCCGTTCAAATTACAAAAATCGCTTCTTTATTGAGTGCACAAATGACAGAGAAGAGAATCGGTCCAGGTGCTGCAGTCTTTCCAAAAGAATCTGAAAGCAATGACGTAGAAATGACTGAACCGACTCATGAAATGGATGATCAACAGCGTAAAGACGAAGCAACGAAAAAACTGCGTGAGAATATGGAAAAGGCGAAAGGTGAACAAGCATTTCTAGAGCACATGAAGCAGCGAGCAAAGACTTTGAAGCTTCAGGAGGTTACAAAGCCCTTCCCTAGAGCCACGAAGGCAAAGTTTCTCGTGGATGCTGTCAAAAGAATTTTGAGTGCAGAACGCCAATGTATTGTGGGAGGCGTTTCCGTTAAGCGACGTAAGATCCTAACTGTAATGGCTGCAACTTTCCCCGATAGTGTCAGACTTATAATATTTGATTTTATCATGATGGATATCAAAGGACGTATTGATCTGGCGTTCTCTTGGTTATACGAAGAATACTGCCTGCTACAAGGCTTCACCAGGCATTCATATGTTAAATCTGAACATCGCCCAGACTATGCTTACAATGATCTTCTCAATCAAATCATCAATGGAATTTGTACAAAATGTGATTTCAAAGACAAATTGATTCTATTGCGAAGAGTTTATCTTGAAGCTCCTTTACTGTCCGATGAATCGGTCACTCATTTGGTTCAAATGTGTCTTAACGAAGACACGTGCAATTATTGTGTGGATTTAATCAAGGATTTGGCCATATTAAGACCTCCGAGGAAGCTTCGCTTCGTTCGGATTCTATTGAATTTTTGTGTGCACGAAAAAATCGCATTACGGGAACGAGCCTTGGATCATGTGCGCATTTTGTTCTCAGAACATAAAGTTCTTCCAGTTAAAATTGAAGAATTTGCCATACAATGGATTAATTATCTTGTGAGAGACACGCCACCAGCCGAAGTTTTTGGTAGTGATTATGGCCGCGATATAGTAGAAATTGCCTGGAAAGAAGATCTGGCGAAAATTTGCCTGGGCCCCCTATTAGTTTTGTTGCCGCATTCAGAAAGTAAGTACAAAGTATTGTTTTGATTTAATTTTTTCTAAAGTTCGTATGTTTTCAAGTGAAATGTTTCATTAATTTGATTTGATTCTTCATTAAGCTTAAGTAATAAGTTAATGAATCTTAAAGATTAAGCATAAAATTACGATGATATAAAATGTGAAAAAAGTGTGTCACACAATTCTGTTTGTCAGTCTGCCAAACAGGATAGGTCATTTTGTTTTAAATTTGCTACCTAAGGTTTTTTTTAACAAAAAAATTTTAACAGTGAAATCTGTGCATAGTTTTTGAAAAACGAGTTTCAAACTCGAAATTTGGAAAAAAAAATGCTTAAAGCATATTTTTTTCAAAACTTTGAGATTTTATATATCTTCATTTTTCTTTGAATTCGTTGGTTTAATTAATTTTAAAACAGAAACCGAAAACAAGATGATATTATATCTTATAGTTTTAGACAAAATTGGAATTTACCAAAATATTTTAATTGTATTATTTTTGTTTGCTTGAGTTCTTGAGTATCTTACGTGGTCTTATTTTGATAGTAAACATAGATATATACTCTCCTCGTACCCAGCTTAACGAGAGGTACGCAACCCCCTGCTCACTATAGAATTTGGGGTAGGTGCAAGGTGTGGTGTACGCAAAGTTCTTGGCTAAAGAATCTTTAAATTTATCCTATTATTCTTAATACAGTTTCAATCATGTATTACTAACAAAATAAGACCACTTAAGACAATCAAGCAAAAAAAAAAATTAAATTAAAATAGTAGTAGTAGTAGGAAGAAATGAGAAGAGCGTTGAGAATGTCGAAGTTTAATTTTAAGATCACCCATGGTAACTGATATCTACAAACTTTGAATCGCAAATTTATGTTAAATTAGCTCAACTTTAATATTGTAGAACATTTTTACTTTTTGAGCTCCTTGAACAGTCCTTATAAAGAGTTATGAATTTATTTTTTCATGGGGCTATCCAGAAACTGCACCATGATAGCTTTTGGTAATATTCAGTTTCTTAATCTTGGGGCTTTTCTGAAAAAAAAAATTGGCAAATTGAGTTACCTAGTTTCCTAGCCTGAAACTACGAACGATTCTGAGAAAAGAAATTCGCTTGTCGATTTCAAGTCTGAATTCACTCAGAAGTACTAATACATAAACACTCAAAATTGAATTGAGTAAAAACAATTTGATCCGCTTCATTAAATTTTATGCTGTTTTCGACTGGACGTCCCAGAAGAGTCCGGAAGCATCCAGAAGTCTTCTGAAACTGGTTTACTGGCACAAAAATTACAGTTAGGACGATTCTGAGAAGAGAAATTCACTTTTCGATTTTAAATCAGAATCCACTCAAGAAGCACTCAAGAAAAATCCAATGTTTTTTTTTTTTGGTTCATGTAAAACATTTTTGTGGTTGAAGTGAAAGAATAAAAAAAATAATTAACAAAAAATAATATTTTTATGCAATAGAATGATTTATTATCATCACCTTCACACATTTCCATTGTTTTCCAAAATTATTTTATAGTTTTTTTTTTTTAAATTTAAAAATGCTATGTCTTTTGCTTGCAAGAAAAATGTAAACACTTTGACATTCGATTTCAGAATAAGTGAATTCTGGAGTGAAACCAATCGAAAACGAAGTTAGAATAAGTGAATTCTTGAGTGAAATTAAACGAAAAAGAAATAAGTTGTTCCCTCGAATTCAAAATTTGTGAATCCCTGAGTGCAACCAAACGATAACGATATTAGTTAATTTAAAAACGCATTTTATGTTTTGTTTTGCCTTTTATTCTAACACCATACATTTACAATTTTTTTTTTAAATATTTTTATAATTTGCAGACTTTGTTGAAGATCTTTGTACTGTATATACAAAAACTTCGCCAGATCTTAAACGCACTATTTTACGTTCTATTGAAATGCCAATAAAAAGACTTGGTGTTGAGAATACAACACTTCTTAAATTAATCGAGGACTGTCCCAAAGGTGTTGAGACTCTGGTAACAAGAATAATTTACATTCTTTCCGAGAGCACCGTACCCACATCAGATCTAGTTAAAAAAGTACGTGAACTCTATCAAACCAAAGTTAATGATGTTCGTCTGTTAATCCCTGTCCTCAGTGGTTTAACCAAAACTGAGATATTAACTGCACTTCCAAAACTCTTAAAACTTAATCCCATTGTGGTAAAAGAAGTTTTCAATAGACTTTTAGGAATTGGTGCAGAATATGCGAGTCAAAAAATGCCAATTACACCAAGCGAAATATTAGTTTCCCTGCACACGCTAGATCAAAACAAATGTGAACTCAAGTATGTTGTAAAAGCCACTTCCTTGTGTTTAGCCGAAAAAGATGTCTATACACAGGATATACTAGGCGCTTGCTTGCAACAACTTGTTGATATCGTTCCGGTCCCTACGCTCTTCATGCGAACGGTCATTCAAAGTTTGGCTCTTTATCCAAGGCTTTCTAATTTTATTATTGGACTACTGCAAAGATTGATTTTGAAACAAGTTTGGAAACAAAAACTAGTCTGGGAAGGTTTTTTAAAATGCTGTCAACGATTGAAGCCGCAATCATCATCAGTTCTCATACAATTGCCATTGCCACAGTTGCAAGATGCCCTCAATCAGTGTCCAGATCTTCGTGTATGTCTTCTCGAATATGCTGAGTCTGTTGAAGAAAATCAAGCAGGAATCATATCACAACAGACGATGGACATTCTGACTGGAAATGCTTTGGACGTTATTATAACTGTAAATTTCTTCATTTTGTATTCATATTGAAACTGTATTAATTAATTACAACTTACAGGATGATTCTGGTGGTTTCATGATGCTCGAAAATATTAAGATCGAGAAGGAGGATCCCGTTCCCGTAGAACCGTTTATACCTGACCATAGCCAACCTCTTCCGCCAGGAGAGGACTAAAAAGTTATTAAATTAAATTCGAATTAAATTAACTCTAAAAAAATAAAAGTAGGTATTAAATACTATCTTAGCAATAAAATGCGAATAAATGTAGCACAACCAACTTTTTACTAAACACAGTGCTGTGCACAAATATAACGTACAGGAATCTATGTCCTTGTTTTTATTTAATAATTTCAAAAAAGAGTTATTTATTTAGTTTTCATTTCAAATTTCAAATTTCGCTTTTGGCTCTCTTCAAAAACATTGCTTGAAAATAAGGTAGGCTTGTAATTATTATTTTCCTGAAAGCAAAACCTTGGTGCAACATACAATTGAGGACCTTGCATCAAAAGGGGGCCAGACCCAATTTTGAGGAGTTGTGGTAAAATCGAAAAAAGTATTATAAAAATACATTGGTTTGATGTAGACCTTAGCCAGTTCTGTTAAAAAAGGGGAGCTATAACAAAAATTGCATCCACCACAACAAATGTGTATATAAATTGCATTTCTCGTTTAAATCACGACTTTTTAAAACTGGACCTGCCCCCTTTTGATGCAAGGACCTCAATAATGAACAAATATTGTGAAAATTAATTGTAGCTAAACTTATGAAGTTTTTATCAAATGTTTCCCTCCCTTTCCACTAATAAAATATAAAGAAATATAAAATAATAAAAAAAAATGCCTCATTTCCTTGAAATAAATATTAAACACGTTCCAAATTACACGTCAATAATCGTAGGGAATATATGATAGAATTTTTATGTTTATCCACGTTAGTTTGATAGATACTCATTGTGGTGTTTGTTTCAAAACAAAAGCAAACAAAAAATGGGAATTCCTTTTTATTTCTTGCTCTTTGAGTATAAAACGACGTTTCTGTTTTTAAACATCAATGGTTTTCAAGTCACAGTCAACATTGATCATTTTACGGATAGCTTTAATTTAACCGTTATTTGTTTAAAATCTCATAAATATGCCTTTTTTGATTTTTTAAAATTAATATTAGAGACCAAAAAGAAAACTAATGAGAAGATGAATTCGCTTCTCGATTTCAAGTCAGAATTCACTCAGTAGCACTAATACATACACATTTTAACATCAAACCAAATTTTGTGGGAGAAATAAGAAGTGATTTTATTTGAATATTTACCAACACAGATACACAACGTTGGAATTGAGTGGAAGCGATCTTACCTTTTTCATTCTATTTCAGAACGAGTGAATTCTTGAGTGAAACCAATCAAAAACAACTTCAAATAAACAGCCTATGGCAATTACCGATATTTCCTAAGATATAGCTAAAACCCGAATAAATCGAGTACAAGGTCTTTTCGCAAATGATATGCATGGACTTTTGTATTCTTGATTCTAATGAAAATCGGACCATCTTCATCATTTTTTTAAATCTACCATTATTTTTAAAGGGTGTTTTAGCACTTGTACAACGTTCTTTGCCATTAAAAAACAGGCTGGATTCTCATAACTTCATAACAAATTTTATTTGAGTATTATTATTCTTATGAGGTTAACATTAGCCAAATGGGGATAACTCCCTGCTAGTTACGAAGGTGGAGCTCCAGCTCAGCTTAGATTCATTAAAGAAAAAGAAGTCAACAGGAGTCGATGGTATATCCAATATTGTACTACGACATTTACCGAAGGAAGCAATTGACATTTATACCACACTGTTCAACAACGCGCTGAATAATGCATATTATCCAGTGCGGTGGAAGACAGCTGTGGTACATCCTCTCCCGAAAAAGGGTAAGGATAACTCCAATCCGGCGAATCTCCGGTTGATAAGTCTTCAGCAAAGTATTTGAAAAGGTTATCAATAGGGCTCTGTCCAAGTGGGCGGAGGACAAAAATATAATACCAGATAATCAGTTCGGGTTTAAGGCGGGGCATGACACAATTCATGCCGCGTCTAAGCTCGTTTCTGATGTCCAATGGAACAAATCTAAAAAACAATGCACTGGTGCTTGTCTAGTTGACTTGGAGAAAGCTTTCGACACCGTATGGTAAGAGGGTCTCTGTCTAAAGCTTAACAGACTGGGCATAAGAAAATCACTATTGTTTATTCTTTATGACATGCTTAATGGTAGAACGTTTGTTGTCAAAAGTGGCAATGTAACTTCTACCTCAACTTTTGATATAAAAAATAGTCTTCAGCAGGGAGCGGTGAACTCGCCGATTTTATTCAGCATTTACACCAGCGATCTGATAGGTAGTCTAACTCAGGCAATTGCGTATGCCGATGATCTAATCGCGTACAGATCAGGTCCAAAAGTTGAGGTCATCATTCTTCTGCAGCGTGACTTCGACAAGATTCAACAATATTGTGATGACTGGAAGTTGAAAATCAACTATCAGAAATCAGAAACAATTCGATTTAGGACCCCTTTGGCTAAGGCCTCAAGGGATACGAGAAAGAACTGGCGCAAGCTGGTGATCGTAGGACCATATGGACAACCACTGGCGAGTAAAAGTGTAGTAAAGTACCTTGGCATCTGGCTGGATCAGTATTTATATTTCAATAGACATATAGATGCTGCTCTAGCCAAAGCTAGGGGAGCTTTTGCCCTGACGAAACGGTTGTTTTATAGCAGCTTGACAGCAGGGTGAAGGTGATTTGCTACATGGCCCTAATCAAACCGATGATAGCCTATGGTTGTCCGGTATGGTCCAACGTTGCCCCATCTCAAATGGAAAAGATTCGGGTTTTTGAGAGGCAGTGAATACACACTTTATTATTCCAACCAGGTCTTATACAACGGGGCAATATTTTTTATTTTTATTTTTTTATTTTTATTGACTAAATGTTCATGGTATTTATACATATATTCATTAAAGAATTAACTTATAGTCTAAATGGTTTGGCGTTTTGCCGTCTACCAGATTGACATTTGTTTTCTTTTGTTTTCCTTTTATGATAAAGGATATCTTCGAGATTAATATAAACAATATACTTAAATTTTTTTTAAAAATTGCCTTCAACTATACGTCTTCTGTATCGCAATGAATTAACTATATACTTGTATAGCACATCCCATCCAAGTTCACCATTCAAAATACTCAAAGCCTCCTCAATTTCCAACATATTTGCTCCAAAATACATCTTTCTTTGCTCACAAAAAACTGGGCATTTCGTGATGAAATGATACACGTCTTCCCTTTCCTTGAGGTTGCAGAGGTTACATTCAATAGGTAGGTCAGGTCGATGTGGTATGTAATTAAGATTTGTGAGCTCCCCTCGTATTTTAAATAGTAAATTTATTTTTTCAATGGAATTTGAATTCACGAAATAAGTTTGTTGTTGTAGGTTGTAGTTGAGTTTACTATAATACATACGATATTGTGATGACTGCGCTTAATTGACAAAAGAGTCGTAGAGAAGATTACCTGTTTTTTCAAGCATTTGATAAAACTGATTTTTACAGTGAGTGAATTGTTCGAGGTTTTCAAAATTTGTAATTAATCCACAATTTCTTGCAATTACGTCCCATTCTTCCACACAATTACTTTTCGTCACACGCATGCAGGAGAGCAAAATTTTTGGCAGTCTTCGCTCATCCATTTCCATAACTTTATTTACATAGTCAAAGTGCAATTTAAGTGTTTCCAGAAAGAGTGGGGCCATTCCTGTCTCTAGATGAATCATGTAATTGGGTGTGCTATTTGGAAGTTTGAAAACTCTTTTGATGCAGTATCGATGAAAAATTTCCACTGACGAAAATGAGCGGTATCCCCATACTTGAGCTCCATACAGCATGATAGATGTTGCAGTTGAACGTATGATTTTATGTTTTGAAGAGTGGTCTAAATATTTGTTCCCGATACATCTTCCCCAAACTGAGCCGATCGCACGTTTTGCTTCTGACAATTTGGATTCAAAATGCTTTTTCATGTTAAGGTTAGCTGTGATCATAATTCCCAAATATTTATACTCTCTAACAACTTCAATTGGCACCCCTTCATAATTCCATTGCTCGCTTCTTGAGTATCTTCCGCCACCATTCCTGAATATCATCATTTTCGTTTTCGTTAAATTAACGGTTAAGTTCCATTTTCTGCAGCAACGTGCAATATCATCTGCAAACATTAAAGCAGGAATGTTTGTTGTGCTTATTTTGACGCCTTCTCCAATGCTTTCAGTTATGTCATTGATAAATAAAACAAACAGCAACGAACTTAGGATACATCCTTGTTTTACGCCCATTGTTGTAGAAAATTCATCCGAAACGCAGTGTCCGTCCCATACCATCGCTAAATTATCTTCGTACAAAGCTCTTATTGTATTTATCATTTTACTTGAGACTCCAATTGTATGTAGTTTATAAATAAGCGCTTCTCGCGGTAAAGAATCAAAGGCTGCCCGAAAGTCTACAAACAGAGTATGTAACTTTTTGTTCTTCCTCATGTATATCTCGGCAATGTTCACAAGAGTAAATATTTGGTCTATTGTTGAGTAGCCTTCTCTAAAACCTGCTTGAAATTCATGCAGTACTCTTCTCTCCTTTACCCAAAAGGTTAGCCTATTGAAAAGTATGGCAGCAAACAGTTTGGAATTTGTATTTAGAAAGGATATGCCTCTATAGTTCTGCGGATCATTATAATCTCCTTTTTTGTGTAGAGCATGAGCGATGTCCTCGGCTAATAGCTTGATCTTCGGGGCTTACTATCCTAACAATGAATTCTTCGAGAGTGTGCGTTTAAGCGGCTTTATCCCTCCCGAGGCATACCTTTATTTTGATAGTGGGGGGCTTACACAGGATAGGTTGGCAGTTCCGCTAATCTACCACGTCGCGCGAAGAGCCGAGGATAGGCGGCTCCTGTATGACCGAGACGTCACCGCACAAGGCGGAGCAGAGCGTCTTCGGTTCAGTAGGACCGTGTGCGAACGGGACCGAAAAGATAGGGTGAAACAGGAGAACCAGTTTTGGTGGTTAAATTTAAACTTAAACTTATAAATTACAGTTGACTTAAAGTTTATGTCTTGGCCGACTTACATAGTTATAAGTATTTAGATTTAAGTAGGGACAGATACGGTGGCACCAAAAAAAAAAATATTAAAACAAACAAAAACTGCTTGCTGTGGCTGTTCTAGTTGTTAAGTAGTTTTAAGTAGATTTAATTGGTTTTAAGTAGTTTTAATTAGTTTTAAGTTTTATATAAAAATAAAAAAAATGATATGACACCAAGTTTCTTCTAACACCATTTCTTGGTAAAAAAATAAAAAACCATTGAAATATCTTAATTAAAATAGTTTTAAGGCCGAAAGGCATTAGTAATAAGATAATGGAGTGATTTAGAGCGTCCGTAAAGGGCCAGTAAGGTAGTTATTAGTTATTGATAAGCAGTCTAGTTTTATGAATTTTTGTTTAGCTGTAAGATAGTTTAAGATTGAATTGAATAAAAATGAATTAAAATGAAAATGAGGTTTACATTAGTACTTTAACTGTTGCAACGAGAATATATATTAATAATTGCATAAAAATGATTATAATTTTTTTCTAGATGGGTGCACCAAAAATTTAGCAAAAATTCTTACACAGATTTTTTAAATATGTACATAAATGGTTTTGTTGAAAAAATTAAAATAATTTTTCAATAAAACTTGTTCGCCTCCTCAGTACAATATTGTAATATTTTTCTGGTTCCAATAAAACTTTAATCCGCTTTTTACTATTTCACTTTAATTTATGTACTTAATTAACAAACTGCTTCACTCACTTTTTATAATTAACAAGAAATAACACTTCCAATTAAAAAAATCACAACCACTTATCTTTAACATAAATAAAAAATTGGGTCTGTGTTCGTCCGCTTATTCTTTACAATATATTCTATTTCTTTAATCTTCGTTCCTTGATGAAAAAAATTACCTTTAAGGGTCAGTTATACAAACATGGTTCAGAGCCTTGGGCCAGGATTTTAACTCACAGATTTTGGTGGATTAGCTGTGCGGTTCAACAACAGTTTGAAAATGGTCACAAAAGTGCATCACTGCATTTTTGGGATGCTGATGAACAACGCAACTGATGCTAATACGATGCAGCAGCAAACACGCATCAAATATTTTCTTGATTCTCTTCCGTTCGAAGTTTTCGCCTCAAAAAGTTTTGGATTTGGATTTTTGCATCATGTGCCTTTATGAAGTTACACCTTAAACCTCAGATAAATCAATGATTTCAGACGATACAAACTCCTGAACCACAGTTTAAATATCTGAACAACTAGTCCTTAAGCTAGTATCACACGATTTGTGTAAACACAAAAATTTTTGTACTTTTATAATAAAAATACAGTCCACCATCTTAACCAAATTACGGATGACAACAAATGACATACAGTCCATTTTTCGTATTTTGCTTGCTCATCCAATTTATGGTTCAGATGGGTTTGTACATTTTTATGACAAAGATACACAAAATTTGGTGTTTACACAAATCGTGTGATAGGTACTAGCTTAAGTAAACTTAAAAACAAATAATTTTTTCTTCGTTATTCGTAATATAAAATTAGTTCTCAAAAAGGAGTGCTATGCTTTCCAATATGGATAACCTATTCTATAAAGATAAACAGTAAATGAAATACACTTTTTTAGGTTTTAAACTTGTATTTTATTCATTTTTTTCAAGTTTTTAGTTTCCTTTTTTTTGCTTTAAAATTCAATAGCACATTCGTTAATATTTTTTTTTTTTTTTCAATTTCTCAAACTTGATTTGATTTTTTAAATTTATTATTCGTATTTCGAATTTAATACAAATGCACACTATTTTTAAAAATGCCCATTCCAAGAGGATAGATACAAAATAAATACAAATAATTAATTATAATGATTAATTCTACAAAAACTTCCTATTACAATTACAAATTACATAGAATTGATTACACAATGCATAATATTTATTTATTTTAATTTTATCTCAAGCTTATCACGGTTACCAAAAGTTTTTTTAAACGGAATTTATTCCATTTGTATTTTATTATATTTATTAAATTTTCCTTTCAATTTAACAGATGAAAATTATGAAATTGTTTTAAAAATTTGATAGATTTCTTTTTTAATGTATTTATTTAAATTCCAATGGAAAATCATTGCTCTAGATATTTTGCGTATTTTATTTTATTTTTGCTAAGTATTTTATTTTTTTTTGTTTTATGAAACTGTGTTTTTTCTTCTTTTTCAATTTGTTTGTATTGTTTGATTAACTTTTGCAAGTACATACTATGTTTTTTCAATGCGGAAAATTTGTTTCGAATTAAAATTATACACATATTTACATGAATACATGGCGAGTTTTGAGTTCCAATTATTTGCTACAAAAACCAATTGTTTTGAGCTAAGTCCTTAGCTTTTTTTATCTATTTCATCGTTATAACACTAATTCTCTGCTGGCTACATGAGTTTTTTAAGTATTTATTTATTTTTTTGTAAAATTTATTTCTCAATTTTCTATTTTAATACATAATTTGAATGCTTATAGTTTGCTTTGTTGTATTAATTAATCAAATAAATATAAAACTGCATAATTTTGAAATAAAATTGATATTTGTGGATATAACATAATGTTTGTTAATTGTTTTAAACATAATGTACACTCTACAGTTTACAGCTGATGTTTACAAAATGAAATTTAAAGGACTTAATTTTAATTTGAAAAGTAATTTGACCAAGCTGTTAGAGGCCTTTGAAAATTTTAAGTTTTCTCATTCGACCAAAATATGTCGTAGTTATTTTTGCCATCTTCTTCAGATCCTTGCTTTTGAATTTTGCAACTGTGCAATTACTTATGTAATTCTCGATTTGATTTCTTTTTTAAGTGCTTTGTTGCAAGATTTGTGATTAGATTATCTTGTGTAAAATAAATGCAGATGTTAAAAGCTTGCCACCGCTTTGTGTTACACAAAGTCACAAATCAATCGTTTAGTTTCAAATTTTTTCCACAAAGTATTGTCGAGCTCAGCCTTTTGCGGTATTGCTCTTTTTATGACAAAATCCAAGGGTTCTTTCATGTTTATTTCTTTTAAATTTAACCCTACATTATAAAGTTCGAAATAATTGAAATAATCAGCCATTATCTTTAAAAATATTCAATCGGAACATTCGATTCATGTAGATAAATAAATAAGTAGACAAATTTTTTACAAAATGTTTTTTTTTTCTTATGGGTGGAATATTTATTTAAAACCCTCTGGTTTTCCTCAGTTAAATCATGGGCCTAATTAGGAACCTCCGGGAATTTAGTTTCTCTGTAAATATTTTGCTCCCCGGAAATTTTTAGCGATCTTGAATCTCATCTGAAATTATTTTTCAGAGCACAAAAAAATGTATTTCCGTGGAAATTATATCCCCATTACTAATAAATTTCAATAGAAACACTTACTTATCATTTACGTTGCCGTTTGTGGCCAAAACTATACTGCATTTAAATTTCAAATTAAACACAAATTAAAGTTAGTTAAAAAGGGAGCAACAGAATTCTTGTTAACGTATTATTCAGACGTAATCTATATCCAGTGCTATTCTGCTATCCGATTCACGTGAATTTTTCGGTTCACGTAACTAATTATACTTCCACCTGGTTTTGTTAATTCCTATGTTTCTCTTGTTAAGCGTTACTTTCGTTTTTTAGTTTAGTCTTCAATTAAAACTTATTGTTTAATTTAATTTTGGCCGCAGATTTAAGCGCACTTCACATATAATGTAGATTGGATAGCAGAAAAGCAGGTTGTCATTATAGACCTGTGGGCCTCCTGGGAGTCCAGCAGGTAAATTAATACAATCGAGCATTGTAAGCATCAAACTTGGTTCAATCGATTGTTTTTAATGCAAAACATTCGATTGAACTAAGTTAGATGCTGCTCGGTCTGAACCCAATTTTTTCAAGTTACATGCTGGACTCCGGGCCAAAGCATGAATGCTCGTGGCTTTTTAAAGATAAAATCAGATTCTGGATTTTGATATTCCTTAAATATTTAATTTTGCAACAACCTACAAAGTTTTGTTTCAGTTTGTGCGATTTCCTTTTTTACATTTTCATTTTAACTGGCATTTTATTATTCTTGATTTTTGTAGATAGAATAAAACTAACTTGCCTGATAAGATTCATCAAGAAAAAGTTAGCTTTCTCTCGAGAATTGATTCATAATTTGTTGTTTTCACAGTATTACTTATTTGAATTCAATACGATTGCCAAATATTTTTTTTTTTTTTCTAGAAACGCATGGGCATCCAATCCATAAGTCTACGACAAGATCAATATGTCGTAGAAATTGAATTTCAAAGTACAATTTTAAAGTTCCAGTTAAATTGATGGAAATATTCTTTATCTTCTATAGGATTTATCCAAATAATTCGTTACATTGCGTAAGTGACATTTTTAGCGACAAAGCAACAATTATCCGAAGAATTTTTATTTTAAACATGCTAAGCAAATAAAAATCTACCGAAAAGAAAATAAATAATTAAGGCTCTCCCAAATCAACGCCAACGACAGAAATCTTTGTCCACAGCATTGGTGTGGGAAATTTAGACGCTGCTGGGTAATAAACATTTGACAGCTACAAGTTTTTTTCGCTGCTGAAAGAAACCTTGCGTTCACAGGACAGAATCAACTATTTTTTTTTTCTGTCCTGTGAAAGCTGGGAATGCCTTGTTTTGGGAGATCCTTTAAATTAAAAATAAAATAAAACAATAATGCATCTTTCAAAATTATATTTATGTATTATTTCTGTTTATTTAGGCTCTTACGTTTTTTTTTGTTAAACCAAAAACTTAGAAAAATAATTCCACACAAAAAATCAACTTTGTACAAGTGTGTTTTCTTTAAAAAAAATATGTTCGTATAATATGATTGATATTATTTGTAAATAATAATAATAAAATAACTTAATAACTAAAAAGGTATTAAAAAAAAAAAAGAGTTTAACAAATTAATGTAATTGTTATGCTTTTCTTACGTACAGACATTAGAAATTGAAATTATTAACAGGTTGATTTTTTTTCTATGCCTTTCGTTCACATACACGAATATAAACATAAATAAAGTCAAACTATATATATATACATATAATTGTGTGGTAAGAGTTTATTTAATATTTGTCAAGATTATGTTCTCATTTTAATGTGATGTTTAAGTCGGAAATAAAATATGGGGATATTGGTGTTTTGAGTATAGACAACAGGTAAATTGACATAAATAAATTGTAAATCTTCATCAAAGAGGGTTATGTCAAAGAATAAGAAGATATTTCTTATTCTTAGGGTTATGTAGTTTTCCTTCATTAAGAGTACTTGGTACTTTGGTGGCATGGAACATGTAATCGCTCAAAAAATGGTAAGAATAAGTAAAATAAGTAAGAGGCTACTTTTAGTTCAGTGGAGAAAAACGACATTAATTTATTGAAAGTAAACGAAGACAAAGATTTTGTTTAAAGGCTAGTTTACAGTTCAGCGTGCAAAATCAAAATTCAAAGCTACTTTTAGTTTGTTTTGGCATAATTTTGTACCATATTTGATGTTTATATTTAATCACCGCTACAAATTCAAATTTGTATTTTTTTGCATGCAATTTTTAGCCATTTGTTTTTATTGGTTACAAAAAAAGTATACTTCGTATTATCTGAGGTAAAACAAACAAGTTTGCTTTTTTATATAATGAAAACTTTGGACAGAAAACAGTTTTGTAAATTTATTTTTTTTGTTTTTGCGCTGAATTGTAAATTAGGCTTAAAGCAACAAAGCATAATAAAAATGAATTAAGGGGCATTCTTTTCGAAGGTACTTTGTTATAAAAGTCTATCTTGTGACTACGGATCTGGACCTGGACGTCAAAAAAGTTACGTAAGGTAAAAAACTATAAAACTACTAACTGTCACAAATGGAAAACATGAAAAAATTAATAAATTTTCTGCCACGACTAGCTCACTAAGAACCAAGGCCTAGTGACTGACGCTCTTTACCATATCCTGCGTGCGTTTAGTTAAGCAGGAATGGAGGGGACCTACAATTTTTTGCAGGTTCCGAATGGCTAGCTGACATGCACTTTTTGTGACAACCAGTACTCTTGGAGGTTTCGTCAATTCCTCGAAAGAGGCAATACCCTTGAAAAAAAAAATAAGGTGTCATATGGCGTTTTTCTTTTTTAGCTCTGAGAAGATCACAGAACTGTCAAAAAAAATCTGTGTTTCTTTTCTATTTCAGACATATCTGACCACAAAAATTGTGTTTCATTTGTACATCTAGCTGAGAGCTAAATCGGTTTGCTCAAAATAAAATGACCGAGCAAATCGAGAGAAAAGCTGAGCTTATTGTTTTAAGTGATTTGAAAGACGAAAAATAAACAAGAAATCCAAAATAAGTTCCCAGGACAGTCGCCCGTCTACTAGTAAGAAATATGTATTATTAGTGAAGAAATAATGTTGCTTAGTGAGAACATTTTACCTCTCATCGCTCGGCCTCTGCTCAGAGATTTCCTCGGAGCCAAAAAGGAAAAACGCCAATAGGCTGGGAATCAACAGATTTCTAAGTAGTTGTAAGAATGTGTTTTCCCAGTTTTATTTGTTTCTTAGCTTGCAATTTACATAAGTTCAAAAATATTGATGTACGTTACTTACAGGTCTTTATAGTTGTTCCAGTAAAGTAACCCTATTGTTTTATTTTTGAAAAAAAATAATTAACAAATTTTCAATGAAGCAAAAAATAACTATGATTTGATTTGATTTTAAATCACAAACTTGGTAGCAAATGGTTTTAAATTGTTTGAAACAAAACTATTGTAATTCATGTAAAGTGTAGTCAAAGAGCTATTTAGTGAATGCTCAACAAATAAAAACAAAATTAATGTGTCATACGTTTGTGCGTTAGCTTACTTATACAGGAAACAAATTAAAACATATTTTAAGAAACTGGCCGAGCTGGCTGAAAACACAATAATATTGGTTCAGTGATCTTCCTAGAATTTTAGAATCACCTATATTCTATATAAAAGGTGTACAACATTCGAAGCTTTCGAAATAAAAGCATAATTTCACTGTCAAAATCATTTAATTTCAGTTTTCAGTGCCAAACCATCAACTTTATAAAATATAAAAAGAATCATTTTCGACGATCTTTGATTAGTACAATCAACCATTACAAGGCAAACAATTTAGATATTTTAAGTTACATCACAATAATGTGTTGGTACATTCAAAATTCAACAAAATTGAAGTATCAAAAAAAAAAGAAAAATCGATTCTATTCGAATCTAATTGAATCATAAACTGATTGCAAATTGTTGCATGTAATCAAATCATAAAAACTCTCCCCATCAAAATCAATTTGTTTTCGAAACATTTAAATAATAAAGGTCTCTCTTAATTCAAAATCTTTCCAGAAGCATAATCATGTAAATAAATCCTTCCAACACTTAAACTTTACACTTTACATTAATCCTTTAAGATTTTATTATTACCTCTTTGAGGTGTTACCTTAGCAAATACACATAAATATTATTTAAAACTAAAAATATACAAAAATAATAAGATTTAAACAACTACAATACGTTATATTTATAAAACACACATTCAGAGGTTTAAGCTTATCTGCGAATTTCGTCTAAACATAAGACGGACAATTCTCACTACCAAATATGTTATTGCTATTTTTTTTTTTTTTATTTTTTTTATATTATTACAAATTTTTATTTAGTTTTCTTTTCTCTAATGTTTGTAGCAATATCACAAATTTTTCTCATTAAATATAGTTTTTTTTAAGTTTATATTTGTTTTATATATATATTGATTATATATTATTCATTCGGTTAATTTGCAATAACAAACTTTAATTGTTGTAAAATGTTTACAAAATTCAATTTGTATTCAAAAAACTGTGGTTTTTTTTTATATAAAAACCTGTTTTGTTTTTTTATTTGTTTGGTGTACAAAAAAAGTTTTCTTTTCTTCGAAAAAGAGTCGTTTTCAAAATTAAGTTGTGTGCATCATTTTGTGTTTGTCCGATATAAAATGGTATTTCTGGAAATAGTCACAACTTTTTTAATCGAACTCTTTTCGGTTTGACCAAAGTTTTGTGTTATTTTTTTTTTTTTTTTTTTTTTGTTATTTACTTTAAATAGAACCAAAAATCCATGATTTGAATTCGAAAAGGATTGACTGGGTCTTGGCTTTTCGATTTGGATTATTTTCGTTGGTGCTGCTGTTGTTGTCCAGTTATTTAAAATATTTCAAAATTCTCCTTACTTTTTTGGAGTAAAAGAGTCATTAAGATTCACGTTCCTTTTTTACTTTGACTTCTTCGCCTAAGATCGTCGCAATCTCGCCTTGCATGAATGCCCACGGTATAGTTGAATTGGCTAGCGGACAACGCTCACCACTTGGACAATAGACTTCGTTACCAGAACCCTACAAAGAAAAAGTAAGATTTTAATATAACAATAAACATAAAAAAATTAAATTTAAGGTTTTTTTAACGAATTTATTTGTTTTTCTAATCCGTTCGATAAATTGTCAATCTTTTAACTGCCAGCCAAAACTTTAGTTCCAATGACAGTCATATGGAAAAGGCAAAAACGTTAACTTTCACGCGCGCATTTAAATTTATTTTCTACTTGCGATTCGTAATCAAATCGAACTTGAGATAACAATCAGACATGTCATTACGATGATAGAGAATGCGAAAAAAGTGGGTCTAGCAATTCGGTCTGCCCATCTGTCTGTCTGTGTATACCTCGAGCTGCAGCCTAAGCCGCTGAAGCGATTTACTTCAAATTTGTGGTTAACTTTTAGCTTAAGTTCACTTTTTTTCAAAAATGGCTCTAACTATTTTGACTAACATTTTTGGAACTACTTCATACTTTTGAAATTAATTTTTTTTTTTAAAGTTCTAATAGCGGTACCTCCTATTTTTTTAAATTTTTGACTCTTAAACGACTGAACCAATTTGGTGAATTTTTTATACGGAAGCACCTTAACAACTTTAAAATTATTTGATATCAACATAAAAATCTTTCTACGCTTTTTCTATAACTGCAACCATTTATGCAATAACAACAAAAAACGAACCCAATTGACTTAAGTGGCCTGTACTGTCTCACCGGAGTAATTTACAGTAACAGTTATTATAGCAATAGAAGAAAAAACAAAATAAAAAAATATGAGGGGACCAGAAAAACAAAAGACTTTGCAAAACTACCTAAATTGACTCAGGCCAAAATTCTTCTTGGGAACTACAACCAAAAGCGTTTAAAGTCCTGTATCAATTTGAGTAGGAATAGCCTCAGGTTAATCACAAGTCTGAGGATGAGGAACAAAACTCACCCGGCTAAAGTGGGGGCACAATAGAATAACCGCAGTGCAATCTTACACCTCTAAAATCAATCAATCAATATATTGAGTACTCTCTGAGGTTATTTCTACTTTTTAAAAAACAATTTTTTTTATTGTAAAAACAACTTCGTGAGTTATTTACTTAACATATGCCGTTTTTTACCTTAATTCTCTATAGATAGATAGATAGACAAATAAATTTTATTTTCTTAAAAAAGTAGTTATGAAAACAAGATTATGCTGGTTTACAAAATTAGTTAGGACAAAAACTTGTTAAAGTTGTCTGTCAGGTTATAGTTTTACTATTAAAATTTTTGACTTAGCTTGAATTTACTTTAGCTATATTCATTTTCAATTAAATTAAATTTATATAGATTTAAATAAGATTTGCCATTCAATATTTGAATTTAATTCTCTATATAATAAAGTAAGCATGACTATATGTTTTGAAGTTACAAAATAATATTTAAGACTTAGAAAAACTAAATGAAAGGAAAAGACATACAATAAACTTACATTTTGCCTCTTAATACTTTCACGACTGCAGGGGAAACAAAACTTGTGATGATTTACAGAGGGGCATTGCACAAAATGCGTGTCTTCGAGCCTTTCTTGACACAACGTACACTTTAGGGTTGTATTCTGCGCAGATGTTGGGGCTTGAGCTGCTGACGTAGGCACCGAATTGCCTGGTGGACCACCACCATTGGAACTATTTCCGTTGCCAGTTGAACCGCCATTATTCGTTCCAACACCACCACTTTCAGAATTATTTGAACCAGGCGGAATCGGTCCCACTGAACCACCCCCAACTGATGCGGGTCCAACCTGAGGTCCCTGATTTGACTGGGCCTCTGTGCTTGTGACGGTAGTGCTGGATACATGCCTTGAGCCTGATGATCGGCGACCGGATGATGATCCTAAAAAACATATAAAAAATAAAAAAATTAGAATTTGTTTACTAACCAATATAGATGTACAGCATTTATACTAACCAGAACTGTTTGGGGAATGCTGGCTGCCTCTTGACGCCGTTCTCGGTGGTGGGGGGCCTGGTGGGCTAGGGCCATTTCGAGGGCTACCTGGAGGCAATGTCTCTGTAATTGACATTAAATTAGCCATCGGACTTTGAGCTAATTGAGTGACTGAAGAGGCAGATGTTAATTGTGGCAGAGGTGGTGGTGGTATTGATTGTGGTTGTGATGTTGGTAATGCTGGTGGCGTTGAGTTACCCAGCGACACAGGCGGATGTGGCATAGTTGGATAAACTAAAATTAAAAATAAACATTGATATATTTGTTTCATGGAAAAGATTGCTTTACTTTTTTTTGGAAGATAGAAAATAAAAACTAGACATCAAATTGGCTCTGCAACAAAATTTTTGATTTGCAAGAAACCGTTTGGTGTAACATAAAAAAATAATAACAAAAATAATGTAAAAAAAATTGCCACTTCAGGAATTGGTGGTGATTTTGGGTTGTGGAAGGGAGGAGGATTAAGTCTGCACTCATGTATGTATCTAACTTAAGTTTTTTATGTATCAAAGTCTAATTGTAAAAATGATATAAATGAATGGCCATGCAATTGTTTTTAACGAAAGATACTATAATGTTATAGTATATATATTGTATTTTTTATATATAGTATTAAATCATTATTATATTATAAATAATTTTCAAAAAATAAAATAATCAGGCAAATAATACAAAAATCCATCAAAAAGATGAAATTCTAAAGGAAATGCATTATCTGCGTTTAAAGAGTCTGTTCTGAAATGTTCGGAGCGGATCTATTTCGTGTTTAATGAGTCTGTCTGGAACAGTTTAGAACAGGATTTTCTGTTCTATTTCCGTTGCCAGTTGAACCGGCATTATTCGTTCGAACACCACCACTTTCAGTTTTCAGAATTCATGTTCTGTTCTGCTTTTTTTCTCATTAAACACCGCTATTTATAGTCCATTCAATGGAGGAAAAAATCGACATTTGCTTTAAAAAAGGTAATCTAAATGGTATTTGGAAATATTTTTTTCGCGGAATTTTTTCAACGATCGTGAAAATCCAGGGAACATTTTTTTTTTTTTTGAAATGACATGCCAGTAAATTTGGGATCAAACATTCTCACAGATTTTCTGATGTTTTAATAGTTATTCTGCTATTCGAAAGGGACACGAATCCAACCAATCAGAAATCATAAAAATCGGTCCAGCAGTTCTCAAGTTATAAATGGTGTAACTAACTCGACATCTAGATATTAGATTAGATTTAGATATTTAGAATTTGGATTTAGATTAAATTTTGATTTATTGAGATTTAGATGATGCATTCGTTGCTATACTTTCAATAATTTCTATTTAGGTTCATATGTATATCTCTACTACAAGATTTTTTTCGAATATTTTGTCAATTTTTTGTTTTTGTATTCCTGTCACACTGAACTGATACTATTTTTGAACTATTACTTGAATATTTATTTCCCCCATACCGGGACTTTAGATGTTTTAACAATACAAAGCGGCAAATACGGTACTATGTAGTTCTATTTTCTGACATATAAAAACAAATATTAGCGGACAAGAACGTTTAGTAAAAACTATTATTAATTAATTTAACGTTTCCATAAAATTCTTTGGTAAACAAATTTATTTTTGAATCGTAATCCGAACACATTTACATTTAAATTCGTATTGTTTTTGTTTTAATAAAATTCGTGAGTCAGCTGTGTGTGTGTTCTATTTTAGAATACCATAGGTTTAAATGGACACAAATGTGTGCACCATACTAATACCACCATTAACTAAAAAGGTAGATATTTACATTAAGAACAGAATTTAATTTTAATGCAATTTATTTAATTAAGATAACATTTTTAAAAAAAACTACTAGGTACATGAGATTGAACAAAAACGTTAATAACAAACAACCTCAAACCCCAAAAATTAGAAACAAAATAATAGCTGCATTTTATTATCCATGCGGATTTGAATCCAGATAATTTTAACAACAAACAACACGTGATCCTCACAAAAGAACCGAGCTAGTTACGACAAAAAAGGTACTAAACAAAGTTCAAAGGCTAGCCTGTGTTTGCATCACTGGTGCAATGAGAACTTGTCCTACAGCGGCAATGGAGGTCATTCTCCACATGACACCACTACACGTGGTCATACAAAGTGCAGCTAAAGGATCAATAATGAGGTTCGCCAAGGAGGGAATTGGGACTGGTAAATGCATTAACCTCAGAGAGAGGGACGCACTTTCCAACTCCACAATTAAAAACCTTCTTGACATACCTAGAGATTGCATGATCAAGAAATACAACTTCGAGAAAAACTTCCAAACAAAGTTTAGTAGCAAGGCAGAGTGGGTAGGGGAATCTACGAATTACACTCTCAATGCAAACGCCATCAAGTGGTACACTGATGGATCGAGAACTTCCGACGGGACTGGGGCAGGAATTTTTGGGCCAAGAACCAAAATTTCCATTCCGATGGGGAAGTCCCCTAGCATATTCCAAGCGGAGATAAACGCTATAGGCAAGTGTGCAGAACGAAATCTCGAAAGAAAATATAAAAACTTAAACATTGCCATTATGTCAGATAGCCAAGCCGCGTTAAAGGCAATAAACTCCTTCACCATTAACTCTAGGTTAGTATGGGATTGCGTGGATAGGCTTAATGAACTGGGTAAAAAGAACATAGTAACACTATACTGGGTTCCTGGACACGTTGGTGTACAGGGAAACGAAGAGGTAGACTCTCTAGCAAAAGCAGGAGCCTCAGCACCCCTTATAGGCCTTGAGCCCTACTGCGGCATAGGAGAAAACATGATCAAAAATAGGATCAAGAATGAAGAGGAAGCCAATAGAAACAAAATCTGGGAAGATACTCTTGAATTAAGGCAGGCAAAAACGCTACTTGGGAACTACAACCAAAAGCGTTTCAAAGCTTGCATTAGTTTGGGCAGGAACAATCTTAGAATACTGACTGGCTTCCTTACGGGCCACTGTAAATTGAGAAAACACCTCAACAACATTGGACTGTCAAACAGCACCACCTGCAGATTCTGCAACGAACATGCCGAAACACCGAATCACATACTCGGTAACTGTGGGGCACTCATGCACCAACGCCACAAGTATCTGGGACAACACCAGATTACAGAGAGAGAATTCCCATCTCTCGACGTACTCCAAATTCTTAAATTCCTTAAAGGAATTAATTTGGAGACAGAGTTGTAAAGGAAAATCTCCTTCAACCAAGAAGGGGGTACAATAGACCTATAGGTCGCAGTGCAATTCCCCTAATATTAATTCATTCATTCATTCAACACGTGATCCTGCTATCTATCTGGATCTATTTTAATGATCCAGAACTTACAGCCCGATTCTCCCCCTTGTGAGGAATCACAAGTCACAAGTCACATCTCTGTGACTATTCCTTTTCACCACGGCAAAGGTGAATATAGAAGTGTCGTGAGCTGATTAAAAAAACATTACAAAGTTTTCAAGTTGCTCAATACAAACGAATAAATAAAGCACTTAAATACATTAATGTTTACAATTGAAGTTATAAATACTTAACAAAATATATTTTTTGATGAAAATCGTGATAACAGGAGGAAATTATAACTGAATTAATTTAATTTGTGAGTTGTGACCTGCTCTGAAGGAGATCACAATTTCGATTCTTTTTGTGACTCTCACAAGTTGACTGTGACTGTGGGGCAGAATACGAAATAGTCACAAAATCATTTTTATCCCTTATGACTTGTGAGGTATCAGTGATGATGGGGAGAATCGGGCTGTTAGTTAGGTTTTTTAAAGAATATCACACACCGACCGGCGGCGCGATGGCGATTGCGATGGTACATACACATTGAGTGCGATGCACTGCGGCGATTGACGCAATCGTGAAACTCAAACGCCGCATGCTGCATTCGATCGAAAGTACCGTTCTTTTTCTCTAAAATCCGATTATAACTTTATGTATCCCATGCATCCTGTTCAAAAAATCTTGATTTGAAAATTATTTCACAAGGAATACGATTTTAACTCCGCAATTTCAAAAACTTAAAACATAACGGTTATATTTCCAAAGATATAGCATCGCCCCTGTTCTTTTATGAAATAAAGGTACCTACTTAACTATGGTTAACTTTTATCGTTCCTACAAAAAAAGTTGAAAATGTAACTATGTTATAATGTCGTTATTTAATGCAATGTTGAACTTAGGGCTAGTTTGTTCACAGCGGGCTAAGTTTTTAGCATAATTTTCAGAGATTCTAGTTAAATAGCGCTAAAATCGGTTGATTAGCTTAATCCATTAATAACAACTCAAGCTATAGATTCTCAGAAAAAAAAATTGTTTAAGTGGGCATTCGACGATTTACATTTAGCAATAATCATGGATTAAAGTTGATCAAATGTGAACAAATTGACATCTTTTAACAAAGACTAATAATAACAACAATAACGATTTTTTTGACACATCAACCAAAGTTAACCTTATTTTATAAAAGAATGGACCACAGATGATTGTATATCCAATTCATAAAAGTGCTGCCAAGTTTGCAATTAGTGCACTTGGGATTTTTACCTGAAAGCCAACACTTTGGCCCAGTGACAGTTTTCACAAGTTCAAAGCAAAAAAGTCAACTTTTGTTCACGAGCTTGGATTCGTTTTTTTTTTATTATTCTGTAAAGCCCAGTACGCTGCTGAAGTGAAACGAAAAATCCTGTACAAAAATCACACAGCAAAATCGTAAACAAAAAATGTTTGTTTTTACATTTCTTAGTTGAGATCAACGGAAAGTTTCGTTTCGCATCAGCAGATAAATTCTTATTTTTATGTCTAGTACGGCTTAAAAACAGGAATTTTTAATAAAGGTTAACTATTTTTAGGTTTTTCTATAAAGTTTTTAAGCGATTTTGTTTTATTTTTGTCTCGAAAACATAAACAAAAGGCATTGTGCCAAAGTGTCGACTTGACGTTTAGAAGCTATGATACTATTCCTTTTTTTTCTAAGAAGCCCTATATGTAGGCATTTTATAAATACGCCACGAAAACGTCAAAATCATCATTTTGGAGAAATTGATATCGGTTTATGATTAGAAAGCATAATAGGTAGGTAGAGTCGCCTAATTGCGGCCCCCTCCAGTAGCCGGCCACTTCTCATTAAAAATCGTTGTAACTAGTGAATTAGTAGCTCTTCTTCCGAGTTTTTTGTTCTAAGTTCTTCTCTTACATTTATCTCTTACTATGTCAAAATATCTGTTGCACGTGCTCAGTCTTGTTCGAGAAATCAACTCATTTGTGTCGTGCTCTAGTCGGGCAAGGTTTTGTGTTTTGACTACCAAAATCGTTAAGGAAATTGCTAACGGAATTAGTGTTTTGTGTTTAAAATTTGAGGGTGAGTGTTTTCAAATGTTGTTTTTCTCATAAATAATTTATTATTTTAATATAAAACAGCTTCAAATTCTGAAAAAATGTTGTGTTTTTGTTGATTTTGAGGGGGCCGGAGATAAGACACAGAAATAAATGGTGTTGCCTTTAATCGGCCGCCCTCGGCCGAAGATAGGAAACTCGACTTTTTTTTATTTTATTTTTAGTTTAGTATATGTAAAATGATAAATAGACCTATTCTTATCCCTTTGAAACCAAAAAAAACACGTTAAAATCCAAAGATTTCCAGTACTCAACCACCCTTTTTTAACAAGAAACCTTGGTGGCCGATACGTGTGTCCTATAGCAGGTATCCTAACTCCGGCCCCTTGTTTTATCTCAGGATTAAAAAAAAATGTTACCTCCCTACCTACTATACTTATTAACTACTTATACGTACTTAAATAATTTATTATTTACTTATTTCCTCTTAAGTTTTTAAAGAAAACAATTTTCCTGAACTGAATTAAATTTAAGAATTTTTATTTATTTTTAAATGTTGATTTATTTAATATTATTAATTTTTGTTTTTGTTTACTTCTTTTAATAAAACATTTAAATAAAACCTATAGAACAGTTAAGGCTCTTACATTACTGGGTGGCCGAAGATGGGACACCAGCTGGTCGGAAATAGTAAACAAGAGGCTTGCCACTGGAAAAAATGACTTTTAAACAAAAAGTCTAAATAAATCTTTTTTCTGTTAGATAAATTTATTTTTTTGTTTCACATATAGAGAGATAACTAAAGAATAATTTGTTGAAAGAATTATTCCAAAATGTTCATACATATTTGATGTTTCTGTGCAACATTTTATGACGAAAAATCCTAATCCACTAGCTGTTATAACTATAGAAATTCAAATAAGAGTAAGAGCCCCCAGCTGATTTTGGGTGTTAATGATAGCATAAAATGATTGGTATTTTTGGAAAGGCCTTTTGATTCTCTATGTTTGAGATGTCGAGTTCTTACTTTCCTCAGCTGGGGCGTTTGGAAGTTACAGCTAAAAACAAACTGTACAAAATGCAGGTTATACCTAGGTAGGGAGCTATATAATTTATATTAGGTTAACGTTTGCCAAGTTTCATAAGTTTTGAGCATTAATTAGAGTAGAATTAAAAATTAAACAATAGTCAAGTTTCAAAATTTTAGGACAAGTAGCTCAAATTAAATTTTGATTGTTTAAAGAGTAACCCGTTTTTTTTTAGTTTTTAGTAAAGAATTGGTAATTTTCTTTTATAACCCACTGTAGGTACCTACTATAATTTTATCTACATAATCTCAATACCTAATAAGAATGTGTAGGTACACCTAAACTACCAGAACCAACACTAGAGAACAGAGGCCAATACCAGTCAGACCAGCGCAACTGTTCGTTTTTTTTTTATATCGAACCGATGTCTTGTCTGCTTTCTGCTACAGCTACTGAACAAACTCAAGTCATCCTCTCTCGTAATCGTAATTTTCATGACGAAACAAAAACGAAAAAGCGTAGAATGAACGAAATCACAAAACAGTAAAAAAAAAAACAAAACAAAAAGAGACGAAAGCTACAAAAACTGGTTTTTCAGGTTCCCTTGTGTGCACATCTGGTTTATGTATCTACATATAAAAATGACTTGCTGTTTGCTGTAGCGAAACCAACCGCGACGATGACAACCGACAACGAGTCAAGTTGAGTTGGTCTACCTACTGCCTATCTACGTCATTTTTGCGCCACTTCAAAGATAGTATATTTTTAAGTATATTGTATATATACAATACACATGACTTCAATGACTATGCATGTATTGGTTTTTTTTTTCAATTTATTTTAGGTTGTTTAACTTTTGATTGTGAACATCTCTTTCTTTTTGCAGCCGCGTAAATTGTATAACAGTATTTGGATTGTCGTTTGAACATGTAGTCGTGAGCACATTTAAAAAAACGAGTTCTGTAATAATTGTAGTGTGTAAATAACCAGGCATGATAAAAACACAGCACCTACAAATACAGTTGCAACCTACTGTGTCAAGTGCATTTGCAAATCGAATGAATAACAGATTACGTGCAGATAGGAGTATGTTGGTGTGTGACATTCCTCGTTCTTTTTTGCTTCTAAGTGAAAATTTGCAACGTGTTGGGACTCGGGATTCGGGAAAGCTTTTATGAGGAATACCTATGTATATGTAGGTAGGTACCTAACTATTTTTATTAAAGAACATTAGGAACTGGGATGGAATAATGGGAACCTACACCTCTCTTTTTTAACAGTAGGTAGGTACCTAGGTATTTTTGCGAGTAGCCAAATATACGAATAGGTATGCAGGTAGGCAGCTTGGTATGTAGAAAGATACCTAAATACCTAGGTATACCTTACCTTTAAGGTTACCAGTCTCGTTTACGATGAGGCATGAGGGTTGCTCGCTTTTACTTGAAATGGATAATTATGGTCAGAACTAGGTAAAGATAGGTAGGTCTGGGTTGGGTAGGTACCTTCATACCTATCTGTATGTACATACATATGTATGTACCGACCTATTTGGAGGAGAGTTCAAAACTTACTTACTTACTATACCTATACCTACATCTACACTGTTTTTCAATGTACACATTTTTGTACAGATGGATCAAAACTGAAAAGGGAGTGGGTGGTGGGGAGTATTTGATCGTAGAATCACGGATAACGGTAATACGATATACAAATTTAATTGTAGGAGGAAAGCTGCTTGTATCTTTCAAATAAAATTTAAAAAAATTTACAATCGTAGGTAAGTTAGCTTAAAAGGGAGCAATATAATTCGGGTCTACGTATTAATATAATGATGATGATGACATCGGTTGACCAGATCTTCCGTGACTAATCTGACTTTTTGTAAACTTTTGCTTGAAAAATATGGAAAACAGATGTCAAAATGTGAATATTGGATCTCAATAATTTTTTTTTTCATATTCATAACTACTCGTGTGTGCCACAGGCAGATATCTTGAACCCTTACTATTTTTAGTTTTCATTAATTCCAAGGTGTTATGCATGAGGGAAATATGATCCTGAAAGTGTAGTATGTAATAGGCACCTGGTATCTACTACCTACCTATGTACTTATTTTACAGTTATTCAAACCTGCAACTTAGTGTTAAGAGTTAGTTTTCTTAGAGTTAGGATGCCTCTTACAATACTGAAATACTATGAGTCGACATGTGCCATTTTTCCATTACACAATTGAAGATCATTTACACAATTAAAAACGGTTTTCAGAATGAAAATATCGATTTAATGAATAATTGAGTGTTGAAACTCAAATTGAATTCAAACTACTATAATTTTGATCCCTACACGGACAAAAGTGTTTGAAAAGGTAGTTGAATAGGTAGTTTCTATTTTATTTTTTATTTAATATGTATTTAGTACTATGTATTAATATTACTTCAGTGCAGGAACATATTTTTTTTTAATTCTGATTGCTGTTCAACAATGACCTTACTCAAATACTAACATCTGAAGAGCACCAACAAACATCACCCATTTGTGGTGCACCATCTTGAAGAAACCACGGCCATAGTGGCCGTAAAAGATATTGCTCTGTGTTTTGCCGTCAACTTAATATGTTTAAAATTCTTATCACAATAAAAACAAAAATTAAGATAAATCGGCTACCAACAGTAAACTAAAAGTCATTTTTATGCATTTCTATATTTTCAGTAGAACAAGTACCTGAAGTATTACAGAAATACCTTGGAAAATAATAGTATGCTTATGAAACTCGTTGAGACTAAATTTTTGTATACAAACTAAAATTTAAACATTTTTTTAAAATATGGATTAGATATTGGACATACCATTATTTTAAAAGCAATATTTCTGATAATTTACCTCTTCTACTAATTTACCAGTCTACATAATTTGTTCTTGATATTAGCTGTTTATGTACATATATTAGATCCAGCATTTAAAGCAGCATATTTTGCCACTCGAATGAGAATGACATCTCCCGGACAATTAAATAATAATATATAGACAAAGCGCAAAAAATCCAATATGATGGCGGTGGTTTTTTCATGGATGATCTTTGTTGGTGCTTTTCAGATATCAGTAAGGACATAGTACTTAACATTTTAGAGGGCTCAGAGGCATATTTTGAAAACTATTATAGCTAAGTAGTCAATTTTTGGCTAACATTTTGACAAATTCAGTATTCTTTAACTCCTAGCTACATAGTTGTAACCAAATAAACCCTTCGGGGTAAAATGTCCTAAAAACTGCAAGAATGTGGAAAATTTCCAAGTTTTGACCATGTTGTTAACAAACATCAGATTCAAAACCCCCAAAAACATATAGTCTGAATGAAATCCAAATTAACCCAAAACTTTTCTAGTAAAAACACATTTTGACTGTTCACAGATATTCGAGCTATCTTGATAACGAGGTGAAAGAATTGTAAAAAATCTACAAATCGGCAAAAAAATTAATACGAAAAACTAGACGTAGTTACCTAGAATGTCATAACTTTAGGTCTCACTTGAGGAGGTTTCTTAAGTATATCTATACATACAAATAAAATATGTGTACCTCATGCCCTCTTAGAAAATGAACACGATAGACCTTCAGGTAGGTATATACAGGTATTAGTTATCTATGTGCCTTCATGTACAAGTACACATCGTCCCGTTTCTGCGTGAACCTCGTAACTACATTTTCTTAAAAGATTTTGCTTAACATTAGACATCGCTGGAAAACCATGAGTAAGGAAGATGAAATAACTTCAATTAATATGTTTTACAGTTAATGCGATTTCTTTTTATTCAATCTAATAACTCAATTGCGAGAAAAACTAAAATTCCTTAAAAAAACTAACAAAAATTAGATTTGTAGATACGTGGTTCACGCAGAAACGGGACGATATGTATGTATATATAATGCTTATTTAATTATCTCTATAACAAAAAATTTGATTACGTTATCATGAAACCATCACCCACTGTACACTGCACACTGGCCGTCATAGCATGCGAGTGAAAATTCTATAGATACTTTTTTTGTTTTATAACTGCAATTGTAGTTTATCCAAATCGATATTTAAGGAAGCATATTTTGGCGCCTCCGATTCATAGTTTGTATTGATTATGGCAATTCTTCAACTGGGGTAGTTACATTTGGAAATGATTTTCAAATCAGGGTAGGTAGGTACATGCGCACAATATTTAATGCACATAGGTAAGTACATAAATGCATTTCTGTAGCTAGATAAAAATTAAATATATGAGTAAACGAAAAAGTTCCTTCATTCAAACAAAAGTTTAAATAATACCAATAGCTACACTTTAAAGACATTTCAATTGATGAACCCATCACTAAAAAGGGTTTTTAAGCAGTTTTGCTATGGTTTGAAATCAACATCCAATTGAAAACAAAAACAAATAGGTAGGTAAGGTATACACTCCAACGCGAAGAACGTTCATCTCTGAAGTTCAAGGGCAGATGACGTGTGGGTTGTGAATCGTGATACTTTGCTTTACCCTCTTTTTCTTATTTCACCCATCCATCCATACATCATTTCTGCACTGCTGTTCTATTAGTCGACGACAAACAACAATTTTCTCAGCTCACCCAGACGTAGTTGTGTCGTTATCGTCGACCAACTACGACATAAACAGCTGACAATTTCAATACATAGAAACTTTTACTACACCAACAGCTTTATATGAATGGTTATTGGTTTGGTACCTACCTATATAAATGTGCTGCATACGCGTACCTACTTATGACTCAATGCATAGCTCTAAGAAAATGCGACAGCGAAGGTGACAAAAATAAAAAATTGTATAGTATGTCTTTAAATTACTATGCAAAGGGTTTAAGCTTTAACTTCTGATTTGTGAATGCAATTATGATATGTCCCTCCCGTTAGGAGAGCAAGGTAAGCAGAGCATAACATGATTTTTGATATAGTATATTCAAGTTCTAATTAAGTACTCTGTACTTTTCTAAAAAAGTATGTTCTGCTAAATAGATCGAGGGCCAGTTTGTTCACATTTGATCATCTTTAAACCATGATTCAAACTGTAAATTTTGTATTGTTCTTCTAAACTATTTTTGTCTTTCTTCTGAGAATCCATATTTTGCTAATCATGGATATAGCTAGCTAACGGGCAGTTTTTTCTTTGTTCATTTTCTGAACTCTGAGATATCCATAATATTAAATATTGATTATCAATTTGTCATGTTTTTGAACACGCCTAATTCACAATGACGTATAGCTTATACAAAAAAATTTGGTAATTTATTTATCTAATTTGTGTAAATAATTACAAATTGATCGAGAAACGATTATTCTCATCAATTAATTCAAATGTTGGTATTACGATTGTGTATTGATAGATTTAAAGAGTATTGTGAATTTGGATGTAACGATTGTGAATTAGTTTTTAATATAGCTTAATATAGATTGTGAATTGGTACCTAGGTAGTGCACGTTTCTCAGTTAAATCTAGTTGGTACATATTATATAGAATTGCATTTCACTGGAAAATGTTAATTACAGCCACTTCTCGGTTACAAAAAGTGTTAAATTTCAATAATTTTTTACCAAGTAGGTATTTATCAAGAAAAACACAAAATATTATTTCAGTAAAATCTACTCATTAATTAGGTATATTTTCTATAAAAATAAAGAATTCTTTTGCCAATAACATTTTAAAAAATGTTTATTAACAAGGAATTTACAATTAACTAAATGTTTTTGACAACCATAATACTAAATGGCCGCGTTCACATTCGCATAGGATAGCCTATCCAAGACACTTTGGGGAATCTTTTTCCGTCAGGTGTTAGTTAGCATAGGATTATAACAACAGTAAGGTATCTGGATAGCTTTAGATTTTTATGTGAACGCGGCCAATTTGTCAATGGAACCATTCACAGTATCAAAAAATTGATAATTGATAACGAAAATAGGGGAAACTACATACCTATACCTATATTAATTTTGTTAATAACTGTCAAATATAGTATTGATAAATAATTGACAACTGTAAAAAAGCTCTTCGTTTCACTTCCAGCATTGCTATAAGAATCTAAACTATCGCAACTTACAATGAAACATGAATATTGAAAAAAAAAAAAATCAGAAGGTACCTAGGAAACTCCTAAAAAGAAAACCGTACAAAATCTGTGGCCATTTTTTTTTGTTGGTGTATTTATTGGATATACATATTTGTGGTGGACGATAACGTTGGTATATTAAATCCTTCAGGGTTAACGGTACATGACTAAATTCCGCTATGATGATTTTTTGCTTTCTTTTTCTCATATCGTAACTGCATTCCAGTGCATCTTCTAATCTTATTTTTTTTTGTTTCTTTTCTCCTACAGAAGCAAAAATCTTATACCTACATAAAAATGAATGCATACAATACTATTTCACATGAACGCACAAAGAGAAAGGAGTGGGTGGTGGGTGAGATGAAAACGTGTTGGGAAAACGTAGATACATACATATTATAATGGTCATCTCAATTCTCATCTTTCTTCTCATTCTTTAGGCCGATTTTGCGGATGAACATGAAAAGTATCGGAAAATGCAACACACTGTCTAAAAATACACACAAGTCTAAATGGATAGACAAAATTCACAAAAACCAGAGAAAGAAAGCGCAGCAAGTATTATGTAGCTACCTATACATACATAACTAACGTTTTTGTTTTGGTTTTGCTTTAACCGCCCATAGGGTATAGCCGCTTTATTTTGCGCATGTGACGTTTTACTTTATTCTCGACGACAACAAAGAAATATAGAAGTGGATGTCGGATTCATAAGAAAAAAAAAAATCAATTCTTTGCGTACTTTCTGTTCGATGTATACAGACACACATAGGTGTTTGTAAATAAGTACCTATACCTACCAACATACATAATGTATAAAATTGTATATGTAGGTAGGTATCTGATAACGAAAATGTCAATGATTCTTTATTGATTTATAGGACATGGACAAAAGTTGATTTTGCAAAAAAAAAAAAGCTTTTATTTCAATTATTTCTTACACTTGTCGCTATATATGATTTCGCCCAACATTACATAGGTATAGGTATTTCCATATAGGATCAAATAGATATAAATTGAAATGTTTTTTTAAAACTTATGAATTCCATTTCAATTGGTAGGTCACTTATCATAACTAAAGATTTTTATCAGAAATAAAAGAACTCTACTCCTCAACAAGTGCTTAGTTTAATAGGTACCTATACTGTATAAGAAATACACTGTCGCTCATCTAAATAGGTTCACAATTTGTCCAACATAAATGTCCTTTTGCTATCATATTTATGAAAGGTATTGTCGCAGCTGCATCGAATTCTCAGGACTCTTCTTTAACAATAATTAATTCAACCAGCGGTGTAAAATTCAGCTTGATCACTGTAAAGCAAATCATTAAGAGTGCTGAACATTTAAAAAGAATACAAATATAAAAAAAAACTGCT
Organism: Meliscaeva auricollis; assembly: GCA_948107695.1. Lineage (NCBI taxonomy): Eukaryota > Metazoa > Arthropoda > Insecta > Diptera > Syrphidae > Meliscaeva > Meliscaeva auricollis. The sequence continues at coordinate 40,190,085 of OX403619.1, read as the reverse complement.
GCTTGGCGCTTAATTCTACTTTAACATCCCGACTCCACAAGCAATTTTTCATTCCAACTCCATGCCTAACATCTATGACATACCTACAATTTTCTTTTTTCTTGGTTTGGCAAATCTTGTTAGGACATTTTATTTCTCATCGCGACTCCGCCAGAGATTCATGTATGGTTTCTTTTGCAGCCACATAAAATATTGCAGTCAGTTTTTCTATAAACGCTTTGTTGTCCATTTACTTGTTATTCTACTAGAAATAAATTTATATTTATTTTTATATTTAAAAAAAAATGCAATTGACGCATTCACTAATCTAGTGACTACGTAGTCGAAAATCAACTAGCTTTTGGAATGCAAAATTTGCACTACAAAGCTAGTCAATTCTAACTGTCCTATTTGAGAACTTTGAATAAAATTGTATTCAATTTCATTTTTGAATTAATTTTTCACCAAAATCAAATCAAAAAACAAAACAAAAACCAAAACAAAACTTCTTTTAACAGCTGATTTTGAAATGTCAATTATCTTTGAAACCGAAATTTTTACACTACGTCTCATTTTTTAGTAGTTGTCAGCCAATCAAAATGATTTGACTATGTAGTCACTAGATTAGTGAATGCGCTCAATGTTACATTAAAAAAAATACTTCACGAATTATTTTGTACAATATGTTTGTTTAATTGCTACTTAGAAGACTGTTTTTTTTTTTTAATAATGCATAATAAACACAAGTAAATAAAAAGACCTCTGCCTTTAATTTTTCAGTTCGAAAATCAGAGATGACCATGCTCATGAGAAGACAGAAATAAATGAGAATAAATGAAATTTTCAGAAAAAAAACACCCCTGTCTATATTAAGTTCAGACAAAATCATGAAATAACGCGCATGAAAGAAATTATCTCCTGTGGAGGCGGACTGTAAAGAGATACAACTTCAGTTCTGTCGTCATTTCTGTTGGAAAAATAAATTGCACGACTGGATCGCACGAACTTGCTCTTGTAGATAAAGTTACTATATATATGCTAAGCTTTTTTAATTAAAAAATTGTAAGTGACATTTAAGAAAAAAAAATTTAAAAAACATAAAATTCGATTTTCAAATGACTAAAAACATCTTCTTAAATCAATTCAACCTCAAAAAGAAGTATGCAATTTGATTTATTATAATATATATATTTGTTATATATATATATAATGATACATTTTTAGAAAAAAAAATTTGAAAATCGTTAGAGCCTTTTTTTTTTAAAAAAAAACTGTATTTTTCTATATAAAATTTTGCAAGGACTTTCATAAAAAAATTGGTACACTACACAGTACTTTTAAGATATTATTTTTCAACATCTAAAAACTAAATTTTGAAAAAAAATATTGAGTAGTTTTCGACAAATGATTTTTCAAAAAAAAAAAATCAAAATCAAAAAATGACAGGTACCGTTATTTTTGGTCCAAAAAAAATAATTCAAAAACAGACCGACAGACGGACAGACAGACAGACAGACAGACAGAATTGTCGGACCTACTTTTTTCTCATTCTCTATCTTCGTAATGTCATGTTTGATTGTTATCTCACTTTTTTTTTGTACGAATGCATAACTTGATACATAAATGTACCCATATCGAAAGTAAAAATTGATCTACCAGACGAGCCGGTTTAACCATTATTTTCACGATTTACGAAAAGAGGAACCTATGAGTAACCATCATAGATATGCGGGTAATGTAATGATGTGGGGAGCACTAGAAAGCTATAATTTCTTACAGGAAGAATAAAAGCGAGTGAACCTATTCAGATGAGCGGCAGTGTAGTTTGCAGTTTTGAAAATAATTGTACCCTTTCATTAGCATAAACGTGGTCGTGATAACACGCAGTCTATTCTTTTTCAAGCAACTTGCTTAAAATTCATCTGTTTCTCACGAATACAAACTTATAAGTTAACAGCGTTTATTCTAATGCCGATTAAATATTTTAAAAATCTCACTGAATAAAAAACGTTTAGTAAAATGATTATGTGGTCACACACTTTGTTTTAATAAATAACGGTTCGCTTATGAGAAATACGTATGTATTTTTTTTTTTTCATTTTTTTTTACAAAATTTGGGTTTTGGGTTTTTTGTTATAAATTTTAAAACATAATCGCCATTTACATTGATATCATAACATACTTATTGCTATAGTAGGTGGGTACCTATATATATACATATGTATAGGTAGGTATGATGAAACGTGTATACGTCCTTAAATCGTCGAAAAAACTACCTACCAACATTTTTATAAAAAAACGAAAATATTATTTCAATTACAAATTTAAATTCGAATGGAAATGTTAAATTTTAAATTATTTTTTTTTTATTTTGCCCCTCTAATTGTAATGCAATGGTAGCATCTTGGAGTTATTTCAGTCCTTGCATCCCATCCACAAAATACAATTCCCTTTTAAAAGATTCTTATTAAATTTGTTTGGTTAACTACCTACTTTACCCACACACGCAAAATACTAAATCTGGAAGTTCTAGTCTTCTCATACACAAGTTGAAATACAACAAGAAAGACGGAATAGAATGTGGAGAGCAGAATAGCAGGTTACTATAAACATATATCTATCTATGTAGGTAAGAATTAAAGGTCAACAAACCTTCTTCAATGACACAAATATCGTTATGTAGGTAAGGAAGGTATATTGTAGCTACGTAGATAGGTATTTTGTATTAAATTTCTTTACGTGCTTCTTACGAATATTTCCTAATGAATGCCGTTACCGTATGTTGTGGTTTTTGATATTATAATCTTAGTCAAAATTACTGACAAATCGCTGGCTTAATACCTAGACGTTAATAATGTCTGTTCCAAATTCAGGTAAATAGATAGGTTCCTATGTTTCCATTTCGAGGAATTGTATAGAACGTCATATCTAAAAATCATCAAATTTGGGTTATTGAAACTACCAGAAAGTGTTCTTCATAATCTTCAAACTGAATCAATTTAATCCTTAAAAATACCGGGTTTATACGAGTGCCAAATGTCATTATTTTTGTCATTACTACAGGTACGTCTGCATTAATAACAAAATACTAGTATTTTTTAAAAACTGCATTTTCATTGGATGAAGTTTAGCGTCAAATCGATCACTACTTCTAGGAAGGCTTGTTTGGATTTGGAAATTCGAAAATAATGTATGAATTTGGAACTGAATCATATTAATTGAAAACAAATATTATCTGATTTGCCCAGTCAGTCAGAAATTACAAAAAGTTTTCGTTAGGTAGCAAAAAATTGATGTAGGTACTGTACTGAGTTTTCGCAGCTTCAAAAAAACGTGTGCTAACTGTATAAGTACTTACTACTTACTAAGGTCTTCAGAGTCCGTTGTGAGTTGTTGTTAAGGGGCATAGGGTCTCCACAACTCCTGCGCACCAAAGTTTTGTTTAAGTTCTATATTAATCTATGTATGTACATCTGAGAGATGGGCAAGTGAAGAACCTTACAAAATCACAATCGAAAATCTCTAACGATAGACTTAAAAGGCTGTTAAATTTTTAAAAGGGCTTGGTGAAATTGAAAGGATGTGGCAAAGAAGAATTTCTCGGACCCAATCTAATTTTAAAAGTACCTACCTAATATAGGTAGGTATACCTATACCTATCCACAAGTATTATAACTTTTTATTTCTAACTTACATATATTTACCCCCAATTTCACAGTAGAAGTTTAAACTTCACTTTTAGTTTAAACTTCAGTTAAACAATTTATTCGGTTTCACAGTTTTGTTGTAACCTTAAATTGAGTTCAATTTGTAGTACCTATTCTACCGTTTAAACCCCAGTTTAGCGTTTGGAACCAATTCCTAAGGCGACTTTTCAGTTTGACGGCTGACATATCAGTGATTTGTTTTTTTTTTTTCGAAATGAATATTTCCGGATGAAAAGTTATTTGTTCTTTTTTTGCAGTCACTGATTTGTTAAAATTGTTTCCATTCTTAATATTTTTATTTAACTGCTCAGATCAGAATGAAAAAAAAATTAACCTCAACAACAAAAAATATTTATTGTTGTTTCGCATGTTATTTTCCTCCACGAGAGAATGAGAAGACAAGGAAAGACAGATGAAAACGAAAAAAAGTGACAACAGCGGCAATAATGCCAACTTATTTTCATAAAATCTAGATAAACGAAGTTCAACTGAACTGAAATTCAGATTTCAATGTGAAATTTGAAAAGTTAAACCAAAAATTTAAACTCCGTTTGAGGTTCAGCTGAACTTAAGTTTAAACGTCTACTGTGAAACTGGAGGTTATTGTCTTATTACACGATCATTTATAAAAATTGATAATCACCGAATGTACAATGAGGAAGCGTATAAATTTGCGAATAATGTGTGTTTAGTCGAAAAAAAATTGGAAGAGTCGTTGAAAAATTGTGGATTAACTCAGAAAAAACTTGTTAGGTCGAGAATAAATGTGCGGAAACCCACGGAAAAAAACGTTGTTTCAAAGTTCTTTCACCAGTATTATGTGGCTTTTCCTGCAGTAGCCCGTAGAATCTCCTATATTTTTCTACGACCTTACACGTTTTTTTGCACGACTTTCCACCCTTTTCTCCGTGACTACCTTCGCTTTTCTTCCCGCAGTACTTAATCCTTTTTCATAACTTCCGATGCTATTTTCTTATTCTTTCACCTCTTGCTATTTTCTGAGATATTCCGCGATCTTTTTGTTATTTGTCAAATAATTAGGTACCTACCTATTAGCTATAGGTACCTATTCCATACTGTTTTTAGATTTGTGGTTAATAGTTACCTACTTCCTAGTTAATACCTAAATGAATTTATTCGTTTGGTTTTTCGACTCGGCTTATTATCAAAACACAAACAGAAAAAGCGATTGCATGGAAGTAAGTTTCTGTTATTAAAAATAAAACATTTGTTTCCGAGTCACCGGTGGTACCTAGTTTTTTTCACTAACATAAGGCGTGTAACACCGACGGGCGGTTTCAGCAAAACAAAAATAAATTTAAAAGCACTTTGTGGATAAAACATGCTTATGTTCCAAATAAAAAAAAAAACTCAACACTTTGAATACAGTTGTTTCTTATTAAAATGTAAATAGGTTCGCTACATCAAAATTTAATTTTTAATCCAATTTTAATTCAAAATTAAAAAAATAAAAATAAACAATAATATCTTCCAAAAAAAGTGTAAAAAAAATTACTAGGTAGGTAGGTATACAAAAATACTAACAAAACTTACCGCCTGGCTTAAAAGTAGTCGAATCAAAGGACGGTGCCCTAACGGGTTGATGTTTATCGCGTAAACCTTGCTGTCGATCCTGAACAAATGTCACTGCAGGCAATGATTCGCCTCTAGTTAGTGGTGGTCGTCCACCCGACGGCGAATCATCTGCGGCCGAAGCACTACGTTTCATGCCGCTGGGTGCGTCATTATGGCCATGTCCATCGTCATCTTCTGGAGAAGGCCTTTTTAGATTAACAGACAAAGAAGGTGGTATTGGGGGTCCGTTGCCAGAAGCAGCAGCCGCCGCCGCTGCCACGGCAGCACGATTTGGCATCGTCATGTGGTGTGGTTGCATGTGTGATATCCTAACAGGACGAACTGCTGCTTCATGCGATTCAATTTTGACCGGGAAGTCCATTAGAGTGGGTTGTGGTGGAGGAGGGCCAATCCGTTGTGTTGTATATGCATGATGGTGCTGCTGTGGTCCAGTATTGCCGACGGCTACTCCACCACCTCCACTGCTATTCCGATGCTGCTGTTGCTGTTGCTGTTGTTGTTGTTGTTGCTGTTGGACAACTTCACCGTTTTCATGGCTCCGCTTTGCTGCTTGATGCAAGCGTTTCATTTGTCGCGCCGCGTCTAATACAAGTTCGATTCGGTCGGCGCCTTCATAATTAACGCAACCACGGCACACGGCCTCCGAAAAATCGTTAATCATTGCCCACGGCATACGCGGCAAGTCGCACAGGTAGCAGTGTTGTCGTTTCGTTTGTAGCGACATCCTGACAAACCGGGCGGAACTTCCGACGTGATCGCGATCTATTTTGACGGTTAGTCGTTCAAATTACAAAAAAAAAAAATATTTTCAAAAAAGCACTTCGCACTTTTTGGCGAATATGTATAAACAAATTCACTGCACTTCGGCACTTTTATTTTTTCTGTTGCATTTTGGTATTCAAAATCGCTTTACATTATTTTTCTCTTATCACTTGACAGAGTATAAATTTATTGACAAAAAACACACACTTCCGTTGTCGTCACACAAATGGACTTTCTTTGACACTCTCTGCAACAAAAACACTTGGAAATTTAACAACAAATTACAATTCACGCTCACTCTCACTCTCTGAATTAAGTGTGATTAATCAATCAAATCTTTCCCAAGTTGGTTTATTATAGGTAATTGTTTAGAATGATAAGTATTCACATTTTTTCAACATCGCGCGCGAATTCGCAAGATTTTAATTTTCATCTAGAGAAAATTTTATTTAAGGAAGTATTTTTAAATATCCAATTAGAAATTTGGGTCTAGATCTTCCTTTGAGAAAAACAGTTTTCTTTCTTTATAGATACTTGCTCCTAATTCCTGTCTGGGCGTGCAGCGCGCTAAATACGTACACTCCTTCCTTTCAAACTCAGAAAATTGTCTGCGGCCAAATAACATTCTTGAAGTCTCCGAACATGAATCAGACAACGAGAAACACGCACACATCGACACGAAAAAAATGGGCGATTAAAACCCAATATATACTAAAGTGCTATGTCGTAAATGTGGGCTGTGTAGTGGTGGTAGTCTGGTAGTTTCGTCGTCGAAAGAGGAATTTGCTTGTAGCATTGGCTACTCAGTATACAGTTGTGAAATGATGTATAGCTGCTTGTGTAGTGCGCAGTATACCAACTTACCCTACGATTTGCTTCAAGTATTTTTATCCGTCGCATTCTATTCATAAAATTTTCATCAAAATGTTTGTATCTTGCTATTAATCTAAAATTTTACCATTGGATCTAGTTTTTATTAAGAAAGCTTTAAGAATTATGGTAAAATCTGTTTGTTCATTCACTTTTTTCATGTGGAAAGTCCGTCAATCCTGCAAAACGGTGTACCTATCCATAATTCGCAATCGAAAACGATGGATTTTAAACAATTATTGTAATTCGTAATACGGGCCCAGGTCATTATCTTTGATGACCCTATATAGATTTGGTAGATTGAGTCCGGACTCATTCATTGGGCCATCGCACTCTATAGTAATTGAATAAGAGGAAACCAAAGGTTTGTGGGCGAGGGAATTGAGGATTTCGGAATGAAATGAAATGAAATAAAATTAAATGAGCATTCAAACTTTCTTGGAATAGCCTTAAAAAAGATCCCTAGTGTATTAACTTTAGAAACTTTAAAGCACCTGAAATTACTTTGCCAAAAAAAGCACAAGAAATTTCAATGTCCTACATTAGTGCAGGGGCGGATAAACCAGCTTTCAAATACAAAAAAATCATCAAAATCGATCCACTCAGTCAAAAGTTCATTTCATCCATTCAGGCTGGCATTCATAAAATAAATATATCATGTAAGAAAATGGTCAATGGGTTTTCAATGAAATTATATACCATACCCTATTATTTAGTGTGCACAAAATAATTTCTACACACGAAACGTTCACGTACTGCGTCACAGATCCCAAAAATATTTTCCGCACACATTTACATTTGCGTTTAAAAAAATCGATACTATTTTACACACACTTGTCCTTTGCAGCAACCAAAGTATATAAGTGTGTATAAATATATATTGATATAGAAATACATCTACCTAGGTATATGTCTAGTTAGATATATGTATATATATAAATAGAGATAATATTTGGCCTTTGCTGAATTGCATGCCAATGTAGTGGTAGGTATACGTATCGCATGAATATCCATTAAACAATCCAGCTTGTAGATATGTAGGTACCTACCCAAATGGATACGTGCCAAAAGCAATTTTTACTTTTGTGACGAAGAAAACGTCAAGCTCAAGCTCAACCGAACTTAACGATCAACAATGACCACCAGAAATAGAAGTTAACATTCAAAATAAAAAAACGAATTGATTAGGTAAAAGAAAAAGACGGAAAAAATTGTAGGTATATATGTAGGTATACACATTGTATAGGTACCATAGATAATAAAAACACCGGCGACTGATTGTGATTTGAAAGTATCATTAGAATGCATCATCAGATCAACAAACCAGCACAAGCGAATTGGTGGAAGAACTGTTTCTGTCGTGAAAGGTAAATAGAACGAAACTTGGCAACATAGCTTGATAAGTAAAATATACATACATGCAATGTGTGTGTCCCCATAATGATTAGTATATACCTACACGGCAGAGCAACATACCTAAAAAAAAAAAAACTATCTCAGTCCGATACCGAACAACCGAACCGACCGACAAAAGCTTAGTTTTATGAAAAAATATTTTATTCATTGCATATCAAATACATATATGTATATGTATCTACATTGGTACAGATATAGAATACAGAAGAGCAAAATGAATAAATATGGCCAGTGTCGACATTCGACAAGCCCCAAACTGTATCCGCCGTCGTGGTAGTTAGTGGCACGAAACAGTTTCATCACGGTTCCTTCTCGCTTCCTCTTTTGTTGCGGTGTGTGTCGAAAGAGTGAGGGGAGTTTTATCGTTTTGCGTCGTTGGGATAGATATTTTTGGTCTTATACAAATTGACTATCTACATATACATAACTATAGCATACATATAGATACAGGTATGGTATAATGAAGTTAATTCTTCCTTTCTTTTTTTGTATACCTATGAATGTATGTAATGAACATTATATCTCTTGTTGCCCTTAGAAGTGTTGGATAGTAGCAAATTGAATTGGAAAATCTATAAAATGAGCAATTGGTGCATACCTACCTACAATTGTAATGAAAATAAGAAAGCACAGATATAAATATAATAAGTAGGTATTTAAGCATACATATGGATGTAGAATGTCCGCCATGCCATGGTGATGACATATTTATCACTTTTTTTTTTGTATAAGTGTACCTACCTATCTTAATACCTACTTGTAATCAAAGTTGATATGTAGGTATATGCATACAGTTATTCTGTAACCAGGAATGATATAATTGTGTTAAAGTATTGGTGTGAATATTTTACGAGTGCGTCGTTGGATTTGGATACTCGCTCGTCACTCGTCTCGTGTTGGGTTGAAATTGAGTAGGTAGGTATGTACCTATATACCTATGGGTAGATAATTCAAAAGCTGAAAAAATATCGAACGCTTGTCGTCCTCGTCACGTCATGGTCGCTGTCGTTTTTCTGGTCCAGGCTAGGTACTTTCGAGTGTGGACCGATGGCTAAAAGGTATAGGTACCTTACCTAGGTACAAATTTTTTGTATAGGTAGTACTTACCTAACTAATATGTACCTAGATACATTTGCATGTACGTAGGGCTAGGTGCTTACATACCAAGGGTCCAATATTAGGATCTGTTTTTTTTTGTATTCTTGACCTTTGCGCCCAGTTTAAAATTCGTTTTCTATTTTCATTGATTTGTGCCTAGTTTGGTACCGTTAGGTACCTACTTAGGTAGGTACTGCAGTGCATTTATAATTTGATGCAGCAGCGATTTTTCGCGTTTGGGAGGTAGGTACCTAAGAATACTTACAGATATCTTGGATCAATAATAATGATAGGTACCTACCTACCTATATTTTTTTTACAAAGGTAGGTATCCCCAGTACGGTATGATATAAACGTATTACACAAACAAAATCGAACTGCTGATAAAAGGATGTGTTAAATCCAGCCAAAAAGTATGATTTTTCTTTTCCTTTCATAGGAAATTCGAATTTATTTGTGTAATAGGTACCAACGTGTTAGGTCTTACTGTACTGCGGATAGCTTTGCCAAAAAAATGCATCAGTGCGGGATTCGCACTTATTTAACCCATATTTTCTATTGTGGAACTCACAGATGAGGAAGTGTCTTAGTGGAAATGGTAAGGTAGTTTCTCGTAGTGATAATATAGTTTACCCGGCAAGTTCATAATTGCTTGAAATGCGAATGCAAAGCCGTGAATCACGCTGACTCCCCGGGAGTAATGTATTTCGATTTCGATATTCATTTTCATTAATACCTATTTATTACTAAAGTTAAAGGAATTCAAAATTTCCAAAAACTCATAACATAAAGGAAAAGGAAGGAGACCTTGCGTCTAATTCGGTAGTTCTGATTTTTTGCTGAGTTGTTTATGCTGTTAAGTTGATGTTAAATCCAATTTTTCGACCTCGATCCCCAAATGCAACATTTTTAAAAATGCAAGAAACCGTGCTTTTGTCAGTAATTGGCATTTTTAGCTATGAACGGCTATTTTTTTTTTACTATTAACTACATACGTATGTATATGTTCTATGGTTTCAGCCTTTAAAAAAATATAGTAACAAAAAATGTATAACAGAAAGTAGAAATAAAAAAAATATATTACGAAATTCTCAATATTTCACTAACCAAACTATTAGAGAGTGTTGATTGGGTAAAGAAAAGAAAAACAATATAGACGGTGGGGAGCGTTCAAGCTGAAAAAAGAAATTACTAAATATCTAAAAATAACTATTCAAAGACAATGGTATCACCTAGAAAAACAATCATGTTGCTTGTCTTAGAGCCAGAGAGCTATGCTTTCGGATTCCGGTGTCTGGAAAAATAATGTTCAGTGTCCGGACAAATATCTAATTATAAATAATTATTGTTTTTTTTTCAATATTGTTTTTAAGAAGGTTTTTGATGATCAGAAATCGAACATTTAGGAATATTCATGAAGACCTCAAAAGAGAATCCAGCAATTTTTAGAAATTGCAATTTTACCAAGAAACTTGGGCCGAATTTAATATAGGTATTCGCTATTAGAAAATTTTGGATATTCAATGTCAAAACCATAGATAAACCAATACCAAGATACGCAAACTTCGTACTTTTCATGCCCTAAAACCCGATTGTTTACATTGTTGTATTTGTAATTCGATTTTGTGTCTGTGAATAAATGTGAAAACCAACAACAAAATTATAAGGAGAGAAACAGCTGATTTGCTACGGGGAGTTTATATGTGTGCGAAAAACACGCATACCATAGCAAATCTTGTAGCAAATCGTTTTTCATGGCAAATCATGTTTTTCATTGAATTGAATTTTGAATTCAGCTTGGAATTGAATTGAATTGAATTTTGAATTGAATTGAATTGAATTTTGAAAATATTTAGTCAAATTTCCGGATCCGGATAACAGTGCATTTACCCTTTGTAGGCAGATTTCATCAATGATCATTGATCGTGAAAACAAATTTTGAATGTAGGTAAATACCTACCTAAACCTTCAAAAAATAACAATCTCTTGCTCTTATCTAATTTTTTTACCTTCTTTATTCAAAAACTAAAAGTAAAACTTGGCAACGTAGCTTATATTAGATATTCTATAAACATAAAACAAGAACCCATTCAAGCACATTTTGTTTTTGTTGCGTCCCGTCCTGAGGCTCGGCATTTCATAGTCAAACGCATACATATATATAAAACAACAGCTGTAATCGTATTATACTAGCTTGCTGTTTACCTCTCCTCTGCACTCTGACCGACTATTTCATGTTCATGCAATCCAAAACAGTTTTTTTTTTTGCTTTTTTGTTTTCATCTATATTTTCTTTTCCTTAGCCCGCAAATTCGCATTTTACTTTATATACCTACTAACATTCATGTGTGTGTATATCTTTTTGAATCATACAGTTGTGCATGTATATATAAACCAAATAATATCGCGTCGGCATGACACGATATGGTAAATAAATACAAAAAAAAAAATAAACGAGTGATGAATGCGACGATGGTTTGCTTTTGTATGTACACAGCATACATACAAAGAAAAATAATTCCGAGCCACACTAGACACGACACTATATAGTGGCGGTACAGAAAATCATGGCAAGAAGAACTCCCTTACCATGTGCTGTACTGTGTATACTTGATCGAATGCTAGTGTGAACCTGTGAATAAAAACAGCTAGCATCGAAGTATAGCAGGCTGTATGGTTTTCTTTAGTATCCATTGCTTTTCGTAAGAAACTGGTGTTCACACGAGGAGAGAATTTGTTTTGAATATAAATAAGATGTCGAAGAAGCATTTAGCTCCACTAGAGCTGGCAAAGTCTGCTCTCGCCCTTCTGCAAGACGGTTCGGACAGTGAAGATGAAATATTAGCTTTAAGTTTGGTTACATCGGCAGTTGCGTTGCATTTGCTCAAACAACCAAAGTATGGAACTAAAAGACGGCGTATTGCCGTTCAAGATGAATTTGATGAGGACTACAACAGCTGCTCTAAAAGTCCAACGCCAGAAAGAGCAATGCCCATACCACGAGTTCCAAGTCTTCGTCCAGAAGCTCGCCGACAAGCAGTTGTGAATTCACCTATAATCGAAGATAAGATTGAAGAAATTGCTGACACAAGTGAGCAAGACTTTAAGATTGAACTTCACTCTATGCAAATAAATTCGGAGCAACATAACGTTACCGACACAGAAGCGAACGGAGAATCTAAAGATGGATTACAAGATTCGGATAAAAAACGTAGAAAACAGTGGTCTCAATTTGAAGACGAACGAAGGCGAGTCCTGCTTGGTCTGAAACCCAACGATTCCCTTGAATTATTCTGTGCTGAACCCAAAATTACTGACTACATGAGTCTATTCTTGGACTTTCTTAAGCTTGACATAAGCACCTTCAATTTACTATTGTCACTCGTTAAGAAAGACATCGACCATCAAACAACCTGCATGCGAATGACTGTTGCATCCGAACAACGTTTAGCAATCATTTTGAGATACCTAGCAGCGGGAGAAACGTATAATGCCATGGAAAGGAACATCAAAGTGTCACGGTCTTTCCTCTGCGTGAACCTGCCACAATTATCAAAAGCACTTTGGACAAATTTACAAGAGAAATATTTAAAGGTAAGTTGCATTTTTATTTTTTTTATTTATTATTTTGTTTACATTCGAAGTCAGACATTTAACATTAAACTAGACACCGTTACCGTTATTAATGCCTTCTATACTATCACTAGAATCTAAACTAATATAACTTCCATTTGCTGATACTTCTGAATTTGCTAGCGATAATTTTCGGTTATTTCGGCGTCGCCGTTTCGGAAGAACTCTGTCCTGTTCGATGCCTCTTCTCAGGACGCATTGTATCTCCCACATAGTGTCACTGCGAATCGTTTCGTCAGAAATGAGGTCCAATTGACTTTTGACAAGATCTCCTTCCCAGCTACTTTGGCTTCTTGATTTATAATTATCTGCTCTCAGCTCCTTTGCTGCTACTCTGTTTTGCACAATCTGCTGCGTTAGCGCTATTGTCTCGTAGAATTGTTCGTTAATGTCTTCCACATAGTGTTCATTGTTTGGTTCCTCTAAAATAGCTTCAACGTGCTAGAAATACAGATGTAAAAAAGGAATACTATTATTTTATTTCAGCTACCATCATGTGAATCTGAATGGGCAAATAAGTCAGAAGAATTTGACAACCAATTGCATTTTCCCCTGTGTCTTGGAGTCTTGACAAGGCGGCACTTCAAATTTAAGTCGCCGCGGACAGCCAATTTGCTTGCTCTGGTTGATGCAAACAGCAAATTTTTACATGTTGCTATAGAGAAAGAAGAAGAAAGCGTCTATTTGGCACAAGATACAGCCCCGCCACCTCAAAGCATCGGTAAGAATCGTGTGCTGCCGTATGTCTTCATATCGGAAAACGGGTTTGACCTAGATGACCATATTCTGACGCCATTCATCTACACCGATACAGTAGCTCGACGAGATTTCAACAATCGGCTGAAAGCCTGTTCGCAAGTGGCTGACCATGCATTCCGATTGCTCGTTAAACGCTTTAAGATTCTATCGTCACAATTGAGCATAAACCAATCCAACTTAGAAGATGTTATCAAGGCTTGCTGCATCTTACACAACTTCCTAACCGAGCATAATTCGGATTTATATTCAGCACAACCAAATGAAGAGTACACAGAAGTTGGCCCCGAAGTGATAGCTCTAGGTGGGGTCACCCATTACAATGAAAACGCCGAAGCCATGAGAGAAGAGTTCGCAGATTACTTTGCTAATGAGGGAAATATACCAACCTTTGATGTTAGAATGTTGGACGACGACATGGGAGCATCTTCATCTAACGTTGTGGTCGACGTCATGTCACTCTGATGACACTCCATCCTTGAATCTTCTGGATTTTGAAAAACTTCAGTTTTCTGCAGGTTATCACCGTTTGCTTTGGCTGAAACATCCTTAGTTGCGGTCTGTGAATGAAAATAAAACTTTTAAAATAAAAATTATAAAACGAAATTTTTGAAAAACTTACCGTTGTGGTTTTTGTGTTTGAAAGTGCACAATATGGCGAATTGTTATACCGATTGTTGCAATAGGGTTTCAACCATTCCATTTTTTTGAAACACCAAAACTTGGGTTTGTATTTTTTGCTCCGCACCATGCATCGCAAGTCCTTGTTGAACTGGGCGCGAAGAATTTGAATTTTAGTCTTCAGATTTTCAACAGTTACTTTGAGATCCAATTTATCAAGCAAAACTTTGCAAATGCTCTCAAGGCATATTTGTCTTTTGGAACGATTTAAATAGTCAGGATGCCGTTGGTCGTACAGAGTTTTCTTTTTCCGCAGCTCGCCGAGAATTATTTCGATTGCTGCCCGTGTCCACATGCCACTCTGTTCATTATATGATCTATCTTTCTTCATTTCCAATCCAATCGTTTTTGTCTTTTTGGTGCTGTTTGCTGTACCAGAGCAAAAATTGAACTGTTTTTGTGTATCGTGCTCGTCGATGCTTACAACGATGAATAGAGAAGCAAAGAAGGCGGTTAAATGCCTCAGTTTACACGAACGAATTCTCGGCGCATGTGTGTGTGAACGACTATGTGCTGTATTCGCTGATGTGTCTTTTCCCCTTTTAAACTGGGTGTACCATGCAGGCAGACAAAAAACTGTGCTGGCTGCTTGGTGCTGTGTGTACCTACTTGCTGCTGGTTGCCAGCTCGAGTACGAAACGAACGAATTATTTTCGCTGAATGGTGTGGTGGCCAGGTAGTTTATACCTATGTTTATGTTTATGACATTCTTTTTCCCTTGTTTTTTTTTGTCGTTCATCCATGATGCTGATACTTGTGGATATGATGATAATGAGGGTTGTAGAGTTTATGGACATGTTGCTGACCTTATGCGTTTGTACTTAGTAAATAGGTACATGCATATGCACAAATTATGTGTGTATGTATGTTTCGTAATAGAGGATTAATGATAGGAAAGTTTTTAAATGATTAGATATCTATATATCTATATGTATACAATGTATCTGCTAATTTATTTTAAGTAAAGTGCCTGGATATAGCATGGTACCTATTCATAATTTATAAGAAGAAAATATTAAAAGGAAGATTAAAGGTAATAATAAAATTAACATCTTTGTTGCGTTTAACTGCCTATCTAAATAGGTTCTACGAAATGGTAGGTAGGTTCTACGAAATGATTTAATAGTTTTGGGTGATACATTATTTGTACCAATTTCTAGTCTTAAATCGATGTTTTCGGAATTTCTTTGGCATATATGTATCGGTAGTTTTGGTTACAGGAAGTAAAAATTAAATAAAATTTGTGGTGTTTGGTAGAAACATGATTAGTAGGTAGGTAGGTACCTAACTCAATTCAAAAACCGTGTTTCAACAGCTTCTAGTAGGTATGATTTTTGATTATGTCTTGAAAATAATTAACTTTTACCAGCATTAAAAGTGAAAGTAATTATTTTGTCAAATATTTTCAAATGCTTTTTACATTTTTTGTTTAAATAAACATTTGAATGTCTTGAATGAAAAAAGATCCAAAGTAGAGTAACCTACCTATTATGTTTTTAGGAACCACCACAGATATATTTTGTAGTAGGTAGTATTGAAGCAGAAAGCAGTAGTAATAACGAGCAATTTGGTCACACAAAATAAATCGGTCTTTAATATTTTATAATAGATATAGTATACCCATATGCTTTTGGGTGTAATTAGAAAATTAATATCACAATGAAGGAAAAGAATATACGTTTTTTTCAATATAGGTAGGTATATAAAAATAAAAAAATGTTGGTAGGTACCTAACTTGATAAAATCAAAAACTAAACAAAAATAATTTTAGAGTGCTTTTCATTAATTAGTATGACTTTTATGATTTGGCTCAAAAAGGGCAACATTGGATAGGGTGTCTATCGTATCTCTTTTAAAGAGAACATGTCCTCTTTTTTAGATCCGATTTTTGTTTTACACTATCTTTTTCTGTATAGATTTGTTTGTTCTTTTTGTGTTTGCTAGTCAATTTATTACTTTTTTGTGTTCCCATTTATAATTTTTTGTCTCCATCGAAGAACTCTGTTTTTATAGATTCTAAACTAAAATGTTCTCTTTTTTGCCACGCCCCAGATAGACACCCTAACATTGGAGCAATTTTTTTAAGTACCTACCTAGGTAACTATAGATAGTTACTAATTACACTGGTCTGCATAAATAGGGTAGAGTCGGCACCCTTCGACACTTTAAGAGTAAACGTTGCATCGCTCCGATGTTTTTGTTTTTCAATTATTTTTAAATGTGATTATAAAAATTTGTATTTTTTTTAAATATTGAACAACTTTGAGTTTTTTAAAACAATGATTTATATTTATTTTAAGTTGACAGATGTCATCCTCGATACCCCAACATCCCAACATCCCAAAATGAAAAATAAAAAACTTTGTTCGCCTGAGGCTTGTACACACAACAATCACTTACGAATACCTTCTCTCCAAACAAAACCCTCCTATATGCTCCACATGCAATCTAGCACTCAATCTAGATCAGTTACTAAAACATTGTGCAGCATCTAAAAAGCTCTTTTGCTCTATTTTCCAAGGTCTATCTATAAATGAAATTCAAAAAACTATTAATCTTAGCAATATTGAATTAATTAATCAGTTTATATATGTGACCTTAATTATAAAATTTGACTTTTCTTTTCTATTCAGAGCTAATAGTCCTCGCAGCCAGGCTCTATATTACTAAGATTACCATGTTACTTTTAAGTACTTGTTAATAAATATTAATAATAATAGTATTTTAAGTTTTTGAAAAAAAGTGGACTTTTTTTGCATCTGGTTTTCAGTATTGGACCACAAATTGATAGGAACATTTAAAACTTAAAACAAAAAGGGTAGGAGATTATGTGAAATTTTTGTAAAAAGGTAATTGTTTAAAACGAAAGAGCTAATATTATATTTTTACAAAATGCAGGTTAAAATAAAAGTTATTCACAAACTATAGGCTAAAATAATTTTATATTAAAATAAAATTGAACAATACTGAGTTATATTTTAACATGTGAAGTCATTTTTTTTTTAGAAAAAAAAAAAAACACCTCTAAGGTGAACGAGGAGATATAGACAACACCCTTACATTTTTTTTTCTTTTTTTTTGACTTGAGCAACACGTTGTAATAGTTTGATTATTGTTATGGGTTACATTCAGAATCTCTTAATATACTTTTAATTTCTACCACTTTCTGTTAAAAATTGGATGTAACATCGCTTAAACATCATAAACATCAGCAAGAAATCAGGAGCCAGATTCTATAAAAAACGAAAACGATCAATGGCTTTTCAAAAACGAAAGGAATTATGCGATAACTTCAGAGCAAATTCTTTCTTTTTTCCTGTTATATGAAGCAAACTGTTGGCACATATGTACGTCGTTTTCGCCATACAGAATCTTACCCCAGAACTACCGGATTTGATGTGAGATCTCCTTCCTACGAAACGACAAGGTTACTGGACTAATAAATAAATATTAATTTTTGTTCTTGAAAAAAAAATTCTTTGCAAAATAAAATAAATAATATAGAAACACAAAAGTCTTAGGAACTTACCCTGAAAATTATAACACAACACTGTCTCAAATTTCTTTTCCATTCGAAATTGGTGGAATTTGCTGACAGAATGCTGTACTTATTGATTTGAATAAGAAGTACAGAAATAGGTTTTGATAACTTATACCGTGCAATCGTGTGCAGTAGTTTTTCCATAAATTTTAGAAGCAGCATTGTCAAAGTATAAAAAAAAAAACGTTTCTAACCAAGATATACAGATAATTGACTCATTTTGAAAATATCTGGGAAGTATAAATAAAGTCAAAATTACACGATTTTGACACTTAAAAAAAAACATGGTGGCTTTGGCCCCAAATGGGATTCGTTGGGACTTTTAGGATACGAGCAGGGGAATTGCTCCCAACAATTTCTACCAATAAAAATGCTGTAAAGTAATTTTTCTGCGTGAAAATCTAAATTACCCTGGTCTATTTGGAATTTTATAGTTCAGATTTTTTACAACAGGATCTTTAGCATTTTCTAAAATTTCACTTACATTTTTTTTCAATGTAAAGCTTACAACATGTATAAACAACATAACCCTTTAGTTGCCACCCTAAAACCCCCCTAGTTGCACTATTGTTAACGAAACGATTTTAAATATGGATGATGGCTAATTTGTGTAATAACTATAAATAATAAGTTAACTTATATTTCTGGGAACTTACAATCAAAAACTTTCCCATAGGCACATATACAGCTATAGAAGGGCTTATCATTTCAGATGAAATTCAATAAGCAACGATTTTATCGCTCCATTCGTTAGTTTGTGCTTCGTTTTGAATTGTTATCTGGCCCCAATTCGTTTAAAATTAGGAGCACTCTATCAATCACGTTCCTGTTATCTTATCAACTGTTTTTTTTTACCTATCAAAGGTTTCCTGTCTAAATGGTGGGGCAGATTATGCAAAAGTTTACTTTGATTTTACTTGTTTCCGAAACTACATTTATATGAAGGCATACAAACAAAAACACTGTCTTATCTCTACTAACTTTTATCTCAGATTCCAACACTTAGGTTCAAAATGAGATAAGCTTGTACTAAGATAAGAGTGGTGCCTGCCTGAACTGGAAAAAATATTGCTTTATTGATAAGTAAATTCAGAGACAAATAACACAAAAAGTGATAGTGAATAATAACACTGGTCGATAAAATAAAACACCTCACTGTACCTAAGAGAATTTTCCGATCATTTTGGTCATTTTCCTATTAGCGTTAGGTGGAAAAGCATTTCTGGCTTCGGATTCAACTAAAGCATCCCAATTACCAACATCCTGTGGAAATGTACATATAGTTTGCTTTCTGGTTCATTAAATTATTATCGACTTGTGTAAATATTTAAAAGACAGAACAGCGGTAAAGTGGGAACTTTGTCAAGGTTCTACAATGTTTACTGATAGCAGAGGTCAGTTTTATAAACTGATATGATTAAATGAAAGTCATTTATAAAGCAATGCACAGTGGGTTCCGTTCATACAAACATGTGCTTAAAACTGTACAGTCAAACATTCCTTTTCATAAATATATTTTGGTACTTTTTCAATGGAAATTCGTTTATAATAAAATGGGTACATGAACACAAAAAATAAGAACACAAATTTCAAAAATTTACATATTCATGCCAATTATGGAATTCGCAATACTTTACTCCCAAGGAGTCAGCGTGATTCGCATTCGCATTTAAAGCAATTATGAACTTGCCGGGTGAACTCTATTATCACCAAAGAATAAGAAGGTATTTCTTATTTTAAGATTATCACTACAAGGAACTACCTTACTATTTCCACTAGCAAACTTCCTCATCTGCGAGTCTACAAGACAAAATATGGGTGAAATAAGTGCAAGTGCCGCAACGCATTCGTCGGATTCTGTGATTATTTTTTTAACAATTTTTTGTCAATATCATTCCCCGACTCCAGGCAATTTAAAAATATGTAAGGCTTTGCATCCCTTATCGGTCAAAAAATTCAATTACAAATACAATACATAGGTATGTGCCTACCCAAAACCAATCGTACTTGAAATGACTTTTTGAAGCCCTCATGGTTTGTTTCAATCTATCAATCAGTTCTAAAATCATTAAATTGAACTTTTATTTCCCTCCACCACCGCGAAAGATTTATTCGAAAAAATTCCGATGTTTAGAAGTGACAAGAGGGTAAGCGTGGAATCGCTCCCTATCTCCAAAACAAACTCATCAACTGTGCCACCAAATTGTTAATACCCGGCCTTAAATGCATTCAAGCGACCACGATCACAATCCAGTTGGAAAGAATTGAAACTTTCACCATTGCCAGTGCCTACAAAAACCACTCTTCAAAACTAGATGAGATAAGACACGATCTCCGAGTCCTCAGCCAAATCATATCGGCAGGAGCACGTATGAAATCAACGGAGGTGGCTTCAACGCCAGTCACCAACGGTGGACAACAATGACGGAAACACAATTGTCAACTGGCTGGACGACAAGAGTAACCAGCATTCCTTGGTGATTATATCCCAACCCAATTAAACCCTCCCACGAACCCCGAGAATCCCGTCTTCCTGGAAACTTCGAACCTTGTATTCGTGCTACCAGAGTTACGAAACTAAGTCTGTACGAATCTACCCAGTGACTCAGACCAAGAAGCTGTATTGCTGTCTGTTAACCTGCAACAGCGGATATTTCACCGCCGGCCAACCCGAGGAGTACAAACTCGATGCCGATAAGCTACAGGGGGACGTGAATGACCGCCAACAGGAACCTTCTCAATTCCGAGGTAGACACAGCATCGAGGAACTAGAAGAAGTTGTCTCCGGTGCTCTTGGGAACCAACAGTGACGGAAGACTTCACGAAACAGAAGAGACTCCAGGCTATCAAACCAGGAACAACGCTTTCAAGAAAATCAACAGCTTCTTGAGAAACATACCTTCTATGCCAACAACCATCAAAACCACCGATAGTGAGGCTACATCCAACGAGGCCTTTGCGGATTACTTCGAAGACCGTTTCCAGCCCAAACCACCCGCGCCGACCCCCGAATTACAAGAGGAAGAAGGCCTTTCCATCCAGCGTGCGTTATCGTTCCAGACGAACGATTCTGTTTCCAACGCTGAGTTTACCACTTTTAAGGAAATCCAGGATACAATCCATCCGAAGAAGTCTGCAGGCGCAGACAAGATCTCCAACTTTGTGCTGAAATATCTTCCATAATCGGTGATGATTTTCCTGGTATTCACCTCGGACCAACTTCGTCTTGAGAACGTAAGAGCCTCCTGTTTGCTGACGATTCCCTGACATACACCAAGCCTATGTCGCCGATGATAGCTGCCAGAAGAGTAGAAGCCCACATCTATCGCCTGTTTGAATTTTACCAGCGTTGGGAAAGTAAACTCCGCCAAATCGGAACTAGTATGCTTCCGAAGACCGTGTAAGCCAAGAAGAGAACGCTCAGCCACGCATTGCAGAGGCATTACCATCAACCTTCCAGATGGAGTGCAGCTAACCGCCAAAACAAAGGGCAAGGGAGGAGGAGCTTTGGAAAAGGAACGGACTCAGCCAGAGGACTAATCTACTACTATACAAGCAGCTAATAAGGCCCGTCATCACTTACAGCTTCCCAATCTGGTTCACGGCGTCGAATTCTTAGATGGTCAAACTGGCAATCTTTGAAAGGAAGATCCTACGAATCTGCACAGGGTACGAAGAAAATATCCCAGCAACAAGAGACTCTACGATGAAGCGAAGCTCCTCCAAATCGACTGATATCTTTTCCAACCCGGAAGAAGATGTCTACAAAATCTGGAAAATCTTCCCAACCAAATTATAGGAAGCACAATGAGAAGCCTAAGTAACCCCGACCCTCGATATCTGGAAGCTAATGTCTGAAATGATCTACACCAATGACGAAGAGCACATCCGATTCTACGCTGACCCTGGGTCACCTCACCACCGTGGCCTCTGACCAAATTCTTCTAGGTCGAGTAGATAGATAATATTTTGGTCATCATCGTCCACGTTAGATGAAATAAATGTTCTGCCTAACTGTGTGTGGTTGGCTGTTATCACCGTTAAGAAGTTTGGAAAAGCGTCCCTTCCAAATCTTCAACACCGATTGCGTGTCTCTTTCAGTATTCCCATTTTCATCACGACAGGTCTCTATTTTTCTATGTGTAGATCGATTCACCCTTTGAAAGAGCTGTAGCATCCCTCAATAGATTCGACCTCGTGCCCCCTCTTCTTTTTGTATTTAATTAATTATTGTATGCCTGTTTGCCTGTGTTAAACAGGTACCTACCTATACTAAGTCTGTGATAAACCGCTTTTTTAAAGCAAAATAGGTAGAAGGTGTCATGCTTTAACATCGTGAAACTTATTGTTAGTGACGCTTCATCATTGATATCCTGGCCAATTTAATAAAAAAAAAACGCGAAAAAGAAAACAAGTCAAACGATAAATAAATGCATATTGCTCCAAAAAGTTGTTCCTCTTTGGTCTACACATACATCAGCAGAACTTCGCTCATGATTCCCAGGGTGAAGGACACTCACGGCCTAAACAGGAATTTAACAAACGCGCATAAACGTAGCCATGGTGGCAACAAACAAAAATAATAAAAAAAAAATAACTCGAAAGCCCCTTGCAACGAAAGCAAGTTCAACATATCCGTGCCTCGCACAATATCTGTGCCAATCTAGAACCAGCCACCATGTACTCACACATTTGCAACAACAGAAGAAGAAATCACGTTTTGTTGTGTTGGTATTTAATAAAATTTTAGATACAATAAAAGTTGTGCATGTGTGGTTTTATCGATTAGTTTTACGTACAATACGTGTAAAGGGCACACACCTTGCCCAGGAACCAGGATATGCAGCCCCACAATTGACGCTCCGAGAAAAGCAAGAATAGGAGCAGCTTTATCGATCCGAATAGCGCTTTACTTGTTTGTTTGTTCCCGATTGCCGGATTCTTGCTAGCTCGAGTGCGCTGGTTTGGATTGCATGTGTATGCGTAGCGTCGTTGCCTTCGCCAGTCGTCGGGCTGGCCTGGATGAAGACAACAACAAAAACAATAGTATTGCGCTGAAAAGTTGGCCATGGTCTGGGACAAAGCAAAACTAAACTTTAAGCTTTTAAAACATTTATACTATAGCAGATTGCGAACAAGTTTAGGTACCTAATCGATATTATTGCACAAGTGTTATGGTAGCGTGCACGCGAGAGAGTGGTAAATCTGAGACAGTCCAGCCCCAAAGCTTTGGAATTGAAAGCTGGCTAAATCATTCATATTCATTTGATTTTATGTTGGTATGCAGGCGCAGGGTGTAGAATTGATTTTCTCAACCCATACGGTACGGGCGGACTGCCTATATAGTAAATGGCCAGGACAACTATTGGTTTTTGTTTCGTAACGGAAAAGATATACATATACTCGTAGGCATGGGTAAACACTTGCAAAACTGTCGGTGTGTAGAGTAGCACTTTGGAGGTGTGTTACGTCAGCTTCATTTGTTTCACGGTTCAGCGTACTTCAAAGGACTGTACAATGTACATCTACAGTTTTTGGTAAGGGAGGTTTGAGTAATATTATTTAGGTTTATAATATGTATGCATTTATGTACTTACAAAACATTTATGTTTTTGAATGGAAGCTTTGTGTCGTTAGAGCTTTTTGTGGCCGAGGATGAAGACTTACGCCACTCAAGGGGGGATAATTATAGGTAGATAGTATCTACACATAAATTCAGCTGGGGAACTGCGATTTATTGAGTGAAATGTTTAAAAGTTTTTTTTATAATTTAAATATCAATTCAATCAATTTTTCAAGAAAGACGAGGTTAAGTATAATTTATTGTATGCAATTATAAGGTATACCCAGCCGTTCAAAAATTTGGGGCAGGGAGGTAAAGACCGCCAGCTTTTTTCCATTTCTTTGTTTTTTTTATTCGCTTAAGATTCCTTCTTGCCACTTCGTCAGCCTTAAGTTTTTTTAATCTTCTTTGACTTGTTTTTGTATACATATTCCAAGCCTTAGATAAAATTGACATTGGCGGTTTGGAAGCATTCAGATATCTTCGGACCAGAGCTCTACAAAAATGCAATCAATTCAGTTGCAGTTAATTCACTTGAATTTTAGCTGCAACTTAGTACCTATACTGCTGCTACTTATGTAAGTATTTTGACAACAAAATAAACCGTTAGCAGCCAGTATTGAAATACTGAATTTAAAGTTAATGATAAACTGTTTTCATTGACTAAAAGTCAGTTAAATGCAGTACTTTTAGACAGGTTTTAATCCATTAGTCAATTAAAAGATTTTTGTACTGTTGTGTTTAAAATTTTAGTCAGTAAGTTAATTGACTACATGAAGTCCATTAACTGCAAAGCTTAGATCACACGACTTGGGTATACCTACACAAAAATTTGTGTACTTACATATTTCTGTTAGAAGAAAATACTATCTGAATTTATTAAGTCGGGTAATTTTTGAGTAAATGGGCTAATTATTGTCTATCGTCCTTCCTTCTCAAAACTTCGGAACGATTGATTGATATTCACCTGCGTAGTGCGATAGAGCCAAATCTTATCTCAACATCACAACACGCATAGGGAAAATCGGTAGAAACTGAGCTACATACCTTGGTACGCACCATCAAATACTCCCTAATACACTTTAGTTGCATTCCTAGACATAAAAGGCGCCTTTAACAATGTCGACAGCGCTGCAATAGCAAAGGCACTGCAGAATCACAACGAAGATAGCTCACTTAGAGATCTGATAAAGTTCATGCTGAAAAGCAGAATTATAAATGCAAAACTAGGTAGCTTTACTGCTAGAAGGTCAGTCAGCAGAGGCACTCCACAAGGTGGAGTCCTATCCCCACTTCTATGGAACTTAGTAGTCAATGAGCTGCTAGTAAACCTGGAGGAAGAGGGATTCAAAGTAATTGCATATGGTGACGATATTGCCATTGCCGTGTCTGGGAAACATCCCCAAATTCTAATAGAACTCTTACAAACCGCTTTCAACAAGCTACTCAAATGGGCAGATGGGTGTGGGCGGGGCGTTAACCCCAACAAGACTGATCTAGTCCTCTTTACAAGGAAATGCAAAATTCCACAACTAGACCCTCCGCTTCCAATGATTAACGGTGTTCCACTAACTTTTTCAAATGATGCAAAATACCTAGGTCTTATTTTATATAAAAAGTTAAGTTGGAAACCTAACATATAGGAAAGAGTAAAAAAAGCCACAGTAGCTCTCTTTTCTTGCAAGAAAACCGTAGGAAACAAATGGGGCCTGTCTCCACAAATCACTCACTGGCTATACACTACGGTTATTAGACCGATACTCACTTATGGGGTGACTGTTTGTTGGACTGCCTTAGACAAAGTCACTAATCGTGATAAACTAAGCAAAGTACAGCTTTCAGCATGCATGTGCATCCGCTTGACACTTTCCGCGAGCACAGCCTTCTGTCTCAAAGCCATCTCTCAATGGACCAATAACTCTATTGGCCACACCATAATTCTGCACTTGTTCGGAACATTCCCAAGTCACTTTGACTACATCACTCCTGTTCTAGTTTTTGAAGTCACAATTCCCACAAGTTCAGCTTGGGTGGAAGGGATCTTGTTAGAAAATGAATCAATACATTTCTATATGGATGGATCGAAAACTGGAAATGGGGTGGGTGGTGGAGTGCACTCAGATAGACTAAACCTTAGTCTCTCCTTCCGCCTACCAAACCATTGTAGCGTCTTCTCAGATAGTCAGGCCGCTTTGAAATCCCTTGTATCAGTCTCCTCAAACTCCATCACAGCCCAAGACTGTCGATCGTCTCTAACGGAGATGGTCAAACAGTTTGATATTCACCTTATCTGGGTGCCGGGACACCGGGACATTCCGGGGAATTGCAAAGCCGATGAACTCGCCAGAATTGGAACGGAAATGCCTATCCTGCCCAAAAAGGCAAATATAGGTATTCCCATAGCTACAATTAAACTACTGCTGAAACGAATCGCTTTGAAACAATCAAATACAAGATGGCTCAACACTACTACGTGTACAGCGACCAAACAAATCTGGCCGAAACTAGATTTGAAACGGTCAAATTGCCTTCTGTCCCTCAGCAGATCTCAAATCAGCTCTGTAATAGGTGTCATAACGGGACACTGTCTTATTGGTAGACACGCGGCACGACTCAATGTACTATCAAATGATTTCTGCAGGAGCTGTTTAGACGAAGAAGAGGAAGAAACAATTTCACATCTTTTCTGTACATGTCCTGCTTTCTCTTATAGACGCAAACTTCATTTAGGAGACTACTTCTACAATGAAACTTGCGATCTCTCAAACACAGGCATTAGTAGTCTCACTCGCTTCATTAGAAGCTCTAAATGATTTTAACTAGTAGAGAACTTTTTGTTCACTATAGTTCGTGGTATCACAATGGACCTCTATTGGTCTAAGTGTGTCAGATAGCTTTAATGACAGCCACTTTAACCTAACCTAACCTAACCTTAAGGTCGGGAGATACTGCGCGAGAAAAACGTTAAATACAACGCAAAGAACAAAAGTCACAGAAAGTCGCGCAAAAATATGTAAAATACCGCGGCCTGCCATTTTAAAAAGCGCGGAATGCCATGGAAAAAATCTCGAAAAAGAACCTCATAAGATTCTTATACCTATCGTGTTTTTTGTTGCAAATTATGTCGATAACAAATACTGATTTTGACTTCAGTAGTTATAATTTTATTCTACATATGAAAAAAAGTAGTAGGTAAACAACTGATAAGGCTTGTTATACATATAAACTGACAGTTGATCCAACTTTGGTCTTCGCTTCATTAATACTGAAAACCTAAATAACATTTTTGAAAACAATTGCATTTTTGACATACTAATAACCAAAACCACACAAAAACCAAAACTATAGAGGTTTTAAAGGACACCAATTGGAAATTACTAGTGTGGGTTGCACCCAGTCTCATTTTTTAATTGAGGAGCTTAGAAACAAAAGGTGACATTTACACTTTGAAAATCTATTACAAAAAAAGAACAAATTTATCTGTTTGAACGTAATTGCTATTAGCTTGTAAAGAATGTCCCGCATATACACATTTGAAGGGTCACGGGAAAGAACAATCATATTCTATTGAGGAGCTTAGAAACAAAAGGTGACATTTACACTTTGAAAATCTATTACAAAAAAAGAACAAATTTATCTGTTTGAACGTAATTGCTATTAGCTTGTAAAGAATGTCCCGCATATACACATTTGAAGGGTCACGGGAAAGAACAATCATATTCTATTTTTGTCGAAAATGAGATTATGGGTGCCTCTTCAAAACGAATCGCCTCTCAAAAGTTAAAACAGTAAGGAGTCAACAAGCTGAGAGAAGGATCATAAGTGTTACATAACCTCGAGCAAAATCCAGCTAAAAACAATTTGAGTCCAAAAAATTTAACGGAGCATGTGTACATTTACGGGGAACAAAGATCATTACATCATAGGTATTTCATGCTGTTTTGCAATTCTAAATGGTATACATATTTTCTTTTTGTTTGTTTTTTAAGAAATGTATACCTGCTTAATACAAATTGGAACTTACTTACCCTGGGCCCAGACATGAAAGACTAAGATTGAAATTACGGTGAATCGTAAAAATGTGCCTATGATCGTTCTTTACCGCAGCCCTTCATTTGTTCATATAGTTACAGTTGCTGACAGTGTTGAAAACCTTTATATTGTTACGAATGTACGAAGGAACACACCCAGACGAAATGACACATGTAGGTCTTTGGTTATAATTAATGAAAAAAGCTCTGAACGCTTTCATTGAAGCTTCGAATTTTCGAACTTACAACGGAACGAAATGGAACGGAACAGAATCTGTCTATATCTGTCTATCTGTATGTGTATATTTGTCTCTTTTACTTAACGAAACTAGAGATCTCTAGAACCTTCAAGAGGAAATGAGAGGAGTATAAATACGAGGTCAGAGAAGGAGATCGACACAGTTTAATTTGACAGTGATAAAGATAAGTGGTTGTGAAAGTGTAATTTGGAAGTGTTATTTCTTGTAAATTGTAAAGAGTAATAGTGGAACAGTTTGATATATGTAGATAAAAGTGTTTGTTAAATGGAAAGTAAATAAAAGTGAACTAGAAAATTGAAAACAAGTTTTATTTGATATATTACAATATGTTTTTCACTCTTTGGTTATTTTAGCAAATCAAATTCACGCTTTTGCAAATCAAATTTTTCTTTTCAAAATGAAGTGTACAGATTAAGTATACTTTTACATTCTAACTCGATAGCACGATAATTTAAATTTATTTTTTATAGGAAAAGGTGAAATTAATTTGCTTAAAGATGAATTTGATTTACCAAAGAATGAATTTGATTTGCAAGATGGTGAATTTTATTTGCAAAAGTGTGTATTTAAAGTGAAAAACCTGTACATAATTTGAGAACTGTGGGACTCATTTTTTTTCTCCTTATCAGTGATCGTAATTTTTATTACGAACCCCAAAACTTGCACCCGCAAGTAAAAAATCAAAATGTTTCTCAGATTTTCTCTAGAAAGAATAAATCTCAAGCCCATTTACTCAAAAATAAAAATATAAACTGAACTATCTGATAGCAAGTATTTCAAAGGCTTTTATTTTGAAATGAATATTCGAAAGCACAATCATAGCATTGTTATCAAAACAGTTGGCTTGTCTTAATCGGCCATAAATAAAAAAAAAAACTGGTTTACTTACAGCCGCGCCGGGTGTTTGAAATTAAGTTATTATTCATTGGTCATTCTACATATGTACATAATATATGTACATTTCAACGTACAATAATAATTGTTTTCACTCACAACACCATACAATACTTACGAGTAGAGTAGGTATATTATATGTATAGGTAGGTACACACTAATATATACATATAAAAAACACTCCGTTTCTGATAAGAACTTACTCTCTTACAAGCTTATCTCTAGAACATGAAACTTTGTTTAGAAATTCCATGCATTGCGTGTTTTAAACTGATAACGTGTAATGTTTATAAATATTGGTTCAATACATAATATACTTTTTAATTGGACTGAAATTGTTGATAAGAATGATAGCAAAATATTTATTGTTCGTGAAAATTTAATTTAGAATCTGAGTTATTTTTATGATAATGCCTGTTATGTGACGTATTATTTCTACAAGGACATCTTGCAGAATGGAATGGCCTTAATGCGAACAATAATTTTCATTGAAATTGACCTTTAAGCTCGTTAACTAGAACAGACATACACTTTTTATGGATAGGTAATTGTTTTGATAATTATTTTTTAAATGTTTGACAGGAAGTAGTGAGGCATTCACATTTTACATCTTAAACGGTGTAATACTGAAGTGTAAATAGTTTTGCGAAGCAGGAAGAAACGATTTTTAAAGAATTTAGAGCAGGTCTTCTTCGAAATAATAATATGGTGTCAAATAAAATTTAATAGGGTTATGGGCTTGATATCTCGCTTTTAAGCCCCGTTTTTTAAAACCCCGTACTCTAGTTACAAATTAAACTTATCATGTCTGGATGTATCAAGCGACAGTGAAAGTGGATGGATCGATTTAATTCACATTTGGTATATGGCGTTTTTTTAAGACTATCCCAAAACGTTTTTGGAATGAATTGGTTTCGTGTAAAAAAAAAAATTGAGGTTTTAATCAAAACCAACATTATGATGATGGAGAATCCTAAAAAAGTGGTTTTCGTCATGCCGTCCGTCGGTCTCTGCGTCTGAGCATCTATACGTCTGTGCGTCTGTACTTCTGTGCGTCCGTCTGTACACATCTCCACTGCCCAAACGCGTGGACGAATTTTCTTCAAATTTGGTACAGATGATTTTTACGGAATTTCGAAAGTTTTTTTTTTTATTTTGAAAATCTCGATTAGAACTAATACCTCCAATATAACGGTTTTGAGTTGTTGGATTTTTCTAGAAAACGGCTCTAACGATTTTGTGAATATTTTTTTAATTTGTAGTATAATTATTTATTTTTATAAACTTTATATCAGTGTCTTTAACGTCTTTAGCAACTTTAACCCAAAGAGCAAGTACTTGCGATCCAGTCGTGCATTTTATTTAAATAAGTTTTATATCTTCTTATGAAAACATGTTTTTGTTTTTTTTAATACTATTAACAATACCTGCCAAATAGACCGAGAGCCCGCAGCAATTCTTATAATCAAATATCGAGTTCTTGCATACTGTAGCATGGGGCGTTTCTGATCAATGCTGCATTTAAAATGCGTTTTTGGGCACTTAAGATGAATTGTATAGTAAAATCATT
Source organism: Meliscaeva auricollis (assembly GCA_948107695.1). Lineage (NCBI taxonomy): Eukaryota > Metazoa > Arthropoda > Insecta > Diptera > Syrphidae > Meliscaeva > Meliscaeva auricollis. The sequence goes on along the minus strand of OX403619.1, from coordinate 40,159,728 downwards.
TTCGTTTTAAATAAAAGAGGTATAAGCACCCGTAATATGAATATGGAGGTCCAAAATCTTTTGCGTGAGGCATTCTGTCTGGGATGCGCATCCAAAAAAATCCAAAACATCGATTTGCGAAATAATTACTATAGCAAGATAATTCTTCTGTCCAATAAACGAGAGATGCACTCAAAAAATACAAAAATCGAATTTGGAAATAATTCTAACAGCATATAGATAGTTCTTTATTCCAACGATAGAGCAGCGCACCTTTATTACAATAACGAGGGTCCAAGACGTTTTAAATGGCGCCTTTTACCTACAAGACTTAATTATAAATGCAAAAAACCCACATTTTTTTTTATTTTCATTTCTATTAATCTTACGATAAATCTCATGAGCTTTAACATGTTCTGTTTTTTGTTCTTATGTTCGTCTATTCCATTTCTTAGAAAAAAATCGGATTGATATCAGACACGAGTACGAGTTTGTATAAGCTGTATGAGGAAAATGTGTTCACTATGGCGTATACGTACTTTTTGTATACAAATTTAATTTTTTGTTACAAGATAATTCTTTCTCCATGATAGAGTTTCCTACCCCTTCACAAAAATGTCCTAGCAGATGAGAAATCATTTGATTTTTTATTAAAAATTAAATATTTATGGAAAAAAAGTTTTTTATTTATTAATCTGCTTCCTTGCATTCTTTGAGTGCATCTTGTTTGGCTATCCTAGGACAATAATTTTTGTGAACTTGGGATTTTATGCTATCAGTTCCAGCCAAAATTTGCTGTGGGCTCTTAGTCTAATAGAAACGGTTTTTCAGTGACTCACTCGACTTTAACGATTTTCTTACATGAAAGCTGTTTAGTTGCCGTAATTATGTTTAATAACAAAATTTTCCAAAATTTATTTATTTCGAAAACGGCTCAATGTTTTTTTCAATGAAATTTAGTTTTTAGATGTTGATTAATAATATCATGAAAATGACAAAATTTTTGTTTGTAAAGCTTCAACGTATATGCAATAGGTCATTCAACACAGAGAATGATAAGTATAAATATACGCCGTATAGGCCTTGCACATCACATTAACTAACTTCTCCATAAATACAATTCTTCAACGGACCAACAACCTGGGGATACCTTCACTGCTTCCATTGATGAAGTGACAGATATCATCCATGGAAACTCCAAGAAGTCAGCGGTAAACTATGGGAATTCTAATTTTGAACTTAAAAAAGTTACCAAATCGCTATTCTGCTCAATCAAAAAAATTATTTTGGGACTTATCTTAAATAAACTTATCTGTAAGAAAAATAAGAAAATGAAATCATACCAGATTGTCAGTATGGTTTCCGAGAAAGACATTAAACCATTCTTACTATACCGAATCGGACGTAACCCATGGACTCAATTTAAAGGAGATAAGCATTGCGTGCCTACTGAACATCGAAAAGGCTTTTTAAACAGTCTGGATAAAAAGAGTCTTGTTCAAACTTCCTTACATTGTAAGTTTGGTTATAAATTTCTTAACCCATAGATCTTTCTATGTACAGATTTGCAAGGATTAATCAGCAAGAATAGGAATGAGATCCACAGCCAACCAGCCTATCAACATTCCAGGGACGAAGGCGAAACTATATGATGACGACTCGATTACATATTCAACATCGGTTTCTGACCTTCACTAATCAGCACGACTCACTAATACCGAAGACAACAAACGTCTCCCTCTATCTTTATCTAGTCCAACGACTTCTTATGAATTGAAAAGATTAGGAAAACTAAACTGCTTGTCTACAAACAACTCATCCGGGATGTTCTGATGGCGACCATGAAAAACATCCAACTTTTTAAAAGAAAGATACTAAGTATCATATTTCGAAGATGTACAGAATACAGTTATCTACAGGAACTCAATGACGATATATCCTCGTCACTGAGTTCCTGTAGATAACGGTATTCTGTACAGCTTACGTACGTACCACGAAGATTATCAGGAACCTGATATACGACCCTAACATTGAAGTCCAGCAACTACACTCCAGCAAAAACAAGAGCCCAGCCATCGCTACCCGACACACGACCTTTGAATACAAATCAACAACGAAGAAGCCCCGTTCTACGAGAGGACAACAATCGACATTTCCGGATAATCAAATTCACAACTTAACATATTTCCGAAAATTTTAATCCAAAATTTATTAATACATACCTATATTAGGAACTAGCTGACCCGGCAGACGTTGTCCTGCCCTCAACATTGATAATTATTTTGTAATTCTTCTGCGACACCACGCGTTGTTTGTCACATTGTGTGAACTTGGTTTGTTTTTCCGCAGTATTTTACAATTTTTTCGCGGTAGTAAGTGCTTTTTCACATGCGGTATTTCACAATCATTCTCTGGTGTTCAGAAGTTCTTGCACCACTTCATGAGTATTCCATGCTTTTATCCAGAATATCCCGCGCTTTTTCCCATGCATATTTTTATTTTCTACTACTTTCCAAGCATTTTTCAGCGACTTTCTGGCTTAGGTTAGGTTAGGTTAGGTTAGGTAAAAGGGCTGACAGTTGATCTCGTTGCCGTCACACTTAGATCAATGCAGATCCATTGTGATACCCTAGGGATTGTGATTCCCATATGTTGAAACCTATGTATCGTAAAACTTGTGTCGTACAACCTGTTCTGTTCTGTTTCGCACGTCAGTGGCGACAATTCGTCGCGTTTCTGCGTGAACCTCGTAGCTACATTTTCTTAAAAGATTTTGCTAAACATTAGACTTCGCTGGAAAACCATTATTAAGGAAGATGAAAAAGAATAAATGGTGAAATAACCTCAATAAATATGTTTTACAGTTAAATCTATTGTTTTTTATTCAATCCAATAATTCAATTTCGAGAAAAACTTAAATTTCTTAAAAGAACGAAACAAACAATGCTTTGTAGATACGTGGTTCACGCAGAAACGGGACGAATTACTGGTGTTAGGGCGAGGTGCCCAGTTGTTTCTGTTCATTGTGTTGTGCGAGGTGCCCAGTCTCCGTTTATTGCCGCACCTACGAGAAGCCTAGGTGTTGTTCGGTTACTTTGGTTCGTTGTGTTGTTTTTGTCGTTTTGCGTAGAGGCAACAATTGCTGGTGTTAGGGCGAGGTGCCCAGTCTCCGTTTATCGCTGCCCCTACGAGAAACATATGTGTTTTGCAGTTGTGTTGGTTCGTTGTGTTATAGTCGTTCAACGGAGGAGCTACAGTTGCTGGTGTTTGTTTGTTGCCGCTCCTACGAGAAGCCTAAGACACTTAGGTTCGGTTGCTTTTGTTCGTTGTGTTGTTGTGTTGTGTTTTTGTTGTTTAGCGTAGAAGCAGCAATTGCTGGTGTTAGGACGAGGTGCCCAGTCACCATTTATTGCCGCCCCTACGAGAAGCCTAGGTTGCTTTTGTTGAATTGTGTTTTGTCGTTTAGCGTAGAGGCATCAATTGATCGGGTTGACCGCAAGGCCGCAGTTCCTATAGTCCAAGTATAAACTATGGATATGGCATTTTCTATTTGTTCGCTAATTGTAAAGAGAAATTTACCTGTTGCTAGAAATGCAAGGTCATCAGCGTATGCAATTACTTTGAATCCACTGTATTTAAGTCGTATAAGAACTGCGTTCATTACGAGTGTCCAGAGAAGCGGGCTTCTCTGTGAATTTCTTCAAATGAAATACAAATATTATCAAAAACTCGAATGCTGATAAGTTAATGGTATGCATTAAAAGGACCTTGCAACTAAATTAACTCTCAAAGTAGTATGCACACAACGCCAACTGCTGGCATTTTCTAACCCAGAGCATTCCGTGTTCTGTTTCTATCGTGTATCAGAGATGGTGTTACGTAGAAATTTAAATTGCTTAAGATCTTCTTTTTTTTCAATGCACTCCTCGAGACCATGATTTCCGATGTTTTAAAAATTATTCTGTTATTCCTAAGAAAGACGAATCCAACTAATCAGAGATCATTACAATCGATCCAGCAGTTCATGAGTTATAAATGGTGTACTAACCCGACTTTTTTTTATATATTAATTTATATTTAATTTATACTATAATAAGATTTAGATTTTATGTAGGTATTAGATGAAGTAAACAAAATAGAGTCAAATGAAGAACGTTGGGCCCTATTGTTGGGCCGACATGATTGGGGTGATCGACACCGTTTACTTTTGAAAGTCTTGGCTGTGAAACTGTAAATTTTAGATATTATCTGTTGAAAATTGTAAGGACATAACACTAACTGAAAAGGGTTCGTTAATTTTACAAATAAATAAAAGTAAGTTCTTAAAATGGGCAACAACGACTACAATTGGATTCAGATAGCATCAGTAAATTGTTGCGTGTATGTTACCTTTGTATTATGTATATCTAGGTTGTGTCACACTCACACCTAGCTGGTGCTAGGTGTCACACCTCGCCGCTGCCTGACTACCAAAAGTTTAACATGTTTAACCTCACCAGCTAGGAGCACACTCAGATGTTTTTTTTTTGTTAAACGTTTTTAACTTTGCTAGCCGCTGATAAATACTTACCGGCTGACGCTATCAGGAACGATTTTTTGTGGTCACACTAAACTAGCAGCAGCCAGCTATCTTAATTCGCGGCTGGCACCAATTGGGTGTGACCAGAGATATATAGAAAATAAGGTAAAATACAGTTACTCCCGTTATTTGATGACGTCACCTGTATCTCAATAGTTTTACGGCTTTCATTTTCATTCTTAATAAGCACTATTGACATGAGCACGACCAACGAACGACGCGACGAATGAATGAAAAAAAAGTTATTTTAGATATGTTTCAAGCCAAATTTCCGCACAAATTCTTAACAAAATGATAGAAAGTTTATATTTAATTTTATGATGCATTCATTTACTTTTCTAGGTTATTAAAGAAAACCTCATTTTTCTCAAAAATGGTTCCTACGATTTTTATTAAAAAAACGATAGTCATTTTTTTGGATAAGGTCTATTTTTAAATGAAAACCAAAAACCGTTATTAACGGTAACTGCCGTAGAACCGCTTTTTTTAAATTCTGATGTTCTCCTTCATGACTCAATCGGTGTCAACCATTTTTTTATATGAAAGCTTTTAAGTTGCCGTAATAATGTTTAGTAAAAAAAATTTTGAAAATTATTTTTTGGATTATAAATAAAAATTGAAATTTTGTTTTTGAAAAATCATTTTTTCGAAAACTATTCAATATTTGTATTCAAAATTTAGTTGTTAGATGTTGTTAAATAATATCATAAAAATGGCGTACCAATTTTTTTTTTATAAAAGTCCTTGCACAATTTTATATAGAAAAAATAGTTTTTTTTAAAAACCGGATCTAACGATTTCCAAATTTTATTTTTCTAAAAATGTGAAGAAGAAATCAAATTACATACTTTGTTTTGGGGTAAAATTCATTTAAGAAGTTGTTTTAATCGTTTGAAAATCGAATTTGACGCTTCTTTATTTTTTTTTTGTTTTCTAAAACAGCATTTACAAATTTTTAATTAAAAAGGCTTAGCAAATATAGTCACTTTATCTATAAAAGCAAGTACGTGCGATCCAGTCGTGGAATTTATTTTTTTTGTGTTTGTTACCTGTTTTGCTGATTCTTTTTGTATATGAAAGCTGTGGTCTCCATTGGGTCCCATTTTTATTTGGTTCAGTTTTGATAACTGCATCAATGAGAAAATATTAAAAGTCATAAATTTGAAGTCGGTTGTTTTTCTTTTGAAAGGTATTATTAATATAAAATATTAATAAATTTGAGCAAACAAATTTATTCGTCGCGAAAAGAATTCTAGTTGGTACCATGATAAACAGAAAACAAGGTATGCTCATTGGATTTTTGGCAGGTTTTCTGTGACGTCATAGTCATCTTTCTCATCGGCAGTTCGCCCGAACGTCAGTTATGGATTTAGAGAAAACATTTTTTTGTATTGAAAACAACAACAATGAAACTGAAAAAAACTCGATTGTCAGCATCTGAGATGACTACTACGTCATCAGTTTTCCAAAATGGCGACATGGCGTTCATAATAAGCATACCTTGTTTTCTGTTTATCATGGTTGGTACGAACTGTCAAACTCTATTCGCGTTCCACACAATCCACATTCGGAACGAACAAGATGTTTACGCGTCCTTAACCTCAAAACTCAAAAATCATTCTTGTTTTTTTTTTGTGGTGAATAATAAACAAATTGTCAAAGTCAAACTTCATTCGCGACGAATTAAGAACTCTCACGTGAAAGAAATGTAAAAATCAACGAATTTTCGTTCATTCCTTGGTCGTTGTTGGTCATGTGAATTATGCTTGGATATCGACCAGCTCCTTTTAAAATACTTCAAAGCAAATGAATTATTAACAAAATAACAAATAAATTGTGACACTTTTGTAAACTTCTTTTTCAATTACTTTTTCAATTTACTTCAGTTTTGACGTTTCCTTTCATTAAGACAGAAATATTAAAAGTCAATCTGCGTGCAAGAAAAAGAATTTTTTAGTTTTTTTCTTCGTTGAATTCAGGTGAGGTCACGAAAAAGAGAGAGATAGGATGTCGAAAATCTAAGCATACTCCCTTGCATTTTGTATATCTTGGGAGTGTATATAGGTACAGTACATATATGGTACTATGCTTTATCGAATCCAGAAAAATATAACAAATAAATTTACAATCAACATGAACTCCTCTGCGATATTTATATACAAACTCACTCTCAGATAACTATAAAACTTAAACAATTGTTTTACCTCTTCCCTAATTATAAGTGACAAGTAAGATATGTTTTTTCATTATTCGACAATAGCTACTCGCTATCGCTAGTAAGTAAAATATGCTCGCCGCTCATAGATCAAATTTATGTATCCATGTATATATAACCATTTTTTTAAACTTCCATATGAACGAATACAAACGCAAAAAGCAAAATAAACTAATAACTTATTCCAAATATGTTTCAAATATTGGACAAACATTTTAAGCTCTCATAACGAATTGACTAAAGCACTCGCTCTGAATATTAAGTCGTTTAAGACAGAAACCCACAGTAGATCCTTCCAATCTTGATATCCAAGAAGCATATGAAGAAAAAGAAACTCTCGCTGTGAAAGGAATTCGAATGAGCTTGTTTCCCCAACACCAAAGCCGATATAGAAAAAAAGAATATCTTTTGACGTCTTCTCGCAAAAGATGATGTCCTTTTTATTGCTCTCGCACATACATATATCCAAATGACGAGTTCACTCAGAGATCTACCAATAAAAAAAAGCTTAAAATGATACATATGAGTCCCATGTTTCTAATGCAGCCCACTCTCCGCGTATCACCCCCATTCAGGCTCAGGGCAGGACACCATATTATCAAGTAAAAAAAAATTCGTTTTGTGTGTTTCGTCGTAAGTTTTTGGCCAATTCTAGTCACGAAACCAATCGAAATGTGTACGGATGTCCTTCAAAATGTTGGTCACGTCTGCACAAACAGCCAAGCTAGAGCAAATTTGTATGCAAGCCACATTGCTCAATCCAGTGGTGTATACTCTTGGCTTGACTGGCTGGTTGGTAGTTTGGTTCGCTTCTTCTCATATTATTATTAAGGACAGGGGAATACTTTTAGCATTTTAGCATAGAGGAAAAGCTGGAGCTATAGTGGTGTTGGGAAAATTGGAAGAGTCCACATGGGCTGGTGGTAGTGGTGTTTGCGATGCGATTAGTATTCGTACCGGATACAAGCTCCCAAGGTATTCTTTCAATATTCCTCGAGCGTTCATCTTTCTATACTGTTGCTCGTTTTTTGTTTTCATTTTTGTTTTTTTTTATCTTTTTTTGGTTTTCTCTTGCTGGTTTTTATTCTTCTGTGTGATGGGTATGGGATGGGGTGACTGAATCCTTTTTGAATGGCTTCATAAATCGTCCAATAAGTTTTGTGTTCATATCAAAATTATTATCAAAGTGATCTGCATTTCAGAGAGTTCTGGATATTTTGCAGGGGATGCGAGGTTATGATGTTGAGCTTGTGACCACACAGGAATCTATAAAATTCATTCTGGGTGATTGGGTGGATGGTAACACCCCCATAAATTCAAGGATATCAAAACGTGTACGGACTTTGTGTGGTTTTAATTGGGGGTAGTAGAGGCGAGATTGGTATACAGGAAAAAGAGCGTCGACATGATGTGATAGGAAATATGAAATATGGAAGTGTTTTTCAAAAAGATTAATTGCTTGTTGAGAAAATGGGGTGAAATTAATGTGAAACGTGTCTAATTTGTGTTATAGTTGAAGCGAACGAAATAAAATGCTTAAAGATTGTTTTTTTTTTTTTTTGTATTACAGGTCTTCAATGATAGGTTCTCTAATTTATATACATAGCTAAAGACAAGCTTCAAATATGTACATACACATGATCTTAGGTGTAAAATACAATTAATAACTTTCTTAATTTGATTACAATTTTCTTGAAAATTTATTATAAAACAAATTAAACAATTTGAGCATTTTATTTAAAGAACAAAATCAATTGTAATTAGTACGACAGTTTGAGGTATATACCTGGTCTAAGCATTACTTCTTATTTGAATTAACTCAAAAAATAGGGAATAGTCAAGAAGTTCCAATAGGTCTTTGCAAACGTTATTCCAAACTATTGTTTTCTATGGAATCAATATTCAATTAATTGTATTTAAATTGAACAAAATATTCTTTATTTAAAAATGAACGACAGTAAAAAAGATTTGAATCGAGAATAATAAATTTTCTAAAAACAAGTTTTGATATAAACATAAAAACATTCTCAGTTTAAACAAACATAAGTAAATTAGAAAGTATGTTAAAGTATAAATTAACATTAAAGATAATTATTAATTGTCTTCAACACAAACAACATAACAGCAATGTAATTATGATCAAAATAATAGTTTGAAATCAAGCTGAGAGGAAAGACTAATGTTGTGGAGTATAAAATCGGCTTATGACTAAATTAATTTAGATTTTGCTAACTGTAAAAAGTAATATCCACATTCCATATCTTACAAAACTGTACTAAAAATGGCTTACCGCAATACCAGGGTAATTTTAGACGGTCGAGAATCATATTGCAGCCGGACAACGCGCCGAATCACAAAGCTGAATGAGATTGGAATGTTGATAGAAATGCACGTCTTTGACATTTATGCCAAGATAGCAAAATACAGAATGCATGTGAAAAAGATTCAGCCGAAACTATTACAGCAGCGCCAGCGGCCTGTTATTTTCAACATTCAACGCCTTGTGCACCGCCACTCGTTATATGGCACACATTGTTTCATATGAAAGAAAAATAAAAACATATGAAATAAAGAGAAATTTTACATCCACAAACCGTAAAATAAATGAAAACCATTTTGATTTTACTATTTTTCGGCTTTAAAGAAGAAAATTTCAAAATCAAAGCCAATCTAAATTAATTCAAAATGTATTCCTTAAAAAAATACAGTTGATTACACAATTTTGTCAGACATGGCAATTAGTCAGTTATAAACTTCCTGCACTTCCAGTGGTTATTAGTTTAGTAGCAATTTCTAGCTTGAAGCAAGTATAGTTCTCAAGTGCCAAGACGGCGCCTTCCTAGCACATGCTGATCTACCAGAGCTCCGGTCTGCCGTTTCTAAGTGCCCCCAGGTGCTTCACTGACACCTATTGATCTACCAAAGCTTTAGTCTGTCGTGTTATAGTGCCACCAGGAGACTCACTGATACTTTCTTATCTGCCAGATCTTACGCCTGCCTTTTGCCACCCACCACTAATATCTGCAAGCCTTCAATTGAAAAAACAATGTTGCACTTTTTACACAAAAAAATTTCTTGTCAACTGATTCGACAAAGTCACTTTGGTTTTTTTACTGCATCTTTTTTATGTGAAAAAAAATTTAAACAACATGTGTAGTTAATGTACTACCTTTTTATATGTAGGCACTTTGCGCTAGTTTATCTATAATACCAATTCAATGCTCTTTAGAAAAAAAAACTGACGAACAAAACCGGACAAGGATAAGTCGTACCCACTTTTTGGTATATAAAAGTTTTTTTGGTAGCAAAATAACATGCGTTTATTGTGATAACCCCCGAGATCAAATTTCAGTAATTTACTCATTGCTTATTTACAAATCAGGATGATTTTGGTCTGAAAAAACTGGTCCTTTAGAATTGTCATACAAGTATAATCATAGAAGTCGCAATACCCAGTATCGAAATAAGTTTGTTTTGACATTTAGGTAAATGACCTCTCAAATACAAGGACAATAAATTTCCTAGATGAAGCAAAACCTTAATAATATTCAAATTTACATATACACCGGGCGACAAAATTCATGGTACGAGGACTTTTTCACCATTCTGTAGAATCAATTTTTTCCTCATATTAAAATATTGATGCAATATTTTTGATCAATTTTATTCTTAAACTTATAACTTCACAAAGTTCATTAATTTTGTTTTTGATTTTTAAAAAGTATCCCTACTTCAAAAAACGCAGTCGTACGGTGAATTTTGTTGGCCACTGTATGTAGGTGATGTGAGAATTGAAACTATTTTTTTCATTTAAACAGACTGACCAACGTATTATGCACATTAACTAGTTAACCTGCACTCTGATTTGCGAGCATTAACGGTAACATGGTAAGTGTAGTGTAGGTACTTACTACATTAAACAATTTACAAACAAAAAATATTAAATCCAAAGTTGCACTTAGGTAGAAATTTAAACGACCAATTTGCAAAAATATTTTTGCACATTACTGTTTAACTTTAAATAATATTCGTGCATGCAATTTTGTATGTATAGCATGCAGCACGTAAAAGACTTGATTTTAGTCACGCTAAGGCACCTTTTTATTTTTATTCTCCTATATTCCAGATATATTTAGTAATTACTTTAGTTGGTAGGGATCTTAGTGTAGTGTACTTTACCATAGTCTTTAAAATTCCAAGCGCGAACTAGTATGGCAAATAATATAAGCAAAAGACACGACGTCACGTAAAAGTCCAATTTTGCATTCGCCCCACATGATGATTCTGCACGAATGACATGTTGTGTGGATTGTGAATCTCTTGTGTAGCCTGTGATGTGAGTTGCGTATAAGTTGTCAAACTCGACTTTGGTCACTGTTGCTGCTGCCGCAACCTTCCCACTACACCACCCACATGAGTGCCAAAAAAATCTTGATTTGCTTTTGTTTAATGTTCAGAGAACCTCACTGTTTTGGACGTGTCTAATTTTTTAAGAATTGAAAGTTGCCAAATTTCAATACAGTAATTTGCAAAGCCAAAACTTACGCTAGACATGTTATGAATACGAATGGTTAAAATTGGTGTGACTGTGTTTTCATAAGTAATATTATGTGTCTTGTATTGAACTAAACCATTTTAAATTCCAAAGCGTCGTCTGAGTAGTAAGTTCTCGTATTTCTATTGAAAGAACGTCCTTCAGATGAGTTTCAAAGTTTTTTGACTTTAATTTTGTTATCGCAATGATAAATACAATTTTTTTAAGAAAAAAAAAGAAGATTGAAAATTTATAGAAATCTTTTAGAAAATATCAGTAGGAGGGTTCATGCCAACCTGTTGGTAAACTTTTCCATTGAATGTCCCTAAAATCACTTAAGTAAATTTGTATAAATTATAATAATTGATACTTAAATTATTTGGAGAAAATCATGTTGAGAAATCATGTTAAGTTGCATAGAATGCGATCTGCTTGCGATGCGCGGCAGTTAGCTCGCCGGAATGGGGAGATCTTGCCCCCTAACCTCACCTGCAGCAAAAAAAACCCATATCAGGTCAAAGATCAAAAATTACAAAAGCCCACTTACCAACTTCTCCTCCTCTCCTCTTGCTCGCAACAAAATGGGGCCCAACGACGGGCACGAACACACGGCCCTGAGATTAAGAGTCTCGTGCCTCATGCTTTAACGACGATTGAGCTAGCCATCCACTTTTTTTTCTATGGAAATCGGCAAACAGCATCATAAAATAATAACAAAACAAACGTCAATAACACTAATTGAAGAAGATTATATTTTCAATTAATTAGCTATTTGTATCAAAGTTTTAATTATTATTTAGTTACTAAAAAGTAAATTAAACTATCCCATCCTTTTTTTTTATTTATGTCTAAGGTTTTTATTTATTTTTTTTATTCCAGATGGATGTTGTTTTCGATTGGTTTGGCTCGGGGATACTCCTTTGGCCTTAGAATATACGTCAGTAGCTTTTGATTTTCAACTACTATTCGCTCTGTGTAATTTGATCATTTAATGAATCTTGAAATGATAAAATTTTGAATTTTTATTGCTCTTAAAACTATTTAACACAAAAATAAGATTTCTAAGTAATTGAACATCCAAGAAATAGGTAATCGAAAACGACACAAAAATAGGTGTCAGTCACAAAACGACTTTCTATTGATTATCTTACATGTCAGCAGTGTCTTTTTTGACTATCAACAGTCAACTATCAGCTTAGCCGATTCCGTCTCTGGTGTATGTCAGGTACCGTTATTTAAGAAAAAAAAAAAATAATTCAAAACATGTCTCTCAAAAAAAAAGTAAATCGAACCATCCCTTTAGGCTTTTGCTTCTGATACTTACATACAGCCAGACAGAATTATATCAAAGCAACCATGCCATTATGAAAGCACCAAATGACCATGATAAACAGAAAACAAGGTATGCTTATTATGAATGCCATGTCGCCATTTTGGTAAACTAATGACGTAGTATAGTAGTCATCTCCGATGCTGACAATCGAGTTGAGTTTCATTGTTGTTGTTTTCGATAAAAAAAATGTTTTCTTCAAATCCACATCTGACTTTCGGGCGAAATGCCCATGAGAAAGATGACTATTACGTCACAGAAAGCCTGCCAAAAATCTAATGAACATACCTACCTTCTTTTCTGTTTATCATGCGGTTTGGCCTATTTTTCTGTTCCACTCCGACACAATGAAATATAGGCCCTAATTATTCTATTTGGTGCAATAAAACTTATTCTTGTGTATATTTTTTTTATCATTTTATTTCTACATATACAGAAAGAAACACGCGCAAACACTTTTACCTACTTAATTCAATTTGTTTAACTATCGCTACCTTTATTCACCTCTTTAATATGTAGTTACTCGTTTATAACAGTATGCAATGAAATCTTTTTCAGTAATTTATTTTAAATCAAAATCACTTACCACTTTTAAAAAGTTTGTTAAAGTTTCTCTATTGTCCGCTACTGAAAACGGCTTTTCTAGGATTCGAACCTAGGTTATGATTTATGGTGTCACGAGAAGAGGGCGCGACTAGAAGTTCGAAAAATATCCACATGGAGTTTTCGTTGTATTTCAAAAATTTAGTAATAAAAGTCGTTATAACAGAAAAAAATAATTTTTAATTGACAAATTGACGACATTAGATTGATTCAATGATAACTTGAAATGCCAAGCTTTAATTTCAAGAGTTTTGTTGACTTATTTTTATATTATTTTATTCTCCAAATAATAAACTTCAATTTCACCGGTCGCATTGCGATCCATGATCCTATGAGAGAGTAAGCATATACGTCGTTGATGAGGCAGACTCCATTGAAAACCACCATTTGCGTTGAACAGGGCTGCACGCAGCACATCACTTATCACTAACAGAAAAAATATTGGCGACACTATGCAACCCTGTCTGAATCACATTGGACTCCGAATTCATCCGACAACCTTCTTCTATGTAAAACGTGACATTTGCATCCATCGTAGGTTGCTTTAATAATAGCGATTTACTTATCTGGAATGCCTCTCCTGCGTAAGGCAATCCAAATAAATTCTCTGTTAACACTATCAAACGCTTTTTCAAAATTACAGCAAATGAAGTGGTGATCGATATTAGACACACTGTTAAATAATGATGCGCAAGGTGTTAATGTGGTCAACACAGGATGAACCAGTGCTGAAACCTGCTTGTTCGGCGTAGAGTGTGTCCTCTAGATGTCCCGGGCTTTATTTGGTAAAATATAAATTCATTGAAATTGCAATTGTTTTTTTTTTAATTGGTTTATTTGTATAAACAAAACTCACAAAACCCAAAAAAAAATTTTTACCCTTCAAGCAAGAAGCCGGATTCACTTTTCTCAGTGCCGAAATGTACCGAGGTTACAATGTCAGACTATGAGTAACACCAACACTTAAAACTTTTGTGTATAAACACAAAAGGGGGTTTATATGGTCAAGCAACATACCATGATAGTCCATATTAACGAAAAAACAACATCATGTTGGCTGGAAATCAAAACTTTTTGATTACTGTCGAGCCATGCTCGCGAGCATGTTGTCGAGCATGCTCACTCATGTGAACCCCCCTAAAGAATTCTTAGGCTGTGTCCGAATTGCGTTAAAATGTGGGTTAAAACTTGATGTTTGGTTAAATTTTGACACTAGCGTGGTGAATAGAATGGGTTTAAAATTACCCAGCTCCAGAGCAAGATACAATTTGACACAAGTGGTTAAATTTTGACGTTTCTCAAGAAAGGAAAACAAAAATACATTTAAATTATTTTTAACGTGCAACAAAGGAGCGGCAAACAAGAAACCGAGAACTTCTGGAAAACCATACTGTAAATGTAATTAATTTATTTTTTTAGTTTGTTGAAAGCTGTGAACTGAATTAGTGCGGTAGCAGATATTTGTGACGAGTGCATCGTTGGAATCGACTTCATGAAAGGCCATGGTGTGATACTGGATTTCGGTAACCAAGTTCTGAAATACCGAAATGTGGAGATTCCAATGGTTTATGGCAATGAAAATCTAAGAATAAGAAATACAGGAACGGGTGTTTGGCGAACAAAGTGAGGCACTTCACAAAGTAGTGTGAGTTGCACAAACACAAATGCATTTACACAGGGTCGAAGTGCAGTTGTATGGCAACTCGCAAGGCGCCAAGCTTCATTTTATTTAGTTTTAACTTACCTGTTAATTACGCTTTCGATCCCTCTAAATTCTCTTTTTGATAAGTTCGCGTATTTTCACGAAATGCGCCCACTCCGTGTCAAAACGATTTTTATGGTTTTTGTCAGAAACACTCACCTGATTTGAATCTTGAAATTTAATAAAAGTTTGCAAATGCAACCCTTAAAAGTAGTTTGTAGATGCACAAGAATAACATTCCCAAAATATTTAAAATTAAATCAAAAATCTGTTAAAAATTACATAACTCGGCGCCAACAAGTTGCAGCGCCTTACCAAAACCGAACAAAAATTAGTGCGCCCCTGAATCTGAAATTCGTAATTTGACGTGTTAATATCTAAAATGTGATGTGTTAATTCGATGAAAAAGTATACTTTTATTTTGAAGAAAAATATTATTTTGGTTGTTAATACTTATAAGAAAACAATTTTAAATGGTTCTAAGATATTTACTTTATGTTTTTAACATCACATTGCATAACTTAATATTGCAAATAAAACAGTAGGAACTGTTGAAAATATAGTTAATTGTGCACTCGGCAAAAAGGCATCTTAATATCTAATTTTGACAGCCAACCCAAACAAATTGATGCCTCACTGCTATACACTGTAGATGTGATATACAGCCATTCCTTATCTTCTTATTCTTTGATGAAAATGCATCGGCTGTTAGGACTGTCATCAAAGAAGACGTGACCTTGCCTCCTTCTTCGGAGGAATTCATTTGGACAAAATTTAAGGGCGACGTTGGAAGCAATCGATACCACATGGTGGAACCAGACTCTGAACAATCTTCCCAAAACATTATCGTTGGGAAGACACTTGTGGCAACAGTTAACAACATGGTTCCTATACGAATTCTTAACATCAAACCGTACGAAGTCAAGCTAAAGAAGGGTGAAATTGTCGGGCAATATCAGCAATAACGAAAACCTTTGATGCTAGCTCACAGAAACAGGTTAAGTCTCAGAAACTGACCCCCGTAAGGGCCAATATTAAGATGTCTTCTGAACGTATGAAAACCCGGTATGACGCACAAGCAACATCATCTAAGTTTCATGAAGGAGATCTTGTGTGGCTCTTTAAAAGAATCAATGATGTAGTACACCGAATCCAGAGGGGAGTCTAAGGGAAACTAAAGGTGTTTAACAGTGACCGTTTACAACGCTATAAAGGTGAAAAAAGTGATGAAATTGCTCGGGACGTTCAATCTTAAGAAGGGGACAATGTTACGAATGTAGGAGCGAACACACCAAGATGGATCTGGATCCTTCGAGAAGAAATGAGAGGAGTATAAATAAGAGGTCAGAGAAGGAGATCGACACAGTTAAATTTTGACAATGATAAAGATAAGTGATTGTGAAAGTGTAATTTGGAAGTGTTAATTCTTGTAAATTGCAAAGAGTAAAGGCTTGCCGATTAAGCGCAAAACGTTTTTCATATTAAAATCGTGTCTCACTTTGGTTTGGGAAAGCCTTAAAAGAACTTGTCGCCGTGTCGGATGACAGTGTGACACTTTGTTTTGGGCAAGCCAAAAGCCTCCTAGTAGAGAAGAGATAATTGCCGCAATTAAAACAACAAGGCGGTAGGACTAGACGGTATTCCTGCAGAGCTCTTACAAGCTGCACCAACGACATCGAGTGAGCTTCTGCATCCAGTCATAACGAGAGCCTGGAACTCTGAGTGCCTCCCAGAGGAGTGGAAAAAGGATGTGATCGTCAAGTTCCCGAAGAAAGGAAATTTTATGCAGTGTGAGAACTGGAGAAGGATTTGCGTTCTGCCTGCGGTTGCCAAGATAGCAGCAAAAGTTGTATTAAAGCGAATAAAGGAACATCTAGAAGACACACTCAACAAACAGGTTTTGCACTGGTTCATCCTGTGTTGACCACATTAACACCTTGCGCATCATTACTGAACAGTGCGTCGAATATCGATGACCACTTCACTTGCTGTTAATTGATTTTGAAAAAGCGTTTGATATTGTTAACAAAGAATTTATTTGGATTGCCTTACTCAGGAGAAGCATTCCAGATAAGTTAATCGCTATTAAAGCAACCTAGGATGGATGCAAATGTTACGTTTTACATAGAAGAAGGTTGTCGGATGAATTCGAAGTCCAATATGGAGCCAATACTCTTTCTGTTAGTGATAAGTGATGTGCTGCGTGCAGCCCTGTTCAACGGAAATGGTGGAATTCAATGCTTTTGCAATGCTGTCCAAAATATGGAGAAACAACGCTAAAAGCTTAAAGAACAAGCTGAGACTGTTCCGCTCCAATGTTGAATCCGTGCTTCTGTGCAGCACTTGGAAAATCTTAAAAACTGTTACAAACAAGCTGCAATCGTTCGTGAATAGGTGTCTACGAAACATATCTTAAGGATTTTTTGGCCCAACCGTATTTCTAATGAAGAACTTCATAGAAGAACGGGTCAAGAATCCAAAGACAGTACTATTCGCAGACGTAAGTGGCAGTGGATTGGTCATACGCTTCGAAAAGGTAACGATTGCATTGCTGGGCCAAGCGATGCAATGGAACCCACTTACACAGGCAGGTAGAGGGTCGGGTCGGCGAAGAAGCACATTTCGCAGAACAGTCGAAAGTGAATCTGCACAGCTGGGGAAGAGTTGGAGAGAAATACGTTATATTTCCAGAAACCGTACAGGATGGCGCGTAGGAGTAGTGGAGGCCCTATGCCCCTTAAGGGGATCACAACGGACTCTTCAAGGTCTGAGGACCTAAGTAAGTAAGTATAAGCCTTAAGCCTAGTACGCTGCTGATTGGAAACAAATTGTTCGATGGCCTCCACCAAGAAAAGCAAAAACAAATTTTTTCCTTTACGATTTCGTTGTGTGATTTTTGTATAGGATTTTTCGTTTCGCTCCAGCAGCGTCGGCTTTAACAGAAAGAAGTGCCTTGCCGGCGATTTTTTTCTCATCCGATCTGAAAGTACAAATACGTTTTAAGAAGTTAGAAAGAGATAGTGCCTTTAAGTATTTTTATGTAGACGAGGTTATAATAGAGATTTTTTCTCCGGTGCCAACATTTTTGCAGTGGAAGTAGGTACTTTTCTTTCACGTTTTTCACGGGTAATTTAGACTGGCGCTCATAAGTTATGAGCGCTCATATCGGAGTTTTCGGAGTCAGCGCTCTCAACTTTATGAGTGGTCAAGACCACTTAATAGTCCCTAATTTGTCTTTGTTAATAGGGTAATGAGATCTCATAACTTATGTGCGCTTGATGAATATCGGCCTTAATGTAGTTCCAAGTTTTCAGGGAAGGGACAATTGGGCTTTTTACGTATTTGTCTTTGTCGCTTACCTTTCACACCAAAATAGAAAAAAAAAGAAAACGGTAAATCTTCTTCGAAGAATATAAACAAACAACGCATACCATATTCAGTATTTTTGTAAAAAAGTGTATATTTTCTTTACAGTTTAAATGTATTATTATGTAAATTTTTAGTTGATAGCCAACTGATTTAGCACTAAATATTCATTAATTTCAATTTTTAAGTTACTATCTTTCTTCTAACTAGTGAGCTGCCATTTTTTTTTGCCATCAATATTTTTTTGTTATATTTGCCTGACGTCTTCGGTAAAAGCCCAATCAATAAGAGGTCCGTTTGGGAACTTTTTGGGCTGAAATATGAATACATCAGTTTTTTTTAGAGTGGAGATGAAACTCTTTCAATTAAGGCCGAAACTGCTCAAATACTCGGGAACACAATGTTATCATATATCTGACACTTTTTGTTTCATTTATAAAATATTTCACTTTTTGATTGTATTTTAATATTTTGTTAATTGATTTAATATTCCCGATATTCAAAAATATTTTTGCATCAAATGATTTTGACAGAATTCATATTTCATGATAAACAGAAAACAAGGTATGCTTATTATGAGCGCCATGTCGCCATATTGGAAAACTGATGACGTAGTAGTCATCTCTGATGCTGACATTCGAGTTTTTTTCAGTTTCATTGTTGTTGTTTTCAAATAAAAAAAATGTTTTCTGAAAATCCATAACTGACGTTCGCGCGAACTGCCCATGAGAAAGATGACTATGACGTCACAGAAAACCTGCCAAAAATCTAATGAGCATACCTTGTTTTCTGTTTATCATGTCATATTTGAGCAGCAAGAAATTCTTTGGGCAGACACTTTTAAGAGAGGGGAAATGATTTTCTCCTCAGTACGCTCTCATGACACGTTTGACAGGACTTGGACTCAAAAAGAGTTGTTTTGGCGAGTACCTAAACAGACCTAAGATTTGAAATTTCAGTACTAGAAATGATTCTGTCTTATGAACGCACGCAATGACAGGGCTGTATGCGAGGAATGACAGGACAGCGTCTTGTTGTGTGCGTTGTTTTTATTTTTTGTTGTGATTTTTGTTGGAGTTTTTTATTTGTTTATTATTACAAAAATGAAAAGTGCGAATTTTAGAAATGAAAGTGTTGAAGAGCTGATCAAGAGTTCCAAAAAATTACAAAATACAATACGAAAAGAATTAATACTACAAACAATAACATCTCCTATAATTACCGGAATCAATAAACCAGAATTGCAATCATTGTGGAACAACCAAATGTCTCAGAGGTACATGGAAAACCATGTCCAACACTATCTTCAAAACGAATCAAATTTATCAAAGAATGAATCGATAGCTGTAAAAATAAACCCTAAGAAAACAGTCCAACACTCAAGCAATAGGATGCACATTAGAGGTTCTTTGTTAAATTCTTTCAGGACATCTACTTCTGTTGGAACTCAAGTTTCAGGAAAACAAACTGTCGACGTGCATCCTAAACGTTTAAAAAACAATCCATTGAATACAAAAGAAAGTTCAATAAAATCTAGTAAAATTAACATAGAATCGAACAAACTGGTTGCCACAAGCTCGTATCGACTTCCATTACAAAGATTTGCTGAATCATCTAAGAAAACTATAGATTTTTTCAAAGAGCACCCTGAACTGGATTTGGATATAGCATCCGACCATACGACATTATTTCCCAGACGGCTGCAAAGGTCAACACCTCGTCTCTCTCAGAATGAAGAAGCTGTAAATGTAGTGGAAGCTGTAGTGAAACCACCACAAGTAGCTAAAGCCGCTGTCAAGCAAAGAACTTGGAATGGTATTCTAATGCTTAATCAATCCAAAAACAAACCAGCTCATAAGATCTTACGACTGAAGGACGACAAAAGTGGATTGAAGAGTACTCCAAACGAACTTCATCCTGCTACTCAGCCACAGATGAAAAAAACCGAAGAAAGCTTTGACATCATTACTGCCATTCCCGCTAAAGGTCTTTATACGTTTCAGCACCAATCTGAGCGTTTGGCTAAACAAAAACAGTGTCGTCTTCAACGATTTCCTGTTCTTCATATAAGGCCTGAGTATCAAGTCCAAAAGGTAGCAAGCATTTCTATTCACGGTGAAAGTGAAAGAAAAACTTCTTCCGGCAATGTCAAGTATCTTATATGTAGCCATGGAGACGAAGTAGAGGAAGTAGACACAAATAGTATTCCAGCCAAAGTTGAAATTAATGTTTTAGAAAAAGATGTCAGCAATCAACAAAGTGGAAAAACAAAACAAAACAAATTTTTCAAACCACTGGAACTTTTAAATTTATCAGAGGTGAGTAGGCCAATTACATAGTTATTAGGCTTCAGACTTAACAATAAATTTGTACCTAAGATTCTCTCAGAGCAACTTCAGATTAAAGATTTTCTATCGATATATTTTAGTTAGGTTGGAGTGGTAGTACTATATCGGCCGGTACAATTTGTTACAAGTTTCAAACATTTTCTAATATAATTTGAAAAAAAATATACACCCTCCGACAAATGCGTTAAGGGCAGGAGTCTATATTTGCTATATTTTCTATTGTGGAACTTGCAGATGAGGAAGTAGCTTAAAGGAAATGATAAATAAGCTGCTTTCCTCGTAGCGATAATATAGTTTATCTGACAAGACAAGTTCCATCATTGTCTTAAATGAGAATTTGAATCATGTGAATCAAGTTATTTCCCCCGAAGTTAATTGTGCTAAACGCAACATTGGTAAATATACAAAAAACCACGATATTTTTGCGCTTTTTTAAGTAATTGGTTTTTAACTATAAACCATGTCTAACGGTTTCACCCTTATAAAATTAATTAAAATTTGAGTATAAAAACATTTATGTAGAATACAGCATTAAAACAATTATAACAGAAAGTAGTAGAAGTTTATTTCTATTCCATTTGGGATTCTGAACCAAACTTATTATTATTATTATTATTAAAAGTCTTATTCTCTCGTAAAAGTTTTTTTTTTTTTTATTAATTAATATAATCTTGGTTATTTAATAAGTTTGATGAATATAAGCCTCTCTCATCATCTTCCACATTCGTCGGTCTAAGGCCTTAGTAACTCGGACAAAATTTTTGTATTTCGTCCCTCCACCGCTTGAACTGTCTTCCAATACATCTTTATTTATTCCATCGATCATCTGACGTCCGAACTCCGAAATAAATGTCCAGCCCAATCACACTTTAATTTTGGTGAAGAACATCTTCGAATTTCGTTTGAGCTCTTAAATTGTCATGGTTAATCTGTTGAGATATCCTCACCTTTCCATGGCTCTTTGACATGATTGAAGTTTTGACATGATTAAAATTTGTTTTCTTGTGGATAGCCAGATTTGGCAACCATATGTTAAAACTAGAAGAATTGTCGAGTCAAAAATACACCTCCGTGTTTGTGTCGAAATGTTTAGATCCAGCAGATTTTTCACATTCCAAAATTGTCGCCAAGCGTTTGTTATTCTTTTAACATTTTTTCTATTTTGATAGCTCAATGATATTATTTGACCCACATAAGTATAATCTTCTACGCAATCTAAAATGGTACAATCAATTTTTATTTCCAAATGATTGCTATTAGACATTATTTTAGTTTTTTTATAGGGTTATATTATACTCTTTGGATTTTTCTGTTATTTGGCTAATTGTTTGAAGATGGTCGATTGTTGAGAAACCAGGTCTGAATCCAGTTTGGTTGATTGAATTCTAGACTTGCTTTCATTCGGTTAAACAAGCATTTAGCAAAGACTTTATAAACGGATGAGGATTATTTCCGATTTCTTCCATTGTTCTGGGATTTCCTCGGTGACCAAAACCTGATTAAAAATATCTTTTAACCAGTTGGCAGATGAACATTTTGCGTATTTTAAATACTCTGCACCAATTCCATCACTTCCATTTCATTTCTAGTTTTTTTAAACTTTGAATCGCATTCTCGACTTCGCTTTTAAGAAAAATTGTAAACTGTCGCTCAGCATTTTGTGCCAGCATTTTAAGGTAAATGGATTTCAGAGCCATTTCGTTGCCTTTTATATAAATTTCTGTAAAAGTTTGTTACAATCTTGTTGATATCTTTTCAATCAAACTAATAGAACATGTTAATTGTTTCATAAAAATAAAAAAAAAAATGCAGAGGGTGGGGCATTTACATACATAGGTAGGAAAATTGAACCACCTGCCTGAACGAGGGAATATAGACAACCTAATCAACAGCGCATTTTTTGTTTTTTTTTTTTAATTTATACCACTGTTGCGTTCGGCGCTCGAGGTCTAGAATTTGGATTTAACATCGGCTTAACATCATAAACAACTCAGCAAATAGTCAGAACTACAAGATTTGAAGCAAGGTCTCCTTCATATGAAACGACAAGGTTACTGGACTATAATAGGCATGATACAATCGTTACAATATTTTTTTCATTAAGAATTAGGACATGGGAATTTCCCCGTCTGCATAAACGACATCTCATAACAAAATACATAAACATAAAAATATAATATTTAAGATTTAAAAATAACATAAGTTATTAATTATGAAAAGTTTAATTTGCTGATTTAAAACACAAAATAATATTTTATTAATTTTACAATTAAAGCTATAGTGGTAGAAAAATTAGAAACGAGTTAGTTTGCTATAAAATAATCCCAGGAAAGAATATTTTTTTGTTTTTTGAAAGCTTGAAAAAAATTGATTTGTTCACATCCTGTTTTTAGCTATCTGAAATGTATTTTGCTCGTTTAAATTGAGTCCTGAAATCAAAATCAAGCAATCGGACTTTGAGGTTAAGCACGACCGTTTACATCAGGCGAAATCCTAGACAGAAAGCACTTGATTTCCTTCTTTGTAATAAAATGTTACCTTACCTTAACAAGATTTACCTACTTCTGTATAGCCAAAAATCAAATCTTGGTAAAGAGAATAATTCTGTATCATTATATCAAAAATCCCGTTTTTTGAGTTATGACTTTCTTCAAGTAAATGAGCGATATGTACATGTATATATGTATTTTCGTTCAAGTGTGAGCAGATTCAAGAAAACACTCTTGAATTGTATCCTCTCTGCCACTTCACTGCTAATACATGTTTATTGTACAAAAATAATATAAAACAGAGATTTTATTTATTATTGCTTCCCAAACAAACTTTAAATAAATTTATTTTTTTATGTTATATTTCTAGTACTCATCTGAAAATTCCTCTTCACTGGTTGTCCGGAAATCATCTTCCTCAAATATATCATTTTCATCAACTAGTCCGAGTTCTTTGCCAAAAAATGCAAATTCTTCCACTCCTGTTGACGATCTTGATGATAGTGTGGAGAACTCTTTAGAAAATGAACTATCACCAAAAGTCAGAAAGAACTCCTTTCAAAGTCCTCCAAGTCGACGTGAAATACATGTACAAACAGAGTGCGAGCATAAAGAAATAGTTTCAACCAAAACACCTCCGTTACATAATCAAGTCCTATGCTGTCCACAGCCAGATGTAAACTTGCTGACGAAAATCAATGACACATTAAATACAATCCATCAAGACCTTGTAACTGGTCCTTTAAAAGTTGAGAATTCTTTGCAATACGATATCATTGCTAAAATGTTTGAACGAATACTTAACGACAGGGACAGCAATAAGCCCCCCACCATTGGCTATAATGCTATTCCCATATCACCACCTGACGTAGGACTTAAACCACAACAGAGGAATCAGAATCAGCCACAACAAACGTCAGTTAATAATGATGAAACAGATGTAGACCTATTGCTAAAGGAGACTGCATCACGATTACCATGGGTTCAAGAAGAAGGACAAGGAGAAAGTAACAACAGTCAAACCATACCGCATATAATACCAATCGATATCCATAATGACTCCACCTCATCTACGTCAGGGGATCGTAGCCAGGTTTTATTGAAGAAAAATGCATTATGTGTGCAAACAAGTTCAGTACGTAAAGCAATGTCAAACGTTGAAACGATAAAACAAGAACAACTCGAAAATTCTAGGGAGGCAGAAATTAAGCGTGCTGTGAAGATTTTCGTTGATTCGCTTACACCAGATGGATGTGGTGATGCAAAAAAAGCAGTTAGAAAGAATAACAGTGCAATGAGGAGACCTATGACACTTCCTAAATCTGAATTGATAAATGGTAGCAGGCTGAACTTATATACGAGTTCTAGTTCCTCCAACATTTCGATTAGCCCAAAAACAATTAATAATGTGGTTAGAAATGCTATGGCAATGCGGGATACAGGTCGTTGGTGTGGTATTTCCGGATTATCTATGTCGTCTACTCTATCTTTAAATGATATTGAATCGGAAAGTGATGTAACAAACGAGATACTGCAACTCTCATTAAATACAAATAGTGAAAGCAATATGTCTGATGGTGAAGTTAAAAGTATAGGTGAGATCTAAATGAGAATTTACCAAAAAGCATATCGATCTTACATCTGGCTGTAATCAACAAGATTTTTTGAGGTAAGTGTTCCAATATTTTCATTATATTGCAAATTAGTTGTTAAAAAAAGTCTGATTTTTTACAATTAATGAAAGTCGAGAACACCGATTTTTGCATAGCGTTTTGTAATCAGTGCAACAAGTTGTAGAAAATTTGATAGGTCTCCGCCCGCGTATATTTTGAGTGTCAAACAATGAATGAACGGTCTTATGTATATGTCCTTAAGTATAAAGTGGTCCAAGTCATTATTGATGTGTTTGTTTAAAAGTTTAATTTGGTTTCTGTTGCCACTCCTTGTTGGCTAATATTACGCATGTAGGCAATAATTATAACTTAACGAAGGAACAGTGTTGTCTTTCTTGCTAACCACACTGTAATTTTCTTAAATCATAAAAGTAAAATAAAGTAAATAGAAACCGATTACAAAAGAAATGATCGTGTGATCTCTAGAATACATAATATCCCAAATTATATTAAATGATATATGTATAAATACCTTTCGATTGCTGTATTTTTCTATGTTTATTAAACTTTCATATAGAAAAGATCTTGTGTTCTGTATTTTTTGAATTTTAATACCACTCACCCACACTTTATTTACGGAAAAATTGATCTTTTTTTAATTTTTGATAATGTTTTCCATAATAACTGTGTTGTTTTTTTACGTCATCTTATCTATTAGTAAAAAATAGCAATGTGCGTTGCAACCAAGTTTCATTAAAATCTAACTGAAGGGTCCAATGAAAAACAGCACACGTCCATTCAACCCTATTTCAAGAAAAAAACAATTTAAAATTTTGTTTTTCATACAACTTAGTATGTATGTACTAAAGATTCTCTTTTTTTCGTTTTTTAAAACCGAGTTAAATTGGTTTTCTAAAAGTAAGGATACCGTCGGACAATACCTACACAAATTAATACAACTAGACTTCATCATTATTTTAATTTTGACAAAAAGTGGACATGTGTCGTTTTTCTCCTGGAACGCTTAACTACTTTTGTAAGAGATAAAAATTTAAAAAAATCGTTTTTGTCATTTTTTTTTTTATATTTTTGGGGTTATAAAGAACCATTTTCTGAACAAAAGTAGTAGATCTTTTTTTGTAAGAGATAAAAATTAAAAATTAAAATTTTCTGAACAAAAGTAGTAGATCTTTTTACCATCTACAACTCTTGCATTAAATATTTTTTTCAATAGGTCTACTTGTGATAGAAATCGCAGAATTCGCGCACCCACCCTCCTTCCCCCAATCGGTTGGTGAACAATTTATTTTAGCCATATCATTTACCATTTATCTTAAATTTTCCCACCCTCTTATCCTGCTAATAATTTTTGGAACTTTTGCTCTTTTAAAACTGTATTAGCACTAGTCTATTAGTCCTTTTCCATAATGGTCGCCAGAGCCACTGGTTTTGTTTTTAAACAATTTTCTTATAAAGGCTATAACCTATAACTAATATTTTCGGTAGCAAAAATTTAGTTAAGCCACTATGGTTCTGACGGCCTCATATGTACCTTCATTATGTATAATTTTAGAGAAATCTTTCTGATTTCATGAAGAAAATTTTGTTAAAATTTCAATAAAAATGTACTATATTTTTGCCCTTACTAATCAAACCAAAATTTTCGCTGACATATTCAGCTAGTGGTAAGATGAATGATAACCAGACATTAACTATTTTGTACTTGCGATCAAGTCATGCATTCGTACAAAAAAAAAAAAGTTGAGATAACAATCAAACATGACATTACGATGATAGAGAATGAGAAAAAAGTGGGTCCGACAATTCTGTCTGTCTGTCTGTCTGTATGTATCAGAGACCACAGCCTAAACGGATGGGTCGATTTACTTCAAACTTGGTATGTGGCGTTTTTTGAAGACTATCCCCAGACGTTTTTTGATTTTTTTTTTTTGAACCAAAAATAACGGTACCTGTCATATAGCGGTTTTAGAAAAACTCATTTTTCTCAAAAACGGTGCCTACGATTTTGATTAAAAAAATCATGGTCATTTCTTTGGGTAAGGCCTATCTTTAAATGAGAGCCATTTTTTTTCAAAAACCGTTATTAATGGTACCTGCTATAGAACCGTTTTTTTAATTCTGAATTTCTCCTTCTTGGCTCAATGAATTTCAACCATTTCTTTTACATGGATGCTTTTAAGTTGCCGTAATAATATATAGTAAAATCATTTTTTCGAAAACTATTCAATATTTTTTTTTGAAATTTTAGTTTTTAGATGTTGATAAATAATATCTTAAAAATGGCGTACCATTTTTTTTCCTAAAAGTCCTTGCAAAATTTTATATGGAAAAAATAAAAACGGCTCTAACGATTTTCAAATTTTTTTTTCTAAAAATGTATCATTATAAAAGAAATCAAATTGCATACTTCAATTTGAGGTTTAATTCATTTTATTTTTCTAAAACTGCATTTATAAACTTGTAATTAAAAAGGATTAGCATTATAGTAATTTTATCTATAAGAGCAAGTACGTGCGACCCAGTCGTGCATTTTATTTATTTTTCAATATGGTTTTACCTTCTTTTTTAAATTAATGATTGGATAGAGAAATCTTATTATTTTTCTTCTATTTTGTGTGGTCGATTGTTCTCTGTGTTGCAACAATAAGGTGGTCCCGGTTACTGACCATATTCACTCTCAGGGCTGTAGGTGAAAATTTGTATTATCTTCAATAAGCATTCTGATGGTTGCACAAGTTTTATCATCATGTTCCTTCATCATCATGTTCCTTGACCTGTCTATCTGTACTAGAAGCCACAGACAACGGATGGACGAAAAAAACCCCGAAAAAAACCCTCTGCGTCATTCGATTTTCTCGGTCTCATTGGTCTTAGAGTATTTTTTCTTGGTTTCTTTTGTTGGAAAATATGTTATCTAAATTTTTGTTAAAACATTTTTTGAGAAGTCCTTCCAATATAAAAACGTTATCGTCTAAAACTTTTCAAATTTGTAAGTTAGAAAATATCTACATATATTTTTGCTAATTTTACTTGACTATAGTGGCGCAACTTGGTTTTCACAATAGAAGTGTAATTTCTTGTGTTTCCCTTTAATTAAATAAATTTCTTGCATGCATGTTTTTAAATAAAATTCTGTATTCAATTCCAATTTGAGGGGCGATGCAGGTGATCTCTTATTAAAGAACTTAAACCCATATCTTTGAATTCTGTTATTTTTTTCCCCGAACAACTCAAAATTAGATCGAAATGAGGTTGCTTCTTTCCTACGCCAGATTCCTTTGGAAGCTAGTTTTATATTGTTTAGCTTTACAATTAGCTTTGAATTTTTTCATTGAGTTATTTCGTGAATTGCACATTTGTACGTATTCAACTCCTAATAGAAAAAAAAAGTAGCTCATGAAGCGCACCCCCGAAATCAAGAAACTAAACAACTTGAAAAAAAAAATTGCAAGTTTTGAAAAACAGTATTTTGTGTACTAATCGCTCCACAAAGACATTATTCGGCACAATGTTTAGGAATTTTTTTTAATGGGCCTTAGTTGTAAAATTACGAAAAAAAAATTCTTTTTATGAAAAAAAAAAAAAATATATTTCTGGAAAATGTTGCGTTCAACACTCGAAAACTGCTAAAAAAATTGATTATTCATTTGCTTAACATTATTTAAAAGCCAAAACCAGAGCCACCGGTTACTGAATTTTTGGAGTAGTGGAGAGCGGGGCTAAGTAAGACTTTTTACTAAAACTGATGCTTCTTTTATAACTGTGAAAATAATTCAGCAAAACCTTTTTTAAATTACATCCACATTAAATTCCAATTCCAAAATCCATCAAAAAGATCAGCAAAATATGTTACGAATATTCAAAAATATATGTACCTTAAAAAAAATCGTGTTGTTTCAACCTGCCCCGTATATGGGGCAAGTTGTAACATAGACCGGAGTAAATTGTAACGAGAACAATACAAGTAATAATGTTTTTTTTTAAATGATAATGATGAATATATTTTCAACATTTAATAAAATAGAAACATAACTCTCTTATTCTAAAATATTTTAAACCTTCGTTTCAATACAAAATAAATATTTTCATAAAAAATACAAAAACAAAATTTATTTAACAAGATTAAAAACAGAATAAAGTTAAATTAATACAAACTAAGACTTAGAACATTCATGTGAGTCACAGTTAACTTCACGTAAAAATGTTTACGTTAACAAATCTCTTTTTGAACTACGTATGAGTCCAATTCTGGCAGGATTTGTTCTTAATGAACTTTTAACAGGCATTTTCAGGTAAAATGTTCAAGTTTTGCTAAGTTTTTTCTTTCCTCCCCAAAAAATGATTGCTTCTAGAGAGCACACAAACATAACAGGATAGGTTTAAAAATGTTACAGCTTTCCCCAGAAAAGTGCTACATTTTGCCCCGGCATGAAATTTATTGCAATACACAAAATATAAAAAAAATAAAATTCTCACGTATATATATAGACCCAAAATTATAGCCAAAACACAAATGATTGAGAAAAACAGACACTCAGCACTGTGCTACCTTAGAGTGAAGTGGTAAACTAAAATTAAAAAGAGAAACAAAAGTTACAGACTTAATTTTTTCGCCATCTACCGCAACTCCATCTCTTTCACGAAACTCTTAATTCATAAAGGAACCCTGTTTTTCAGCTGTTATTTCTTACCCCTGTTACTTTTAGCGCCGCACTCCCCTAAGTCTCCCCGAAACAAAATCCTGGCTACGGGCCCGGCAAGGGGTCATTCCATAATTCGATTATCGCCAGAAGATATCGTTTCGACGATGGTCTCCCAAAATCTATGTAAATCATCTGAAAAGATAATATCAGCATTTTTTTTTTTTTTTGCGAATAAAATGAAACACTGAGTAGCTAAACAGTGTTGAATAAAACACGGCTATAAAATACAATCTGTAGGTACCAGAAAGCAAAACAATTAATTAATTTAATTAAATCTATAGCTACCGTAATTTATATTCCAACTCAAATGACAATAATGTTTTCCGAGACAGTTCAAGGTTAGAATTCCATCAAATATAAAGAAACGTATCTCCATAACCAAAAATATCTAATAATCCTTTTTTTGCAGATTTATGACTCGTTAAGCATGATAGTTATGAAAACGCATATCAACTGGGATAACCCTCATTAACGTAGGCAAACATTGTCATCATTTCCCAGACTGTATGTCGTCGACGTCGCACATTCTGTTTATGAAAAGGATATTTGAGTTGTTTAATCTTTAAATTGAAACCTTTTAAATTATTATTATTTTAGATAACATAAAGAGTATGCCACAACTTGGGCTCTGGTTTGAGGCTGAAGGTATAACATTCATTTTTCGACTGAACAATTTTTGCTTAGCCGGTACGTTTTTTTTTTTTTTATGTTTTTACTTTTACATTTGTCTGCTGGGTTTTCCCTTAAAAAAGTCTTTTCCACATTAGGATGAACCTACATAAATCACGGCTAAAGCATTCCTTATTCTTATTATTCGGCCCATAAGCGCATTATAATATTGGATAAGGAAGGACGATGGAGCTCAACATTATATGGGGTGCGTAGGAGTTTTTATTTCTCTTTTTTTGTGAATGCTGTTAAATTGTTGTCATAAATTTGGAGTTTTTTTTTGCTTATTAGAAAAAAGTTTTGAATAGAATAGCGAGACGTAGGTTATTGTAAATGAACTTATCTCTTGTTTTCGGCTCATATAACAAAGGTGTTTCTCTATTCTCTCAAATTAATTTTCATTTTTAATCAACTCAAATAAAAAAGTACTTTTTAAGTACTAGGTACTAGAACCGTGTTTTGATATGTACATTAAATTGATAAGAAAATAGATTCAAAAATACACGAGGAGGTTAACGTTTTTGGCTGAGTACCATCGCCAGTGATTTGAAAAGTCAATAAAAATCCATGAGGAAAAGTGTGTTTGATTAGATATTATTGCTCTCTTTAACATGAATTCATGATTTGATATCGATACAATATCTTATTTTGTTTGCATAATCGTAACTGGACAAAAGACAACCTAACTTATCTAAATGTTTTTTGTTTTGTTTAAAGGTAGAAAACGTATGTATAGTTATACAGATTTAATTAAATCAAATGTTGGGGTTTCCTAAACTTTTGAATAGCTTTTTATCTTCTAGTTGCGTTGTAATTTGCAATTTTTTTTCTAAGAAATCTTGATAAGATAAACAAAATATGAAAATAAAAATTAAAAATAAAAATAACTGAATCAATTATTTTGTTTCTCTTTAAAGTACGTATGCGGATACTCAAAACGTTTTAGTAGCAATTAAAAGGCAATCACACTGACAGTGCTCTTTGAATTGGAGTTCGAAGAAGCCTTTTAACAATTTAAGATAGAAGAACTTTTTTTAATTATTGATAAATACTTCTTTGAGTTGAAGTAAGATACAGAAAGCTTCTAGCTGCTATGGCGAGCAGATCAAGGTGTGTGGCGACTATTGTCATATTTTTAATATGTTATACTATGACTTCGGTAAGTGTAACTGGCCAAGCACGTATAGCCGGTGGAAAAAAGGCGGCCGCTAACAGTGCACCGTTTATTGTGTCATTCCAAAAATCAGAAAAAGGGAATAATATTCATTATTGTGGAGGAACAATACTTAACGCCAATTGGGTGGTGACCGCTGCACATTGTTTGTCCTCAAAAAGCCTAGTGGACAGTACAGTATTGGTAGCCGGAAGCATATTAGTAGATGGTAGTAGTAGTACTGTGCAGAAGCGTTCTATTGACTACCATGTGGTGCATGACCTTTTTGTGGGAGGCATTGCTCCTTATGACATTGGTTTGGTTTATACTAAGTTAGCCTTCGTATGGAGTCAAGCTGTGGGGGCTGCTGTTCTTCCCAAAGCCGAATCTATTCCCAGTGGAACTGCAGCCTTGTATGGATGGGGAAGCACATCGACAACATCAGCTGATAAATTTCCTTCTTTACTACAAGTAATGTCTTAAATCTTTGGTAATTAAATATATTATTGACATTTAATAACTTATTCATTATTCCAGGTTGCGAATTCGATACCAATAGTAACATTATCAGAATGCGAAAAGGCACTTGGTTCGTATGGTTCAAATGTGCATGAGACCAACATATGCACTGGTGACTTAAAAAGTGGTATAAGCATTTGTAAATCTGATTCTGGAGGACCTCTGATGCAAGGAAATACTTTAGTTGGTATTATATCATGGGGGAAAATACCGTGTGGCCAGAAGAATTCTCCCTCTGTGTATGTACGTGTTTCGGCTTTTAACTCATGGATAAAAAATCATCAAGTTCCGCCTAAAAAGTTATTTAATTTATAAAAACTTATTCTTTAATAAACAAAAATATGAAATAAAATAAATTTAATATTCAATTGAGTAACATCAATACAAAATGTAAAGTTATACGGTGTCTAACTTAGAAAAGAAAAACTAGTTAAGGACAATGTGCATGAGGCATGACAGGGTCTTTAAAAACTATTTTGAATATATATTTCACGGTTCTATTTTTCACCAAGAAATATTGAAAAAAAACTTGATATCAATATGTTTTTTTTTAAAGCATGACAGGGTCTTATGTACGGGGCGTTGTTAGGAAATATGCCAGCATTATAAGACCAAGTTTGCACTTTTTTCATTTTGGTGTAAAATTAACATAATGTATGGGACAAGATTTCGAAGTAATTTTTAATGCACAGTTCAATGAGACTTATATCAAGGCAATGCCACTCACATGGTGGTAGTTATGTCACTTTTTCATGTATTGTGTTAAATTTCAATACAAACAGTTAAATTTCTACTAATGAGTGCCATAACTTTCGTACTTTTTGGTAGTCGGTTTTTTTACAAATTTGTTTCTTTGAATTGTGCATTAAAAAAATACTTCCAAATATATGTTTATTTTACACCAAAATATTCTTTAGCTGGACATTGAGTAGTTAAGTAAAGATACTGTTCGAAAGACAATAAAATCCATAAATTCGAAATATTTTTGAAAATATGGCAATTTTTGAAGAGCTGTATTTCAAGATCTATTGGTCCTAAAGAGCTGCGGTTACACTTTAACTGTATCAAATTTTGTCTTCCTTCCTGATGTCTACGAAATGCACACTTTAGAAGTTATAAGATAAAAACTGAAAAAAGTGCGAAAGTTTCGTTGTTTGCAATCTTGGTCATATAGGGTGACGTTGTCATAGATGCATTACATAACGAAATTATAAACTTCTTATTTTAAAATATAAACAAATTTCATAAATAATTGATTTATTAATTTTAAATAAAGAAATACTCAATTTCCATGGAAATATTAAAAAAATATACTCAACTAGATTTTTTCGGTTTTCACTAAAAATTCACAAATTACTTTGCACCATTGCGCCAACAAGCTTGAACACATCCAGACTTACGTTTAACGCAGTTGCTTAATGTAACGGACACATAAAATAAGGTGAACACGCTGGTTTCCTGGATATAGCTGTGGTGCACCATCCACCACTGACTGGCTCACTTATGATCACCTCACCCCACTGCTGTCATATTTCCTAATAACATCCAAAAAAATCAGCAATCTGCAATGTTTTGTGACCTAAAATGTCTTGTTTTACTGACCAAGTACTTTAATATTGAATTAAAACCAAGTTTTCGTCAAAATTCTTTAATTTTTGTTATTTTATTAAAAAAAAAAGTATAGCTTAATAACACATAAATGGCAAATTTAAAAAAAGAATGTCATTTTTATACATAGATCTGAACACACATAAAACAAAAATATTAAAATATCTCCAGCCAAACAAGAGTGGTAGTGCCTTTAAGTTGTTGTTGTTGTTCAAACATTCAATAAAATTGACGGAATAAAGAATGGTCAAGTCTAACAAGCTGACATTCTAGTACGAATAATACAATAATAACAATAAAAATATTAAAGGTCTGAACCTTTAGAGCTCAAAATAATTTTTGAGTTGTGACACTATTCATCTCAACGTGCGTCCCGTTAAAGAAAAATTAGGGACTAAATTTGCATTCAATTGAAACACGTAATTTTACCTTTTGGGTATGCCTTTAATTGGGTAAAATCATGTCTATCATGTCTCCTGTAGGCTGGTTTTAATTTTACTTGCTCTATAAGGCAAGTATTGGTTTCGTGCCCAAAGACAAAAATTGAGGTTTTAATCAAAACCAACATTACGATGATGGAGAAGTCCGAAAAAGTGGTTTTCTTCATGCTGTCCGTCGATATGTGCGTCTGTACGTCTGTGCGTCCGTCTGTACACATTTCCACTGCCCAAACGCGTGGACGGATTTTCTTCAAATTTGGTACATTATAATTTTAACATAATTTCGAAAGTTGTTTTTTTTTTTGTTGTTGAATATCTCCTCTAGAACGAATACCTCCCATATAACGGTTTTGAGTTATTCAATTTTTGCACAAAAACGGCTCTAACGATTTTGCTTAAAATTTGTGTATGCATTCTCTAAGTAATTACGACAAAACTGCGTTTTTAGTTTTTGCTCTAAAAATTCGAATAATGAAAATATAGAGAGCGTTGCCGTTTTTGCAAAAATGTTCCTTTTTTGTTTTTTTTTTTGGGAATATCTCGTAAACAGATTAAGCGGTTTTGATTAAGACTTGTATATAAGACACCTTTGTATATATACCTTTATACATATAAACATAGGTATAACTATATACAAAAAAGCACATATTTTCAAAATAAAACAATCTTATAATTGAAATAAGAAACTGTGTATTTTGTTTAAATCACTTAGCCGAAAACAAAGCTTAGATCATAGACATAGATCGTAGACATGTCTAAAATTGTTTTGTATATTCCCTGCAGCAACATACAAATCAATAAAAATTAAGCTCATACTAATTTTTGGTGAATTATTTCGTAATTCATGTACTAATTTAGTAATTTATTTTCACTTTTAAACGGTCATATTTCGAGTTGTAGATTTTTCACATTTTCGGTTTCTGTGTTACTTTCATTTATTTAAAACTCTATCGATTCCAATAACAGTAACGCCTATTTAACCCTTCGTTAAAAAAATAGGTTTCCGAACTTTTTCTAGCATCAACCAAATTTACCCCACTAAAACTACGAATATTTAAAAATCCTGTAATTCCAAATATTTAAATTGAATATTTTTTAATATAAGGTAGGCCGTCAGCTAATTGAAAAAAAAAACAAAAATTTAAATTTAAATCGTGGCAACCCTATGCTTTGACGGGATATCGCTAAGTAACACTAAGGCAAATAACACTACCTAAATAGTTGTGTACCTCTCTTGTGATGTGTATATGCAGTTAGATAACCCTATGGCCGGATCCTAGACTAGGTATAATAATTGAAAAACAAAAAAAGTACAATTTTTAAAATATCAGTGGCTCAAAACCAAAGCTTAAATTAAAAGTTTCGTAGACACTTATCGAATAATTTAAAATTTTCTTTCCAACAACATAAAATTTATTTAAAAGAAATAGTACGCTGATTTTGGTGAATTATTTCTCATATATCTATTTTGACTTTTAAACGTCTATATCTCGAGTTGTGGATTTTACACATTTTGTATTTGTATGCATGACTTTAATGTACTTATATAGTCTATCGATTTCAATATTAATTATGTCTCTATCGATTTTAGTTAAGAAAATAGATTTTTGGCCTTTTCTTAGTTTCACCCTTAATTATCCTACTGGAATTTCAAATTTCTAAAAATCTTGAATAATCAAATTTTTAAATTAAATTTTCTTTGATATGATATTTTTTTTACAACTCCAAGACCTGCCGTATAGGCTGGGTGAGGATTAAAAAAAAACAAAAACTGAACTTTAACAGAAAATTACTTGGCACCCATGTGCAAACTGTTTCTAAAGGCACTACCTATACGAAAATAAAGGTATCAACTGGTATAGTGGTGAGGGTAGGTCGTCATATGGCGGACCTTAGATTTTGTAAATGTGGTATAAAATATTTACAGTTACAGTTATTTTTAAGCGATAACTATTCACCCACAAAATGCAATTTCAAGAAAATTAAATCACCTCAATTCTTTATTAGTCTTTCAGTTTTATTTCAAATAATACACATTTTTGTATGAAAACCAATTCGATGCATCACTAAAAGGAACTTGGCACTTTTTGATTGCTGGAAATCCACGAATTAAACTCTGAGACCAATACATATACAGATGGTGAATTTGTTTGTCCACATGGCAATTTTCCCCATGAAACAATTCCAATTAATGTGTTCCCCTGCATAAGCGGTCCACCTGAGTCTGATGTGCAAATGCTTATACCTCCTGTCAAAGGGCCAGTACAGATATTTGTGTCATGCAGGTTAACTGACAAATCACTACCCAAAGAACTTTCGCACGCCGCTAGAGATATGATTGTCACTGGACTTGCCACTTGCAATGTTGTTGGGTAAATGGCCTCTAAAGATGTCGACGTACTGCCCCAGCCATACAACGAAGCTGTTCCAATTGCCATGGCACCGGCTTTTGGCAATGTAGCTGGTTTTACAGCATTAGTCCATGTGAAAGCAGTAGCAACGTAGACCAGGCCTATGTCGTAAGGAGCTGTTCCCCCAACATATAGATCGTTTACCACGTAATGGCTTATGCTTCGTGTTTGTGCTGAACTAGCACTCCCACTTACAAGAATGCTTCCTGCCAGCACTACGGAATTATAGACCAAACTGCTAGATGATAGGCAATGGGCTGCAGTCACTATCCAATTAGTATTTAAAATTGTTCCAGCACAGTAATGCAGGTTTTTGGTGGAGGTTACTTGTTGCAAGGACACGATAAATGGAGCACTATTGACAGCAGCTTCTGACCCACCAACAACACGTATTTGAAGCTTAGAACAATCCGAAATAGACACATGCAGTAATAGCAATATCGACAGAGCAGCGAAATTCCCAATTAAAATTGCCATGTTGTATAGTAAAGAGTAATGACAGGAATGGCGTAGCATTGAATTTTTTAATGATTTTTGTTTAGGGTGTATCAAGAAATTAAGATAAAATATTTTATCTAACAAATTGATGACTTCTTCAATTTAAAAAAAGTTAATTGTAGCAACCTGCTTTGTTTAAGTTTGATAAGGCAACTGAAGCTCGAAATCAACTATGTACATATATTATGTGTTTACTTTCTTAAAGGTTCGATTATTTTGATTTTTTATTAATAAAAAACAAATATTTTTCAGTTGCGGTATACATGATGTATGCCCCATTGTCCATATGCACAGCTGTGTGCTGTCAACTAATTAAAAACACTAATTGTTTACACTCCTGAGCAGTTTATCGGGTCAATTTATTATTAATTAAGTTTTTATTTGCGATGTAGGGCAAGTTTAGGATTCGTAAAAAAATCGAACTCGAGATAACAATCAGACATGACATTACAATGATAGAGAAAGCGAACAAAGAGGGTCTCACGATTCTGTCTGTCTGTTAATATCTTGAGCTACAGCCTACCCTAGGCCGAACCGATTTTTCTTAAAACTTATGTTTTTTTGTGAATCCCTAGAGAGGAAATAGAATTTTTTTTGGATCAAAATTAAGGGTGTATGCCATACAACCAATATGGAAAAACTTAATTTTCTCTTTCTACTTTGTACAAGAAGCTTTAAAGTTCACAGTAACTTTGACTGCAAAACAAGTACTTACTACCCATTCGTACATTTTATTTTTTTATGTAAACAAAAACATTGTTTTTTTTTTTTCAATTGAATATTTACAGTAGACGCTCGATATAGTGAGCCTCTTTAATTTTCCATGCCTAAGAGTCTACATTCTAGCTATGCATGATATAGTCCGTTGTGCTATCCCTACTGCAAAAAAATGTTTACAGAAAATCTTTTTTAAGCTTTTCTCCTGCTTTAATATTTAATATACATACATATGAAGGGTCTAGAAAACTGCATATTTTTTTTTTTTTTTTCAAAAAGGTAATAGTTCTTTTTTATAACAGTTCTATCAAATAAAAAACTTTTTTGTTGTGGAAAACGAAGTTAAAATTAGAACTTAAAGTATATCTTCATAAGCCACTTTTTGCAAAAAGTTCAAAAGTGAACATTTTCCAAACTTTTTTTTTCCGACTTAGGAAAACAATTTTTGTGCCTTTCACTGCTGGTAAGAAAGACCGTTTTTAATTTTTGAACTTTTTGCAAAAAGTGGCCTATGTAGTTAGACCTTTATGTTAATATTTTTTTAAATAAATAACTTATAAATTCAGTATTAATATAAGTTGCACATATCCGCTAAATAGGTTAAATTAGTCGCTTGCAGAGCTTTGCGTGTATAGCTTTCCAAGGGCTTCAATATGCAAATAAAAAAACCGCTACCTAATACTAGTACTACATTTAGATTTTCGATGCATTTTACAGCGCCACCGGTCAGAGTCCAATTGATTTGATGGATTGTATTGATTTGATAAATTAGCAATTCCAGAAGAGAACAGCTTCAACCATTGGATCGAGCCACATCAATGCATTGCCACAGGCAAATCGTATTTTGGATCAAATATTGTACCTTTTGGCCTACTAACATGTTCAATGGCTTCATCCAATCATCTTTTAATTGTCAAATTCTAGCTCTAAGTATCATGTGAAATTTTACGTTAAACTTATCATTCATGGAAGTTTGACAAGGACAATGACCCCAAACACATGCGCTTTCTGTTTGTTAGTGTGCAAGCGCCCATAACAATGTGTTTCCAGCAATCGGCTAATCGGGCTATTTATCCGGTCGCCAGTTTCGTGAGAAATGGACCTTATCTAATTGAGCACCTTGACTCGAACGTAAAAAAAGGCGTTTCACTGAAAAATAACCCCAGTATTCATGTTTTTCACTCGCGCATCGAATCCGCTTGAAAAGCTTAACCTGCGAAGCTCTGCAAGCGAATTATTATTTCCAATGCAAATAATTAAACTTTAGTATAACACAGGTAAACAAATTTTGTTTATCTTCGTTCCAAAAACGAAAATGTATTGGTATGCTGTACTTGAATCCGGTGTCACAATTTTTGTATCGCATCACGCTTGTAAGATATTTCTGCTTGAAAGTGAAAAAAACACGGTTTTTCGAAGCGAAGTTTTAACGCGAGGTGATTTGCTACCTCATAATTTGTAACGGTTTTTGAGAGCACAAATTTTCGTCTCCCAAACTCAGCTTAAATACTTTTGATAGCTCATTTATTTTCCGAGAAATCTTATGTTGAATGTAATATGTTCGGTATTCAACATTATACATTTTCTCGTTAGCAAAAAGAGTTAAGAATAAATTATGATAGTAGTTCTTTTGAGTTGACGACATAATACCAAAATATCTGTTACTTTCCTCGCCCGCGGAATCCCGCGAGATTCCAAAACTACACAAGACGTGTTTCCTAATTTTTGCTGGCACGAAAATCCCAGAGCTTTTGACATTTTTGTAAATCCTCTCAAGAAAGAATTTACCCAAACATTTTATCTCCGGTTCCTACCTCCTTGCTTGTCAAACGAAAATCAGCTAACAACAAAATTTTAAATTTATCAAGAAAATTTTCACAGCAAAAAAAACGATATGATGGGAAAAAATGAAAGAACAATATTAATAAATATATAAATTTATAAATTCTTTTTTAATACAGCCCAAAATAATAGTGCATATATGTAATTGAAATAATCATTTTTTCTGCTACTGAAAAGTACACTACAGATGACTTGGTTAGACACATATAAATTTTAGATTTTAATACTTTTTTCGTATGTAAAAGATTACAAAAAAAAACTTCGAGCAGATGTAAATAAGTGCTGCAGAAAACAAAAGGTTCTTTAGGTTAAAGGCGGAAATACATAAAATGGAGCTTATGACCTTCTTTTAAAATAATTACGAAAAAGTGTATCTTCAAAACAGAGAACTGATTTTAATTACTTAACTGAATTTATGTACAGATGTATTTGAACCAAAAGAAACTGCAATTTAATGAAAGAAAATATTATAATGAACCATTTGATTTTAAATTATTTTCTTCATGGCATACTAAAACTGAAATATTCGCAAAACAAAAAACAAAAAAATGCATTTTTGTGCAAAACTTTGGTAAGAAGAGATGTCGGGTGGTGAAAATTTGGGTTTTTTTCATTTCAAATGAACCCCTATTGATCTATGAAAAACAAACTGATAGTGCTTCTGAGCACAAAGTTAAATGACGGTAAAACAATAAAACAAAAAACAAAAAGAATTTATTTAAATTTTTCTAAAAACCACGAATGATTGAGTTTAAATGGTTGTAACTTTTGATTTAGAGGTTGCATTGGTAAGATTTGTACTTTTTTGTAAAATCCAATGACAAGACAATTTATTAAAAGTAAGCATCAATACTGAGTGATGCAATTTATTTTCAAGGGCGCTCTTTCAAGGATTGAAGTAAATAAGTAATTTTGATCAAACTATGACTTTATCTATTAATTAATTAATATTAAAGTAAGGGTCCGGGCAAATTTCATTAAAACAGCTGTTACTCAAAAAATGTTATGATGCGGGATGAACAAGTTACCAAATTCTGAAAGGTGATAAGATGGCCTATCACCATATTAAGTTTGGACTATCCTTTACTTGACACCCTGTATATAAAGTTTATTCTTCTGATAGCTTAACTGATGATTGAAAAACCCAGCCTTAAATTTATTAAGGTTCTAGTGGATCTAACCTAAGTGAACCGCACTGTTTGTCTCTTCAGTTAAATGTGTCAATTACCCAGAAACATGCCTATTGTATTTATTTTATTTCAGGCTTTTCCAAAACTTTACCCAAAAAGTAAAGAAACAGATCTTAAGTGTACCCGTAGAAACTATGTGAAGAACTGTCTTCTTTTTTTGCAATAATACTATACTCCAATGTGCATTCACTGTTTAATCTTACAACGTCCGTCGGTGTTCGATAAGATTTTAAATCATATTTCATAGTCCAACATATCCGGCATTAAAAATTCCATTTCACAATAATGAGAAATAAAAACTCTTATCACTTTGTCAAAAATTTGATAAATATTATGTACCTACATATATTTGTTCTATATTCACTTAAACTAATTTGTATTTGTGTTTGAAAAATCAAATACGTATACTCTTATACACACTAAGTTCTATTATTATTATTAATTTGAGATCATATAACTTATTTGATTTTTCGAGAAATTTATAAGTTGCAAGTAAGTACGGCATTCTGTATTGTATTACTGATCCAGTCGATAAATGATGAGACTTTTACGAACACGGATGGCGCATTGGGTTGACCACAAGGCATCTTTCCCCATGACACAATACCAACTATCGTCGACTTGCCAAAGTACACACTTCTTTGGACTAAAGGTCCTCCCGAGTCAGCAGTGCATATGCTATTGCCTCCGTCAAGTGGACCCGTACACAAGTTAGTCTCATGCAAGCACATTCCGGCTTCACCGAGAACTCCTTCACACAGCTCCATATCCAGAATAGGCATATCAGTTGCTTGCAACTCGCTTGGAAATATAGGCACTGCAGTTGTTGAGGTATTACCCCAACCGTAGAGTGTTGCTGCTCCATGCGCCAAGTCTCCTTGCTTTGGCAGCTCTACCGGTTGCACGAATTCCGTAAATTCAAAAGGAGTCCCAGTGTAAATGAGTGCGATGTCGTAGGGATTGACACCTCCCAGGAACAGTTCATGCTTTATGAATAAGTCTATTTTGCGCCGTTGCAAACCATTGCTGTCTGTGGTGGCATGAATGTCATGACAACCAGCTACTAACACGGAATTTTCAACAACTTCTTTCGAATCTAAACAATGAGCTGCTGTTAATATCCAATTTTCATTGATGATCGATCCAGCACAATAATGTAGAGATTGGCCTTCTTCAATTACAATTTGAATGGAAACAATATAGGGGGCAGAATGTGGTCTTGCCTCCCTTTTAGCTAGGGTCTCGAGAGGCCAACTGTGGCGTTGTTGTGTTTTCTTGAAATATTCAATCCGATCTGGGAGATAATTCCCAGTTCTGTTAAACTCGGCAGCCACCATGAACGCACAAACTCAACAAAATATAAAATTAACTTTTTATCTTATACACTGATAACATTTCAGAAAGCTGCTTTCGGTCTTTACTGCCCGACGTCTCGTGAAACTTTGTATTTACTGAGAGCTCGAGAGGTTTATTTTATAGCCTTTCTTCTGTAAAAGCGTCTGTGGGCACGGCTGGCATAATGGTAAACCTTTTGTAGGGCGCCAGTTTTATGTTGAATTTATCGTTTTTTTTGTTCTTAAGGCCGTTAGAAATATTTATTTCGGACACTATGCCATTATTGCTGAAATTTATATTTCTTTAACAATGTGGGCAAATTATGTCGTGAAATTTTATTCTACTGCATGCACAAATGCATACAAATGCCCAAAAGCTAATCAAAATACTTACTAGCGCAGATTTTTACTTTTTGTATAACAATTTTTGTCTGTTTTGTTTAAATTAGTATCCAAATTCAACGTTTTGTTTGTAGGGACACGTCAACATTTATTTCTCTATTTATTTCGTCTGAGGAGACAAGAAATAAATACAGAAATATATGTACATATATCTGGAAATATTGGCTACATGACACATTTCTTGCAATCACTTATTTCAAGTGGAGGCCCGGGGTAATGATAAATTGATAATATTCGACCCAATTTGTGGTTTGAGGTCGATTCAGTTAAATTAAAAAGAACTTTACATTTTTAACTCTTAATAGTTTTTATTTAATTAAATGCGAGTAAATTAATGCTATCACTGTTTGGTAGAGCCTTGTCCTGGTGACTGAGGGTTTTCGTTCGGTCTACATCTCGTAAATGAAGCGAGTAATCGACAAAATGTATCTATTTTTTTTGGGTCATTTCGTCAAAACTGCCCATGCACAAAATCAGCATGAATCCCGGGGGGTGCCAGATGATAATTTTTGCGACTTATCAAAAAGGTTTGACAATACCTACTTAAAAAAAATGCCTTGTCATTATGACGTTACCAAAACGTTCACCAGTTCTCCTTCTATTTGTTTTCAGTTCAAAATTATGTTAAAAAATTTTTTTAGATTTTTGAAGAACGAATTTCAACCCGTTCTCTATAAAAAGAGTCCCCTGCAATAAGATTTCATTTTTGTTCAATTGGTAAAAAAATCTACCATCTATTTTGTTTTTGGTTTTTTAACCAAACGCAATTTGTCAGCCTTAGGATGTCCTTTAAAAAAATATATATTTCAACAACATTTGGAAAATGAATTTTGTAAGTTAAAGAAAATCCAGCAAATGTCTGAGATAACCAACTTTATGAGCCAAATTTAGTCGAAAAACCAAATACATGAACCAAACTTTGTCAAAACGCTGCGCATGCTGTGGAGAAATAAATGATAAGATAGTTTAAGGTTTACACTTGTTCAACGAGAATCTCTTTTATCGCCAAATAAATCAAAGAAATATTATAAAAAAACAATTATTATGTACATTTTTTACAGAACCTGAATGTGCACCCTAGGCGTGAATATGATTACAGCCACCCGCCCTCTTAAAACAAAACAAGTAAAAATTAAGTGCATACCTGATACATAGAAAACTCAGGGTTTTCAATCGTTGTCTTATCAGGCATTTTGGACTTTTTAAAATTTACACTTTTATTAAAAAAAAAAAAAAAACAATCATGGGCTCAGTATTCTGAATTCCACCGAACTGAGTAATAAGGTGAGGTGTTGATTTTCGCAATAAAATATTTTCCAATTGAGTGTGTGTGAAAATGTGTCAGCAGAGGTTGATGATTTATTAACTGTCGGTATGTAAAAACTCGCACTGATAAGAATTTTTTTTT
Source organism: Meliscaeva auricollis (assembly GCA_948107695.1). Lineage (NCBI taxonomy): Eukaryota > Metazoa > Arthropoda > Insecta > Diptera > Syrphidae > Meliscaeva > Meliscaeva auricollis. Next base: position 40,116,055 of record OX403619.1, on the reverse strand, counting down.
AAATTTTGAACAATAAACTGATTCATAAGACTTGTTTCTGTTAAACCAGTTAACCCTTTTCAACATATCTTTAGGCAATAATAATTCAACGTAGAAAAAATATCGAAATATAAATCTTTTTTGCACACTAGAAATGCCACTATATCAACATGAATATAAGAACAAACCACAGGTCAAAATCGTTAGCGTATGCATATGCACCAACGTATAGATTGGTCGTAAGTACACGTAATAGCGATTTTGTCGCTATAATGCAGAACTAGCCTAAGTCACAAATGCTTTGTTTTGCAGGAGAGCAATTTGAAGTTTTTAAATTGGCACTACTCCAATGCAAATTATTATTTTGTACTTAACATGCTGAAAAACCGATTGCAGTTTGGAAGACCGTCTGCTCTGTAGCGACGATTTGTCCCTTTAGTTGTTTCTATAGATTATATGGATAAATCCATTGTCAAATCGTTTACTTTTGATTGTTTGATAAAGAGCAAAAAAAAAAAAAAAAAAAAATTAGCTAAATATTTAAAACAATAAATGCATGGTTGCTTTGTTTACATAATGCGATCATTTGCGATCATATTAACGGCAAAAAATCTATTTGCGGAAGTATTTTACTCTGCAATTGTTAAAATTTTCTGAATGTACTGCACATCTGAGCTGAAAAATATTCGCGTTTTGAATTCATGAATTGCATTTATTAAATGCATTCTGCTGATTTTCGCAACAATGCTTTTATGAAAGCACCCAATTCTCTATCTTTTCTGTCAATTGTTTTTTTGTTTATACTGAAGAAAACTTCTTTGACTTACTGCTTGACTTATCCCAGAAGATAAGCAAATTAATAATGCTTTGTTTCTTAATAAATCAAATCAATAGTACCATCTGACAATTTGACATTGGAAGATGAAAAGCACAGATATCAATTTTTCTTTAAATAAACTTGAAAGATATCTTTAAAATATTTAAAAAATGTAGGTACATATATCTATAATAATATAAAATGTGACCAAATGTGAATACACAAAAATGATGGTTATTAGTTCAGAGAAACACTACGCATAAACTATGAGTTGCAAACAGTGATTTGAAAGAAAACTCCAAAAACGTTCTACCCTAGTGTACATTATGTTTTGACGGAGAAGTAACTCCTGACATAAAAGCATCTTAAGGCTAATTTACAGTCTTTGAATAAGACGTACAGGAATTGGTGTTGGTAACTTATACATTGCAATATTGTGCGGTAGTCTTACCTTAAATTAAGATATTATGATTTCAAAGTTCCTATAAAAAAAAACAAAACCGTGATGCCTTAATTTTGCATCATTATTCAAAGTTGACAGTTCAGAGTGCAAAAAATAAAACGTCAAAGCTGTTTTCTGTCTCTTTTGTGCATAAAATTGGATATATTTATGTAAATATATAAATATTTTCAGTTTTCTCGAAAACTAAAAGATTTTTTTGCATCCGCTTCCAAGTCTGATATATATAGTTACTGTAATAGCAATAAATATAATAATTTTTTGATGTCAGTTAATATTTTCCATGCTGCAGTGCTGTTACTAAAATTATGTAAACAATTATTTTTATTTGTGATTTACACAACAACTAGACATTGTAGTCTTTTCAAATTAATATAATATCTTTTATCAACGTAATTCTTACATAAATAACGGACTACGGACTGCTTACCGATAAGGCTCTATTTAACTTAGCATTATGTGTATCAAATCTTTACAATAATTCAAAATACTCACTCGGTAAATTTAAATTAAAAATCTCCTTAAAATCCATTTTCTTCTCTTATCGTTTTAATTAATAAAGTTAAATAAACATCACTCCCCTGATACATGAAATTAAAAATTAAAATGAAAATTAAGACAAAATATCATATTACAGTTTCCAATCGATAAATTATGAAAGCATTACAGTTTCCATACGACAACGATTAAGTTTAAAAGTTACGTTTCGTAATATTAAGTCTGCATTTTCATTATTCTGGCATGAGATGAGTGAAGCTTAAATATAATTGGATACTGGGCTACAGATGAAAACTGAAAAGAAAGTGCAAAATCTCCAGTAGTAGAGATATTGAAGGATAAACTGATTTCCTTGGGCGTAGCGCCATATTGCACCCAACTAATTCATTGTGTGAGACCTACAGACAGATGCTTTGATGCATGATGGCCATTGTCGTTATCGCCTTGATGCTTCTTTATAGTCATTTTATTTATTTTTTTTAACCATGCTGTTGCTTTTCTTTTGTTTAAGAAGATATAATATACAAGACTGATATCTCTGCAAGACATGAAGATAAAGAGCAGCAATGACAACACTGCTCGTCTTTAATTCTATTTACTTTCCATTTGAAAAGATTAACTAGCCATGACATTGATGTTTTATTTTGTCTTAAGATTCCTTGAAGAAAAAGATTACAAAACAGTTGGCAGTGTATAGAAATACATACACAGCAAAATGACCCATTAGGTACAGTTCTTTAAAATATATCGATTCTTCCTAGTTTTGACCGAGCCTTGAAGCAAAACTGAAATTAAACAATTTAAAGAGTTTCATTAAAAAAATTTATGTTTTTTATGAGTTTTGAATTTGGCCCCAAAGATTTTTAGATTTTGCCTAGTTTTTATTTAATTAAAAGACTTATATCATAGAATTATTGCAAGTCTTTTTTGCTTATATTAGAAAAAGGACAATTTCGGGTCCTTTTCTTAAAAGTGGTGGACAAGGGTCTCAATCCCATTGACAGTTTATAATTTGTTCAATGCTAGAATAATCTAGATGATCTAGAGCATTTTGTGGCTTACGACTTTTTAATTTCCCATTAAAGTAGAGAAGCACTACCGAAACAAGAACAAAATGTATTTTTTCTGACAAGCCAGGGCAAAAATGTTTTTGTATTTTTTTTTTCACGCAAAGTTAAACAAACTTTGAGTACAAATCTCCTGAACAACGGTCTTAGAAAATTTTCCTGAATTCAAATTTTATAGAAGATTTGACTTTTGCTAGAATATGTATTCTAGAGTGATTTGTTATACAAATAATTTAAAGCGAGTTAGAATTATCAGAACCTCATAATAACGATTATAAAATCAAATAACCCTCAAGAGTAAAATAAGCAGAATGAGTCAATTTACAAGTTCATGTGTTTCTCTCATTACGTGCTTCGTTACGCAAGCCTTTGCCCTGGTCTTCCATGCAATTTATTGTGCCATTGCAATTAAAACCTTTACCACAAAATAAACTCGTAACGGAAGAAAGGGTGTATGAATGTATAGGCACTTTATGCAATCAGCAATCTCCAAAAAGCTTGACCACAAAGTCATTTAGCACAAATGTTGAAGTAATTCATATACCCACATAAAGTCAATATGGCTCTTGGTCCCCCAAGTAACTTCTCATAGAACAGTCTAATGAACTTCCAAGAAAATAAAGCTCTTTTCTATCTTCCTATGTATTTAAATGGGTCCATTCAAAGTCAAAGCATCTTTGGTCTCGTCAGTTAATTTAGGTATAAGGAATGTTCACTTTGATGAGAATAAATATTTGTTTAGCAAATAAGAACTCAAGTCAGCTTACAAAAATAACATTAGAAACGTGTTCAGGTTGCCTTAGGATGTGTAGACTAGAAAGATATTCAAAATATTTACAAACTCCTTAAGGCAGCCGGGTTTTGAGGTTGAAGAAAATTGAGGTGTCCTTCTGTTTCAGTTTGTAACAGTGAATAAAACATATATATTTGGTCAGTTAGACAAAATAAATGAGCCGTATAACACCATTTGTCCATGTCAAAATAAATTACATTTTCAAATTATAAATTTAATTTAAATTTAAACAAAAGAATCTCATTAAGTGATTGTTTCATTTTTATAATGAGGACATTTTGGAAGGAATTTTTGTAATATTCCTCCGTAATAAAGTGTCTCCTGGGAAACTATTTGGTACGATTGAGCAAAATGTAAACATAAGCAATTAAGTCCCTGTGGGAAAGAATCGGAAAATAATATAAAAGCGCTCAAGAGACCATGAATAAATAATTTAAAAATGTAAGTCCGCTTGTCCTGGCTTCTAACACGAACATACCTAGGTATATCAACAAAATAATTTTATACGATGACTTAAACATTTTTAATATTGATAATATAAATTTATGTACAAACAAGCACCCAAAGTATGAGTTTAGAGTGTAGATGAAAGCAAGTAAACTATCTTGCAACAAACTGTTTGATAACATACTAAGATAAGAACATCCATCTTAGTGGCAACAATTTTTTTGATGGCATATTGGTTATTAAAAAACTACAATGTTATTGCAGTTTAACTTCCGACCGTCCCAATGTTGGTGTCTGCAAGAACTCTAAATCTCATACATACATACCCCGTTTACATGTTGCACTATGCTTCAACCCTTTTGTAAACCTGGATCGAGTTCAAATGGGTTTGATTTGACTCGATCCTACTCGCTTGGTGGAGTCTTTCTTCAAAATCCAACTCGACTATTCAATTTTGCATGAAAATAGGTTAACAATCAATAGAACTTCCCAACAATACCAATCGCACTTATTTTCTTGTTGCATGTAATCTGGTTAGGTATAACTTAGAGTATGTCTATCAAGGAGTAGGGACACCCTAAAAAGGGACAGAAAAAAGCGTATTAGTAAAAGAGAGATAGTTTCGTACCGCTTTTAAAAACTTAGTGTATAAACAAATTTCATGCCGCTGCTGCCGTTAGATATACTCTGGTATTACTACCCAACCATATCTATTTCAGAATCAGGCTTCCTAAACGGAAGGACAAAGGATACTGGCCAAATTTGTATGAAAACTGGGTGTAGATCCAACAGAGATAGAGATATATTTCAATTCTGTTGTAGTTGGATCTACACCTATTTTACCGATCATTCTTTGACTATATGCTCCTTTTGCGTATGTACTATGTATTTACAGATATTCACATTCTTATTGCATAATTAAGGGAGGCTTATAATACTAATTCGCTCCGATAGTCATCTGAAGCATTCAGTATCTACATACATTTTGAATTAAAAATGGTTTGAAGCAACTGACGCAATATACTCGTGCATCAAATGACGATTTTTAATGTATACATGTATTAACATTTAAGAAGATGACGTCTGCTGCAAAAGATAGTTAGAAAACGCTTTGTCCGTCATTATCATTTTATTCAAACTTGGCAGTTTTTCTAGAGAGTGTTTCCCTAGAGCATTGAGTATCTGTGCCATGTAATGAATATGCCATAACACCAGCAACACCAGATGCAATAATTGTTAGTCAATACTTATTTTTCCCCCTTAGTTATGTTAAACTTAGCAGAATTTTTGATATACATACATACTAGATCGTTTGTTATTTTTAGATCAGGCTGTTAGGTGAAAAAACTTTTTACATCTAAGTAAAAAAGAAATCCACAATTTTTTTTCAGATTTGTATGCTGACCTCTGATACCTCCTGAAGCCCTCTAAAGTATTTTATGGGAAGTACAAAATAGTATGTTTTAGAGTTTTATTTATTCCTGTAGATATACACTGTAGCCTTTTGTCACATCTTATGAAAATTATTTTGCATTGAGAATTTGAAAAAAACACGTATACGCCACAGTGAACAACTTTTTTTTTCTTGTCGATTTTATTCGCGCTTACAAGTTTGTCTATATTTCTAAGTTTGGTTTAGGGTCTATAAACATATATATTTCTCAGTTAGTATAGTTTAAAAATAAACAAAATATATTGTACGAATTAAATTATCCAACGCCTCTAAACCCCACCCCCCCCGAAAACGCACGTGCTGGGGTCCATTATCACCAAGTACTATAACAATTTCGGTTTGCTAGTCGTATCCTCACTTAGTTAGGTGAACAATTAAAAAAAAAAAGGCAAGTGGAGTTTGGGACTGCTTGGTACAAGCAGTTACAAAAAGTAAAAGTAAAAAAAAGCATTTAAATAAGAAAACAAATAAATAAATAAATAAGATTTTGTAAATATGATCATGCATTATCACTATTTAGCAAAAAAAAAAAATTCAAAAATCTTAAAAACTGAAAAATTAAAAATTTTAAAAATTGAAAAATAAAAAGTTGTAAATTTAAAACAAAATAATTCAAAAAGCATGTTCAAGGCACTTGTTAAAAGTTTCAGTTTCTCTTTTTCTGTCGTTAATTTATGTAACGAGAAAAAGTGCTTAACATTCGGGCAAAATAAATTAAAAAAAAAAACATTCGATTCCTTTACCTTAGAAAACTTTTAAACCATAAAATGTATTGTTCCTTTGGCTTGTTAGTTCGATTAATTTATAAAACGTACAATAAATGAAAGAACCTATGAAAGTTGAAGTTCTTAATTATTTCACCACAAAACATAACATCACCGTAAAACACTATCGTAAACCACAAATATTACGTCTATGAAAAATTATTATGAAGAATACAGTTGAATGTTGAGTTGAAAGGAAGAAGCGGTTAAGTGAAATTTTCAAACATTTGAGTAATCAAGGTTTGAATTTTTTATTCTTCATATAAAGTGTATGAAACCTCTAAAATTTCCAGAAAAATGTCACTTATTCTCAACGATTTAATTTGAAGTGAACCTAGCATCAAAATAAATTTACTGTTAACAGATTGCAGGCATTGAGATATCTAATGCTAAAATTGTGTAAATGTTTTTTTTTATTTAAAAAATCGGGGAATTACGGGCAAAAAAATAATTTGCAAATGGTTTGTAGATTTATGTGTTGTCTGTGAAAGAATTAGACTTAAAAAAAATAAATTCTACGAATTACGGTAAAAATAAGATTTTTTTTTTGTACATTTCAGAAAGGAAACTTTAAAAAAAATTAAAAAAAAGTCGATTTCATTGCATATTATAACTTGTAACTTTAGTTTGAGTTGCAGTTTTTAAGTTCAATATACATATATTCTATTAGATAAAATGTAGGGCTACATTTGTGCATAAGAATATTGGACAATTGATTTACAAAACATTGAAACAGAGGTCTTTTACTGAACATAATGTTTTTAATGAATGCATACAAAATACAAAATTTTTTGAAAAAAATTAACTTAAATTCTTTTCTAGCTCTTTTTGAAGATGTATTTATCCTCCAAAACAATGTCATACAAAGTATTGTAATATTTTTCTGGTTTCCTTTTTTTAACTATACACTTTTACTTTCAGATTATAAACACTTTTATTTAAAACAAATCGTTTTACTATTACTCTTTAAAATTTACAAGAAATAACACTTCCAATTGCAATTTCAAAAACACTTATCTGTATTGCCCGCCTTACACGACACAATATTATTGCGCAGTAATATTGTCCAAAAATATTGTGCGAAAAAGGGTCGCTCACATACGACTCAATATTACTGCACAATATTTCTATGCCTCTTTGCTTATTCCATATTTGCCCTGTTGTGGAAACGAAAAATATTGAGTACAAATTCAGAAAATATCAAACTTATTTAATATCACTCAATATATTGTCCAAACCCAGAATATTGTGCAATACAGCCCTTACACGATCAATATAATTGCAGAATACTGAGTATTGCGCAGTAATATTGTGTCGTGTAAGGCCGGCATATCACTATCAAAATTAAACTGTCTCGATCTCCTCCGTCCTCGTATTTAAACTGCTCTTATTGCTTCTCTAATGCGGGCCTTACAAAAAATATTGTGCGCAAAATATTGAGCAAAATTTCAGAAAATATTAAACTTTTTTAATATCACTCAATATATTGTGCAAATCGAAAATATTGCACAATACAACCCTTACACGGTCAATATTATTGCACAATACTGAGTATTGTGCAATAATATTGTGTCGTGTAAGGCTGGCATAAGGTTCTAGAGGTCTCTTGTTTCGTTAAGTAAAAGAGTCAATCATATACACACAGACATAGAGACAAATATAGTCAGATTCAGTTTCGTTCCATTTCATTCCGCTCGAAGTTTGAAAGTTCGAAATTTTAATGAAAGCGTTCAGAGTTTTAGTCATTAATCATAACCGAAGACCTACATGTATCATTCCGACTGGGTGGGTTTGCTCCTATAGTCGTAACAGTATATTGAATAAATTAAAAAAAACTAAATAATATGTATATTAAAGCTAAATTTATAGAACAAAATACATTACATTTGAATATGTTTATTAATGAAGATAGGGTCTCTTTCCCTCGTTGGCAGGAGGGACAATTTTCGAAAAAAATGACTTAAAATGAAAAGAACAATATTTGAACACAACCGCAACACCTACAATAAAAACTAGAAAAGCGTTCTTGTTTAAGTTTTCAAACTAAAAAAAATTAATTCCACCCGAGAATTATAAAAAAATAATTTAAATTAACATTGTATTTATTTATAATGTTTAAGTTCGGTTAATATGTAGAACCTATATAAGTATATAATAATTTGAATAGTTAGTTTTAGGAGTTTGAAATTGTTAGGTAGTTTAAAAACTTACTAAATTAATAATAATAGTAATTCTTATTTTTTTATTGTTTTTCTACGTGTTTGAATAGCTCATATATTTATTGCATTACACCCATGATAAACAGAAAACAAGGTATGCTTATTATGAACGCCATGTCGCCATTTTTTGGAAAACTGATGACGTAGTAATCATCTCCGATGCTGACAATCGAGTTTTTTTCAGTTTCATTGTTGTTGCTTTCAATTAAAAAAAATGTTTTCTCTAAATCCATAACTGACGTTTGGGCGAACTGCCCATGAGAAAGATTACTATGACGTCACAGAAAACCTGCCAAAAATCTAATGAGCATACCTTGTTTTCTGTTTATCATGCATTACACCTAACTATCAAGTTTAAACAAATTTCCACTGATTTCACAAAATATTTACGAGTAAAATTTTAACTGTTCGGTGGTACGTTTAATTGTTAATCTATTTTAATTTAATTTTATCCTAATTTTTTCTCAATTTATATATGTATGTACATAAATCAATTTTAGAAAATTATTATCAAAGAAATTCCAACATTGACAAAATGCTAGCAGTGTGGCAACGCTTTTAGAAACCTATGTGCTGTATTTTGTATTTTTTAAATTTGTTTTCAACGAAGAGCTAAAACGAAAATTTTATAATTTCTCTTAACAAACGTTAGTAAACAAGAGGAAGAAAATAAACCGTGATAATAATAATAATATGAAACGCAAATTATTTGTTGCTTTAAATTAAGTTAAGCTGAGTAAAGGTAAGTTTTGTAAACACAAACAGAATTCTAACCGCTGACTAAAGAGAGAACCTTCAACACCTTTCCATTTCCACGTCAACCTCTCTCTCTTAGTAACCTTACCATTACCAGCGCAATAACTACTGCGATCGTTTTGGTGTGGGATCGCGACAGGTAAAAAGTATACCATAAAAATTTGCTGTGGTGGAATTTAAACTCAGTAGTCCATACTGGCTTTTTACCTGAGTTTGTTCTTTGGAGACGTCTGTCTACGTCTTTACGTCGCGCGGTGGATTTGCTGAAAAAAAAATATATAAAACAAATTGTTCTTATTTGAAATAAATTGGTTCTTTAATACTTTAATTAACTGTAGATTCATACAAAAAATAAAACAATAATAGAAACTCAAGGAAAATCTGCTATTCTATTTGAGTTTGAAAATTTTTTTCTGTGAAAATTCTGTTGTGGCTTTGAAAAAAAAATCGTGTATTTTTTTTGAGGTGTGTTGGTGTAACTATATGCTTGCCCGGTCATTCGTGTGTTGTATTTGTGTATTTACTGCGGTGGAGTTATTTTCAGATAAATTCGCTTCGTATCTGGCTTCGCTGTCTAAACCCGGTTTTGAGAAGAAATTCTTGCGACTGCCGCTTTCGTTCCCAGCCGCCACCGCCACCCCGACCCAGACCCGAATTAACCGATCGCTTCAGCATTCACGTTCACATTCCAAACTTTTCTTGGTCGTTTTTCCTTATTCTTCTCTTTCTCGCATTATTAAAAATATCTCTGTCTCTATTAGTTTCGGACAACAGTGTCGGTCCCATTCTCGATGCAACTTTTCGGTTTTTGTTTATTTTGAAGAAAAAATAGTGTTTTTTTGTTGTTGTTTTTTTCTATAAATTCGAATTGGCGGTGATAGTTTTGGTGCAAGAGTGTATACGATGATAGCATAAGTACAAGTAAATGTGTATGGGTGCTACAGGTGCATCTCGGGAGTGTGTACATCATCGGTGTTATTATATTTTTATCTGTGTTAATTATGTTTATTTGAAAGAAATCGAAAAAAAAATTAAATAAAAAGAAAACCTGAAATATCTGTCTGTTTTTTAAGCAAATAAAAGAGAACATTTTAAAATTAGATGCAATTTTCATTCATAAAAAAAAATAAGTTATAAAAAATGAAGTGAAAACAAGAACCTCCCTTCGCCACCGCGCCGCGCCCGCATTGATCAAAATCCACGGCCATTCGTCCGCCGCGCCGCTTGTTTACCTGTTTTTAAATAAAATTACCTTTCCTGGTGGAACCATAATTAGCTTTCCTGACTGGTTTTGTGCGATTTTCGGCATTTGGACCTAGATATTTCTTGTTTACCACAAACATACCAAAAAGAGCCTGAATATTACAACCGAAAAGTCGCTGAATCATTTAAAATCAATTGTTTGCAATGTGAGTACTAAAAAAAAAATGTATATACATATAGATAGGTACTAACCTAATTAAAGCATCCATGGCAAGAACTAGATAATCCATAATTTTTAAAGTTTATAAAAAACGAAAAACATGCCTATTGCCTACAAAAAAAGTAGTTTATGTTAAAGGAATCACAAAAAAAAAAGAATTGGATAAATGAATGTGGCTACAATTTTTGTATAAAAACACATCTTTTTAAAAATGGATTTATATCTTCTTCTTACACTGGATGCTACAATTATTGTATTGTAAAAAGCAGGTAACTATGCACCAACGTACAGTACAGTAGAGAACAAAAAAAAAATTAATGCAAATGAAATAGAATGGTATTGTCTTAGGCAAGAACCAATGGTAATGTCATACATTTGTGAAATTGATTGTTCTTCTTTAAATCGAGTCGATTTTGTCGATTTTACGCATTGGCCACCCCAAAACACAAAGATTTTCCTCTTCTAAGAAGTATTGTACCAATCGTTTGCACAAGTACCACAAAATTACTTAAAGAAGTATTCAAGAATTTTAAAGCGGTACTTGCATTCTTCTTTACATAGGATGGGGCGACTTTCCTTTAAGAAAGCACGAATTTAGAGTTGATTTTTTACTTGCGATATTTGTAGGTAGTATAAAGCAAGTTATTCATTCGTACAAAAAAAAAGTTGAGATAACAATCAAACATGACATTACGATGATAGAGAATGAGAAAATGGTGGGTCTGACAATGCTGTCTGTCTGTCTGTATGTATCAGAGACCACATCCTAAACGGATTTGTCGATTTACTTCAAACTTGGTGTATGGCGTTTTATAGAGACTATCCCCAGACGTTTTTTGATTTTTTTTGGACTAAAAATAACGGTACCTGTCATCTACCAATTTTATAAAACTCATTTTTCTCAAAAGCGGTGCCTACGATTTTGATTAAAAAAATCATGGTCATTTTTTTGGGTAAGGTCTATCTTTAAATGAGAACCATTTTTTTCAAAAACCGTTATTAACGGTACCTGCCATAGAACCGTTTTTTTTTTAATTCTGATTATCTCCTTCATGAGTCAATCAATTTCAACAATTTTTTTTACATGGATGCTTTTAAGTTGCCGTAATAATATTTAATAAAAAAAATTTCGAAAATTATTTTTTTGGATTTAAAAAAAAATTAAAATCTTTTTTTGAAAAATCATTTTTTCGAAAACTGTTCAATATTTTTTTTCAAATTTTAGTTTTTAGGTGTTGATAAATAATATCTTAAAAATGGCGTACAAATTTTTTTTCTAAAAGTCCTTGCAAAATTTTATATAAAAAAATATTTTTTTAAAAAAAACAGCTCTAACGATTTTCAAATGTTTTTTTTTTCTAAAAATGTATCAGTATAGAAGAAATCAAATTGCATACTTTGTTTTGAGGTTAAACTCATTTAAGAAGCTGTTTTAGTCATTTTAAAATCGAATTTTATGCTTTTTGAATTTTTTTTTTTCTAAAACTGCATTTACAAATTTTTAATTAAAAAGGCTTAGCATAAATAGTAACTTTATCTACAAGAGCAAGTACGTGCGACCCAGTTGTGCATTTTATTTTTTACAGGTAGGTAGGGGTCTCAATAGAACAGGATTAAAATATTAAAGTGAGGAAACACCATTAAATGTGAAAAAAAAAATATTTTCTTCTTCGGTTTTAACCCAAATTTTATTTTTTAAACTAGTTTTGACTCACTGTACTAGGTGTCTGCGTCAAATTTTTCTGAGGGATAATACCAGTGCCTTGCCTGGCTCAATTCGCAGGTTCTCAGGATTTTAATAATCGAATTTTATCAAGTATACTCTATTTTGAAACCAGCACAAACCGCCCAATTGGTCGTGCTTCTTTTTGTACTTAAGCGTAGTTAAGAAGTATTTTTATTCAACACATGTATTTAGCAAATATAAGTTAATTGAAATTTTGAAAAACTGATAAAGCGATTTTTTAATTATTATTTTATCAGTTTTTCAAAATTTCAATTAACTTATATATGCTAAATACATGTGTTGAATCAAAATACTTCTTAATTACGCTCACGTAAATACAAGCGATAATCGAGGAGGGTTTCAAAGTAGAAAATCATTATTCGACGGATATCAAAATAAACAAGAAAAAAATTTGTTCAGTGAAATGCAGCCATGTTTGTAAGCATTTTGTATGCAAATTTAAGAACTTCAATAATTGATTAAAAATAGTTATTATTGTTACTCACTTTAAAATTGTGATATTTGTTAATAAAATAATCTACCGAATAAAAGTATCCGCGTGTGGAAATTCGTGCTTCCTTAAAGGAAAGTTGAGCCAAAAGGATTTAATTTCACATTAAATTGATCGAAGGTACAAGTGGGCGGTCTGATAGAAGAAGAAATAAGAAACTTAATTAATTCTTAAAATCTTCTTAAATCGGAATCACATTTCACATTCCTTTTAAAAGTTGTGTTTGATTAAGAAAATCTAGTTCAGACCACCACGATTACGTTCCTGCTTGTATTTTATAAACTTGACGTTGGCAATCATCAGTGCACATTCAAATTTAAAAAAATATTTTTTTTCCAGTAATTTTTAATTCGAATTAATGTCAATTATCAACTTTTTCAGATTCTCGATCATTATTTCTTTATTTTTTTTTTAAATTTTTGTGTAAATTGTATTTGTATCTTATGTCGTTTTCCTTCCCACAAACAAATTGACGCCAAATGTGAGTGTTTTTACACTCACACCAACAAGAACTTGTTAGTGTACGAGGTGTCCCAAAATCACCGCCGGAGAAGAAAACCATGGGTTCCTGATGTCATTTTAAGTCGAAAAACTTAAGAGGTAATTTTCTCGTTCTCGCTCCGTTTTCGACTCATAACGGTTTTTATGATTTGTATTGGTTTTCCCTTTGACTGACTCTAGCTCTGCCAAACTCCAGCTGATTTTTTTTTTTTTTTTTATTTAATCAAGAACAGTTAGAATCTGTCATACAACTTTTTTCTGTGGGGATAACGGTTTTCAAACAATTTATTATCAAACACATTTTTTAAGCATTTTTAGGTTGGTTTTTTGACTTCGATACGATTTTTTCCACAAAAACAAGTTATTAGGTATTATTTTTTTTTATTATTATAAAAACCCAATTTGTGTTCTTAAAAATACATAACAGTTTTCACCCAAAAAAACATTTAAAGTTATTAACTTAATTAAAATCAGTTGTAGTTTGGCAGAACATATCCAAGTCACTTTCAATAGAAAGGTAGTCTGAACAAACATTAAGAAATACACTTTGAACCAACTTGGTTTGGCATGATTTTGAAATTGTATTGTATACGTATATTGTATATGTATATGCAAATCAAAATGTTTTTTCCTTGATTTTACATTTCTTTTTTCTCTAGGTGTACGGATCGGGGATCCATTCCCTGGATAGCATTAAAATAATACACAACTTGATCGCAAGCATTTCTTGATGGGTACAAATTGCACTTAAAACCAATCCAATTGAAACATTTTTGCAACGACCCAGCACACTACCACCCGATGTGCGGTTTCAATTTCCTTTTGGCAATGAAAACAAAGCAAAACGAAATTACAATGTTTTAAACCCGCAAAGTTCATTCATTCAAGACCAATTTCATGATAGACAAAACATATACGCCATTCAAGGAATAATGAAACATTTAGCTGCACAGAGTTTATGATTGTTGTGTCATACAAAGAGGATTCAGAAGAATAGAAACAATTGCAAGCAGTCATCAGGCTGTCATCAGTACATATGTACATTGTACATACCTATACAAAAAGGCCATTTCTCCTTTTCTTGTTTGAGATCTGGAACTAAATGCTTTAAGAAAGGATATTAATATCTTTTTGAAATGCAATTTTTTTGTCCAGAACAGACAGTTTCACATATTTTCAGACAACCCCTTTAAGCTTCTACGTGTAGAATATATAGGTTTTGACAGAAAAAAGCGCTCATTAGGGAGTTAATACTTCTCCTTCCTCTAAAATCTAGCCCAATGAATTTTATGTCACGCATAAAAAACATTAGAAATCTATTTTGCTGTGGCTTTACTAACTTTTTAAATATTTACCAAATTAAATAGTTTCAAAATTATTAAACATAAATTTTCAAAAATATTGAAAGATCAACTGCAGAACACACAATTTTATTCAACTTTTTCGAGCATTGAATGGTTTTTCTTCAAAATTTTGAAAAATTGTGAAATTGACAGCAGAAAGTATCCAAACGGACCTTGCGAAGCTCGCCATTATGTGAATTTGCTGGTGGCCCAGAACCCAAGAAAGTATTAAATGTCACTTCTAATCATAATGTCAATCAGCAGCAAAGAGTCACCCATCCATACATACAACCATCCAACCAGGCAAGGAGACAGACACGTTTAGAGAAAGGGCCTTGTATACGATTACCTCTAAAAGAGCCTGGTAATTTTAATACCTTGTCACGTTGTTGGCGGAATCAACAACGAAAGCAACAGCAACAGCGGCGGTAACGATGTCGACTGGAACTCAACTCTGCGACCATCACTGGAATCAGGTCGGATTAATTACATGCGGCTGTGAGTGCAATGCAAACGAAACGATATCAACTCCAGTCCAGTCGACTTGCATGAATGACACGAACTAAAAATGTGTGCAAACCTGGAGAAATGTGTAGTAAGCCTTGTTGGGGCTTTGGAATGAGATTCACAGATTACTGCATGATGACCGTAGTCTACTTTTTCAAAATGTCCTTCGGTTTTTTTTTCGGAAGATGCTTCTATCCCTTGGGTGGCTTAGTTTTGTGATGCGATTTCTTCTTCTTTCTTAGTTTTCCCGCACTCATCAACATCATCATCCACAACCAGCTTTGTCACGTCAAAACTGATTCAAGGCTTCCTTGCATGAGATAGAGAAACTAAGAGCTGGAGGCGGGAAGGAAATAAATCCTGAGCGAAAAGAAGACCACCAAGTTGAGTCAGAAAACCGAATATAATCGGATTTGCCAGCGTGTCAGTCGACATTTCTTCGAAAACTGTCGATGAAGCCAGCATTGTTGGCAATTGCCATAGACGATAATGATGATGATGTGAAAATAGAGTTCACAACGAAGAGTCCTTTTTATTTCAATCCCTATGACAACATTGGGTGTAGTGGTTTTGTAATCGAGAATCTACACTCATGCGGGTGGTCCTCACTCTTAGTATACTTTTGTCGAAGGACCCAAGTACATGGCAACAATTTTATATACAAAAATAAATTAAGAGGACAGATTCTGGTAGCTCATGGGGAATGCCCCAATAAAATATCAACTGAATTCTGTAAAACTTTTCTTCTCCGTTTACCAGTTAAATTTTCATAAATCCTTTTTCGAGGAACAACCCAAACCACTGGCCCCTCCTACTTCAACGAAAACATCAAATTGGTGTGGATAACGTGCGGTCTTGCATGGTATTGGACACTTAATTAAGAATTCATATAAGCATATTTGGTAATACTTTATGAGAACTTATTAAAAAACTTGTGCTGTCGAATGTTTTAGAAGTGTAAATTCTTTTGAAGTTGGATTTCTGTTGTTGGTTTTTGCTGCTGTAAACTGTAACAAGTCAAATTTTGGGTTTATTGATTGTTTTTTTGGTTCTGGCATAGTTGTTAAATGTTTTTGCGTGCTTTCATTGGAGTATACATTTACATTTTTTGGATTTAACTATGAAATGGAACTGAAAATAATTTTTGTATGTACATCTTGCATAATTCTTGTATGATAAAATATCTACTTAGGTTGCTGTGCTCATTTATTAAGGATTTCTTAAAGTCATACCTTTGTGGACAGGCTCAGGAACCAACTAAAAGGGTGGTAATTATGGACGCTGTCTACGCCCGTCTAAATAAGATTGAGTAAAAAAAAATGGAGTTAAAAACGAATATGAATACGCTCCCAATAAGTTTATTTTATTTGAAATAAAGCCAAACAAAAGTTTGATGATAGGTATTAGGTGGTGTAACTAAATCAAAACATGTATCTCGAAATCGGGCGAAACTGCTTCGATTTGGATGATTTTTTTTTTTCAAATATTGGTATTCAAAAATACTTTAACAAAATTGCCACTCTAATCGGATTTTTATTGGATTTAATGAATATTTCCCATCTTTTATTGAAAAATTGTTGATTTTTCGAAATTTCAGTTGGGGGAACATAAACATTTTGATTACTTGAAATTTTATAAATGAAAGGGGTTTCATGGTCGTTTTAGAGATAAGTCACATAATTTTCTTTGCTATTTTTAAGATTAAGCAACCGGTTTTTGCTTTTAAATTCCGCAACTACCATAAAAACAGCAATACCTGTAGGTACTCATTTCTGGAATAAAAACCCATAAATCTAAAAAACTAAAGTAATTTGTTCATGATTTTTTTTTTGTCGTTCCAGAAACAACAATAAGATAGAGTATCGAAAATCACGAAAAAAATCAAGAACAATATCTTAGTTCTTTAATTTTTTGGGCTAGCGTACTTTAACAATAGAAGTACTCCTACGCACAACATTTAGATCAAGTTTTATAAAAAAACGCACAACATTTAGATCAAGTTTTATAAAAAAAAATTTTATTTAACTGTCATCTCTTTTTTTGTTGAACTTTTATACAAACAAAAATTCTTTAAAATAAAACATATAATTTTAAACTCTGACAAAAGTTTCAATTTATCAAACCGCGGCGCTGAGAAATTCAGTAGGTACAAATAAATCAATAGTTTTTCTTGCAATTAGGGACAAAACAACTTGAGCCAACATACTTCCATAACTTGAGACCTCATTAATTTATTCCCATTAAGAATAACAAATACTTCTTTAAACAATTTCGTTAATATCAATTTTGAGTCAACCATTAAAATAAATTTAGTTAGGAGCGGCTGGGCCAAAGATAAATAATAGGAAAGTCTCCTATCGATAGTAAAATAAAATTTCTTGCATTTTGTAAATCTTTTCATTTGGAGAAAATAGTCTTGTCTTGTCTTGACACGAAAACACGAGCAGAGGACAAGAAGACAATGTTTCCCATTGCTGATTATACCTCAATTAGTATGCTATTATGCTGTCAAAGTTTCAAAGCACAAAAGAAGACAAGAAATAATCCGCTTGCCCCCTACACTTGTGATGATGAAAGGGTAAACTAACCTACACCGAAGGAAAAATCTATCATTCTAAGCAACCAAACAATCATGAATACAAAAAAAATCGCTTTGGAGTGAGTGAAAATTTAGAATTTATTTAAGATAAGAGAAAAAAATTAAAAGCAATTTTGGTCCTATATGCATTCGTACAAAAAAAAAAAAAAAAAAAGAGATAACAATCAAACATGACATTTCGATGATAGAAAAAGTGGGTACGACAATTCTTTCTGTTGTAACAGGAGTCACATCCTAAACGGATTGGTCGATTTACTTAAGTAAGTTTAAACTTGGTAAATGCGGTTTATTTAAACAGTTCAGAAATAACGGGACTTGTATCATACCTGTCTTAGAAAAATAATTTTTTTTAAACAGCTCCCATGATTTCAATGAAAAAAATCATGTGCATTTTTGTTAGCAAAGCTTATTAGTCCAAGCGTTGACTTTTGGATTACTTAGCTAGTAAGGTTAGAAATTGGTGCCAAATGAAAGATAAGTTAGTACCTACTCAAAATAAAAATATAGGGTTGCCACTTTTAAAATATGTACATCAACGTGGCAACCCTGTTTGAACGAAAAATGCTATATCACTTTATGAATCATAACTTTTTAGTTTATTAAAACAGAAAATTATTAATAGTGCCTAACAGTAGTAAAAAAAATACATCGAGAATGGAACGAGTTCTTACACAAAAAATTATGTGATTTTTAATTTTTCTTTTAATTCATCTTTATACCTAGAAGAAATTAAAAACCAAACTTTGGTAAGCCATCAAATTTGTTCTAGTCTTTTTAAACCTAAACCTATACAGTTTTTTAAACCTTATTTACAAAATTTTAAAAACGCAAGTCAGAAGTTTGGAACCGCATTAAAAAAATAATTTTTTCTTTCGGTTAAAAGTCGTTCAATAAACATAAAGAATATATATGAAAACAATATTAACAATCGTAATAAAACGTGGGTTCATCAACTACTCGCATGCCCTCATTCTTTTTAAACTTAAAGCACTCGGTTTTCAACCTTTTTTATTGCTTGGATAGAGTCATACTTGAGTGAACGACAGTACAAAGTCCTTTTTCGTGGTTACGAATCAGAACCAATCTTCGTAACTTCTGGTATTCCGCAGGGTAGTCATTTTGGGCCTTTGATTTTCATTCTAACAATTAATGATGTTGACTGTGTCATTATAAACTCCTCGATCTCTGTTTAGGCATTTCTTCCCCTTCTGATTCTATACTTCTTCAACATGATCTAAACAGATTCTCTACCTGGTGTCAGAAGAACTTTCTTGAGTTAAATGTTAGTAAACGTCAAGCTATAACGTACTCACGGAAACGTTGTCCTCTTCTGCCACGTACGTACTTATCAACAATGAGCCAGTTGCTATTGTTGAGTCGTTATGTGAACTTGGAGTCGTGTGTGATAAGGAATTAAATTTTATATCCCACATCACCATGTCTATTATTAGAGCAAATTCAGCACTCGGGTTCATTGTGGTCAAAAGAATTCTGCGACCCTTATGTCACAAAATCTCTTTACCTAACATTTGTCAGGCCCCTTCTGGAATATGCTAGCCAAGTATGGTCACCTTTTTATGTCACCCATTCCCTTCGAATAGAAGCCGTTCAAAGAAGATTCCTTCGGTTTGGATTTCGCGGATTACCTTGGAGGGATAGTTTTCACCTCCCACCCTATGTACATCGCCCTTCAGCTTATAAACCTGCAAACCCTTGATAAACGTCCCAAAGTGGCTGCCATTGTATTCATTCATCAGCTTTTATGCAGTATTATCGATTGCCCTGCACTTTTGTAAAATATTTCTCTCTACACGAACCCCAGAAATCTAAGATCGACTTCCACCGTACTAATTATAGAAGTAGTTAACCAATGACCCGCAAGCTACGTACTACTAACAGCGTGCAATTTTTTTTTGACTTCCTTCCCAGTAAACATTCTCTGAAAAACTCTCTGCATAACTCTCAATTTTATAAACCTCCCAACTTCTTACATTCCTAACATTTTTAGTTGTTTGTAGTTTTTTGCCCTAAGCTAAGTTTGTAAACCTTAGTTTTAGTGATTTTGCTTGAATTAAGCTAATAAAGTGAAACTAAAACCCTTAAAAAGGGAGTGGAAAATAGTTAATTGGAGCAGAAAATGAAGAAAATTTCCGCTTTTTTTTAATGTGGTTCCAAAGTTTTGACTGGGGTAAACGTGACCTGAATATGAATATTAAATATTTTGACCACTATCATGTTTTTTGATGTTACGTTTTCAATTATTATGTTCCATTTTCAGAAATAATAAGACAAAGTCAAATAAAAATGTAAAACTATAGTTATTGTGTTTTTGTTAGCTTTTCGCAGTATTTTTTTTCTTTTAGTGTACTTCATAAACACTTAAGACGGCTAATGCCTCCCTTTGTCTTATCCAACTTAAGAATCCTCTCTACAATAAACTTTGTTTCTCCTTGCCTCACGAAAGCAAAACATTTGCAAACAACAAAAAGTGCTATTGCCATTTAAGATGCCATTATTGCTTCACATCGAGGAAATTGTGTGTTGTATTGGTTTGCTGATGCCCGAAAATTGGGGGTGCAATTCAAGTCAAATGCTTTCGCTATTTATTTTTCAGTCACAGATTTACAGAGTGTAACGATGACGACGACGACCGACGACCGACGTCAACCATATCTTCGTCCGTCAACCCGTCCGAACTTTCGTCATTCAGCCTCGCTCCTCTAAAGTCCAATTAAGTTTAATTTCCGAATCGGGACTGAAACTTAAGCTTAAGAGATCGATGGTTTGCGCTGGATTTTGTAGAAAATGTTCGTTCTTTGTGCTCAGTTTTGAAAGTTTATTGGAACTCAAAGACCACCACCCACTTATTTCCTGTGTGCTGAAAACGACATAAACTAAAGACTAACATATGTTATGTTGGTATGTTCTGTTCCGTTCGTATATGGGAATACTTAGTTTTTGGAGCGTGAATTGCATTGCAGCTGCATAATATATGCAACGTACTTTTGAGTGGGCGATGTGGATGATGATGATAAAGTGATTTTGACTCCCTTTTACCTGAAACCCCTCGGCACACCATCGCAGTGGGTCCCTACATCTGCATGAGTTATATTTTTACCTTGACACTGGAACACCTAAGTCTACGTATACATTTTCACAGTGCTGTGTGCTATTTTTTTAGTTTTGATCCAAATTATATCGAATAGGAATGAAAATATTGTCAAAAAACATCTTTTAGGCGCCATTTTTCCAATATGGGGAGAGCGGACAAGATACGAAGTGGCAAATTTGTCAAGAGTATATCGACATCCATAAGACCACCAATTTTCAAAACTTCCGGAACACTTTCCAGGTAACTCTGTTTGTAGAAAAAAAAAATCTGTGGTAAATAAGTGACCGTTTTAATCTTTAAATAGAAGTAAGGATACTTATTGCATTAAAAAAATTTTGTTCATGATAGAAATAATATTGTTACGAAGTATCACTAAATTTTGCTCTAAATAATGCCACAGCAGTGTAGTTGTCAACTTGAAAATCTCGACTAGATCCGTACACATATTTTTACTAAGAGAATTCTTTTGGGAATAAGTTGAATGGAATGCATTTGCAGAATGCAAAATGTAATTGAGGACGACGACGACGTTGCTAATTTTGCAGCACGGTAGACTAAATTGTTAGATTGTAAGTAGGTAGGAAGGGTTTTCGTTGTAGGTAGTAAAAGAAGTTCAAGGCAAAAAATAACATGATTTGGAAAAAATATCATAAAACAAAGACAAAAATACAGTGTTCGGTGCCTACGTTGAGATAAAAGCGATATTGCAAGTTAAGTTTATAAATATTTTCATTATTCCTTTTTTTGTTTCTACATTATCTTCCAAATGAAACAGCATTTTTTTATTTTTTGAATAATGCAATTTTATGTTATTACGATTACATTGATAGATACAATATGTCCGTCTGTCTGTTTCTATTTTGAGTTACAGGTACAGTACGGAATTGATTTCCTTCAAATTTGGTACGTGTGAGTTTTTAGGTATTCCCTAGAGGGGAAATTGCAATTTTTTTAGGGCCAAAATTAACGGTTCCTGATATACAGCCAATATGGAAAATTAATTTTCTCAAAACCGGCTCTAACGATTTTAATTTCAATTTGTATGTGTACAAACAAATAAAAAAAATATTTTTTTATCGGTTAACAATGGTACCTCCCATAGAGTCGTTTACTTTTTTTTTTTGATTTTCTTGTAAGTGACTCCACGGATTTCGATGAAAATTTTTACACAGGAGGATCTTTACAATTTTAAAATTATTTCATATCAAAATTTTCAAATTTTTATTTTTACCTCCCATAGAGTCGTTTATTTTTTCAGATTTTCTTGTAAGTGACTCCACGGATTTCGATGAAAATTTGTACACAGGAGGATTTTTACAATTTTAAAATTATTTCATATCAAAATTTTCAAATTTTTATTTTTAAAAAAAGTTTCAAATTTTTTTTTGAAAAGTCGATTTCTCGAAAACGTTTTTTGGTTTTAAATAAAAAGTTTAATTTAAGATGCCACCCAAATCAAAAATTTAAAAGATTACAATTTATACAGAGATAGATGTCGACAATAAATCACTACCGTGTGGAAAACAACGGAATTAGACCCCGGGATTCACAAATATTTAAATCAAAATCAAAATGAAATCAAAAGTGTAAACTATTTAATTTTTGGATGCATAATTTTCCCCGAAGGCATCAAAACACTTTCGGTTAATTTTAGTTAAAAAAAGTACTGCCCCATCTCGGATGTTTTGAAAATATACATACTTTATCGATTCGTGTCCAGCCCAATCCTATCTAATTTAACGCATATTTCAGCTCATTCAAATGATTAAAAGAGTATTAATACCACTTTCATATTAATCATTTCACAAATAAACCAAACTGTGTGATTACGAGAAACGAATGTACATGGACAAGAATATATGAAATTGTAGAATACAACTCATGAAAATAATTGCATTAACACGTTGGTATCATGTGGCTTTGGGTTGTTGTCTCTTTGTGGTTGCCAAACCACAACGAGTACTTTGTGGTACAAACCTGTCCCATCATATTGTCTTTATTAAAGTTTCATCACATTCTCTTACCTCAATATAGAACGAACAAAAAAAATATATATTTGAACCTAAAAATGGTTCAAGTATGGGAGATGATCTGCCCAAAGCGAGAGCCATACTCTGATTTTAATTAAATTTCGTTGTTGCCACTTTTAAAATTAGTTAGAGTATTTTGAAACCGTCAGGAAATTATTTCCAACTGACTAACTGAATGTGATTTCGTGGCCACTTTAAATAAATCTTTTTTATATTCGGGATCTAAGGATTTTAAGGACAAAAAACCGCTATCTTTTAGTTACAAATAGTAGACAATAAATTTGAAGTGCTTTAGGACTTTTTGTTTTGGCTGATATTTGTGTAAGTGTGTTTCATGTTTCATTAATTGCATTTTGATTATATGTATATATATTTTTTTTTAGTTATTTAGTGATTATTATTCAGGGGGTGATTGCGAGTGGTTGTGATTATAAAAAAAATTGAAAATTCTTTTCCAGATGAATAAAATAATTAAAATAGAGTTTATTTTGTTTATGTTTGTTAAAATCTGCGTTGGTTGATAGGTTTTCGGTTTTCCAAATTATTTCCAATTCAAAAAAATGAGAGCAAACCATTACACGTTTTTTTTAATGACTTCGTTATTATGGCATTTCGATATTTGATGTTTACTGGATTTTAGGTCTTTGGCATTTGGAATTTCTGTTTTCGCCCAAAAAATTTCATCAAAATAACAGCCAGAACTTTGAAAAATAATTTTGGCCAGGTTTTCGATGCAAAACTTTTATCTGCACTGTGTTGAAAAATTCTGTGGCTCTCCTTCATAAATGATCTTCCTAAAATGTTTTTTAAGGTTTACTTGCTAACAAATAGATATGGCCGCTTTCATCATAAGAGTCACCAGACAACCTTCAGCTTACAGAAAATCTAATGTATCACTTAGACTAATTTAGTTTTATTATTTAATAATCGAATTAAACTTTTAGCGAGGTGTAAAATGTTTGATCCAGTGGAAATGTCTAATTCCTTGTTATGCAGGACAAGTCTGTGAAATTAGGGTAAACATGCAATATTATATTGAAACAGCAGTCATTAAACTCTTTACATAATTCTCTGAAATTGCAGGTTGATTAAATTTCCAAATACTCGGTCATTCAAATAGTCCTCTGATCAAAAAATTGTAGATGTACCAGCTAAGGCTGGTAGTTTTTATAATTGGAAACGTTTAGGAATCGTCAAAGAAGAAGTCGAAGACTGGACACAATATTATGTCGTGAACTGTGATTGAATTTGGAAAGTTTTGTAAACATATATGCGTGTTTTTAAAAATGTATATGTAGTCAGCTCATACATTTTTTCAGAATGCTTATTTTAAATTAAAGTTTAAAAGTGAATTATGCGAAAACTTTAAACCGGATATTTATTCGTAGCGAAATGGTGAAAGCAATCAAAACTATGTTAGTAAATAAAAGTTTTCCAACTTTTAACAAATGGTTAAATGCAAAATTGAAAAGTTGTGGAGGGAAACACGAAATACTGGCTCAAAGTACCTATATATATATATTTTTTTTTTAGATATTTTAAAATAGTGCAATAAATTGAAAATGATTACAATAATTGTATAAGTGTCAAATAGTCGGCAAGCCTGCACAATCCAATAGTTTTTAAGAACTTGACCGATCTGATAAGGTGGGTGACTTCCCTACTGGACGACGAGCTGTCAAAATGGTCGGATTAATATTGGTCGGGTAGTTTTCAAATGATTGTGATATTTGCCAAGGGAGAGAGCTGTCATTTGGTCGTCTGGTAAGTTAGTCAATGTGATCCCCTTATAGGCAGTAAAAGGGAGTTTGAAGAGAATCACCGGCCATTAATGTGATTTAAAAATGTATTTTTTCAAAGCAACAAAATTTTATTGTTATGTTTTGCACTTTGAAAAATTTAATTTTTACAACCTCAAAAGTGTTGATTTGACCTTTACTTTTCTAAAAAAACATTTGATTTAAGATGACTTTTATTTTTTGTTTCCTTTTGTCGGTCGTTTTTGAGCGGAAAGTCCTTTCCATAAACGATACAAAAACAAAAAAAAAAAAAAACATAAGATGGCAACACAGCTTAATTCAAATAAAATATTCATGATATTTTGTTTGGCTTTCAACAATTATTGCCGTTCTATAAATAAATATTTATAATTAATGGATATTTGTTTTCCAATTCAATGAATCGAGCAGAGGGCTTTTTTAATAGAGAGATAAAAATTCAATTTTTGATTCACCTTTTATTATCTTTGAAATAATGGTTTTTATGGTATAATGCGTTGAGTGAAATTTTGGTTACATTATTACATGCGGAATTAATTTTGTCAATAAAACTTGCATATATTGGATCTGTATGGGCAAATTAATTATATATCATAAACCTATTATAAAGACAATTTGTGGCGTTAATAATAGCCCCTATTATAATTGGTTGTCTTGTTTTTTGTTGGTGCAGATGAAATATTCGCTTTTTATAATAATATAACAGTAGCACTTTATTGGTACTAGACTCAATGATTGCCATACAAAAATTAATATCTTAATATCAAATCTCAGTTTTTTTTTAATGAAAAGTCAACAACAATATTTTTCATTTTGATAATGAAAAGAAACTTCATAGGTTCTTATGAAGCAACGCGAAAACTTTTAGAAAAGGGAATAACAGAGACTTAGGTTTTTAAGAATATTTAATTTTTATATACCTACCCGATTTCATTTAAAATTAAACCCAAGAATAATTTAAAAGTCAGCATAAATACAAAATATATTCATTCTCAGAAAATGCAAAAAATAAATTCTTACTTGAATGATCAGAGATTTAATATTACTTATTCAAAACTCGTAAAATATAATCGTCACAGCTTATTTCTACACTCTTAAACTTTAATTCCTATCAAATATGTTTTATCTTCTCTTTTCACAACTAGCTTTCATTGTTTCAAGTTAAGTGATGTAGCTAACAACTTCATCAATACTATGTGCTTTCATCGATAATTGAAATGGAAAATCCAAATGTTGAGTTTATTTTTCTTTTCACCTTCATACAATACTCTTACACATGCAACATGCACATTTCACATACATCCTACACATTATACATATATTGAAAGTTGAATGAAACCCCATTCGGCAGAACGCAAGAATAAAATGGAAAACTCCCTCTGTTATTTTCCACTTGAATGGCGAGACGAGGAAATAAAATGTGGTTTTAACTATGCAGTGCAACCCTTTGCTTGGACAAGAGTCATATTGTTCACCGAACGCCTTTCGTTGTCGATATGTTCGTCTATATTCGCAATGTCAGTGAATGAAACTGCCACCACTACTTCGTCTGTTGCCAACAATCAGGGACGGCTGCAGAATCATTGAGAACTTGAGCCTTGATAGTACTTTCAATCAGTTTCTTTCATTTAACAATTCTTCGAATTCTACATTTTCCCTCCTTAATTTTCTAAATCCATTTATATTTGTATTCCAATTGATCGAAGAGAAAAAGTGTGAAAGATGCGATCATCTCTAGTGCCCAAGATTAAAGATGGTTTATTTTAAAGTTGTAAAGCATGAATGTTTAACTCCCTTTTAATATTCAATCAATTTAAATTTCAATCAAGCCCGACATTGGGCGCCAACTTGTTACAATTTTTCAACGCAAACCGAATAATTATAATTAAATATATAGGAAATGAAGATGACACATACGATAACCACGAGTAAAATCAACGTTCAAATCGAAGACGATTTAGTAACGAAGTAAATTATAGAAAAAAGTTCAACGGGCAACAACAATGTATGCTAATATCAATCAGACAAAAAAAAAAAACATATTTTTTATTTATTTATTTGTTTGGTAGGTTCTAAAGTTATCTAATATTTATGTGTAAGAACTTAAAAATGTTTTCCAAAATATGGAGTCCTAAACATACATTTCCTACTTTATTTAATAATCCGGCACTGCCAAAGTTACCTAGAGAGTTGCCACCAACAACGGTGTATACAATAATTGTTTGGCAATACTGACTGTTTTTGTGGTGAAATTGGTCCGTGGTGGACGGAAGGACGATAACGTCCTCGTTGTCGTTCGTTGAAAGGACTAGTCCAATTTCCTGATTTCACTTCTCATCTGCCTCCCATGATCGTCGTTATTTTTCTTTCAGTTTTTTTTCGTTTATTTTCTCGGAAAAGCAATTTTCATTTTTATAAGCTTCTTTTTGTTCCGATTTTTGGTATATAGCTTAGGTATATTTTTTTGTTGGTTTTAATGCCAACGGATGTAATCGATGTTGATGGTTCGAGCAGTGTAGACAAATCGATAGCAAATTTGTTGAATTTATTTCGCATAAAATCACAGTTTTAGATAGTTAGTTTTTTTTTTGATTTACGGCAAATTAAAAACTTATTTTATAAGTTAACTTGTCACTTATGAGAGTAAACATCAGAATCAAGGTAATCTTGTTTCACCTTTGATAAGTATTATTTCACGTAATTTTCTATTCTTCTTTGAGAATTAATTGTCATTCATATTTCACTTCCGTTCGAATGTGCTTGGATCAAGAGCCATGTAAATATGATAACTTCCAAAGCCGTAGTCGAAGCCCAAGGCAAAGGTAGGTAGACAGTTAAAAGTCACGAATTTTTTTTAGAGCTTGACACTAATGAGATGGAGGAATGTCTATAACAATGTGTGATTTTATTAAAAGCAAGCCTAGGCTTGGAAATATTGAGCTTTAACTGTGGATTAAAAACACGCTGTTGAATATGTCAACCTACGCGTTATTTATTTATTCGTGGTGTCTAGCGTTCCATCAGTTTCTCTTCGACGCGACGCACGCCACACGCCCCTTCGCTGCGCAGTTGCTGCCGTCTCCAAATCAGATGATATACATAAATCTTTGCGTTGATAATTTTGTAGTTAATATTTAGTATCTTTTGCTGTCCTGCCTTATACGAGCCTGTGTATTAACAAACTTATAATAATTATGTGAATGTGTCAGTCTTTTGCCCCAATAGATTGTCATAATGTTAATGATGATGAATGACGTTTGCGTTGGCAGGGGCCGAGCTGTCAAAAATATTACACTTGATATTTGCTGTATAGTAAGTTTAGAAACTTCATCAAAGAGGCAACGATGTATATTTTTCAACAAACGGACAGGTCAACAAGATGTTATGAATTGGCTGTGTGTTAAATATGTTAATGGTACATGATATGCATTTTTGAAAACACTGATTATTTTTATGAGTTTGATATTTGATATATTGACACACTTGATTTAAAAAAAAAAAAAAAATTGAAAAGGGAGAAGGGAGTGAGCTTTCACTATTTGATAGTCATCTATTAGGTTTAAGTTTTGGTAAATATACACACAAAATCATCAAGAATGCAGTGAATTTAAGATGGAAAATTCTTTAAAAATTTGGTTTGTTATAAATTACAGAACAAGATAGACAACTACTAATAAGACTGCACACCAAAAATGATAAAATTTGTGACCAAGGTAGCTTTGAACTCGAAAAGATTTACGTTGGGTGTTAAAGCGTGTAAATACTTTATTTTCCCTGCAGCCGCTATTTTGAAAAAAGGGTGAAGATTTTACCTTTTTTACTTGCTCTATTATTGGTTTCTAGTTGAGGTTTTAATCAAAACCAAAATTTCGATGATGGAGAAGTCCGAAAAAGTGGTTTTTGTCATGCCGTCCGTCGGTGTGTGCGTCTGTGCGTCTGTCTGTGTGTCCATCTGTACACTACTCCACTGCCCAAACGGGTGGACGGATTTTCTTCAAATTTGGTACAGAGGATTTTTACGTAATTTCGAAAGTTGTTTTTTGTACCTCCCATACAACATTTTTGAGTTATTCGAATTTTATCGAAAACGGCTCTAACGATTTTGATTAAACTTTTTGATATGATTTCTTCAATAACGATAAATTTTTAGAATTTTTTTCAAAAAAATCTATCGAGCCGTTTTTTTATAAAAATATATTTATTTATTAAAGAATTTTCAAACGATTTAAAAAAAAAAATTGGTATGCCATTTTTAAGATGGCTAATATTTATCTACGTCTAAAAATAAAATTTTGAAAAAACACAAATCATTGACCCAATATGGAAAAAAAATTATTTTTCAAAAAAAAAAAATCAAAAAGTGTTCCCGTTTTAAAAAAAATATTTATTTTTTGTATTTGTGCATATCTCTCAATACCTACACACGTCATCAGATGTTCGTGCGATTCAGTCGTGCATTTTATATCTAGTAGTGCCCTGGAAGGAGTTAAACGATTAATTCTACGAGCAAAAAAATACTCATAATCGATTGTACAGTGCTGTTCGAAATATTTTGGTCAAACAGTTTCTTACCCTTTTTGGGCGCCATTCTGCAAGTTTATAAGATCGGGTATTTTTCAGCACTTCATTGCAAAATATTGTACAAATAGTGCATAAAAATTTTTTTTACTATCAATAAGAGGTGCATTTAGCTAATATTTAGTTTCTGTCACGTCTCAATTTAACAACTTGTGAAATTTCTAGAAGATAAGGTGTATGGAATTTAGTGAAATATCGTGAGAGTAGCACTACCAGCTGAACCTTTTTTTGTTGGGGTCAAAATTAGTGTGTGCCAAATTCGGATTTCCAAATTCTGTATTCCAAAATTCTTCATTTTAAAATTCAAAATTCTGTACTTTAAAATTCTATAAATTCAAAATTCTGTATTCTAAAATTCTATTAATACTAAATTCTGGATTTTAAAATGCTGTAAATAATAAAATGAAAATTGTTTTACTAATAAAAAAAAAATGCGATTTTATCAAAACAATTTTTCTTTATCATTTACAGAATTTTAGAATATAGAATTTTTATATTTTCATTTGTAGAACTTTGAAGTATTAGTTTTACGAATCACTGTTTGAGAAAAAAACTTAAACGTTTACTGTTATACACTGTTACTTAATTTTTCAATTGAATACAAATTGTCCAACAGACATTAAAACTCACATCAGGTGTAATAACTGTGAGTTTTAATGTAGAGATTTGGAGAATGTTGAAAAAAAGAATTTTGAATTTACAGAATTTTGAAATATAGAATAATAAAAAACAGAATAATGGAATACAGAATTATTTTTATACAGAATTTTTTATTTAGATACAGAATTTTAGTCACACAGAATTTTGGTCATACAGAATTTTGGAATACAGAATAAGGACCCGTACCCTGAAAAAATTGCTCAGGAAGGCCAAAAAAGACAACTCCAGTGGAAGATCGTTTATTTGTGCTGTACAACATTCGGAATCGGTTCAAGACGTCGTAAGATCGAAAACGATCTGTTTTGAGCTAAAAAAAAAAAATAATTTAATAGCAAAATAATAAAGCTCGGTGACGGAAAGGTTCGTGAAAACTGGACTTAGAGCATTCAAGCCAGTACTGAAGCCGGATTTTGCAAAATAGTTAGAGAAAAACTATTGCTCCGGAATCAGGAGCAATTTATTTAGGTTCAATACATATGATACAATGAAATCTTATCCATTGAATCAAAGTTTAAGCTGCATGTTGAAAATGAGAGATTTTTTGAGCGAAGAGAACTAATGAAAATACTGAGTTCAAAACGCATCTTACGGATATCCTCCAAAACTGAAGGTGTTTGTAAGAATCAGAAGTGACTGCAAAAGTTTACCTTCGAACTCCGGAAACTAAATCAGAGGCTTCTTCGCTAGAGCTTTTTGCTGAAAATTGCAGATTCATTTTTTATCAGGTTTATACTCCTTGCCAAAAAGCCAAAATCTTAAGTATGAACTTATTGTTTTAATACTAAGCTTTCAAATAAGCTAAAATTTTTATGACTTAAAATAATGTTTGTATATTTTTGTATTTCTAAGGTTAAAAAGTACTTCGAATAAAATGATTTTCAATGTGCTAAGTTGGCCTCTTTACAGTTCAGATCTCAATCCAATAGAGAATATCTCGTAAATAGTGAAACGAAAGGTTGCTAAGAAGCGTTCAGAGTCAATTGAAAACCTACGAGAATTACTTAGCCATCCCTGGAACACCATATCTGCATCCACATCAAAAAAACCTATCTGTTTCGCAGCTGTTATATAACTTTTTGCCCTCGTGACCTCGTGTGAACAATTTTAATACTATCTAAATGTATTATACAACGATTGAAACCGTATACGAAAACAAATCCTCAGTACAAAATATGCAGTTATTACAAACAAAATTTTTACCAACATTTTTCGAACAGCACTGTATATAGACCCAAATATGCTCGACATTTTTTGTCTTATTATTTTTTCCCGTAATAATTTTAAAAGTTATCGACGTCAATGTCTTATCGATGGTTCTATGGAAGGACCTCGTAGGAATACAAATATCGTTTTTCTGATTTTGGGCTCATTAAAATCAGATATAATCTTCTTGTTTTTTTGGTTTAATATGTTTGTTAAAAAAATAAACAGAAAACTTGAATAAGAAAACCGCGAAAACCGATTTTTGGTGCAAGTTTTCATACTTGGTTTTTTACTTTTGATCGATTCTGCAAAACACCCCAAAAGTTCTCAGAGGTCGTGTTCCTGTCATAGAACCATCGTTATGTTTAACATACATTTTTACTTGAAATATGATACCATATATCAAGTTATGCATTCGTAGAAACAAAAAAAAAGTTGAGATAACACTCAAACATGACATAACGATGATATGGAATGAGAAAAAAGTGGGTCCGACAATTCTGTCTGTCTGTCTGTATGTATGACCACAGCCTAAACGGATGGGTCGATTTACTTCAAACTTGATATGTGGGGTTTTTTGGAGAATATCCCCGACGTTTTTTTTTATTTTTTTTTTGGACCCCAAATAACAGTACCTATCATATACCGGTTTTAGGAAAACTCATTTTGCTCAAAAACGGTGCCTACGATTTTGATTAAAAAAATCATAGTCACATTTTTGGGTAAGGTCTATCTTTAAATGAAAAACATTTTTTTCAAAAACCGTTATTAACGGTACTTGCCATAGAACTGTTTTTTTTTATTCTGATTTTCTCCTTCATGACTCAACCAATTTCAACTATTTTTTTTGCATGGATGCTTTTAAGTTCCCGTAATAATTTTTAATAAGAAAAAATTCGAAAATTATTTTTTTGGATTTAAAAAAAAAAGTTGAAATTTTTTTTTTGAAAAATCATTTTTTCAAAAACTACTAATATTTTTTTTTCAAATTTAGTTTTTAGAAGTTGATAAATAATATCTTAAAAATGGTGTACCAATTTTTTCATATTTAGGTCCTTACAAAATTTTATATGAAAAAAATATTTTTTTGAAAAATTGGCTCTAACGATTTTCAATTTTTTTTTTCTAAAAATGCATCATTAAAGGAGAAATCAAAAAGCATACTTCGTTTTGAGGTTACATTCATTTAAGAAGCTGTTTTAGTCATTTAAAAATCGAATTTTATGTTTTTTTAAAAATTTTTAAATAAAAAGGCTTAGCATAAATAGTAACTTTATTAACAAGAGCAAGTACGTGCGACCCAGTCGTGCATTTTATTTAAGTATCGTATCAGCAAACGACCCTTGGAATACAAAAATTAATAAAGGAATATTTTTCGATGAGTAGGTACATTCATTTTATTCAAACTTCTAACTTTTTGTTTTAAAAAAATTGAAATAAAAATAAATTTTATTCGTAACATATGAACAAAAATACAAAAATTAAGTAAGTACACGGAAAAACAAACTAAAATGAAGTAAAGAAGAAGATTTCTTCACTTTTCACAGGTGCAAGTGAGACCGCTACTCACCACATTAAATATTAAAACACAAAGTTGTTAAATGCTAGTTAATTTATCGTAATTTATCATCTTTGAAGAGCATATCCTATCACCATCGCCACGCCACCGTTTCTTTTTTGCAAAATGAATAACTTTTCCATTCATAGAATGCAGAAGCACTGAAGATTGTAGAGTCTCGCAAAAGTTATCCCCATGATATGTAGCAGCATAGTCTGGAGACCAAAGTCCTCCTGTTGTACATTATCATGCAACTTCGCACCGTAATACAGGAAGTTGTGCTCTATTTATGAGCAAAATCAAGAATAAAGAATTGTTTCGGTATAGGTAGAAGATGATGAAGTCACACGAAGAAGATATTTTCTCTCTATTTTAAATGCATATTCTTGAAAACCCAAGGAAATAAAAATAAGCAAGGCTATTATACACGTATTGATAGAGAGGAAATCATTTTGTTAGTTGGGTTTTTATTTTTCTCTAACGAAGTTATACACCAATTTAATTGAGATAAAAAGTATACTTTAAGAAATTATTTGTCATCATTGCAATACCTAATACGTTTTTTATATCTTTTTGTTTTCAGAAACCCACGTCATGGTATGAAGGAACCGAACAATTTTGAAGATATTGTAAGTAAAAAATGTATTATTTGTTGTTTTTGTAAAGTTTAGATTAAAAAAAATAATTTCATCTCAAAGGAAGATTAAAGAAAGAGAACGACAGATTAGAATATAAGAATTTAATTTTTTCGTAGGTATTCAAATTTAAAATGTTTTCAATTGTTAATATGATTCAGTTGTCAAGCCCGCAATTAAAATAAATGGAACTTTTTCATCATCTAATTTCTTGCAGATAGGAATATAGTTAATTGAAGAATTTTTTTATTGCCAATAGGAAGAAAAACAAAAATCTTATTCAATGTGTTTTATTAATTTTTTTCAAAACTTCTGTGCGAAAGTTTTAAGTATAGGCTTCTTTGCCTATTAGATTTAAAGTTAATAAAAAAACATTTATTATTTGCTAAAAAAAATAATAATTTTAGAAAGATCACATACAAACAGTTTGTTAGTAATTCGATTTCTCGAAATTGTCCAAGATATAATTTAAGGCATTCTCATCAGTAAGTCGAGATTTTTCTCAAGTGTACGCTTGGTCACTTGAGCTGTTTAAAATCGATATTATGAGGGAATGCTTAAGTTTTTACTTGAATATTACCTTTGTTGGCATTTAATAAACAAAAACTTAAGGAAGCGCTTTTTTTTTCTTCACTTATCATGAGCTACCTTAAGCACTTACTTGATACGCTAGTAGTGTCAATTTTTCCTTGTGTTTTGTCACCGAATATCTCTTTGTAACTAAAATGTCCTCTTTTCATAAAGGATCAAGCGCAACGAACAAAGAGTAGGTACCCGAGAATAAAATCAATAACAAATTAAAATACAATTCACGACTGGATTGCACGAACTTGCTCTTGCAGTTTAAATACTATATATTTGTATATTGAAAAAAATTAAAAATTGAAGAAAATCTTTTTTTGTTTAATTTTTTTCCAAACTTTTTTTTTTGAAAAAAAAAACTAAATACACAATGCTTTGCAATGAAACAACCTGGTGACAAGTCTTGAGCGAAATCAGTTGAGCCAGTAATGATATAAATTATACGGAAATAATTATAATTTACGAAAAATTTCCCGAAAAGCGTGTTCATCATATTTCAG
Organism: Meliscaeva auricollis; assembly: GCA_948107695.1. Lineage (NCBI taxonomy): Eukaryota > Metazoa > Arthropoda > Insecta > Diptera > Syrphidae > Meliscaeva > Meliscaeva auricollis. The sequence continues at coordinate 40,081,556 of OX403619.1, read as the reverse complement.
TTATTCGAATTTTTTGAGAAAAACTTAAAACGCAGTATTGTTAAAATCACTTATTACATGATATACACCAAGTTAATTAAAATCGTTAAAGCAGTTTTCGAGAAAAATCCAATAACTCAAACCGTTATACATGGGAGGTATTCGTTTTAATCAAGATATTCAGTAACAGCTGTGGCTCTCTTTGTAAATTGAAATTTTGTTTTTAGGACCAAAATTCACGGTACTTGCCATACAATCAATATGGAAAAACTTGATTTTCTCAAAAACGGCTCTAACGATTTTGATTAAAATTTTTATGTGTAATACAATAGGAAAGGTTGTAGTTTTGAAATAAAAAAATGTTTTTTCATCGGTTAAAAATGGTACCTCCCACAGTGCCGTTTTTCTCTTTTCTGATTTTCTCGTAAGCTACTCCAAAAATCAATTTTTCGAGAAGGCGTGAATGATTTTTTTTTGAAATTTTGGTTTTAGATGTCCATCAATATTTTCTTAAAATTGGCATTCAAACTTTTGTTTTTAAACAAAGCTTTAGAATTTTTGTACATAAAAAATTTATTTTTTAAAAATCGGCTCCAACGATTTTCAAATTTTTTTTTCTAAAAATTAATCTTTTTTAACAATATCAAATGGCATACTTAGTTTTGAGATTAAAACAATTTAAGAAGTTGTAATAAATTTTATGTTTATTTTTTTAATTTCTTATAAAATTAAAAACTTTATATATGAAGCTTTAGCATCCACAGCAACTTTCACCCTAAGAGCAAGTACGTGCGACCCAGTCGTGCATTTTATTTGTTTTAAATTTGTTATTTCTTTAAATTACGGGTATACTTTGTTCTCCGTGCTTGTTTTTTTTTTGTAATAATAATGCCCGTAGTGAAAATAGCGCATTTCAGAGATTAAAAGAGAAATCCCGGTTAAGTACAATCAAGAAGAATTGACTTTTATAACGTATCAAGGAACTGACGTATGAAGGAACCTGACTTGAGTTTCGATTTCACTTGAGGAAATTCTGATGTGAATACTTAAGCATTTCCACGCAATCTCGATTACGAACAGCTCAAGTGTCCAAAAGTCGTTTTCATTGTACATTTAAGAAAAATCGCGACTTGAGGAACGACTATGAATTACACCCTAGGTCAGTTCGACTCTTAAGTATAGTACGTACAGAAAAAAAATCGATGTTTTATTTTGTTTTCTGTAGTTATGTGCATTATATGTAACAGATGCCTTTCAATTCAACAGAATCAAGCAAATCATAAAAACTGACCCTTTTTCACAATATTTTGAGAACACAGATCTAATTTGCTTTATCGCATTCAATAATGTTAACATTTTTGTTTACTGAAATTTGTTTTCATTATATTAATTCACTCGATTGATTCCTAATATTTTGCAAAAAAAAAAAAAAAAATAATACAAAATAGTTCACTACTACCATTTAAGATAATTCACTTTAAAACCATAGATATTTCTAAATGTACATCAACATCTCACTCATTTCACATCTCCATTTACGCTGAGGAATATTTTGTTCGTAATTTAATCCCTCTTCAGTTTCCAGTATAAGCAGAAAATATTTGGAACGGGAAAATAACTCACAATTATGGGAATTCAACGCTTTAAGAAAAGACAATCCCGTTGAAGGTGCGTAGAGTCTCGTCGTCTTTATAATTATACTTATTTACCTATAAGGCTATAGAGATTGTACCCTTGTAAATATGATACCCGAAGCAGCTTGCCAATTTTGCGACTTCGACTTCTACTTGGGCCCAGACGACAACGACTTTCCATAATAATCTTTCATATAAAAGAGCTCATTTCAAGTTCATGTGCGCATTGAGATATCATTGCGAACTAGAGTGGAAGAAGATTTTAACAACGATGACGAGTACATAACGTTCGTACCGAACCGAAGACCCAAGCCACATTTCAAAACCCATTCGTCCAACGCAGAGAATCGTTGTCGTTGGTGTGTACACAGAGTATGAACCAACGCAAAATCGGTTCCATGGCTAAGAAAACAAGCTTCAGAGCTGTCTGATATTTGAGAGCTAAATACTTATAGATACATAACACCTATACTGCTACAACTGCAGCATCCAACAGCAATATCTCTTATAGGCATTCGGCCTAGTTTCTTCATTCAGAAATCGAGATACATGTTTCGCGCAATGCACTATGTTTTGTATGTTTTCATTTTATTCATCCATAGCCGCCGCCGCTGCATCTTCGGCGAACACCCCTGCCCACGGCCTCCAGCATCATTGTCGTTAAATTGCAGAGATGTAAGCTGAAATAAGATTTAATTTAATCGAACCGAGAGGAGATAATTATTATGACCCAGCAAAATGTGACCGAGTGCTGCATAGCGAGCTTGCTGATGCTGCTCTATTGAACCGACACTGAAACGATGGATGCAAACATTGTATCACTTATATACCTATGTGTGGAAATCTGCACTGGCAGCATTAAGTCATGTTCTTGCCATTCCCTATGCCTCCACCACTGTCCGCCTAGCACTAGATGCTTCTCTGAAAATGCTTCATCAGGATTAAGTAGCAATTGCAACGCACCATCATAAATCCTTAACTGTCTTCATTAGTATTTTATATGATGTAAGGAGATCAATACAAGCCCCAGCTACAGACAGTTGTTCTAAAGGTTTCCCACGATGGCATATATGGAATATCCCGTAACCGGCCGCAGAACCATTAGGACAATATTCAGGTATACGGATATACCTGTTGTTCAATCATTGCCCAGGTTCTCATCGGCAAAATGTTCGTCATAGCAGAAACAAAGCAATTTGGTTTTCTTTATGACTCTGCTGAATGAATTATAACCTATACCTGTGCATTCATAACTCCAAACTAGTGAAAAAGTTGTATCAGAAATTACATTATTTTTCTATTTTATTAATAAAACAAGTTTGAATAAGTATTCTTTTAAATGTTGCTTCCTCCTAGTATACCTGTAAATATGGGTTCCCATTGAATTCCTTTAAAATTATTGTCTAAATTGAAAATCATTGAAGAATGTGGCCCAGGCGTTGTCTTTAATATTAAAACTGTGTGTTGGACATGAAATCACATTTTTTTTTATTTTTATTTTTATTTACTCGAAAGAAGATCCGTCTTTCGAATATTTATTTTCTTGCAGGTGTCTTGAAATATGAAAAAATTTTAAAACAAAATGATTTTTCATTAACACGTACATAAGCATAAGGGAAATTGGCAACAAAGATTTCTTTCATACAATCCTTTCAAATAATGGTACAGCGATAAAATATGGCATGAACGTTTTATTTGCAATAAAAAAACTAGAACCAAAAAAGTTCATCAAAAGGGAGAAATAACGTTGCAAACTAAACAAAATCGGTTTCGATATTTTGAGGTTGATTCGAATCAAGAATACAAAAATACCACATGCCTTTCATGTGTATTTGATTTTTTCGGCCCTTAGATATGGATATATCTCGAAAAATTTCGAGTAATCACTATTTAATTACAATTTTTATTTGCGATATGGGTATATCAAGTTATGCATTGGTGCAAAAAAAAGTTGAGATAAAAATCAAACATGACATAATGGTGATAAAGAATGCGAAAAAAGTGGATCAGACAATCCTATCTGTCTGTCTGGATGTTTCAGAAGCCACAGCCTAAACGGATGAGCCGATTTACTTTAAACTTGATATATATCGGTTTTTGGAGCATAACCCCAAACGATCTTGGAAGTAATTTTTTTGGACCAAAAATAACGGTACCTGTATATATCAATTTAAAAAAAAACTCATTTTTCTCAAAAATGGCTCCTACGATTTCGATCGAATCGTAATCAGTTTTTTGGGTGAGTTCTATTTTTGTATGGAAACAATTTTTTGTTTAAACCTGCCATAGAACCGTTTTTCCTTATTCTGTGATTTTCTTCTTTATGACACACTCGATTTCAATGATTATGTAAAAGCTTTTTAACTGTCATAACACAATTTAACAACAAAATTTTCAAAAATTGGATTTTTGAATTTATAAAAAAAATTTAATTTTTTTTCAAAATTTAGTTTTATATGGAAAAAATAGTTTTTATAAAAAACGGCTCAAACGATTTTCAATTTTTTTTCTAAAAATATATCAGTATAGAAAAAATCAAATTGCATATATTCGTTTTGACGTCAAATTCATTTAAGAAGCTGTTTTAGGCATTTGAAAATCGAATTTTATGCTTTTTAAATTTTTTTTCTAAAAATGCATTTACAAATTTTTAATTAAAGAGGCTTAGCATATCAATTAACTTTATCTATAAGAGTAGGTACGTTCGACCCATTCGTGCATTTTATTTAATATATTCTAGAAAACCTTTCAAATTTTGGCAATTCAGTTTTCTCTAACGAGTAAGAACTTTATGTTATAAACAAAAACTAATTCTTTAAGGTAAAATTAGCTTAAAAGTGCAAAAACGTTTAATATTTAGCGTTTCCATTTTGCATTTTTGACCATGTTGCGTTACTATATTGTATTGGATAGTTCAGATTTGGAACCCCCAAAATCATATGTATGGTATAAAGAAAATTAAAACTACGCCAAAAAATTTCCTTATAGAAACCTGTTTTGATCACAACTGTTACTGTATTATTAAAACTTAAAAAAAATGATTAAGGATTACTTAATATTAAGAAGGATGCCTTTGTTCTTTCAACTTCCAAACTGCATTTCATAGAGATATTTTTATTTCAAACTACCTTTTTTTTATATCAGCTTTCAGATTCTTAGTAAAACTCAGATTAGGCCCTTGATGACCTCAATATTTTAGTCTCTAAACCTAAAACAAAAATTAATTATGGATCAGATCAAAATACTGGAACAAAAAAGAATTTTTTTTGAACTTTGAAAAAAAAAAAAAAACAATGTTTAAAGACAAACTATTTTCTGAATTCTGAGAGGTCATGACCAGGGCCTACCGTTTTCAGTTTCGATCATAACTTTTCAGAGATCATGCAGATGGACCTCAATTTTGAGAAAAATTTGGGTCATGAATACTGTAATGTTTTTCTGGGTTCAAAATAAAACTTATCTCCACTTTTACTGATTCACTTTTATTAACTTTCAAATTAACAAACACTTTTATTTAAAACAAATAGTTTCACTATTACTTTTTACAATTTTTTAGAATTAACACTTCGAAATTACAATTTCACAACCACTTATTCTTATCACTGTCAAAATTAAACTGTCCCAATCTCTGTTTAACTGTTTAACTAGCTTTTATTGAACAGATATATACTATACAATTGGTTCTTAAATCTAAGTTATAAAATAGTTTTACATATGAAATTTCTAAATGTTTTGGCACATAAAGGGCCTAATGTCATACAATGTCTTTTTTTTCAATATAATTAATTACAAGAATGTTAATGTCAGCTAAAAATATTTACATAATAATTGAGGACTAATCTCGGGATGTTCAGGTCCGGTTGTCAATGTGTTGTTGTCCCAATCTCCTTCTCCGACCTCGTATTTATACATCTCTCATTTCTTCTCGAAGGTTTCAGAGATCTCCTGTTTCGTTAAGCAAAAGAGACAAATACACACAGACGGATTGAGACAGATATAGACACATTTCGTCCGTTCGAAGTTCGGATGAAAGCGTTCATGCTTTAGTAATTAATCATAACCAAAAACCTTCATGTGTCTTTTCGTCTGGGTGTGTTCGCACCTACATTCGTAACAATACATATTTTGGTATTATAAAAATATAATATTTTGCTACTTTTTTATATCTTATGTGTACCACCAATACATACAAATAAAAGAAATATAGAATCAGCTGTGATTGAAAAAAAAAAATCTCCAAATTACTAACCTTAGGAACTTTTGAAAATTTTCAAGTCACTTATGAACCCCCAAGACTTTTTTGATCGTTATGAAACATTTTTTTCTATTATTCAGGAATTCAATGACAACCATGTTTTTATGCGTATCAAAAAAATCTACCCTAAAATTTATGTTTCGAATAAAGTGGCTAGCTTATTAATATTTTCCTTAAGTACTAAAATATATTTTGGCAAACCATAACGTCTGTGTACTGAAAACGATTCAGCCAACCCTGGTGAACGATTTCCGTCGAAAAAAAAAACATAAAAGTATTTTAATTTTGCCTGTCCAAAAATACAAATTAGCAATTCTTCTTGTACCTAATGCGTTTTTTTTAACAAACCAACAAGCCTTCCAAAACGACGTCATCAGTGATATAAGAAAAAAGAAACAAAATAATCATCAAAATTTTGTTGATTTCGTTCTGAAGGCTTGCTCATGCAATAAACAAGAAGGGGGAAATGAGCTATCATAATAATCACTTGCTGACATGCAAATCATGTTTCGGCTGTTGACTTTTGTGTTTTTTCTTCTTCTTGTTAACCTCACATCGAAGCCGTTTAATTCTTGTATTTCGTCGTCGTATGGTTTGTAGACATTTTCCTAGCAAATAAAATGGTCTAAGGGTACAGCTCATGGTATTCTGGAAAGAGACACGAAGAAAAAACAAAAAAAAAAATTGATCTTACTAATTGATTTGATTGCGAAATGTTTTCTGTGTGTTTTTGACTTATAAACTAAAATTCGTGAAGTATTCTCATCAAAAGGTCATGTTTAATGAGGATTTTGCGCATATTAAATATGGAAAGCATGAAAAGGTCTAACACACGTTCATCGAAAGAGCGAAAAAAAAGAACTTTTGATACTTAAAATTCATATAATTTCCCAGAGCCGACTCATTTTTCATTTCTCAAAGCCCCAATTGCAATTGCAATTCGAATCCCATCGAATCCGTCCCAAGAGAATTGACTCACGAACAATTATGTTATTGGCTACAAAAGCACGTAGAGCGCCAAATTACAACCTTGGATCAGTGTAGAGAATCGGTTTATTTTCCTTTTAATGTGCATTTCCATTGGAATTCCTTTCATTGGTGTTGTAGTTGTAATCTTCAGTTGGGCCGTTCGCCGTCGTTGTCGTCGTCGTTATGGGGAGGACCAAAAAAAAAAGAAACGAGACACGTCAATCTGGTTCATGTTTCAAGTTTGTTTTAAAGCCAAACAATGCACCATCAATTTCAACCAGCGAACAAAACAAAGCGCACCAAAGCACTATAGGTTTGCAGCAACAGCTCAAACTCACAAAAAAGAAAAAAAAAGTAACAAATTCAGATACAAAATAAAACAATTGCCCTTTTGAAGGATGTGGGAACCCTCCATCCCAGATGCCAGAGCGCGGCTGCCGATCTCCTGGTGTTCTCATCACGACTCAACTCGTTTTGTGAATATGTATCTATACATGGATTGGAATTTTTGCCAGCTCTAGCTCCACCATGGTCACCGAGAATATTATGTGATGATGTGGATGGACGGATACTGATGATGCTGTTTGGCATCAAGCGACGCGGTGGTGGTGACGCTGACGCTGACGTTGGCGGTGACGGCATTATTTTTGGTGGGATATAACATTGTTGCAACCACCACCAAGGGCTTTAAAAGTGAAATTAGTATGCCCCAAGATGAAGTTGAAGCTCATTGTTGAATATGCATCACGTGTTTATGATCAAAGCTGGTTTGCAAATCATCCACATTTCATGCGCCATCATAGCTTTTGGATCAATGCATGGGAGGTGCCGAGTTTTGAATACAATGGGTGCGGGTTCTTGCAACACAACAAGAAAGTTATGCATGCCATGATTTAAAAATGAAATTTGAATGCGGCCATGACTATGTTCTTTTACTGAGTATAGAAGCGGTTATGAAAGTGTGTACATTGTTAAAAATAGGAAGGTATTATAACCTTTTTTTTATTCAGGCAACGCTTTTGTCCTAGGTATAACAACTAATAAATATTGCCTTTTTCAGAGATATTATAAGAGTCGAAACATTAATCTGCATGTATTTTCAACAAATTGATCATATTGAATATGTTTCAATATAATCAATCTTTTCTGCCTTCGGATAACTTCTCTTTAATTGATTCTTTGGTATTTGTCATAGACTTCTAGGTTTCACTGCATCTATTTGCTAGATTAATAAGTCGAATCGGCTTAGGTTCTATATGATTGCTTGATAGGCAAAAAACGACACTTAATATAATACATATTGACGCAATAATACACATATAATGTGTATTATACCGTTCATTATTTAACTGCTTTTTAGGATTAAGCTCCAAAATAGAAAAACTATTTCCAAATAATTAAAAAAAACAATCTTCTATTTTCGTTCATTATTTTTATTTTGATCCTAATGGGAAAAATATAGGATTTTCTGCTTCAGAATTATATTTATCCCTATGCTCAGTATACTCCAGCAAAATTTGAGATGATTGAAAATCGCCCTTAAATGTGTCACTTTTCGAAGGAAAAAATACTGTTTAATTTTTTTTTTTTTTATATAATAATAACCTCAATTTTATCAAAAAAAAGAGGCACCGTTTAAAACCAAATACGACTTAATTCGATTTTCATAATCGGCCTGAATCTTTCACAAAAAAAAATCAACACTAAATCATACCATTAGCCTATTCCACCCCAATTTAGTTGTTCGATAGATAGAGAAAGAATTTCAATAATATAACATATACATATGAATATTTTTGAATCCAAGAATCAGCTCTGCAAATTCTTTCGACAACATTATTTTTCAAAATCCAAAAGTCAGAACTCTTTTCAATGATTGATTTGTTGAATTGTTTGCATTTTGTGTTTAAATAATTTCAATAATATATTTGCAAAGACATTTCAGAGCATTGCATGCACACATTTTAAAATTTAAATGAAATAAATTGTAAGAGTCAAGAAAATATAAACAATTTAATTTTTTTCCACACCACATCGCCTTATTTGTGTTTTTATTTTCATACAATTAATCGATAATTTTGTATTTTTTCATACAAATTATCGATGATTTAAAAGAAAATGAGTTGGTAGTACAGATTTTAACCCCTTCAAAGAGTTTAGCCCCGAGAATACTCAGGGCTTAGCTCCTAAGTCCGAGGGGCTTAGTTGTTGTTGTATTTAACATGTAAAGTGCTTAGTCCCGAGAGCGTTTTTTTGTACCCAGGCGTACAAAAAAAACAATACTATGGAATATTATGTTTTTAACTTTAATTCTCGTAGTATGTTGTTTTTTTTTTGCTTTTGATTTGAAGTGTATGTTTTAAATGTGTTTTTATTGGATCTAAAAAAATATAAATTAATCAAAAAATAATATAGCAGCTTTGTATATCACAAAACTTAGTACTAGAAACTCCGCGCACCGTTTTCACCCATCCGTTTAGTAAATAAAAAGTTCCGCCAACTTCCGCCATCTAATTATGATTTACTTTTGTAAACTTCACAACTTATTTTCGCTTAAGAAGATCAGTTAACGATGAACTGGTCTCATTATTAGGTCAGCAATAGACATTTTTTTACTATTTTTTGAACATTAACCAAACTGGTCACTGAGGCGTATGTGTAACTTTTTTCCCATTGAAAAATTTTTATATTACCCGGGAAAAGCTTGATTTGCTTATTCTGACGTTTGTGATCTGCCAACCAAAGATCGTGTAGGAAATATTAAAGCATATTTTTGTGTAGCGAATTGAAAAATCTATAAAAGGGTCCGAAGTGATTTTTATTAATTTCGTTTGTTTGGAAAAAAAAAAACAAAAAAAATTATTTTCTGTTGAATCGTTCTTTTTATAAATACACTTTTTTTTCCCCGTTCAATTAAATCTTCTTTTATCGACTTTTCCGCATTGCGTAATGCCAGTCATGAGCTCATTTTTGATCTGAACGCACAAAAACGTTAAAGTCACATAGAACAAAAACCTAAACACCCACACCAAGGCCAAGGAAATCAAGCTTTAACATATAATTTCCCATCAGCACTCAAGCACTTCTGTTGTATAAACAACACTTCTTTCGCTCGCAAACGTGGCGTTTTAGAGCTCAAACTCACCATACCTATATTTCCCAGAATGAGGCACTATGGCGCTGTGATCAACGCTAACCCACAACTATCATCATTATCTTCACTAAAACCGACAACGAGCTTATAGGTAACAACATACAAAATAAAATAAAAATGATGCCTTGTGTCGTTTTGCGCGCTGCCCCTTGGTTCCGAATGACCAGGAAGCGGCACAAATTCGCCTCTGTTCAGTAGATGAATAACAGAACACAAACTCGCAGAGCGGCGCAGTTGGGGCGACCACTCCATTAGACCCGATCTTCTCATTTGAAGAATTTAAATTTATATGCATATGTTATGCATGTCGTTGGCATAAGGTTGTGGGTATTCATTTGAATAAAGAAGCAAGACTCATGTATTCAAGAATAACTTGTCGCCTTAATTACAGGTTCATATTTCTTTGATGCGTTCGTGGAGGCAAAAATTGCTGGTCACTGGGATAAGGGGCACTCCCGTTGCCACGTGCCACGTGCGTAGTCAAAAAGAAACCAAACTCAACTATCAATTTTCAACTCAATTAGCGCGTGAGTGGAAATTCTGTAATAATCACTTGGCTTGGTGAGGAGTCATAGAAGGCAAGTGCTAATAAGTGAAAATGTCTTTATATACGTATAAAAAATGTATCTATAGCCCATATCCAATGCTAAAAATCTTAGAAGAGATAACTAACTTAAAAATCTTGCGAGCGCTATACTTTACCTAAACAAAAAATATAAAACTGTTGTATTCATTGTTTTTTTTTTACAAATATGGGACAAATATTCAAAATCTGAATGTCCCAGGTTAAAGTTCAATTCAAATCACAGAATGTTGTGGCAAATACTTGTGTATATGAAAGTTATATTAAAGGTATTCATGCAAAAATCGTATGGAAATGACGTTTTGTTTACCACTTTACCGCGTTTACCAAGTGTTAACACCGTAGCTTTGCATGAATAGCTTGATAAAATTTACTTTAAGAATTGAGTACAAAGAGTTTTGTTAATCTACTGCACTTTTAAATCCACGACTGAGTTCACTTAAATTGAATATACGAGTAGTTTTTCCTGTGACTCCAAATTCGTTGCTTACTCTCAACACTATTTTGGGCTGACAATAATAAAAATCTCTAAGTTTACCGAATAAAATATTTTGTCAAGAATTTGTCACGGAAATGATTTTTATCGCTGATACTCTAAAAATATAATCAACTTCATTAACAATCTAGTTAGTAATTTGTAGTTATTTTGAAACAAAATCTAAATTTTATTTTTGTCTAAAAATAGTTAGATATACGATAAATTTCATAGAAATAGACAAACAAAAGCATTTTTCTATATTACATAGCCTTCGAAAGATCAAACAATTAAAATCCGATTATATTTAAAAAAAAATTTAATCTTGTATTAATTAACAAGGCCAATAGACCTCCCAACAACCAAAATCTTAATTGCCATTCTGTTTAAACATCAGAAGCTCTTGTCAAATCTGCTTTCTTTTCTTTTATGTGTGTATAACATAGATATTTATTTATGTATGTATCTGCCATTGAAGTATAAAACATTCAATTTTCTATCAAGAAAATCAAATCAAGTTTTATTACATCACATAGTGAAAGGTCGGCCCCCTATTAAAACAACAAAATAAAAGTGTACCACAACTTATAAAACGTCATAAAATAAAAAAAAAAAACTTAAAACGACCAAAGATCATCTCTAAATGACATTTTTAAACTATTTGTTTAAAATGTAGGCATATTTTGTCAACATGATATGAACTCTCGCTCAATAAGAAGCTATTGAGATCAGTAACCTTAAGTCAGCTTTGAGCGACCGAATTACATATATTCAGAAATCCCAATCAAAAACTTTTTGACGCCGACGATCGAGGCTACAAACTATGTCAAATAAAAAACTTGGATAGTTCGTTAAAAGGGCGCGCTCGATTTGCTTGAACGGAGTTATAAATTTGCGTATACCCGATTAAGGCTGATGGTTGCCATGTATTGAGGATTGTGGCATGGGTGACTTACTGCGTCGCCAAACATCATCCGCCATCGTCATTGCCGCCGCCATAACATGTCGTCGTCATCCGCATTCGACTGGCAGACATATTGCTAAAGAGATCTGCGTATATTTTGCGCCACTTCGGTCACAATTAATGCTTAATGATAGGTGCAGGCAGAGAGTTTTTATTTTATTTTAAATTGTTTTTTTTTTTTTTTTGTTTTTGTCGTGTGCATGGATTCGGGACTTAGACGCGCGGGTGCGATTGGTATTCATCAGCAGAAGCAATTTACTGATGGTAAGATTGTTAAGTCTGAACGGCTGGCGGCGACACGGAGCAGCGTGCAGCTCTGATTTGAACGCACGTCATCGATGGCGTCGATGCTTATTGGAATAAGTCTCCCCATAAATTTCGAGGGGGCATTACGCTTGGATTGTCATTTGGGAAAGTGTCGTTTAACTTTCATTTAATCCATCTTGTTTCGAGTTGAATGCTAATGGGACATGAGGTCTTTCAATTATTTCGAATTTAAAGTGGGAGTGAATATCAAATAAAAATGTTGGTGTAGGTTAGGTACCTACTCGTGTGTTTCACAAGTCTTATAACTTTTAGTCATATTACCTCAGTTCAAATTTTTGATTTTCGACTTAGCTAATAACTTAAGACTTCACATAGATTAAGCAAAAAGATTGCAAGGTAGGAGAAATGTGTATATAGACAAGGGACTTATCACATCCTTACGGTCTTTTTGAAATTAGTCTGTGGAATAACCTTTTTAGAACCATTATTTTTCTGAACATATACACTGTACAATATCATAAGGCCTAAACTCCAAATATCCAAGAAGAGGTGGTAAAACCCAAAAAATAAATTGGGACTTTTTGTATATAAATAATGGCAATATTGAGAATAACTTAGCAAGAATAATTTAGATTCAATGTCTATCAGTTTTAATTGTGCAGAGGCATCTTTTCCAGAATAATCTTCGTTTTTGTTAAATTTACTTGTAATGCATTTCTTGCAACCTTAATGAGAAGATGAAGAATTAAAAAAAAATAGTGTTTGTTGACACAAATTTTCTACAAAGCAAGTTTTTAATTCAAAAATTGCAATTTCTTTTTCAAAAATGTTGAGTTTCTGTGTTTCCAAAAATTTTAGCAAAAGTAAGATAATTTGATCAAAAACTAAAAAAATAGGTTTTGGGATTTGGAAATAGCTTTTATCATGTGGTTCAATTGTTTTTTCAATAATTTTGTTTCCATTTTAAGTAAGGTTTTTTTTTTAGAAAATTGACCCTCTCGCCTAAACGAGGTAACATATACCCCCCTCCTATACGATTTTTTTTTTTCTGGTTTTCACTGAAGCACACATCACATATACATATTTTTTTAAATAATACAAATAATTATTTCCCCCTCCAAAAGTTTTCTGATAAAAAAAAAAAAACAAAAATGGGACCTTATATATATTTTGTGTTCCAAGAGCTATGAAACTTACGCTCAGTTTTTCAAAGCGATATCATCCTGCTCTTATGGTTCATCATAAGTTAACCCCTCAAATATGTTTTTCAGAGATACGAATTTGGTGAGTTAGCCCCGGGATTAATAATACATTTAAAACAAAAATAACCGACTTTGAATTTAAGACTTATATGGATTCCTCATGGATGCCATTGTCAATAGTTGACCAAATTGAAATGGGACCGCATGGGATGCATCGGTTCACACAGTTCTGGGGTAACAAACACAGAAACATACAGTCGAATTGAGAACCTCCCTCTATTTTGAAGTCGGTTAAAACAGGATTTTTGTAAAGAAGGCGTGCACAATCCTTTGAATTGAAAAGCCACCTATGAAAATAAACCTCAAACTATGGAAACCGAGTGGCATATCCCTTCTGAAATACCATCTTCTATTGTATCGATATCTGTGTGTTAGAAGCGAAAAAGCATGATTTCCATTGAGTTCTTATAGCAAAATAATAAGTTAATCCTGGGCTGAAAACAGTTTCAAAGAAACTGCCTCTTTTCCTTTTAAATTATGCTATTGTAATTAACAAATACAAATGTTAGTATTAAACAACAATTCAAACGTCAATCCTAACTGACACTGACGACATTTCCCAATTTGAAGAGAACTAGGTATACAATTACTATATTATTTGTTAAAGAAATAGTTCTCATTTTTACTCGTACGTAAACATTAACACTAAAAACAAAAATGTATCCAACAACGGTCCTTGATTTTTATTTTATGTTAGAATATTTGCATAAGATGTTAGCTTTGATTCGACTTCTGAGAATTAATTTGTAAAATCTGAATTTATTCATCTTACTTGTTTTTGAATTGATATTCTCTATTTGAATTAATTCATGAATAATATTTTCTTAAAAGGAAATAAACATAAAAGCACTAAAAGCCAAAAGAAATTGAAAAAGAACTCTCATGAACAACTTAATTTTTCTTTTATTTGTATGCAATTCCAACACCAATTGCAGTTGTATACGAACGACATACAAAGTTGAAACACTCTTTCACACTAAAACGAAGCCATAATTAATTTTGACTGTGAATCTATTAAAACAATCCTTTCACAGTTTTGAGTAAAATTCCATTCAAGTTGTGTCGCTCCCTTATGTGTTATGTGTAACCCCATCTATTAGTGGTCGATACCATAAAACTACAAACAACTGTGAAATACGATATCACATCAAATAAGGGTTTGTCAAGGAAGACAAAACAGAACTTCAAGCTACGACTGATTGTTTCAATTGTTTGGTGCGTGACTGAATGACTTCGCTCCTTTTTGTTCTTTCTTTTTGGTGGGTATTGCAGTGCTCCTGTTTTTTTTTGTTTGTTTTTCGAGTTCGTCAACTTGATGTTTATTTAACAATCATGTTGTATCAACAGGGCTAGACTTCCTTATGGTATTTAGATTTAGATTTACTATAGGTAAACAACAAATTGATTTAAATGCATGCTATTCAGTCCAATTCTAGAAATGGTATTTATATTTAAAAATTTAGTAAAATTTAGTAAAGTGTTGATGTATATAAAAAAATAAAGAAAACCCGAGTGTTGATTAGTGATTATTATTAAATCTTTTTTAATATTATTTTAAAATTGGGATAATTTTTGGACAATTCCGAAAATTTTAAAATTTTAATTTTTATTCAAAAACATTTTATAAAAAAACATCAAAAAATCCAATCCAGCGCATCCCCATAAACATAAAGTATGAAAGAAATAAAATTACCCTAAAAAATTCCTTCAAGAATACCTTTTGATCACTTGAGCTATTTATAATTGAGATTGTGAGGGAATACTTAAGTCTTTACTTGAGAATTACCTCAAGTTCGTTATTGAATGCGTCAATTCTTCATGTTTTTAATCACTCTTGCTACAAAGGACACTTTAATTTTTTAAAATCGTCATTTTTGCCTGACAGTTACTCAAATCAGGGCTACGAATTTCGTTGTCATCTTAATTGAGAAATAAAAGTATTTTTGATGCTTAATGAACAAAAAAATAACTTCTTGATTCTATTTTTTTTTTGTTGGCAAGAGGTGGAAATCTCCAAAAGATACTTGACAGAAGAGTTGGGTAGTAATGATTAAAATTGTAATTAATTACTAATTAATTACAGTTCAATTAAAATTCAAAGTAATTGCACTGTAATTCATTATTTAGCAATTACATGGTCGAATGTAATTAAAAATTCAATTACAATTACTTTAACCTAAATGTAATTGGCAATTACATTCGAATTACATGTAATTATACATATATATTGTAATTCAAATGCTTAAGGATTCTCTGAAATATAATAGAAGTAGCATAATGGAAGTGCGCCATGATATCATAAACAAAAGATTTGTGTGCGTGTGCGTGAATGGTTCAAGTGGCATAGTGAAAGAAGCACATTTAGGGTGTTGCATTTGGCATGTGGCAACATGCAACATGCAATATGCAACTTACATCTTGAAATTAGTAATTTGCTACTTACAACATACCACAAGCAACACTCTAACCACGCTACTTTCATTATGCCACTGGAAACATCCAACCACATGTAACTTGAAATTTGGATGAAGTTTTCAGAGTTCTGAGAAGTAGTAGGGCAACACGCCCGCCCTAACTTAATGAACACCATCGTGAATGAGTTGAAGGGCCTACCTGGCCGTAAGATTCTATTGAAAATAGGGACAACCCACTTAGCTAATTCAGCCAACCACAACAAACTAAACAGACACATAAGATAACCTCTGAACTTTCAATTTCCTCTTATTGACGGGGTGAAGTACCCGCAGAATTTTCAGGCTCTAGCCTGCTGAAACTAATCAACGTAACGGCTTAATTGAGCTTGTCGTACAAAGGTAGGATTTATCATAGGTTTCAATATATATGGGAATCATAATGCCTATAGGGTATGACAGTGGATCTATGTACATTGATCTAATTGTGAGGGTAACAAGATCAACCGTCAACCCGTTTTACCTAACCTAATCTAGAAGTAGTTTAAAGCAAAATTCACGTACTTTCACGCCTTTTTTTTCTTATATCTTAGTATTTCAGTCGCCCCGTTACATTAGGGTATTTCCATTGTAACGGGTGTGACACTTTTTTATGTTTTAATTCAATAAAGTATTTAAACGATTTAACACCTAATTTATTAAGTTTTTTAATAATTGTTTTCAGTATTTAATGTATTGCAACTATTGTACTGCCTTAGAATATCTTAATATAAAATGTTACATGTGTGAATTTCTAATGTCACACCCGTAACATCTTATTTGAGCATAATCTCAGGCAGTATTAGAGTTGTAATACATTCAATATTGAAAACAATTAAAAAATTAAATACAATTAGGTGTGAAAGTATTTAAATACTTAATTGAATTAATAGTGCAAAAGATAAGATCCAAAAACATGAAAAAAGTGTCATACCCGTTACAATAAAAATACCCATTTACAAAAACAATACAAAAAGAAACAATAATAATTAAAAACAAGTTACTTAAATGAAGTAATTGGGCCCCTGTAAAAAAATATACCAAATAAACCAACCCTGTGCATTTAAAACATTTATTTTTACACTGTCCCAACTTTCGTTTGGACTAAGAGAAACCCCAAGACTTCCTTGTATTTTTGTTACACAAGATTGACTTCCTGTTGTGGGATTTCAGCTCAGTTTCGGGTCGAACAGTTTCTGCCTATCAAAAGTATTTTCGAAGACAAAGTACAGGAGAGTGCAGAGAAGCTACACCTATTTTCTTTGGAAGATGATGATGTTGATGATGGCGACGACAGCAGCGGCTAATTGAAATTCCTGCCTAAGCAATAAGCATTACTCCATGCAACACATTAATGGCACTCAGTGAGTGAGCGCAAAATTCAAGTGGCTGCGCCTTGCTTTCAAGACGTACCCCAGTATACCAGTATCCAGTGTACCATATGCCATGCACTCATAAAATTGTCTATGCAAATCATTGCTGTTGAGTTCGCTCAGCTATATATCTACTCTGCCAATGCTGAAAGCATTTTTCTTGTGAATCTAAAAAAAGAGGTGTGTCAATGTAACCACCACCACTCTTACCTCTATAGCTTCCCACCTCCACTTGTTCAATTTTTCCTGATCCTTGTCTTGGATCAGTGTAAGTAAATAGATATCGACCATAGAAACGCACGGCGAGTTTTGAAAAGCAGGATCATTATATCTCTCGCAGATATGAATCGGGACAAATGGATTTATGAAAGGTATCTAGGTTTGAGCCGCCTTTTTTATTCGTATTAGCATATTAATTGTAAGAAGAGGATGATGTAGAAAATAAATAGGTATGGACCGCGTAGTCTGTCATCATGTTTTGCAATTTAGTTTCCAGTACCGTACTATTATTGCGGTATTCTCATGTCCACACCATTATTAATTTGCCTAAGAATTTAGGCCAATACAAGAAATGTTTTGTCATAGTGTGATGTTTCGGTCTTGTTTAAACTCTAATAGTAGAATACTGATGTGAAAGAATCATTCAAACAGCAGAGTAGGTACATCTTGTTTCCTTTTCTATGTCAATTACTGGCTGTAATATTGGAATATCGATAGATTTATTATTGATCACACGCACGGCAAATGGTTTTTCTTTTTTTTGCAGTCCATTTTCTTTCCCATCACCACCATCATCATTCGATGCTCATCACTTTTTCATGCTGATAGGTAGACTCTTTTAGTATTCAGTTTTTACTTGCGATATACATATCAAGTTATGCATTTGTACAAAAAAAAGTTGAGATAACAATCAAACATGACATTACGATGATAGAGAATGAGAAAAAAGTGGGTCCAACAATTCTGTCTGTCTGTCTGTCTGTCTGTATGTATCAGAGACCACAGCCCAAACGGATGGGTCGATTTACTTCAAACTTGGTATGTGGCGTTTTTTGGAGACTATCCCCAGACATTTTTTTAATTTTTATTCTTGGACCAAAAATAACGGTACCTGTAATGTACCGGTTTTAGAAAAACTCATTTTTCTCAAAAATGGTTCCTACGATTTTGTTTACAAAAATTATGGTAATTTTTGTTAGGATAAGGTATATTTTTAAATGAAAACCGTTATTAAAGGTACCTGCCATAGAACCGTTTTTTTAATTCTGATTTTCTCCTTCATTACTCAATCAATTTCAGCCTTTTTTTACATGAATGCTTTTAAGTTGCCGTAATAATATTTAATAAAAAAAATTTCGAAAATTATTTTTTTCGATTTTTAAAAAAGTTTGAATTTTTTTTTTGAAAAACCATTTTTTCGAAAACTATTCAATATTTCTTTTTCAAAACTTAGTTCTTAGATGTTGATAAATAATATCTTAAAAATGGCGTACCAATTTTTTTTATAAAAGTCCTTGCAAAATTTTATATAGAAAAAATAGTTTTTTTTTAGAAAACGGCTCTAACGATTTTCAATTTTTTTTTTTAAATGTATCATTATAGAAGAAATCAGATTGCATACTTCGTTTTGGGGTTAAATTCATTTAAGAAGATGTTTTAGTCATTTGCAAATCGAATTTTATGCTTTTTTAATTTTTTTTCTAAAACTTCATTTACAATTTTTTTTATTAAAAAGGCTTAGCATAAATAGTAACTTTATCTATAAGAGCAAGTACGTGCGACCCAGTCGTTTATTTTATTTTTTATTTGTATCGATTTTTTTCTTGTAATTGCTATTGCATATCGTGAATGCAATGAAGAGGAACGCAAAAACTATTTCCGCTTTAGAAAGGCTTATATAGAAAAAGGTGTTCCGGTTTTTGCTTTCTACGAACATGTGGTTTTCCTCGTGGTGCTTGAATTAATGAATATAATATGGTAGTGCGACTTAAAGGTCTATTATTTCCGTTGTCCCTTGTGTAGTATTATAATAATGTCTAGTGTATTAGTTTTACATTTCATTTAAGTAAATATGTCACACAAATCAAATTAATAATAAAATTTAACTTTATAAGAGTATAGTGACGCTTATTTTGGCAAACTGGGAATTTATTTGAATTAAACAAGTTGCTCCTTATGAAACCATGTTGAGGGTTGACATTTTACACGGAAAAAAACCGAATTTCTGTGACAAATTTTTGTTTCATGTTTCTGTAGACATCATAATATTTGAATTGTTTTTACACTAATCATTACTCCACCATCATCGTTAAATAAAATAAAAAGAAGATGCTTTTAATATCCGAACCACACTGTTGGAATAATCTGTCTAACAATTTCCCAAAGGTCTTAAAGTGCCCTCAAAGCAAATCCATGTCACATAATTCTTTCAGGTTTTAAAATCCAGACACAAAGATTTTTCAAATTATATATATACAACCAGACTACATCTAAAGAGCTTTTTGTACAACACCAAAGAACACTTTCTGTACGAAATAATACCAAAGTATGATTAATTCAATGTCCCTTTTTTTAATAGAGGCTTGCCAGGAAAATCTTTTTTTGTTGTTTTCAGCCTTTACATTCATAGACGCTACCTCTAGGGTATATCATATATAAGTATAATGTAAACATGCCTCCTTGTGACCGTCAAATTTCACCCGTTACATCATTTCAATTATTATGGGCTGAGCGTTATATTTCTGACAAAAGTACATATACATCCTTGCACTCCTTTTAACACACATTGAAGACCATTACTACGACGGCGACGATATTTACCGTTGATATAAGGGAACAAGGAAATCTCATAACTGTCATAAATTATTAGATCTATGTTTATGGGCAACATAACGGTGGTGGTGAAATGAGGTGTTGTTGAGTAATATGACTTAAGGTGAAACCCTTGTTAACGTTATGTCGGGTGAAGAGGGAGATTAAAATATGTTAACATTATTAACAATATTTAAGAAGCCCTCATTTAGGTATGTAGGCTATTATATGTGCGACTCCTTTTTATATACGACAATATTGACTTTAGTGGCCTGTACTGTCTCATCGGTATAATTTACAGTTCCTTAAACCGTAGATCGTTTAATTTAGAGTAATTTGCTTTTTACCGCGTTGAAATAGCAAAAGTTTAGGTTTCGTAATAAAAAATAAAATAATAACACTTTTTTTTCTAAATTTCAAAAATAAGGATGTATATCATCATCCTTACATTAATACGTTAACACAATTTCTATTTCTGCCCTTTTTAACTAACTTCCCGGCAACCGATTTTAATAATATAATAATATTTTAAAGTTACAGGCAGCCTTCCTCTTACAATTCAGTTTTTATATCATGATTCTGCGGTAACATTTTTACCGCTCGGCTGTACTAGTTTCTTTTAAACGGTGTGTGGTTTCGAAAAGTTTTGTTTTAAAAACTATCTATCTATCTCTTTTAAAAATATAATGCTCCTCCACGAAATGGTTTTCAAGTTTTCCAAAAACAAAAAAAAAAAAATATTTTTTTTTTAAGTACGACGTTTTTATTGAAGTGAGTCGTCTAACTTAAAAATCAATAAAACGCTTGTTTATCTCTTAAGATTATATTTTTTTTTAATAAAAAATGTAGCAACAGAATTTTATCTATAACTTAGAGTTTATGTCTTATGTGTCTTTGAGGCCTCATTCAATTAATTTTCGTAAAAAAATGTGCGCACAAACCACGAGTTTCAGCAGTAATTTCAAAGAAAATGGAAAGTAAAATAACCTTCCAAGTGACTTACTTGGCCTTAAAGTTAACTTAAAATTTAAAATAAATATTAGAGAACATTAAATGTAATATACCTAAAAAGCTATATTAAATTAAAAACGTTATATTCAAAAATTTTATTTTTAAATTAGTTTCATACATGGTGAAATTTAATTTTTTTTTCTAATTTTTTAGGCCGGGCCAGGACGGACAACCACACAAGAGGTAAGCTGTATTAATGAAACTTGTTTAGATAAACAGTTGAAAATATTGGGTTTTTAATCCTTAAGATACATATTTTTAGTCGTCATGCTGGCATTTATTTCATTACTAGCCGTATTTTCGTAAAATTTAAGTTAAGTAAAGTAAATAATTTCCTTTTTGTACTTGTGTTCCATAGTTTCAAATTCCACGCTTTTTTAGATTTTTAATACCAAATAAAAAATTAGAAAAAAAGAATCTTGGAGAAATACCAAAATGTCACATTGAATGTGAATTGTTTTCGCCCACTTTAACAGAAAAAAAAGCTAATTAGATAATTCCCCGAAATTTTGTGTTACTGGACTGTATGCGGTATTGTCGTGCGCTTAACTGTACAACATTTCAAAAGGTAACTACATGCTTAAATTTCAAGGAAATCGGACGTGAAGCTAACTAAAGATGTACCTATAGATATATGTACATATGTAATTATACCAAATATTTAGTTTGATATTATTTAAATGAAAAATCAGCACGTTTTTTTTTATTATTGTTATTAGTTGAGAACATTGTGCTTCATCCAAAACCAGTCCATGTTATTAATAATAAAACATAAAAACAAAAAGTAAAATATGTATATACTAATACCACTTCGAAAATTGACCTTCACTTATTAGATATTTACCGAACTTCTTTAGAAGGCAACTTCGATAATCGCTAGATGCCCTTCGCTCGCCAAATACCTAGTTTATTATTCATTCCCCTCACCCCTACTTGATTTCAAAAAATTAATTAAAAGTATCGAAAATGCATTGAATGGCTCTTTTGGTTGTTCAATGGGAAGGCAGGTGGTATATCTATATCATTTCCTTGAAATAGGTATAATATAAACAAAAAAAATTATTTTCGTCAAGAATCTTAAATGAAAAGTATGTTTTTGGTTTGAACCACAAATGATGATATTTTTCAATATTCTCATCCCCATATTATTTTCAATAGGTATCTATTGTTATTTTGCTGCCAAACAAAAACCTTACCCATTTGGTTTAAATTTAACTTTGTTTTAGTATATATAAAAAAAAAATAAAAGGAGCGTCCGTAGGCTACAAATACAACAACAAAAGATGAAACTAAAATAAAATTGAAATTATACCTGTGTAGTGTACCCGTGATAAAAGAAAACGAAATCAAAAGGAAAATAAGAAGCACCAAAATATTCAATCAAAATATACACTATCGTTGCTGTACTCCTATCCGTTGGGTTCTTCCGCAAGTTGAAAAATGTTAACCTTCAGGAATTTCGTGTTGGAGTAGGACCAAAACGAAGCCATCTAATCCATTTTCATTTACTTGGAAATTTATCTTTTTTATATGGTTTTTCTTTTTGTGTGATTAAGCATTAAAGTGTGGCAGTGCTAGCAGTTGTCATAGCGCAGCAGATAGAAATACAATTTACAAAACTATACAAGCAAAGAGATCCGAAGGTACGCAGTGTGGTGAAAAGTTGCTGAGGTGAATTCTCTTTAAAATGTTAAGTGATTAGTCACTTTTAAGAGATATTCGAACTCAAACAAGTATAATGTAAGCGTGTAGCGGTAGACTATTTGAATATAGATATAGCATATCCTATTCCTTACTTAAATGTATGTAGACTTGTGAGCACGACTTAATGTTTGGTTGACATTTTACCAAAAAAAAAAAAAAAAAACAACATGTAACAGAGAAACACTTTTATTTACGCAAAGAAATCTACCTTTTAGCTTCGACTAGACTAAGGAACATTAATGCATTCACTGGTACCTACTTATTATGAATTATGAATGTGTAGGACCAAACATAAATTGCGACTTCGCTAAAAAACTAAGCCAAATCAAATCAGAATTTTACCGAAAAAAGCTTTTGTAGAAAATAAATTACTTCTGTCAAAATCAACAAAAAAATTAGTGAAAAAAGTTGAAATTGAAAAATCTTAGATTATATTTATTTTTTGATATTTTTTTCAGTATATGGACATCAGTACGATAACTATAAGGTGGTGAAAGATGATATTTGTCCACGTTTACGTAATTTTTGATAAAAGAAATTTGACCGAAAAACCAAAATCAATCTATAAATAGATAAGATTTTCACAGCTTTGGCAATTTTTTTTATTGAAAGATAAGTGAAACCTATTTTTATATAGGTGGTTTCAATTTTTTCATTCGGAGAAATGTACCTAAATTGTATATTTGTGGACACTAGACCAATAATTTCACTTTCACTCTGAATATAAAATGTATACATTTTATGAACTGCTTTAAACACGCATAATTTTCATTCATTTCATTACTCAAGTTTTAATTCATTTTCCAATACTACAAATGCTTAAACTTGGTTAAAAAATATGTTCTTTATATTTTGCAGTTCAGGAAATTTACAAATTTTTTGCATTTTTAAATACATGCTATTTATTTTTTTTTTAACTGGTTTTGTATTGGTTCATTTATTGAAACAAATATTATTGCAAAAAAAAAAACCATAAAATCACTTAATTGTGGCCATAGTGTAGTAAATGATAATGCAACTAAATTAAACTTTTTTTTGCGTATTAGTAGGTACCAATACTGTTTACATCTATCTATCATCCTGCAATCTGCATATTTTTAAGATAAATGTCACTTTTAGGTCCATAAATTTATACCAGAGATGCTTTAACTTTTCCAATACTTAATTTTAAGTACATACAAAAAACACTGAACATGCCTTTTGAGATAACTTCTTCTTATTTCCGGTTTCAGAGTAGTCACAAAGTGGGCTCTATGCCATTTGTTTACCAAACGTATGTGTGTTCGGAACAAAATTGAAATGACTGCAATTTTTGTAAATTTTATTTACTATTCAGTATTCACGAATTAAATACAAATACATGTAGGTACATGATATTAAAAATAAAACCATGTTCTTTTGTAATGGAATATTGAGTAAATAATTCATAAAAAAAAACTGTGAGTACAAAACTGTCACGCCCGCAACAATCACCCACACCAAGTTTGAGTTAAATGAATCGTCATTGTTTGAGATAATATCGCCATAAGGAGCATAGTCTCGCAATAATTAACTTTAACTTAAAAATAAACTAAGACTTGAGACGCAAAAGTCTAGGTACTGGTACCGTCTAAGCAAACTGTAAACTTCCCTTTAATACATAAAAAAAAGTTATGCACTTTTAAACACTCATTATAATAACTGCGCGAAAAATACTCTTCAGACATTTTTGTTATGAACTTCTGTGGTGAAGGTGAAAACAGAAAAATAAAAATATTTTTGTTAAAGAGAATTATTTTTCAAATTTCTTATTTTTGTAACGTATAACTTCTCTTCTATTTTTGTTATCTTCTCACATCAAGAGAAAAGCCAAACAATTCTTATACTTAATATAAACCTAAAACCTGAATTTATATTTAATCAATAAACTGACTATAATTTAAATAGTTTGAAAATACACACATTTTTCTCATTTATTTTGTATGCGACAACAATAACAACCAACTTGTTTGACAGATAAATTGTGGTGAGTTTAAGAAAGGTGAATTATTCTTTCTTTTCTCTTAATAAGTAGTTGTTCGACAAATAGAGTGGATGAAATGGTGAAAATGGTAGAATATGAATAAAACAGTTCTCACGACTTACAATTATATGGTGAATGTATCTCAAACTTAAAGGAATGCGGTCAATTTATTTCCAAACCAAGTGCCGAACGCCAACCGGAGTAAAACAGATGATACCTTACTGACTGGTTTCATTTTCCTCCATCGGCACAACATTTAGTTACGAATCGAACCTCGAACTGTAACAACGTGACGGTGCAGTGTGGTGTGTTTATCTAACCCGTCATCTCTTTTCGTGTCGTGTCGTCGCCATCGTCTGTCAAACGCTGCCGTGTTGAGACTTGCGAGTGTTGTAAAAAAAAGTATCTTGAAGTTTCATTCATGGGTGTAGAGTAATGTAGTTCTAAACAAGTTTTTCGTTGCATTTTAACAATATGTGCATGGAGGTAGCTATAACATCTACAAAACTTGGACACGAGTTTGCATGTGAACGTGGACTTAAAATATAAAAACACGAAAAACAGGAGCAACTGAATAGCATCAGGAATTTCACATACATATTTTCGTTGTCGGAATCTTGATTAAAACCTTAAAAAATTGTTATTATTTGTATAAAAACGTATTGTTTTTGTTTTGTTTTGTGAAAAAAATATTAAATAAAATATAGTGAAGGCGATTTTAATTTTTCCTTATGCCAGAAAAATCTTGTTACAAAGTGAATCTACTGAAAGTGCGTTGCATTGCATACCTACCTACCTACTCCTGAAATTAGGAAAATATATATTTGTGTGAAAATTGCATTTGCAAGTTATTTAAGAAAAAATAAAAAAGTGAAATAATTGTGTGTCCTTCGGCGTCATTTATTCAAACGGGATTTAAATAGAGATGTGCACTTGATGGATACTTATTACTCAACCCCTGAAATTTCTAGGAACTTCGTAGGTACTGCGGCAAATGCAATTTTATTTGTGTTTGTTTATTTCTACAAGGAGAAACCCGTTCACAAAGGAAATAAATGGATTAAATGAAAAGTTTGTATTTTTTTTTTTTTTTAGTTTCGGATAAAGTGGAAATATGATGTGCAGGCCGCTGTAGAATTCATTGTTGATATACCTAGGTACCACAAAACGATGTGTAATTTTGGAGAAAATTATAGATGAAGCATGTGGGTGGAGCAAACTCAATTTGTCCATAGGGTCGATTATAAAAATTATAAGCTTTAAGGTATTATGTGGTAAAGGGTGTACATTTTTGTCTTTGTTTTCTTTCCAGTGTGTTTCCACATAAAAGTCAGTTTTATTTTTTACGCAAAAAGAGTTTTTTTTCTCTATTTTGCTATTGTAAGTTTGTTCCCTATTTCATGCCTCAGCTGTCACTTTGTTTACATTAGGTTATGATTCACATTATGTCTGGACATAAACCAGCAGTGCTGTTACTGAAGTAAAAAACTTTAGACCTTTATGTTGGCCATTTTATTTCTCTTTTGGAGATTTCTAAGAATAACTTGAGGCATATTGCTAACCCACCATTAACAGTCAACTAAACTTGGTTAGTACATGCATGGTATACCTACTAACTAACGCAACTAAAATTAAAGTATTAGTGGCGGAAGACTAAAGCTTCTTTCGCAAAAGCATATATTGCGCAATATAAGTAAGGTGTGCTAAGCAATAGTTATCTGCAAACGCAAATGTACAAATTCTTGTTTTTCATATCTTCTGGAAATTTTTGAACATATAATGAAATATTAAAATTATGTTGGGTTCTGTTTTTGGCATTGCATTGTCGTTTAGGAATTTTCTCAAAAATGTTTGCAATAATAATGTTTGTATTTCCATGATGAATTTAGGTTTTCTATTCGACGGGTACAGAATTTAAGAATGCACATTATGCAAAACAGTGCTATTTTTTTTAATACGTACACATCGTCGTTCTTAGTTTTGATTTAGATCTCTCAGATCTTACAACCTTTATAAAAATTGTATACAACTGCAATTAACACTGGGACGTGAAAACTTTTAAGTATCTAGGTACCTACATATTTCTTTAAAATAGTTTTTCCTGAATGTATTACAACCGAAAATCTGTATTTTTCTGAAATAGTCCACTTATCACAAAAAATCAAAGAAAACACATTTTTGAGAATATTTCGTGCCCGGCCGTTATCATTGGTTGAAAATTATGAAACACGATGAAACTCTTTTTACGGTCGATTTACATTGATCTGCATCTGCAGATTTGAAGAAAACTTTCTATAGATAAATATATACCTAAGACTCGAAGGTACGAAAGAGAGTCATAATGCAGATGAACATGTTCGCCTTCACCATAATCTTTGTAAAGGGTGATTTTTTAAGAGGTTTAGAACTTTAAAAAAAAAAAAACACAAAAAATTCGAAAAAATGAATGAAATATTTATTTGAATCGATAGTTTGAACCTTGCAATTTAATGTTTAAAGATAATTTCATGCAAATGTTGACCGCGGCTGCGTCTCAGGTAGCCCATCCGCTAAGTCCAAATTTGGCATACTCTTTCACACATATCGGCCGGTATCTCACGAATGAATGCATGGATGTTGGCTTCCAGTGCGTCAATCGAAGCCGGCTTGTCCCTATAGACAGTAGCCTTGACATACCCCCACAAAAAATAATCTAATGGTGTCAAATCGCACGATCTAGGCGGCCAATTGACCGGCCCGAAACGTGAAATTAACTGTTCACCAAACTCGCCTCGCAATTGCGCCATTGTTTTCCTGTGTGGCATGTGGCACCGTCTTGTTGAAACCACATATCATGCAAGTCAAGAACTTCCATTTCGGGCAAAAAAAAGATTGTTATCATCGCTCGGTAGCGTTCACCATTGACAGTAACGCTGCGATTCGCATCATCTTTGAAGAAATATGGCCCAATAATGCCGCCGGCCCATAAACCGCACCAAACAGTGGCTTTTTCGGGATGCATTGGTAGCTGTTGCAATGCTTCTGGCTGATCTTCACTCCAAATGCGGCAATTTTGCTTATTTACTTATCTTCCGAATAGACTGCTCAGAAGGTCGAGAATGCCGACCATAAAATGGAAGCAGCGCGCGATAAACATTTCGAACCGAGCACGAATTTTGATAGTAAAATTCAATAATTTGCAAGCGCTGTTCATTTGTAAGACGATCCATGGTTAAATTGCAAACCAAACTGAAGCTGTTTGACAGTGACACAAGGTACTAAACACACGTCAGCTGTCAAAACCAGTGTTGCCAAAACCAAACCAGCTAAAAAATCACCCGTTATTGTCTGCATATATGAAGATTTCTGCCTTTTGATTTGCTCTCCCTATTCAACAACTGTGGTTTTTTTTTGCAGAGCAATGTGAATACACCAATAGATTAAGACAATTTAAATCTGCAAACACTAACAGTTTTGGATTATCAAAATATAGGTTCAAAATTTTCATATAAAACCCTTCAACTATGAAACTTTTGTATATTGTTTGCTTAGGGCTGCCAACCATACGGGTTGCCAATACGTACATAAGGTAGTGTATAGTATTGTATACTTTATTTCGGATCTGCTTACTATATTAAAAAAAGTATATACATATAGTAGTATATAGCGTTTAAAAAAAGAATATTTTTTATGTAATTATGTAAATTTGTGATCAAAAATATTCCTTGAAGAAAAGTTTTGGGTTTAGTTTTGATTTCTATGATATCTACTTTATGTTTTTGGGGTAGCTGAATCCGATTCTGATATTTTCCAACAAAATTTTGTGAAGCAACATGGTCAAAAATGCTAAAAAAAAAACGCAAAATTTTCAATGATTTTGCAGTTTTTGGAAAATTTTACACTGAAGGATTAGTTTTTGTTTAACTGCTTTGTCCCTAAGTGATCAAGAAAACTGGATAAGCTAATATTTGAGCTTAAAATTGTCAACGTAGCCAATATAAGTTTCCAAAATAAAAAAGGTTTAAAAAATTCTGAGACCTCTAAAATAGTTAGGTATTGATATTGTTCAGTGTAGTTTGATTTTGCCCCACAAGTATTTTTTTCCTTCTGAAACTAGTAGAAAAAGTTCAAATTAATGCACTATTGATTTCTGCTACGTACCAATTACCATCCCCATCTTGAAAAATCCGCCGCTGTCTTCGATTTTTCACATTTCGGCTTTAACTTATTAAGTCATTGACATTTTTAGGCTCAAATTTTAGCCTATCTAGTTTTCTGGAACACTTAGGTACAAAACTAATCCTTCGGAATAAAATTTTCCAAAAACTGCAAAATCGTTGAAAATTTCGAGGTTTTTTGCATTTTTGACCAAGTTGCGTCACCAAATTTTGTTGGCAAACATCAGATTCGGATTAAGCCCCCTCAAAAACATAAGGTATGATAGAAATCGAAACTACCCCAAAACCTTCCTAGTATAAACACAATTTGACTGTATTATTAATTAAACGCTGCCAGAAGAGTTTTAGGTATTTGATCAAATAAACCAAACTAACAATAATAATATAATTTTAGCAGACAAATTTGTCTGCAACCTGTATTTCAAAAACGTTTTGGTAATTCAAACATTTGACCTTGAATAATCTTTTTTTAACTGCTTCAGATTAATAATTTTTTTTCAATTGTTCTGTTATGATATAATAAATATTTGTACTGAATTTCAGTGAGGTCAAAATTAATTAAAACTGTTTCAAATTTGATTTAACTTTTCATTAAAAATACTATGTCCGTGTCCCTAGTAAGTTTCCGGCATCCATCCGGAATCAATTATTGTTTTCAATTGTTTATTCAGCTTAAAAATAATTTCAAAACTCTATCATTGATTTGTACATGATCATAATCATGAATGATAATAATAAACATACACTTTTTTCAGTAAAGAATTTAGATTCTCGAGTAAATCCTTTCAAACTTCCCAGAACAACAAATATCTATATGAATTTATGTAATTCCTACTTTATATATTGGAAGCTTAAAGTTTTTGCATATTTTATTTCAAAGGTTATTAAAGTTTAATGGAAACTGACATTAGACATGTAGGAAACTTTAAGTTATTGTGAAAAGGATTTTTGTGTATCAAGATTTTTTTTTTATATTTGAACTCAGCTCCAAGGACAATCAATGTGATAGAACACAAATGGATAAAAATGGGATTGTTAAAGTTTCGTTGTCAATTTCCGATATCAAGAAGATAGTAGTTATAAAAATAAATGGCCCTTAGGCAAAAGTGTCGTGACATTAGGTTATGCAAGGGTGATAGAGAGTTCCGAAGTTGACTGAAGTTGTAATTTACATGGCAAAGAATAGTAAAAGAAAACTATTTTCTTTTAAGGTACATGAGAACATACTAATAAATAGATATTTTTCGATTGGTTGAAAGGGTTTTGGTTAATATGAAGCAATTTGAGAGAACATCGTAGGAAGAGTGGAGTGGTTTAATTTAAATTAGGCTCGTTTCACACGTATTGGGCCATCGCACGCTGTGGTAATTGAACTGAGGTAAAACGAAGTGTGTGATAGAATGAAATGGAATGAAACGAGCAAAATATTCATTCATTCCGCTGTCAAGCTTCGTTTTACCCCGGTTCAATTACCCCAATGTGCGATGGCTCATTCGGTTCAGTCTGAATTAGGTACGTATTTATAAAGAAACAGATTCGTGTCCACGGAGTACGCGTCTTCTTCTTTACCGTTTTTCTATATCTCAATAACTTTACTGGCAGTCATTAGTTTTTGGTGAAACTTTTAGGACGATAATTTAGTTAAGTGCCCTCAAGTGCAATTTTTTTGGTTTATAAAAAGTTATTGCCAATTTTGCGGTTTCTTTAACCGAGTGTAGATGAAGCATACCAAAAACTAAATTGGTTCTAAAATATCAAACAATTGGTCTGATCTACCTGGTCATTACCACTTAAAGACTATGTGTTTCCTTAGAAAGATACAAAATATTTTAAACTTTCATGGTTTAAAATACAACTAACTTCACTTTGCTTATGAAACTTGAGGAGGTGTTTACAAAATTGGCCTTTTATTATTTTTCATTTTGTTTAATAAAGATGGAGTTAAGAATGAGTCAAAAATACGTTTGGTCCCTTATGTCTCACTCTTCCCTACATGTATTTCCAAAGTACCAAATTTAAAAACAAGAACCTGTACAAACTTATTTTCAGACTCTCTTCTTGCATTTTAGTTGCATAATAACAAAGATGAAAAGTCTTGTAAATTAACGAAATAATCCCTTGACTTCAGTTATATCTATTCCATCGAATTATTTTTTTCTACAGAAATTTCGATTGCATACATAAAATTATTTAAAACCCTGTCCTTACATAAGCCCAACATATAATTTAATACTCTTCCAATAAAAATTCGTCAGTAACAAGTAAATATCCATCAAAAATGAAAAAAAGGAACAATCGTCAAATTGTTAGGATGAACAAAATCCATCTTTATTTCCCAGAATTAATTTGTTCAACAAAAGAATAAAGTAAACTTAAAATCATTTTACCGAACCTAAAAATCCCCCTAAAATTAAGCCGATTATAGAATGCTAATACTAACCATTTCCCTGTGTAAAGCCGACAAAATAAGCTCTTATTTTCTATTTTCACTGCACATAAATTACTTCCGCATTACGTTTGCGGACCAACTCAAATCGAACACTGAAATATTGCCACTTATTTGTCAGTTGGTGTTGCTAGTCGGCTGTATTCATATCGTGTCTCTGAGTTGAGTCCTTTTTATTTTTTTTTTGGAATTGATATACCTAAAACCTTTGCTGCTATCGTAATCGAAATAACTTTAACATTAGTCTAATGCCCTTGACCGGACATATTTCTTTAATTTATTTCTTGTTTCCACCTTATCGCCGTAATTTATGTATCATTGGTCATTCACGGATACAGAATATATGTTTGATGGGGTCATGTTGATGAGGCAAGTGAAAATGCATTCATCTGCATTGGACTCAACTCGAAATTAAGGCACCCTTAAGCATTCGTAGAACCAACAAAAACACACATTGAATGAATCACCGCTTTGGGAAATATTATTGACGTTGATTTTTGTATAATTTTCAGGTTAATTCTGGTTTTGATGTTGAAAATTAGCCCAATAAATTGTTTTCACCTTTTCTCATTGATTAAATTTATTTGCTCTGAATTCAATTGGAAAAAATAACTAAAACGTTAAGGTTTCTCAATTCTCTTAGAATACACAAATTTTGCAAATCTATTTTGCTATCTTCTTAATTTTTTTGACTTTTCACTCTGAGCACGGTCTTACCGTCTTTTACCGTCTGGCTAAAATCTATGTACTTCGTGAAAAGCCGCTTGTAAGCATACTTATAATATCCACTTAAAAAAACAAGAGTAATGAATTCCCATGAACCTTTCTCTCGATACGCACTTGTCGTTTATGGTTATTGTTCTGATATACTCCTACCTTTTTATCGACTGTGCATAGTAATAAAAAAAAAAATATAAAAATATCCTTTCGTCAATTGAATTGCAATGATTCATTCTTACGCTTAATGAAATTTTGTATGTAAAATTAAAATCAAAAATTCAAATAATTCTATTTACATAGTTGAATTCAAAAATAAACCCTTACCCCACATCTTTGTATTCGGAATCAACGTCCCTAATCATTATTAATGTATCTCATGGACATTCTGACGTGAGTTTTTATTCTCTTGCTCCTTCAAAGTAAAATTTCTCAAAATGTGAATTCTTTAAGTTTATCTTATAGAGATATGTATGGACCATGTATTGTATATATTTTTTAAGGTTCTGAAATCTCTTTTGAAGCGGAGGAGTTGGCGGTTGATCACCTGCAGTATGATTCGTGGGCATCTTTCCTAAATAAATCTTATTTTTTTAAAAATTTTTCTTTGAGGGGCTTAGAAGAACAGAATAAAGGCTCAACCACTAATGTAAAGTACATATATTCAGGTAATTTGCGTTCTTATTCATTGTTGATGAAATAGATGGCTCAGGTGGGTATTTGATATATTTGGAATTTAAAATAACATTATGGGGTGTTTGTTGTTTAATTAATTCTGAGCACATACAAGAACTGTTTAAGAGTGTCATTAGAGATGGATTGCCGGATATATAAGCTTGCATTAAACATCTAAATTACAGCTGCTCTGGTTTGGTTATTCAGAGAGCCTGGGTATGAATGTGTATCTAATTGCAATGGCTATTTAAAACTTACCAAACAGTTTAAAAAATTGAATATGAAAATTAATTTTAGTCCACACAAATAACTATTTAAGTCCATAATGGATGCATACGGGCAATTTGTTTCAAAAACTCTGTTAAAAATCACAATAAAATACGCTTTTCAAAGTTGACGGTTTCAAAAATTAAGGAAAAAACAATTGGTGTAAAACAGACATTTCGTCCCATTACTGCGTGAACCGCGCATCTTCACAGCAAATTTTGCTTAGTTTTTTTTAAGAAATTTTTGTTTTTTTTTGAAATTGATTATTTGAATTGAATAAAAAGAAATAGTATTACTTGAAAACATAATATCATTGAGGTTATTTCCCAAATTATACTTTTCATCATCTCTTTACACATAGTTTTCCAGTGGTGTTTGATGTTAAACAAAATCTTTTAAGAAAGTGTAGTTACGACGCTTACGCAGAAAAAGGACTATGTTACACATAATTTAGAGGTATTTTTTAATGCTGAATTCAAAGAGACTTGTGTCTTTTTATCATTTAGCGTCTTGTAAACGGGTTTTCAACAGGGACAGCAAACGACGCCATATTTGTTGCCGCTCTTTTGACATTTCTCTTCAGTAAGCTTTGCCATTTTATGATGGAAAGATATACGGGCCAACAACGAGTCGAAATTATTAAAATTTATTACCGAAATTTGGAGTCAGTGGCCTCAACGTTAAGAGCGCTACGTCCAATTTATGGTCGTCATAATCGTCCTAGCAGATCAATAATTGACCGTTTAGTGGACAAATTTGAATCCACAGGCACAGTACAAAATGTTCCCGTTCCAATGAGACAAAGAAGTGGCCGTAGTGATGAGAATATTGCTGCCGCTGAGGCTTCAGTTGCAGACAGCCCAAATGTGTCTCTCACACGTCGTTCTCAAGTTCTCAAGCGTTGGGCATCTCTGTGACGTCGTCGTGGCGAAAATTGCCCTTCAATAACCTCGGAATTAATGCTAAAGGGCACATTTTTTTTGTAATTCTTTGAAATATCTCAAAAGCGTAAAAAAATCCCTTTGACTTTCGTAAATCCCTATTTTTGACAAAAATATACATAAAGTACTGCATGATTTACCTGTTATTTAAAAAAGTATAGATTGTTCGAACATAAATAGTTTTTCTGCAATGCCAATACTCTTTTAAAAAGATACCAAATCAAACGTTTTCGCTTAATATTGTTGGTTTTGTTAAGAATGAAACTTAAGTCTGTAGAACAAAGAAAAATTACATCAAATCCATTTGGGACAGTTAAATTTCTTCAGCGGCTTAAACCACTTACCATATGGTAAGATCATACCTAATTAAGTTGTTAAACAAAAGAAAAAGAAAAAATCCATCAAGTATCAATCTAGCAATCTCTTTCCTGACAGCGCAAGATTGAAGGAATTATAAATGTAATTATTCTCTTATCAAAAGGTACTAAATCATGCTGTCAACCTTGATTTAAAATAGGCGTGGTATCAACGCTTAATGTTTCAATGCCAACAAATTTTGCAACAGCAAAATAAAAAGGAAACAGACAAAAAATTCACCCCAATTTGCAATTGCATCGCGGGAAATTATATATCTATAAGCAGTGCGGTGTTTCCAACTTTTGAAGCAGTCTGTTGCAGTTATCCATCCCATCACCCAACTGTTTCGACCAACTGGGTTTTATACATTTCGGTAGTACCTACTTACTTATTTTTGTTGTCTACCTATCCCCCGGCAAATACAATTTATCATTTGTATGCACAAATATTCGTTTCTTTTTTTATTTTATTCGTTACTACAGATGTCACTATAAAAAAAACATGAAAGAGGCCCCTTTTTTTGGTGGACTGTCCACCGCCGGACGCTCACACAAATTACGATAGCTATCATCGCATAAGATCACAAAAATATTTGTATTCGAAAACGAGACTGGTATTACAGCATTTTGTCTTTGTATATACTCCTCAGAATACCGCGCCGGATATAGAGACGAACATCCACACAAATTTGGACGCGAAACGCGGTATGTCTTATAACCGGACAGCTTAAAGTTTTATAGCTTTTTTTCTGTTTGATTTGTGAGTTTCACCTTTGATTCTAAAGAAAAAGTCATATCATGAACATTCTTTGACATGTTTTGGTATCATTTTAAGAAATATATTTAGCGTTGGGCGCCATTCGATTTTCTTTATTTTAGGTTGATATAAATATTAATTAAATGGTTGTTCGAATCGAAACTTGAGCTTCCGAATAATCAACAGAAATTGTGTTATCTTGAATAGAAAAATTACTGATTTTTTTTTTTTATATTTTTGTTAAAGTTTGATTTTAGCATTTAGATTTTAGTGAATATTTCATTAGAAAAGTGTTTTAAAATTGAAACAAAAATAGTTAAATATCATAAAAAATGGAATTATTTAAAACTAAAAAAAGAAAGTTTGACATATTAAATACAATTCAAAAATAGAATTATGGCTTTGAAAAATGTTATTATTATTACACACAGCCCGGTACGCTGTCAAAGGAAAACGAAAAATCCTGTACCAAAATCACAAAACAAAATCTTAAACGAAAAATTTCGTTCAGCAGTACGCAGTTCGTCCGGTGAAATTGAAGATTTTGAAAATTATTTAGAGATTCTCCACACATTTTACCCCCACAATACTTGAAGACTATAGACAAATTTCTTTTCGCTTCAGCTGCCAACTACCTTATAATACCTAATACTGTAATGCAAGATTTGTGTAAACGCAAAACACGATTTGTATGTAATTTTCTGTCATCCAAATTCTGGTTAAGATGATAGTGGCCGCGTTCAAGAACATTCAGTTTAGTTCAGTTTTGCAACTCTCTGATTGGTCAAATGTCAAAAAAAGTAAGATAACTTTCAGTTACGTTTATTGACATTTAGTTACGTTTTTCAGAATGGAATTTCTCATCTAAAAATTGAGATGGGTATGTGTGTGTTATTAGAAATGGAAAAGCAGCAAATGCGCTATACGTTTAAATGGAATTTTGTGCACTTTGATCTCTTGAAATATTTGGTGTTCGAAATTGTTTTGGTTATTTTTAAAGTGAAACTAGAAATTAAAAAAAAATATGTAAAATCGAAAACAAAGAAAATTAAAATACTCGTAAGTATATGATTGCAATAATTTATTAATAAAAAAAATGTTTTTAAATAAATTCAGTTAAATGTAAATGAGTAAGCGCTTAAGGATATTTTACCTGAAATGTCTAATTAGTTTACGTTCAACGACGAACTCAACTGAACGAAGGTTCAGTTGGTTTGTCTTGAACCCGGCCATTATGTGTTCTTATCACAAAAATACATAGGTTTTTGTGTATATACAAATCATGTGATAATGCTTAATTAATAATAAGGCTTCACACGTGCTCGATTCAATTTGGTTCCGTCCGTATCTGAACCTTATTCTGAATCAAACTGAATAATTAATAAAAATGTTGGTCAACCGAGTGTTAAAAGAATATGGACCAAAAGTATAAAAAAAATATGAAAAAAACTGGTTCGAAATTCCAAATTTTTGAACAGAATTTTAAGCTAACCAAATTATTTACTCAGCCCGCCAAAAAAAAAAAAAAAAACAATGCAAGACTTTTTAAGATTTTAAACTGACTTGAAGTAATTTTTTCCGAAATTGAGTTCAAAACTCAAAATAATGAAAACTTTCCAGTTTTGTAATATGTGAAAGTAACAAGTTACTCCACTCTTTGTTTTTAAACCATACCACATAAAATAATCTATAAATAAAACATAAGATTCCCAATCATTCCATAACATAACAATGACGCCAATCTTGCGATGTGCGATTTACACAAATCAAAAGAATTAATTTCGTAGAAGGTTTATATTTGGGCTTCATGCTTTCATGTTTCATAGTCAACTGGAAATTAACAAATACTTGCCATATACATAATATTAAATGGTTCAGGCCAATATTGCTCTATTTATTTTTGTATTCAAAACTCCAGCTTATCTTATTTTATACCCAACATTGTTCTCATGTCTGGGTGAAATAATCCAAAGTCTAAATCATATTTTAAATTAAACATATGTAGCTTATATGACATGACAAGACCAGATACACCAGCTAGCCAACCATCTAAGTAATTTCCGCAATCTAATTATGCACATCATAGACTGTACAGTGTACAGTGGCCGTTTGCTATATACCAACTGCTGTATGATTTGATTACCAGGGTTAGATTTTGGCTTTCACACTCGAATGGGAATTCCATTTTATTTATCCATAGACTTCCACCATTCCTGGTTATGAAATGGTTGAATGAAAAGTGCAAGGCAGTTTCCCTCAAAAAGTTATTAATATTCAATTTTCAAGTTGAACTGGCACTCCACTCCACATCAAGTTTCACATGTACTGTGTATGTGTATGTAGAAATATAAAACATCAACATTCTATACATCCTATAGAAATGCTCTGGGGAATTGCCTGCCACATTCCAAAATCTGCAGAAAACATTAACCTACACCACTGCATGTTTATTTGATCCAGTTAACCGGAAGTTTATCATAAAAGCAGAACTGAACTTCAAAAATGTATACAGGCAGGCGTGGTGCAATATTCGTCTTCCTTTTAATTTTCAAAACTTTTTTTTTTTTGTAAATCCGTTTCACTCAAACTGTCGCACAAAAGTGAACTTGTGAATGCTGAGATACAAATAAATTATTGTTGAAAATTTTCTGCGAATTTATTTATTTGGTGCTCGCCTCAAAGTGGTTTCTTTTGACAAAAAATATGACAAAATTTACTTAAAACACATGTACTTACATACAAACTAAAATATCCTTTTTTTAGACAGATATCATTTTGAAAGATCTGTTTAAATTTCTTTGAAGTTCATTGTTTGGTAATTTGAAATATTAGTTATCGCTATAATTCTTTATTTACAAAAATAGTTTTTTAAAGGAACTGTTGTAGTTTTCTAAAGATTTCTATATAGTTAAACCATATAAACAATTTTTATGATGTCCCTTGTTTCAATTTTTAACTATTAATTCCCCGTACTTCATTAAATTAATTAAATAAAAAAAAAATGTGCAAATAAAATATTGGAAATGAGCCACTGTATGCCATTTTCAATTCACCCACATGAGCGACAGATTATTTTGCATGTGAATTATTCATGTGATGTGTTGTGTCGTCCTTTTTGAAATTGTCCAATTGGTTTCGTGGGGGTACACGGGGAGCAAGTACTCTTGGTAATTAATCTTTCATGATTATTTTCATGGCTTATCCATGACCGATATTCGCGTACTTCAAAACCAAATAAGTTAATTTTTATATCAAAAGGGCAAGTAATTTTCGTTGAACCAGAAAATAAAACCTCGATGGAAATGCCAACCACTTATTTACATACTCGGTGAAAAAAAACCTCACTAGAAAAACTTTTGGTAACTATAGTGATTGATATGTTGAGGGTTCGTGTTTTGGAAGTAAAACAGCGCGAAAACGAACATTTGACATTTGTGCATTTTATTTTATCGCTACAACAGGGCAGATATTGGAATCGTTAAAAATACTGAGCAATTCTTACAATATAAATGAAATGCTCAGGACAATTACACAAAACTGATCCCTAACCCAGAGAAAATACTTTACACAATTTTTATTGATG
This sequence comes from Meliscaeva auricollis, assembly GCA_948107695.1. Lineage (NCBI taxonomy): Eukaryota > Metazoa > Arthropoda > Insecta > Diptera > Syrphidae > Meliscaeva > Meliscaeva auricollis. The sequence goes on along the minus strand of OX403619.1, from coordinate 40,042,764 downwards.
GAAATTGTTGGGAGCAATGCCCTTACTTAAAGCTCCAACGATTTCCGTTAGGGGTTTGGACACCATCTTCCAAAAGCTTATCTATTAAACTAATTGTCATTGGGAACTTATTTAAATGTCAAAACAAGGTTATTTGTATGCTCAATCTAGTCAGATAAAAACCACTGAAATGCGAATACTGTTAGTAACTATTATAGTCCATTTTATGTGGATTCCCACTTTCAGTGAAACAGAAAACCCCATCCAATAACCGTGCAGAGATAAAATTTGACATAAACCAACATAACAATATTTAGTGCAATATAAAATTATAAAAAAGAAATACATATTATTATACTCATGAATGTACTGTACTTCATAGATAAACATATTTTTCCACACAAACCTAAAAAAACTTTCTAGCTATTTTCCACACAAACCTAAAAAAAACTTTTGAGCAAGTGGCTATGACCGAGCCGTGTAACTTTAAATTTCCATGAAGGTTTCCATTTCCACTTTTACGAGATTTTATAGAGTTGTAATAGAACATTCCACGAATATTCCATTATTTGTTTTCGTTATGCATTTTCAACCAGAATTTGTTTGTGAAGAACTGTTGGATTGGAGGATAGTGAAGGGAATGTGGTTTTTTACAATTTGTTCGAAAGTTGTTGTTTTCATGTTAAAATTTCAGTTTAAAAACAAGTGCATTAGAAAACATTTGTATGATTTTAAAATGAATGTTAGCACAAAGTCCAGTTTATACTATTGTAACTGTTCCGGTATTAGTTTCTCCATCTTCATTGAATAATATAAAGTTATCTACATTCAATGTTCATTTTCTACGATGAAATATTATTTATAGTCTAAAGCTAGTATCACACGATTTGTGTAAACACAGAATTGTGTGCATAAATTTGTGTATTTGTATCATAAAAGTGCACAAAATCATTTAAAACACCAATTAGATGACTGCAATTGACATAAGAACTCGACTTGTATGGCATATACTGCCTTCTGAATAGTAGTTCAAATGGTATTGTGTGCTTTAATTTAAAATACAAATCGTTCGAGCGAAAAAATCATATTATGGGAATGAAGCGATATCCGAAAAAGGTGTACATTTGTGTGCAGTTATTAGCGTCCTGAACCTGATAAATAGTCCAAAAGCCTGGTTTGTTTCTTTAACGATTTTTGTATTGTATGACCACCTTAATTAGTGTACAAATTAAACAGGATGACACCATGATGACGTTATAAGTGCGGCATTCATTTTGCAAGAAGTCCTCGAAAATGATAAAAAATTAGCCCTTCAACCATCGAATGACACCTGACAGATTTTACAAAAGGTCATTAATCGTTTAGATCTGTACGATGGTGAAATTCACACAAAAGAGCAACGTTTGAAAAATTAAAAAAAAAAAAATACTTTTGAAATTCTGAGTCAGTTATCGTTTTTTCGAACAATCGTCATGCAGTCGATATATTCAATATTTAATTTTCTTGTGCAAATAAGGAGAAAATGCAAAGGTCTAAGAATTGAAAATATTATAGATGTAAGTGCTTTACTTCAAAATGAATCAATGAATGGATTCCAAGTTGCCTATATCAGAAATTAGGATTCTTTAGTCTTAGTTTACATTGTGGTGAATGTTGCGTATTATAGCCTACATCCTTAGAGATCAAATTTACTCAAAGTTCCGAAACATGTACATTGTACATATCCCTTTTCCTTAACAAGACATACCAACCAAAATTGGCGTGTTTTTTTGTCATCAACAATTCCTTTTTTTTTTTTGTTGTTTATGAATATGACCAGGAATACCAGGATATCAGTTTTGTCTTTACATTATTTATTTTTTGCATTTCCTTAATTTTTATTTAGATTTGTATACCTACCTATGTATATTTTGAAGCTACAAATATTTTTTACTTAAAATTTATCTGTCATATGAACAAAATTTTGTGCCTACTCAGTTTTCGTCCAAAAGATGCAATAAAACTAACAACACTCTACGTATACATTACAAATACAACTTTGATGTCGAAGTAGATACTATAGATACAAAATCTATTGCTGTCTTGTAACTCAAACAACATTGTAAGAAATGGAAAGATAGAATTAAAACAGCTTTCATTATTATTTTGGTCACGTGCTATGATGGACTTCGGTGTCTTTTTGCTGTCCATTCATAATGTCTCTCTCTGTCCCTCTATATAGATACACATTATACACATTCTATTTCAAGATTAATAGCAAACTTAGCAGTAAATCCGTTTTGATAAAACGCATATAAAAACACCTAATTAAGTCAATCCAATAAAGGAAAAACATATTCCTAAATAACATGTAATTAAAACACCCGTCTCTTTTCACAATGCACAGAAATCGAATGATTCCGCAGTGGCATCAGCATGCAATTAATATTCATGTAATATAAAATCAAGACTTATCTCATTAGCACATATGTAAACAATACACATGTAGGGTTATCTTAATTCTACTCGCATAGAAGCGAAAAAAAAGAAAAATCAACAAGAAAAATATCCAAATTAAATTGAGAGCAAAATTTAAATAAATTACTTAATCCGCGATAACAAATATCATAGGACGACTAAGTTAACGTAAAGTCTTCGTCTCTCTATCTGTTAAAAAAAAACACACAAACAACTTGAAAACGAGTTAATGTTGCTTCTGATTTTTTTTTTTTAATTAATTTTTGGGGTCATTCCACTGGGGAAAATTATTATTTTAGTGTTTTTTTGTTCGTTTTTTTTTTGTCTCTACGTGTTTAATCATTCGGCAGTATTCTGCTGTGTTTTTGGTATTTGGTAAATTTAATTAGAAAAAAGGAAACGTCAGACGACCGGGTCATAAAACAAAATGCTGGGACATTTATGCTTAAGCAACCCTTTTGCTGTCATTTGTCCTCATTTGTAAATTAAAATAAAATTGAAATTTTTCCTAAAACACCCTACGGCATTTGAAACAGGTTAGGATTTTTGGCAGAAAAACTAAAAAAAAATTCTGAAAAATTTGTGAAAATAAATGCGCATTATAATGTATCAGGGTAAGTGATTGCATCTTCAGGTCAAATCAAGCCTTATTCCATATTGTCCACTATAATTCTAATTCCGTCAAGTGGCGCTGCTGTCCTACTCGTTAGCGGTAGGACACTGACTTTTCATATATTTGTGATAGCACATTTTGTTTTATTTTTTAATTTATATTGATCTTATGATAACTCTTATGAGTTTGTACATCTTCTGTTTTTTTTTTTTTTTTTTCTTATGTTCCTTCATTCAGTTTCTGAACCTGAAAATCAAAAAGTGACCTGAGTGCTTTGTATTTTACTCTTAGTAAAAAAAGGCATTATTTATAATTTACACAAAGGTTTAACACAGAATTCATATTCGTTACTCAAATTTAAATTTTTCTTAATTCTACGCTTGAAGAAAGTTTTGGTCACATGAAATATTTATAATCAATTTTAAGACCGTATGTCAATTGCGTTAGATTGGGGCTACATTTGATCCCATTGCTAAATAATGACATTACTGGGTGAATAAAGACTTCAAAAATTAAACTTTATTTGTACTTCCCTGATGTATTAGTCAAAATGAGGCGATTTGACACTCAAAAATTCCGTCTATGGCAATTTCCCATTCTTCCATTCTTCCTTAAAAAAACAACCTTTCGATATTTCGATGCACTCTTTTGTTTCTTCTTTTGCAAATCAAACGCTCATGTTAAATTTTATCGCTGTAGCACTACTGGAAGGGAGTTTTTTGAAATATTAGACCTGTTGCACATAAAAGAGGTATTTACATAAAAAGGACTATTATAGGCACTCAGAGTAGTCATACTGCCTCGGTCGGATCTTTATGAATCACACATACAAATAAGCTTGTTTTGACATTTAAATGATCTCCCAAGGACAATTAGTTTAATAAATAACCAAAAATCCCATTATTAATGCAGTTTTTTCAAAATGGTGGCCAAACCCCAAATGGTATTCATTGGGACTTTTGGGATATGAGTAAGGACATTATTCCCAACATTTTCCACCAATGAAAATGCTGTAAGGTATTTTGTCCTGGTCCTGGTCTTTTTTGTTTAATTTCCCCGGTCTATAAATAGAGACTCTCAAATTTGTTAAGTATGTAATAGCCTTCATTTTACTGAAACAAATAATGTTAAAAACTTAGACTAATATTTTGTATTTATGACATGAAAGCTTAATTTTAATGAAAATACAATAATATAGAAACAATACTTAAAATAAAAGTTAATAATAAATTTACCAATAACCAATATTTGTATGTTACCAGGTAATATTACAAGGTTTGAAGAAACTAAGACTATTTTTTGATACAAATGTGATGCTAATCAAGAGACGTACAGTGTACCTGTACATCCTACAAGTAAAGTTTTGTGTCTTATAAAAAAACCGTTTAAATTAATTCTTAAATCATTAAATGAGATTTTTTGAACAGGGTTAGGTTATAGGATACAAAAAAAAAAAACGGATTGATTAGGAACCTCCTGGAGACATACATCATTAGTGTGATTTTATGTCATCCTTTCAGAAAACGTTTGGGTGTATCTTTTTCCATTGTATTTCTTCAATGACACTAAACAAGAAAAAGTATTTACAATCAAAAGGGGAAAAAATATTCAACACGACACGAAGGCCCATGCTCGAAGACTCTGAATGACAATCATCATCATTTGTCAAGTGATCATTTGTAAAGTGAACTTTAAACACGCACAGACAGCTAGATACTTTTGTGTTAACCTTGACAGGAAGATGTCATTTGTCATTGATGTGCGCGCGACGAATAAATGCAATTTAAAAAAAAATGAGATTATTCATTTAAATTGTTTCCTTTTCTGACAGTCGTGGTGTTTAACAAAAAAAAAAAAAAAAAAACAAGGCGTGACATTTTTCTGTACTAAATAAATTAAACAAGGTCATACATCTATTTGATTGTGTGTGACTTACATAGTGATATATTGTCGTCAAGGCTTGACTTCATTGTCTGATGTCACTTGAGTTATGGCGAGCCCCACAAAAGTCAGTGGTGACATAATGTTCATCCTAAATTTAGATTACTTCATTCTTCTGTTTTTTTTTTGTTTTAAGAAAAATATAATAATATTAAGACGATTAGGTTGACAATGTTATTAAGTAGGTACATACGTATGTCAAATGGTTTTAATAAGTCAAATCGCATTGAGTAACCAGCTCTGCGCGAATGATGGAAGAATTAAGTTAAGGACAGATAAAGCGGATGGTTAGCATACGGGACTAAATAATTGTCGAAGTAGATAAAAATTAAAATCTTGGGTTTCGAGTTATGGCTTAAATGATTGCACTTCTATGAAAGTATGTAGTCATTTTTTTAACTTTTGTTATAAGAGAACTTCCATTTAGTGGTTACAGATTTACGAATTTAGTGCGCTTATTAGTTTTCTTAAAGCTTTTAATATTATTTCTTTGGTATCTACAAATTGTAGTTGTTGTTTGTGATAAACTTTCTAACGGTAAAATGAAGTCGTTTTTAAGATATAACGTGAACGGCGATGGATATGTTTCCACCAAGGGACTTCATCGTATTTTGAATCTAGAAAACATATTTACGTATTAAATTGTCAAACAAATATTTTCCGTTATGAATATCTGAAAAAAAAGTTTAGTTTAGTTTTTATACTCTACATAGTTTAGTTTTTAAACTCTACATAAAAAGTTATATAAGAAAAATTCAACTGGCTTCAAAAAATTTTCAAAATTAAAATACCTCTAAAACTTTAGTCTTTACTTGATTAAATATTAAACACTTGCTTAGGTTTTCGAAGATATTGAATTGCCGGTATTCTAAAAACAAAAATAAAATTGCGTCTTTAGTTTCTAAGGGCCCTAATGAGACATAAACAGTGTGGGTTGGGTAGCACCCCTCTTCTTTCGTAAATTTATTTTTGGTTGTTAACTGATCATCCCTTAAAAAATATTTTTGTTTGTTAAATATTATTTATAGATTAAAATTTAAGAAACTATGTAATTCAGAATACTAAAAATTGCTTAAATTTTCAATGGCCGCAGCTTTTAAGTTAAAGCTAGGTAGAATAACCGGTTAAAATATTGATCATTTAGAATTATATTTAGAGGGTGCTAATCGCGATTTTCTATTTTCCATGGAAACCACATATATGCTTAGCTTACTCATGAGAACCAATATATCCACCGAAGAGAATGATTCATTTCAAAATAAATTGAATATGAAGTTTGACTTTAACACATAAGTTTCATATCAGCTCGATATATAATGACCTTATTAATGAAAAATGATTTGATATGAATACAAAATCATCCTGAAAACCAGCTGTTAGTTTATGAGAAATGTATTTTCTACTTTAAAATAACTTGTTTTGTTATTTTATCACTAACCCATTTCCTAAAAACAAAAACAATTGCTTAATGATCCAATATCATGATTGCATTAAACTAAATCTAGCATACGCTGATGACCAATACAGAGTTTCGAAAATAAACAACGCACTTTCATTTGTGTAAGCACTATTTCAATTTAGTGTAGTGAATTTGCATTTCTCAACATTAAATTAATCGACTTCCACCAGAAAATAAAAAAAATACATAAATTGAAATATCCTTACTCTGCTAAATTAGCTGGGGTCAATAAAAATGTGTAATTATTACGCCAAGCCGCATAGCGCACATGCAAACTAAAACCATTTCAATTAACAAAATCACTCAATACCATTAGTTCTCATGCCAGAAAGTATAATTTTATCCTTCGTTCACATCAACATTTAAAAACAGTCCAAGAGCTATATAAACCTGTATATATACTTGAAGCCAAAGAACACAAAGAATGAATGATTGGGCAAATTTACCACTTCTCCGGCGGCGTCGGCATCGGTTAAATTACACATAAACCGGATAACAAACTACAATGTTAGTCCTTCAACAGGTCCTTAAATGTCTATTGATTTTTATACCACTACATATTGCTCTATGAGGGTCGAAGCTTATTCACAATATGTTAAACGTCCTTGAGAAATATGCGGAAGGCAAAAAAAAACATAGCATGAGCATTAGTAAAACCACCGTCATAGTTATTTTGTATTTATAATCCAGTGCATCCATCCACACCTCTAAAATCTATGAGGTGCTCGATATTTTCTTCCAATGCCAGTTTTCTGTATTTATTTTGTTTTGAAAATTAGATTTGCCTGATAACGGGAACTGTGTATATCTTACATAAAAATATCGATTTAATCAATTTTTTTTAACTGAAAAAAGTTTTTTTAGAGCAGAATAAAAAAATAGAATAGAAAAAAATATTTTAGACTAGTTGTCCAATAAAATAATAATATTATTTAATCAGGATCAGAAAAAGACTACTCTTGGCCCGGAAAAAAAATATTTAACACCATATTTACTGGTGGAAAGTGTTGAATGTAATACTCGTACTCATAAATCATTTAATTTCATTTATGTTTTAATGACCACTATCTTCAAACACCTGCAATTCTGTCTGTCGTAGGTACCTGCCATACAACCAATATGGAAAAACCTGATTTTCTCAAAAACGGCTCTAACGATTTTGATTAAAATTTGTATATGTAATACAACAGGCAAGGTCGTACTTTTGAAGTAAGAAAAATATTTTTTCATCGGTTAAAAATGGTACCTCCCATATAGAGCCGTTTTTCTCTTTTCTGATTTTCTCGTAAGCGACTCCACGGATTTCGATGACAATTTTTGCACAAGAGGTCTCAACAATTTTCAAGTTATTTCATATCAACATTTTGAAATTGTTTTTTTTTTTGATTTCTAAAAAATATCCAAGTCGTTTTCAAAAATTAATTTTTCGAAAACGCGTGAATTATTTTTTGAAATTTTGGTTTTAGATGTTGATTTATATTTTCTTCAAATTGACATTCAAACTTTTTTTTTTAAACAACGCTTTAGAATTTTTGTACATTAGCAATTATTTTTTTTTAAAACGACTCCCACGATTTTCAAATTTCTTTTTCTGGAAATTTATGTTTTTTTAACAAAATCAAATGGCAAACTCAGTTTTGAGATCAAAACAATTTAAGAAGTTGTTTAAGTAATAAATTTAGTAATAAATTTTATGTTTTTTTTTTAATTTCTCATAAAATTAAAAACTTTATATATGAAGCTTTAGCATCCACAGCAACTTTGACCCTAAGAGCAAGTAAGTGCGACCCAAAGCGACTTCTTGGCTTTCGCTTTTTGGTGCCTGTCGGTCGATTCGTTAAGAATAAGTGTATCCGGCACGAAATAACTATTGGGAATGCTGATATGAAAGGCTAGTTCAAGTAGGTACTAACTACACTGAAGATGCAACCTAAGATGATTAATTGTATGTTGTAATAACTTATAACATATTTGATTAGAATATGCGACCTCACTTTGAAATTGGTCCAAGCCGGAAAATATCCAAGTCGTTTTCAATAGAAATTATTATGGTGATTGAGGCATCCGACTGGTAACTCAAACATAGTTGGTTCAAATCCCTGTTAGTTTCCTGTTTTTGATTCCTTTTTTATAGTATTTCTTTTAAAGGTGAATGACTTTGATTGTTCAACTGTATTTTTTTTTTTTTAAAGAAAACACTTTTTGACTTCGTTTGGCTTTGATTTAGAAATTTTCGTCTTCATTGGTTTCTTAGATTGTACGTTGTTTTTTCTGTAGGTGTAATAGGTACGTACTCGCACAACAATTTCTTAGTTTCTTAAACTCTTAATATATACAAATAGCCTCAAAATTGAAAAACTGATTCTGAAACTTGTTTCATGTGTTACTTGTGTAATGGCGACGAAACATTTTGATTTTAGAATGACTATTTTAAATTGACATACAGGATGAAGATTAGGTGTTTCATTCTATTTGTATTTTTATTCAGACATTTTATTATACACAACATACGTACATGCGTTTATAATGTTTCTTTGGAAAACTGGGTATATACATTTTCAATTTAAAACAAGTAAAAAGGACAAGTTAACTGAAGAAGGACTAGGTACTTAGGGATTTGTAAATTTATTTGTTTTCTGTTTCTACCTGCTGCTGCATTCTCGTTTCTGGCATTTTGTTGTTCAACTTCCTCTCCACTGCTGCTGTTGTAGTCAATCTCTCTCTCTCTCTGGTATTTTGAATAATTAATTTGAGCTTCTTGACGCAAGCAAAAGAACGCTGTAAAAATACTTAAAATGAAGGTACATACAGGTGTACCTACTTGCAGTACGGCGTACCTGTAGTTTGCAAGTGTAGGTATGTATCTGTTCATAAATAAACCTATGTGTTAAGTTCACTGTAAGTATATATAGAAAGACGCTTTTATTACAGAGTTTATATCCTGCAAATGGTCAGGAAATGAGAAACAACGCCTTCCTTGGAATTCTTTAACGTAAATTGTAATACCTATGCGCAAAGCAGAAGCTATTTGATTTTTTTCCAAGACAAGAACAAAATAAAAACAAAATGTTGGAATTTTTATTTTTTTTATATTTAATCACACACAAAAAATAAAGAACAGGGAAATAACGTTCTTTATTGCCGATGTACAGGACAATGGGGAATTCTTTTCTTAGTTATATGATGGCAAAATTCATTGTTGGTATGGTAATTATAATCTTAAATGGCTGTGTAATATGTGTAAATTAGAGCATACTTCTGAATAAAGAGTCATAAAATACTCCCATTAATAAAGAAGCTTATGATACCTTGCTGTCGTTAATTTAGAATTATGTTTTTTGTTCATTTTTATTATTATTCGTACATATTTTGCGTTAATTCTAAATAATAAATAACCTTCTTTTGATTCTATTGAAAGTGTTTGTTATGTCTTGAGAGTTTGAAAATATCAAAGGCTTAAGAGAGGAAACTCTTTATGTTATTCATAACATTTATTCAGTTATTTTATGTTGTTATACAAAAAAAAAAAGAAGAAAAATTCAATCCCTTTTAATAAATCGCTATTGTAAATTCTTAAAATTGTAGTATGATTTTTGCAAAACATGTAAAAATCGCTAAGGAAGTCCTGCAAATAATCCTCCATTATGTAGTTTTCTTGATTTAAATTCTTTAAGAAAAAAATAAAAAATGTTTGTATGTTGTTTTTATTCGTTTTCATGATAAGTTCACGAAAGATATGGCCTGCGGTAGAAAAATAAAATGCACGACTAGGTCGTACGTACTTGCTCTTATAGATAAAGTTACTATATATGCCTTTTTAATTAAAAAAATTGTAAACATAGTTTTAAACAAAAATTAAAAAAGCATAAAATTCGATTTTCAAATGACTAAAACAGCTTCTTAAATGAATTTAACCTGAAAACGCAGTATGCAATTTGATTTCTTTTATAATGATACATTTAAAAAAAAAAAAGTTGAAAATTTTTGGAGCCGTTAAAAAAAAAAACTATTTTTTCTATATAAAATTTTGCAAGGACTTTTATAAAAAAAAAAATTGGTACACCAGTTTTAAGATACTATTTATCAATATCTAAAAACTAAATTTTGAAAAAAAATATTGAATAGTTTTCGAAAAAATGATTTTACAAAAATAAAATTTTAATTTTTTTTTAATCAAAAAAAAAAAAATTCGAATTTTTTTTTTACTAAACATTAATGCGGCAACTTAAAAGCATTCATGTAAAAAAAATTGTTGAAATTGATTGAGTCATAATAAAGAAAATCTGATCTAAAAAACGGTTCTGTGGCAGATACCGTTAATAAAGGTTTTTGAAGAAAAAAAGTTTTCATTTAAAGATAGACCTTATCTAAAAAACTGACCATGATTTTTTTAATCAAAATCATAGGAACCATTTTTGAGAAAAATGATTTTTTCTATGACAGTACCGTTATTTTTGATAAAAAAAAAAAATTGAAAAAACGTCAAGGGATAGTCTCCAAAAAACGCCACATAATAAGTTTGAAGTAAATCGATCCCATCCGTTTAGGCTGTGGTCTCTCATACATACATACAGACAGACAGACAGACAGACAGAATTGTCGGACCCACTTTTTTCTCATTCTCTATCATCGTAATGCCATGTTTGATTGAAATCTCAACTTTTTTTTCTGTACGAATGCATAACTTGATATATGGTACCTATATCGCAAGTAAAAATGAGTTTATATGGATTTTTCGCTTCTGCCTTAAAGTTTCTGAATTTTCTTTGAAAAATTATAGTTTTGATTAAAGGAAGTCATTTTGTATAATGTCATTTACTCAGAGTATTTAATTAGTTAAATAATAAATTATTTTTTGATATTTTTAAAATTGAATGAAATTGAATGTATCTATTCCTTCTATTTTAGCGTCAAAGAATATTTTCAAAAGAAAATCACACCCTTTACAGTCGTTACAACATACATTTAAACCTACTCAAATATACATTTCATATTCAACACAAATAAAAGATTTAATATATTAGGTGTCAAATACTAGATGTTGACATAACTATAGACGAAATACAAGAGGTACTGAGAAAGTCGAAAAATAACAAAGCGCCAGGTGAAGATGGGATCCCTTATGAATGTTTCAAAAATGCAACCCCTACTTTTTTAACCAGTTAAAACTACTTTTCAATAAAATCTTTTTGAATGCCGAAATACCTGCTTCATTCAAAAAATCCGTCATTTTTCCCATACACAAAAAAGGCTCGTTAGACGCTCCGGAAAATTATAGAGGCATTTCATTCATGAATGTAATAGCAAAAATATTCTGCGGTGTACTGGTAGAAAGGCTTGAAAAATGGGTCGAACGAAACAATATCTTATCTGACTTACAAGCTGGATTTAGAAAGAAATTTTCGACGATCGATCAAATTTTCACACTTTCGTCTATAGTCAAAGCGTTTCAAGCCAGAAACAAAAAAGTTTATTCGTTCTTCGTCGATTTCAAAGCTGCTTTTGATCTAGTCAACAGAAATGCACTTGTTTATAAGATGTCACTGATTGGACTTTCTACAAGGATCATAAATGTGATAAGAGAAATGTACATAGACACAAAGGCAGCAGTTTGGGATGGAGTGGACTTTTCGGAATGGTTTAGTACTAGTACAGGAGTGAAACAAGGATGTCCACTAAGTGCTCTTTTGTTCTCTCTATTTATAAATGACATTGTCGATAATCTCCCTGGAGGAATAAGAATTGCCAACACAACCGTTAATGTACTACTATATGCCGATGATCTCGTCATACTCTCAGAATCACCAGAAAATCTGCAATTAATGATTAATCGGTTATCGACCTACTGCAGGAGATGGGGACTAATTATTAACACCGAAAAATCCAAAATAATGGTCTTCGCCCGTACTTCAGACGTTCGCAATGGAAGAAGATGGATCTTCGATGAAACTCCTCTAGAAACCACACATGGAAAAATGTCTTCTCAAACAAACGGATAACTCTATCAATTAAATATAAAATTTTTGATTCGGTTGTAAAATCAACACTATGCTACGCTTCTCAGGTTTGGGGAGCAGATGAATATGAGGACATTGAAAAATTTTATAGAAACTTCATTAAGAAACTATTCAACCTTCCCCAAAATACACCAAGCTATGCAATATACTTAGAAACCGGGTTACCAAAACTATTGACAAGCACGCTTAAGTCTCAAGCTGATTATATAATAAAAATCTGCGGCAACTATCAAGACTCAAGACTTTCGAAAAAAATGCTTTTGTATGAGTTGCGAAATAAAGACTGGTGGTTCGCAAGATGGCAATCTATTGGCAATGCTTGTGGGGAGGTGTTAGATGTTGATTTGAACAACATAACTCGTTTGAAACAACAACTGTACTGCATTATACAGAAGAATGAGGACTCAATTCGTGACGCGCTAATGGTGAAAGCTCGAGAATCTCACAGTAGGATTCTTTACAGTCTGCTGAATTACAATCTTGGTGATAGAAACTATTTCCAAGATTCACTTACTTATGAAGAAATATCTTTAATATTCAAGGCAAGATGCGAAGTTCTTAGATTAAATGGCAGTCCTTATAATGGTAGTTATGACCAATTTTGTACGCTATGTAACCTGAAATCAAAAGAAGATTGTTTCCACTTCATCAGTACATGTCCAATATTCAAACCGCAAAGGCTTTCATTTTTCGGAAAAAATACTCTTACTTTACAAGAAACTATCTACATCCTTAACGAATGCGACTGGAAAACTTTAAGCAAGTATTTGAAAGAAATTTACAAATATAGGTTTTTAATAACAACAGAATACGATTGAATCTTTTAAATCTGTCTTTTATAATTGTTCACAATCAAAATATCAAACAAAATTGTAAAAAACGTTCAGAAATTTGTCAACCTGGCTGACGGCATAGCCATAGCTTATAAATTCAAATATTGTATAAAATTGTTAACAACTGAATGTAAATAAATGAATTACTTACTTACTTACTTACTACTACTTATTAGGTGTTAAAGAACTCAAATATGTAGTAAATAAGAGCAAATCACATGAAAAATATGTCACACCCGCTACTTTGCTTTTAACAAAATTGAAATACATATATGGCATTTAATTCTACTGCAGCTCCCATTTCACGGTGTTTTTTTTGTTGCATCTAATAGAATTTAGAACATTATAATTTGTTTTATATATAATCATATTAAAGCGGTTTATCAAGTAGGTATCTCATTCCAAACACTTTATGAAAACTTAAGACTTAGAAAATTACGTAATTTATTACAGATTGTAAAAGTTTGTCAATTTTTGCTATCCAAAAAAACCAACAATCACATGCATAACGTCATTTCCCTGAGAAGGATTCATCGATATCAATGCCCCTGTGATGGTACGAAAGGATATGCGAAGAAAATTCATATTATACACAATGTCATAATTCTTCTACATATAGGATTTGCTGCATGCATGCATATTTTAGTTAAATGGCCAAATGTAGGGCATGTTCCTACTACAATATACTACCAAAAGGATATGAGCTCATGTTCAAACAATATCCTCATTCTCGTATATACATAGTAGGGTACTTTATTCAAAATCTAGCACAATCTTACTCTCGTTTTGTTTGTTTGTAGACTGATATTTTTAAGGACTTCGTTTTTTTTTGTCGTTTTGTGGAAATAGTTATCAGTAGCACTATGCACTGTGTATGTTGGCCTTCCTTTCACATATACTATTGTAACTACCTCAGAGAATGTTCACTTTAGAAAATATTCATCGTTGATGCAGATTGCTGTGCAGGAAATCTCAAGTGCGGTGAATGGATTGTTGTTTGAAAAAAGGACTCTTTTTGTGAATAGCTCTAGTTGCAGTTTGCTAACAAGAGTCCCTAATAAAAATATACGTGCGTGCTTGTGCTCGTGCCCGTGCAAAATTTACTTGATTCTGGTTTTCGTTTCGAGGATGGTGACAACGATAATCATTTTTACTTGCTCATCATCATGATTCTTTTCAAAAACAAGCGATGAGATTGGAGGATGAAGTTCAAGAAGTAAATACAAGTACAGATATATCATAGTATGTATATTGAGTGCTGATCAGTGAGATTGTTAAAGCTAGCACATTGAAAACTGTATTAAGTGTCGAAACGACTTCTAGAATTTCTCATAAAGTTTAAATTATTGATGGCGGTATTTTGATGGTAATTTTTTCATTTATTTATGTAAGCACGAGCAGGCGATTCCATAATGTGATTTACACTTCATTTTGATAAGGAGGCGGTGGCGGCGGCGTTATGTTTTGTCTACTAATACCACTTCTTTAACAGTTTCATTTGTAATATTTCTTTAAAATGAGATTCTTTTATTAGCACTCTGTTACAAAAAAGTGCTCTTAAAATATTGTGAAAATTAAATGTTATTTACACCATAGTACACCTAATAAGGTAGTATATTACGCAGATTGTCCAAAATTACATGACAAAAAAATTATTTCTATGCGACCTTGTCAAATTATTTGACAAACAACACAAAAAATGCAAATTCAAAAAAAACTGGTACATCCAATCCAAAAGAAATCTATCTTCTAGTCCTAGAAACCGAAGAGCAGTTGTGAAATGTACATATACATGGCTAGACTTTGGCAACCCAAATCGTCGCTGAAAGACGACGTGTACTGGAAGTTTTCACGTACAAATTGAAGCGAATCAATCGATGCTGTTAATTTTATTAAACGTTGCAGTGATTTCAATTTTCTGCTAAAATTCTTCAAGTAATTCACTAAATTTTAGTGTCTCGGTTTTACTTTCTCTTTGCTACTGTTTTATTTTGCAATTTCCAAAAAAAAAGTACTAAAAAGCCAATATAGGCCTCACTAACTTCGTTTTTCGTGACCGTTGAGTAGCAAAGTTATTTGTTTCAATGCTGTAGTAGAACTTTAACTGAAGAAGTATTTATTCTGTCATTTACACTTCAACTAGTGGTCTTATCAATTTTAGTAACGTAATGCTTACATAAATTACTCACCCCTTACCGGTAAGCCGTTCCTTAACTTAAAAATTGAAGATAGTTAAATTTAAAGCCATTTTTGAAACGACTGTATCGCTAAAAAAAATTGTGTTGGCATTGAGAAAACTTAAGGTAAAATAGCAAAAAACTTTAATGTTTGTTTGTTTTTATTTCGATAAACTTTAATATGCTTTATTATGAGATAATTTAAATGGTGATCTTTAGACTACTGAACCGATTTTCAAAAAAACATTACGGCAATTACTGTACTTTTCTTGAAAATCGGTTCAGTTTTACGGCGGTGGCAGTAGTAGTCAAAAGATCAGCAGTTAAATTGTCTGCAAAGTTCAGGGTCATATTTAATACATCATAAAAAATGTAAAAATAAAATATACATCGCCACCGTGTAGTTTCAATCAATTTGGGTGTTGTGTTTTAAATTTACGTTGATTTTAATTATGTCATTAATTACTAGATAATTATTTTAGTAAACATTTTAGCTACCTACATAAATTTGTCCAGCAGTGCGTCCTTGTTTAAACATTGTCTGGGTGTTATAGAATACTTCAAGTATTTTTGTAAACGTAAATTGCCACATTCTCATTAGTAAACACCTAGCGTGTCATGATGCGATGCACTTTTTGTATAAAAAGAAAACACAATTTTTGTATTACAAAAACGGAGCACCCTTGCTGAGTTGATGTATCATCATTTAAAGTGATGTTGACACACATTTTCTTGCAACAACAAAGAGAGTGGTGCGACTAAACCAACTTATGATCCTTTTGACACTTGAGCTGTGATTAATTTTTCTATATACCCAGTGACTTATTCTCCTTAAATCACGGGTAGGTGGTCCATGTTAGAATGCAGACACACAAAAGGAGTACGCGTGTGAAAAGAATCTCTTCAGAACCATTCACTGCATCTGGACCCCACTTGTGTAGAATTTTTCACTAACATGGTTCTGGTTGAAATAAGGACACTAGAAAAGTAAGTCTTGCAGTAGATATTCTATTTAAAATCAATGAGATGGAATTTTATGCAGTACTTCGTATATCGTATATGTAGCTATTATTCATATTTCTATGATGACGCAAAAAGAATGTATGGTAGGTAGGTAGAGATGGCGGTCAAGCAAACCTTGTTTGTTTGACCCAATTGGCGCAGGATACGCCGTTTTGATACCAAAACTTATGAAACCTATGGTTGATAATTGGATTTATTTGAAATACATTTTTGATTGGTTTTAAAAAGGGAAAAACAAGTGTTAGGCAGTCCTAAATCCACTTTGTTGCATTTAGGAACGAGATCAAGTCTTTGATCTTTGATCCTGAGATGTTATCTATGACATTAAAGAATTCACTTCCCAAAGAGAGTGCTCTATTCCTAGCAAGGGCGGGACATTGACATAGGAAATGGAAGACCGTTTCTTTTTCTTGCTGGTCCAAGCAGCTGCGACAATAAGTATTGTGCGGTATACCCAACTTTGCTGCATGTTCCCCTATCGGCCAATGTCCTGTGCACACCGCAACGATTCTGCTAATGTCTTTTCTGGGTCTAGAGATTAGGTCATATGTTTTGGATTTATTATAGGTGGGCCAGATTTTTCTGGATATGACGCAGCTAGTCAAGTTGTGCCACCTATTGTTAGCTTTTGTTAGGTAATTTAAGAAGATATCGCCCTTCATGACTCCTATGGGAATGTTAACTATTTCTGCTAGTGACTCATGAAGGGCCGATCCTTGCCTGGCCAGTTCATCCGCCTTTTCATTGCCTTCAAAACCACTGTGACCTGGGATCCAGATGAGAGTGATTGTGAGGCTTCCACTCAGCAATGAGAGTTCCTCTCTGCACTGCTGAACCAATTTGGAGGATGTCGTGACCGAAGCAATTGCTTTTATAGCTGCCTGACTATCTGTTAGTATAGCTATATTTTGGTTTTGATTTGAATTTACTCTAAGTAATTTGCAAGCTTCTTTAATTGCCAGCAATTCCGCTTGGAATACACTGGCAAAGTTTGGTAGTCGAAAGGATTTTGAGATATTGAGGGATTCATAGTAGACACCCGAACCGACCCCACAATCCATTTTTGAGCCATCAGTGAAAATGCAGGTGTCGAAGTCTTTCGTCACAATGTCCTCTTCCCAGTCTGATCTCGACGGGAAGCTGACCCTGCAATTCATTACAGTGTTCAAAATAGGGGTGCAGTAGTCCGTGGGTGTCAGAAGCATATTCGATGGTATTAAATTTGTTGTGTCACTGTGACCAAAAGGTTTTGCCTTCCAACTACCTGTTTCTTTTAGCCTTAAAACGCTACAAGAGACCTGGTATTTAATGTGAAGGTCTATGGGTAAGAGGTGCAAGAGAACGTTTAGAGCCTCAGTGGGGCACGACCGGAGGGCTCCAGTCGTCCCTACGCTTGCTGTTCTCTGGATTTTCTTAAGTTTGTTGATGTTATAAGCTTTACTAAGTGCAGGCCACCAAACAATGGCGCCGTAGGTAAGAATGGGTCGTACAACCGCTGTGTAAGTCCATAGAATCATTTTTGATTTAAGACCCCATTTTTTCCCAAAGGTTTTACTGCAGGCATAGAAAGCAATGCTCGCTTTTCTAACCCGCTCTTCTATATTTAGCTTCCAGCTCAGTTTAGTGTCCAAAATTACACCTAAATATTTGGCGCTGGAAGAAAGTGATAAGATTTGGCCGTTGAGCTGAGGTAGAGGGAAGACAGGGATTTTGGTTTTAGTTGTAAAAAGCATCAGTTCCGTTTTACTTTGATTAACTCCTAGGCCACAGCTCGTAGCCCAGTTGCTAACTTTTCTCAAAGCCGTGTCAGTCATTTCACTGATCACAGGTAAAAACTTTCCTGATACAAGTACAACCAGATCATCCGCATATGCCACTGCTTTCACTCCACTTCTCTCAAGCTTCACGAGGATATTGTTCATGACAAGGAGCCATAAAAGGGGAGAAAGAACGCCACCCTGAGGCGTACCCCTATTAACGCATTTAAAACAGTTTGAATTTCCTAAACTTGCTTGAATTCTTCTCTCTTTTAGCATTGAAATAATCCAACTTCTGATGTAGTCTTCTACTTCAAAAGTCACTAGGGCTTCGAGAATAGATTCGGTTAGGACATTGTTAAAAGCTCCCTCTACATCCAAGAAGGTAGCTAGGGTATATTCTTTAAAGTGTATCGAGTTCTCAATTGTTCGGACGACTTCATGGAGGGCTGTTTCCGTAGATTTGCCCCTCATATAAGCGTGCTGCGAACTAGCTAGAGGACATCTTTTAAAAATGTCTCTAATATGAGTTTCTAAGATTCGTTCTAAGGATTTAAGTAAGAAAGATGTTAAACTTATTGGCCGGAAATCCTTCGCAGATTCATGTCCTCTTTTGCCCACTTTGGGTATGAAAACCACTTTAACTTGTCTCCAAGACTTGGGCACATGATTAAGAAGAAGGCAGCCTTTAAAGATTTTTTCAAGCCATGGAACTGCTATCTCTTGCTGATTTTGCAGCATAATGGGCAGAATACCATCAGGGCCTGGGGATTTGTACGGAGAGAAGGTGTTAATAGCCCAAGCTATATTTTCTCTTGTTATCAAGGGGTTTACTTGCTCAGTCGTAACTGATAGCAAAGTGGGATTAATGTTCACTTCAGAGGTTCTATCAACGCACCCCGGAAAATGAGTAGTCATTAGTAATTCCAAGGATTCAGCTGGAGATATTGTCCAAGATCCGTCAGACTTTTTAAGAAACGAGGGATTTGAGTGTTCCCTCGATAAAACCTTGCTAAGCCTGGCAGAATCCTTAATATCTTCTATGGAGTGACAGTATTCCTCCCAGCTTTCCTTTTTGGCTGATGATATGCTACGCTTGTAGACTCTTAAGCAATCTTTATAGGGTTCATAGAATTTGTGTTTATGGCAGATGTTGAAGATTGTTCTAGTCATTTTCCTCAGATTAGACAAGTCTTCGTTCCACCAAGGGGGAAATCTTTTGCTACTATGTCTCACCGGACAAGAGACTTTAAAGGCGGTGATCATTGCTCGTTCAAAGGTCATTACCTTTGATTCAAGATCATCAACTGAATCTGTATTTATATTGGGTATATTGCGTAACTTTGCACTAAAAACTTGACCGAAATTCTTCCAGTCAGTTCTTTTGGGATTTCTATAAGGGGATGGGATTTTGGTTTCAAACTTAAGTTGGAACAGAATCCAACTATGGTCTGAAAAAGATTTTAAAGGGGATACTCTCCAATTTTCAACCTGCAGATTGGAGTTGCTATTTGCAATAGTGATGTCTAGTACATCCTCCCATCCTTCATAGTTTCTTGAACTAGGAAACGTGAAGGTTGGAGTAGTACCTCTATTGCAAAGAGTAAGGTTATTTTCAATGATATAATCAAATAAAGACTCACCTCGTTCATTGATCTCAGAACTACCCCAAAGAGTATGACGTGCATTTGCGTCACACCCGATGAGTAGGCTTGTCTTCATAGTACTGGCTTGAGTTGTCAGCCTAAACCAACTTATGATCCTTTTGACACTTGAGCTGTGATTAATTTTTCTATATACCCAGTGACTTATTCTCCTTAAATCACGGGTAGGTGGTCCATGTTAGAATGCAGACACACAAAAGGAGTACGCGTGTGAAAAGAATCTCTTCAGAACCATTCACTGCATCTGGACCCCACTTGTGTAGAATTTTTCACTAACATGGTTCTGGTTGAAATAAGGACACTAGAAAAGTAAGTCTTGCAGTAGATATTCTATTTAAAATCAATGAGATGGAATTTTATGCAGTACTTCGTATATCGTATATGTAGCTATTATTCATATTTCTATGATGACGCAAAAAGAATGTATACCTAAGTAGGGAAGCATAACGCAAGGCATACCAAGCTCCTTTCCTTTGCTCATTTGGAAAAAAAAATATATAAAAACTAAATTATAGAGTAGGTACTTCTTAGAATATATATTTATTATTTCAACGAAAAGAACAGCATATGAACTGGTATGTATTCGCTTGAGTATAGGTACTTGTCATAGCCGTAGCTGAACCCTTAGCCTTGGGTGAGCTTTACAAATTATTGGTTGAGCTGAGCTTGAAAGTGCACGAAACGTTTTAATTAAAATGTTTATGTTTTGTTGAAATTAAATGTGATTGAACTTTTCATCTAAAATATTGTTCACAGACGCAAAGCATTCAATATTTAAGTATTTTTAACCAACCTTTAATCTAATTCCAAAACAACAGTGCTAATTATTTCAAAATATTAATGTTTCATTGAACATTCATTATCGAAGTCATATTTTCCAAGATAAGTTATTGCAACTTACTCCACCTACCGTAAAGTTCTGATAAATTCTTCAAACGGTTCATTAGTTCTAAAAAGAATCGAATTTATCATTTAATAACTGTCATAACTTTACGGAACTCTAAAAAAACGTATGATTGAGATCCTGGAGAAAAAACCTAAATTTTAAATTTACCAAAAAATCGAGCTTAAGCTACAAGGGCGTTACAACCACCTACTCACTGTTTGGTTATCCCAGGCATAATGCTGAGTTTTTGCTCAGTTTCCATTTTCCGTATTTGGAAAAGTATTCATATTCGTAAATGTAAGTTTTTGACGTTTGGTTTAATTTCTTCGTATTAAGAGGATGTGAAATTGTGATAGGAGCTTTATGGTGAGGCTAAAGCTAAACAATACGAAATAGCTCCTCCTTGGCTACGGTCCCTATGGTATTCGTACATACCCAACAGTAAAATAACCTTACAGAAATGTGAACAAAACTCCATGTTATTTGCATATTTTATCTTGATTTGAGGATCAAGTGCAGCAAGGCACGTTAGCGCATAAAATCGATGTTCATGGCAAAGCAGCTAATCGATATTTTTTGTTTTTGTAAAGAGGACATTTCCTTTGATGTGTTTAATGAAAATATTGCTTGGAAACGTGAAAATCAAAAAAAGTGATTCCACTTCTAGTGATTGCATTAAATTCTGTTAAGTTGAAACTGTTTCGAATGTTTAAATATAAGCAAATATTTTAATAATAATTATATCGCAACTTAAAAACACAATTTTTATGAAAATTATTTAATGGTTGGGATCCGTTTTTCAGTTCAATTTGGTCTGAATGAAACTAAATCAAACAATTAATATTTTCGGGATTTTTTCTTATGAATTTTGATAAAAACAAAAAGAAACAAATATGGACAGACCAATATATGTATGTACACTACATGTATTCATACATCATACATACAAGCAAATTTTGTACGTTTTCTGTGCTAACATAATTTTTTTTTAAATTATTGTTAATAAAGAGCAATAGATTCCAGGAAAAAGAAAGTCAAATGTAGAACGTACAAAAGCGAAAAACTATTCGGAATTAAAGTGTTATTGCTATACTTTAAAGTGGAATTTATACTCAGCACAATACCTTTTCATTCTGTAAATATATACTTTGTATTTTTGTTTTGTTTTTTGTAAAATTTTATATCATGTTATTCTATTTTGTTTTTTTTTTTTTACTTTATTTTTCTAAAATGGGAACACTTACAAAGGCTTCCATTAGGTTTATACAAACGAAAAACGAAATTTGTATTCGCAATCATCGTTGCCATATGCCGTCACTACATTGTCGTCGTCCCTGGCAACCAGGCTAACGAAAACAAAGGTTTTCACTCTCTATCTCTAGCCCTTTTTTCGTTGGTTCGGAATCCTTTTTTGTTGTAATTTTCCATTTTACAAGTTGATTGCTTAAAGTGTGTTGTGTAGCAAAACGTTCGTTTTAAGTGACAAATTTTTAACGTGAACTATGTTCCATCAGCGGGGGCGCTCAGTCTTGGTAAGGTTTCTATTTCTATTCACTCTGTTGAACGTCTTCTTCACAATGTCTTGCACTTGATACGTTTGCTTTCTCCACCACCACCACCGTCTACCGTCATCGCTAGCTACATCACAAACCAAGAACATACACATGTACTGTACATGTATGTATACGCCAGGTGAAAAGCTAGGTACTTTGGCAAGCATGTTGCACTTTAACTTAAACATTACGTCGTCTGTCTTTGTCGTATAACCGGAGATAGAGCCCGAGCCGGTAGGGTTGCGTCTCGTGTAACTGTAAAAAATTCTAAGAAGCTACTGATTGGATTTATATACGGTTCACGAAATGAGCTTAGGCAAGGATGGCAGTCTCTCAGCGTATTTTTTTGTTGTTGTTATTGTGTTGCCATATGTGTGCACTGAAGAGTCATCAGAGTCAATTGTGGCAAAACGAGCGAAAGAACCTTTACACGAGTTTTAACTTTGTATTTATATGTTTTTACTTTTTATTTAAATTTTTTTGCTTGTGACATATTTGGGTTTTGAGCAAATTGTGCATTCATAAAAGAATCAAACAAAAGATACTTACCTTACATGCATAACAATAGAAACAAATTAGGTTTCTGCAATTATGTCGTGTGAAATTTCATCTATAAGTAGATACACAAAAGTTTGTATTAGCACCTTTTACGGCATGGTCAAAACTTCTCGGAGAAAAAAAATAATGCACTAGCTTGTTTCTGGAGCAAATAATAAATGTAATAATAAGGATATATCCTCACTAAAATAGATTTTACTTTACTGTTCTACTAAATTTAGATCCGATAGAGCATAATTGCTTTAAATCAAGTTAACAGAACAGTAATTTTTACCAAAAGTATTGCAGCTCTCCGTCTCCAGCACTCAATTTTATCGACATATGTGTACAAAAGCATTGTTCTGTTTACTTTGTTCTGCTATCAAGTGGAATATCAAAAATTTGTAGTTTAGACATATGTATAACTTTTTAGCGGCTGTTAAAAAGTATATTTTATAGAAGTACTGGCGTACCTAGTACGAATTGGAAAAAAATTGGTAGTTTTTTAAAAATGACAATTTTTAAGGTCGCAATACCTATAACTCACATTTAAAAAGTGTCATGACATCTTTTATGGAAAATACTATGTATTAGCCATGAAATGAGCATACAAAATTTTTCGAAAAGTTCACCATGTAAGAGCGAAGTGAAAGAAAAACAATATATTTCCGGCTCTTGCTTAATTTAAGAGCAAAAATCAAAAAAAAAGTTTTTTGGGCTTTGAGAATTTTTGTAAAATATTAATATCTTGAAAACCGTCATTCTGAATAAAAATTTATTTAAGTTTTTTCGTAAATAGTTACTTAATTTACAAACCATACAAATGTTTTTGATGACAACTATAGTTTATACTTTTATATAGGTTATAGTTTAAGAATATCATATTCTCTTAGCTGGAAATATGGTGCCGAACAGGTTCAGGTCGTAAATGATTACAAGTATCTAGGAGTAACACTGAACTATAATCTCTCGTTTACTAAACAGTTAGATTCAAAACTCTCAATGTCGAAATGTGCTGTCAACTCTACATGGGTTAAGTATATTCATCATCCTAATATAAGCTTTACTAATAAATTTTAAATATTTGATACCGCAGCTAGGTCTATTATGCTTAACGGAGCTCAGGTGTGGGGATCAAAAAATATGATCAAGTAGAAAAACTTTTCCGATTTTTTTTTTTTAAGTTGTTAAATCTTCCTAATAACACTACAAATTACATGCTACATTTGGAAACTGGCCTAAATACGCAGTATCTCCGTACACTTTACCTGCACTTTGAGTACATAAATAAAATACTGGATACCCTGAAGGAAGATTACCACGAAAACTTGTTCGGGAGACAATAGATAAAAAAAACGTTTTGGGTATTTGACTGGGAAAATTTATGTCCAGAACTTAATGTTGATATCGACCAGTCAAATATCTTTTTTTAGGAATCTGCATAAAAACATCTTGTTAGCACTAGATACTTAAGAGCATGAAAATCACATTGCCGATGCCAGAAGGTCCCAGTTTCGTGATGTTTATCCACATTTAAGTTATGATCTAACGGCTTATTTCGTCGGCGATAACACTCCCCACCTGGTCAGTTAAATTTTTAAAGCTAGATGTGATTTTTTAAACATAAATGAAAGAGCTTTCATAAAAGATACAGTTGGTATCTGTACCTACACTTTTTAACTTTGATAAAGCGGAGAATACTAATCACCTTGTAGGTAGATGGCCAATTTATAAAAAAGCGAGATTACTATATTTTGGTATATGCACAGTTAAATGGAAACAACTTCTCTTCCCTGTACAAGTTTTTAGTTGATTGTCTTAAATGCAGAAAATTAATAATTAATTAATTCTTTTAAATAAATTAAAAAATAAACGTAAATTTTATGTATGTAATTTTTTATAAATATCTGCACATAAACAAACAAAAGAAAAAAAATGTTAATAAATACTTAAATAATTTTCGATGTCAATTTAGTTAAAAAACTTTGTATATGTATTGTAATACCAATACCAATTGTTTAAAAAAAAAAAAAATTATCTATAGCTAACACGCGAAAACCGATATTTCCGTCATCTTATGTTTCTTGTAATGGTGATATCTTGTAGGCTAAAGTAGTAAAGTGTTTCGATTTTTTCTGTAGAAAATCGTATTATTTAAAACTTTTGTATAAAATACTCTTTGCCGTTAAAATTTTGTTTTATGCAATGTAATCGTAATTTAATTTTACCCTTTGTATTTTAACTGATAAAAGCAAGTACATGAAACCCATTCGCGAACTTTATTTCGAACCTTTTACTTTTTTGTAGAAGAGTGTAGGTACACTTTATGTGAGAAATATTAATGAGATTATATTTCCCTTTGAGGCGTATCCAATTTCAGTTCTATTTTTTTTTTAATTTACCTGCATTTTTTGTGAAACCCAATTCACTGATGATTATCATTTGCATTATCGATTGATTTTTTTTCAATTTTGTTGTTTAATTACACGTTTGTTTTGAAGTGTATGTGAAACTTAATGTCACACCCGGTGTATAGATTTACAGAGCCCTTGTGGAAGAGTCAAATATTGAAAGGTGGGCCTTACTTTGGTATCGAATAGCTGCCAGTAGGTACCTATAGTTGGTACATAGTTTGCATTTTGTATTTTTTGTTTAAAATCCGATGAGAGTATAATGTATACTCGTAAATCATTTGAATTTTTTCCAGACTTTAAATTTTCTTTGATATTCATGCTACATCAGGACTCTTTTTCATAAAACTACAAGTCTAATAATAATTACTGTACTGCAGAGCGGTTAAAATTTGACCGCTGAATCACCAGTATATATCATATATTTAAAAATTAAAATGTAGAATGAAGGCAGGGTATCTTTTAAATAATATCAAAATTGATACAATCGGTTGCCGGTAAGCTAGTTAAAAACGGAGCAATAGAGTTCGTGGTTACGAAAAAAAATAATGATGATGAAGATTTGCAAATTGTCATATATTTTGTAATCTCCAATTAAGAAAATATATGATATTTTTTTAATAATTATTGGACAATAGTTTTTTTTTATTAATTAAGATTATTATTTTGTATGCTGTATTTTTTATTCACTTGTACATTTAAAATGTCATTCTTTTTTCGAGGAGTGTGCTTTATAAACAAGAGACAGAAAATTAAGATCGATTCATTTTTTAACTAAGAGTGTCTTCAAGCTAAATAGACCTCAATTAAAATTACTACAAAAAGCTTAGTTAACTTGTTTAAATTTTCGGAAACACATACATATACACCTACCTATTACAATATATTGCCTCAAGTCAAATCTCATAAATGAAGGTTATATTGCTTCGCACTAGATATGAGTATTTCTATGAACACCACAAACACACAAAATAGTAAAAGTTATTTCAAAACCATCAAAATATAATTTGTTCTCTTGCTCCAAAAATTCACATAGAAGTTTATATGTAGTTGGATAAATTTACTGAACATAGTTTTTATATTTTTTTTTTTTTTTTAACAGGGTGTTAGATAGTTTAACTGTTAATCTATTCAAAAACGTTTCATATTTCTTAAATGAGAAACGCCTGTCATAAAAAAAATTTATGCAATACACAATCAGTATCTAGCCAGATTTATAGAGGCAAGTGTTATACAAAGGTTGGAATTCCTCAAATTTTCTTAAAATTCTATAATGCTTCTTTTATGAATAAATTTTTTAATATTAAATTCAAGAACACAAACCAAGAAATGTGAAACTTTTTGAATGGGTTTAGAAAAAATGTTTAACATATTTGTTTTGTGAATTAGCTTTTATAAAAAAGGTTTAACGATTACATTTATATTACCCTGTTTGGCGAAAAACCCATATTAAGTTGAACGATAATTTTGGGTAAACATGTGTGATGCTTTACTTTGAGTTCACACTTTATAATTAATGGAGGTGAATTTTATACATCATTGAAAATAGGAATTCGTTTGTTTAATATGCATACACAT
This sequence comes from Meliscaeva auricollis, assembly GCA_948107695.1. NCBI lineage: Eukaryota > Metazoa > Arthropoda > Insecta > Diptera > Syrphidae > Meliscaeva > Meliscaeva auricollis. The sequence goes on along the minus strand of OX403619.1, from coordinate 40,015,879 downwards.
ATTTATGATATATATATTTATAAATAATATAAGAGCATCGAGCTTTGTTTTTGAATAATTGCCAATTACGATCTTTTATATAGCACCATACGAAACTTTCTATTTCTTCTTCTTTAATATATCCCATGGACTATCATGCGTCTTATGTATGTATTGCTTAAATTTGACTTTGTTTATGTTTTTGTTATATTTATACGAGCACAGGTCTAACTATGTTGTATACTTTAAAAATTAAAAAAAAAACATCTGCCGGTATTGGGTTATTTGGCTTTCAGCTGCTGTTTTTTCAATCTTGTAGTGCTTTTAAAGTTTTTCATTATTTCAAGCTCACTAGATAATAGAAATTTGAAATGCACAATTTTTAACATTCCACAAGATGAAGGCTTCATTTCATGCAGTATCAGCTTCCTTTTCATTCTTAAGTATAAAAGTCGAGGTTGATCATGAGGGAGGAATAGGTACTTAATCCTTTTATGTGTGCAAACTTAATATAGAGGCAGCTCCTTGGGTAGGTCTAAAAAAAGTTTTTGTACTAAAAATCGATTCTATTGCCAAAATAGAAAGAAATATTAAGAATTTTGAGAATTATGAACAACTTCTTACATTTAAAAAACCTACCTATGATGTTGATATTTTCCTTTTTTGAAATTTTAGTTTTTTAAATATTTTTTTTTCAGTTCCGAAAGTATTTTTAAAATCAAATTCTAGGTTTCAATAAACCTTTAAAATTGCCAAAAGAAAATAATGTTACACATACCCCACAGTGACCAGACACACTTAAAAAAATGAATACAGCTACTAAATTAGTAAAAACAATGTCCACTACAGTATAAACTTTTTTCGAAATAATTAAGAAAGTGTTTTTTTTTTTAAATATAACTGACTTGCACGGGCTGCATTTTTGTACAAATGCATTTGTATAAAAAACATATCCACTTAAATCAAAGAAAATATTAAAGTGAACCTTACGGTTTTTATTTTTGTGCATTATATCACAGTCAAACTGAGATATTAGCAAAAATTAAAAAAAAAATGAGCTCAAATGCATTATTGTGCATAACTTTGGTAAAAAGAGTTGTCAGGTAGTGCAAATTTGGTTTTAAGCTTTTCAAATGAACCTTTATCGATCCATGAAAACAAAACTGACAGGGCCTCTGCGCGCAAGGTCAGGCAGTTTTTCACAACGCCTTAACTGAACTCCATACAAAAGTACGGAAAAATTTCTTCAATTGATTTTTTGTCTAAAAATAAATGCATTCAACAGTTTTAAAGTATTTTAAATATAGTTAGCGACTGTTACAAAATAATGCTCGTTTTTTGTATCTCTTGTACCTCATTTCTTTTAAAAAAACATAATAACATTTATAATGAAAAAAATATAGAATTTGGAAGTAAATTTTTGTAGATTAGAGCTTCACCTCATTGCTATTAGACCTTGAATTCTAGTGTTGCTACTCTTTTAACAAAAAATGTTTGGCTGCTTTCAGTTTTTTTCGGTTTCCTGAAAAACGACTTAGCTTGTTTATATACCATTCTGAAAAGTCACTCCTTATATGTGTTGAAAGAAAAAATCTAAGTGAGGGGTTACAACAAAAATAAAAGAGTCGTACAGAAAAACTATCAACTTCTTCGAAAATTGATGTAAATGATATTTGAATACAAATGATACCAGCTTTCTGGTATAAATTATCCTATATCCAAAGTACATATGCGCTGAAGCGAAGGCGTAAAGGACCTCCTTTAGTCTATGGTAATGTTATAGATACGTTTTAAGTTCATATACGTTTTCAAAAATTAGTCCTATTTTTGAAACAATTAGAAATCGAGAGGTTTTAATTAATTCATATATCTCCGAATGCTCTGCTGCAACTACGAGTATATTCATTTTCTTGTAAGTATTGAGCTGAGCTCGAAAGAGAAAAGCTGGATTGAATAGGAAATATCTTTTGTCGAACCAACTCTGATACTGCTGCGGCCTGTACTGTGTTGTATATTAACCCTTCACAGGGAACTTAATTTTTCCATTCCTTATAAGAAATAAATACTAACTTTTCTTTTTTCTTCCAATTTCAGGTGAATCAATCGACATCCACACTGAAAATATTTTTCATGTGAATAATATCTAAAAAAAATAAAGAAAGAAAAATATGAAGTGAAAAGTGGGTGTTATATAATTCTAAACTGTGTGTTTTCTTTTAAATTTTTATGTTTAAACTTGTTCTTACCCTGTCCCTATGTTAATTGAGAAAATTTCACGCCACACATTTTTCAAAGAGGTAATTTATTTTTATTTTATTTTTATTTAAAATTATTCTTCTACTGCGTGTGCTAAAGAACTTAAGTTAGAATGCATTCATAATTTCGATCAGAATTTAATCTAAAGCCACCTACGCTTATGGGCTTCAAATTCGGCCTACATGTATTCAACATTGGCTTTTCAGTTCACTTAAATATACCTTCGTACACTTTTTCTAGTTCATAAAATTTTATGTAAATAAAATAATAAAAAAAAGATAAAGTAGGCTACGATGAATGACTAACGAATGAATGAAAATTGTTGAACGACATGAAAAAAAAAATGTTGTATTCAAATAATGTTGGCTTACAAGATTTCGAGTGCTACCTACTCAGTTTTCTGATTGTCATTTGAGGTTTTGAATTTACTAAAAGAGTCTATTTTTCTTCATGAGTGATATTAAAAAAATAGACAATAGCATTTGAAGCTTAAGCAAAAGGCGTTTTTTTTTCTTATATGTAAGAATACGCTTCACTTTTAGTTTTGATGTTTAAACTAAATTGAGGCCATGGGAGAAATTTAAATATTTTGTTTGTCAATGTTTGTAATAATGTTTGAAAGAAACTAAACTTAAAACCATAAAAAGTAATTATTGCTATGCTTATTTAAAAGAGAATGTATTTGTCGATTTTTTTGTTGTTGTAAGAGTTATTAGGTCTTTAACTTTAAAATTTACCTCTTGTCTTTATTTTATAGTCGTTCTAGTCATATAAGAAATAATAAAAGGTGAATTGAGATTTTTCTACTATCGATAGCTATTTTGAACAAATATCTTATTTTCTTCGCTATAAGCAAAAAAAAAAAAAAAACTGATTGTGCATCAACTATTTTTACTTTTTTTTGTTGCTATTTTCGACTTCTCCAGGCAACATCTACATGAAAAATACTTTATTGTTGCGAAAATGTTTCGTACCAAAAATTTAAAAAAAGTAAAATACAGTAGACGCTCGATATAGTGAAGTAATAAAAACCAGCCATGTTCACCATTTTGAGATTGTTCACTATTTCGAGCGGGAGGCTACAAACGCTTTCCAGAGTTAAATTTGATCAAAAATGCGCAATAGTTCAGTGTGAAGATAATTATATTTATTTAATCGATAAACAAACGTTTTAATGAAGTTGAAACAGCTAAAAACAAAAGCAATTCATAACACATACTTATAAAAAAAAAAACATAAAACAAAAACATTTTAGAGTAGTGCATGTACAATTTTGGGTGTTCACTATACTGGATAGTTCACTCTTCCGAGATTCACTTTATCGAGCGTCTACTGTATTGATTTTGAACAAAACTTTTGAGAATTAAGTATTCCGGTTTGTGAATACCTCAATTATTTAAAAAATAAGTACAATTTGTGGTACTCCCCTGGCATTTTTGTAAAATTTTTGTATGTTTATTTAAAATGGCTAAGCTAAGTTTAGCTAATCGTCAACTTTTGGCTTTTACAGATCTGGACTATTTTGATTCTAACATACATTTATTTCTGAAAAAAACAAACTTATGACGATCCTAAGATATACAGAATACAAGGTAATTAATATACACCCTCCATTTTATTGACGTCATTTGAATCCAAATGTTATTCACGACACATTCCACGCATATGACGTCATCACATACATAAAAAGATAGGATAACGAAAATCTAAGTATATTACCTTGTATTTTGTATATATTGTGACGATCCTGTGCACTACATTTAGGATGCAAAACATATTTGTTGTTTTTTAAAACTAGTGTTATTATATTTAAAATTAAAATTTTGTATTTTGTGTGGCATTTGTTGTGGAATGGCCTCGTTTGTCTTTGTTGTCTGAATACAAAATTATTTAAAAATGCTGATCTACGTAAAATTCCGTATACTATCTGAAATATTGTTATTTGAAATTGACGATTTTTACATTTTAGAACTCTTCTAAGGTCAGGTAAAGTTTACAGTTTAACTAGGGATTTCGAAAAAAACACAATAAAAAGTTGAAATGTCTCACCATGGCAAGCCCTATTAGAAATCTTTAATTACTTTGAGCAAATTTGGAAATTTGGAATATCTCGAAAATTTTTCGTGCACATCAATTTTTCGTAAAAGTATTTTTATTAAAAGAAGAATTAAATTCCAGACTAAGTAATGTTATTATCTAGGATTTAATAGAAGATCATTAAAAAGATGCTCTTTCTTTTACTATTACTACAACCTTCAGCTTTCATTTTTAAATAAATCCACTTTTAAGCAAAATGTTTTTTTTTTTTTTTTTTAATATCGTCGTATATCTTCTATATTAAAGTGACATTAACTTTGAGCTCTTGGCATTGTATTATTCAATAGAAAAAATGGATAAGAACTTTAAGAGAACAAAAGAATAAAGAAAACCCTTATAAATCATTTTCCACTCATGAACATAATCATCTTTTTTCTATCCTCGTTTATAACGTATAGGAAGTATAGTTACTTTTACTTTTCTTTGAGTTCAGTTTTTTAGTCTTCATAAAATTCAGTTTTTTTTTTATTTTCTCTTGTTCTAAACGAGAAAGAGAAGTTGGTGTTTTGCAAAAATGAACAATATACCTAAGCTTTAAGCAAAAAGTCTTAAAAAGCTGTCAGTTGGATAGAGTCAAAAGAAAATAAGTTAAACGAAACAATTGAATAGATTTTTTGTTAAATAACATAAAGATTGTGTGACCAAAAATGTAAAATTTATTACTTTTTATTGTTTCTTTCGATTCTATTTGAAGTACTAGAAACTCTGATAGGTATCAAGTTGCTCCCGGTAGGTTTTTATGTTGTTCAAAAATACAGTTTAGGCCAAAGTTGCTGTGGACGTTGCCTTTTATATAAAGTATTTAAAAATACATAATTTTATAAAACTGATTAGAAGAACATAGAACTCAGTACTAAAACGTTTTTGAACTCTAAATAAAGTATGCCATTTGATTTTTTTTAGAAAGAAGTCATGTCCAAGAATATATTAATATTAGTTTAAAACCCAAATTTCAAAACAAATCACTGTACTGTACTAGTTACCCTAAGGTCCTCTTAGTTCTATTTCGGTAACATTTAGGAAGTAAAATACGAGGTTCCAAGTGTTAGTTTTTTTTTTTACAAAATAGTACATCGTTTATTTATTAAAAAAAAGGCTTCCTTATTACCATTCTACTGTTTTTAAAAAAATTCCTGAAGCTGAAATAATTAAGATCTGTTTTTTTTTGTCTTATAAATTGTCTACCTAGTTAGCAGTCTTACTTAAAATAATAATATAAATTAGCCTATAGCTAAGCAAAATAAAATTGAAATCTCAAATTTTTGAATTTTTTTCAATAAAAATACTCAAAAATCCAGAAAATCACGTTATAGTTTCATAAGTCAACAACTTATTCATATCAGTTCTCAAAGAGCCTTCCAAATCAATAAGTCCAATAAATAATGCAGACATAAAAAGCAATCCGGTTCTAATGGCTTTACATAAATTTGAATTCGTTACAAAAAAGGCTTTTAAAAAAATCGCATTACCTTTCAGCAAGCTCAGTAGTTTTTGTCAATATTTGCGCATCATTTCCCGCATCGTTTAAGAATTATTATTTGAAAAGCCAAGATACATAGATAGATGATTGTTTAGTCAAGCGTCACAATACGTATGAGTTTAACACTTAAAATCTCTGTTCATTTTGAATAACTCAGTCAATACAATGTGTCGCTCATCAATCACATTACTCAAATAATATACCCAATAAGCTAAAATTAATGTTCATTTTTCTTCTTTTAAAAATATTTTTTTCCTCATCACTTCATCAGTGAACCGAACCACAAATGTGGTGTGTAGTGGATATAAAATTGAGCATTTTTTTAACATTATTCGAAACTTCCATTTGATCTACGCTTTACCCTCAAATTGCATTCCAAGTGCGGGAATGTAGTGACGAACAGCGTTTACATTGCTTCTTCGTCATTCAAAAAAAAAAAAAAAATTATATTGTAAACACATTTGTTTGTAATTCTTTGACAGAATGAAAAATAAAAATTGATGACACGTGTTGTAGTCTACATTATGTTTTATCTTGTTTTCCTCTACATAATGCTGACGAGGAATAAATCACACTACATCAGCGCAAATTCAGAGTGCAAAATGAGATTTAGATGATGGGGGTTAGGTCTGTGCTAATTCAATTTATTTATATGTGTACATCTGCAACCATGGCAATGAAGATAGATAAATTTCAATTTCGGTTAACCTGCTGCATCAAGAACAGCGAAGTCATTCCACATGGTGATGGTGTGGTTCTTTAATTCTAAGCCAATGAAATATTAGTGCCAAATTTTATCAATGTATTTTTTTATCTTTAAATTAGCAGAATTATAGTACAAGACGATACATAAAAAAAGGCTATATTTTTTTCAAGGTAGTCGGATCGTTTTGATTTTGGATTCCTAGCATTCTAACTCTTAGCGAACGTGTATTCAAAAGTATTAAAAATCTTAATCAATAGAAATGAAAAAGTTTTTCCAGGTTTTAATTGGCTGAATTATTTCAGTAGTATATAGAATTTCACAACGAGATTTTAAATATGACTGCTGCAAGGTTTTTCAACTTACAATTAATTATGACCGGATTCAATTTTACGTTGGTTTTTTTTTTCTCCAGTGATTTAATTCAAATATTACGTGATTAAAAAAAAAACTGTCCATTCTTGATTTTTAATTTTTTACATTCATACTTCTAACATACATACTTTTGGGAAAAGTTTAAGGGTAGATCATTTTATTTTAGAACAAGGATATCGTTTCTTTGGCAGCGTTTTTTACTCTCAACAAAATTTTTGTATACAAAATATTCCAAACAAAATTTAGTTAGTTATGTAGGTGATTTTTATAAAGAGATTGTTTTTGTTTAAATAATTATGTGGCATGTTTTTAAGTTGCTAAATTGGATTCTTCTACACAGCCATACAGGATAGTAATTCATTCGCCAGGCAGGCATCCCTACATAAAGTGTTCTTCAAGGATAAAATACTATTTCAATGAATGGCATACTCAAAAAAAAAAATTGGATTATGCTTATCAGACCTAGATTTATTTGAATAAACCATGTGGTAATTTCGTAAATTCTTAATGTCCTTGTGTGATTTTTTAGCTTTGCTTTATTCAACTGTCGAGTCGAATTAGTATGTTCTTTCGTCAGCTTGTCTTAAGATTGTCACTATCACCTCCAAACTCTTATTTGCAATCGGTTGAAATATATATTTAGTTGTAACTTATGACCAAATGTCCATCTTAACTCAAAAATTAGATTTCTAAGACTTTTTCTTCGATCTATTTTGATTTGACTGAATACGAAATATTTTATTATCTTAATTATTCTTTAGTCGTGGAAATAAGGTTTCACCCAAACTTCATTAATACATTAATAGGTTAATTAATGATTAACTGACTTTACTTTGAAATTCTTTATCTAGCCATAAAAGGCTACCCCATTCGGTTGACTAGCTTTTCCTTTTGATGCGGATAATTTTATACACAAACGACCTTTTTTGGAATTATTTTTTTTTATATAAAATAAATGCTAGACGTTGTATAATCATAAGCTTTTATCCGATTATTTTTCCAAACGACTTGAGGTTATTTGATTTTTTGCTAAACTTTGTAAGCAAATCTAAAATCAATGCTTTTTTTACAGTTTCATATTCTGGGATAAATAAACATCTGGCAATCATTGAAAATCCCACGAATTTCCTGACTAAAAAAATCATACCACCCCCAACTTTTTTTTTACAAACTGAAAAAAAAAATGCAATGGAAAAAATACAAAAAATAATACTTATATCCGTAGGTGCGTCGGTACTCTATAGTTTTGTATTTATTCTCCTTTTGCTGCATCCCAGAGAAGACTTCACTTCATCTCATCTAAAAGAGCTTCTTCTATGTTTGAAAACATATTCTAGCTTAAAACTTCGAAACAATCTAAGTAGGCGTTGAACTACTTCTATCTACAATATGTCTGGCGGGCGGCGCGCGGCGGGCTTGAGCGCGCGTTCACCAATTATGGAAGTTTTAATCCAGGTGATTCAGGCGGATTGTTTTATTTATACATAAGAAATCGTGCACCACTCAAGCAGCTGATGCACACACTTATGTCTTATCATGACTATACAAAAAGAAAAAAAGTGAACTACTCATGCTGTCTGAGTTAGAAAGTGATTTTTAATTTATCTTTTAATTGCATTAAAAGATGTATTGAATAGCTTTTTTGCAGAAAAAGTTCATTTATAATATCTACTGCATTGCTGACAAATATAGTTGAAGCCACAACATAATGGTCGATCGGTCAAAGCAATTATTAAATGGAAATGGTATATGAAGCCAGTCAGCCGGTGAAAATATTAGATTGCCATCTGAAATTAAATTAATAACATTGATGAATAATTGAGCATTCCAACCTCTTTATCCGAAAAATTTAATTAATTAAATTGTATCAACACAGCTGCTTCTGGTAATAATGTAGGTTTTTAATTTATTATTTATTTATATGATATTATTGTTATACCTTCAAAACGGTGAAACTTGAGATGTAAGTTCCATAAGGCAAGTTTAGAATAAATTAAGAAAAGAACTTGAGATGTTCGTCATAGAAAAGTGACGAATAGATATTTGTTCATTATTTGTATTAGTCCAGGAAAGCTAAATTATTTTGAATTGTGCATTGACAAATACTTTAAAATCTTGTACCATATGGTAAATTTACACAAAAAATATTTATTTACTTGGCTAAGACTGTTTTAGAATTTTATTCTGCTCGAAAAGTATTTTTTTATTTAATTGTTAAATATTTAGTGAGCTTGAGGTCAAATAAAAGATGTTCTTTATATGCTTTGCGACGTTTTGAACATGTTTATGCTCATCATCAGGCAGAAAAACAATAAGAAAAATATAAATAAGCCTTTTTTAACTCTTCACAACACTCATTTCGAAGTAAAATGGCAATAACTGGCAGTTTGACTTTAACTTCCTCTTTCCAACCATTTTACTTCGTTCTTTTTGTGAAGATATTTTATTTTTTGTTATAAAATAATTCTTTCGCCATTATAACTCTATCATATCCCATCCCTTCACAACAATTATTGTGCTAGGACTGCATAACAAAATGCACTAAACAAATTTAGAAAAAATAATTAATTAAAGAAAAAAAACGATTTTCAATAGTTATTTAATTTTTAATAGAAAATCAAATATTGAAGTAAAAAAGAAAAATTGAGCAATTACAAACGTTACGTCTCTTACGGTCAATTTCTTAACAAAGTTCTAAAATCAGTTTAAAACTATTATTTTTAGCTCTCAGTTTTTCTTAAGAGAAACAAATTAAAATGAAACAATTTGAGTTTTAATTTTTCTTAAACCGAGTTTTAAGAGCTAGAACTTTGTCAAGTAATTAGCCGTTAGTATTACATTCTTTAGGGAAACTCTATAATGGAGACAGTAATACATATTTTGTAACAAAAAAGAAAATGTTTATTCAAAAAGTACGTATACGCCGTAGTGTACACATTTTCCTATTACAGTTTATACAAACTCGTAATTAATAATGTTTTTTTTTTGTTACTAAAATACCCAGCACTTAATATGAAATAGAAATGAATATTAAAACAAAAATAATAACTTTTGATTCTTGTATCTTGCATTCCTGAAGGTAAATGGCTCTATTTAAAGCGTCTTGGGCCCCTGTTTTTGTAATGAAGAACTATCTTGCTGTTAGAATTATTTCAAAATTCGATTTTGTTATGTTTGTATGTTAATGGTGTTAGACTCTCGTTCCTCGAATAATGAGAGACAGGTAATACAAAATTTAAATAGCTGTCAGGCTGTTTTTTGTTTTTAATAAAAGTTTTAAATTTATTTTTAATGAAAAATGTAGAAACAAATATGTTTGTAAAAATGTTTAACATCTTAAGTATACAAAAAAAAAGAGCAGATCGCAAGATGATAAAATTTTTGTTTGTACCTAGAGTAAACTAAATGAAAATTATGCGTGTTAAAGCAAATTTCAAAATTGCATAATTAAACGTATATAACAAGTCGCAAAACTAACTCCAAAAAACTCATGACAAAATTTGTGAGGTGGTTCTTCTGTTTTTTTCACAACCAAGTTTACAAAAACTCTACATTGATTTGTTAACAATGTCGTAATAAACCCAAAAAAAATATAGATTTCTATGTATATTAGTATTTCTTTCTAATCCATGGCTCTATTAAGTAGAAAACCAAAAACATAAACTATCTAGAGGTACTTGTACCTATTACATTTAATACTTAACAAATACTTTGAACCACAAGAAGACTGGCTAGTACTTTTTGGTTCTTAGCGCTCGTCTCTGGAAGTTTAATCTTATTTCCTCATTATATTATATCAAACTGTTCAAAGTGCGATCCAATCTAACTTTCTAAGTGGCATTTGAAAAAGTAAAATGTTAAAAACTTTCTGTCTAACATAATACGTAATAGTTCTTAGTGAATAACTGCTTGAAATGTTCTTTGCAATTTAATAAATATAACGTTGAAAGAAGTTGAATTGGAATGCAAATAAAGATGTGCCTTAACAGAAATTAAAGTAAATACGTTAGCTTTTTATATTCTTCATGCTTTCATTTGTAAAAATTAAAATATATATTGTAACACAACTGCTTTTTTGATTATATCATTTGAAATCTCTATTTACATTTAAGAATTAAATCTTTGAACAAGAATACAATTTAAGTCACACACATCTTTAAAAAAGAATACAATTTTAGTCATGAACATCTACCATTCTTTCAATACTCAAGTATCTCAAAATATTTTTAAAAGTATTTCAAGAGAAACCTTCAGACATTTAAAGCTATTAAAAAATCTGCTAAGTTTTAAATTACAACTGCAGACCCACATTCGCCTTCATATGTATATATACATAACTACCCTACTCGTACGTAAATATATTTAGGTATTGATCTATTTTGGGATTATTGTGGTATGTGGGTGGATTTTATTATCAGATTATCGTTAACTGACAAAACCTCTTAAGAACCGGAAAAGACCTTTTCTTTCTTTTCATGGGTGGAATCAATATTTTAGTTGGAATGTTTTCTATTACGAAAGAAAATTAAGTGCACTACTTGGGCAAATAAACTTAAGTTTTTATTACGCCTGATGGATTTAGTGTAAAAGTTATAGAGTGTTCGATTTATTGAATTAAGAGTTGAATTAAGCATTGATAATTGATCGATGATCAAGTTAAGTTACAATCAAATTTCACAGGGTATTTGGTGTAGTACCCGAAACGAGTCACTGTTAAATAGTTTTTTTTGTTTCTTCAAAAGATATAACTTTGCGGGAAGCTGGTAGCTGATAAGCTGTTTTTGTAATCACAAAATAGTCATATTTTTTTTGTATAAAAGGTTCCCAAAAACTAATTTGAGATCAAAAATGTGTACAAATGTAGCACCCGAAACGGTGGAACCACCCTAAGGCGAAAAATTAAGTTTAAAATGTTAAATGACTTTAATCTACATAGAGTATAAGTAATAAAAATGAAATTTCAAGAAATTAAATAATGTTAGGTAAGAGGTTGCACATTTTAAAGACCTTTATAAAAGTACGGAAACAGTTATAGCACAAGAATCGACAGCTTATTCTGGGTTCGGAGAAATAAATGTAATTAAAAAGTTTCATTGGTACAGAATTCAAAAGTATTGCAAGATTATTTTGGCACCAGTTTCGACCCAAAACGCGATTTTCCAGTCCCTGTGTTGAGGAGCTTTAGATCTAATTTACATTTAAAACAATTATGCTTCCAGAGCCTGTGGAGACCATAATCTTGAAGATCCAATCAATACAACTGACAACTGAAGATATAAACTTTCTTAAACAAACTGTGCCATTACTTCGCTACTGCCGGCATTTGTACCTCGAACAAACGTTTCTGCAATGTTTCGTCTGAGATTCCACAAACGATTTGATCGTGCAACATATTATTCAACTCGGCAAAGTTACAATGTTCAGATAATTTATGCAGATCTTTAACAAAGTCTGCAATGGATTCGCCTGGTTTCTGACTTCTTTTGTGAAACGCAAATCTTTGAACTATTTCGTTGGGCTTTGGATGAAAATGCCCGTCCAACTTTTCCAAAATTTCTTGAAAAATCACATTTTTTGGACCTTATGGTGTGAGTAATGAGCGAATTACAACACATATATGGTTCACCAACGCATTCCAAAAATATTGCCTTTTATTGAACCTCGTTTTTTTATCCAATAGCCTCGAAATAGAACTCCATCCTTTCTTTATAATTGTTTCAAGGCATCGAGGATTGAAACTGCTTCAATCTGCTAAACACTGGTGCTAAACTTGCTTCCGATTTAACATTTGCCATGACGCTAACATCCATTTTCGTGGCCAGTATTAAGTTTCCAAATAAATTAAAACTTTACAATTCAATAATTTATTATTCCTTGTTTTGGTTACAGGTTGCAAGTTAACACAATTTCAATTTAAGCGGGAGCGCAGAACAGAATTACAGTTCTCAGTCTAGATGACAGCATATTGATCATTGTGTTCAGCTCGGTAATGAACAGTGTAGCTGTCGTATACAATAGTATAGTATATAACACAGTCCATGCCAAAAAGAAAAATGTGAATACACAATTTGAAAAACGAAGCACCCCAATGTATATGTTTATATGTATAAAATTTTCTTTTCAATGCAAATCCTCAAACTATCTAAAATTTAAGAACAATGATGTCTCAGATATACGAGTATCCTTTACCACATACCTAAATGGTTTATCACATATTTTTAACACCTATGCTGCCGTATTTACCACCATATTGTGTTAAAATTCCTAGTAAACAGATCATCAGCAAACGAATTAATGCTCACAGTCTGTCTTCTCGTTCTTATATTTTCGATAATGGAGCTTTTCTAAACAAACCACCCCTTTACTACACTCATGTGACTGGTACATGAACATCACGTCTTAGCTAGAATTTCCACCCTAGCCATCATCTGTATCATCATCATCATCAACGCTAATAAGAAGACAAATTTCTTCGAGAACAAAATTCTTCACTTATTATAAGAGGGTAGGGGATGGAGGGATAAATAAGAGCAACCAACATCTTCGCCATCATCATCATCTTCGTCATTCTTGGTAAGAGAGGAGTAATGCTCTTGAAAATTATATGAGTTCAGCTTGTTTTTTCTCGTCAATAAATTACGAAGGTCCACCGCACCACTTTTTTGATTAGGAGGAAGTAACATCTTTGCTTCTGGTACCAGACAACACTCCCCCAACTACCTACCCAATCAATTGATAATAATGATGACTATGTACGTATATTTTCTTTGTCACAGAGACATTTATACAACTTTTAAACTCATATAAATAAAAGAGGTGGAACAGTAACTCGAATAGAACAGAAGCAAACAAACAGCCATGATTCCCCGCGCCGCAGTTCATTCGAACAGTAATCGAGTGAATTATGATCTTGTTTTTACCGTTTTCATTTCAATCAAGTCAATCGTCATTCGTCGTCGTCGAAGTCTTTGTTGTCACCGTCATAGTCGACTTCGTCTGCATCTTCCTCGTCAAAAGTAGAAATCTTGGCTTTCTTCTGTTTGTAGATGTTGGGTTTTGCTTCGTGAAGTTGGCCGGTTTTGCACAGGACTATAAATGTGTAAGACTATTGGTAAGACTATTGAGTTAACCGGAGAAACAAAGACAACTTAAGAAAAACTATTGCAACCGATGCAATGAGAGAATTACCTCTATAAATTTAATGATAACATTCTTTGTTCAATTTTACCAATGTCGGCTGCTGCGTCGCTACGCCATCACTACAGTAGGATATTTACTTAAAAGAAGTGGTGCTATTTTATAGGTTTTTTTATTTTTGTTTTTATTCAAATAAATAAAGAGTCAAAGTTTCATAATTTTCTCAATTTAACTGCATTTATTTTAATCCTCGCTGTAAAACTTAATTATGTTTGATGGGCGGTTTACTTTCCTAAGGAATAAAAGTGACCAACATTTGCCACTTGTAGGCAATCATAAAAATTATGAGTAGTCAAGATCACTCTTAAGTTATGATCCGCAAAGCCGAAAAGCTTCGAAAACCTTAACTCGTTAATGCGCGCAGAACTGAGACTGGTATTCATTAGCGCTCATAAACGGCTCTTATGTTTTTGGTCCCTATTATTTATTGGTTAATAGGCTTATGAATTATAAGTTATGAGCGCTGCGCTGGGGAAATACCGGGATAAAACTTAAAGCTTACTGACCTAGTAAACATGCATAACTTGACAACACGTATTTTAAGTACATTTTTGGCTTCTTTTAATAAACGTTATAAGAGCTCAAGTCAACTGATGAGTCCAAGTGAGTGGCCCCAACTGGACGCAACGCTAAATTTTTTTTATGGTGTAATGGCCGTTAAAGTTGTACTGTGCAATATTAAATCGGAATAGGTTCAAATTAAATTATTAAATTTTTCATGAATGCATGTACATTTTTTTTTTTTATTGTGGGATGCAATTGAATTTTTAATTTTGAATTAGGTAAATGTAAGCCAAATTCTATGAAATTTTTCAGGCTAAATTTTCACCGGATTTTTTTGGCGTATTGTAAGTTGGATATAAGAATTTGCAATACAACTAAAACTCTTTTAAAAAAGAGTTCTAACCAATTTTAATTTTTCCCGAAAAATGGTATAAACGACGAACAATGAAAATTTATGATTGAATTGTTATCGTAAATTCATTAGAATAAACTAGCTTTTATTTAAAAAAGAATTACTTGTATGGTTTTTTTATGAACGCACTTTGAATCGCTTAGTTCTTTGATATTAAAATTTTCATCTTCGAAGCTAATACAAAAAAAAATTAATTAAATCAGTAGTTTTCTTTGATTTTACGTGTTTTTTTCCCTGAGTGCACCGAAACCGACCAAAAGACAAACGAATCGACTAAAGATGTGACGATGTGACGAAACCTAATTTTGTGTCTCCATGAAATAACAAAAATCACTTTGCAATAACCATTTTGCTGTAGTTTTAAATTTTATAAATAAAAAAAAAAAACCTATCGCAGACACAATATCTTGAAGCAATTACGCACTCGGTGACACGACCTCCCTCACTGGCTTGGTCCTTTCTGCTCTTTCTTTATAGTGCTATAAAAATAATGTTCAACTGTTCATATATGGACCTTTAAGGAATCTTTTATTCAACAATAAAATAGACATACCTACGTACATGCATAGATTTTTCAATTTCCTCAACACGCGTATTTGAAAGCATCATCACATCACATATAGCGGTAGAGTAGACACTTTCCGTCCTTTTGATGGTCCCTGCTCTATCTCAGATAACTCCTCATTTATTTTGAAAACCCCATTACATGTAAACAGGTCCTTATGGTAAAATGGTTATCATTTTGTAGATTTTCGTCGACAAAGGTAGCATCAAGTTGAATTTAATTTCCTGTAGAAAAGGACGTCGTGTCTTCAGGAAGTCACAATGAAAATGAGCTTTAAAATGTCTTTATTTTTTATCCACCCGTATCGCACCACTCGCCGCCGCCACCGGTGCGCCATCATGCAAGTAACGGATTATAAAAAAAAAAAGAAACAATTTTAGCTCACGTAAAAGGATCTAGAAATTATATCATGGTGGTTCTCTGTATAGGTCCAGCTTTTACCTTAATTATCCCAAAGAGTGCATGTTACAATATTTTAACGTGAATTAACAAACAATTACTTAATACAGGGTGGAGCACATGGAAATGGTATGAGAAAGTGTTTACCGAAAGAAAAACCCTTCTTTCTCAGATGAGGCTTCACAATTTTGTAAGATAAATGAGAACTTTGCAAATACTTTTCACATACCTAGTATACGAACAGCTGCAATTTATATAGGATAAACGATAAAAAGTCCTTGAAACGAAAAGCATGCAGGACTGCGACATAAGAGACGTGTAAAGTGTAGTGTAAAATTTATTGTTTTTAATAAATTATGGTTAAAACTTAATTTTCACTTGTGTGCAAGTACATTTCTAAACTTGCCGAAAAGATTGAAGAATATTTCAGAAAGAGTTAGAACCTAAAAATCTTCCAAGAATGTATTTAATTAAAACTTTTAAAAAAAAGAAAAAAAAAATGAAGTAATTAAAACCTCGCCTGTGCACTATATTGAGACTGTTCATTGCTTTAATTTGAATTTGATTAATACTTAAGAAGAGTGCAATTTCTGCCAAGTGTTGAATAAAACTATTTTGTTTTCTCATTTGCTAAATCTGTACATGTACAATCATAGAAAACTACTTTTATTAAGCGACTTCTAAAAATGATGAGGTTATTTGAATATTGTTGGCAATTTTTTAGTACTGAAGATGAAAATCAAAGTAGATCGAAGCAGAGGACTGTTTCTTATATATTTACTTTTAGCTCTAACTTGTAAATCCCATTGTTTTCTTTTGTTTTCCTTGTTAACACTATAGTAGGGAATGTTCCATATTTAGTGACCTATCGAACAACATATAGGTTTCGTTTGTGGTGGACATTTGGACCAAACTCCATACATTTTTGCTCATTCTTCTTTCAATTGTATTCCTTTAAGAAATAAAATACACGACTGGATCTCAGGAACTTGCTCTTTTCTATCAAAGTAATAATATGTAGGACGTTGAAAAATTCAGTTTTTGGTATGAATATAATTATTGAAATAAAAAACTTTTTGTTAAACTAAATACCTACACAATAGTTTTTGAAATAATAAGAAGTGACAAGTTTTGAACGAAATCAGTTGAGCCAATAACTAAAAATAATGGAAATTTTCTCGAAAAACGTGTTCATAATATTTCTGTTATTTGAATATTTTGAGATAAACTAAAAAGGCATAGTTGTTAAAATCACTCCTTACATTATATACATACATCAAGTTTAATAGAAATCGTTGGAGCTCGAGAAAAATCAAATAATTCGAAACCGTTATATGGGAGGTATTTGTTTGATCGAGATATTAAAATAGCCTTGGAAATTACAAAAAAATAATCTGTACTTTTAAGCAAACCGGCAACCCGTTTAGGCTGTGGCTCTCTGCACAGATAAACGCACAGACGAACAGACGCACAGACCAACGGATGGCATGGTAGCGGCATCAAAAAACCACTTGTTTTGGATTTCGCCATCATCGGCTTTGATTAAAACCTTGATTTTTTTTTTGACCCGAAAACAACACTTGCCCAAATTTAATTTCTTTAATCTTCTAATTTTTTTTCTGCGTTGAGTCATTATCTAAATGGCGATAGAAGCAAGCCACTTACAGACCCGCCATTTTTGTGGTATACCTACTTTACTCAGGGTTAACCCACTTATCAATTTCTGTCATTAAATTCAAAAATCTTTTAAAATAATGTTTTGAGGCATTCGACCAAGTATTTCTGCACATCACTGTTAAACTCGGGTGCCAATGAGGAAGTAGATATGAATGTTACACTCGAAATTAGTTGCAAGTGAAGAATGTGATATCGAATGCGAATCTTTGCTTAGATCCACATCCAATATTTTATTCCATTTGTTGCAGGCCGCGTTCAGATAATGGCGTTAGGAAAACAATTTACCGTACTTTGCAGGTGAAATTATGTACTTAGCTTTGTGGTGGCTGTATAGTGGCTTCACAAGGTTTGTAGTTGTTTTGGTTATAATGCATGCGGGACGACAACAAAGTGGTAGTTATACCTTCCTACGGAGCTTTGCAGTAGAGTATCTTTGTGAATGGCGTAAGAATCATCTTCTTTCTAATTCATGCTGTTTACCGCTTTAATTGCTGAAGATTTGCTTTTAAGTGAGAAAAATGTGGGTAATTTTGATCTTAACGATTATATCTATATGTGTAGTGGTGTAGTCGTGCCAGTCGACTTGTGTGTTTTTGTGCTATGCATAAATGATAGGAGTTTTACTTAATTATTTTATTTTCCTCTTGTTCTATGCCCAAAATAATATTTGCCAAAGAAACATTTTATCACTTAACTGTACATGAAGGTTATTTTTGTGTTGCTATAGGAGTCGAGTCGGTATGATATCATGAAATGCGATGGGGTGTAGCTGTTAATCTCTATTTAATTATTAATTATGTTTGAATGGTGCAGTCATTTCAATTCCCATAGAAACGTTTAGTAATGGCACACATTTGTTTTGATTTAAATGCACATTAAGAGTATTGGCAAGAAAAAAAAAATGTCAATGGATGCCATCAATTGAAAATAATTGTCATTTCTATTGAAGTATTTATATACCTTACACACCAGCTAGCGCTCTTACTCTTCGTTTTCTTCTTATTTCATATCATAGATAATATTTGATATCTGATAATCTTCCCACTCAGTCCCTTTACGTAAGATCAAAGACCAATTTGAATTTACTACTTTTCGAAATGATTAAGCTTCGAAGAAGAAAATTTCAAAATCAAAGCCAAACGAAAATGTATTTTTTTTAAAATAAATTAAGTTGAATCAAACTCAATTGGAAACCTACCTGGGCCCCATGGTACCAAATTACAAATTACAATTACAAATTTTTATTTTTGTTTTATTTAACAATTTTGTATTTTTTTTATAAATTTCAAATTTGGTGCAACAGAATTCGCTAATTTTTTAACAATTTTGGTGAAAAATTGGTTGCAAAATGGAATTTTTAACTTGGTGCAATGGCCCCCGGGATTTGAACCAGGGATATTTGAGTATTTTTTTTTTATTCATCGTTATCTTAATTCAATCTTAAAACTATAAATATAAAGGAGGGGCGTCTCCCATTGGACTGCATTTATGTAGAAAATGTCTTTGACATATTTCGCCTTGAACCAACTTTAAAGTTAAATTGCATTTTTTAATCAAACATGTTTCAATTTGGAAAAAAATATGTTTGAGGTAAGAAGTTATGACAACTTACAATACAACAAACCGAATTAAATTTTACGTTGCGTTTTTTTCCCTCAGTGTAGCTGCATTTTTGTAATCGGTGCTATATTTTTTGTCGAATCCACTATCAGCTAAGATGGTATTCTTTTTTATATAAGATTTTTTTATAAATCCTAAACATCTTCTAACTGCAACATAGTTTACCATGAGTTTAACGTGCTCGGAACAGTCTTTAGAGTAAAATAAATACTAAAACAAAATTTCGTCTTGGCATGCTATGGGACAAAAAACATATGTATGTCACTAACACAAACTATCTCAAAAACTAATTTGCGAAGTCAAACTTCACAGACCTTTTGAAAGATATTGAACTTTATTATTAACTGAATTAAACATTTTTGCTGTACAAGTACATAGTGATATATTCTAATTTGATCAGCCAACATAATCTGAACCTCAAATCGTCATACCTATTGAAAGGTGACGATGTTGTTGTATCAACAACAGCAATAAAAAACAACAGGTCAGGTTTGGATTCCATAAGGAAGTATCAGTATGGAGTATCACAGCATCATAAAGAGCTATATGATTTGAACACAGATATCCCTTGCCATATCAACTTCCACTTCGAAAGACTCTTATAGAGAATCATCACTATTATATGGAGAGGACAACTAAACTAGTCAAGTTACCTTAAAGGCATTTATGATGGTTTAGAAAAAAAAAATAAAAAAATAATGTAGAAATAATATATACCAAAATCTGCTACGAATATTATACCAAGCATCCGAAAGGATCTACCATAGCAGCTCAGTGAAATGCTTTTAATAAGCAAAAAAAAGGTGAGGAGTACGAAGAAGCAGACGAAGTTCCAAACGTCTTTGTCATCGTCATCGTGCGTCGTTGAGGGTTCTGTTGTCATTGTCATCGTCATCACGTCTTCGTGGTGCTCTTGTTTGTGCCTAGAGGCCAGACCTACACCAAAGTGATGCTCTTCTATAAAACACCATGTGTCTAGTATGAATGCTTCTGCATATATTGACAATAATTCTGTAGCCTTGCTCTTATGATTCTTCTTTTTATTATTTTTGTACTTTTTTTTTGTTCTGTGATAACTATTGGATTCGTGAAAAAAGGAAATTTTACGAGCAACAGGAATGGTTAGATGTTGAAGTTGAATAAAACAAATTGTTTTATGAGATAACTAACAGAAAATTTGAAAAACCTATCAATGATATTGTGTTTGGAAGATTTTATCGCTTAAATGGCCTCTACGGCCTCTCTGATTGAGTGCATGCGAGAGGTACAAGTATCGAGAACTCTGGCGCTTAGATCAGGCTGAATTTGAGGGATGACACTAGTACTTTGGGTTTTGAAGGCAGTGGTCACTGGCTTTTAACATATCCCTTCGGCTGAACGAAAACACGGAAGAAAAGTCTTTGCGGGCCAAATCACGCGTTCTTGGTGGCCAGTGCCAGACTCTGGGTGAGATAATCTCTCCACTCAATTAATCAGGCAGAATTTTTATTTTCAAAATAATACAGTAATTTTTCATTGCAAAACTAAATATTTTCCTCTTATTTTTAACTGATATGAAGTTTCTTATAGAGAATACATAAAATAGGTGGTAAATGACCCTAAAATATCGAATGGAAAAAACATTTTTTTTTTTAAATATTTCGAGGCAAGTTTTATAAAAAAATTTCCTTGTTGAAAAATTCTTAAAATAGTTTTGAATTCGTATTAATTAGTTGATTTGGAGATCTCGATTTTTACTATTAAAATACCTACTACTATTATATTCTCTGAGTGCACTTTAAGTTAGTATCTAAAATCTTACTTTTAAAATTAAAGGTTCCTCCCATATAACCATTTTCTTTTTATAATTTTGACTTTCTAGTCAAAGATTTAACCAATTTAAATTTTTTTTTATACGGAAGTTTCTAAATAGCAATAAAGTTATTTATTGAAAAACATATATTTCAGAAGTTTTTTTTAGTCATTGAGGAATGAATTCTTTAAAATTTTTACATAATTTTTTTAAATTTTAAATTTTAAAGAATTTTATATAGAAGGCCACTTTGACAAGAGCAACTTCGCGGTTCCTGGCGAACAACAATATTTCACTTGAAAAGTCTTGCGGACGAAACTCACAATATTGCTGAATATGAAATCTATCTGCTTACAAAAAAAAAAAAAAAAATCTGAAAAACGGACCCGCAGGAAAAGTTTGTTTTTTTTAATGCATCATCAAATCCATACGACGCATGTGTTCCATTTCCATTTTGTCTGCTTAAATCGTTTGGATTTACTCTGCTATTTCAATGTCTCATTCAGACTCTAACTCTACTGATTTCTCTTTTTTCTTTTAGCTATGTTTCTCCCCATAACTTTGTACATGATGTATCTTCAAGTATTTTCAGCTCGATGTGAATGGTTTATAGTTTATAGATAAATATAGAGGCATCATTGTTACCTTTATGTTACGCCATGGTTGTTTTCGTCTCTTGTTTGTATAAATCTTAAAAAGAGTAGACGTAGACAGCTGCATCTATAAGTGCTTGTTTCAATTGTCTATGGTGAATTAGGATTCATGGTAAGGAACATGCTTTCGTTTTTGATATAAACAAAAGTAAATTATTTGTTGGGTTTAAACAATTAGAAAAAAAAATCACCAATAAAATGAATTTTGCTTGTAATTTATATAAGTAATACAGTAGTTAATGATGCTTAAAATAAATCAAACTTCATATATGAACAAGCATGACATTACGATGACAAAATAAAAATTCCAAATTTTCGTTTGAGAATTTATGTCTTGAAACTTTGTTAAGGCCCTCCGCAATTAGTTTCCTCAAATTATACATAGGTAATTGTAAAGTATACATATTCCTACTTCCCCAAATATAATGTATTAATCAAAAAGATTTAATTGTCCTTAACTACATACATACATAGGTACATCGCCCGAGAAATTCTGCATTCTTTTTGTCGAAGATGAAGTGAAGTCAATTTGATAATCTAATGAAATGGAATTAGTCTTACGAGAATATTAAAATTTTCGTTGATTTGTCACAGACATCAGCACACACAAAAAAAATCCAACTAAAATTAAAAATATCGTTTTTAAATTGTTGACGAAAGTCTGTAAAGCCGAAAATTCTTATTCTTTTTTATTGGCCTCTAATTTCTAATTCTCATTTGC
Organism: Meliscaeva auricollis; assembly: GCA_948107695.1. Lineage (NCBI taxonomy): Eukaryota > Metazoa > Arthropoda > Insecta > Diptera > Syrphidae > Meliscaeva > Meliscaeva auricollis. Next base: position 39,993,449 of record OX403619.1, on the reverse strand, counting down.
CATTTATTGTAGGGATATCAAAAATAAGGTATGTAACAAAAGTATAAAAACAAGCCTGGTCGTACTCTCTTAGTAAAAGGTCTAACCACTGTCATCCTAGGACGGAGCTCTTATCAGATAAAGATAAAATATAAAGTTGAATTCCTTTTAACTAATAGGATCGCAATTGAAAATTGATTTAATTTTTAGTTAAAAAAGAAATTTGATACGCAATCGAATTTTATTTACGATTTTATTGAAATAATTCGACACCAATCTTTATACAAAAGTCAATCTGGATATTGAAATAGCAAAAAAGCAACGCATTTGCGTTCGCGAATAGTGGCTAAGCAATCTCCGTATTTGACGGTACGTCCGAAGTTAGGCTCCCGAATATTGTGGTTAAATTATATTTAACAGAAAGAATGCTAAAAGTTTTTTTATAGGGGGATGAGAATCCAATATTTTTATCCTAGTAGTTATCTTAAACTTTTTCGCATATATACAGTTTCTATACAATTTCTAATACATAATTTTTTGCGGGTTCTTTGTTAGAAAATCAATATATTCCATATTTAGGAGTTATTACCCAAAAACCAAAAAAGAGCTAAAATGTTACGGTTTTTTGGCCCTCAAAAGTTATGCGGAACTCGGAAGCATTTGCAAACTTATGTGACCCTTCTCAGAGATGTCCAAAGCAAATTAAAATTATTTCCAGCTTTGTCTGAATTAGTCGAAGGCATGCCCTCTTTTTGAGCTAATTTTACTAGGCTAGATACTTAAACATAAGAGTCCGTTCTTTGAAACCTCCATTATTTTAATAATTAATTTATATCCATTTAAACATTAAAAAAAAATCAAATTTGTTATGCCAACATACAAAAGTGTAGTTATTGGTACTAAGATTTTTATATTACAAGAATATTTTGTTCGAAATGGCTGAAATTAAGCTTAATTATGCTAATCCTTAACTTTTGGCGTTGACATATTCCAATTATTTTGACTAAAAATAGTTAGCGTGTTTAAAAATTCCCTACGACAACGCCGACAACGGCTCACGAACAGAGAATTGTCTCAAAAACGTCTCTTCTCTGCATTTCTTGAACTTTCATAAAAAATTAGACAAATTCTAATAATACAAAAATATGACAATAACTGTACTCTTCTTAAAAACTATGTCATTGAAAAAGTATAATATAATAAGATTTTCGGGCCAACAAGTAGGTAGTTTGTAAAATTTCCTATCTTGACACCATTTGATGCTGATAAACATAGTCACGTATCCATACTGAATTTGTCATAAATCAGCAATAACTTTTCTTACAATGTATTAAATAAATTCACATATTTTCTCTCGGACTATTTTACAGAGAAATAAAACTATAAAATCCTTTTTTACCTCTCACCCTCCCTTTAGAGAGCTCTTCATCACTTCCCATCTTTTCTATACACAAACAATTTATAGCAACCACTAGTAGAGCATACAAGTTGCAGCATCATTAAACAGGCTTTGCCCTGATTGTGCCAAAGTTCTGTGTGTTTTTCGTTTTCCTCCTTCAAATACGGAAACCTAAAGCCAAGTTGACGAAAGCAAGAGACATAAGTTCTGGGGAGAAATCATGAAGGTAAATTGCCTTTTGGTTTCTTTTAACGGCCAAGTCATCAAACATCAAGGCACCTACCAACCACAACCATCACACCTACCCGGCAACCAGTTGTTGTTAGTTCCAGCCAGCAACCGATTGATGTGTGAATTTTTCATTCCAAGAAGTCCCTAATTTGTTTTGTTTTGATCCAGATTCTAGATTTAGCCGACCAACTCGTCGATAATATTATTTGTTGATTCTTGATTGGCTGGCATTGAATAATAAATGAAAATCTTTAGTATCTGGTGGATTTGGGATTATTTTGATTGCGATGATGGATGCCTGTTTTGTGATCGAATATCACGCAGTCTTTGAAGTGTAAAGCTTATTTTCCTCATCATTGAACCAAAGGACTAGGCTGTTATAAATACAGACAACCATAATCCAAGCTAGCGCCAGTGGCGATTAAGAAACAATGACGTGCACGTTGGTATGTTAGTGTTACTTTTCGCTCGCCCGTGTATTGGGGGGGGGGAGGGTTAGACCTCTATTAGTGGTTTCTGTTCTGTCATCAAATTCAATACTAATATTTTGACATTGTTCTCTTTGATGCTGCTCTTTGTGCAAACTTACGATATATGCCGTGGGGATTTCCAGCTCATTGCATTCTGAGGGTGCAATCAGTATTCATGTCTTCGCATCATTCTGAATTTCAACTTGACAATCCACCGTTGCCCGGAAACGGGAAGTGCTCTTCTATGTAATCATCGACGTAACTTGTTTGAAACCTCTCAAAAGATGAAGGTAGTCCTATATAGGTATGGATACAGATAAGAATAAGGTATGCTAAAAGTGCCAAAAGGTCGACACTAATGTACTTTATGGGAATTGAGGTGGGGATATCCTCAACTGGTTACATGAATAATTAATCATTTTGTGAGGTTAAATTGAAGAAAAGTGGTGATTTACCGCGTCTATGATGTGTGTGCAGAGCCTATGACGATGACAGAGCAAAGTAGAAACAAGGTTTGTGGTTCTACAACAGTCTTGTATTGGGTAATGGTAGGTGAATGGTTTCAAATTGTGTGTTGGTTTCCAACAGGTTCAACCACATTTCGAGTTCCGACCGACCATCTAAACGACCAACCGACCTCTTTCAGTGGCAGTCAAGAGTTAATGAGTTCAATAATGAGATATTTTGATGGTTGGTTAGGATTTGGTAGGCTTTGTATTTATTGTGTTAGGGATGGTGTGAGCAGTTAGTTTAAATAATAATAATTATTTAAATGTAGGTGCTGAAGTAAGCAATTTCAGAGAGGATATATTTTATGCAAAAGGCAATAATGTTTTGAATAATTGTTGTTTGATTAGATTTGAATTGAAGTTTTCCCTAAGAGGTAAAAAACACCTCTGAGGACAAACTTTTGCTTCAGTTTATAAAATCTGTTCCAGAGTTTTGATAAGTAATTCGTGAAAATAAATATTGGGAACGAGAGATTGATGTGTTCTTTAATGACTTATTATCTGAATAGATTGTAAACTATAATAAACTATAATTTATCATTATATTAAAACGTAAACGTAAACCTTCTTAAATCAGTACATGGATCGTAGAAAAATTATAAAAAAATTTATGGTGATTATTATATGTATATTGTATATACAAAGGTATATATCTTAAAAAAGCTGGTAAAGGAGAAATTACTTCAAATGTTTTTTTTTTTTTTTTTTATTTGAAAAATATGAATAAAAACTCCAAAATTAAAACAAAAACCTGATGTACATTTTTACTACAAATTCGGTGATCAATATGGCCCTTTCTATAAATTTTAGTGAGTGTCGCAACATTTTTCACCCAAGCCGCTTTTTTTTAATTCCATTGTAAGGACTTTTCTTCTCATAACTATTGAACAAAAAGCGCAGTAAAATATTTAAAACTTTTCTTCTCATAACATGTAGCGTCTTAAAATCTTATATCATTAGAACAAAAATAAGAACACCTTTCATCAATTAATATGTAGTACAAAATAATACAATATTTCAACTATTATAATATGGGCGATGCGATTCCATTGCAAACTATACCAACAACAAATTACCCATATTTGTTTTATTCTGGGAAAATATTGGGCTCAATATTATCAAATAATATATTATTCTTTCATCTTCATTCATTGTGTAATTTATTTTCTGTTAAACCGAAAAGCAATTATTACGAAATTAAACTTTTGAATTCCCTAACTACCAGAAAAACAATACAAACCAAATTGTTAAAAAATGCCTAATTGGTAAGACTAATTTTTGAAGTTAGGTATACCTACTTCTTTACCGGCGATTTGTATTTCTTTGCTAAACCCCTAATATATACACTGGTTTTTAATCCCTTCAATACTGTAAGTTTTGTTTGTATCATCACATCATTTAAAAGCTTTTACTTTAAGTTATAGGGATAAAAAACATCAAAAAATAGGTTCAAGTTTCCGTTCCACGATTTTTTGAATTTCCACCGGGAAGTTAGGGAAAACTAAAAAGAAGGGATAGAGTAATAAAATATATTTTTTTATTTTTGGGTCAGAGTAAATAATAATTATTAGTTTTTCATTTATATCAATATAAATAATTTAAGAACTCAAAATGTGTTAAAAAGAATGTTATTTTCACGAGAAGTTAAAAACCTTGTTTGTCTAAAGAAAACCAAGAGTATTAAGTATTACATATAAATAATCAGCATTTATTACATCATAACCTTCATAATTTTGTTTAATTTTTGATTAAATTGTTTTTTTTACCAATGAATTTCTCTACTGATAAACGCTTATCCCACCATTATACAAAAGTTGAATGAAAAAAAAATAATTTTTGTAAGTTCAGAAATTATTGACCGGAAGTGGTTAAATGTTTCGTAATTACGTATTTTTTTTTTTTAATTTTCCGTCCATTTTGGTTCAAAATAAACATTTATTAGTTAAAAAAGGAAAAATGCCAGAAACATAACTAAAAGCCCTACTAAAGCAACACAAATGTGTAGTGTGTGAATATAATCAAATTTTGGAGGTAATTTTATATATTTATTACCAACTGCGCAACTTTGTGTTGACTTTTTCTAAAAATAACGAATATTTTGTTGCCAGCGGCAAAAAAATATTTAGTTTTTTTTGTGTTGTGTGATTCCACACCTTCATCTTAAATATTATAGAAATTTGTACTTGTACCAACAGTAGTAAACAAATTAAGGGCAAGTTAAAGATTCGTTAAAACATTGAAACTAATGAATTTCTATCCAAATAAATTCAAAGTTAGCATGACTTTACTCGTAAGTAAAATATGTAATTGTTTTGTTAAAATGAAGTACTAAGATTTTCTTCCAAAAAGCTATAAGAGAACGACAGCACTTTTGTATCTGCTTTTAATATTTTTTTATCAAAATACAAAGCCTAGATAAAAATGTCTTATACGCAATTACATGCGACTTAAACATGCTCTTTAGAAATTTTTGAATTCATATTACCTATTTCTGCGCGAGTGCGTAGATACACATACATGTATAACTTCTTTGATTGGATGGCTTGATGGGATTTGTCGGTCAAAAATATTTCGCAAACTCAAGCTGTGTGATAAAAGCCTTCATTTTATTTTTAATAATGAAAACAATAAAATTATTATTTCCCACATTATTTGCTGCGGCTGTTTGTTTTCGTTGATTACACTACATACAAAGTTTGATGAATATTTTTGGGGGAAAAGGTGAAAGGAAAATTTAATTCGGTGGTGAGGCAATGAGATGAGATTACGCATTTTATTTTTTTTTTTTCAAATTTGTTTTGTTTTAATTTCGTATAGCTAAGCTAACATTTATTTAACAGAAAACCACATGATGCTATTGAATTTAGTCCTCTCCTATCGTAAAAATACCTGCTGATGGTAACAAGAACTCTTTTGTTTTGTAAACTTCACAAATCGATGTGCTTGTTCGGAATCCATTGGTTGTCTGGAGTTGACAACAATTGGTTATTGATTGTCGTGCAAATTGCACACTCTACCTATCCCAGGACCAAAAACACCTCATAGGTAGTATTTGTAATTGATAAAGCAGACAAAAAAAGAAGTGTTAAATCCAATTGCAAATAATTTGAATAATTTGTATGTGAATTTTCAAGAGGTTAATTCAGTCATTGTGAATAGATTCCTTTTTTGTTGTATTTTTCTTCATAAGATTATTATCATTATTATTATCCCATGTCGTACCGCGCCACCGTTGGTGCTGGAACACCGTCATGCCATAGGTTGACGAAAACAATCAAACAAATTAAATATGCAAAGGTGATTGAGGGTGAAAAAAATTTTTTTCAACTGTCTTTAGAAATAGATGAAATCGGAGCTTCAAAAGCGGATTGATACGGGTTTTGTACGTTGTTTAAAAGAATTTTCATACCTTCGTAACTGTCGTAACAGTTTGAGAAATTTCTCAGTGGGACTTTGTTTATTTTGTCACAGGCATTTAATATTTTAATAATAAGAAATAGTTGATTAATTTTTTAACTTTGATTTTTGCATTTTACTTCTAACTGTGTGTTTGTATAGAGTATTTAGTAAATATTAAAATATACATACACGATTAAAAATTTTGGGGAAGAATATTTTATAATTCAATTGTATTGCTTTTCAATACAAGTTTTTTTAACAGATTTTTAATAATATTATAAGACATTTTATTCATATAATGAAAATATTTATTCGTTCTTCGCTCTCAATCAACGAAGCGGCATTTTTGTGTTTTAATTCGATTTAAAAAAAAAACTGTTATTTTACTGTTAATACGTAAAGCATTTCTGCACATTAAGCTCAAAATGTTTGTGCTTGTTCTGTTTCTCCACTAATCGATTCGAGTATATTATCATTTGGCATAAGGTAGTGTTCAAATGTTTACAAAATTTAATCATAACTGCCACAAAGTTTTACTCAATCGAAATTTTCAATTTTTGCGTCCTCGCAGATAGTATATTTTTTTTTTTTAATTCCTGTACCCCCTGTACCAAGTCTAGTCACGTTAAATAACAAAATACTGAAATATTTATATTTGATAGAGATAATAAATGGGAACAAGATGCGGAAGGAAATCCTCTTCAAAGCTACCAGCAAAACAATTTTCTTTTCAATTTAAGACCACGATAATAAAAATTGATTTGTGGTGTGAAAAGTCATTAAATCGACTTTATCTTCCACCAGGTACATCTGACGGACGCTGACGATGAAAATTATGGTACAAAGAGATCAGAACTTGAAACGGAAACCAAAAACATGATGGTTGATCGCTGATGGTCACTTTTATTACAAAAACTCTTATATTTTTTAACTGGCTTAGTAATACATTCTTTTTTTTTGGAGGGGGAGAAGTGAATTTGTTGTTTTTTGATGGCATTTTCGAGTTTGAGCTTGTGTTTCTGTTTGTTGTTGGCACATACAGTAGGTGTAGCTATAAAAAAAAACTGACTTATAACACGAATTGAGAGTCCACATACCGAGGGAAAGAACCATTTGTCTTCGTGATGGGAATTGGTGAATGAGAATTGGTGAACGTGGATAGGCGATGACCTTTATGTGAAATGATGCCCATTTCATGAAATACGTGAACTGTTTTTAGTGGAGTTTAGTAAATAAGTGTACTTTTTATACGTTGGTGGTTGTGGTAGGTATTTATGTAGGTATAGATTTTAGATATTATATGATTAATATCCGTCCAAGTGAAAAAATTGGTTTTACTTTTTTTTTAACTGTTCACACATTACGTGTTACCTCACTGGTTGTGTTTGTTTTACTAAGTAGGTATAGTATTTGGAGAAAACAAAATAAATTAGATTGACCATTTCAGTTGCGGAAATGTTTTGATTTATCGCTTTCTGCTAAAATTATACATCATGAAATGTAACACACTGAACTTATTCATCGTATGTAGTAGATGCGAAAAATCATTATTTGGTGCATGATTAAGCTTCAAATAGCATTAAATTTGTGTTAATTAAACAGTTTAGTTTAGTAAGTAAGTAAGTAAGTAAGTAATTTCATCAGTTATAAAGAAAAATAAATACAATTTTACAAAAATGAATTTTAGTTAAACCTGAATATATGTATTTCGCCCCTTTACAGATGTGTCAGTCCAAGATAATACAAAACCAGATACAAAAATGTGTGAAACCATTATACAGGATCCTCAGTTTTTACTACTTTTAATGTTTGTAAATTATGTAGGTACATATGTCTTTATAAGTATATGGGTTTACTGTTTTGATAAAAAAAATTCTTTGTTTTTGCGTTTCATCATTATATCAATCCGAACAACAATAAATCGAAAAAAAACTGAGCAAACAAATTCCTTGCTGGGTTTAAATACAAAATTTCATTTTTTGATTATTGATCTATTTATTTGAATGCATTACTCAAACTATAATATCATTTTACGTGAAATGCCAAATCCCTTTCAGTTACCCGACGGCAAAGAATTTTGTCAAGAATTAAAATTTTTTTCATTAATTTACATTATTTAGTCGTATATTCCGGTCCTCCTCTTCGATTCCAAGTCCCTTAATTTCTTTCAAAACTTTTTAAATCGTCTTTATTTAAAACTTTAAATTCATTCAATTAACAGCAACCTGATCATAAAACATGTTTAAAATTATGAACCATAACCTTTTGTAAAATGTTTGTTCAATTTTAACATAACTTCAAATGAAATTGAGAGGAAAGTATGAGGCCTTCAAATATCTTCTAACAAATGTAAACAAAAAATTTCTATCTTCTCAATTAGAACTCCTGTCTGAAATGAACGGTATCATGTCATGAAAATATAAAGCCGATTTTCTTTCCAGACAATCTCAATTTAAAAGTTCCTAATCAAATCTTGCACAAAAATAGAAAAACTTTCGATTCTCAAAAAAAAAGTGCTTATATTGCCATTATGTTTTGAATCCAATTTATATTTCAGGGTTGAAAGGAATAGAACCATTGGTTCTCTATGAACCACATAAAAATACAAAAAATCTCTTCTTTAAACTGCTTCCTTCCAACATTTTCAAAAATTTTGTGCAATGGCAACCATTTATGAGACCAGAACTTTAACCTCAAGAAAATTAACTAATTTTAAGTTCACAAAAAGGATTTTCGCTGTGCCCTCTCGCATTGCTTTTTCTCAAAGAGCAATTTGGAAAGTTTTTAAATATTCTTATCATAACACGAAAAACATTCAAAAGAAAGAGCATCATTTTTAACTTGGTTTTTTTTTTTTTTTTGTTTTACAAAAACGTCTATGAAAAGTCGTTTTGCACAATAAAAGAAAAATGCACACAAAAACTTCTCGTCTTTCTACCCCCCTTGACCTAAAGGTGGCCCTTAAAAGTGGAACACAAAAGGAAAAATCATAATTTCCATCTTTTCACCTTTTCAATGGATGCCAAGATAATTATGTTAATGAGAACCTTGCCAGCGGGTACTGCAGAAAGTTTATATTGTTTTTTTTTTACTGCCATACCTTGTTCGGTAAGAGAAAGTTTAATACTTTCCAGACATATCCAAATTTTGAAGTTAACAAGACCGTTTTTATGTTTTATATAAATTTAATAAACATTTTCAAAGTGATTTTAGAAAGTATAAATTACACAGTGAATAGCCTGTCATCAAAACCCTTAAGAAACTTTAATCATGTTTCGAGAATTATAAACGATTTTATGAGTAGTGGGTAAACATTGATGTTTTTATTCTTATTTTGATTATGAAACGAGCTTATTTAGTATAACTACCTATGTATGAAATGTCTGAAAACAATTTTTTAACTTACCCTAATCTAGAAATATACTCATGAGTAATCATTGACAGTATCAAACATTTAACAAAACGGAAAGCTTTATGTTTCAATATGTATTGTTCACATATACGTCACCCTTGTCGTTCATGCCAACCAACCATTAGTTGCATATTGCTTCGTGACTACATGTCGTCGGAACATGCCAATGCCAAATGGCATGAGGGATAGAGCGTCCTTAATTACCTACTGCGCGTTCCCATGCCTTCTAAGAGAAATGTTTGTCTTAGCAAAAAGTTAACTAGGCATAGTTGTAGTGTTTGTACAAGTACGAGTACAGCAAGGCCTCTCAGCACTCCTATGTCAACTAAGTAAATTAACTTTTTATTTGTCTTTTGTTGGATATAAGTTTTTTTGTTTGCTTGTTTTTTCTAACCCTTAGATTTGTCTTTTACAGTGATATCTGTGATTAGACTGTTATTTTTTTAACTATTTGGCAATAAAATCCTTAAAAAGGATACAAATATAAACAGAAACATTTTACAAAAAAAAAAAACAATATTGTGTTATTTCTAAAAATAAAGTGCTACTTATTTTTATAAATAATTTTAATTAAAATTAGTTTTAAAAATATGTTAACCTGTGTTTGTCGACCGGTTTCTGGCAATTTGCCAAAAATGGCACCATCAGCGATGCCACAAAAGCGCAGCACAACAGCAATTGTTGTAACATCGGAGCCAAGGATTGGAACCGCAACAATTGTCAAACAAAAGAAGGTAAATTAAATGTTTCAAACACACAGTTTATTATGTTTGTTGTTACTCTTATATTTAAAAAATCTTTTTTACCTAAAGCACACTTTACAAACACAATCAAGTTCACAAACAAAAAATGGAGGACTTCTGTACATAGAGAACTTAGTTAATTCATTCCAAAGCATACCAATATTTGGTATTTGAACAAAGTTGTTTTATTTATTATTATTTTTTCTTACATACATACATTAAGTGTTATTACACAATCGTTTATACCATTATACGCTGTCCAACAAAAATAGTCAGTACAGAGAAGATAGGACGCTTACCTCTCATTCTGACTGCAGTTAAGCTTCATTAAACTGTAAGAGAGCGCAAATAGTACAGGGTTTCCGTAGTGCACATTATAGATTTCGAAAAAGCTCTGATAAATATTTATAGAGTTACCAACTATTGATTTAGATTTGAAAATTGAAAATGTGTTAGTATCAAAATTTCGTTTAGGTAAATTAGAATTTGTTTTCTTTTTTGCAGTTGAGTTGTGGCCTTTCGTCTTATTCTCATTCAATACTCTGTAGACAGTTCGCTCTGTTACAGACAAAAATTCCGAAACTTGTCTAACGGATTCGGTCCTTTTTTTTAAATGAGCCTAAAATTTATTGCTTGCTTCAACAATTGTTTTCTTTTTTTCTGCACTTAAATCCTTGGAAGAACTTGAAGCCATTTTTTATACTGTATCGCACAATAAAAACACACTAAAACACAGAATTAAAAAAAAAAACACTAAAAACACCGTATAAATAAACACTTTATTTTTCTATTTTTCACCATGTATAACTACACCATTAATTATAAATCATTCTTTCAATTTAAGAAAAAAAAAATAAATTAACTTCACTTACCGAGCTGCACCCGATCGAAAATCCGCGCAAATAAGTTTATTCCCTTAATGCAGACAGCCAAAATCTTCTTAACGGCATTTAAACGTTTTTTTCCAACCCATTAAAAAAAATACAAACCACGAATCGAATATAGAAAAACAGCAACCGACAACACCATTCCCATATTTGTTCTTAAAAGCTTTTAAAAAAGCACTTGTTTCCTTTTATGCTCTCCCTGAAATCGTCATTTCGGGCGATTTCAAACAACAAACAATAAACAATTCTTGGTGGCTCCGCTATTCTGGCCAGACAACACCCGTTGGAAGGTATGTTGAGATCTTTGTTAAGTTAAATCACTTTACTCAGCTTGTTGACGAGCCAACGCGAATTTCGGACGTTATTGGTCGAGCCGAAAACACACTAGACTTGTTTCTAACTTCTGACCCTGATAAATACACTGTCAGTGTGTTATCGCCTCTAGGCAGGTCGGATCACTGTGTCATATCTGCAAATTTCTCATGTCTTAGAAATCCAGCTAAACACCTAAAAGAACTGTTTGGCAATACGAGAAAGCCAATCGTTGGAAGGGTCTCAACGACTTCTTTAAAAAATTTAACTGGTCGCTATGTTTACTCGATAGTGACGTTGATTCCTGTGCAGATATGATCACAAATTTAATTCTTTCCGGAATGAGACACTTTATCCCGAACAGGGTTAAAGCTATCAAGCTGAAAGAGAATGCATGGTTTGATTCGAGCTGCAAAGAGGTTATCAGGGTTAAAGAGGTTAGCTTCCGATGTTACAAAGCCAACCCTACTGACGAAAACCGGAAAAAGTTCAAACAAGCTAGGAAGGCCAGCAACGCCCATTTTCGACGAACCAAATTTTTGCATGATCAAAAATTAAGGCAAAAAATACTACACACAAAATACTAAAAATACTACCATATACTTTCGCAAGAGTCCTGAAAGACCTTGATATACACAAATCCGCTGGCCCTCCCATTGTTCTGAAGAGGTGTTCTTCCACGCTGGCAAAACCACTGCGTAAGCTTTTTCATCTATCCTACTCTACTGGTCTCGTTCCGAGTGGATGGAAAACAGCATTTGTTCAGCCTGTCCCTAAAAAAGGCGAATCTTCCTCACCATCTAACTATCAACCGATTGCACTTACGTCCCTTCTTTCCAAGGTCATGGAAACGCTGATTAATTTCCAGTTAAAGAAATATCTCGAAGAACGGAAGCTTCTTAATGACCGGCAGTACGGTTTTCGTAGCAATAGGTCCACTGGTGATCTGATGGTATATCTCACCGAACAGTGGAAATCTTTACATCGTTTTGGAGAAAGTAAGATTATTTCGCTTGATATTTCAAAGGCATTTGATAGAGTTTGGCATCAAGCTCTTTTATCGAAAATGCATACATTTGGTATCGAGGATTTTTTTCTTCGTTGGATAAGAAATTACCTTTCGGACCGTTCAATACAAGTCGTATTGGAGGGATTCAAGTCTGAAACCCACAAAATAAACGCTGGTGTGCCCCAGGGCTCTGTTCTTTCTCCAACTCTCTTCCTCATTTTTATTAATGACCTCCTGCCTGAAACTTCTAATCCACTTAACTGTTTTGCTGATGATAGTACCTACCCTCAGTTTTTCATATTCGTTTGAGAATTCACGCCCATGTCCTTCGGATGTGAAACTTCAACGGCAAAGTATGATAAGCTCATTAAATTCTGATGTATGCATTGTCCAATGGGGAATAAAAAATCGCGTAGAATTTAATGCTTCAAAAACACAATGCTGCTTACTATCATTAAAACGGAACCTTCCCCCTATGCCACTATCAATGAGTGGCACTTGCATCAAGGAAACTAACAAACTTTCCATTCTCGGTATGAGTGTAACAAACCACTTTCTGTGGAATGAACACATATTCGATGTCGCTAAAAACGCTGCGAAATGTTTGGGTTTTCTCCGAAGGTGCAAGAAATTCTTCTCATCCTCTGATCTAGCCGTAATCTATAAAGCATACATTCGTCCGAAACTTGAGTATAATTGTCATATCTGGGCAGGAGCTCCAATAACGTATTTGAGTTTCTTGGATAGAATACAAAATCGTGCTTTTAAAATGATAGATGATAGATCGATAACTGAGAAAATTGCGTCCCTCGACCACCGAAGTAATGTCTCATGTCTCTCTTTGTTTTATCGCTATTTTTATAAACAATGTTCAGATGAAATAGCTAGTTGCATTCCTCCCCTGAAACAATTCAACCGTAATACCCGCGCTTCTAGGAATGCTCATCAGTTTACCCTTGAGCTCAACTTCGGACGTACTGTCAAATACAGAGATTCTTTAGCCGCACCACACGAATGTGGAATATATTACCCACCTCTGTTTTTCCCTGCCATTTTAATGTCCAGAATTTCAAAACTAATGTGCATCGGTTTCTCCTTTTAAATCCCTCCCTATTTTCCTGAAACTCGCAATGTGTTAATCATATTAAGGGTATCCAAACCCCTTTAGTGCGCGTATAACATAAAAAAAAGGTAAGAATGTATATGGCGACTATGTTAAAAATAAAATTAATTTTAAAATTAAAAACCATAGGTACTTTCATTAAAAAGTCACTTGTATATGAAAAGTTTTGCGTAAAATATTTAATAAAAAAGTCTAAGCTACTTTAACTATAAGACCAAATACTTGACCAAATATGCATTTAATTTGGGTTTGTTTTGGTTGGAGTCACCTTTTGTCTTTTTTTCTTTCCAACAACTCGATCATAAAAGTATCGACTTCACAAACGCATACGTAGACATGAGTTAAATATGTAGACATGAGTTAAATCAAGCTCTGTCTAACAAAGCATCGAAAAAGAACTTTGAAAACCATCCGAAGTTTAAAATTTGAATAGTGCTTTTCGGAAACAAAATAAAGGATGAGTTTATTATTACTATTAAACCCTTGTGAATGCCGTATTCAATTCTATGAACGTATTTTTGTCAGCAACTGTCTGTTCAATAAATAAAAGAATCTCACCAAAATTGAACTCTTCATTTTATTATTTCAACTCGCTTAAATGATTTTAAAATACAAATTATTTTAGTTAATTTTTTTAAAAATAAATTATAATAAATTAAATTAAATGTCAAACTGAAGTCAATATTTCTTTCAAAATAAAATTGATATCAACGTTTTTAATTTAAGAAAAGTCAAATTTTATTGATTTGCTTTCAGTATTATTAAATTTCTCGGATAGCACTTCACATTTTTATAATAAATAAAATTTATCTAGTATTTAATGTCATAAAAGTATAATATTCAATTGTTTAATTTTACGTACATAAGTATATCTGTTTTCTTAAAGGTTGGATTTTAAGTAAGACCCTAAACAATATACAAAATTTTACCTTTTTTAGTTGAAAAAAAACTAAAGATAATAAGATAAATTTAAAGTTGCTGCATTTTCAATTTCATTTATCTAAACTATTAATTTTTGAACAGAAATGTTCTTTATTAATTTTTGTTAGCTAATATAATTTTCCTCTAAAATTTGCTCAATATCGTTTGAATAGGAACTTTTTGAAAAAATGGTACCACAAAATTTCGTTAAGGCTATCTTTTGATGGTTTTTTTTTTACCTAATACAAAGCACAATTTTTAATTCCTGGTATTAATGAATTTTTTTTAACTAAAAATACTTTTATCATGTGCAACTTATACGTCTAATTAGAACGTACATACATAAGTAGAGAATTTGATAAGTTCGAATGATCTGAAACATTCCATTATACAAAACTCTTAGTATTCGAAAGCTTTAATATCTATACAAAGAAAATCAGATCTAAAAAAAAAAACTTTATGAGAAATTCAAACAGTTTTTTACGCTAAGAGATTAAAAAAAAAACCCTTGTTACAACTGTAACCTGTCTATCAATTCAAGTCACGGTTAGTTTTTTTATTTTGTAAATATCTTTTATTTGGATTTCGTTCTTCCTTCCATCATCTTTATTTAAACAAAAAAAATAAAACAGCTTTCACGAGGCATAGGAAACCATCGTTGTTGTATCGTTTGACACAAGCTTTTTGTTTTATTAAACTCGCAACTCACATGTTCGCTGGTAAAAAAAAACCTTCGTATGTGTCACAGATTAATTAATTCAATTCCACACGAAATGTATAATATTAAAAAAAAACAAAAAGGAATCAAAGCCCCACGCCTATTTATAATTCCACCCTGGTTTATGCGTGACACATCCTCGTTTCCTTCATTCACACACTCCATTTCATTGCAACAAATGACATAAACTTTCTGATTATAGAAACAGTGACAGGATAAATGCGCCGTTAGCTACACCAAAGCGCAATACTACCACCAGAAAAACCAACAACAGCAAAAAAATACATTTAGTGATGCATTAAATATTTGATGTCACTCATACGCCGTGGTGTACCGCACCAAATTTGAAACTTTTTGTTATTATTTTGTTCGCTATTACCCTAGGGTTCAATTTCTTCGACACCCAATTTCATCCCTAGGCACATTGCCATACATTTCCAGACAGACAGAACACATTTTGAATTTTAATAAGGCAAGCAAAATTATTTTATTAATTTTTTATATATTTCTGTGTATTTCAGGTGCCCGGAAGGCCGACATCTGCCGAACTAAGGGCAATGGCACTTCGGCAGCAACAACAAATCGATTCTCAGCACCAGCTGCTTGCAACCAAAGAACAACGTTTACGATTCCTTAAAGCACAAGAGGTACGTGGTGCGGCTGCTGCTGCGGAAGGTGAACGATTGCGACGATTACGTGAGCGTGTCGAGGCGCAGGAGTCAAAATTGCGTCGGTTGCGGGCGTTACGTGGGCAAGTCGATCTGCAGAAAACCTACAATGTTACACTAAGTAAGTACATTTTACCATTATATCTATATCCATATCTACCTGTGATGTTTATGAATTCGAGGCACAGATGTTAAAGCTCTTTTTTAGCTCTTGTGCAAACAGTTTGATTACTCACCTCGTCGTCGTCATGTGCCATACAGTATAGCTAGAGCTAAAGCCAAAGCCAAACCCGCAGCCACTGATGCTGCCACAATGGGTTAATCCAAAATCTACTGTTCTGTGTGTCTACCCGAGAGCCCGAGGAAGTAAATATTAAGAAATTAAATATAATTTTGTTGGCATTTTTAATCTACTGCCACTCTATAATGGTTTCTAACCTTCCACTTATATTGTAGGTACTTGTGCTTGGGCTGCTTGTGCTTTTCATACAGTTCGGCAAATGGGCCATTAGATTTCCCAGGGTTGGATTTTCTTATGAAAGCTTATTTAGGTATGTTAAGAGAATAGTCTTTGTGTTGTCTGTCTGTTTCTACATCGGTCTACAGCATAAACCCATGAAAAGATTTTCTTGAAACTTTGTAGTTATGCGTTTTAGATGTTTCCTTGTATCGGAAATTGAAATTTATTTTTAGGGCGGTAATCATATGTAGTGAAAAAATTTTGTTAAAAAATAGATTTTATAATTTATAATTGTAGCCTCAATAAAATTTATTCATTCATGCATTTGGGGCAGAATTTATAGCCCTCACTCAAGTCGAGATTTTTCTCAAGTGTACGTTTGAGGAGAATTTTAACCACTTGATCTAATCTTAATCGAGATTGTAAGTGAATGCCTTAGGATTACCTCGGAAGCCTCCATTATTTCTATGAGTGCCGACTTTGGTTGTGCATATGGTCAAGTTAATTCTCAACTTAGGGGAGTTGAGAAAAATCTAAACTTGAGTAACGACTATGAATTCCGCCCTTAGTATCATAATATTAGTACGTATACACGAATTCTATGAACTTAACGACAACGGATTTTAATCATTTTGGTCGTTTTTGAAAGTTAGAAAGTTATCATATTTGTGTTACTGTTATCCCTGAGTCTGAGGTCAACTGTTTACCGCTCGTAAACTTATTATACGCACGTACTAATTATAATAAAAAGACATAGAGCAATCAATCAACGGATTTACTCACTTCGTTTCAAAAAGACTTAAGCTTTATTCATAGAAATATGGAAGTTCAACAAAAACAAAAAACTTCGTCTTACACACAGGTCGCTCAATCTATTTCTCTTCATTTGAAAGGACAGAAAGTTTTTCCAAAACCTGACTTAAAATGTGAGACAAAAAATATTTTTGCAAACCCGCATCCTTAACAATAACGTGTGCCTTAACATTTTCTTGAGCCCAGAAATTCATTATAAAATATTGGTTACAAATTTCGCCTTTTTTAATGAATAGTTTTAGAAATAATTGTTTTCTAAAATTCAGAAGAAAACAATTAAGAAAAAATTAAAACTTTTGTTTTTTTAATTTTACACTATTAAATGGACGTTTATACATCAAAATAAGATGTTTGAATTTATTAAAAGTAAAAAGAGACAATCTTACACTTACTCTAAGGGTCAAAGTTGCTATGAGTGTTAAAGCTCCTTACATATGGTTTTTAAAAATAAACAATATTGTCAGAAATATTTAAAAACATAAAATTCATACCTACTTAAAAAACTTCTTTAATTTATGAGTCGCTTACAAGTATATCAGAAAAAAAGATCTACGAACCTACGAACCGTTGAAAAAAATATTTTTTATTTCAAAAGTGTGTCCTTGCTTGTAACATTTACATATATATAAAATTTAATCATAATCGTTAGAATCGTTTTTGAAAAAAATCAAGTTTTTCCATATCCGTCATATGACAGGTAACGTTAATTTTGGACGCAAAAAAATTAAATATCCGCTCTAGGGAATCACCCAAAACCCTTAACTGCCAGGTTAGAAGAAAATCGCTTCAGTAGCTTAGGCTATAGCTCAAGCTATTAACAGACAGACAAAATTGCCGGACCGATGTTTGTTGTTATTTTCTATTATCGCAATGTCATGTTTGATAACAATCAAACTCGAGTTCATTTTTTTACGAATCCTAAGCTTTAGTATTCATCGCAAGTAAAAGCAATGAATGTATGTAGTATTGCTCAACATTGCTTTTTTCCCATCAATATTAATATAATGAAATGATCAGCGCAGAGTATGATGGCGCTCTGCGGTAGACATGTAGAAATCTGCAATAGAATTTTGTTTTCCAGATTTAACGGAATATTGTCTTGAGCTTTAAAGCTTTATGCTCCTTAACGACCAAGCATTTTTTTTTTTTAAACAACTAGGAATACTTGCTGATAAATACGAGACTTAAGGCTCTTGAAAGTTAAATACCACCCAGAGATTAGCCATAGTTGC
Source organism: Meliscaeva auricollis (assembly GCA_948107695.1). Classification (NCBI taxonomy): domain Eukaryota; kingdom Metazoa; phylum Arthropoda; class Insecta; order Diptera; family Syrphidae; genus Meliscaeva; species Meliscaeva auricollis. The sequence goes on along the minus strand of OX403619.1, from coordinate 39,975,164 downwards.
TCTTACCCACCAGGGAAAGTATGAAGATGATAGTTACTTGGCAACTACTGTGTGGTTAGAAATAACAAAAAAAAACGTAAAACTTGACTTGGGTGCTTGGCGCTTGGTTAAGTTTGGTATTTTCTAATCGAATCTCAAACAACTGTAATAATAGATCAGGCGCGCTGATACGACCAGCAGTAATCGTTGTGATGATGATGATGATGCTGATAGCTGATTGCTATGCTACGTGTACATATATCTCCCGTTGAACATATATCCATTAAGTGCGGCTTTATCTATTTGGGAATACGATGTTTCTCCTGTTTTTCTAGTTTTATTTTTTCCCCCAATTATGTAATTCTTCTTTAACATTTTGTTTCCTTCTTGTACTAACATGATCATGGCTGGTGCGAGTTGGCATAAAGATATTTAAGGCAAAACATGGCTACTTATCAAGTTGTCAACTAAACAACTCAGTTCTTGCTCTATTATACCACATTTCCTATTGCATTGCTTTAACTAATTAGGAGATTTTGAAATGGCAAAAGGTTTGTTGTGTATTTGTGTAGCACAATGCACAACCGGTATGTTGTGTGGACGTGAAGATATGAAGAAATCTGTTTGACTTTATGTGTGCAACATTTTGTTGAATGAGACGATTTAACGGTAGAGTTTCAACGTTTCACAAGTCCCATTATGTAGAGATTCGTATATGTATACTGAGAGTTTGTAAAGAAACATTGAATAAGATTTTTAAATGGCCTTTATTACCAACTTTATAAGTTTTTAGTTTCATGTTTTTGTTGGAAGATCGTATTGTAAATTTGAAGAAACAGAAATATATTTGCTACAAAACTAAGCTTTTTTGAGCCTAATTCGTCAGGGTACATTTGTGCATATCTTAGTATTAATAATATATATAAATATTTCATTTTTTTTAAACTTATTTTTGGCGTTTTTGAGCTTTTTAGGGAATGGCTTTGCATATTCTACATATTCGTGTTTTTTTGTTTATTGTTCGCTTCAAAAAACAGAAAAAAAGAATTTTCCTAAGGTGATGACCCGTTTCACGATTTTGTTTTATTTTGTACTTTTTTTAAAAACTTATAAAAAAAATATTTTTTAATATATATTTTTTTTTACAATTTCACATTTTTAAGAGCATTTTTAGAGTATATCTTTCTCACCTTTTTTAGATTAATTTTTGTAGCCCTAATTATTATAATACAAACATACTACTGACATAAATCCACCAAGTAAAGACAGCATTATATAATTGAACTTTTTAAACTATTGATTTCAAATAGCCTTTAATCCATACGAAAATTTGGCACGTTTATGTCAAATGAAACGAACATAAACTAAATTTGCATATTGAAAAGTCAGGGAAAGGTCAACTGATGAGTCCAATCGGAAGATTGCCCGATTTACGTATTCATTTACTTGACTGGGCCATATATGTGAGCTACACTGCATTTGACATGACCGGCTGGCAATCTATTTTTTCTTATGTTACTACCATGTTTACAATTTTATCTTAAGTAGCATTATAAATAAGATTTTTCAATTATCAACATGTTGTAAAGATGCGATATGCTTCAAGTTTTACGTAAATAAAAAGGCAGAGGAGATGTGGAGTGATTCTTACAAAGAAGATCCAAGAACAAAACTGAAGTAAGAACCATCGATTCCTGCAATAGAAAAGACACTGCAACTTAAGTTTTTGACTCGGTAAAATTAAATTAAAATCCTCCTTAAAATTCACTTTCTTTTAATGCTCACGAATCCATTTTAAAAACGGCTGTATTGAAAAAGAAAAAAATTAAATTGTGTTGCTATTGTGAATACTTAATATATTGCTACCATACTTAAGTACTTTTGAACCCAAAAACAATAATTTGTTTTTTTCGATTTTGGTAGACTTTCTCATAAAATAAAAAAAAAAAATAAAAAAAATTGAAATTTAAAAGTGTGAAGGATATGACAATACAAAGTTATTTCGGCTAATTCTTCACTGTGGAGCTTTTTTTAACATTTTGGACAACTTTCCAGGTGTTGGGCGTCATGAAATTATTATATTTCAGCTTTATGGTTTTGGGGCGTCAATTACAGAAAATAAAATTGTATTTCACTTGGATGTTTTACTGCTTTTGCATTAAATTATACTGTTACTTATTTTGTGTTCGACTGTTTTTTTTATATTTGCACAAATACTGTTGTGCTGTTGTTAAATATATAAAACACCTGTATTATTATAACAAAAGCTAAGTGATTCTTTCTAAATCATAACAAAGTATCTTTTGTCTAGCTTATTGTTTCTTTCCGGTAGTAAAAGTTCACCTTTTATAAGAGATTTATAACATAACATTGAACCGACCACCGCAAATTGCTGCGTTATTTGATATTAAAATCTTATCCCTTTAGTATCAGAGTATCATAAAAGTTGTAAGTCTTAAAAATAAATGAGATAACAGTATGTTATCATTTTTCTTCTTTTTGCTTTACATCCGAAATCGAAGTTATAATGGAACATACTTTACCATCACGATTCCCACAGCAGTTCAACGCTGCCGTTCTTTAATAGTCTCTCACATTTTCTACCTTTTTCACAAAATATCTCCTTGACCTTATCGAAAACACTTTAAATTGATTTATACGACATACGCTGTCAATGTTCATTGGAGGCTTTCGTGTTACGTGTCAAGTTCCTGATAATTATGAACACAATAATGTGTTATTGATCAGAGATGCCAGAGTATGATTTTTCAATAGTGATATCAAAAATTACACAGAATTCTATTTGCTTAATTTATAAATTTAACGGCCAATTTCTTGACAAAGTTCTAACTCTTAAAACTCGGTTTAAGAAAAATTAAAACTCAAAATGTTTCATTTTATTTTTTTTTCTTTAGAAAAACTGAGAGCTAAAAATAATAGTTTTAAACTAATTTTAGAACTTTGTCAAATATTGCCCGTAAATGATTTATTTAAAAGTTATTTTTGGAGAAATGAGAAACACTAGAAAATTGTTGAAATCTAGACGCCTGCCCTTGTGATTGAACCTACCCATAGTAATTTAGTTCCGTGATCAAAAGTGATTACAAAGTAGAAGACCAAAGTCTTGTGGAGGAAAGAGAAAGATAAATCTTGTTTCTTAAATCTTAGTTATTTTTTATCAATTATTCTGAAACTCGGATAGTCTATTTCTGTGACATATAGTTAAAACAGCTTAAGTCCATTTTTTTGTTTTGAGAAAATTGAGTTCTGATACTAAAACTTTTGCACAGAAGTTTTGAAAAAGAATTAAGGTCTCGTTTTAAGCACAATTCAAAATCTGTCAAAAAATCATTGTTGCAAAAAATGGACTTATGTTGTTCTGCCTATCTGCCACAAATTTATGTAGTTATGAATACAGAGGATATGGGTTGGTAACCCTAGCACTTTATATTTATTTCGGGAATGAATTCTACAAAAAAATTGTATCGTGGAAGTCCATCTGCGAAATTCGAAGTATGGGGGTTCTTAGAATATAACCAGAACCACCCATAAAATGAACGAAATAAACATCCAAAACCATAAATAATACATCACCGATATCCGGAATGTTTTCATAAAATGTAAGCAAAATCCACACCTCCGTATAGATTTTGTGGAGTTATTTAGTTTATGATTGGGGGGATTTGAAGAGGTATTTCTCGTTAAAGGGGTTTTCAACATTCAGAAACCCCCTTGTCGTCAGCTTGAAAAAAAACGAATTTCGTTTATAAACGAAAAAAGGACAAAAAAAGATAAACAAAACTAATTTTAATTTTTTTCATTTGTTAAAAAAAAAAAAATCTTCACCGACTAAACATGTAAACCGCAGGTCACATGGTGTGATATCGACAGAAAGCAACCTGAAAACCGTTTTAAACAGTCTAAGTATGGTTGTTATAATATTGGCACGATGATTGTATTGCTTAGACTCTAGAGGTGTCAAACAAATTTACGGGAAATACAAAAATCGATGATATATCTAAAGCTAGCCCGATATTTTTCAAAGAAGGTTTTATAAAATTAAAATTAAAAACGGGTTAAAACTGGTTGACAGAGTGGAAATTAAGGACTCATAACTATAGTATTTTTTTTAATATACCTTGTTGCATTTTGTGATTGCTTAGTGAATATTAAAAAATCTCGTCTACGTCTAAAAAATTCCATTTACAAAGTGATTAAAGTCTAAACTTTTTAACTCCGTCTTATTTGCTCTATATGCTTAGTTTTGGGATTGACAATGTCTTCTACGGAAGAGTTTTTTTTTTTATTTCGATTAACATAATGTCGATCGTTTTTTTTTTTAATAAAATTTCTTGATTTTTTTCTGTGAGTGTAGAAATGTTGGCTACGCAACTAAGACCTTTCTGATCGTAATTAAGGCTACTCAGTGCATAGTGCAATATGCCCTGCTCTTAAAAAGATCTGAAGCGAATTCATCTTTCCGGGCATAAAGTGCAATATAATCGAAGCAGTCTTATTTTTATCCCAGAAATAATTGAGATCAGCTCAATAGTAGTTAATAGTGCTTAAAATGCAATACTTCTAGCTTTAAGGAGATGACTGCACTGCGCTTTGAATGTATTTAACTATTCAATAATTAAACAAATAATAAATTACTAAAACTAAAATCCAACTTTATTTCCTGGTCTATGCAGTTTTATCCTGTTTCGCTTAATATAAACGCACCGTACGAACCTAGCGAGGGTTGAATGTCGTTGTTGGTTTGTTTGTTTAATCCTGGTTTTGACAGTTCACATACCTAATGAAATCCCTATACACACACTCAAAGTGATGTCTTTTCATTTGAAAAAAAAATACGTGGAAATTATTCGAATCGCTGCGCTGTGAAGAAGCAAAATTGAACTTGCTCATAGCGTTAATATGCCCGTAAATCATGTTTAATATGTCAGTGAAACACGGCGGCATCCATATGCTCGTAGACACAGTGAGAAGGCACCGGAAAAAGCCAACGACAACACATCGTTCCAGCAACCAACCGGCCGGCAGACGAAGCTTCAAAATAATGGTGGATAATAATAGTTCATGACCATAAATGAAGTAAACTTTTCTGTTGTTATGACAGTGACTGTCGTCTATCTCGGTCCTACAAACAAGTTACTGATGAAAAGGATTGTGAATCATTTGTTCTCCCATCACACGGGAATAGGTCATAAATGTTGAAATGTTCAAAGATTTGTGTGTATCTTTCAGTTAGCAGCATCAGCATCATCATTGTGTGAATATTGAGGTTGATATGGTGTTCGGGGACTGAGCGAATGATACTGAATTTCTTTTTTTTTCGTCAAGTACACAAAACGATTGAAAGGGAAATGAATATGTATATATAGTATATATTATATATTATATACGTACACGTATACGCATCATGAACTAAAAGGGAAAACAAATTGCAGGGTAAATATTCAATTCAATTCAACTCGAAGGATACATTCAGTCAAAATTTATGTTAATTTTATGGAATTCTGAATTTTGTGTGTTTTCGTACCTATATAGGTACCAGAGATTGTAAGGTCAATTTGACGGTTTATATGCCTGAAAATTTTCACAAAAGAGTAATATACGTACTAGGGTGGTCCACAATATCAATTTTGTGGTATTTCTTGGGCTTCTTTTGGAATTAAGGTCCTTTGGGCTCAATAAAATTACCAGAATTTTTTCAGATTCTTAAAATTATATTTAAAGGTCGCTAGCATTGGTTTTATGCAAAATGGGTTCATTTTCGAGTTTTTAACTGTTTAAAAATATAAATAATAGAGTTTAAAAAATTATGTTGACATCAAAATAATCTATAGATTACAATTACCATTTTTGAATATCAATAAAAATTTTTAATTATAGTTTTTTTAAAATTTTTGAAAGTTTGCTTATTGTTACAATCGATAAATTAACCCTCAAAACTACTCATAAATATTTTTTTTAAGAGTTAAAAATAATTTTAAGTAATTGCCTGATTAGCTAAGAAGAGATCAGTGAACTTTGATTTTAGATTTTAAGAATAATAAAAAAAAATAAAGGCGCTACCACTCTTGTTTGGCTGGAGATATAGCTATTTCGTGCTTTGTCACTTATGCACTCATCATAATTCGAGTATGCTGAACACGATGGTGAACTTAGTTTTTCCAGGTTAGGTTATATAAGAACGATTTTCGGCTTTGAAGTTTTTTGTTAAAAGCCAGAAATTAATAATAATCGCAATCATAATTTTGTGTCGTAATCAATTTTATATCGACGATAATTTATCATATATATGTTTTTCAGTAGAATTACAGCTCAAACAAGATATTTCATCAACAAAATTATCAATTTTATACTTGAAAAAAAAAACATTTTTTCGGAAAAATACTCATGTTTTCTTCAGTTTTTCTTAAATGTTTTAATAATTTTATTCATTTCATTGAGGATTTATTAGGTCTCATATATGTATATTGTTTCAATAAAACAAAACTATTTAGAAGCTATTTCCTACAAAATATAGTCAATTATGACCAAAATTTTATATAATAAGTCAATTATTCTAAAGAGAATAAGGGCTTGTATGTCTGCGTCCCATATTGTGTAAAACTCATAGTGACCTACATTTATCATTAACTGACTAAAAAATTAATTTTGGTCAAAATTTTATATAGATATCTAAAAATATCGATGGTATTTTGTTGAAAATGGCTTCTAAATAATTTTGTTTTATTGAAAATGGACCCATTTTGCATAAAATCGATGCTCGCGACCTCTAAATATATTTTTAAAAATCTGCAAAAATTCTGGTAATATTCCAAGAAATACCACAAAATTGATATTGTGGACCACCCTAATACGTACTTTATGCGTATACTTTTCGAGGTTAAATGTGGTAATATGTTTGTTTTTTTGATTGTTTAATAAAAAACAATATGATCACTTCTTTAGTCTTGATGGATAGAAACAAAACAACAGGTAAATACAAATCATTTTTCTTTGAGAAATAGCTTGCTTAATAAATTATTTAATTTCTCGAAAAAAAACTAAGCCTAGATGATTTTCGCTTCAAAAAAATAACGACATTGCTTAGAATCGAAATCAATGCGGAATCGATGCCCTCTTGCCACCAACATCGCAAAACTAAAAACCATTTATAAAGTTTTGTTTAACTACCTACTCATGTGCAGTTTTGTACAAGTTTTTTTTTTTTTTGATTGAAATTCTTTAGAAAAGTATATTTTGGTGTCACGAAAAAAATTATTCTCAGTTTTATTCAACATTTTATTTTATATTTTTTTGTACTTTTGAGACGTTGACTTAGAAATTAAGGCTCCATATTATAGTCTAGACCTATTTTATTGACTCTTTACTAAATTTATAAGCAAATTTAAAAATTCGTGTGTATGAGTTTTCAGAAATTTCCCATTTTTAATGGGAGCTTAAAAAATAATTGGGAGTGATTTTATACCACAAACCGAAGGTTTTTCCAAAATTTGAAAAATTCAATAATATCATTGGCTAACAATGTTTTTTTCTCTCTCATTTTTAAATGCCGAAACAAAAACTGGCGAATCAATAAAATGCCAAATAATTGTTTTGCGAAGTAAAAAATGGCAAAATGAAAATTGCGATAAAAATTCGGCCAAAAGACCACTTACACAGTGAAAGATATTATGTTAATAATTGTTGCGATTATCCCGTCGTGGACATCATTATCATATCCTTTAATCGTTTTGCAAGAAAGAACTTATACCATAAAATCTTTTAGTATAATACAAATGAAAGCAAAAAAAAAAAAAATTTCGTCAACTCAAAATCACACTGAAAGCCCTTAACTTATTCCCACATTAGGGTACTAACATTAGATATGTATATACATATTAATATTGATATCACGATTTCCTATCTTTCAAGGTTTCACTATAAATTCTTAAAAGCAGCATCGTTTCGTAGCTTTCTTGAATAGCGCCATAACTGTCATTATCTACCAATTATTGCGACCTGAAGTTTTTGAGCGGAAGATGTGAATGAATGCGATGTGAAGACTTTTACTGAATTTTTGTACAAAAAAAACAATATTTTGTTTCAATTAACACAGACTACTGAGAGAAGCTATACCTACTTGTATATACAAATTACAAACATACTTACGAGATATATTGAAATGAGAAGACCAGAAATAAAATCTTCTTTCATCCTTGATGCAAAATGCAAAAAAAGGAAACCAAGCCGGATTATCCTTTAAATATTAATGAAAAATAATTTTGTATACTATAATGTTAATATATTGGCTTCTTACAACACAATTGATATAAAAGCATTAGTCAATTCCAGAGTGCCAGCGGTAGTCCATTGACAGAATGGAAGTCATCGCATCAATTGATATAAAAAGCATTAGTCAATTCCAGAGTGCCAGCGGTAGTCCATTGACAGAATGGAAGTCATTGTCATTTTGTCTCAATTTTCCTCACGTTTCTCCTTTAAGTTATTTATACGTGAGTAGCTAGGCGTATAAAATTCATATAATAGAAATCCATTAGTATACCAGTGGCCGTGTTTGCTTGTGATGTATTAATTTATATTAAGAATCCTATAACTTCGTTTTTCAATTTTATTTCATTTTTGTGTTTATAAATATATAAATACATAATATATATACCTACAGATCGAGGTTTGCATGTTCCTTCGTTATTGGTGCTCATACTCACTCTGAAACGTCCTCGGCTGCCTTTTACTGCGAGTACACAACACATAAAGAGAGTGTCCTCTATGTCTATTTTGATTATAATTTCCTGCATATATTTGATTTCTTATATTGGCCATAAAATATTTTGGCTCCTGCTGCCTCTAGCTTTTGTTGTTGCTGTTTCTTCTGCTCATGTGTTTTGCTCCTATTTCATGCGTATTATTTAAGCTACTTAAAAGCGTTTTCTGCTACACATTTCCGTTCTCTGTGACAGTTTGTATATTTGGTTTATTTCAGGGATGGATCTATGCAAACCTAATCGGCTTTCTTTCTGGAGTCAGTGTTGACCAAAACGGTCTTTGAATTCATTTTCTTAAATTTCTGCTGATTGTGTCATTTTATATAAATCCTTTAGTTAAAAACGTCTTATTCAGTTTCTCGAAAAAGTTGAACATAATTTGTTAAAGCTAAGAAATTTTTTTTGGTTCCGAAGAAAAGTGGAACAAGTTAAAAATAAAATAAAAAATGGTCGTAAAAAACACAAAGTGTCAACATATTGAAGATAATTTCTAGAATTTGGTAAAGATGAAGCATAATGAATTCCTCTACCATTAAAAATATTCTGCAAAATTCCGTGAATTGTTTTTTTTTTTTTTTTTTTTTTTGTTTACCTTCATCTGGAAAAATGTAGCTTTTCATTATAATTATTACTTACTAAAATGAGTTATGAAGATCTCAGATTTGTAGGTGTCCTTAACGCCCCAAAAAATACAGCTGTCATCTTACATTAAGATTCCTATCTTTTAAATACACTCCTGGATTGCTATGTGTGCTTGCTCGTTATGTGGCATCGATTTCACTTCAATGTAAATTTGCATTTTATTAGAGGTTTTATATGTATCTTTGGGTTATTTTGGGTTGAATAGTTTGTGTCTGTTGCTACCATTTGTTTCTAGTAAATAATGCCATAAAAAATAAAAGGGACTACAATTGGGAGGAGTCTTGAAATTGTTAAAATTAAGGCTTTATGTGTATTTTCGGATTATATTGTGTATTCGAGTTAAATATGTGTTTAGGAAAAATCTTTTTGTAAAAGTAATGTAATGTTAATAACATTGAATGACATGATAAATCTATATTATCCGATTATAAAACTTTTAACTCTGAAAAGAGAAAGATTTGTTTGTTATTCTTAAATCAATACATACGTATTCCTATAAATGTTTCTTAATTCAATTTTAAGAGATCATAACATCTCTGAAGATTATTAACAGTTTTTGATTAATAAAAAAAAAGATCAAATGCCAAAATGCCAATTCAAAACTTTACAGATTGGAAATATTATTTAGTTTTAAAAAAATTTCTATTTTTACTCCAAATTGAAATAAAACTAAATTGAAAACTACAGTTTCAGAACCTATTACATTAACATCATACAATCGGTTAAGAATACGTAAAAGGCTGCACTTTCAATAGTTTCTTGCAACTTTGTTTTATCAACTTATGCTGTAATTTTGTTTTAAATTACACAAAAAAATTATTTATATCATTAGCTTAAAATTAAATAACTTATGACAATGAATTATGCCCAGCAACAATGGCAAGTATAAAAGTTTTTAATAAACCGACTTCAATATGTGAACAAACCTAAAAAAAAAGGAAAAAATAAATTTACTTAGTAACAATTAATGCTTATATTATTTAAATTAATAGCCAACTATTTATTAATTATTTTACAATTTTGAAGTCGGTGCCACTTTTGAAATCAACTTTGCTATTTTTGGCAACAACTTTAAAATTAAAAAAAAATTAATAAATAGTTGGATATAATTTTAATTAAAATAAGTATTAATTACTAATAAGTAAATTTATTTTCTACTTTTTTAGGTTTGTTTACATTTTGAAGTGGGTTCTTTTTTTATTAAAAACTTTTATTTTACAATTTTAATTGATAGATATACCTAACAATGCTTCCGCGTGCACGCGGCTTGTCGAGGCAATAGATAACCGAATGACACGTTTATAGAAAAGGACAAAATTGAAAAAAAAGAAAAAAATTACTAAATTGTTTATAACTCCGAAAATACTTATCTGAATTTCACTAAATTTATATGGGACCATTCTGACGGATTATTCTTTCCACTTTAATCACATAATCCGAGAAGTACTTCTCGAGGACACATATACAAAAAATATATATATACAATCGAATTGAGAACTCCTTTTTGTGAAGTCGGTTAAAAAAAATAGAATTAGTTTTATAATTTGTTGCTAATTACTTATACAGCAATTTTGATTTGAATGTTGCTCCCTTATTTTTAGTGCTATTCTGCTTCGCTAAATTCATATGAACATAGCGAAGCACCCCCGTGTATATCTAATCGAAACAGCGGGTTTTATTTTGTTTTCAATTTGTTGGTAATTACATTTAGTAAAGCAATTTTTGTTTTAATTATTTTTCTTTTAACAATAAGAAAATAACCTTTAAATAAAATCAAAATTGCTGTAACTAGTTATCCAGAAACTAGGAACCAAATCTCAAACTAATTCAGTATTGATTTGCGATTGTTGTTTCGCTTAGTTCACGGTCATACAAAAGTTGCCAGATGAATTATGTTACAATACCTACGCAATATGCCTTCTCATTGATATCATTATTGATTTTAATGAAGATGCCAGAAATAGTGTGGTTGATTGACTTATTCACAAAAACTCGTAAGAAAATAAAAACCTAAAGTCACAAAACAAAATGCCAAACCACTGTATCCTTTTTACATCAATTTAAAAGAAAACTGCACAATCCCACTACTATGGTAGAGTTTGTCCTTGAATACACGTTCCGTTCGAGATGCTGTTGAATGACATGAAGCAGGTTCATCAATTAAACTATTCATGCATTTCAATAAACGCTCCAACTTGATCTCCATATCGGATATCAGGAAATATAAATTTATCTGTCAATCAGTGATGACGACGATGACGACGACGACTAAAGGTTGAGATAGAGGATGAATAGTAGAGATAAACCTTCACTATGTATGCAATGGCATTCTTCATATTACAATGCCACTCCATCAGCAGCAGCACTCCTTCCGCAAATATCAAGACCTACGAGCTACGACTTAACGCTTGGCATCGCTTCATTTTTTTACCTCTTTTCTTCCTTCATTTTATTTGAATTCAATGAATTCCAAACGGAAATTCAATAAAAAATTCATCTTTCGTTCGTTGCCGCATAAAATGCCACATTCCTGCCGGAGTATAAGTTTTTTTTATGAAAGTCCTCTATTTTTTTGTTCATCTTACTGAAAGATGCATAACTTTCAAAGAAAGAGAGGAGAGGCATCCCGCATCGTCTTTCCATTATACTATATACATCGTTTCGCATCATGAAGTATTTGAAAGATTTTTTAGAAATATTTTCCATCTATGTCTATCTTAATCCCAATGCTACTGAGAATAGAGTACCAACATGTTTAGATCTACATAGAATTGCCGATGCATTGCGGGTTTGAGCTCTCCAGCGGTAAATAATAATCTTTCGCTATTCGGCTTTGACAGTAGGTACCTGCAGTATGAACTGATACCAGAATGTACCTTGCGCTCTGAAAGGGAACAAACATTTTTAATTCAATTAAATCTCTATCGCAATCGATATCTTTTTACTTTCCGTCTCTAGGTAACGAATGTGAATTGCGTGCATTCCAATGATGTCGGACAAGCTTATAGGACGGGCGGCGTATGCTGTTGCTAACAAAGATTTTATTTGGTTTCTGTATCCGACAGACATGATGTAACGTTGATAGTTACTGGGACAACAACCTTTAGATCCCATTAAGTTTTTGGGGAGTAACTCCAGGTTTTACCTTTCGACCTACGAGCTACGAGGTCGGTAAGAGGTTGCGGTATCTTTCCTTTTGTTGTTTAATGGGTAAAGCATGGAAATTTCATGTAGCTTTTTAATTTAGCATTATTCTCACTTTGGAAAGTAGTAGTTGGTTCTTGGTACTTGTTACCTACTACTCAGGATTGTGGTTAATCAATTACTAAATTATGTACCAGTTCCAATTAAAACAGAAATGTAGGTCAGCATAAGATAAACTTCTTAGTAAACTATACTTACTTTAATATTTGCAAATGTGCAAAATTAGTATAACAAAATGAATTAGAAATAGATTACCAAATATAAAATGTTTTTTTTTAAGACTTATTATTTTACTAGATGCATCCTTTAGGTTAGAAGTATTTAATTTATTGTCGTGATGAGTTTTCAAAATTATATGTTTTTGGTTTGGAAATTTCAGTTTGATGCAAAGCTTACCTAAATAATTAACTCGACTGTTATTATACTCTTTAAAAACAAAGATATATGATTATGAAACAGTTGGATGGAACCTCTCAAAACAGGATTGTTTTGATTTTGTTTCGATGCAATCAAAGCCCAATAAAAAACTGGTGTTTAATATTGTGTTTACAAGAACGAAAAACAAAGCACGAATGAGCGAATAACGAACAAATGAGATTTAATACATTTAGTTTTCATACAGTTATTTTGTTAACTAAAATTATACCAAATGGTAAGAAACTAACTTATATTAACGGTGAGATACTAAAATTTTCATTTTCGTTGTTAAAATAAGAAATAAATGAGAAAATAATCTGGTCGTAGTGAATAGATTTCATTCGTTACAACCAATTTGTTTTTTTTTTTCCAATTTTGCTTATCTTAACTATTAAAATGAAGAATTTAGTGTTTTAAGATTAATCTTAGTAAGTTTCTTAACATTTTGCATAATTTTGGTTAAAGTTAGAAATTTGTTCGTTCATTCGCTCATTCGTTGGTCTCTCTCACGTAAATGGGGCTTAAAAGGTGTTTTTTTCATCAGCAACACAAATAGTGGATTAGTTAAATTTGTCATAATATCTACTTTAAATATAGCAACAAGATTCTATTGCTAGAAATGGCAGAGATCATTCTTCGTGGTGGATCAAGTGAAGGAATAAAATGTGGACTGGGAAAATTAAATTTGTTTAAAAAGTACGGAAAAGGATCTTGGGTCCAATATATTTTATTCAAAACATAATGTAAAACCATTACTACTCCCGAATATTGAAAAAGACTGTTATTCTTAATAGCGAGCACAAAAAGCCCTGAAAAGGTATCTTTCAGCACGACAATGACCTGAACCTCACCTGCCAAACAGCTAACCATTTGATTTTGAAGACGAAAACTTTAGGTAATGGTGGGACATTCAAAATTGCCCCATGTAAATTTTTTTTATTGAGAATCTGTAGGCTGATATGAAATAATGAAGTTTAAATTAATAACAAAAGGTTGTTAACCTGTTTATCTTGGCAAAACTCAAAAATAGATGTTCACCTTATCTGTGCGGATTTCTTTGACGATCTTCTGTTCGCTCACCTTAATGATAGGCTTTTTCCGACACGATGTCAAACTAAACTAAACAAAATAAATTTAAGCAGTTTAAAATTAATTAACATTGTCATTATACATTTTTAATTTCTACCAACACCCAATATGTTCATAAGTTTGACATTCTATCTTGAATGATATGCCAAAATGTATCATACGTAATTTGTTACCAACGTTCCTTTGTTGCAGGACGACGTTTTCTACGTGCCTATAGCACAGGAAGTCGATTGATAGCTTTTTCCTTTTTCGAGTGAATACACTTTGGCTCGTAAAATATTGCGAGTAATTATGGCAATTTCAAATTTAAAAAAAAAATATCTCATTTCCAGTGTACGCATTAATCAAAAAATATGAAAGCATCATTATACCTCCCTTAGGCTCGTCAAAATGTCAAAAAAAAAAAAACCTTAATCAGGCTCATTAAAATTAACTTTTGTAATTTTGTGCTGGTAGTATGTCAAATCAGATTGGGTGCCATTTGTAAAATTACAAAACTTCCACGTTGCTTATCCATGAGAAGATTTCTCCATGTGCAATATTATACACCCTTCCTCTTGATTTTGCAAATTTCTTACATGAAAATTCAAAAATTAACCATAAAAAAACATATGAGTTCGAATTCTTTACCACCATTACGCCGCTTGTTGGATAAACGCGTATCTGTTGCGTGCTTCCATGGAGTTCTGTCAAAATTGAACAAACAAAATCAATTTCTTTTATTTTCATGGAAATTGTGATTCGATTCAAGGTTTTGTTATCGCACGGCCGTATCATCCTTAATAATAATAATAACAACAACAACAACAACAATATCATTTATAAAAGGTTGCTTTGGCAATATACCTTTAAATGGGCCTCTCCGTCTTCGTCGGTAAAATACTTGAATTGTGATCTGACGAAGAAAATGTGATTATGTCTCACAAATGCTATTTATCTCCCAATTTACATCCATTAGTGAACCCATATTTGTTGAAATATAAGAAAGAAAAAAAATTATTGAAGTTCAACCCCCTTGCCCCGACCTGCTTCTCTTCAATTTACATCAGAAATAGAGGACAACAAAAACCACCTATTCACCGGCACAACCACACTTCACAAAAACCAGCAACGAATTGAAGAGTTTTGGCAAATAGAACACAAATTGCATTTGAAGAGCCCTAAAGAGGTGAAAGATGGAAAGATTGAATAAGCGGCACGAAATTCATGATGTTCCAGGCCGAGAAGACGATTGCATTGGCAATTGAAGGCCGTATACCTACACCACGACCACGACAATGATTTTCTTTCCATCGTAACTTTTTCAGGAGTTCCGTTTTATTTTATTTTTTTTTCTCTTGGGTTTCCGTTTTTTTTTTATTATTTTTTTTTTTTTTTTTGTAACCACTCTCTTTGGCAACTCAGCACAATCCATTTCGTTTTGGGGTTTTAAGTAAATCAATTTAGACGAGGGGAATCTTTATAGAAATTCCCAAGCGTTCGTTTTTACACTGAGAAAAAAAAATACGCAGAAATCAACAAAATTGACCCCAAAGTAATAATACAGCCATTAAAATTTCATTAGAAAGAAAAAATATGAAAAAACGAAAATTTAGCTGAATACAATAATCCAAGATTTAATTCAAAACGTAGAAGTTGGCATGATACAATAATACATACGTAAAAACATAATCTTTGTGAGAAAACTAAACCGCTGTATCCGTAGCCCTTAATGTAATATATAGGTACACTGTAATGTCTTTAGTGATTTTATTTTCCAATATGATCGGATAAAATGAGTGAGATTTTTGTTTTAATAAAATTTAAAAAAAATTGCAAAAGTTTTTTTTGGAAAGTAATCAAAAAATCTTTAAACTTTTCTGGCAATTTAACTTTTCTAGCATTATATAAGAATATTATTTATCTTCAAGTTTTAAATGTCTTCTTAAAAATTGTAAAAAATTATATTTGTAATCAAATACCGCGAAAAAACATAAAATGAAGTGTATCAAGAAAAAAACGTGTTAAGTCGTGGAACAAAAGCGGTGGTGTTTCGAAATTCTTTCACCAGTATTCTGCTCTTTTTCGATGAAATTCCGCAATTGTATACGGCTGTATACGCTGTATTTCACATATTTTTCAACGACTTTTCACATTTTTTTTCATCACAACATGTCCCATCCTCCTTCTTTGCACTGTTACTTTATTATAGAAATTTAAAAGAGCAAGTGAAAAATAAAATTTTCAAACTAAAGGCTTGTATAAAAATTCAACAGTTTTTTTTTCAAATACCATACATAACAGTTTCGTTAATTTTTTTTACAGATACTTTGTCGAAGCACCTTATCAGGATTCCAAATTGGTTACAATACATATTAAAGGATTTTCATTATGAGTAGCGTCGGTTTAATTGAATTTAATTTTTCGAGTACCGAATTTGACCTTCGGACACAAGAAAAATCACTTTTTATTGCACAATAATTTGGCATGATGAATTCAATAATAGATTGATTTTAAAATGCGTTTCGCCCAGGTACAACACTAAGATGTTGTTGTACCCTTCTAATACGCAAAAGATTCGGTCGATTTTTACCGACTGTTGTAAGAATTACTGCAGCTGTGAATTTTAATATTCTAGAGGAATTTGTTTGAATTTAGATACCTTTTTATTCCAATAATAATAGTCCAGTTAATAAAGCGATTAAATAAGTGAACCTGAGGAAAACAGCCAAAAAGCTTTAAAAAATCTTTAAAATATTCAAATCGTAGCTTACAATTTTACGGAAGACCAAAGAACCTCGCATATGGTTTTTTGTAAATACTTTCTCTCACCTCTTGTGAAATGAAAATTGAATGCGTTCCACAACATGTTAAAGGCCATTTTACCACTATATCAGGATTTGACCGCAAAGAAAATATTCTAAGAAAGCATATCCAAACATGACATTTGACAATCAAACATTAATTTTAATTCAAAATAGAAACTGTGAAATGTTAAGCAAAAAAATGTTGCATACTGTTAATAACAAATTTTGATATCTTGTTCTTGCTTTTATTTGGAAGCATTATTTTCTCTAAGTGTACAGCTGTCAAAGATTGCCAGTTTCAAGGGAGCATCATGCGACAGTAATGCTTTGGTGATTGAAGGTTAGGTTAAGGCTAAAAAGTGCGTGTGTAGATAAAGATCTATTTATGTCTATTCTATTACGATGAGGCAGGAAAAAGTACCCTCACACACGAATATCAACACTCTTCGGAGTACAGGAAATGAGCTCTCGGTGGTGAGGCCTGATGGAAGCTATTAGTCATAGAATGGCACAGAAAAAAAGTCCTTGTTTGCAAATTACCTTTAGTGTCATGGTTTTTCCCCCTATGTTTGATCTATATGTTCGAGGACACGAATATACTTTGAGCTCTGGCTTATTAATGACTGAAGATTAGTTACACTAATTAATTGAAACTAAGAATGAATGAGGACAACACGGTGGTCATTGGTTAAGATGGACGAGCTGGAGGGACAAAAACAAAGACACAGCTTTTAACTATTAATTAATTGGTTAGAAAAATCGATATTTTTTTTTCAACATTTGTTCCATTACAACTACAGAAAATTGCCTCTGATAGTGGTGGAAATGCTGTTTGACCTTTCGTTTAAAACGGAAAAGAGCGCTCGCTTTGAACTGAGTTCGTCTCAGCAGTAACAACAATTCCCTCTTGTAAAACAGTAAAGCCACGATTGAGGACATTAAGACCATTCGCGTCGCGCTTCTAAACTGTATGTATGTACGAGTATGTTATTCGTTGAATGAGATTAAAAAGTTTTAATTGCCTTGTCATTGTATTTCTTTTTTTTAGTCTTCTGTTTTGTCTATGCATTTATATGAGTATATTCGTCTTTTGTTTGTTTTGTACAAGGAGTTTAGTTTCTGTGGTCAGGAGAGGTTGAGGAAAAAGCTTTTCAAATTGGTAGGTCTATAAAGCGAGCGTGAGGAGGGTAGGATTCGAAGAAAAAGGCTGAAACAGACAAAGAATGCACTTAATATGGATGGAACTTGGTTTCTTTTTTTTTACTTTAATTTTCTTTGTGGAACTTTTTTTTGTTGTTCCCATCACCCTTTTCTGCATTGGTGGTTATCATTTATCTTTGAAAAGGCCAAAGTTTTATAAGAAAAAGTTCCATTCGTACTAATGGCAGACTGTGCAAATAGCATAAAAGCATTTGCCGCAAAACCAATCCTATAAATCTAGATACAATTGATTTCTTTTTTTTTCTTTTTTAAGAGTCAACAAAATGTCTGTGGAGATTGATAACAAGTTTAGAAGGAGACTTTTTTTTTAAGTATTTAAGAAGGCTTGTCATTGTTAGATTATAATCTGGAAGAAAATGGGTATTTGACGAGGGGTTTAAGTTGTAATGAAAATTATTATAACATAAAATTTGAATAGAACCCAAAGATACATAAATATATAGAGAAAAAAAAATATACAAAATTCGTGACTGATACCATCGAGGCTAAAAAGGCGAATTTCATATTCCAGTTTATTCTAGTTAAAAAGATCACAAAGTAACTCAATTAAACTTGGAATAATAAAATCTCTACTACCTAAGTACTTATTCTGCAAAAATTAAATTAATCTTAAGAATGCGTATTTTGGTTTTTTTTTATTAAATTGAAGTAAAATATGATAATCACATAAAGGAAAATAAATAATGTTGACACCTGAATGGATCAATTCCATTCATGAAAAAATTTTTTCGTTGTCTTAATTGTTATTGAATCAGGATATACATACATACAATCATCAACAAACCCACCCAGAACAGAAATCTGGAAAAGCTTAACTTTTAATGAATTTTGCAATATTATATGACCGTGCAGTGGCCAACAAAGTTATAGGTGACATTAATGAAGTAAAAAATATTCACCCCTATCGGAAATCAAATTTCCTGGGGAATTTTTTTTCGGGAATGGGGCTCCTAATAGAAATATTTTAGGAATTTTCTTCCGTTTGCGATTGTAATTTGTTCCTCTGGTATTAAGAATAACGCAAAAGTAAAAATTGTGCGACTCTCCCAAGAAGTTTTCAATTGAGAGCCCTTTTCCCAAAAAAAAACTTCCCAGGGAAATTTTAATTTCCGATAAACCCTATTAAAAATGGTGGTACGGTAAGACGAAAAGTTACACTTTGAAAAAATAGTAGGTTTCTTTCCGGCTTTTTGGAATAATATAACATAATATTATTGCGCAGTAACATTTTCCAAAAATATTGATGATGAAAATAACCACCTAATCAAAACGACACATGTAAAACCTTGATAATTAGTAATGACTAAGCTCTGAACTCTTTCATTCAGCAAGAAATGGAATGGAGTGTATCTATCGTTGCCTGCCTCTATCTGTATGTGTATATCTGTCCCTTTCTGTCTGCGTGTATCTCTTTCCATCTGCTTGTGTATCTTTCTTTCTTAACGAAACGAGAGATCACTGGAACTTTCGAGAAGAAATGATATGAGTATAAATACGAAGTGGAAGAAGGAGATCGGGACAGTTTAATTGTGACAAAAAGATAAGTGGTTGTGAAGGTGTCATATGGAAGAGTTATTTTTTTTATACATAAATTGTAAAGAGAGAGTTTGCTA
The DNA here is from genome assembly GCA_948107695.1 of Meliscaeva auricollis. Lineage (NCBI taxonomy): Eukaryota > Metazoa > Arthropoda > Insecta > Diptera > Syrphidae > Meliscaeva > Meliscaeva auricollis. The sequence goes on along the minus strand of OX403619.1, from coordinate 39,955,433 downwards.
TCGCTAAAAGTGTTAGTTAATTTGAAAGTAATTAAAAGTGAATTAGTAAAAGTGTCTGAGTATCTGACTCTTTGTGGAAAAAAAATTGAGTTAAATTTAAAAAAAAAAATATCTTTTTTCAATATAAGTCAATAGCCGTGTTTTTAACAACATTGAGTTGCTATTCAGCTTTTCATTTTATTCACAAAACAAAAACAATTAAACATTAGATTACTCAGCATTTGTTTTGCGAATAAAATGAAAAACTGAGTAACTATTCAATGCTGAAAAAAAATACGGCTAATATATTCCGCAAACTGTAATTATTCTGCAATACATTCCTCACACGTTCAATATTATTGCACTTAGTTCACCGCTTCTCATCTTATTCTTTGTGCATTAGTAAAATATTTACTCCGACTTTTCAAAGACAAGGATCTCACCTTAAAGACTAATGCTTTGTTTGGCAGCCCAGTACTCTTTCTCTCCAACAAACAATTTTAAAGATTATCAAAAAAAAAACCCAAAGTTTTACACCTACATCCTACATGTTACAGTTACCATGCCAAGGCCAACCATCAAATAACAACAACTGGTAACTTCACTTGCAGTCCATTCAACACACAAAACAAATCCAATTCCCTGGACTTCAATGAGCTGATAGTGTTGTTGTTTGTTACAGAAATACTGTCAGGTTAAACTTTGTTTATCACCAATAAGTTTTCCATAAACTTTCATTTAAGGGAACATGAATGTACAAAACGTGGCTCCAATCTTAGAATAATAATCTTTGTTGCCATGCACCCTGCTCTGATGCCAATGCTGCATTACACCCTCTCACATACGTTCTACATGACCCATCACGAGGCTAAACCAGCTACCCAGAATGATTCCAAAGCATAAGGCAAGAGTCATCTGGATAACGATGGGAGTAGTGCTAGCCGAGTGCACCACTTTGCTTTGGAAAGAAATTTATGCTCCGCAGTTTTCTTGTATCATGTTTATCCACTTCCGAAAATTGTTCTCATTGTTCAACTTCTTTTGTTCGAATTAAAGTGGGAAACTGATTCAAGAAAAATGAACATTTGAATTTTTTAATATTTTTTTTTTTTTTTTGATAAATTTTTACCTACACAATATTTAAAAAAGATAGCTTTAAAAATTTTCAAAAAAAAAAATTGTATTTATTCATATAAAAGAAATCAAATAAATAAGTTTAAACAATGTCGCCCGAGACGTTTTCGAGTATTTTTTTTAAATTCAAACCCGTTTTATCTCATTGCATTGATATTGGTACCAATAGAAATTAATTTTGAAGTTTAAAAAGGTTTTTTTCTTCTACTCACATTTCGCTGTTTTAATCGATAAAAAATAAAACAAAAAAAAATTAACTGCAAATAATATGTAAATACATAAACTTTGAGCTTCAGTCTTTTAAGTAAATGGAAACTGTTTTCACACTGGATACACAATGTAGATGCATCTATATTTTCTCAACACAATTCAAGTTCAAATAGCAACAAATAAATGTTTATTTTCGTCAAATTGTTTGTTTTGCCAAAGGAAGTTTTTGTTTCCTTATTGGATGAATCAAAAAAGATTTCAAAAGTCGTGCCCCCCGAGAACTGGTAAATACTTACAGCAAATCAAATTACAAGAGTTGTTCAAATATATGAATAGAATAACAGAAAGAACTTGAGTGAAACTCTTGTCTATTTCTGGCTGGAAATGCGAATTTTATTGTTTGTTGCATCCCTTTCCTATGAAAAGCACCACCTTACAAATAAATAACCGATCTTGCAATAAGTTAATTTATGATTAAGAGAAAGAAAAAAGAAAACAATTGAGTCCTTAAACTAATAAATCAATACCTTTCTTCAAAGTAATCAGTATTCACCAATTATATCTGGAAAAAAAATCCGAGCACACCGGCCGGCACCCAGAGAAATATGTATGATGTTTTTTATTTGTGGTATTAAAAAGAAAAAATCTGTCCCACACTCCACATTCCACACAGAAAAACATTGTGGGATAAAAGGGCTTGACATGTAGGATGTAGCAGACAAAAAGCTTTTTGTCTGCTAGGAATCTCACTAAAAAATGAAAGCTTATTTTTGCTCTATTTTCGTTGGTCCAATCTATAATGTCATCGAAATTTCTCATAAGCTTGGTAATCCTCTCTGATATTTAAGGAATCACGCTGCTTTTATCCCGATCATTACAAGTCATTCAAATCGATATACTTTTCGCAGTTCAGCTTTTTAATACGACCACAGCAAGTCTGCAGAGGCAACGTGACACTAGTACGGACACATTCACAAAACTTTTCAATCAGGCTGAGGCCATCGCAAATGAAATTGGTGCAGCAATCACGGCCGAACATTCAGACTCAGTCAGTTGAAGAATATTACCGGCTTTCAGTATATATTACATTTCTGGATTATATGTTCAGTGAAATGTCATCCAGGTTCCCTAGTACTCCCATGCATATAAAGAAGACCTCCCTTTTGTTTGTTCGCACTGCTGAGCGATCTTTCCATACCTTAAGTCGATTAAAATCATTTTTTAGCAACAGGATGACAGAAGAGCGTTTGAATGGATTAGCTTTAATGCATATCCATCAAGACCTTGGGACCGAAATGGACGCTAATGAAGTGCTGGACATCTTTGGCAGGAAATATAAAAGAAAACTGTCTTTGATAAACATTTAATTTTTCTATTGGACCTTCGTAATTTTGTACGTATAACTAACTGCCTATACATACTTAAATAAACTTGACTTGAAGTATGATACCAGAAAAAAATCCTGGATCTGCCCTTGTGCCGAACTGTAGGTATTTCTATAGCAATATCATCTAATGAGCCAAAACATTTCAATAAAACCTTTGTAGAAAGGAAAATTTCGTTGAGTAGAAAAGATATTTTTTGTGTTTTTTTATATTTCAATACGAATATTAATATATTAATACGAATAATAATACGAATACATTCAAATACGAATATAAATTGATATGTTGTCTTTATTTTCCTTTGTTTTGATTTCTTTATTTGTTCATACTGGAAAACATTACAAAATAATTCATTTCAGATTCCTTAAGTGAACAGAATGCATCGTAACAGTAATAAAAGTTTCACTGAAATAAAATCAACAGCTTTCGCACAACTTCGTACGGCCTTGATATTTCTGTATTGTCTTTTGTTTTTTTGGTAAAAAAAGACAAACTTTTCCAAAACTCTTTCACACATTGAATCTCTGAATATTTTCTACACTGTAAATACACGGTATAGTTTAGAGCTAACTAGACCAGAATAATTGCCTTGAAAGCAACAAGCACATAGTGGGGTTGTAACTTCAAGGACATTTCCTTGAACTTTTTTCTTCTTCTATTTCTTTGTCAATTTTGTTCGCATTTATTTTTTTTATGTAGTGCTTTTTACTTTATGATAAATGATACTTCGTGGGCAGTGAAGCTGTTTTTGATGACGAAGAAACTTTTATCCATACATCCAGAAATAAAAACAAACTAAAAGAAGTATGTGCTAGGGTGTGGTTGGGTCGTTTGATGCAGGCTTATCAAGTGACTCTTATAGAAAAGGATGTGTTTTTTTCAACTTGAGTTAACATCCTTTTATATATTAACAGCACTTGACTTAAATAATATTGGGTGAGATGAAATCGATCACATTCTATAGCGTTATCGAATAAATAAAAAAATAAAATCCCTAACAGTTTGGCCCTGTCTTTGAGTAAAAACAAATTTGTAGGTTATTTCTCCCTTTCAATAGCTCTGATATTATTGACACCAATATAAATTCCTAAATTTATTTGTATATCAATATTTTACTGCTCTAAAGCGTTTTCAGATATTTTTCTTCGAGTTCATTAAGATTTAAGAACATTTGAGGGAACATGCTTACATTTTTTTAGATAATTTTAAAAGTTTTCGTTAGTAAAAGTTCCTTTTTTTAATTACAGGTAATGATCTGGATTCAATTCGAGCATTATTTAGTGAAAAAGAGAAAGAACTAAGTTTGGCGGTTGCAAAAGTAGAAGCTCTTACTAGACAACTTGAAGATCTGAGGCGTGATCGAAGAGGACCTCTTAATCTTATACCAGGCAATGGAACATGTAATGCTGGTCAGCCCTTGCCAACGCAAGCGCCGCGAGAGCTGGAGAAGCTGCGAAGAGAGTTGATGGTAAGTGATATTTGGTTAACACAACATGGCAATGTTTGCACGAACTCGCTATTTTTCGAATTCTAATATTGCATCAATGAAAAAAATTAAATTATTAATATTTAAAATTTTGATTTTAGTATCGAAATCAACTATCCCTTCAACAAGATGCTCGCCTTCACCTTCAAAGAGAAGCTTTACAGCAACGACAAGCCGAATTGCGTTCCGTTGATCAACGAATATTTGAGCTACAAACGAGGTTGCAAAAGAAAAAAGCTTCAAACCTCAATCTGCAGCAGCAGCAACAAAACAGCCCACAGATTTCTCCAAAAGAACGCCCCTCTCAACAGCAACAAAAACATCAGCAGGGTACTACAGCATCATCAAGGTCATCATCGCAAGTTAAATCGACACAGAGATCATCCTCAGCAGGAAGCAATAAAACACAACAGCAACAATCTTCAACGGTTTCCACAAACATACCACTTAGTGTTCGGCCCTCGAATAGTGTTTATCCATCACAGCGAGTAGTCCCACGTGGTAATGTGGCGGCTGTAGAACCATATATTCATACCCCCCAGAAATCGGCCATAACATCAACTACCGCTCCTTTGAATGCCAGCCACTTAACTAAGCAATCAGCGGCGACGGCTAACACTAATCAGCAAAATCAACTTATACAAGATCTGACAAATCTGAAGCTAAATCTGGCGCATGTTAACTCTAGTGTTAGCGTCAATCACCTGTCGTATGCTGAAAGTGATGAAACAAAGCTAGCGCGGCAAAAATTATCTGCTCTGCCAACGGCTAAGGTAGCAACAAATGTGAATACATTCCACAGTCCATCATCGCTGGGTAAAGATGGAGAAAGTGACAATTCCATTGAGATTTCAGCAAAGAAATCGGCTCTCTCATCATCCTCGGAGGCGTCGTCGAAAGCAACCTCTCTGCCATATAGTAGTAAGATACCGAAAAGCATTTCAGTTAAGCCCGTAGTGGCTTCAAATAACACGAGCACATCGAATGAATGTGACTCAGAGAAGGCTGGAGAAGTATCACTAACTACAGCTCACCAACTCACCGTGCATAGTACTCCCTTAGGAGTGATAAATAAATCAGTAGCGCTTGCAGTTTCTACTGCAACAACAACCAATACTACAACAACAGCTCCCAGTCAGCAGCCGACGAGCGCTGAGAGTAGGCCAGCTGTAAAGCCCAAAGCACTTAATCACCAAATTCCATCAGGAAACCTTGTCGTTCCGCCAAGAAAACCAATAAGTAGTGTTGCTCCTACTTCAGTGACAAGTTCGATTCCGAAAATTGTCGCACATAGTCCTAAGGTCAACAAAGTCGCACCTAGCGTAATCATAGACTCGGATAAGTCACGACCTGCATTACCACCCAAGCCTAGCAAACTGTCTCCCACAGGATCTGACAGTTCCATGCAGGTCCCATCAACGGTTTCAACAGCCCCAACTGTAGTTAGTGTAATAAATAAGGCTCCCATTTCAGAGCCAAATACGACATTATCCAACGAAACGGGCTTAGCGAACTCCGTTGCTGGCAGCCATAATCCCGACAACCTGCCAATCAAAGCTAAGCCCTTGACCATTCGAAAACAGCCGTTGTCGGAACAACCTCGCCTGAAATGTGTTACCTCTGGCCTAAAACCAGTCCACCAGTACAATTCCAGAAGGATAGAAATGCCTCCGGCATTTCTCTTTCCAGAAATTGACCGAGCAGAATTGAAAGACAAGATCGGTGCTCCTACCTCATCGCAGCAGCAGTCCCAGCAAGCAGATGTGAACGGCAATGGCAGTTCTAACGATGAGCCCGATAAATCAGTTTCAAGCCAAGCTAGTGAAGAGAAATCTCCAGATGATGTTAAACATCGCTTAAAGCATGAAAACGGCAAAGCGAAGCTCGCCCGGCGAGTAAGTTTCGACCCCCTGGCCTTGCTTCTAGACGCCAGTCTGGAAGGTGAACTGGAACTGGTCAAGAAGACTGCCATGCAAGTGCCCAATCCAAGTGCAGCCAACGATGAGGGTATAACAGCACTTCACAACGCCATTTGTGCAGGACATTTTGAAATTGTCAAGTGGGTTTCTTTTGATATTTTTGAAAAGCACTCTTTTCAACTTTTTTTTCTTCTATTTCGTATAGATTTCTTGTTGAATTCGGTTGTGACGTCAATGCCCAAGATTCCGACGGCTGGACACCACTTCATTGTGCGGCCAGCTGCAACAACCTCTCGATGGTAAAGTTCCTGGTGGAAAATGGGGCATGTCTCTTTGCTGCCACACTCTCTGACCATGAAACTCCGGCTGAAAAATGTGAAGAAGATGAAGAAGGTTTCGACGGATGCTCTGAATACCTCTACAGTGAGTATTGCTATTCCCTTTTACGTTTAATAAAGATTGATGTCCTTTATATCTAACGAGAATATCATATGGCATTAGGTATCCAAGAGAAGCTCGGCATCCTCCACAGTGGGGAGGTGTATGCAGTGTTCTCATACGATGCTCAACAATCCGACGAATTGAGTTTCGTTGTCAATGATCGATTAACGATACTACGGAAGGGCGATGATGCTGAACGTGAATGGTGGTGGGCGAAGAATTTCACTGGAGAAGAAGGTTACGTGCCACGGAATCTGCTGGGGGTGAGTATTTACTACAAAAAAAAAAAAAAAAACCAGCAAAATATTTCCTCCTACGATTCATTTTTAAGTACTTAACGTAGTTGTGGTAATTAAAGGAAGAGAGAAAAAAGAAAAAAAAGTCTACCAAAGTTGGAAGAATTTACCTTCCATTATGCAAAAGTAGAAGAGAATAAGGAAAAAAAATTAATTTACCTCCTCTGCTAGAAAATTGAAAGAGATGTGAATGTGTACGGATGAAGTGGAAATATTTTAAGCAGCGTCGCCATTGTCCTTGGTCGTCCTTATAATTCCGATGGCTTATTGGATTTTGATTAACCGACATCATTTTGGTATTCCTTCTGCGGATGAGATTCCAAATTGAATTGGTTCAATTTATCTGTTAAAGGATGAAAGTATTGAAGAACGTGTGAATTCTTACAATGCGTTATGTGTGTATACCATGTATATTGCATAAATGCTAAAAAGAAAAGTCTTAAAACCATGCATTTCGAAATGAAACTTCATCACTATTTGTAGCTATACGTAAGCAATGACGATTGCCCATTCAAAACTAAATGCATGTTTGTATACTTTCAGCTTTAAGGACTAGATTATGATGAAAGTTCAAGGCTATTTAATGTAAGCAATCATGCATTTATTAGAGTTTTATAGAATTGAGAATTAGAAATGGAATACATATTTAAATTTATTAAACTTGCCATAAACGAATGATTCCAAACTTTATCAATTCGATCAAATTAGTTCACTAAAATTAATTTATTAATATAATTATACCTCAAAGTTGTACTCAAAAATTAAATCTGACGGGTTTTTAACCGCCTGTATGCAAGATGCGTACATCAATTCATATTTTGTGAGCATGTTGTAAAGAAGTTTATAATCAAGGGAAAATCCGTCAATTTGACGCCTGAATGATTCTTATGATTCCCAAGATTCTTACAAACATCGAATTATCTTTAAGAGTTTTTATTAATCCACCATTATTTTTACAAAGTGTTTTTGCACTTGTTGCACAAAGTTCTTTTTCACAAAAAACAACACCCCTTCAGCCATAGTATTTGAATGGGCGCATTTGGTCCTTGATTCTCATGAAAATTGAAAGCTTCATACCAAATTGTATTAATGTAGCAATAGTATTTGAATGGCCTCATTTGGTCCTTGATTCTCATGAAAATTAAAAGCTTCATACCAAATTGTATTAATGTAGCGTAACGTATGGGGACGGGCAGGGAGGGCACACGCCCCGAGCAGCACTTTGTTAGGAAACGTCAATTTTCGAAAATATCAAAATAAAAAATTTATGTTTATGTTATAAAATTACGTTTGTTCTGTTTTTACATTGTTTTTTGGTCCTTAATTTTTCTATAAATTAACACATTTTTCTCAAACCAAATAAAATAATTTAATTTCTTTCTAGCGGGTTTCCGTCAGTAATAATAACACGACATTAGATGCTACTGTACAGAATTTCATACAATCAAGAACAATAGTCATTAAAGCTATAGTGAATACCCTAAAAATAAAAAAAGGCTGGCATTACTTCTGACTTCAGACCGATTTTTAGATAGTTTTCAAAATATGGCATACTTTCACTGTTCATACATGTAATTTTAGAACAAAAATCAACACAATTTTTGTGGGTCTTAGGTCTAAGATTTTGAATCCAAAATACATGATCGGAAACTTTTCCAATCGAAAAATGTTTTTAAATATCTTTTGCCTCAAATTTCTTGAAAACAAGCAATGAAATCGACTTCCGGCTACTTCAATTTTATATGCATAGTGATAGTTTATATAAAGAACTGATAAGAATTAAAAAAAAATCAAATATATTGAAGTTTTTTTTTGCAAAGCTGGATAACTAAACAAAAATCTATTGAATATTGTGTAATATTGTTTTCTGCCATATCTCAAAAAAAAAATGATATTTTATTAAAATCTTGACACATTTTAGTCTAACCTCTATTCAAAAACTGATAATTTTTATTAAAAAATCAATATCAATCTTTTTTTGAGAACAATTATTAAATAAAATATTTTCGAAATATTTCCCGATATAGGATTTTTGAATACCTTAAATTGTGGATTTTCTGGCGGCAAAAACCCACGCTACGCCACTGATTCTACCATTAGTTTAAATAGGTTAACGCTTATATTATATTATTTACATTTTGCGTCGATACCAATTAATTTGGGGTGTGGCTGTTTTGGCTCGATGATTTTTAAAATTCGGCATTTTCCATTGCAGCAACGCCAACACTCATGCGAAAACACACCTTTTGTTATAAAAGACAAAAACTCAGGTTAAGTTTATTAACAGCCGACAAAGCTATTTAAATGCTTCCCATTATAAATAAATAACGTCTTCCATTTATCTTAACTCGAGTTCAAACAATTAAAACAAACTGGCATAGTAAAAAAAAGACTCCTTAACCGTAATCCAAATAACAGCATCAGCTAATCCCGTTTCTATGTGAATTAAATTAGTTCCCCTACCAACCAAAGCATTTAGATTAATGGCAAACAACTGAATGTGAATTTTGTAATAGAATAAAATGAGAATGGTCAATTTCGGTTCACCATTTCCTCCTTTCTATAAGGCCATAACCTCCAATCAACGGCTACGATGAAAGTTTTATCTTATTTCATTTGTTTGCCATTTCAATTATTGCCTCATTATATCCTCCCCTTTAAGCTTTAATATCGCATTTCAAGGACCAACCTCTCATCGCTGTCTTGGGCCACAAAATATCCTTTTTAAGTGTCGTAATGCCCGAACTGAAACGAATCCAGTCGTGGGGCTAGGAGGTTATTTTGTATGTATAGGTATACCTATACAAATGTATACATACTTACCTACGAGGGAAAACTCAAACATTAAATTCAATGAAAATATATTTTTTTTTCTGTTTTTTGTTTTTTATTTCTACAGAATGTTTTGAGAAATTAGAAAATTACTTTTCCAACCGAAAGAGCTATTCCAATATCATGGCAGTGTAGGATTTAGGTACCATCCAACATATACGGATGGGCCCCACCTACATTTTACCTCGGAGACTTTGAAGTTCGTTCAGTAACGTTGTTTGTGTCGAAAAGATCTGGTAAAATTCTTAAAATCTACTCCTTACTTTTGTATAAACATTTTATTTTCACTCTATTTGTTCTATTTTAAGCCTAGTTTACAGCAAGGGCAAGCCTTGTTCCTATACAACTAGTTTGAATAATATGTCAAGTTCAAACACCGAAATGGCATTTAATTAATGACCAAAAGTCAAAATCAGGAGTATGGTTGTTTAGTGGCATACAAAACGTAGCATCACCAAGTTTTACCCTAAAATAAACTAAAAATGCTATAGGGTTGGCGCCCCATATTGCTGCAGCAGTCAGGGTTGTAATGTCTTAAAGAGTACATTTTTGTATCCTCATCAATTTTTTATACATACTTAGATCAGAGATATTTTTTTGTTTTTCAAAAACACTAACTTATTTATACTAGGGTTGCCACGATTTTAAAACATTTATCTTCTACATGTTGATTTACATAAAATTTGACAAGTGTATAGGCGGCCTTGTGATCCAGACGCTTTATCAATGCATTCGTATTTTTGGAACTCACATCAGTTGAAATGTAGGTACCTCGCTGTTTTCTCTCAGAAGACCTACTTTTTATTCGATTCAATGTACTTAGAAAAATGAAGGCCCAATTATAATAGACATGACCTTGAGGACGCATCAGCTAAGCTTATGTCAAAACAAACCCGTTAGACTAACGATAATGCGTCGTTAATTAAAAGATTATTAAAATTTAATAATTTTAAGAATTATGTTTTCACTTAAATTCATGAAAACTATACTAAAAACAAACAATTTGTTTTGAATTCCATTTAGGTTTAAGTTTAAAAAATCTGAATAAAACTATTCTACTTTTTCGTACACAAACTGCACAGGAAAAGTAGAGCGTTTCTCACACATTTTTTTTTTTTGTTCAGAACTATTTTATTTCATCATGAAACTTCATTAAACGCAAAAAACACGTTTTTGCGACATTTTATATTCGTGCGCCGTGTTCGTTGTCGCCGGCGTAGTTTGAAATTACCAATGAAATTCTTATTATTTTTTTGTTTCAAATGTTTTGTTAAAAACCGATATCTTTATTTTCTTAGCTACATAAGAACTCGCAAAAATTTATCTTTTTTTGTTTACACTTTCTGGCAACTGTACGTAAAAGTTTGAAATTACCAATGTAATTCTTATTTTTAAAATCAAAATAGACATGAAATAGATTTTTCTTAAAAAAAACTCATTTTTGGAAAAAAAAAAGTTAACGCTCATGGCCTCATACAATACAATTAAAACTAATACAAAATTTTCTAGCAATTTTTTTTTTTTAATATTTGGTAACGTAAATGATGTTTAGAAATTACCTTCGAGAATAATAAATCTTCCAAGAGTGATTTGGCTTTCATTCCATTCGATATTTTGTTTCTTGGAAATTAATTTCAAGCGAAATTGGCGTTAGTAGAACAAGTTCTCTGATACTAAAATAATATTTACAGGGAAACAAAACAAAAACAAAATTCCCCTGGAGATTTCCGATATGCCCCATTAACACAAAGAACCAGTTTGATAGGCCCCCACAATCAATATTCCATTCCTGGGTTATACTATATTTACAGTGCAAAAGGAAAGACAACAAACTTATGAAAGGAGTATTTTTTTATTTGTCTTCCATCAAACGAAAAAAAGGATCAATTGAATTTATTCCCTTAAAAAAAAAAAAAAAAAAAAATCAAGAGAAAACCCCTGCTTCTTTTGCAAATGGTGCTGAAAGCCGCTGGCGCTAGGGTTGGTTTATTTTCTTTAACTTGGTCTGTTGGTTTCGTTTCATTGTACTTCATGCGGTCACAGAGGTTTCTCCGGTCCGCTCTATACGCTCTATGGATTTAATTTATTTCTAAAAGAGAAATTCACTTGGAATCACATTTCGATAATTTCGTAGATGGATTCCCAAGTGCGCTATACCCGGTACCGAAAACAGCATTACATTAGTCGTTGACTTGGCGTCTTTTTTTTATTCTGGAATCCCTTAAATGTAGGCTCGACGGAGCAGAAAAAAACTTGCCGACCTTGTATCTGTATATCTTGTATTCTTATCTTCGTCTCAAAAGAGTTGATAATTTGCCATGAAGTTAATGGAAATCAAAAATATTTACATTTAACAAAATGATGTCCTTGACAATCATGATGATAGGACCAAAAGTTTGTTGTTGTTGTTGTTGTTTTTGCCACTTGTTTGTTTACTCTTTTCCTCTTTTCGTCATCGTGGCGGTTTGTTTTTTGGGCTATAAAACAGTTATTATGTTTATTTCTCCTTGGGGTAGCTTTAGTGCTACTTATTATGTTGTTTTGAAGGATTGCTTTTGGTAAGAGTATCAACGCGTTGACAATTTAAGCGTGTGCTTAATTTGTTTTTGGATCTTGAATTAAGTTCTTCAAAAAACTTGTTGTATATTTAAGCGAAAGAAATTAATGAGTTTTTCTCTGAAAAAATCATTTTTTTTTTATGTTGTATCAACTAGGTGTGTCTTATGAATGACCTAAAAAAGTGTTTGTTTAAGAACAAATAAAACGAACTTCTTCTTATTAGTACTGCGACAAAAGATTATAATGTTAAGAATTAAGCAGGCAAAGACAGTAAGACAGTAAGAGATGAATAAATATCTATAAATATAAACTTTAATTTTATTTAACAAATGCAAAGTGAGAAGCTATGTATATGAGAGCTTAATATAACAACAACTATTTCATTTATTCGTTAAACTTATATAGGTTAACAAAAATTCGGGGTTTGTTAAATGAAGTATTATCGATTCGAAAGGTCAGAACTTTTTGTGTGTTTAAATATTTTCTATTTATTTCAAGACAAAATATGCATTCAAATAGCTCAATGTGACCACCTTAGCTTTGACTATGACCCTCAGAAGTTCAAAAAAGAATCTTACGACGAATAGTTTACTTCAACATACTGACGTAGTTTCTTGCTTCGGTTTTTGCTCTTTAAAATTAACTAGATGAAAAAGTCCAATTAATTTCTGTCTGGGTAATTGTGTAAATGAAATTTGGAGCTCTTTGCGATTACCGACACGCACGGTGATAAATCTTATTGAAATTTCCATGGACTACAACCTTATTTATATTCAAAGAATTAAGCAAATAATATTTTTCATTGGAGTATAACCCATAATAATATTTATTCTATTGTTTTTCAGCTCTACCCACGAGTCCCACTGCAGACCACTAACTTCACCGATTAGCAGTTATTTAAATATTGGATATTAAAAAAGAAATCTGGCCGTATAGTACAGAAGCACTACATATCAAAGTACTTGTAAATTGAGAGACCAACTATTCTACTTTAAAATACATATAAAAATTAAATATAATTCACTTAAATAACAATTTCTTATTTATAGAAAACAAATTGGAAGATTTTTTATTCCGAAAAATCAACCAAACACTAACACTAAATTTTGCAATGCACGCGAACACGAACAAATTGATTGATTTATTTTACATTCAATTTTAAGAACCATAATATATAATATATCATTATATGTTTACCTACTTACCACCTATACCTTATTAATAAGAATCAAATGAATAATACTTTAATCAAAAGAAACCATTTATAAAATGAAATGCAATAAATTATTGTTATGTATATTTAAAAAAAAAACTGTATATGTATAATAAGTAAATATATACTCGTGTATACACAAGTATAAGTGATTGTATAAAAGAATTTAGTTAACTAAGTGGAATTGTTCCGAGTTTCCATCTACATATACTTAAAAATTAAAAGATACATACCTACATATACATATATAAAACTTTATCAACTGTTTATATTTATAAAAAATAAAATAACTTTAAATAAATTATATTAAATTGACGATGTGAAAATTAATGAAGAAAGAAAAGTGAAATTGTTCTAAATGCATATATATTATTATTAAAAAATTAATAAATAAATCCTTTGCATATTATTTTAATATTTTTTTTTTTTATCTTTGAATTGTATTATTAGAGTTTAGTTTAAAAATGAAAACAATAAAACACTATACGAAAAAAAAACAAATATAAGGAAGAAAAAAACAAGAAAATAAATAAAAACTTTGTCTGAAATAAATGAAATGAGTTTTTATTAAAATACCTGATAACCCTGCAAAGCATTTTTAACAAAAGTATAAATAGACAGTTTTTCATGACAGTACAATAATTTCAGTGTGCCTCTGGAACTCATTGAAAATACTTATTGAGACCTTTCATTTGACCTTTTCTTGATGTGTTACACCATAGGTCAAAATTTGACCATATTCCCTGATTTACCTTAAAGCCTGATCCGGAGGCAGTTATACTTAACCGATGGCAATAATATTTTATACGCGTATTATCAGTCCCAATTGACAACATATTTTCACTATTGGAACCCATAATTCGAATAAAAGTTTTTTGACCCACCCTAATACGTATATAGTATATCTTACATGGTCAACAAAATGATGTGGTAATTTTGAACTTCGACTTGCAACATAAAAAGTACACTGCAATCTAAAAAATACATGTAAAAACACATGTTTTCATTAAAACGATGAGTAACTTTAAAAATGCACTCTCGCCATATTTCGAGCAGCTATGTACTACAGACTGTTCATAGCATTGTCACGATACATCCGCTTTGACGATGGTCGTACCCGCGAAAAAGGTGACATCTGTAATTTGTTGAACGAAAACCTTTTCCATATCGTGGCAAAACCAAATTCACCCAATTCATTCCATCTTATGCGATTCAAAAACCAAATATCCATTGGAAGGAAAGTTATATTCGGGCAGAGGCGAAGGCGAGGAACGTAAAGTAAATCAGGGAGAAAATGTGCTACTGCAACTAGCAAACAGAAATACTGGCCGAACGCTGGTGGCTGACAATTTCTTCACAACGTTTGATGGAGTTAAGAGCCTAGCCAGTATTGTTAAAGATAAATAACCCTCTTTTTGTTATTTCGGTCAAACAAACGATTCGGTTTCGGTTTGCAGCTACGCCCCAAAGAAGAATAAAGCTGGTCTCGTTGGCGATTCATGGAAACCCGAAGCAATACTTTTTTATAACGCTAACAAAGCTGGCGTAGATTGTATGGAGCAAATGGTTACCCATTTAACGTCAAAAAGGCCGACAAGACGATGGACTTATGCGTTTTTTGCAACAGGCTTGATGTAATCGCATTAGCTGCCTTTTGCATCTGCAAGGAAATCGATGGGCTGTGGAAAAAAACGCAAGACGCAATTTTTTATCTGGCCTGTCGAATTGAACGCCGAAAGCCGCATAAACAATCCACACATTGTTTCACAGTTCTGTTCGCGTTCAGCATTTGAAGCCTTTTTTGGAAGGCCTATCAATCAACGAACGATTGTTTCGACAGGTCATACCAGCGCAGTGGTGCAGATACACTGAGTTGGAGGAAAGACTTTTCTGTTTTTAATTTAAATATATTTTTTTTTTAATTCTGTTTTTAATTTATTAATTTAATGTTATAGTAAAAGTTATCCTGTGATAATAATAATCACAAAATAAAATTGATTAAACTCAAAAGTAAGTTCAAAGCTAAACGCACTTTATATTATTTGACTGTTAGGATTTTTAACGAACCAAAATGTTTTTAAAACAATCCTATTTTTGTACTTTGTTTTTAAGGACCAAATGAAATTTGTATCCCCTGATGAAGAAAATAACCGGAGAAATGTTGGGAACAAATGTATTGTTTTTTTTAATTAATTACATTATTTTCTCATGATCTTTAAGCCCAATTACACTAATATCAACTACCAGCATTGTTTGGAAGGAGGAGAAAAACTACGTCGTAAGACCCACTTCTTTTGTTCCAAGTGGTGTGCTGTCCCAGTATGTCAACAACACTCAAAAATATACTAGATTTGTTTTGATTGCAGAGACGAAAATGGAAAATAAATTAGAGTCATGTTGCCTTATTATTTATTAAAATTTAAGCCTAACCAACAAAAAAACTTATTTTTTTTTTTAAATTCCAAAACTGTTTTCGAGCTACACGCACTTCAAAATATACCTTAACCATTGACACAATAAGAAATGAATAATTAAATTTAAAAACAAGATAAAAACCATCACTGTTTTACTTTGGAAGCGCGTAAGTACATATATAGAGGTCCAGCCAGGCACATGTATCGGGACTAAGGAAAAAAAAATATTTGGTTTCGCGCTTTTCTATATGACTACGTGATAATGGTGGGGTTTTTTTTAATAATTCAGTAAAAGATTATGTTAATATAAATTAAAATTATTAAGAAAAAAGTAATTTTAAAACTGTCTACGTTTTATTTGTTTATTCTTCAGATAAATAAATGTCAGCGTTAGGTATTTGTACCATTCATAGCTTTTTTTCATAGCTTTGGCTCAACAAAAGAGTCCATTTGAAAATAAACTTTAAGTATTATCAAAGTATTTTTTTTTTTGTGGTCGGAAACAAAGCCACAACAAAAATTTAATACTTAAAACTTAAGCAAACTAACCTCAACCATACTTTTTTTTCTTTTGTTGATTGCTTTTTAATACCTTGATTTAATATTCTTTGAGTTTAAATAATTTTGAAAAAAAATATATCCTCAAATCTCAATGAAAAAAAGAATCCCTGGATTACAACTGCATCCCAGTGGTAACTTCAGTTCATAGCATCTAATACCAGCTATATCGAAACTTTATGGCGAATTAATTTTTTTTTTTTTTTTTTTTTTTTTTTTTAAATATTCGAGCGCATATTCGTTATCATTGTGTGTAATCTCTACTGTTTATTTTCAATTCAAAATGCTAGATCCACGTAAGCCCAGAGAATGATAAACGATTAATGGGGTTAATGAATGTCGCAGCTTAATTAAAATGGACTTTACTTTAACTTTAAAGAGTTGATAATGCAAACTTTTACAAAACGAAAGAGAAAATATTGTGTAGATTATGGGATAGAAAGTTCACTTTGACTTTGTTTTAACAAATCCATTATGTTTAGTGCTTTTAAAGTTTGTGTTTGCCTTTGAGCCCGAAATAAATTACTAGCTATGAGTTTCAAATAAAACGTTTTCTTTTTTTTATTTAAATGAATGAGTATTCAATTGTCTGTCCAACATTATTGGGTTGCCTCTGGAAATGCTGTCCACATCAAAGTTTGTCTCAGTTTAAAATGTTAAGTGTTCACGCACCTGCTACACAATCAATTCTTGATTTAAAGGAAAGGGTTTATTTAATTCTCTATCCAACAATACCTTCGTATTGGAATAAAGCATAACGCTATAGACGAACTTTAACAGCTCTTTTATATTGCACTCTATCAAAAATATATTTTTAGATAAGTTTTACTGTTTAAAGTGCATTGAAGTAATTTTTTGGAAGAAACTACAAAAAAGTACGTATACGCCACCATTTTTTAAAGTAGGTACATAAATACATTCTTAAAATCGTAATTATTTTTCTTATCAAAGAACCGCTGGTACTATTCATGCTATTCATGGCAACTTTCAATAGTAACCACGAAACTTCAAAAGCTGAAGGATAAGATTTTTTATGGGTTTCATTTGAAGACACATCCTGCACACAGAAATATAAATGATTCAAAATTTAAGTACCGTAACAGGTGCAGTTATTCAAAAACAATCTAGTAGCCCTCACTAAAGTAGCTAATAAATCACTAATCTTTTTAAACTGTGATATAGAGATGCAGACGACAGGCATGATGCCACTACATATTCTTATTACTAAACTTAAAATTTAAGTATATTCTATGAAATATTGTAAATATTTATTAATTTAAGTGAGAATAAAGCCAAATTGAATTCAAACAATATTATAGATAAACTAACAGGCTCACCACTGGTTCGCCTGGATTATTTTCCAGAGGATTCATAATATAAAATCAGTTAAAATTAGGAAAGTATAACAAGCAATCATTTTATAAAAAAAAACAATAACCTAAATATCCCTATCTTTTCCCAAATCGTGTAAACTCTAAAGAATTAACTTTGTACCAAAACACAAAAATCTAATTATATATTCAAATCAAAAAGGTATACCCTAAAAACTAAATCAAAAACTTTGTCAAGTACGAAGAATACTGATTTACTGACACTTGATTATGAGAATAATGTAATATACTTAAAGAATAATAAGATGAACGAAAGATGAACCTTTGTTTGAATAAGGTTCCTGCTAAATATGTTACGGCTTACTTTTTTAACTATCCTGCTGAAAACAGTCGTCGACAACTGGAGAGACAAAAATGATCCCAAGCCATAGTGCAACCGCAACATAAAAATTCCAAAAGTTATAGGAAAATCTCTCGTCCATTTCCTGGAAAAGGAAAAAAAAAAACTTTGGAAAAGTATGTCTCTCTTTGACAACCCATTGTTGGTTCATGCTTTTTAAGGCTTAAGTAACTTTATTATTTTGATTTAGGCCTGGGCCCTGTGTTACCAACTCAATTTAACAAAGAAATATATACCTTAGTGAATATTTTTTTGATAAAAAATACAATGCCAAAAGTTGTTCAAGGCTAGTTGTTCAAGGGCTAGCATTGTAAAGTTTATAAAAATCAAAGTACGGCAGCAAAAAAATTATTATTTTTTGTAAGTGTTTGTTTTAATCTCAAGATAAGGCCACGTACGCAACGTCAATAGCAAAAAGATTGGAAAGTTTTTAACCTGTACTTGTACAGGTTAACGTAAAAAAATATCTCTTAGTGAAAGTATCGGTCTTATATAAAAAGTAAGTAGCTAAAAGTAATAAGCTAAAATAAACTAATTCAAAGGCACAGGAACACTTGTATGGGAGAGCGGAAAAAACTCCATAACATAAAAAACCACTGAACAAACACAAGACTGCAATGGTACTGTCTCTTTTTGTTATTATCAAAATATGATTTTGAAAATTATACAAAAATACTTTTCATAATTCTTTTGTACAAATTTTAACTTTATTTGATTCTATGTACAATAAAAATTTATATTGGCGGATTGGAGTGTGCCACATTTTGAGAATGTTTTAGTTGTAAAACGCACACTGCACTGGCTCGGCTCAAAAGTTTCTAAATACATTTTAAAAATATATTTGTATTGACGTTGTCAAGAGCATTTAACAATTTAATTGTCGATTCGTTAATCGTTTTGCCTATTTCTAGTATTGCAGAACCTTCATTAAACGTAGCTTCAATATAGTGTCTTTTGTGTGAGGTGTAAATAAAAGATACAAAATTTCCTAATATCACTTGCTTGTGGTACCCCAGCCACTATTTCCTTAAAGTCTGAATAATCGTTTTTGTGCCTAAAGTAGAAAATTCTGTTCTCTAAATATTCCTTGAGTATTTTGTAGAGTTCCTCAGTTTCGTTTTGTGGTCTTCGTTTCATACTTTGTCAAAACACATTCTTCATAAGCTTTCTCAATTATATCCTTGATTCTGTGCACTTGCTTTCCATAACGATTAATTTTCTGTTGTCAAGGTAACTTTCAACTTCACGATTTGTGAACTCTGCATTTTTTTTAGCAAAATCACACAAACAAAAACGATTTACTAATCCTTTTATTTCTTGGGGATATTTCAAATTCAAATCTTCAGTATATGAAAGTTTAAATTAAATTACTATAAATTAAATTATGTACTAAGTAGATAAGTGTGTACCCAGCACATACAAGTTTGTACTAACTAGACACATACTACCTATATACCAACGTTTCAAATGTAAAAGTTAGTAAGTGCTGATGAATTCATCTGAACTTAGTTGGTTTTAACTTTGGACCCACGGATATCATATCCAGATCCATTACATTTGGTATTTTGTCAATGAATAAAAGCTAGGTGCTAAGATAATAATTATGAATCCTTTTATTGGGAATGATGTAATGTTCATTGGACAGCTAGTTGTTTTTTTGTATACAAAAATGAGGATTAATTACACAAGTTTTGTTTATTTTTTACCATAGATCTCCCTGTGAGAACAGTTACCTGTGCGCCTTGGCTGGTATTAACATACAAACCGCTAGGAGAAGCCCATGCTGAAATCGGCTCAATGTAATTGTAATGTCCTTGCATGCAATGCCTACACATTATTATGCTAATGAGGTTAAATACGCTCGCTGGGATTGAAAATGTAAATGTTGATTAAGGTCGAGTCATGGTCGGTAGAGATAGTGTAGTAAAATATAGATGTCAGTGAGGTGATGATGGTGTTTATGACGGCAGTGTAAAAGTTTATTAATCTCCCTCGCGGAATCATGACGTTAAGGTGCAAACTTGTTAATGTTACGCTCCACTTTCACAACATTGTTTGAGTGTTAGTACACAAAAGACAAAATAGAATTATATGAAATTTGTAAGCAGGTCACATTGATCAAATTGAGAAAAATTTACATAGTAAATTAACTTTTTGCTGGGACATCGTTTTTGAAGTTATCACACTTTCACAGGCAGTTGCTTTTTGTTTATTTTGTAGAGTCGTTTTTAGAATTTTTTTTAATGTAATTAGCTTAAAATTAACTTAGATGAAAACGTTTACTATTCAACAGGAAGACAAAAAAAAAATATAAAACAGTAAAAGGCTATTGTTACGACTCTTAGTACCGGTTTTGAAACTTTAAAGGTTTGATATGGCAGCATGTGATGAACATGTCTCTAATATAAACAATAATCAATAGATTGATGTTATTCCTGAGGTCAAATTCTTGCAGTGCAAGGTTAGGCCTTTTTACGAAATCCTATTTTAAGTGCAATGGGGGTTATTATTCAGATAACCCCTTTCCCGTAAGGGTACAGCAATTTAATTTGTCATGACAACCAAGAAACAAAAGAGTGAACCGAAATAGTTCAGCTCAAAGGGTGATATTTTTATGGGAAAAAGAACGCTGTGCTACCATAAACACCCTGTGAAAAAAAGAGTAGATTAAAAGAAATTTGTAACATTCTATCGGTTTTCATAAGAATCAAGAATAAATAAAATGCATGACTGGGTTGCACGCACTTGCTCTTATGGATAAAGTTACTATTTATGCTAAGCTTTTTTAATTAAAAATTTGTAAATGCAGTTTTGGAAAAAAAATTCGATTTTCAAATGACTAAAACAGCTTTTTAAATGAATTTAACCTGAAAACGAAGTATACAATTTGATTTCCCCTTTAATGATGCATTTTCAGAAAAAAAAAATTTGAAAATCGTTAGAGCCGTTTTTTTAAAAAAACTATTTTTTCCATATAAAATTTTGCAAGGACTTTTATAAGAAAAAATTGGTACGCCATTTTTAAGATATTATTAATCAACATCTAAAAGTTAAATTTTGAAAAAAAATATTGAGCAGTTTTTGAAAAAATGATTTTTCAAAAAAAAAATTTCAACTATTTTCTAAAAATCCAAAAAAATAATTTTCGAAATTTTTTTACTAAAAACTATTACGGCAAAAAAGCTTTCATGTAAAAAAAATTATTGAAATTGATTGAGTCATGAAGGAGATAACCAGAATTTGAAAAAACGGTTCTATGGCAGGTACCGTTAATAACGGTTTTTTGAAAAAAATGGTTTTCATTTAGAGATACACCTTATCCTAAATGACCATGATATTTTTAATAAAAATCGTATTAACCGTTTTTGAGAAAAATGAGTTTTTCTAAAACCGGTATATGACAGGTACCGTTATTTGGGGTCAAAAAAAAAATTAAAAAAACCTCTGGGGATATTCTCCAAAAAACGCCTCATGCCAACTTTGAAGTAAATCGACCCATCCGTTTAGGCTGTGGTCTCTGATACATACAGACAGACGGACAGACAGACGGACAGACAGACAGACAGACAGACAGAATTGTCGGACCCACTTTTTTCTCATTCTCTACCATCGTAATGTCATGTTTGATTGTTATCTCAACTTTTTTTTTTTGTACGAATGCATAACTTGACATATGGTACCCATATCGCAAGTAAAAACAACACATTCATGCATGTCATTTTTCAAAGGGTGATTTTTTTTAATAATATCTGACTACACATTTGATTTTCTTAGGTCCTAGAAATTTGGAAAATTTCAGGTAATTTCAAATCACAACAATTTTCCAATAAAAATGCTGTTAAGTATTTTGTCCAGGTCAAAACCTAAATGCCCTGAGCTATAAAAGGTGTTTTTATTTTATTAAATTCGCTCTTTTTCATTTCAAGCATTCACTCTACACTCAAAAAAAAATCGCAACTTAAAAAGTAAAGATCTCTAACTAAATTCATTATCATGCATCTTTTATGTTATTTTCACGTTGAGGTATAATGTGGTTCAAATACAAGTTATTTCCAACAAAGAGTATAACACAACAGATAGGACTGTCAGCCGGTAACTCAAGCACCGCTGGTTTGTATTTGTATACTGGTGGTGGACATGATGTTTTTCGTTTTCGTATTCAAAGTGGAAACGTTTTTGATTTTAAAGTTTCCGTTTTAGGAACGTTTTACTTTAATTTAAAGTATTTTTTTTTGTTGTTCTAAGTCGTTTATTCCCTCAGTGATAGATACAGTACAAAATTTACCACTTTGAAATCCAGATTTGTTGCGCCAATTTTTTGTAAAAACTTTGAACTAGGGTTTTCAATATGATTTTTCATACCAGCGATGCTTAAGCTTTTTCAGCATATTTTTTTTTTAATTTTGGATAAAATAATAAAAAAAGGCAAAGAGCTATAAAAATTGTCTACCAATTATGTTTTGGATAGTGTAGAAAATCACTGCAAAAAAAATTGATGGTTTTCATCCATTTGTAGTCTTGTTAATCAAAAACGTAAAGCAAGTACAAATAAACTGCACAACTTGGTGGCACGTACTTGAAAAAAAAAGCATAAAAATCGATTTTCAAATGACTAAAACAGCTTTTTAAATGAATTTAACCTGAAAAAGAAGTGAGGGCCGTTTTCTAAAAAAAAATATTTTTCTTATATAAAATTTTGCAAGGACTTTTATAAAAAGAAATTGGTACGCCATTTTTTAAGATATTATTTATCAACATCCAAAAACTAAGTTTTGAAAACAAAAATATTGAACAGTATACGAAAAAATGATTTCAAACTTTTTTTAAAAAAAATTTTATTTTCTTATTAAATATTATGACGGCAACTTAAAAGCTTTCAAGTAAAAAAATGGCTGAAATTGATTGAGCAATGAAGGAGAAAATCAGAATTTAAAAAAACGGTTCTATGGCAGGTGCCGTTAATAACGGTTTTTGAAAAAAAAAATGGTTTTCATTTAAAAATAGACCTTATCCAAGAAAATGACCAAGATTTTTTGAATCAAAATCGTAGGAACTATTTTTGAGAAATATGACAGGTACCGTTATTTTTGGTAAACAAAAAAATTCAAAAAACGTCTGGGGATAGTCTCCAAAAAAAGCCGCACATATCAAGTTTGAAGTATATCGACCCATCCGTTTAGGCTGTAGTCTCTGATACATACAGACAGACAGACAGACAGAATTTTCGGACCCACTTTTTGATATGTAGTACCTACATATATCGCAAGTAAATATACACTGAACAAAAAAATGCAAATATTTTGAGTAACTTTATATTTCTGGTGTCAGAGCAGTCATGAAAAAGGGTACTTATTAGACACCCTCCATAGCTCATTTTGTTGATAAACAAATAGCTATCCTAAATGATCGCATTTGAAAAAAATGCGAGCTCCCATAAAAAAATAAGCGTGCAACAAATGTTAAAGTTTCAATTATTTTAATTTCAATCAAGATTATAGATATTGATTAGATAAGAGTAATTCAATTTTTGATTTTCCCAATGGAAAACATCTTAATCAAGTGCATGGCACACACATATACTCATTCAATACTCATTCGGAAACAATTACCTCAAGTGCTGCATGTACTTGTCATTTCATTTAGAATAAAGCATTCATCTGCTTCACAATTTCATTCAAGCTTTTTCATTTAATCTGGTACATGCACTGCACATTGTGCACACTGACACACAAGAAAACATCACAAACTGACATTCACAGCAGCTATCTCATATATGTACATCACTCCACTTCTTTTTGTTTCCAACATCTCTATATGGCATTTAAAAATTTTCAATTTACTGCAGCTTTTTTGTCAGATTGATTTTTTGGAGAGGTAAACAAATCAACTCAGAGGCACACTTCTCTATTAAATAACCATAAGAGACATTGGACATTGTCCGGGGTGTTGCGCACCCCATCATGGTAATTCAACCAACCTCAAATGTATATGTTCTCTTTCCAAAGCTGTATTATTCATAGATAAACGTATATACAATGCAAGTCAATGCGGTGCACCAAGGCCATGGGAACTTTGGGGCCCTTGGTCGGTTAGTCTCAGTCCGTCAAAAAAAAGTGTACCAGGTAGATAGTAGAACAAAATAATAATATAGAAGTGGAAGACTTCATCCAAGAGCACATATCAACAATGTGCCAGCTAAAACTCATATATCTAAAGCAACAAGCAGTGCCAGTTAGTTTTGGCAATAATTCAAGTAGAATTAGTATCTGCAGTTAAATTGCGTTTTTTACATTACCAAAGCTTTAAGTGAAACATTACATAAAAGTTTTGACGCTTTATTTTGTGCTTGTGTTGACACTCCTCGCCTTTCATGTGGCATAGATCCCCATTTTAAAAATAATAAGAAGATTTTAGACAAAAAGCATTCTTTCGACTCAACATTTTTGTTATTCTAAGTCACAATCACAAATAAAGTCGCATTTGGATGGGATCTATAAAGCTAAGCTACAAAACATTTCGATTATACTTATGTACAGATTTACATATAGAACTATCTGAAGGATATTGTGCGGCAAGATTGCTTGCAAAACTTATAATTAATTGATCGTTTTTCAAAACATAGAGGCATCAAACTTTGATCACCTAAATAGCAAATATCAAGGCTCGGTGTTTTGTTTGAAGGCTACGATTGTATTAAATGTTGATATAATGTAAATATTGATACCTCCCTAATCTAATCAATAACTTACAAAAACGGAGGTTCCAATTTATTTTTCGCATCAGGCCCCTTGGCACCCTTGCTCCACCTCCGTATTCATGAGTGAATGTTTTTTTTTTTTTTTTTGTTAATTACAAGTTTTTCACATTAAATTCACCTTTTTGCAAATCAAATTAATCCTTTTGAAAATCAACCTTGCAAATTCACATATTCAAAATAAATCTATTGATTTCATAATATAATCATTTTAGAAAAAAATATATCAAAAAATTCTAACTACATTATACATACATATGTAGATAGCAAGAAATCCAAAATTTTATTTGTTTAATTTTCCATAGCAAAATGTGATTTTGATTTACAAAAGGGTGAATTTTATTTGCAAAAATAAGAACTTGATTTGCTAAAGAGTGAACTGAGAGTGAAAAACATGTATTATAAATAATATTAACTTGGTATACATAGGCTAACAAAGTTTTCAAATCTTTTGTGAATGCTTTTGCTACCTGCTTTTGAACGAAAATTACATAAAAGAAGTAAAGGATTTTCCAATAAGAGGTGTTATTTTGATATTCAAAGAAAAATGGCATTTTAAATGATCGGATGTTTATTTCATTATAAAGAGGAAGGTATGCCGTTAATAATGGAACACAACATCAGCCAAATGGCCGCCGAAATCACGCTTACAGGACAATATCCTTTTCATGAAATTTTCCATAACCAAATCGCAAAGTGGCTGCCCTATGTCCTCGATAGCCTCACGAATTTCATCTTTGAGGTCTTGAATCGACGCTGGGCTGTTGGCGTAGACCTTATCTTTCACGTGGCCCCAAAGGAAGAAGTCGCAAGGTGTTAAATCACAAGATTTCGGTGGCCAATTGTGATCACCTCTTCGAGAGATAACACGGTCCGGAAACTTTTCCCGTAAAATATCGATGGTTTCATTGCTTGTGTGGCACGTAGCGCCGTCTTGTTGAAAGTAAACGTTGTCCAGATCAATACCATCCAATTCAAGCCATAAAAAAACATTAATCATCTCTCGATAGCGCAATCCATTGACCGTAACTGTTGCTCCAGCCTTATTTTCGAAAAAGTAAGGTCCAATGACCCCGCAGGACCATAAACCGCACCAAACAGTCACGCGTTGAGGATGGAGAGGCTTTTCAACAATAACTCTTGGGTTTGCCGAGCCCCAGATGCGACAGTTTTGCTTGTTGACGTAGCCTCCGAGGTGGAAATGGGCCTCATCAGTCAAGATGATTTTTCGATGAAATTCCAGTTCATTTTCATGCATTTCAAGGACCCAATCAGCAAAGACACGACGTTGTTGATGATCAGCCGGCTTGAGTTCTTGTGTTAACTGAACTTTATAAGCCTTAAGACCCAAGTCTTTATGCAAAATACGGTGTAATGACGTTTGTGGAATGCCTAATTCCAAAGAACGACGAGGAATGGAGAAACCTGGGTTTTCTTCAACACTTTGGGCTACAACAGCAATATTCTCAGTTGTTCTTGAGCGACGTGCACGGGTTTTATTCTTCACATCACTAACTTGTCCCAACAGCTCGAATTTGTCCACCAATTTCTGTATTGCGGTCCGACAAGGTGCTTCACGACGACCCAAAAATGTTTTAGTTTTACGAACCGTCTCTGCCAAATTTTCACCATTTTTATAGTGAATTTTAATAATTTCAATGCGTTGTTGAAGCGTGTATCGTTCCATTTTTATTAATAGCGTAGTTTCTACTTGTCAAATGTCAATAGCGGGCTATTCAAAATAACACCTCTTATTGGAAAACCCTTTATTTAAAAAGAATATTTTTTATTTTTTTTTATTTCAAAACCCAGTCACAAATTGTAAGAGCATGTGTTAAGAATCTTTAAGGTAACTACTTAAAAAGCAATATGGCATACGTTGAGAAAAAACCTTATTATAAAATATAACGACAAAAATTTTATGTGTGTGTTAATTTTAATGTGTTAAGAATCTTTAAGGTACCTACTGAGAAAAGCAATAATGCATACGTTAAGAAAAAAAACCTCATTATAGAATATAACACTGTTATATTTTCCGGGTTCAAGAAAACTTAAACGTTCTTTTTACTGTTTCACTTTTATTTATTGACCTAATAAACACAACAAAAACATTTATAAAAAACAAACTGTTTCACTATTGCTCCTTAGAATTTACAAGAAATAACAATTTCACAGCCACTTTAAATTAAAATTAAACCGTCGCGACCTCGTCTACTTCTTCTTTTCGGAAGCCTTAAACGTCTAGAAGACGACTCTAGTATCGTTAATAAAGAATTTTCCAGACAAGTCCTATTTTGTTTCGTTCCGCTCGTTGAACTCTTTCGACCAACCTATTTTCAAAGTGTTACGTATGACTCGTACGTGTTTTTTTAATTGCCTCCGATTCATGCGGCTTCAAAACTTAATTTCCAAGTATAATCGTCCTGCTTTCATAGCGGAATATTTTAATAATAGGCGTATTTTCGTGAAGTAAAGTAAAAGTTTTTCACGATAATCAGCCCAAGTCCCAAGTCAATTTGGTTTTGAAGTGTTGCATGTGTTTTCCATATTGTTTTACAAATTGTTCTAAGAAAGTTATCTTTACACACAATTAGGTAGGTACTGGAAGAAAAATTTGAGTAATTTTCAGTAAGCTTGCGCGTATCTTAATTTTAGTCAAAATCGCTTTAACCGCTTACGAGATATTCACAAAAAACAAAATGAAAAAAAAATTGCAAAAAAAAAAGGATCGAGTTTTTTGAGAAAAACTAAAAATGCAGTTTTGTTGTAATCACTGAACATAATACAAACACAAATTTTAAACAAAATCGTAAGAGCCGTTTTTGAGAAAAACACAATAACTCAAAACCGTTATGTGGGAGTTCTAGAAGAGATATTCAAAAACAAAAAAAATCAGCTTTCGAATTTACGTAAAAATCATCTGTACCAAATTTGAAGAAAATCTGTTCACGCGTTTGGGCAGTGGAGAAGTGTACAAATGGCCGCCCAGACG
The DNA here is from genome assembly GCA_948107695.1 of Meliscaeva auricollis. Classification (NCBI taxonomy): domain Eukaryota; kingdom Metazoa; phylum Arthropoda; class Insecta; order Diptera; family Syrphidae; genus Meliscaeva; species Meliscaeva auricollis. The sequence continues at coordinate 39,927,530 of OX403619.1, read as the reverse complement.
TACAGACGCACAAACGCACGGACGGCATGACTTTTTCGGACTTCTCCATCATCGTAATATTGGTTTTGATTAAAACCTCAATTTTGTTTTGACACGAAACAAATACTTTTGCCCTATAGACCAAGTAAAAAGAATAAATAATAGTATTTACGTTGTTTTTTCAACATCTGCTTGAAAAAGCTGGAGCGTACCCCATTTGAATTACGTTGGATAAGCTCCTGTGTCATTTAATAAACATTCTTCAGCTTTTCGTCCGATGGCATTGAATCTGTAGAGATTTGCGATCAGACCGTTCTGAGGTGCAATGTACTTAATTTAATCAAATCTGACTCAAACCATTTTTGATTTGTTTCCTACTACAGGTTCGGGAGCCCTTTGACGACAGTCATTAAATTTAACTCAAGACTCGTATAATTGCCTAAGGGAATTTCAATGGTCAAGTCCGGCCATTTTATTTCCCCAAAAACACTCCCATTTAGAATATTTAAATTGCAAATTTTAACAGCATTTCAGACAACGTTGGTAAAAAGTTCACAAAAGTTTCTCTCGAAATCAATTCGATAAGCACGTGATGCGATTTAGCGACAAGAAAGACTGTCAACGATCATGACGGCTAGGACAAGACGGCAACGACGAAGAAAATCACCAAGTCATTCTGTCTCTAAAGAGATGGTAATCTACCAACAGCGGGGACGACAGGACGCAGAGGATGACGGACATTGATGTGATGTGATCAGACAATGTGTTGACAATGTCCTTTTTTCCATTTACATTGCAGACAATCACAAAATTGAAATGAATACGCAAAATTGAATAATGCTGTTCGAGGAATGAGTGTTTGTTTTTCTTTTGTTCTGAACTTACAGAGTCCTGAATCCTGTTATCACAGTTGCTACTTAAATCATTCAAAATATTCGTATTTTCCGATGCAAATTGTGGTAGGTGTATTTTTTTTTTTTACTTTTTTTTTGTTGTATTTGGATTCTTTCTGTTTGTTTTGAATAAACGAGGGCGATGTCATGTACTGTGTTTGTGCAAAGAAGGACATCGGTAATCCATTCGATTCAATTACCTATTCATTCGGACATGTGAGCTCTGTCCGGTTCTGGTCTTGTTTGGAGTGTCGAATACCAAGCTATAACATCATACCGAGATGTTCGTCGTTTTGTAAACAGATTTGAAAGGTAATCCTTGATAAAAATACAAACAGTGCTTTTTTTGTCGAATCAATATCCTATCCAAGCAACTACAACTGGGTGGAACTATTGATATCCTTGCTTAGGTTGAACAGCTTTCGATTTCTTTTAGCTACATATAATGTATGTTGATCTTCTCATCTCATTATCTTTGTCCTCTCGAAGTGTTTATATCCGAGGCTCATGTGTGAATCTTACAAGTGGTTGTTGGTGTATAATTAGATAAATCCTTCATTCGCAATTCTCTCTGTCAAAGGGATAAACGAAAAGTCAAAATGTCTCTTAGTAAAAGCAAGTGCTTTTATATTTATAAGTGCAAATCTTTATTATTTCGACACGAATATCAACGAAAGCAACAAAAAATGTATGAGAGGATTTGTTTGTGTGTCAAACAAGAGAAGAAGGATTAAAGGACTTTTTTTTCAAAAGATAGATTAAATCTGTGTTCATTAAAAGTTTGCACACTATACAGAATTATAAATTTGGTTGATGAAAAATATTTTATTTTTTGTTTCCTTTTCTCAGGTAGGACGATATATTTAAGAGATAATAAAATGCACAGCTGCCTCATTATGGAAAACTTAAAAGCTAAGTTAAGAGTTAGGGATAAAATAAAACTTAAGCTTGATTGTTTAAACGTTTTTGTTTCATAAGGATCTTAGCTTTGTATGAAACAAAAAGTGGAAAAGTCTTTACTTTTTTCATTTTAATATACGTCATAAGAGGTGATTTGCATAGGTCAAAATAAGAAGCAAAAAAGCATAGAAGGGGGTATATTTTCCACTGTTTAGAAGGGGGTGGTATTGGAAATAGAATTTTAAGAAGTTACTGCAATGCTTAGATTGATATTCTTATATTGCCAGTTTTTTTTTTCAAAATTGTGATTTGAAATCAGATAGGTACCTACGATGGAAAAAATTTAAAATATATATAATAATAGTATAATATTTTTCAAAATTGTACGTCACTTAGCACTATTTTCATACAAACTCAAAACATAAATATAGTCCAGCGAGGATGGAATTTCAGCCTCTCCCAAAGTATGTTGAATGAAAAAATAAGCAATATTTTTTTTTAAAGAAAAAACAGAAAATATAAAACCTGAAATATAAAATTGATTTTAAACAGAAATTTCCGAATATCATGACTAATGTAAGGTAGGATATTATTTAAGGCGGAAAATATAGTTATATTTGCTATCCTCTCGAAACGTCCGTCGGCGTCCGTCGTCGTCGGGCAACAAAAAATATCAAGTATATTAAAGGTTTGAATTAAACAACAGGAACCTGTGTGTGTTACGGTAGCTAAAATTCCAGCCTATGAACTTGGTGGTAACACTGTTATCACAAAGTTCATAGGAGGGAATTACAGCTATAAAAAGGCTTTCACACCGGATCATGAGATTCCTGCTTAAATGGTGCTAAGTCGATGTATGTTCGATTTATTTGAAAAATTGATGCGCTTATCAAGTATATATCAAGTCAAGTGTTTGTTTATTACATAGGTATAATTAAATTTTTTTACAGTCAACAGAAATTCCAAAATGTGCGATTTGTTACCAAAATGTTCTCCTTTGATATGTGCGTATATCGAAAGGGCATTGCAAAAGCTCTTTGGATTTGGAGGCACTAAGAAACGAGTAACCAAAGGAAATAAAATACACGACTTGGTTGCACGTACTTGTTCTTTGGGTCAAAGTTGCTGTAGACGTAAGCCCTCTTATAGAGAGATTAGAAAGTAAGAAATGTAAAGGTATTCGTTCTAGAAAAGATATTCAAAAACAAAACAAAAAACAGTTTTTGAAATTAAGTTAAAATCATCTGTTCCAAAAATTAGAAGTAAATCCGTCCACGCGTTTGGGCAGTGGAAATGTGTACAGATGGACGCACAGCCGCACAGACTGACCGACGGACGGCATGCTGAAAACCACTTTTTTTCGTAATGTTGGTTTTGATTAAAACCTTAATTTTTTGTCTGACACGAAACCACTACTTGCCCTATAAAGCAAGTAAAAATACAGATTCTCTATGTTTCCAAAATACAGAATAAGGTAGATCCCGATCCAAACATTGCTTAAAATAAATTTGTGAAAATCTTGTAAAAACACTCAAAAAATTTTAAATCGAATAAAAAATATTTAATTTTCATCGGCAATCGCCGATGAAAAGGTATATGTAGGTATAATAAAATAATCTTCGCTGAAAACGATGATGCTCTCTAAGGACGTTTAATGGTCCTTGTTATTGGAATCAAGTTCAAAATTATTTTGGTTATTCTTTGCTTTTACTTATTTTAATTGAAATTTGAAACTCTTAATGAAGGACGATATTTTGTGTGTAGGCTGTATGTGTATCTATAATTTTAGTCTCAGCAGGAGTTTATATAATTATTGCTAGGGGTTTAATAATCTGGTGACCAAAGAGCCTTGCTTAAGTTTTTTTTTTACCCTCGTAGTTCAATTTAGGTTTTCGGTAGGTAAATTGTAAATATTTATATCAAATTTTGCAGTTTCATGTAGTTAGTTCAAATTTCAAATTAGATATGTAAGTTAGAATAATTTTTAAAACTAAATCAAAGTAAGATATAAGTAAATAAAGAGAATGTCAAAAAATTAGTGGTAGTTTGGCCTGTTGAAAATAAAGTAAAAAGAATGGGTTTTTTTTAGACTTACCGCTTACAGTTTCCAATGGGTTCCAATTGAGTGAACCACATGGGAGCGAAGAGTACAAATATGAATTCCAGCTTACCGCCAAACCAACATTATCACAATCACTTTTATAGTTCTTTCTTATTTTAAATTTAGCAATTACAATGATCAATGATTACTATGCAATCACTATTTCTTACATTTGCTTTCTTTTTTTTTTCTTCTTCACTTGACTGAGCTTTGAAGCAGTCAGCAAGGTTGCTCGTTTGAGTGTATAGATTTTGACTCAATGGTTCGGCAAAGAAACGATACTGTTGCTGAGCGAAAATGAGATGAAACGCAAGTGCTCCCGTTAATTAGTTCGAGGCGGAGTTCTTGGCCTTGGCATTGAACTTGATTTTTCGATCGCTTTTTCTTCTTTGGCTCTGTCCTTCGTGCCCTTGATAAGAAATCAAAACCAGGCGACAGGTGCACGTAATGCAGAGTATCAAAATTATGATGATTCTGTGCTCCGCACAGAAGCGTCTACATGATTGAGACATAAGACATGCATTAGTTTTTTGAGAGACACATAAAGTTTGTTTTCACTTCTTATATATAAAGATTGCTAATCTACCTCGTGAGATTCGCAAGCGTGGTTGATTGGTTCAATATATGAATATCACCCAAGTTAAGGCTTCTTGCTGCTCTATGGAATTTTTCTTTGTAGACCACTTTAAAACTTTCCTTTTCTTTCAGGATTTCCAGAAGGAAACTTTTCTGTATAATAGAGATTATTCTTTAAGAGAAGCTCCTGCTTGCTTGTCTAAATTTTGGCGGGAAGTACATACTTCGATACAGTTGGTACTCACTGTTTCCTGAGTGCATTCAGTGATTTGCGAAAACTTATTCGAAGATCGAATTCCATGCGCAAAAAAACAGAGTGCAACGAAATATATATTTTTTATTTGACCTGCAGATTACAATCTAGATTCGTAACATTATGCAACTTTAGCTTGGGTGCTATTAAATTTGATTAAAAGCTCTATTGAATGTCAATATAATTTCTATTCATAAATACTTACAATTGTATATTCACATGACCCTTATCCAATTGTAACTTTTAGCGGAATGGTTTCAATTTGACCTTTCTATAGGCGATTTACTGAGATTTATTAAATTACCATAATTTAAGGCTAAACTAATTGGATTTTCTATAATTGGGATTCTCTACAATAGCTTTATGAAGATAGATAGATTTTGAATTTGATGAGATGGAATGGAAGTGAGGTATGTAGATAGGTATAGGTAGGTACCTATATTCATTATGATACAAGACATAGGAAAGATCTTTTCTGATTGGATGGGTTCATAAGATATGATTTTATGATACGAAGTGAAAGTTAATCAGGGTGTAGTAATTTGGCTAATCAGAAACTATTGAAAGCTTTTAGGTATAAAGTAAACGTATAACACAGTATGTGTTTTACTAAAGACAATTATTTAATTTGACAACTTCTTCAGAATCATAATAATAGAAATATAGCTTGGCTGATTTATCATGTTTTTGTACCTATTGATTTAATTGTTTGCAAAAATTAATTTTAAAAATTATTGACATTTTCAATACTTCGAAACCTCAGTAGAGTTAATAAAGTAAATAAAGGTAATAAAGAGTTAAAGGACAAGAATCTATTTTAAAACCAAAACTTGAAGAAAATATGAGATGTGTACATAATATGTAGGTAAACTGAAAGCGACAAATTTGAAAATCGATAAAAAAAAAACAAAACAAAATCGCTTAAATTGGTTTAGAGTAAACAAAATTTTGAAAAACAAAGCTTGCGAAATTTTTATTTTTTTTGGGAATTCTCCGTCATAGTAACGTTGATCTTGATTACATCTTTCAATTTTATTTTTATACCAAAAATGTTTGCCATGCACCAGTGGAAATATAATAAAGATACCTTAATTCTTCAACAGACCCTAGAAAACATTCTGTAATTCTTTATGTTTTTCTTTAACGTCGATATCCGCATTCATAATTACCCTATACTTTATTAGTACATATGTAGTACCTAAATACCATGTTTCATCATTATTTCTATTCTCATGTCCAAACTCATAATTTTTCCTAACACTTCATTGTTTTCAATTTATCACCATCATAGACTAAGTATTTTTTTCATTTTTGCATGCCACAGCCACAGCCACAGCTCAAAACACAGTTCATTATTGAAAAACAATACAACACCAATTGTCAAGAGCTTAACAAAAATAATTAAAACCGAAGGAAAAAGAAAAAAAACTTAATGAATAGGGCGGTACTGCATGTCACAATAATACAGAATATAGTATCCTTCATTTTAATCCAGACACACAAATTAAGTTCTGTAAATAGAGGATTTTTTCTTGCGATATGGGTACCATATAACAAGTTATGCATTCGTACAAAAAAAAAAGTTGAGATAACAATCAAACATGACATTACGATGATACAGAATGAGAAAAAAGTGGGTCCGACAATTCTGTCTGTCTATCTGTCTGCCTGTATGTATGTATCATAGACCACAACCTAAACGGATGGGTCGATTTACTTCAAACTTGGTATATGGCGTTTTTTGGAGAATATCCCCAGACGTTTTCTTAATTTTTTTTTTTTTTGACCCCAGGTACCAACTTGTCATATACCGGTTTTAGAAAAACTCATTTTTCTCAAAAACCGTGCCTACGATTTTGATTAAAAAAATCATGGTTATTTCTTTGGGTAAGGTCTATCTTTAAATGAGACCCATTTTTTTTTCAAAAACCGTTATTACTGCCATAAAACCGTTTTTTTAATTCTGATTTTCTCCTTCATGACTCAATCAATTTCAACCATTTTTTTTACATGGATGTTTTCAAGTTGCCGTTATAATATTTAGTAAAAAATATTTCAAAAATTATTTTTTTGGATTTTTAACTAAATTTTGAAATTTTTTTTTTTGAAAAATCATTTTTTCGAAAACTATTCAATATTTTTTTTTTCAAAACTTAGTTTTTAGATGCTGATAAATAATATCTTATCTATCGTTTATATCTTTTTATAAAAGTAATTGCAAAATTTTATATAGAAAAAATTGTTTTTTTCTAAAACTACATTTACAAATTTTTAATTAAAATGGCTAAGCATAAATAGTAACTTTATCTTCAAGAGCAAGTACGTGTTACCCAATCGTGCATTTTATTTTTAATTTAAAACATTTCATTGATATAATTCAAAATAATTGAACTCGATGCCTATCAACTATAATATACCATTAATCACCGTTTGGTGATATCAGGCAGAATATACGCTCACGAATTAAATCAGGGGGCAGAAAATCGTTATTTAGTAGCAAACTCTGACATCTGTCAATTAATTCTTCCTCCGGGGAAAGTACGATAACTTAGGCGCCGACAATTGAATTGTAGAGGGGTCAAATACAAGCATTTTATCTCCCCCCGTTTGGGAGGGAGGGGCAATTTCATTAAAAAAGTGCTAAAAATGCAAAACAAATTATTATTAAAAAATAACGGTAATATCTACAGTTAAGTTTCATACTTTTTTTAAAGCCAATACTCTGTTCTATTAGCCAGTTTTTTAATTAAGTGAAATCTATGAAAAAAAACGAATTTTAAACTTAAAAGAAACTTTGCATATACATACATACCTCACTGTTTATACGCCATAAGCTGGATGTGATAATTTAGAGTCAATCGCCGAAAATTGGTAACGGATTTTTGTAGACGGGTTAAATATAAGCATTTCTTGCTATGGGAGGTGGGGGACTATCAATTGGAAATGTTTTGAATAATAATAAAAGTTCTTCTAAGCTTTTATAACAATATATTTCAGCAAAAGTTTAAAATGGAATGCTAAGTAATATTAAACAAGTAGATTCTTTAATATACATACATAACTTCAACACTATCTCAACGACAATACTTAAAATGCAAAACAATAAAAGCCATTTTTAGTTTTTGAGAAAATTAAAAATTACTAGAAATAGGCAAGTACTTTTTACACTCGACCGGATATTGCTGCATCACTTTCAATATATGTAGTTGATAATTTTAGACTCATTTGATATTTGCAGCTGCAAGTTCAAAAGTTTTAAAATCTTTATAAATATATGTAAAGTTATACCGCTTTTCAATAGAATTTTCAACTTGCTAAAATAATTATTTTTCCTCTGGTTGCAAACATACATCACAGTTTATATGCCGTAAAGCTGGAGTTAATTTGTGTAAGAATTAATTCATATTCTATTTTTACTATCAAAATAAAACCACGTAAAATATACTCAAGAAACAAAAAAAAATTATTGAATTAAAATAGTAGTTTTGGTAAATTTTAATTTTCTCGAAAACTAGAGGACATAAAATCTTTTTGTTTTCGGTTTCTGATTAAAAATTCATATTAGCAACTATTTTTAAGAAACAAATAAAATACAAAATCTTAAAGTTTTGAAAAATTACACTTTTAACTATTTTTTTCCCTAAATTTTGAGTTTGAAAGGAGTTTTTTCAAAAACTATGGATATATTTCAATTGATTTAAAAACTGGCTAATAGAACAGAGTATTTGCTTAGAAAAATATCACTTAATTGTAGGTATTACAGTTACTTTTTAATATTTTTTCCATTTTTAGTACTTTTTTCATGGAATATAATTGTCAAGGCATCGATTATTATTATTAATTCGGCAAAAATAACACTTTAACAACTCTGCTATAAAGAATAAACAAGGAAAAAGACGACATTGCTGTAGCAAATTATCCTAAATAAACATTAATATGACGTAAAGAAAGAGAAAAGTCATATCAAAGGGTCTATTTGAAATCAGAACAAAATGCATCGTTGACCAAGGCGCCAACCCAATTGATGAAGGTATTATTAGCAACAGACAAAATATTGACTAAGGAGCATGGGCAAATTTGTATGGAGCGTGGACGTTCCGCGGCAAAGAATAGTTTTGTCATTTATTATTATGGTTTGTTGGTCCAATAATTACTGTAGAGAAGTCTTACCATAATGGCATACTGCAAAAATCAGATACAACGCATTTTTGTTCAAACAATTAAATGCAGGTTTCTTTAAGATTTCGTTCCATGTATTTCTATCTACTAATTATAAATGGAAAAGGAGAACAAAAATTATGAATCTAGCACAACGCCCAGAAAACAAAAAAATAAATTTACAATACTGTTTTCTGTGCATCGTTTTTGCACCCAAAACAAAGGGCTAAGGATGCAATTTGTTGTTTTTTGCATGCAAAAAAAAAAAAAAAACAAAATTGCATTTGTAGCCTCTGGTACCAATTGATATAGGAAAAAAAGGTAATTAATGTATTGGTTACTGTGATTTGAAAATATAAACATCAAAATATGATGTGCACGATGAACTGTAAGCTAGCCTGTAGTAAAAAAAAAAAACTAAAACAAGCATATTAATATTATCGCTTTTATCACTTTTTCCATATCGTTTATTCGTTTTTCAAGTAATTATTATACCTACATATACAAATTGTTGCCAAAAAGTTTGTTTTAAGACCGTCTTGAAAGAAACGTTTTATTTCTATTTTTATCAGCCGGCTATATGCACTTAAAAACCTATATTATGTGTGCATATTTCGGGAAAATGGATATATAATCATGAAAGGAAGATCTATCTTATTAGTAACAATTTTTATTGGTATTTTTATTACTGAACAAATTACTTCGATATAAAGTACCTATCAATTATTAAAACCTTAAATTGCGATCAACTCGTAACAATTGGTCAATTTACTGTACAATTTAAATAAAATGTCGCTGTCATGTGGTGATTGTAGAAAAACATTTTGGCATATCTAACTAACTTTTTTTTGGAAATCCTTAAGAAGCAGATGAAGCAGTAACTAAAAGAATGAGCCTTCAAACATATTATGTAGCAAGATATAAGTACAACGTCAAAGTTCACAACTAAAATCCATTTTTTATATTAGAATGGCTAATATAAGTTTTTAATGAATTTCTTGGGACGAATCAAAGAATTCTCTTCCATCTCGGAAAAACACCCTTATTACCCAATATAATTGTATCGACTCTTTAGTTACTTAATTCCAAAAGGAAATGAAATATGTTTGAAAAATTTTAATGAGAAAACATTTGAAGTTTTCATAAAACTAACATTTTGTCTCGAGTGGGCGTGGTAGGGGGCGTAAAAATTCCTTAAATTGAGTGAAATCTGCAATTTATTTCATTTACTAAAAACATTTTGTGCACAGTTCCAATACTTTCGAAAAATTGATTTTTGTCCACTCTATCCATACAATCCTCTCTCGTCCAAAAAAGTGAGTAAGTAAGGCGATAAACCCAAACAAATTCTATGAAAAAAAATGTACCGCAAAATATGCAATTTCATTTCCTAATTTGATTAAAATAAAAAAAAAAATAGCAACCCGTTTTCGAAAAATAAATTTTGTTTATTTTTCTTGTTTTTTTTTCATTTTCTCATTTAGGCTGAATTTTGGTTTATCTGCAAATAATTTTGAAATATTGGTATGGAACTCTAAGCATTGGGTTTGTAGCAATGTGTAGAGCATAAAAAAAATTGAGTAAAATAGAGATAGTTCTGTGATCAGTTTCGATGTACGTGTTTTTTAAAGAATTCTAAAGTCCCGGAGACTTAGAGTTGTGTTCCGAGTGAGTCCGAGTTTTAATTTTTATTTCATTTATTTTATTTTATTTTATTTATTTTATTTATTTTATTTATTTTATTTATTTTATTTATTTTATTTATTTTATTTATTTTATTTATTTTATTTATTTTATTTATTTTATTTATTTTATTTATTTTATTTATTTTATTTATTTTATTTATTTTATTTATTTTATTTATTTTATTTATTTTATTTATTTTATTTATTTTATTTATTTTATTTATTTTATTTATTTTATTTATTTTATTTATTTTATTTATTTTATTTATTTTATTTATTTTATTTATTTTATTTATTTTATTTATTTTATTTATTTTATTTATTTTATTTATTTTATTTATTCTATTTATTTTATTTATTTTATTTTATGTTTCTGTAGGAAAATCAAGCTATTTTTCTGCACTTTGTGTTATATTTGGTTTTCTGTATGGTGCTTTACTAAAAAATAAATTTCTTTTTTTATTAATATTTTTTTAATTTACTTTAAAAGGAGGGATAAGTTGATAAGTAATGTAAGTGTACTTGTAAATAGTTCGTAAGAATAAAACTTAAACTTAAAGTTTTTTTTATTGAAAAAGAGGCACATTTCATAAAAGTTTCTGTTTTGTTCTGCCCTGTTCTGTTCTCCCTTTTTTCTCATTTAACACAGCTTATGAGTCTTATAACTTTATTGGTCGAACAGTTAACTGACTGTTCATTAGAAGATTCAAAAGTCGGCTCTTGAACTACGATGTTCCTTACCTACACACATAATTAATTATAACAATAGTTAGAGCCGATTTTGAAAAAGTTTTTTTTTAATAATGGTTATGTGGCATACATGTCTCATCAATTTCGGCTCCAAAAATATGATTTTAATTTCCCCAAGACTCTTAACAGCCAAGTTTGAAGAAAATTGCTTCAGCGGCTTAGGTTGTCTTGTAGCTCGAAATGGGACCAACTTTTTACCATTCTCTATAATCGTGTCTGATTGATATCTTGAGTTCGATTTTTTCCAATCCTAAACTTGGCCCATAGTACGTATGTATGTATTCCGCAAGTAAAAAGAATTAATATTTTCTGCTATACGTCCTGTCTGTCTTTTGGTCTAGCGTCCGGCCATGTTGTAATGGATATAAATTACTAGGTTTACCTTGCAATTTGTTTTTTTTTTCAACATCACTTCAACAACAGACCTTCATTTGCTAACGCCCTTTTCAATAACTTCTTTTCGCAAATAAAATAATTTAAGGTGTTTCATTAATATTCATTAAGGCTATTTATACCTTTCGGGTTCTACGTTCTAACATGAATCTTTCAATTTTTTCAGATCAGCATGCCTGCCTTACCTACACTTGATTTTTTAAGCTTTAATAACACTAAACATCGATTTTCAGTTTCAGAATAAAATATTGTGTGTGCGTGTCTTTTTTGAGTAAAACGTTTTGATTTAAAATTGATAACCATGACACTTTAGTACATCTGAAGGTAAGGTAGAACAAATCATCAGGTTGTTGAAATGGAACAGGTTAAGATTCTTGTTTAAAAACTCTTTTTAAAGAAAATCTTGCTTATCCCTTTTGAACATAAACTAAATCAACAAAAAAATTATATTGCTTGTTGGATTTTTATAACTTATTTAGACAAGTATCAGGGTGACAGAAGTTATATATGAGCTCATAATAAAAATCTTATTGGTATTAGTACTAATATCTTGCATCTTTTTGTCTTTTTGTTTAGATTGATAATTTTTCTAGCCTATTTGATTTGTATGTTCTTGGACACTTCTAGTGGGAAGAACGTTTAGTATAGTATGTTATAGTAATAGTATGGTAGCAATGGAGTGCTGTACTTTTACAATAAATAAGGTATTTCAAAAAAGAAAAGAAATTCATTCCCATTACCAAAGCTGGAGGATTGAGTCCAAGTTCGTGGTATTTGAAAGAGATGCCTTTCGTTTTTGTATGAAAACACCTTTCCCTATTTTTCATAGATATATTTTGCCTTAGGCTCACAAAATCAAAATTTAAATAATTTTTTGTTGTTTTACAAAACTCGTGGGTTAGATTTGCATTTTCATTTTATTGATTTGGCAAACCAATTAACCTTCTTTTAGCTAAATCTTTGAATGTAAACTTGTATAAAGCTCGGCTTTGGTCTTGACAAAACTGTACAAAACTGAAATTTCAATAAGATCTAGTTTAGGATCTAAGTTTTTACAAAACCCGGCTTTAGTTGTGTACAAAACTGTACAAAACTTGTACAAAACAATAGATTTTTTTTTTAATATTACGAAATTGCTGGGCAGGGGCCTCTTCTAGCACATATGGCCATTTTTTTGAAATTGAGATATTTAATTGATTTATATTGGAATGTCGTATGTGTTTTTTTTTTTACCGTACATCTAAGAAAAAACAAAAGCTGAGTTTGTGATAAACAGATACGTAAATTCCATTCTGGAAAACAAAATTAGTAATAACAAAAACTATAAGCTTATGGATTTCCTGATAAGAGGTTTCAAAGTTATTTTTTGTCGAACTCTTTCACTTAGTTCATAGCCTATTCCGGTCTTATAAAAAAGTTTGATGAAAACACTTTTCGTTGATAAACCACGAATTTGCGATTCTGATACCATGAAAATGAAAAGTTACGTCAAAAGTTATCATATGAAATGTATTTTACAGTTGCAATTTCTGTGAAAAGAGCCAAAAGGAAAAAAATAAAGCTTTCTCCTTAAAACTTGAAAAATGGGGAAAACTAATCAATAAATAGATGTTTTTCCAACAAACAATTCAGCTGAGTTTATACAGGAGCAACAAGAATCAGCTTTTAGGTTAAAATGAAATTATAAAATTACAAAACCCTTTTCGGTTATAAAAATTTTATCAAATCAATTTTTCACTGAACCGGAGTAGGGGCCCTGAAATGTTTTACAGCACAATCGATGTGTCATTGCGTATTGCTAAAAAGTTTGCGTGTATGTTTTATGGACTGATTCGATTCATTAGTTATAGATTAGATATAATTCTAACAGCTAATTTCTTGACAAAGTTCTAGCTGTTAAAACTCAAATCGTTTCATTTTTATTTATTTTTTCTTAAGAAAAACTGAGAGCTAAAAATAATAGTTTTAAACTGATTTTAAAACTTTGTCAAGAAATTGGCATTAAGAGTTTCTTCTTGTAAAAAAATGTATTGTCATTTTATATGATCTAAGTAAATCATAAATATTTATATATAATCTATAGTACATCCAATGCCCTTTAATCGTAATACACATGAACGAAATATGAGCTTTAAGAACACAAAGCGTTTATACAGCTTTTCGATTTTATATCCACTTAATTAAACTGTCATAAAATTTAATGCCTTCCCTAAAGAGCATCGATGATATAAGAGCTCCTAATTTCTCTAGAGAAAAAGCAAATTCATCTTAAGACTTTAACTTTTTCTACTGCCAGCGAAAAACACAATAAGAAGTCTCAAAATATATTGAACGTGTGCTGAAAATTGTGGTTCAACTTTAATCCATGATAAAGTTAGTAGGTAAGTAGGTACATTAAATTTTCATTTCATTATTACATAGAAACCAAAGGATTTGTGTATTGTGTCTCTATTCGGTTCCCAAATGAATGCGTCTTATCCAGCAAACCTCAGCAATTATTGTCTTAATGCCCTTTAAAATATGTATTACAAAATAAATCCCCAAAGTCGCTTGTCCTTCTTGCCTTTTTTTTTTGATATTTTATTGTTCTTTTTCAGAAACTTGCCGAAAAGGGAATTTCAGCTGAGTTGACCCCCTCCTTCGACGTTATTTATTTAAAATTTAATTGTAACACGCAGCTATATGCTCTCCTTACCCTTAACTGAAGTTTATATGTTGGCAAAAGTCCGTGAAATATAAACCCACATTTAGGACCATTTGGATGAAAACATGTACTGAAGGTAACCATAGACACCTGTTGTGAGATTTTTAATTTTCTTTTTAAAACAAATGATTAATAACTCCGCCTCTTTTGACTATTTCGCTGTTTAATTTTATGAGAACAAAAGCCTGTGGAATAAAAACGTTCACTGGCATCTAAAGTTGTTTTTCGACCTCTTTTTTATGTGATGGGAATGGTTTCATAAGTGAGTATTTTAATTGCTTTTTGCAACCACCCGTCGTAAGTTCACTTCCACACTTCACAATCCCACTACTTACAGTTTTGGACTCGTGCAACTAATATATTAAACCAACCGGTTTAAAAGGGCCCTTGTGAGGTTCTAGCCCGAATTTCAGAGTTAAGCTTTGTTACAAAAGTTAAAAACCAAATCTTGTTTTGCTTGTTTCGATTTCAATCAACACCAACATTACTACCCACTTTTTTCTCATTCTCTATCATCGTAATGACATGTCTGGTTGTTATCTCGAGTTCGATTTTTTTTTACGAATCCTAAACTTGGCCTATAGTACCCATATCGCAAGTAAAAAGTCAATAAGGGGAATTTGAACTTTTTATAGAGGGTGACATTCTGCTTTGATACCAATCAAAAAATTCATTCACTGAATATCATATATTTCCTGGGGCCTGATTCCGTAAAAAGAAAACGATCAAATGATATCGTTTTGACGATGGCTGTCCTTATTTGTCTTTTGAGATGTGATAGAGATAGCTATCGTCAAAACGATATCGTTCGGCGATAATCGTATTACAGAATGCCGTTCCTGGGCTTTATGGTTCTTGCTATACAATGTTTATTTTTGTAATTCTAAGTTTTCTCCGCTTTCTGGCAACCCTTTTTAAAGTTTTAAAAAAAAATCAATATAGGCGGAGGAGGGGCAAAATATTGGTTCAAATTAGGATTATTTCCAAATTTCAAGAAAACTTGTAAAGGAAGTTGGTCGAACCAGAATCACAGGATTATCTGAAAAGATGACGGAGTGTGAAGAAGAGTGTCCAGCTTGCAGTGAGGGCAGGAATGTTCGCGATGGCGAAAGGCTAACTCGTCGGTGGGGTGGGATCTTGCACCCGGTGCTGGACTGCCGTACCTATTTTTAAGATACCTAAAAATAGTTTAAATGGAGATCACTAAACCTCTAAAAGTCTACAGTAACAAAGCAACAATTCCAAATTTACTTTCGAATTACCAAGAGTTAAGACTCAAAAATATAAACATATTCAGGGTTTATTAAAAATTCAACATAAGTAAAATTGTTTTCATATCATTCATGCAAATAATTTTCACTTAAAAAAATAGCTTAGTCAATGCTCGCTAACAAACAGGTTCTTATCATTGAGCCTCTGAACGAGAGCTTAAACGTTGATTTTGCAATTTGCATATAGATGTGTGTGCATGAGCTTAATAAACTAGAGAAGAGCGACTAATCTTCATTGCACGGATCTCTCTCGATTGAAATAATAAATGAATATTTTAATATTCGTTATTTAAGTTTCTCTCTCTTAGTCACTCTCTCTCAATAATTATAAAGATTTGATATTCAAAGAAAAATGGCATTTTTGGAGATAAATGATCGGATGTTTATTTCATTATAAAGAGGAAGGTATGCCGTTAATAATGGAACACAACATCAGCCAAATGGCCGCCGAAATCACGCTTACAGGACAATATCCTTTTCATGAAATTTTCCATAACCAAATCGCAAAGTGGCTGCCCTATGTCCTCGATAGCCTCACGAATTTCATCTTTGAGGTCTTGAATCGACGCTGGGCTGTTGGCGTAGACCTTATCTTTCACGTGGCCCCAAAGGAAGAAGTCGCATGGTGTTAAATCACAGATCTCGGTGGCCAATTGTGATCACCTCTTCGAGAGATAACACGGTCCGGAAACTTTTCCCGTAAAATATCGATGGCACGTAGCGCCGTCTTGTTGAAAGTAAACGTCGTCCAGATCAATACCATCCAATTCAAGCCATAAAAAAACATTAATCATCTCTCGATAGCGCAATCCATTGACCGTAACTGTTGCTCCAGCCTCATTTTCGAAAAGGTAAGGTCCAATGACCCCGCGGGACCATAAACCGCACCAAACAGTCACGCGTTGAGGATGGAGAGGCTTTTCAACAATAACTCTTGGGTTTTCCGAGCCCCAGATGCGACAGTTTTGCTTGTTGACGTAGCCTCCGAGGTGGAAATAGGCCTCATCAGTCAAGATGATTTTTCGATGAAATTCCGGTTCATTTTCATGCATTTCAATGACCCAATCAGCAAAGACACGACGTTGTTGATGATCAGCCGGCTTGAGTTCTTGTGTTAACTGAACTTTATAAGCCTTAAGACCCAAGTCTTTATGCAAAATACGGTGTAATGACGTTTGTGGAATGCCTAATTCCAAAGAACGACGAGGAATGGACAAACCTGGATTTTCTTCAACACTTTGGGCTACAACAGCAATATTCTCAGTTGTTCTTGAGCGACGTGCACGGGTTTTATTCTTCACATCGCTAACTTGTCCCAACAGCTCGAATTTGTCCACCAATTTCTGTATTGCGGTCCGACAAGGTGCTTCACGACGACCCAAAAATGTTTTAGTTTTACGAACCGTCTCTGCCAAATTTTCACCATTTTTATAGTGAATTTTAATAATTTCAATGCGTTGTTGAAGCGTGTATCGTTCCATTTTTATTAATAGCGTAGTTTCTACTTGTCAAATGTCAAAAAATGACAGCTTCAAAAGTGACAACTGCCGAAATAGCAGGCTATTCAAAATAACACCTCTTATTGGAAAACCCTTTACCAAAACACTCAAATTAAGGTGAATTAATCCTTCGCTCACTTGTTCAAATTAAAGGGAAATTTGTAACTTAATCAAAAATATAGATTTGGACTCACCGATATAGTAGGTATTTAACTTGTAGTTTAACATACGATTTGTTTTCTTCCTTCCAAAAAAAACGTGCGCACTCCTTTCCTTGGTTGGGTATACTCGTAGCTGAGTTTTCTTTGGGCTTACAGCTCTGTATTTTTGTCGCGAATGCTAAATATTAGTTTGATCAAGCAAACAAGATCTTTTCAATTTGTACCAAAATTAAATTAAATACTTAACTGATTGATTAAGAAAGAGAGATCCGATTTACTTTCTTGCTTTACAGTTAAATGATATATTAGCTAAGATGATGTATTGATCTCATTGACTGATCGTTGATTTGATTAATAAAATAAAATGTACGACTGGATCGCACGAACTTGCTCTTGTAGTTCAACGTTGTTATATATGTACATATGTATATTTGTAAATTTTTAAAAAGAAATTTTTTGCTGACAAACATTTTTGAAAAACTAATTACACAATCCTTTTTATAATCATGAGAACCATTTGGTGGCAAATTTTGAACGATATCAGTTGAGCCATTAATGATACATACGGAAATAACTTAAAATTATGGAAAAATTGCCGAAAAGCGTGTTCATCATATTTCCGTTATTCGAATTTTTTGAGAAAAACTAAAAAAGCATTATTATTACTATCACTTATGTATAACATAACATACACCAAGTTTAATCGAATCGAGAAAAGTCCAATAACTCGAAACCGTTATATGGGAGATATATGTACAGACGAACAGACGAATAGACTAACAGACGAACAGACGAAAAGACGAAGAGACCAACAGACTAACAGACGCACAGAAAGACGGACGGCATGTGGAAAACCACTTTTTTGGAGTTCTCCATCATCGTATTGTTGGTTTTGATTAAAACCTCAAATTTTTTTTTTTACACGACAAAATGATAAGAAGAACTTGCGCAAGGCTAGTGCTCCCTCGGTACTGCTGGGATCTGTAGTCACACAAATCAACACTAAGCACATAATTAATAAAAATTAAAAGGTCATCACTTTATCACGAGGTGGATCTTAGATTTGGATTACGCAGGTATGGTGTGGTTGAAATTACACTTGTTGTTGAGGTTATTTCCATGAAAAATGTGACGATTGGGTAGATTTCACTTAAGAAATTAAAACCAGGAAAGTTACTTTGCCAATATTTACAATACTAATGGTTTTCGATTATAATTGTGAAAACTTACCCTGTTCGTATGGTAACCAAAAATAGTTTGTATGGGATTGTTGGCCAGAAAAAAAGAATGATCCGGCAAGCGATTGGAGTTTCTTGGATTAGGTACTTTCCTTGAAAGTTTATAAAATCGAAAAGACCTTTGAAAGCGCGTAGCGAAAAGAAGTCAGATTCATTTTTCTATTCGGCGTGAATTTAGAATATCGAATTACCGAGGTATCCGCAAAATGTGACGTATGTTCTTCGAAAGTAAAAGCAGCGATGTTATGACATATGGCATTCACACTAGTAAACATTTGTGAATGTTTTCGGACTTAAGGCATGCCCGTACAAACTGCAATACATTGAAAACCGTCAAGATTCGTCTTTCTGAGTGGTCATAACCAAGGTTTTCACTATTTTCACCTTGAATCATTACTCTTGGAAACCTTTTATGCAGCATTGCAAAGATTCACCATTTGTTCGTATCTTCCAAAACAAACTCGGTTTGGAAGCAGCACTTGTGCTGACATTTTTGCAATTATCCCTTGATATCAATTTTAATTACAAAGCCAATTCCAACATCTATTTCTCACATTAAGTTTCAAAAGATCATAAAGATTGATGTAGGTACTTTAGTAACTATAGGTATGAACTATAAAAACATCCTTTGTCGTTAAAAGCGAAACCTAACCAAGAACAAAAATCTAAATTATTACTTGATATTCGCCTTTCACTTTCTATAGTTTCACTCTTTTCCGAAAGATGAAAATTAATATAACTGTCGGAAGACAGATGTGGGGGTGCAAGGAATTTTCACGCGATACCTTTATTGCGTTAGTTTTGTTACGCATACATTGCTCACGGGCACCATATGGGCGATGGAAGTTTTCAATTTAAACTTGTACGGGAAGAAGAAATTGGATACAGTATTTCGAAAATGAGATGCTATTAAGGGTAATTGTTTGAGATTTTAATGGATATTCATTATAGGAAGTCGAGAACAAGAGCACCTAAAAACTTTTGTTAAAGGGATATGAATAATTGAAGTGATTGGATCCTACTATAACCAAAAGTTTATAAATCTTCATATTCAGATCTGCATGATTTTGGCATTCTCATGGGCGTACTCATCATTGTGGCAAATGGCTACGGCTAAGGACGATAGACTGCGAAGGGCGATTGGTGCATGGCCAATCCTAGTAGTCCAAGAGCCCGGTCGATTTTTCTGCCCTGAAAAGATAACCAATTCCAATGCCTTATAAATGGTTCGTCGTGAAAACATGTGCCGAAAAGACAGGGGTGCCGGGTCAAATCCTGCCGAAAGCAATTTATATTAATTAATTTGTTGAATTTAATGAATTTGTCCCGAACAATGTGGGTGGGTAATGCGTGAGATACTATAACCGTTTGGTTTGAGGGAAATGCAGTTCCTTTAAGCGTGCAAGAGATTTTGAACATAACATTTTGTTTATCGCGTGCAAAAAACACACCTAATATAGACTTTCATTATAATTAGGTTCATAATTAATTGTATTTATAATTTCAGATAGTCATTGTACTTGAAGATTATCTCGTTCGTTATTCAAAAATAATGCAGAATTTAAAGAAAACGTGATATAAATATTATTTACCAGTATTATATGTATATTTATATGTATAAAGTAAATTAGAAATAATATTGTACTTATGAAGTATTATTTCGTACAAAAAAAAAAAACGTAAGCGAACATATTCGATTATTGATTAACTAATTTCTTCTTTATATTATAATTATATCACATTATTTTGGAACAGCTATTTCGAAAAATCAATAAATTTATATGAAAGTTTTACTTGTCAAATAACCTTAAAAGGTCTTGTTCGTTATTGAATTAGTAGTGGTATATAAGGAGGATGAGGCAACCATATAAAAAAAAAATTTTAGTGGATGTTTGTTTATTTATTTTTTTATAGAAATTAGTCCCACAGAAAAAAGTGGTCAAAAACGCCTACAAAAAGGAGGCGTGGTAAATTACTTTGCATGAAAAATTTGTTAGAATAAAAATATAATCACTGCCTACAACTTTTCCGAAGTGCGCAGCAGTAATTTCTATAAAGTTTGGTAAATATATGTTTTTTTGTTTAAGTGGCGTGGTGGTGGGCGTAAATTTTATATGATGATACCTTATACTGTTACTTATTTTTTCTGATAATTTCATAAAATTCGGTGAACTGATTCAGATTTTATAGATTAAATACCGCCTGTCTATATAGTTTGATCCACCATGCGCGGACTCGCTTCGGGGCAGGCTGCCATGGCTTTTCGGCAGGGTGACAGTCGGCACCTTTGGTTTTTTTAATTCGTCTGGACACTGGCTACAACTTTTGTATAGAGTGTTTTTGGTTATCTCGAAAAGGAATTTTACCCCTTTTTTGACCCCCTTTAACCCCGGCACCCTTAGGGTTTCGGCAGGATTTGACCCGGCACCCCTGTCTTTTCGGGCACATGTTTTCACGACGAACCATTTATAAGGCTATGGTTATCTTTTCAGGGCAGAAAAATCGACCGGGCTCTCCGACTATTAAGCCTTAATTTGTCGTAACGAATACATTCTGGCCGTGAAGACAAAAGCTAGTTCCATGCCATTCGATCTAGTTTTTGTGTAAAAAATTAACTTTACAAAATGTATTAAATATCATTTGTTCGTTCCTCGGCTCATTCGTTAGTCGCTCTTCCAAACCAACGTGTAGCTATGTCAGGTGACAGAGCAGCCTGACGACACTATACATTTTTTTATTTGCACAGCGTCATTAGGTGTGTTTTTTTTACGCCCAGGCTAAGTTGGACGAAAAAATGCTGTAGGGGCTAAGTAATTTACGTGTCAAATACAACAACAACTTAGCCCCAGGGGCTTAGCAGCTAAACCCAAGAATTCTCGGGGCTAAACTTTGATGGGGTTAAAATCTGTGCTACCAACTCATTTTCTGTTTAATCATCGATAAGTTGTATCATCATCATCATCGGCTCGACAACCGGGGTCCGGCGATAAGTTGTATGAAAACACCAAAATTATCGATTAATTGTATGAACATAAAAACACAAAGATGACATTTGGTGTAGAAAAAAAAATTAAGTTGTTTATTTTTCTTAACTCCTTACAAATTATTTCATTTAAATTTTCAAGTGTGTGCATTTAATGCTCTGAAATTTCTTTATAAATATGTTCAACAAATCAGAAGCGCGTCTCCTCTCGCACTTTGGTCAAGCCTTTAATAATTGTTCATTTTCTTTACACATTTTACGCAAAAATACGAATACCTAATGTGTGTAGGGTACCTTATGCGTCGATAAGACACTTCATTATAAATCCAATGCATGAACCTTCAATAACCAATCTGACACTACGCACTGCTACCAACATATGCAACACAAAATCAAACCTAAAAAAAAGAAACGCTAAATGGCAAGAAGAAATAAAATCGAACACCGAAAAAATGTACGCAAGTAGAAGAGAAGGAAATAAAATTTTTTTGTGTCATGCCTCGCTCGCTACGCGTACAAAAAATCTACATCACATCGTGATTGCAAATATTTATTGAAAAACTCCAAGTGTTCTCGATTCAAAGTTTAATCTAAACAAATTAATAATCAAGTATTCGAAAGAAAAACGCGGAAATCTACCAAAAAGTTTGTTTTGACATTTGTCCCTCGAAAACATTTGACAGCAACCCATTGCCCCCCTCAAAATATATAAATTTGTATCTCGGGTGAACTTCTTGGCGAGGCGAGCAAGCAGCAAATTGAAAAGAAATTTTGCGACAGCCAACCGACGAAAAAAACTTAATTGAGAAAAAGAAAATGTGCTCCAACGAGACAAGTCATTGGGAATAGTTAATAAGTTGGTTGCGTTGTTAGGTAACTAAGGAAATCTCTGGAATTTGGTCAAAAACTGGATGAAGTCAGTGGCGGGTAGTAGGTAAACTATTTTTTCTTTTTATTAATTTGTGTTATTGGGAAAAGTAATAATTTATGAATTAAACTTTTCGTAGAAGCTGTAACAATTTATAGGGTTAAGGCTCTGGAATAATATTCTTAGCTGCGAAAATCTCAATCAAAGGTCTGTTTTAAGTTACTTTGATATCCGAATTGCGGTTCTGATCAGAGAGGCTTGTGGATTAGAATGAGTGGATGAGACTATCCTAGAACATAAACAATGGACATTACTGCTCTTAAACTAGAGGAGGCCAGTTCCGAGAGTGAATACAGTGATTCATACGAGGGCGAGAGTAATTCGGAGTCTGCTGGTGCCGCCACTACATCGTCAGGCGAAGAAGATGAAGATAATGGCGAAGTTGAAGAAGATGACGACGACTACTCTCCTCCAGAGGACTCGGTTGAGATGGCGCGCATCACTAAAAACACTTTGCTGCACCTGCCAAAGGGCTTATGTGAAAATGCAGCAGTGTTTCAGGAGTTTTTCTCGATGGAAACATGGCGAATGCTTCCGGCAAACTATCAAGCCTATCTTAAGAACAAATTCATTCCCCATTTTTCCGAAAATAACGAAAAAGAGCAAGAGCGTACTCTAGAAATGCTCTTCAACAATGAACTAAATCGGTTTCAAGCCTCTCCTCTGGTCGATTTGCAACGAAACCTCGAAGAGGGAAATTATCGTCCCGATGTGCTTCGGTTGCGTGAAAGCATTGCCAAGTCACGGCGACGAGAGAGGCGTTTCCAGGAATATGAACGTATCAGCCACATGGCTAAGAACATGCTGGTGTCGAGGGAACGTTTAATGCGAAAAGCATACGAAACACCTCAAGGGGCAGATTTACGAGTCGAAAAAGTATTGAAGAAGACACCACAGCTAGACAAGGGAGTGTGTGCTGTGAGAGCGCGCAAAAGATTCTATTCGGAAATCCGACAGTTGAGGAGTCAAGTGGGCCTAAATGAATTAAGCGAGGACGATCTGGACGATGAGCCCATGGCAGATGTTGGCGATAATCCAGAACCAAAAGTTAAGATGGAAGTTGATCAAGCAAAAGAGGCAAAAATTTTAGGAACATTACATCGCTACAAGAAATTGAACAAATTGGATCCCGTTGAGATTCTTTGCGATGCAAATTATAAGAAAGTTCTATTCGAACATAAGTGCAGGAAGCATGAGGAACCAGTGAGTATTTTTTACATTATTTTATTAGTTACTTAAGATGGCGCTTATAATTCAGGATGGATTACGGCCTCAACCAACATGGCTTTGCAACCAGCTCTGTGCCTAGCTAGCCGCCAGTTACGCACGCCAAGTTAGTTGAGGTATTTCTCCAATTGTGTGCGCCACCTATTATGTTGTTTTCCTCTGCTGCGTACACCATCAGGTTTGGATTCGTAGACTCGTCGGACTAGTGCGTTTGTGTCGTACGCAAATGTTCATCCTAATCTTTTAACGCCTATGCTTCTGCCCATACAGCAGGACGAGGATGATTATATTTTTTTATATTTTCTTAGCCCGAAGAAATACAAGGTTCCATTCAACGGGTATGTTTTCATCTAACCAGTTTTTGACGGATGAGTAGGTGCAAACTCTGTGCCAAACCATCTCCTGCTGTTTTAAACAATTCGGCTGGTAAGCTATCCGCACCAGCAGCCTTACATGGTTAAGTTTTGGCAATCGCTAAGCGTACTTCATCTAGGTCAGGTGGACGGAATTGTTGGCCAACTTCGTGCAAATTTAATGGAACAACAGCGGAATGTTGGCTATCTTCGCTGTTCAGGAGTCTAGAAAGATGTTCCTTCCAGATCCTCACCACTGATTGTGTATCTACTACCATATTTTCATCTTCCTCATCCCGACAGGCTTCCCTTCTAGCCTTTAGCCTTGGGTAGATCTTCTTACCCTTTGGTAGAATTTCCTAACATCCCTTCTGCCGTTATAATCCTCAATAGACTCGGCCGCCCGCTTCTGGTGCTCTCTCTCTTTTTCTTCCTGAGAAGTCTGCGTTCCTCTTTTCTTTTTTGCCCGTAGAGCTTTTGTCTCTCAGTGGCTCTGGTTCTTGTTTGCATTGCCTGATAGGCCCCGTTCTTATTTGTATGCGCCAGCGGGCATTCTTCTTCAAACGAGGAGTTTCGTTGTGGTCGCCTTGCAAAATTCAGCACATCAGTGGAGGCACTACTAATGGATTGTTGACAGTTTCTCCGCTGATCGTCTGTGCTTGCTGCTGGTGGCTGGCTGGCCAAGAGTTTTAGAGAAACGCGGTCAGCAAAAGTTTTGGCGGGCTGTTGCGATTTGAGTTTCGTGACATCAAATTTTTTTACAGCATTTGCTCGGCGTTGTGGCATCATTGATATCCGCACTCGAGACACTACTAAGTAGTGGTCTGAGTCAGCGTTTGCTCCCCGGAGCGTTCGGACATCTAAGATACTGGAAGCATGTCTGGCGTCAGTCGCAATGTGATCTATTGTGGAAATTGGGTGCTCGCAATGGTGACATTTCGCCCTTCCGCAAAGTCAATGATTCTGAGTCCGTTATTGGACGCATTGTGACCAGGCGCTCGCTTACCGCATTAAAATCCAATACTTCTTTCCAAAGTCTTCTCTGCAGCTCCTTATCGGCCTGCGCTCCAAATATGTCGTAGCAGCCCGTATAAGTACTAAGTATTTCAGCATAACTGGAACTGTAGCCACCCACGTTGATTCCATCTGGGGAATTCCTCCACTGCCGCCTTGTTAAAAGGAGAAGTGCCTTAGTGGTAACACTCCTCCCTTCCCCTCTCTCGTTTGCTGCCCCCAACAGTCCATATCTCCAGCTGAGGTACTAGGCACAGTTCCCGATGTTCACCACTTGGAATTGAGAGTAGGAGTTGGTAGTCAGAGGCCGATTTTGAAAACAACTTCCTCTTGGTTGCACATATCTACCCTTTGTGAACATCATCCAGGTTGTTATGTAAACTGAAATCGATGGCTGCAAAGTTATGAGTGCAACAAATTTATTACCCGCAATTTGATGCTATATAACTTAAAACAATGTAGTGATAACATTGACTTATGCGTTCATAAAAAAAATGTAGGTTATTATCATGACTTTTCAAGTTATATTGACGAAAATCTTAGTTTTATATGTGGCTCCCGTGATAAAAAAATTATAGTAAAAATTCGGTTTTCTTATAGAATTCAAGTCTTTAACCATTGGAACTTTGTATCAGTTTGAAAATATACAAACAAAACTCATATTTACTTAAATCTAGGACATGCGGAAAGTTGAACTGAAATAAATAGCTCATTGTTTTCTTTTGCTTGTTCAACTTTTTTACTTGATAACATTGACTTATGCGTTCATAAAAAAAATGTAGGTTATTATCATGACTTTTCAAGTTATATTGACGAAAATCTTAGTTTTATATGTGGCTCCCGTGATAAAAAATTATAGTAAAAATTCGGTTTTCTTATAGAATTCAAGTCTTTAACCATTGGAACTTTGTATCAGTTTGAAAATATACAAACAAAACTCATATTTACTTAAATCTAGGACATGCGGAAAGTTGAACTGAAATAAATAGCTCATTGTTTTCTTTTGCTTGTTCAACTTTTTTATAGCTAAATTTTTGATGATGTACAAATATTAATAAGAATGATTCACAAATAGTAGAATTTTTGGTTTTGTGCAACAATCTGGCTCAATTTTGTAAAACTAATGAAATAAAATACAAAAAAATTATATCTTTGAAAAAAAGTTTTTGGTTTTCCCAAAAAATCAATTTCAGAAAGAAAGTTTTTACATCTATCAAAATATTAAGTTCTCAAAAGAACTCAATATTTCACCCCACATACCACTTCTTGGAGGGGAATTCTAGCGAAGTATTTAGTTATAAGCGGTCAAAGTCAACCATATTGATTTTTTTTCGATTTTTTTTAATCAAATCAGGAATTTTGACATATTTTTTGCAAATTTTCAGTAAAAATTTTGATAAAATTAAGTTCAAAATATATCAGTATTCTTATAAGCATTCTTTAAAAACCTCAATTTTAAAAATCCATGGCGTGAATTTTGAAATATTAATATTTCAATCACACCATGTAGAAAAATTCTTAATTTTTTGTTTTATTGAGTGAGAGCTTTTGTTTTTAATTTTTGAATATTTTGTATGGTTTTCTAAGATTCTTTAAATGCGGAAGAAACTTTGCTCGCATTCACCCCAAATACTATAGTGACCCCAAACGGGCTTTTTGCATATTCGAGATCTAAGGATTGCTGCACTAAAATAAACGGTTTTTCGACGAAATGCCGTGTACACTTTACATATAAAGATAGAAGAGAACCCAATCTAATATTTGGTATGTTGTCACACATGGTTCATTTTTACTGAAAAGTGTTTTAGTGTTTCTTCTACATTCAAATACGGTTGCCGTATTCTTATACTCATTTTTGAGTTGGCACCCGATATTTTTTTTAGATAGAAGAGAATTCAGTGTAAAATTTGGTGTATATTTTAACCATTCACTTCACAAAAATGCATACTATTTAAATAAGAATTATTTGAGTATTTTTCAGTTGAACAGGGTTACCACGTTCTGAGTTTTAAAGAGGCCTCCGGACAAAATGTCGAACTCAGATTCGAAGATTCAAAACTTCGAATTAAAATAAAAACAAAAAAAAAATCACTTCGTATGTGTTCATTCAACATGTTTAAACTTCGAAAGAGTTGCGTTTGTGATGAAGAGGAGGAAAAAAGAACACAAAATAAAAGGAGCGACAGAGTCACACAGTTCACACTCAACCTTCTTTCATTTTGTTGTTTTTTTTTTTCCATCGTCGGGTCGTCTGTCGGCGTCCGATCTGTCTGATCTCTGATGTATACACAGTTTAGACGAAAAGAGTTGTATGTAAATGTTAAGGTACATATTTACTTCTTGTGATGTACTTGTACATTCAACGTTTACGTTGTGTGTTGTATTGGGTAGTATTTTTTGTCAATGGAATATTTGAGCAATGAAAAAAGTCTTTACTCTACTTAGTAGCACCAAGAGAAGAGTTATTGTCGTAGAAGGTAGATGATAGTTTTTGGTTGGTATCTAGGCACTATCTAGGTACCGAAATTTTGTTGAATGATTTTAGATTTTAGGATAGGTATTGTTATTGTAGGTAAAGGATAAGATGACTAGGTAGGTAGGTATCTATATTTTTTTTATAATTTCAGATAGGTAGGCATAGTTTGGTAATGCTCACTTTAACTTTAGGGTGTTTTGTTTATTTTTAGTGTGGTTTCAAAAATTTTTGTGGTTTCAAAAATTTTTTTCTTGAAGGTATTTCAGTGAAGATAACAAAAGGCATGACATTATTTTGTGTCTCCATGTTGTGTAGTAGTTTGAATAGAAAAGAAAAAACTAATTTTATATTTATTTATTTAATAATTTAATTATTTCACAACCTTCTAATATCTAATAATATAGAAAATAAAAGCAAAAAACCAATACATACTGCAACTCAAACCAACTAACACGCATATCGTAAAGTATATACATACAAACCTAAAATTTTACACTCAACGTGTAGGTATAGGTAGTTACTTTTCTGCCTGAGGTTATGAAATAAACAACAGTACCTACTACAAATTAAAACTCCTCCTCTGTTTTATTCCACACCAGATACCTCCCCACATACTCACCACTTTTCAACCCCTATTTACCATATCGCGCAAATACTATCAATCACCGTTACCGTGGTTCTGCTATCAAATTTTGAAAAAAATGCGAACAAATTTTGTGTTTCAAATTTGTGCTTCTAAATTTTGACTTTGAAACATTTTTTTTCAAAAACTATCATAACTATTCATTAATTTTTTTGAAAATAAATTAAAAGAAAATAAAAAATAAAACTATTTTTATTTGATTTAACATTTTTTTAAAAAAGCCTACATACCTACCTACTAGGATATCACCCACATGATATATTATTAACTAACAGTTTTCTGTATAAAACATTTACCCTTACCTATCCCAACATTGCATAGAAATTCTCACTTATTTAAAATTAAAAGATTTCCGTACCAAAAACTATTCTCCATTGCCTACCTACATACCTACATAAGTTAACCTAACCTACACATGACCCTGCTTTTCTTTCCCGCATAAAAATCAACCTACCAACTATTGACAATACAAAAAATGCATACTCACAAATGCAACCTATACAAATAATTCTTTCCCGCAAAAAAATATATATCCCTTGCTACAACGTTGACGACGATGACGACGCAAACAGCTGAGCTTATGTACACTTTGTTACTATACATATGCACGGTCTATATTTTGTTTACTTCTTTTCTCGCATAAAAAAAACTGATGTACCGTGGTTCTTCTTCCTCTTATAAGAACGACTCATATTTCATTCACACAAACAACCATTCGCATTTCATATTCGTCATTTTTTTTTGTGTTCAAACTTCCAATACTTTTTTTATTTGATTTTCGAAGATAAGTCATCTTGTGGCAAAAAGATGTACTAAAATTTCGAAATATTTGAAAACAACGACTTTTTATTGGATAAAAGACCTTTAGAAAATATGTTATTTTGCAAAGATAAGTTATATTTTGCAATTTTTTTTTAGTTGAAACGGTTTTAGAAAACATGTGTGGTATTTGGAGAAAGTTATGTTGCTCCTTTTATATAATTACATACTCAAAAATGTATTAGAAAATGAGAAATTTTGATGTATTTCAAAAGTAGGGTCCAAACTTAGAAATCCAAACCGTTGAAATTAAAGTCTTATTCATTACCTGCAAGATGACGTAAAAATAATAAGTGTTTTTTACTTCAATTCCCCACAAAAACCCCAACCATAAAGCAGTTTTGGGGAATTTTGCGAAATGTGTAATCTTAATATTAAAATTTGAAAAGGAAAAAATAAAAAAACTCAAAAAGTAACTCGATGATTTTAAAGCTAAAATTTCATTCTTTCATAAGCAATTTAGTTTTTTGCAATAGGTAGTATATGTACGTCATAAAACCATATACCATTTTCCCAATTTCTCGTTTTTCTCAAAATTTTGTCCGGAGGCCTCTTAAAGTCTTAACTTAATTTTTCAATTTTTTCGATATTTTGACTTTTGTGTGGCAATGTATACATCTTCGTTTTTTTAATAAACCAAAAAGCTATGATGCATAAGGTGACGTAGCTTTTTTTCGTTCAAACGTTCGTTGCCACCTTGATGACATTTTAAATCTCTAACCTTATGAACTAAGTAATACGACGACGGTCGCCTCCCCGACTATAAAGTTTAGAGTAGTTATATATTGTTACAATGACTCATAACATAACA
This sequence comes from Meliscaeva auricollis, assembly GCA_948107695.1. Taxonomy (NCBI): domain Eukaryota; kingdom Metazoa; phylum Arthropoda; class Insecta; order Diptera; family Syrphidae; genus Meliscaeva; species Meliscaeva auricollis. The sequence continues at coordinate 39,897,715 of OX403619.1, read as the reverse complement.
TAGTTACAACAGTTTAATCGAAATCGTTAAAGCCGGTTTCGAGAAAACCGTTACCGTTACCGAAAAACTCAAAACCGTTATATGGGAGGTATTCGTTTTAATCGAGATATTCAAAAAGAAAAAAAAACAACAACCTTCGTAACTTCAAAAAAATCTATACAAAATTTAAAGCAAATCCGTCAACCCATTTGGGCTGTGGCTCTCTGTACAGATGGACGCACAGACGCACAAACCGCTTGACGGCATGACGAAAACCACTTTTTTGGACTTCGCCATCATCATAATTTTGGTTTTGTTAAAAATAAAATATAGCGCAAGTAAAAATTATTATAGCAGTACATTTTAAACATACATAATATCACAGGTGCAATTAGTTTATTGTTATTTGTTTTTGTTTTAATAAAAGTATTTAATTTAATATAATAATTTCTCTATCTCTTTTTTATAGGATCGGCCCGAGTTCGAGACAAATGATATTCGTCTAAGAGATGTGTATGCCAGAACACAAATGACTGGCAGCTATAAGCGTGTCTTTGCCTCTGGGAAAACACCTGGCCGTAAGCCGAAAGCGAAACTTCTACAGGAGAAGATCGAAGAAGCTCCTTTAGAAGTCAAAATTGAAGTAAAAGAAGAACTTCCTGCATCACCGCCACCGTTGGCAACGCCCTCAACCCACCATTTAACACAAATCCAAGCAGCACCAGATAGGATCTATGTAGACCAACCAATGCAGCAGCTGCATTCGGTAGCTATGTCCCCGCCACAAGTAGTTGAACAACAAACTGTGTACCAACCACCTGAAGATTCGGAAGAGGATGAAGTTGTCAACGTTGAAACTATCGAAACAACGCCAATGTGTGAACTGCCCAGCATCAATGGCTCTGAGTTTGTTCATACTGAAGAAGTCATAATTCCAATGACCGAGATTAAAACAGAAGATCCTCCAGAGCCGACCAATCCCTCGCCACCTAAACTTACTTCTTACCATGGAAAAATCAAGATAGCCACTTTCTCTGATCTGAAGGGAATCGATGTTATGAATATTCCAATGGATATGGATGACTCTTGTCTAAGTGAGGCAGATTTTAATTCCCATCATGAAACAATCATCCCTCAGGTGCAACAACCAGTTGCATCAGTCAACGCAATGAAGAATTCGGTATCTGCATCGAGTCCAGAACTTATGCAAGAGACACACGCTTGTTTCTTATCGCTCATTAGAGATATCTTCTGCTCAACGCCGAACCATCGTATGAAGCTCGATGATTTGCGGGAGAAGATTCATGCTTGGATGTCGAATCCCATTACAGCGTTGAATGACTGGTACTGTTTGGCTGAAAATTGGTCTTCACTGGTCACGTCGGCAATCAATTTTCTAGCCGGCGATTTTAGTGATCAACCAGAAGAGTATGTACCGTATATTGAATACAAGTCACAGTTAAACATATACCAGTGGATTGGAGCAAGTCGAGACTCTGACACGCACCTTATGCAGTTATGCAACTATTGGATGTCACGTAAACACGAGATGACACACAAACCTATTCAAAAGGCCGACATGACACCGAGAAAGTCGATAGATTTCGATGAGAATGGTTCCAACGAAAGAGCAGCATCTCCTCCATTGGCTCGGTGTCCGACACAGTGGGTTGTGCAGCCTTCAAGTTCAGAGGAAATGTTAGAATTTCAACGGCAGGAAAGGGAACGCTTTGAAAATCCACATCGATCATTTACATATCGAATGCATGGCTATGAAAGTGTAGTCGGACCAGTGAAAGGCATATATACCCAGATCTTTGCACTTACAAAGGCTCGTGGTCATAGTATGATGATCGGCGATCGCCCAAGTTTTGTAACTATTCTCACTTTGGTAAGAGATGCAACTGCCCGTCTGCCCAATGGAGAAGGTACCAGGGCTGATATATCAGAGCTTCTTAAGTGCTCGCAATACATAAACCGCGATGCTCCCGAGAATGTTCTTCAGACTATTGTAAGTGGCGCTCTGGATCGTATGCACACTGAACATGATCCTTGTGTGAGATACGATACCAAGCGAAAAATTTGGATTTATCTGCACCGAAATAGATCGGAAGAGGAGTTCGAAAGAATGCATCAGCAGTACCAAGGCATTGGAAAGCACAAAAAACCAGCGAATCGGAAAGTCAAAGCGAAAGTAATCATTAAAGAAAATGTTTCCATTACCAGTCCAACCACTCCATCGTCATCGCTGCCAATTTTAATGCCTTCGAATCCAATAATCATAAGTAGTTTACCGAATACACAAAAGAACACTCAACTACAGTCACAGAAAACTATATTGAAATCTGAATTGATATCAGAGGATAAGATTGAGGTAATAGAAACCCAAGAAATATCAACTCTAGATGATGCGATGTCTCCAGGACTAGCGCCACAAGTCCAACAACAACAGCCGCAGCAGCAACAGCAACAAAAACAACAGACGCAGTTTATATCTCAGAAAATTTTTGCAACCACAGCCAGCAATACTCCCTCACAACAACAACAACAACAACAACAACACCAACAACAACAACAACACCAACAACAACAACAACAACAACAACAACAACAACAACAACAACAACACCAACAACAACACCAACAACAACAACAACAACAACAACAACAACAACAACAACAACAACAACAACAACAACAACAACAACAACAACAACAACAACAACAACAACAACAACAACAACAACAACAACAACAACAACAACAACAACAACAACAACAACAACAACAACAACAACAACAACAACAACAACAACAACAACAACAACAACAACAACAACAACAACAACAACAACAACAACAACAACAACAACAACAACAACAACAACAACAACAACAACAACAACAACAACAACAACAACAACAACAACAACAACAACAACAACAACAACAACAACAACAACAACAACAACAACAACAACAACAACAACAACAACAACAACAACAACAACAACAACAAAAACAACAACAACAACCAAAAACGACAAATGCAACGCCCATAATTGTTGCAACTCCCACTGGCATTCAAACGGTCCATGTATCTGCAACCAATAACCCCACGGTTATTACAATTCCCACCAGTTCAACAAGTTCTAGTAGTCCAGAAAAGAAACAGCCTGTACCAAGCCCCACGATTGTATTCCCAGCAACGCAGCAGATAATCACAACAAACCAACAGCCACAACAGCAACAGATCTCCGTGGCTAGCAAGAAAATCTCACTCAGCAAACCAATTATTATTAATCAAACAGTTGCCACAGGTCAGCAGCAAATTCGACCACAACAACAGCAACAGGCCCACCAACAACAACAAGGTTTCATAATTCCAATCAACATTAACAATTCTGAGCAATTCAAGGTGATGGGGAATTCTATTCTCCTTACAGAGCAGCAAAAGTCGAACATCAATCCAACGACGACAACAACTTTCATGCAACAACAATCGCCAAAAAATATAGTACGTCTGGCTGGGGGCAAGTCACTGCTGTCACCCCAGTTAAACAAAGTTCAGACGCAAACTGTACAGAAGCTGCCAACAATCACAGCAACGGCGGTTCGGCCCCAGTTGCAGAAAACTATTGGAGGCATATCATTGATCAATAATGCCACCGTGGGAGGAGTAAAAATGTCTTCACAGACTCTGACAAATCTACAGCAGAAGCAAATCATTCAAAGTTTTCTAAATCAGCAAGGCAATAAACAGCGTCTTGTTATTGGAAATTTGGGAACCGTCATTCCACAGCAACAACAGCAGCAATTGCTACAGAATAAGAATGTTATAATTCAGCAGACTTCACAGGCACAGAAGCTAATCAGTGCTGCAACATCAACAGTTGTCGCTTCTACTGCAACGAATACAGGCACTGGCACCATAATCTCAACATCGACACAGGGAGGAAACATCATCGGATCGCCGATTTTTCAAATTCATTCAGCGCCTACAACACCCGGTGGGGCGACAAAGATTCAAACTATTAATGCGAGTAGTTTGACCCCACAGCAACAACAAGTAAGTACTTTTTTTTATTTAAAGATTTAAGAACTTTATAGCGATAGTCCAATTTGTTCAATGTTACGTTTTTATCAACTTTGGCGACAACAACTAATTTTGTTTGATTGCGCTATATAGAGGTAACAACCAAGATATATATAATACAATGTATTATGCACTCCCAATTTCATTGACGCCAAATATTGTTGTTTTGCCAACGTTGAAAACTGTTCAATGTGGGGAAATTCAAAAGGTGAATTTACGATACATTTCAAATGTCAACAACGTTAAAAGAAAAGCAGGAAAATTCAGACGTCACATAAATGAAAGAGGTAGGATAACGAAAATCTAAGTATATTACCTTGTATTTTGTATATCTTGGGTAACAACTACAAGTTTTCTTGTACAATTAGATGCTTAATTCCCCTGTCAGCTATGTTAATGTTATGCATCTTGTTTTTTGAAAGCCGTTTAACACAAACAGCTTTATTTATTAGATTTCCCTTAACAGCTCTGAACGGTTGAATAGTTATACAGTGCATAAGGCCCCTTATCCACCAAATTTGAAGAAAATTGATATCCATTTTCCGTTGGGATGTCAATTTAAAAAAAAAAATATTATCGGTCAAAATTAAAATTTCAAAAAAAAAAAATCATTACCCTGGGCCCAAATCGCGTAAAATTTTTACAATCGTTCGATCGATCGTTTTTATGTTTTTTTTTTTCTTTATCTTGTCAATAGAAAAATATAGAGAGCAACCGTCAAAACGATCGATCGAACGATTGTAAAAATTTTACGTAATTTTTTTAAATCAATCTTTTTTTTTTTTGAAAATATTGATACAAAATAATAGATATGTATGTTTTTTTGCACACCGTTATAAGCTTAAAAATAAAATTAGAATGTAAAAACAATAACGACGATACCCTCGATAAATTTCCTCGCTTATGAATTAAGCGGATATTAAAAAGTGCTTCCCATACACACTTAGAATTTGTTTGCGATGAATTCTCTATAAATGTCATAAATTCATTCAAAGTTCATTCATTATATTTCAAATTTTGACGTACATATCAAATTTTATATCAAATTTTGACATACCTATCAAATTTGAAATAAAAAAATATACATACATACATATGTATGTACGCAGCAAAAAAAATATCAATTGAATGGTTTTCAGGCCTCTACGTAAGGCTTAAATAAGTGAGAAATCTAATTAGAGTACAGGCTAGCTTAGAAAACATATCTACTGCTTAAATGTTCAAATTTAAAAATATGATTCATAATTATTTTCTGGATTGAGGAATTGATTTTTAATTTTTTAAATGACAACTTCGAAACTGTCATAATGTAAAGTGTCAGTGATGCCAAGTAAATTAATCTAAATAGATTAGTTGTGATGTCAGTTTTTTTTAATATTTAGTTTATCGCGTGCAAAAAAACACACCTAGTAGGTGTGTTTTTTTGCACGCAGTTATAGGCTTTAAAACAAAATTAGCATGTAAAAACAATAACAACTATATCCTCCATAAATTTCTTCGCTTATGACTTAAGCGGATATAAAAAAAGTGATTCCCATATACATTTAAAATTTGTTTACGATGAATTTTCTATAAATGTCATAAATAGGTGTGTTTTTTTGCACGCGATAAACAAAATGTTACAAAAAAAACGCACATCACAAACAATAGAATTTATTTAACTTACTTGGCAGCACTGACACTTCAGATTATGACAATTAATATTGATACAAAATAATAGATATGTATCAAATTTGAAATTGTCATTTAATAAATCAAAAATTGTTGCCTCAATTAAAAAAAAAAATTGTGAATCAAATTATTCAATTTGAATATCTTTGCAATTTTGCATATGTTCTCTCAGCTGGACTAGGCTCTAATTAGAAGAATTCTACAATCATATTAACAGCATGACGGACCAAATACCATACAACTGATATTTTTTTATTCTTTTTTTTTCATTTCAATATCTTATTTCAAATTATGATATGTACATACAAAAATCAAAATTTGTTGTATTTGAAATAAATGGATGAACTCTGAATGAATTTTATGACATTTATAGAAAATTCATCGTAAACAAATTCTAAATGTATATAGGAAGCACTTTTTTATATCCGCTTAAGTAATAAGCGAAGAAATTTATCGAGGATATCATGTTATTGTTTTTACATGCTACTTTTGTTTTTAAGCGTATAACTGCGTGCAAAAAAACACACCTAATATCATTCAGAGTTCATCCATTTATTTCAAATTTTGACTTACATATCAAATTTAAAATAAAAAAATGAAATAAAAAAAAATACGAATAAATAAAAATATCAATTGTATGGTTTTCGGTCCGTCACTTTTAATTAGAGTCTAGTCCAGCTGAGAAAACATATGCAAAGGTATTCAAATTTAATAATTTGATTCATAATTTTTGATTTGTTAAATGACAAATTTGAAATTGTCATAATCTGAAGTGTCAGTGCTGCCAAGTGAATTAAATTATTTCGATTGTTTGTGATGTGCGTTTTTTTATAACATTTTGTTTATCGCGTGCAAAAAAACACACCTAAAGCCTAGTTTACAGTTCAGCACAAAAACAAAAAAATAAATTTACAAAACTTTTTTGTCTTTTCTGTCCATCGTTTTTATTATATAGAAAAGAAAACTTGTTTGTCATACCTCAGATAACATATGGGATACTTTTTTTTTGTAACCAATCAAAACATAGGGCCAAGAATGCTATTTGTTGTTTTTTTGCATGCAAAAAAAACAAAATTGCATTTGTAGCCTCTGGTACCAATTGATATAGGGAAAAAAGGTAATTTATGTATAGGGTACGGTGATTTGAAAATATAAACATCAAAATATGGCACAAAATTATGCCCAAAATAGACTAAAATTTGCTTTAAATTTTTATTTTTGCACGTTGAACTGTACTAGCCTTAATGCAACAATTGTTGAAAAGCTTTTGTGCAAAAATTTCATCGAAATCCGTTGAAACTTAGAGAAAAGAAAAATGTTTTTTTTTTTTTAAATTGTGGCTCCTACCACCACTCTACCACTCCAATAAATTGCGTTTTATAATAAGAAATACATTTCATGAAAAAAATTTGTCCCGCGTAAAATGCAATTTCATGAATCATGACTGATGTTTCAAATCGACTGAGCTATTTAAAAATTTTTTTTTTTTTTATTGAAAACGCGGCTAGCTAATTTTCGCACAAAACCGTTATTTCCAAGAATAAATTAAGACGTTTTTTATGCGTCTTCTTTTAACTTTAATACTATAATACCTTAAGACATTCGATTGTTAACAAATGCAACACAAAAAATGTTTGAAAATTGTATTTACATATGTATTGAATTCATTTCTGAGAAACACACGTTTCTTAAGGGGTGTTTGTATTTTATTTAATATACTGTTGTGGCCATAGAATTGGAAAGAACAATCTTACAATAATATAAGAATGGGTATTTTTTTTTTTTTTTGAGAAATTAGTCCATTAGCTAGAGTACACTTTGAATAAGTTACACAAAAAATAATTCTCATCCGGGTCGTACATCTGTGACCTTCTTAATGATTTTATAGATAGTTCTGCTGTCGCAAAAAGTTACTACCTCTTCTGATCCTTTACTCAATGCATACGTGTAATTATACTTATTATTATTATTATTATTATTATTATTATTATTATTATTTATTGACATAAAATTATTAATATTTAGAGAGCACTAGCAACAAAAGCTTTCCACTAGACTAAAACTGAACTAAATAATTATATTGTTTGTGTTGAGATATTTTTCGATCTTTAAAATATTTTCAGTTTTAATATTGCTTATTGTTTTTTTTTTGATATACTACATATTGAAAGGCCACTGCAAGAATGATTTACTCATCGAGTTTAAGAGAATTTTAAATGATATGTGAAAGAAGGCTTAGTAGCTACGAAAACCACAGGGCTTCCCGTTCGCATCCTGGCACGATTGGCGTGGTAAGGTGCATTAGGTACCATTTCTAAGATATGGTTGAAATTAGTATCAAATTAAAGGTTATGACGTCCACTTTTAAAATACAGAGGTCAAATTCAAAAAATATCCATAATTTCTTGAACAACACACAATAAACCACAATTTAAAGAAAACTTGCGAAAATCGCATCTTACCTTAAAACAGCCATTGTGATGAAACTGTTACGCTTTGACGCGGAAGACCTTTGTATTTTAGAAGCGGGAGTCATAACCTTTAATTTAATACAAATTTCAACCATATCTTAGAAATGGTACCGAATGCTGCTAACCACGCCAATCGTGCCAAGATGCGGACGAGAAGCCTTGTGGTTTTCGTAGCTACTAAGCCTTCTTTCATATCTCATTTGAAATTTTCTTAAACCCGATGAGAAAAGCATTCTTGCAGTGGCCGCCCGCTCTATATCACGTCACACGATAGACTCTAGATTGGTTCTCCTTCCTGGACATATTTTTCCTTCGGCATTTCTTGCCCAATTTTTTCAGAAATCTAAGCACTACTTTTTTCCCGCGTCCTATCGAATAATCTTTTAGAATTAGATATACAAATATTTTGCGTGAATGCGAAAATGTTTTTTTTTTATATAAATCTAATTGTTTTGCAGAATCTTTTACAAAATTTGAAACAGCCGCAGTTCAAGTCCGTTCAAGGCTGTCAATTGGTTCCAACACAACAGCAGTCACTCATCATAAAACAACAGCCAATTTTCTCGACACAGCAGCAACAACAGCAACAGAGTACATCGCAACAACAAAAAAATATAAACACAAATCAGCAGCAGATATCAACAGGTACAATGACTGCTGTAAGTGTAGGATCGCCATCGCCCAAAGCAGTTGTAGTGAGTGGCGTTGGCAACATTATTACAACAGCACCTTCAAATATCACTCAGAATATCATTAAACACCCTACATTGCAACTGCAACAAAACCTTGGAAAACCTATCACTGTTGTCTCACAGCCACAGAATATAACGCGCCTAATAAAATCGGGCAACGTGCAAAATCAAATTATTTCCCGCGCAGGCCTCAGAGCTCAATCGGTGAACCCTGTGATGGCGAAAGTTCTTACCAACACATCAGGTCAAATAATCTCGCTCGAAAGCCTGCTTCAAAAGCAAGGTGCCACGCTCCGGGTAACCAATGCGAAACCTACACAAACTACGAACCTTATTCAGTTGGCCGGAACTGCTGGCTCCCAGATAACTCAGTACGCTGTGGTCTCGCAAGGAAGAAATCTAATTTCAATGAGTGGCCAACAGCAGCCTGCGCGTCTGATCAGTACTCAAGCATCATCTAGCACTGTTTCTACTTCAACTACACCCGCTAGCCCCGCCACAAAGCCCGTTGTCAGTTCTGCTCCCACTAAACTCATTTCTACCAACCAAATCACTGCACAGCAACTGGTGAATGCAAAATTCCTTAGCAAAGCTTCGAATGTGACCACAACGTCTGCCGGAGGAATTCGAATGATCAATGCTCAAAACTTCAACATAGCCAACATTCAGGGCAAGCCAGTAATCATTGCGAGTAAACAGGGGGGAACAAATATAAATCAGCAGCAATTGGGGCATCAACAGGCAGCAGGAGCTGGGACCAGTGTTGTGATCGGAGGTCAAACTCTAAAGCTGCAGGGCAATGTCATTTCAACCGTAAGTCGGTATTGAGGGAGGTGTAATTTAATGTATATTTTGATTCTTTTATTGTCTTTCAGTCTAATGTTCAGCTGATCAACAAGGCAATATCTTCAGTGGCTTCTTCCTCTGCAACAACATCGACTGTCATGATGGGCAACCAAATTCTAAAAGTCCAGCAATCCACGCCGCTCAAGCAGGGTGGGGTTGTGGCAACGTCGACTCCTTTAACTACAATTGCTAGTACTAACACCGGTACGGTTGTTGTGAATAGCAATTCAGTGTTAAATCATCAGAATATGCCCACAAAAACAGTCGTGCTAGGCTCGACAGGGCAAACCATTCGAGTTCAAACTCCAAACCAAATGCAAGGAGTCAATGTTAGCGGGTCAGTTGGTGGACTGAAAAACGTAACATCTACAAGTATTGCACAGGTAAATAAAGTTATTGATGTGAAAAATTAGTATTCACACTTATGTTATGTTTTCTAGGGCACCAGCATGAAATCGACGGCTAATCGTGTAGTTCTAGCAGTTCAGGGTGGCGGCCAAATATTTCTTTCACCAAATTTCCAGGGTGGGGCGATAAATCTTAAATCATTGCAAGGCATGAAGGTAGTTTCTCTGGCTCAGCAACCACATCTACAACAGCAGTCATCGCAGCAACCTCAACAAATTCAGCAGCAAACTCAAACAACACCCCAACAACAACAACAACAACAACAACAACAACAACAACAACAACAACAACAACAACAACAACAACAACAACAACAACAACAACAACAACAACAACAACAACAACAACAACAACAAGGAAAAAGTAAAAGTCTGCCAAAATGAGCTATGGTCTTTCCTCAAATTATAACAGGAGTTAGATACATTATCAAAAAAGATCAAGATTTGTAACTGGTTAATCCAGCACAATTCATTTGTATATAAAGTTTATATAAGAAACAAAATATAAACACTCAATTTAAATATGACTGCAATCGTTAAGGTTTTAAAAAAATACTTTTCTGATTGTATTAACAAATTATTTTTATAATAATTATTATTAAAAAAGAACGTAATAAACAAAAAATAAAAAAATGTAGAAAATGTTGATTTAGTTGTAGGAGAATTTTAAATATTTCAATAGCATTAAGTTTTTTTGTGAATATGTTTCATTTTTAGATAAGAATTACGCACTTTGATATATATATACATATATTCTATAAAATATTAAAAATAGTTCTTAGAGAAACATTGAGAGTAAGCGAGAGTGAGATATGTAAATGGTAAAATCTTAAATACATTTTTAAAAAAAATCGTAACAAACTATGTAAAATATATAATAACAAAACAAAAACCTAGTTTTATGAAACCAAACAATTTAAAATAAAAAAAAAAAAAACAAAACTATTCAAAAGTTGTATAAAAATTCGTATTTTACTTGTGTGGTCAAGTTATAACGTGTTTTGGAGACTGTTGTGGAGAGTTTTCGTGATTTTTACAGGGCAAGTTTATGTATGGTTCGTAAAAAAATTTAACTTGAGAAAACAATTAATCATGACACAACAGTTATAGAGAATGACAATAACATATTCTCCTAGTCTTAAGTATCTAACGTGAATACAAAATTCTCTGGGAATGTTTTCCTCGTAAAAATATTGGAAAAGTAAATACCGAGGGAATGTTTCTCTCGGAATTTATTGGTAACGCGAAATAATTTCCAGGGAAATTTATCTATCATTTTCTAAATTTTTTTTCCCTGGAAAATAATGTCAGGGAAGATTTACGATCGCTGAAAAAATTCCGGAGAAAAAAATATTTCCAGGGAAACAAAATTCCCCTGGATATTCTCAAAGTGCCCAATAATTCTGTTTTTTTAAAATCTCGCAACTACAAAAACTCGCAAAACTAAAATTTCGAAAACTAAAATTTCGCAAATAAAAAAAAAAATAAGTAGGTGCTCAATTTGAATTGTTGTGCAGAAGGCTTCATTATTTTGCATTGCATCAAATTATTATTAGAATAAGAATCTCGCACGGTGCGAGATTTTGATTTGCGAGAGCACTTACTGAATAACCACGCGTAACATGTTTATTTATTGCAACTTTTTATATTTTTAATCAAATAAAATAAAAATTCAAAAAAAAAATTGTAGCTATACTTACTTGATTCTATATTTTCAATAAAAGGACTTCTTTCAGTGAAGTACTTTTCAGAGCGATTTATTCTGCCAGATATAAATTTACGAGATTTTAATATGCGAGATTTTAATTTGCGAGATTTTGGTTGAAATTTGCGAGATTCTTCGATGAGAGATGTAATTCCGAGATTATGAAAAGCGAGTTTTTGTAATTGCGAAATTTTGTATTGCGAGATTTTGTAATAGCGATATTTCGTTTTTCGAGATTTAAAAAAAAGTGCGAGATTTCGTATTTCGAGATTTTGATTTGCGAGATTTCGTAACCATCCCATAATTCTAACCCGTGCCTTTTTTCAATGGTTATTTCTCATGGGAATATCATTGGGGCTTAGCTCTTTCAACAATCAATTTTTAATTTGAGCTAAACTATTTGTTCTTAGCTTAGCACATTATATAAACCTCACCATAATAGCAATTTTTTGGAATTTAAAAAAATTGTAGGTCTTCAAGTTTTTGAGGTTTCATTTGAGATAAGCTGCCATTTGAGCTGAGCTTAGAAGAAAAATTTAATGTAAGTATAGTTACGGATAATTTACTATAGTATTCAAAATTTAGCTAGTAAATCCATCGATATAGGTGTTTTGGAATGTTGACACACCGAGATAGTTTTTGACCGTTATTTTAAAAAAAATTAATTTTAGTAGTGTTGTAGAATATTCTTTTTAATACTATTTTTTATTTTAATGGCGGTTAAATTTTCACTTGATTGCATAATTTGTGTACTTGCAAAAATTATCTCGCTATCACCATTCCAAAAACACCCATATCGGATTCATTTACTGAGTAAATTTTGAAAATTTTTGAAAATGCTCCCTAACATTTCACCTGTCTGACCAGATGCAATGTCAAAAATTAACTTTACACTATAACTTTATCAAAAAATACCATATCGACGTAACTTGTGTAGCGGCAGACTCTTCAAATTAAATTTTACTCAATTACTCGGACCAGTTTTCTGCTAATTGCATTATCTTCAAAAATATATCAAAATGTTCGAAATTTTTTACTGTTGTGTTCACTACTTATCATGAAGACAATTGAAAAAAAAAAATAACCTCAAAAATATACCTCGCACTTAAACAAATACAGGTTCAAATATAAGAAAATTATATTATTCATTATTATGACTCTCATTACGAATAGCGAATCGAATTCGCTAATTTCATATTTTAAATAGCGAGCGATTCTCTTAAGTTAAATTCGCTTTAAGTGTCAAAACCCTAGCAAATTTCACTATCATTGTATTACAAATAGCGAAAACTCGCTAATTTAAAAGCTCGCATTTAGGCGAACCTTCGATTCGTAATTCATAATGAAGACCTATATGGCTTTAGCGCCAAAAATTGAGGGGTCAAATACAAACATTTTTGACTCAAGCAAAAAACAATTAATTAAATTGAAATTAGTATTATTGTTATTATTGTACTATTCGTACTAGAATGTCAGCTTATTAGACTTGACCATTCTTTATTCCGTCAATTCAAACATTTAATTAAAATTATATTTGTTAATTTTCAATATTCTCTAAAACTATAAGACATAAAACCATTTATTTTCCAGGTCTTGATTAAAAATTAATATGAGCAACGAATCCTGGTAATAAAATTTCAAGGTATTAAAAATTACAATTTAAACATTTTTTGTTTTTTTTCCCAATTTTTTTTTTTTTTTTAACTATGCAAAGATTTTACTAAAATATAAAACTTGCTAATACAACAGAGTATTTGGCTTTAAAAAAGGTATAATACGTATTACCGTTGCTAATCAGAGCTTCAACGACACTTCCTAAAATTGATGTAATATTTCTGAAAAAAAAGGTTATTAACTAACTTTTCGATTTTTTTTACATTTTATTATTGAATTTGTTGAGAAAAAATTAAATTAAATATTCTATACAAATAAATAAATACAAAATTATCTAGCTAATATGGAACATTAATTTATGTTAGTTATATTATTCTACGACATCTATTTCATCTTCATCACTATCGCTGGAAGAAGTATAACATTTTTTGTCAACTCTTGACATATTATCTGATCCACCGGAAGCATTTGAACTAGCTGATTGCGTATTTTGAGAAGACACTGGTTTTTCTTGTCCACTTTTGAGATTTTCCCTTGTGTGTCGCCATTTCATTCTACGATTTTGGAACCAAACTTTTACCTATAATGTTCGAGAATTTAAATACAAAAGTTATTAACAATTAAATTTTGCTGTTACCTGTGCATCGGTCAAATTGAGTCTAGCTGCCAGTTTTCTTCGATCGGGCTTGGTTATATACTTTTGTTGCTGAAATTGAATCTCTAAGCCTTTGCGTTGTAAGTTACTAAAAACTGCCCTGGACCAAGATCGCTTTCTTTTTCCACTATTCGCTATTCCTCCCGTAGAAATAGTTGGTCCAGTCGTACCGGATGCGTTGCTGCCTCCATTTGGTATTGTTGTTGATGTTCGTGGAATGTCCAAGGATTTGGAAGCCGTCTGAATATTATTAGCCTGCTGACGGAAATGTTGTTGATTGATTTGCATTGATTTCAATCCACCAAAAGGCGCCATTAGTGAAGACAACGCTGCGATTGATGTTACTTGTGGCGATGGTTGCGAGTGCTGCTGATGGTGTTGTTGGAATTTTAGTATAGAAGAAGCCATCGATGAGTATGATAGAACTAGAAGAATAAGATATATAAATCTCAATTAACAAAGCTATAAACAGTGCGAGTTGTATGTTATTTTTGTTTAAACAACATAAAAAGTATTTATACCACATAACGCCACGCCACTGCCGGGCAATTATTCTTTGCTCATCAACAGAAGAGTACCTACTTGTAGGCTCATTAGAATTAACATCTGTTTAATATGATTAAATAGGTGTTTGTGGGAGTAATGCTGGTGTGATTTGCATTGAGATTGATTTTGTTGATTGATTCCATCTTCAATAGTAACAACAGAAACAACGTCAAAATCGACGCACGTCGACCTGGCACATAAGTCACTTTTTAGAAACTGAATTTCAAAATGCATTCAATTGCGTGCGTTGGGAAATTTACAAAATACCAACCAAATTAATAATTTTGTAATGATAATGGTCTCGATTCGGGTTACCATAGAAGACCTGATTTTATCCCCGAAATTTAAAATTCAAAAGGGGTACATTGTCCAACTTTTGCAAACATCCGAAATTATCTATTAAAAATATCAATCAGTTAAAGTTTGGATATTATAACTCTATGTAGAATGATAAATTATGAATTCGAAAAAAAAAATCGAATTCGAGATTTTGATCAAACCACATAGGAAATTCAGGCGGCTGGCATAATTATTCTGTATGTTACGTAGGTATACGAAGCTACAGCTACATAACTTAAAATAAAGGTGTTATTTTTCTCTCTAAAACTTATGTAAATAACGATTCTTTGTTTAAAAAACTCTCATTTTTACTATGATTTTGGATAAAAAAAAACATTAAATTTTGTTTTTAAATCATTTTTTTTGCGGAATTCACAAAAATTTGCAATTTTTTACAAATAAATTGAAATAGTTATTATTATGTATGTATATTCGTCTGATGTTTTAACAAGATACAGATAACGTTCGACTCTATTTGGTTAAACAACTAACTTGGTTACGTCCAGTTAAATGCATATTTTCAGCACTTAGGTCCATCCCTTTTAGAATTTTTGATATGTAGGAGGTTTTTCTATTTTCAGATAAACCAAAATAATAAGACAAACATTAATTCATTAATCAAAGAATAACTTTTAGATGACTAATATTTATTATATTCTTCAGTGGTATTTCAAATTGCAAATTGAATTATCCGATTACATGTTAGATTATTTATTGTAGATGAATTATCTTTCCCGTATTTTTCCATTAACCAAATTGTATTGCACAATTAACAGGGATAATGTCTAACAATGCTTTAAATACTATAAATTTGAAATAAATTAATTGGTAGAAGGATTTCAGAAGATTTTAGGGCTACCGTTACAAAATTTTAAAAAGCGCAATAAACTTTTGTTGATTCAATTTATTGGGAACAAGAGGAGCGAAGTGTCGGTGTCGGTATAGCTGGCGATGCACGGAAGTTTGCTCGCCAGGATGGTGGGCGGTGGGGTCCTGGCCCTAACCTCACGCCAGAGATCAAAAATTACAAAAACACTAATTTCTGAACAAGGGACAGCGGACTATCACCACATCACGATCACTGCTGGTGGAAGTGCAGTTTAGGACTTAACTCTCCCAACCATGGAAATACGCAACCATGTTTGGATTCAGTTTTTTACAAAACTTACTTTCAATACATCCAAGAAATATTGCAATGAAAAGCGAATTATTTTGTATGAAACTATTGGCATAAAATATAATTAAAATTTATGTTATATTTCTCATTAGCCTTCTCACATCCTTCCTCTTTTTTTTAATTTCCTTTCAATAAGGTTCAATAACAACTCATAAACAATCATGTAAATATACAACAAGTTGAAATTTAAATAAAAATATTTTTACTATACAAATCCAAAAGTATCTAGGCATCAGTATAACTCAATTGGCCATCTCCTATCCCCTCTGGGAAATATTCGTTTTTAATACCGCGACCAATTTGCTTACAAAACTCACCGCATGAACTCGAATTTATTATAATCACTTTACAGAATGAAAAATACTCCTCGATCTGCTTTTCGTTAGGTATTTTCACACCTCTTCGTGCTCATCACCGTCCTCGGTAGTATTAATGGACAGATACACGGTATTGTAAATATTTTATCCTATTTCTACTGATCCTCAGGACCAGACTAGGACTATTTAAGGCCTTAGCCAATTTGTCACCTCACGAGTTTATTTCCTCTGCGGATAAAGAAAACAAGTCCCTAGATTAATTTATTAAAACTAACAATTGAACAAGATTTTGAGCATGAGTGAAACAGCACACATGAAAAGTCGAGATTAGCACAGTATAATAGAATATATAATTGCTAAATATGCCAACATTACGTTAGCTGTGAGCCTACCTTTCGTTTTCGATAACAAAGCAAAATGACAAAAGGTAGTACATTCGTTTTCGATTTTCATTGAAAGCGAGTCGCTTCTGGGAATTAAAATATGCAAATCTGCAATAAGAAGCGATCAGTTACATTTTTAAGAATAACTCTTCTACATTTTTAGAAGTTTAGTGATTGCTAGATCAAAACAGACGTCACACAGATTTGCCTACAAGCTCAAATTGACCGTTTCGGCTAAGTATGCGTAAAAACACGCATACTTAAAACACGCGGTTAAATTTAAAAATGGCAGTTAATTTGAAAATATGTATGGGTTGCAATATGGTTGTTCCAGGTGTCGATAATTTTTGGTGAGTTTCGAAATACTTGAAAATACTTTTAAGGCTTCCCCAAACCAAAGTGCGACAGTGCGTATAAATAGTTAAAATAGAGGTAAATTCTGGGTGCAAAAGTATTCTTGTATTCTTTTATTAGTTTGAAAAACTAAATAAACTAGTTATGTGTGCAGTTTTGTCACGAAATGTAATTTCAATTTAACATTTTTTTGTGTTAAGGATTGCCCAAACCAAAGAGTCACACTGTAACATTGCGACAAGGGCTTTCATATTGGCTTACTCAAACGACAACGTAACACCACAACAAAATTTATTTAAACAGCATCATAAGTGAGTAACATCCAACGCGACAAAGAGTGTTTCTTATGAAACTCCTTGTCGCACTGTCACGTGGCTTTGTGACACTTAGGCAAGTCTTTTAATGTTAGACGACCTCCTTAACGAAAAAGTTTAACTACGTTCCTTTGGAAGTCGCAAAGTCGCGACTCTTAAGGCTTGCCCAAACCAAAGTGCGACAGTGCCGAAAAATTTATTTACGTAAGGTCATATGGAAGTACACACACCAAATGCGGCAAACCGCAAAGTGTTTTTCGTATAAAAGTTCGTGGTGCAATGTCTTTAGAGTCAATGTTTTTAGAGTCGACTCTTATAAGTTTTAAGAGTAGCTTTTAAATGTTTTAAAACTTGGCCCATTTATTTCTAGTCGAAACAGGTTATAACTCTTTTTCAGTTTACGTTTAGTTTTAAGGCTTGCAAAAACCAAAGTGCGACACTGTGACACTACAGTGCGACAAAAACTTTTATATGAAAAATGATTTGTCGCATTTGCTGTGGGTACTTTTCATATGACACTGTGTAAATAAATTTTGTCGTACTATCGTGTCACAGTTTCGCAGTACTTGCTTCAAATGTACGTTCATCTCTCTGCAGTATTCAATTGATCAATGACATTATAAACTGAATAGAGTGAACTTTGAAATAGATAAATTATGCGTTTTGCTCCATTTAAAGTAACTTCGCTCACCTTCATTAATTAAAAGAAAACGCTATGCGTTTTTCATACAAAAATTCTTGTCGCACTGTCGTGACTCACTGTCGCATTTAGGTTTGAGCAAGCCTTTAATCGAAAACACAATTTCTCAGAATTTTTTTATTTCAATTCCGAGCAACGGTAAAAATTCGACCATAAAATCAGAGATACATAGCTTAAAATTAATATTCATATAGGGAAACTGACTGTACCTTAAAAGTTTCAAATAAAGCAACAATAATGAAACTCCGTTCTCGTTCAGTAAGTTAAAATAGGGTACACGTATTTTATAAGGTCAGTTATCTGTGTATATTTTTAAAGGTCACTTAACGGTCAACAAAGGTTAACCAGTTTCATAATTTGGTCAACTATAGACATTTTGTTGACTATTTTTTTAAGTTCAACTTACCGGTCACTGGGGCGTAAGTGTAATATTTTTATTTTCATTGGAAATTTTGAATGCAAATTACATTTTTTCCTTGTCTGACTAATTAATCAGACGTATGGCATTTCTTAATAATTTCTGACCTTTAAAATGATTTAATAAATTGTCATCAGAAGTTTTACAAATAATACGCTAGAAGCCTTTAATGACTCAACTCAAAAGAGGACTTCCAATGAGAAAACACATAAACCAGATAGTATTTTCTTATAGTTTTTTATTGGTTTTTCATAATATTTATAATTGTTTCAATTCGCTTCTATTTCGTTCCACCTATTTTGTTCCTATCAAGAATTATAGTATTATTTAGTAGTATTTTTGTTATGCTTTTGGAAACATATAACCCAATTATTACCCAATAATTACATACTCTTTTAATTGGTTAATTATTATCATACCAAAACATAGGTAAGAACATCGTAGAAGTAGTATTTAAATGATTTTTTGTATGGAAACACCTCAGAAATAATAACGTATTAAGCTTAAATCACACGACTTGTGTATACACAAAAATTTGTGTATTTTTGCAATAAAAATACACAATATCATCTGAACCATAATTCGGAAGACACCAAATGATATACGAATCGTGTTTATACTGTCATTTTCTATCATAAATATGATGATAGAATAACGTGTTTCAGATCGTTTTGTGCGTATATATGCTAAAAATACAAACATTTTTGCACAAAGTTTGGTTTTACATTAAAAAATTACTTAACAAGAAATAATTTTGCTCAGATTTTGGGTCAAATGCTCCTTTGTGCATTTGTTCGTCTTACTGTACATAGAGTTGAAAAATATACTTGATTTTAAGTTTTTATCTCGACGTGCTTTTTTAAATTTTGCATCAAACTGTAAATAACGTAATTTTTCAATACAAAAAGTATAGTAATTTGTTAATATGTATTTGAATCACTATTACTTTATTGATCTTCTGAAGGAAGTTAAAGTTATCGCAAGTATCGATCACAATGATATTGATTAAAATTTGATGCGCCATTTAGTTAAATTATCTGTTAACTGTTTTTTTTTTTTATATCTTGAAATGTTTAAATAACAAATTTGAACCGTAATTTTTTTTTTCATATTCACCCCTCACTTTAAAAAACTAATACGTTTTCTAACTCTATTCTAAATTAATTTAAAAAATGCATCGAACTATTATCTTTCATTCATCCTAAATTCATAATTGTAATTTTAATTTACTTTGTAATTAATTTGAATTTTACATGTATTGAGAATAATGAAATAAAAAAAAATAATAATAAAAACAAATCTTTGGGATGTCGTTGTTGGAGTTTTCGAAGAACTACTTTGGTTTCACGGCAAAGAAAATAAATTTGCTGACCAATGTTGTGGAAACAATTGAGATACACTCCACCGGTATTAAGAATCCGGCACTGGCTTAACTGACTATACCTGAGTTACAGTTGTTCAATAAATTTTTAAATCAATATTTAGTTTCGTGTGTTTTTGTTTTTTTCTTTTTTTATGGTATTCTATCCACTCACCTCTTAAAGAGAACTCATCTTTATGGAAATCAAATCAATTAGAAAACAGGAGGTGGGCGTGGAAACATTAAGCTTCTTCAATATAATTAGACTCATTAAAAGTTTTTCATATCTGTAATTTGTAATTTAATTAGCATTGGGTGGTATCTTAATGTCTTGTTCGATTTTATTTGATTTTTTTGTAAGTATTGCTACTTGAGTTGCTCCAGATCCAGATTCCGATTCAGATACATATAATATTTTCTCTTTGATTTGGCCACCCTCTGGGCGGCAGTTTCGTATAATATTGGTTTCAAGTGTGTTGGGAATTTGTGAATGTTGCCTTTTTTGCGTCCAACAGATCATTGCATCGCTGTGGAAGTAGCATGTGGTTTCTGTAGCCAAACGGTGGTGGAATATTAAAAAAAAATGTTCAAATGATTTCTTTTTTCACTTACCTACAATTAGATGTAAACAATATGAATCTTAATTGTTAAAAATTCTTAATAAACAATATACAGCTTGACTGAACTGAGCAGTGTTTTGCTGAACCGCATAATTCGAACGCTGCGCTGTTCACTCGTAGCGTTAGTAGGGTGCAATTGAGAAAGCCATATCGCTCGAGACAAAGGTGATTGTTCAAGATTAATTGTTTATTTCATGCTGGTAAGGGCTTCTGGCAAGGATGTTATTATATTTTGAAAAGAAAAAGACTAAAAGGATTCGTACAAAGTGAATGAAAAGTGCATTTAAAATTTCCGGCTTGTGTTTTTCTTTATTGAGTTGCCTGAATATCGAACCGACGAAGAGGTGCTATTTCTATAATTGAACACAGAACTGAGGATTTGTTTATGCGTACAGATATGTTGATTTGTTTTGGGATCAGATATGCAATTGATTTGGTACATTTCACTTTTGCTTTGTTAAACATTGATCGAGGTAAGGTAAGAGATTATTAATGAGTTGTTTACAGTTTACATTTAAGAGTGTTTGAGGGAGAATAAATTGTAAAAGAGTTTTGAAATAATGAAGGGGTTAATACATACATTTGTTTCTTGGTTTTATTACTTTTAGGTCGTGGGGAACCTGGAAATCGAAAATGAGGAACGATAAGAAATATGCAGTGTTTTCCCAAAAAATTTAAATTTCTTTATAAATTATGAAAAACGGTAAGTGAAATAGGGTGAAATAGGTTTTTAATAAACAAAAATTGTTACCGTCATGAAATTTGGCAAATACTTTACAGTTAAAATATAATTGAAGAATCATAAGAGTCCATAAAAACATCTTGGATGGAAGGGTATTTTTTGGTGGTAAAGTGGGGGACGGTGGAGATTAAAAAAATAAAGAAAAAAAAAAATGGTGGTGAAATATAAATTTTAATGTATTTTTTGATGCTCAATGCATCAAAACTTAGTCGATTTTAAGGTATTTTTTGATGCTCAATGCATCAAAACTTAGTCAATACAACTGCTCTATGAAAAGTTATACTCCATTCTTGCCTTAACATGTAAAATGGAACTTAAACCTATAAATAAAAGATGAAACACAAGAAATTTCGATAGTCCTGAAAAATATTTTTCGTTAAAGGGTGTTATGGTTGGAGGGGGGGGGGGGAGTTAACGGTGAAAAAGATACCGCAGCATCTGACTTAAAAATGATACATTTATGAAACTTAGTAAAAATGTTTCATTTAACATAGAAACGAAGAATATGAAGAGTCCATAAAAATATTTTGAGTGAAGGGGTGTTTTTTTCAAGAGGAACGAAAATATTGGATAAGTAGCGATAAAAACTATAGTAAAAATGTTACCCTGATGGAAATTGGTACTATTGTAGGTACTATTTCACACGTACTATAGTTTAAATGTGAAAAGAATTATGTACTTATAAAACATTTAAATAAGGAGAAAAAAATTGGTAAACTGCGGAATGTTAACATGGTTAGTACAACATTCATGCCAAATTTTATCTTTGTGACATCACATTAAAAGAGTTTTTGGCAGTAAGTTAACTGTTGTACTGATAATACAAGATGTTTTATGAAAAAAGGCCAAGGTTATAGTAGTCCGATTACCTTCATATTAGTCTCGTTGAATTCAGCATTAAAAAGGACATTGAAGTCATGTGCCATATGTTTATTTATACCAAATTTTTTTTTTTAATTTTATAAACCAACTTCCAGTTCAACCTAGAAAACCGCGACTCGCGGAAATGTTATTCATTGTGACTTGTTAAATCCTTATTTTACTGGGCTATTAATGTAATTAGTATTGAATAAAATTTCTTTGACTTTTGGCTTTTTTTATTTTGGTTTAGCGATATTAGTCAAAAATATACAGTTTTTTTAGTTTGATGATTAATATTGACGCAGAATTTTGTTCGTTAATTATGGTGCCGTCGTTTTCCGAAAGGTCAAGTTTTTTTTGCGACATAAGGGCAAACATGATTATATTGTCTACCAAAGGGCACTTCATATTTGCTAAGCCGCACAGAACCGCGTCCATTTATTGGGAACTTATGTTATCCCAGACATCGAGACTAGGCCCCCACCCATGAGCGTATACCTAAACACTAAGGTATGTATGCATATGCAACCCCCTGCTTTGAAACAATAAACACTTCTTTAAATGCGAAAGAAACTTTGCATTCACCTAGCAGGGAAGTTTTAAGGGATCAGCATGTCCCCCCATACATACATATGTACCTCCTGTCTATACGCTTATGGTGGCCCTGGCTAATTTCGATATACTGACTTATGTCCTATCTTATTGAAATAAAATGCACGACCGTATAGCACGTACTTGCTCTTTGGGTACAAGTTACTATAGACGTTAAAGCTTCTTATATAACATTTATAAAAATAAATAACTATAGTTATGTTAACTGTGTTAGAAATTAACAAAATATAGGGTTTTGCTTGAGTTATATAATTTTACCATAAAAGTGGAATATGTGTAAAAAGAATAAAACTAATTTTAACTTTTTACTTGGTCTAAAGAGAAAGTATTGGTTTCGTGTAACAAAAAAACTTGAGGTGTGTGTTATGTTGTAAGTAATTGTAACAATACTGCGTTTTTAGTTTTTCTCAAAAAATACGAATAACGGAAATATGATGAACACGATTTTCGGGAAATTTTTCATTTTTTTTAATTATTTCCATATTATATCATTACTGTCTCAACTAATTTCGTTCAAAACTTGTGACAAGATCGTTCATCATTTTAAAAATTATTATGCATTTAGTTTTTCAAAAAAAAAAAGTTAAAAAAAAAAATTAAACAAAGAAATGTTCAATATACAAATACATATATAATAATTTTGAGCTACAAATCGTCTATACCAAATTTGAAGAAAATCTGTCCATGCGTTTGGGTAGAGGAGAAGTGTACAGATGGACGCACAGACGCACAGACCGACGGACGGCATGAAGAAAACCACTTTTTCGGACTTCTCCATCATCGTAATGTTGATTTTGATAAAAACCTCAAATTTGTTTTTTGACACGAAACCATTAATTGAATCATGGGGTTATGGCTCACAATTTACCACCATAGTAAATTCATTATGGACTTATGTAACTGCACCGCCGTCACCATCGCTCTCGAAACCTTGATGTCCCATTGAGGGATGTTCAATGGAGGTGCCTATTTCAACAGTTTTCTGAATCAAAATTATTTAAATTGAAAAAAATAAAGTGGCATAATGCCAAATTTGGCGTTTTGATGCTCTCCGAAAGCGGCTAAGGCCAAACTTTAAAATTTGGTCTTTATCACTTCGCCTTATATAACGGTACCTTTTTTTTATATCAAATTTGCAAATAAGTAAAAAAAACTCTAATTTTTTAAAATATTTATTTTGGCCTTTGATCCTTAATATCCCCTGTATGGGCTTAAAGTTTCTTATGGGACAAAGGAACATGGGTTTTTTGTATGTTTAAGAGTTTTTTCTTCCATCTGCTCAATATAATCGGAAAAAAATGGATATAGTGTACATAGCTGGAAATTATCTAAAATATGTACGTCACTTTTCGAGGGAAAAAAAACTATTTTATTTCATATATAGAGTTCATGAGCTCGATTTTATAAAAAAAAGATATAAAATCATTCATTCTTAGAAAAATTGGTTTCAAAATACTTATGAGAATAAAATTAATAAAACTGTGTATTTTTATTGTCAATAAAAGTTAGACTTATTATTAAATCAATAATTGATAAGAAATAACCAAAAAAAAAATAGAGTTTTTTTCGCAAATTTTTTTTTTAATTTTCAATTTAAAACCGTTAAATTTTCAATTTAAAAACGTTAATTTTTTTGTAAAACCAAAAACAGCAAAATATTCGTACTTTTTTTTAGTTTTTATACAGTTTTCAACAGTTTTCTGAATCAAAATTATTTAAATTGAAAAAAATAAAGTGGCATAATGCCAAATTTGGCGTTTTGATGCTCTCCGAAAGCGGCTAAGGCCAAACTTTAAAATTTGGTCTTTATCACTTCGCCTTATATAACGGTACCTTTTTTTTATATCAAATTTGCAAATAAGTAAAAAAAACTCTAATTTTTTAAAATTTTTATTTTGGCCTTTGATCCCTAATATCCCCTGTATGGGCTTAAAGTTTCTTATGGGACAAAGGAACATGGGTTTTTTGTATGTTTAAGAGTTTTTTCTTCCATCTGCTCAATATAATTGGAAAAAAATGGATATAGTGTACATAGCTGGAAATTATCTAAAATATGTACGTCACTTTTCGAGGGAAAAAAAAACTATTTTAGTTCATGAGCTCGATTTTATAAAAAAAAGATATAAAATCATTCATTCTTAGAAAAATTGGTTTCAAAATACTTATGAGAATAAAATTAATAAAACTGTGTATTTTTATTGTCAATAAAAGTTAGACTTATTATTAAATCAATAATTGATAAGAAATAACCAAAAAAAAATAGAGTTTTTTTCGCAAATTTTTTTTTTAATTTTCAATTTAAAACCGTTAAATTTTCAATTTAAAAACGTTAATTTTTTTGTAAAACCAAAAACAGCAAAATATTCGTACTTTTTTTAGTTTTTATAAAGACCAAACAGATCTGGCCAGTACTAGATCCGAAGCGATCTAAGTGCTTGTTGTCTCTAAGCAGACTGCATATTAGCTCCACAATAGGTGTCATCACTGGACACTGCATGATAGGTATACACGCCAGAAGACTAGGGGTCTTCTCTAACGATTTCTGCAGAAGTTGCATGGACGAGGAGGAGGAGGAAACAATCCAACACCTTCTCTGTTCATGCCCCGCTCTATCCCAACGACGCAAAATTCACTTAGGTGAATATTTCTTTGAAGATATAAGCGACTTCACTAAGACTGACATTCACAGTCTCCATCGGTTTATTAAAAGCTCCAACTGGTTTAATTAAAGGAACTTCCTTTACTTTTTTATGTGGTATCACAATGGGCCTATTATTGGCCTAGGTGTATCAGTAGTTTTCCTGACAACCACCTTAACCTAACCTAACCTAACCTAGTTTTTTATCCCAAGCAAAATTTAAAAAAAAAACTAAAAAAAGTACGAACATTTTGCGGTTTTTTTGTGCATCGTGCAGATAGCACAGGTTCTTGAAGCTGCAGAAAATCAGGGATATGCATTTTTTGCG
Source organism: Meliscaeva auricollis (assembly GCA_948107695.1). Classification (NCBI taxonomy): domain Eukaryota; kingdom Metazoa; phylum Arthropoda; class Insecta; order Diptera; family Syrphidae; genus Meliscaeva; species Meliscaeva auricollis. The sequence goes on along the minus strand of OX403619.1, from coordinate 39,871,870 downwards.
ACCTAACGCGACTGGGCGTATATTGTATACATTGTGTGAATGCTTAAAGAGTTTTATGAGTTTTTGAGAAAATTTCTCAAATATAAATACTTTAAATACTTCTATATTTTCTTATGTTTTTTTAATCTTTTTGTCTGTTGTGTTATCACAAATAAATAAAAATTATAAATAGGGCTTGAACATTAATACCAAAAATGGCGTAAACCCATCCCCGGCGCTACCACCTCCCCCCCCCCCCAATTCCCCCCTTTAGTTTCTCAAATCGATGTAATCTATTTCAAATCTTATTGGTCAAAAAGTAAAAGTTTGTTATTGTTTGCTTGACATTTTGAACATTTCATTCCATAGTCTGACCCTCTGAACTATCTATCTTCCTTCGTCATAAAATGCAATCAAAACAATATGTAAATTAAATGTTAAATGTTGTAGGTATAATAGAAAAAAGGTTTCTACCCTTCTTGGCCGACAAACAAATTACGAACAACGTTTAATTTTTTTTTTTAATGATTTTTTTTTTTTTTGTGAAAACAAAAAAAATATTTGATGGGAACTTTGCTGCCCACTATCTTTTTTGGCCCTAACTTCAGAGGGTCAAGCCCATGGCATGATAGGAACTTTGCTGTCCACCAAATGGGAAATGGGAGGAAGCGCTGGGGAAGAGAATACACCATTTTTGTTTATTATGTTCAAGGCTTCAAAAAACAATGAAATGCAAAAAAAAAACGTTTTAATTATTTTTGTGATGTACCTACCCCTTATTTTTTGTTTTATTTTAATGTTTTTATTAAATTGAAAAGAAAAAAACACAAAAGGTAAAATATAATTTCAAATAATAAAAAAATCAGCAAAATAAGAAAACCTAATATGATTTTTTGTGTTTTGATTGTCAGAAAAAATCCAAATCACTAGAAAAATAAACAATTAACGACAATTTAATCACAATAAGTCATGTTTGGTGTTGTTTAAACAGTTGTTCTCAAACTTCAGACTTAAGAGCAGTGATATTACGTCAAGCTAACTTTTGACGATAGTCGTCAGAGAAATTACGTGATGAGAGCCCTGCCTATTTCAAATTGACAATTTATTTATCCTGAATAAATTTAAAACTACCCAGAATCGTCAAAATGTACCAATGATATTTTTTCTCGCAAACCCTCCAAATTATATAATATTTAGAGCCGTTTGCTAAAACGAAACTTAAGCATTTATGTTCAACATATAAAGTCTTATGTGACAGTTTACGCAGAGGAAAAAGTAGCCCATAAGCGCTTATGTTCAACATAAATATTTTAAGTATAGTATCAGCAAACGGCCCTTAATAATTTAATTAGGATTAGGTACAAACAATATTAAACAAATCTTGAGCTAAATGAAACAAAGACAATCTATTCTAAAATCAAATGTTTATTTTTTCGAAGCAAATCCCATTGTGATAATATTTCAAAGTGTGCTTCCAAACATCACCACAAAAAAAGGAAACATTTATTAGACAAAATAATACCTATTGTTTATTAATCTTTCGTCACTTGTTTACATTTCTCATTTCTAAACAAAAAAATGAACATCAAGAACTACTAAACAATACAAATAGGGTTCTTTAAAATAAGGTGACATTGCACACTTCTTCGTGTGCGCATCGTACATGCTTATCTAAGACCGTTTTGTTTATAATAAATATCCTTTTCTGTATAATGATCATCGAAGATATGAATTCGAATCAAACAGCAGGAAGGAAATGAAACCAACATTTGACAAGAATTGTTCTTATGTCAGATAACACCTCCCAACTGTTTGTACACTACTAGAGCACAACATACATGTTATAGATCCATATGCGTACAAACGCGTCATCTATTCGGCAAACGCACTCGAAATAAATTCGATTCTCAAAAAGAATTAAACTATCCATTTTTGATTATTGTTTTAAACAGGCGGAAAACAATAGACAAGCAAAAAGAATAACCCAGCCGTTGAAAGATAAAAGCAAAAATTTAGATCGAATTAACAAATAATTCTTGAATATAATTCATCTTCGATATTAAGTATTAAGTGATCAAAGAAACGACACGAATATGAATATGAATCAGAAAACGTTTCACACATTTTCCATTGTTTTCCAGATAGATATTGATCGAGAGACGAATGAGTGTGTTTATAAGGATCGGTAGATTTTTGTATGTTTTCATTTGGTTATCGAGTAAACGAAAAAGATTTCTGTTCGGCTGAGAAAGTGACCAGCAATAAATTATTACTTTTAATATGTTTTCTCTCAAAACTAAGGCGCTAAGATATGTATTTGTACAATATGTGCTCAAGTAAACTAAAATTTATTAAGAATTTGAATAAAGTTCAAATAAAACATCTCATATTGTAATGCCGGTGGCCGGCGGCGGCGGCGTTTATTTAATTCCTTATGTTCAAACTAAATATTTTTTTTGTCGGTCAGAAAACTGAGCTTAGTTAATATTATACGGGTGCCCCGTAATTAGTCAAGGAAAATTTAAGGGGTGATTCTGGGCTTTATTCAAAGAATAAAATGTTTCTACAGTAAAGTTCTATCTTTAAAGTTAATCGATGATTTAAGAAATCACATACTTTGGTATAGCTAAGGACTTCTTATCGATCATTTATCTGTTAATACTAATCGGACAAAATTTGTTAAGCATGCAGATGATATTCCTCTCTATGGATTTCATTTTATAAAAAAAATTTGAAAAGTTTGCACTTAAAGACGCGTGTGTGCGCGGTGGTTAATGTCAGTATTGGTGTGTTGCGTTCGCCCAGCAGTCTCAGTCTCAGCAGCCCATCCACCCCTGGGTACGATATTGAATATAGAAATCATCTTTTGCTTTTTTGTTTCTTATTTCATTCCCGCACTTAAGTTTTTAGGTTTTTCCGAGGGATTTTCTTCTTTTCAATTTTACCACAGAAAACGTTCGCACTGTACGCGGCAAGAGAATCATTTTCTCTTAATCGCAGCACAGCCACACTTTGCGAATAATGATAATAGTGGCAACAAGTTTTGAGTTTTCATCATTTTTTTTTTTGTATTCTTTCTTTGCATTTTGGAAAGTGCCACCCTGTAGAACTGGAGAGAAACATCGGCATCATCACTCCAGAGAACATCGTCGAAAAGATGCTGTCCAGCGAACAAAACTGGACCAATTCTGCACCTATGCCAACCACCTTCTCATAATGAAGAAAAGAGAGGAAGAGCAGTTCCACGAGACGAGTGAGCCCAAATGGATGCTACAACACTCCCCCCCTTCCCTTTTGAAGTAATACGAAAGTAGTTCCGAGGGGGTGATCGTCGAGACACTTTTGAAGGTTAAGCCGGTATGCCAATATAATTGTTGCATTGTGAATTAAAAATTGTTGACTCAACAAAAAGTTCTTGGAGCAACAACTAATTTTTAATTTTTTACAGTAAAGTTCTTCATAGAACAATTTTTACATTAGATCTGTTCCACACTCGGTCTGAGACTTCCGAATTTAGTCATATTTGGTAACTTTTAGTCTGGTTTCTGTTTCCAACTTACAAACTTGTGCTGTTTTTCGGAAAAGATAGCGCAAAAAAGCGTGGAACAAACCTATTGGTAATCATTTTCAAGAGAAGCAATTGTTGTGTCCACTATTTTTGCTGTCAAAAAATTCTTTCAAGAATTGTTGTCCCAAAAACTAGTTCTTAGGGTAACAATTACTACCAAGAATAAAAATTGTTGTTAGAATAAGTTCTTTGGCCAAGCCATAGAAATATATTTTCTTGGATATATGAGGAGCCGTAAAGAAATATGAGCGAAATGTCAAATTTATGCTCTGCGAGTTACCATAACCTGAGAAAATTTGATAGTTGTTGAAGTTAAATCGATAGTAAATAATTCGAACCTGCACTATTTTTTAAGGGGCTTCCTTATTTTTCGAGAATAAGATGTTTTATTAAGTAGATAACATTTTAATCACGGTAACATTTTGCTTCACATAATGTGCGAAAAATAAAAATAGATAATAATAATACAGCCAATATTTAAAGTATGAATTATAAAAGCACAAGACATTTTTTTGTGCTTCATTTTAGGAGAGAAAGAAAAAAGAAATAGTAATATAGAAAAAGAAGGAAAGTATAATAATATACAAATGAATTTGTTAACATTTATTAATATACCTTCTTGCTTTCTCTTTATTATTCTAGTACATTTCTTTTATTTTTTTTTTTTGTGGAAACAAAAGTCATTTTGAAAGCATTCTAAAATTTTAACAATTTAAGTTGTTGAGTTAAGAATTTCAAGTTCTTTGGTTCATTTTAACTACGAAAGTTGTTTACTCAAAGTATGAAGCAATTTTTGTTTAAAATTGCCCCTCCTGCTGAACAGGTGGATTGACCTAGAATCAGCACGTTCTACTATTTTTATTAATGTTGTGGGAAACATTCAGAATCTTTTAAGATCCTTTTTATATCTACTACTTTCTGTTATACATTTTTTATTGCTATATTTCGAAAAGCTGCATCTTGCAAACTGTTAATCTACAGAAATGGTATTGGGCTCAAATTCAAGAAAATGCTGTAAGGGAGAAAAACGTGTTTTTTTTAACTTCTTCTTGAATTAGATCTCTTAGTATTATATATCGTTGGAAAGGTAATAAAAATAAATGTTAAAAAAGTTGTTTTATTTACTAATTTTAATAATTTTTGTCAACATATTTTGTTTACCTGTTTCCTATATTCGTTTAAGGTTTTAAACAGTTGCGCTGTCTTGCGCTGTTTTCTTTCATATTGCATTTTGTTCCTTTGCATATTGGTACTTGGCAGCAGAAAAAAAATCTTGACCCTTTTTGCCCCTTTTTGAGAAATGTCAACTTTCATATGTTTCATGTGTTTTTTGGGGTTCTTATCGTTTATTTCACTCTACATACATTTATTTAATTTTTCTGTAGATCTGTCTAATTCTATTTCCTATTTTTTTTTAAATTTTAAATTTTTATTTTTGTTTACCTTTGTTTGCCAATGCACAAAAAAAACAAAAAAAAATGTTTGGTTAAGTCAAGTTCTTAATTCTGTGAAAAGTGCAAACAAAATTAAAATATGAGCGAATTTAAAAAAACCAAGAAAAAAGAAAAAAAAATTCAAAACCGTTTTCGAGCTGAATAAGGTTTACTCATAGATAAACCTCAGCAAGGTTCTGGTAACAGCAACGATGGTAACACTGCACGGAGATTTTTTTTTAAATTTCCAAGATACAGATAATATCACTGGAGTAGATTAAGATCTTATAAGTATAGAGGTTTTATATAATTTTACAAACACTGTGATCTGGTTTGACCGTTTATCATGAGAAGTTTGGTGAGTATGCATTGCATACTGCACGTTTATAATATGTTGATAAATATAAATGGTATCACATGTCACCTTCGGTGCATAAATTACTTATGCATGGTGAAGACATAATTCAACATTTTGGGATTTTACCAATAACTCAACTATCTGAAGATGCACAAGAAGCTCGCAATAAAGATAATAAAAAAATAAGGCTGACACATTATTATATTAAAAATAAAAAAACAGAATTAATGATGAAAAAATGAGTTTTGAGTATGAATTTAAAGATATAAGTTGAAAAATTTAAAAAAATTTAAAACAAGATATTTACAGAATTTTTGAACATTTAATTAATGCAAAAATCTCGAACTTCTTAACTAAGGTAAAATTTTAGTATGCATTAAAATTTTAGAACTAAAAACTTATTATTTAAAGAAAAAGAGGTTTAAATGATTAAATGACTATCAAAGACGATATATTCCAATGATTGGAGGAGACAAAAAAGTTACAATAGTTTGAAATGTTCACATCAAGCCTAAATCGCTTATTTCATGACTTTAGGTAAGGTTTTAGTACTTAGAACCAACTTAATTTTAAAAAAAGACGTTCAAATATAAAGTGAACATCAGAAGTAAACAAAATTGACTCAAATATTCAAAGAGTTAAAAAAGTTATAGAAGTTTTAAATGTCCAAATCATGCCAAAATTGTGTTTTTTTAACTTTAGAACTAATTGTAGTACTAAAAACCAATATAATACATTTTTTTTTAATGATTGAGTGATTATGAGAGATAATATATTCCAAATTTTATTTAATTACAGTAAACGTTTACACATTGGTGAAATACATTTCTTGGTTTATGCAAGTCACTATTGCTCATTCCCTGAACGAGATACAGAGTAACGCTTATATCAGAAAAGGTTAAGGTTAAACACTCTTTCAGACTTTTTATATATGATATATAGGTCAATAAATGTTTCAACACTGGAACATTCTTTTCTTGTTTACGAGAATATGAATGAAATAAAATACGGACAACATTAACTTCAACTAAAGATTTATCAAAAAGATTTAAACCGTTTCTTAGGGATGGATATTAATACATTACAAATTATGTGGTAACATATCATCTCGCGTTAAAACTTTGCTTCAAAAAAATATGTTTTTTTTTTGTTTTTCAAACGAAAATATCTTTAAAACCTGGTGTGATAGAAAATGTCTGTCTCCAGATTCGAATTCAGTATACCAAAAACCTTTAGCAAAGTAAAAGTTTTGTTTTTATAACAAAAAATGGCGTTGTTTTATTTGTGTAAGAAGTGTGTTATTAATACTAAATAAATAAAATATCCAATAAACTCTAAACTCACGAAATTTTTCTTCGATACTTCGTTTGCTGAGTGTAGTTTACATTATAATTTTGAATAAACATTAAATTACTAACATGATTTTTTATGTAACTTTCAGAAGATAAATAGCTTAATAAGTTTTATAAGAACTTAGTTGCAGTTGGGAAGGGTTTGTGGTTTTAGTGCAGTAAGAATCTCACACTTCTACTCATATAAGAACCCTTTTTACGGTCCTCATAGAGCCTTTTGAATGTTTTAACACCTACACCCGGTTATACAAAAATTAATATTCTCGTTGGTAAATTCTCACCTTCATCTGTTCCATTATTTAACGCTCGTATCGGTGTTGGCCTAATAACCGACCTAATATCCATACTTGGCGGCAAATTAACTCCTCTCTCCTGATGATTTCGACTGGCTTGCAGATGTTTTTGTAAGTGATAGTTTCCTATTAGAGAGTTCTGATTATTTACATAGTATTTACAACAACCATATTGGTCAGATTTTAAGACACTGGCTCCACAGCAGTTGTTGTTATTTGAACTTATCACAATTCTTTGATTACGGTCACTTGTTCCCGTAGTATCTTCACAATTTGCACTTAACAGTCTATCTACACTAAAATTCAATTTAATTTTTGTTTCGACTCCAGCTTCAGTCTTCACACATTCACTCATTATTACATGATCACTCTTTGGATCCATGTCGGAGTCGTCTGTGTCTTCCTGATGTGACAGGACACCTATAAACAAGGTCTGACCATTCTCTTTAGTCACCATTATCTCATCATCTAAATGCTGATCGTGTGATGAATGGTTAATCTCGTTCGAAGCTCTTAACTTTCTTGTGGTCATGTCCTGTGGTGGTGGATTGATTACTTGCATTGGAGCATAATACATTGCAACAACATCACTTGAAATGTGTATGAATCTGAAATATTTTTAGAGAACAGGATGTGATTAATTGATTAAGTATTGACATCATGTTTTATTTATTGTTGTTTATAATAAATCAATAAAAACCTCGATTAGAATGAGCCTGAAGGAAATCAATCACTTAAAAGAGTAAGTATTATTAATCACTCAAGAGTAGGTTGGTGATATTTTTAGTTTTTTTTTAAATATTTGTTTTCATGAAATGGAAAGTGCTTTATTATTGATCTACATATATGTAACTATACTTACTGTATTATTATTATTATATTGTGAGATAAGTGCGCTCTTAGTTGAATTTAATATGACATTTCTAAATTTATATAAAAAATACATAATAAAGATGCTTCTTTTTCTTAAAAAAACGGTCTTTCACTAAGCCCAGTAAAATGTCAGACAATTACCTTTTCCAGAAAAAGAGTTGTGAATACTTTTGATTTTAGCATCTCGCAGCAGAAATTTTGTAGGATCTCCATTTTTAAGGACTGAGTGTCCACTTTACCTCAAATTTAGAATTCACTTAACACATTAACTAAATTTTAAATAAAGCGAACCAAATGCTTGGATCCCATCTTGTGTATACTTCACAAGTCTGGTCTTCGTTTTATGTTATTCATAAAAGTCGTATTTAAGCAATTCAATATAGCTTTATTCGCTTTGCTCTGAAGCAAGGATTTTTTATCAGGGAGGGAGCGGCAAACTCATTCAAAAATCAATTTTATAGAACAAAAACACAAAAAATTGTATGAGATAAAAAAATTAAAGGACAAGCTCCTCTGAAGGGTCGTTCTTGGACTGACTGACCCATTTAATCTTCCACCGTATAAACATCGGTTCCAACTTTGTTTGTGCATGTGTAAGCTATTTATTATTTAATTCTGCTAACCACTAACACATGCACACATGATTAGCTTCTGATTGTTAGTTGAAGTTGGCTTTTAAATAGACTACACCACAGAATCTGAAATGTATAAGTACTTTAGGAATTGAATAATAATTAAGTACAGATTTTAAGTACTAAAGTAATTAGCTCATCATTTATAAGTCCTTTTTTTGGAAGTCTTAAGTACAAGTACTAGTAAATTATTATTTATTATTTATTTAGCTTAATACAAGTAAAGGTACGGTACATAACATTAAGAATTCTTAAGTACAAAAAAGTAATAAAAATGTTTGAAATTACAAGTAAAAGTACTTGTATTTGTACTCATGCCTTAAGTGAACAGTATTGCACGTATGTATAACAGTAATTGTACATATATGTATAATGTATATTTTTATTATTTTGGCGGAGCTACCGTTTGTTTTCAATTTAATTATGTACTTAAAATTTGAAAATGAATTTTTCATTAAACGTAATTGCACAAAATCATTTAGTAAACATAGAACTTTTCCTTTTGATATCGAATATGTAGGTCCAAGACATTTGCATGTCGCCTTGTACTCTGAAAGTGCAAAAAAAAACAACTTTCTATTTATTTGTGAGAGCAAGGTAAGTCTTCTTTGCAATGATAAATCAGTCTCTCCTCAGTGATCCAAGACGTATTACATGATACATCATGCCCAGAAGACGCAATCCAAAATTGCAAAAATTCGTCGAAATTATTAAGATAGCAAAATAATTCTTCCTTTCAATGATGGACCGGTCTCTTTTACCTGGAACAGTCTGGCTCAAAGACGCATTCAAAAAATGCAAAAAATTGATTTTCGAAATAATTCCAACGATAGCGCGGAGCCTGTTCACTACAAGAACAAGGACCCAAGCCGATTTAAATGGAGCTGGTTACCTAGAAGACGTATTCATAAATGCAAAAATCGACGAAGATGATTTTTTGTGTTTTAATATTCATACCTCCTGGTCTTATGATAATTCTTCTCAGTGAGTTCTCACGTGCATATACTAGCGTACTAAGCCAGAATTTTTGTTTTAAGTGTTGAGAAACATGGAGAAAAATTATTGTTGTAACGAAAGCTAAAATGTCTATAAAAAAGTACGTATACGCCGTAGTTTACACCTTTATTAGTATACTATTTATTATGTTTATGAGACATAATAAATAGTATAAAATCTTTTTTTTTTAGATCTTAGTCAAAGAGAGCTTATACCAAGCTAGCGTCTTGCGACCAAAGATTTGCCAACACAAAAAAAAAGTGTTATCAGGCTGATCACTTAGTGCAGTGTTATTAGTTAGTAAGCAATAAACTACAAACAAACGTACACTGAAGAACAAATATTTAAAATAAATAATACATAACATGCAAATATGATTATGAGGGTCAGACCATGATAGTCCTTTTAAGGCAAATCAAATAAAGTTACGTTGAAAAGGAGTCCAGATCGCAAACCACTTGCTCAAAAAGCTTTGGAATACAAGATAGCTTAGTTGGCTATATTTGCTTTATCTAATTTTTTTAAAAACAGGAGTTATAGAAGCATTCTTCCAAATTCGCCTGGCTTAAGGGACAATTGAAAAATAAGTTTAAGTGGGAGAGCTAAAACTGATCTACATTTATTCAAAACTACTGCAGGTATACCATCAGGTCCCAGAGAATAATCTTCATGAAATGGAGAAAGGAAATGGTTGACTTTATCGAAATCGATTGGAATACTATTGAACGAAACTTGTGGACAATTTTCTAGATAATGGAAGTAACCAGTCGTGCCAACGTTCAAGGAGGTGTCAAGAAAAGATTGTCTGAAGTTGTTCGCAAAAGCATCGCAAATATCTTGGGTACTTTTTAAGATGTTATTGTTGTAGTTAAAATTGACTGGATAGCCATCTGATTTCTTTTTGAAGTTCACGAATTTCCAAAAACTTTTAGGGTCTTAGATCTTAAATAATCTGTATATAAAATGTTGGAGAGTGTTTTAAACTCTTCCAAAAGCAAAATATATAAATCTTAATTTACCAGAGTCATAGATTTCATGTAATTTTTCCAAGCTTCGTTTCTTTTATTACGAATAGTTTTCAGGTCCTTAGTGTACCATAGATGAGAAAAGCTTGAGTATTTTGATTTTTTTTGAGGCACTTTTTCTTTAATATAATTATTCAAGATATTGTAAAAATAAGAAACGTCCTCAGAAGGTGGTCTGTTTTCAATACCAGATGTATTTAAGATATCAGAAAGCTGCTGAAAGTCAGTGCTCCGAAAGTCAAAGACGTATGAACTATCTTGAGGATTACTGTTATTGAGTAGATTATCACCCAAATCAAAAAAAAAAATTGAATCGGAGGATGGTAACTGTCTATGTTAGATATGGGAGACGAAGGTTCTGTCACTTCCGTACAACATCAGATGAAAAATCTAAATCGAGCATTCGATTTTTAAAATGTTTGATAAGGCTAACTTGCTGTAAGTCTGTAGAGATGAGATTGTCCAACAACTAAAGCTCCTGTTGAGATGAAGTCAAGGAGGCTAATAAGTAGGACTCGTCTTCTGATGAAACCCACTCAATGTTTGGAAGGTTAAAATCACCTAATTAAAGAATATTACTTTCGAGATCTGCAATTCCAATAAAAAAGTCCAATACTAAAAAAATCTCTGCAAAAACAGCACCCAAACTTTTTGGATGGACGTAAGCATTTAATACATCCAAATCAATACATACAAATCTTCCAAACTTGTTCGGTTTGAACTAAAATTTTATATTTAAAAATGATCAAACGTTAACGTATTGACGATTGCTGTCTATATATAATTGTACAAAAAGATACAGACAAATAAAAATTCGTTTACGTTCGCTCGTTCCCGAATGTGATAATTCGACCCTTTATGTAACTCTCAATCTATAGAAAAGCTTTCTTTTACTACAATACTCTGCAGCCAAGCCACTTTTCGTTCTTTTGATTTGAAAGTTGAAAAAAAGAGAACATGTAAGAACTCATGGGAATTGAACAAGAGCCGACAGCAAATTTTGGGAGCGGAGGTATAATCAAAATCTGAGGAGGCAGTTTTATAGGTATACCCGTCCTTATTTCATATTAGAAAGTCTAGCAGGTTTATTTTTCAGATTTCTGTAGTTTCAGGGGGGTTAAAAAATGCGATTACTCCAATTCATGTGAGATAGACAAATACACTTCAATTGAAATTTATAATACTGATGATGATGCCCTGTCATTTTTCCTAAGTCTGCAGTCCCCAATCTTGACGATCTGATTAATAGAACTCAAGATATATGCTATTTAAGCGAACCATTTCTCCAAAAAAAAGACCTGATATGTGTGGCTAAAAGCTTATTTCTTGATTCTGATAATCAGATCTTCACCATTGAGGAAAAATGACAGAACATCAGTTTCAGTACTAAAAGCTTCAATTGATGTGGATTGGTATTTCTCAGATGACTTGGAATTGTCACGTTTTGAAATCCTCCGAAAACCACAGAAGGCTGAAAAATAAACCCGCCAGACTTCCAAATTTTAAATCAGGACGGATTTACCTATAAAATTGCATACTCAGATTTTGGTTATACATCCACTCCCAAAATTTGCTCACGGCTCTTAAACTATCAAGAAAAATTATATGTAAAAAAGTTATCATTGTTGATTTTTTACTTGCGATATATGTAGGTAGATACTATAGGGCAAGTTTAGGATTCGACAAAAAAATCGAACTCAGTCTGTCAGTCTGTCAGTCTGTCAGTCTGTCAGTCTGTCAGTCTGTCAGTCTGTCAGTCTGTCAGTCTGTCAGTCTGTCAGTCTGTCAGTCTGTCAGTCTGTCAGTCTGTCAGTCTGTCAGTCTGTCAGTCTGTCAGTCTGTCAGTCTGTCAGTCTGTCAGTCTGTCAGTCTGTCAGTCTGTCAGTCTGTCAGTCTGTCAGTCTGTCAGTCTGTCAGTCTGTCAGTCTGTCAGTCTGTCAGTCTGTCAGTCTGTCAGTCTGTCAGTCTGTCAGTCTGTCAGTCTGTCAGTCTGTCAGTCTGTCAGTCTGTCAGTCTGTCAGTCTGTCAGTCTGTCAGTCTGTCAGTCTGTCAGTCTGTCAGTCTGTCAGTCTGTCAGTCTGTCAGTCTGTCAGTCTGTCAGTCTGTCAGTCTGTCAGTCTGTCAGTCTGTCAGTCTGTCAGTCTGTCAGTCTGTCAGTCTGTCAGTCTGTCAGTCTGTCAGTCTGTCAGTCTGTCAGTCTGTCAGTCTGTCAGTCTGTCAGTCTGTCAGTCTGTCAGTCTGTCAGTCTGTCAGTCTGTCAGTCTGTCAGTCTGTCAGTCTGTCAGTCTGTCAGTCTGTCAGTCTGTCAGTCTGTCAGTCTGTCAGTCTGTCAGTCTGTCAGTCTGTCAGTCTGTCAGTCTGTCAGTCTGTCAGTCTGTCAGTCTGTCAGTCTGTCAGTCTGTCAGTCTGTCAGTCTGTCAGTCTGTCAGTCTGTCAGTCTGTCAGTCTGTCAGTCTGTCAGTCTGTCAGTCTGTCAGTCTGTCAGTCTGTCAGTCTGTCAGTCTGTCAGTCTGTCAGTCTGTCAGTCTGTCAGTCTGTCAGTCTGTCAGTCTGTCAGTCTGTCAGTCTGTCAGTCTGTCAGTCTGTCAGTCTGTCAGTCTGTCAGTCTGTCAGTCTGTCAGTCTGTCAGTCTGTCAGTCTGTCAGTCTGTCAGTCTGTCAGTCTGTCAGTCTGTCAGTCTGTCAGTCTGTCAGTCTGTCAGTCTGTCAGTCTGTCAGTCTGTCAGTCTGTCAGTCTGTCAGTCTGTCAGTCTGTCAGTCTGTCAGTCTGTCAGTCTGTCAGTCTGTCAGTCTGTCAGTCTGTCAGTCTGTCAGTCTGTCAGTCTGTCAGTCTGTCAGTCTGTCAGTCTGTCAGTCTGTCAGTCTGTCAGTCTGTCAGTCTGTCAGTCTGTCAGTCTGTCAGTCTGTCAGTCTGTCAGTCTGTCAGTCTGTCAGTCTGTCAGTCTGTCAGTCTGTCAGTCTGTCAGTCTGTCAGTCTGTCAGTCTGTCAGTCTGTCAGTCTGTCAGTCTGTCAGTCTGTCAGTCTGTCAGTCTGTCAGTCTCTGTCGACTGATTTTAATAATATTTATTTTATTTGTAAGATGCGAGCAGTTTCCCAACTTCAGATTCAATTTTTAAGCAATCTTTGTTTCATTCGCTGCGCTAAGCGAACCAGGTTTTAAGATTCTAACAAATCTCCTATGGAAACAATTGAATGATGTAGATTAATTTACAATTGTGGTGATATAAACTATATACTACATTGCCAAGCAAATATCTCACCGTATAAACACGTTAATTCTTCATTTCTTTATGTATCCATTGCGGAAGTAGGTTTAATGTGCAATTTAATTTTGTTTTCATGCAATTTTGATCATTTCTGTTCAGGTAAAACCAATAAAGGCAAAATGTATGTTAATCAGACCCGTTATTAGGATCGAATAACTAACTTTCCGGGATAATTGCAAAAAGACAGCGATACCTAAGATCACTGTGGATAGATAATGAGCCTTACCAAAAACTTTCTCAAGCCTCGATATCAGTTCCATTTTATCCATAGGTACACAAGGGGACGGGCCCAGAGCCCATTGCTAAGTTATAAAAAATCGAAATTATATGATTTTGTTAACCCTATTTTAGGGAGCCACGGGGCCCCTACTTGAACTAAGACGGATCTGCTCAACATGATACAAAGACAAACCATCGGAAAATTGTTGACGTAATTGTAATCAATAAAGCGTTGTGTGTTGTGTGTTATCACTTAATCTAGATGTAATTTAAGCTAAATCTTCTTTTCCATACGAGTATAAAACTCCTACTTGGAAACTGAAATTTGGTAAATCAAACATACCTTTGTATGTATGTATACCTTACCTACATATTTTACTTGAGTTTACTTTACTGAACGTATTCATTTCTTGTCCACTTTGCCACTGAATGTATACTTCTTTAAAATTGGAATAACTACGTTCCGCTTAATTTATAGATATGATTGATGGTTCAGAAAGATTTGAACATGTTTGCACCACGCACAAACATTTTTAAATACCATATTAGATATTACTATCAAGCAAGAAAAAGAGAATATTCTCTGTATCAAATAAAACAGTAAAATAAATAGAAGTATGTAATTTTTGTGAACATGGTCCAAATACCTACGTAAAAATAAATCTCATTATCTTACGTAGAAACACTACAAAATTATTGGATGCGCTCCTAGCTCATCTTTCGACTTTTTTGGTCACTGGTAATAATCGCAATCAGTTAAAACAGCAAAAACGGTAGGAATACCTACTACGAAATTCTCAAATCAAATATTTGAGACTACCATTAAAGAGTTGTTACGGTACGACTAGAATATTTGGAACTAAGTGGGTGTTTAGCAACGAAGTGTTCTAGGACCTACTCTGTATCCATCCGATAAATGCATCGTTAGGGCAGCAGAAAATCTGAAAAAATCAGTCGATACAGTAATAAATTTAGGACAAAAGGGTGGACTTTGGGTGGAAACTTAAAATGGCAAGAGCACATAGAAAAGAGAATCTAATGTTGAAATATAAAAAAGTGTATAACGATAATAGAATGTTCATTTGTTGGTATTTATCACTTACGTGTTTAACACTGCAAGTTTGTTTAATGAAGAAAAACTAGATCAGAACAGAACAGAATAGCATAAGTGCGTGAAACTAATAGAACAAAAAGAGCCAAAAAGTGCAGCTTCGTATTTTATAAAATTGACGTTAGCAATCAACTACGAAAAGTTAATTCCAAAATAAGTGTTTGCAATGATTTTTCACTCGAACTTATATCGACTAGCACCTTTTTCAGATTGTCGAATAATTTTTCTTTAATTTCAATCAAATATGAGTGTTCAATTTATCAATTGTATTTGTATTTTAATAGGTCGTTTCACACTTTCTTTTACTAAATTAAGACGACTGTCAAATTTCTAGGAGTGAGGCGAAAATTCTCTGTTTTCCCATCCCATTTTAAAACTCAGAACTTCAAAACTAATGCTCATCGGTATCTCCTATCAAACCCCTCCCTATTTTCCTAATGCTCGTACTGTGTTCACCATATTAAGGGTACGTTAATCCCTTTAGTGCGCGCTTATTATAAAAAAAAAAAAAAAAAAAAAAAGAGAATTTTTTTCTACAATTCACGCATTTTGTTTCCTATTTTTTTGTCCACCTGATGAATGGCCAACTTATCATTTGAAAGAACTCATATTTCTCCCGGAAGAAATCGATTGTAAAAAAGTTTCGGCAAAGTTTTTTTCTCATTGAAACACAAGAACCTGTACGTACTTTGCTGATCATTTTTCTACACACCTATGATAGTGTAGGTACCTAACCTACTATTAATAACAACCTACACGTTTGTATTAAAAAATTATAAGTATATGAACCAATTACTATCAAATTTAATCTGATTTTTTAGTGTGAGTTTGAATATCCATTTCATTTAAAATATAATAATAAATTGTTTACCTTTTACGGTTATAATCCAATTAATTAAAAATTATTTCACTGATATGATCTTGAATAGATTAAAGGTACCTATTTTTCGGAGTCAGATTTCATTTTTTTTTATCAAATTAACAACCACTCATAAATTTCTTAGCTAATATTTTGTTGATTTAATTTCGATCAAACTTCCCCGATTAAAAATATTTGATTTTAAAATTTTTTATAGCCTTCATTAATCAAATCAGAATCACAATTCATGCGCGTATACAAATATAAACAATTATGTTGGTAATAATGATATTGACAATGACCAATAATTATGAAAGATTAATGCCGTAATATATCGCCTCGGTATTTATTCACACTTATAGAAAATTAAACAAGAATATATACAAATCGCACGTATCCTATTCATTTAGAAGGTAGGTAGGTAGGTACCGAAGCAAATTCAATAAAAATAATTAATGTGCAATCAAATAATGTACCCTCGCACAAGTCACAAACACTTGTTTAAAATTCAATAAACCTGAACATCGATTTTTCAGCGCCGTTATACACCCGCAATCACCTTATTCCGCCAACGATGTTCACGAACTGATCAGTGATCGTTGTAGATCTGGATAGACAGGAAAGAGTATCTGAAAAATTCCCATTCATATTGTTTATTTGAGTATTCGATCGGTTCAGGTTCATTTGTTGTACCACATGATCAACTCGGCCATTGCCAGCCAATGGCAGATAGAATTTTTTATCATATTGGAGGTGGAGTCTGTCGATACGTTGTTCTTGTTGTCCCTTTTCTTTTATAATGTTTTGAGTTTTTTTATCTCACATTAATTCTCATTGGATGTTTCTTTATGAACAAAGTTTTTATGTTAAAGTAGGTACATCTTACATATACCTAGTTCAATTCAAGATTTTAGATAGGAGGTGTCTACTAAAACGTAATGTAGGTACCTATGTACATGTTGTTAATTTTTAGAATAATCATTTGCTTGCACGTTTTCTGTCTCATATTTAATTATTGATTTTTTACAGGGAAGTTTTCAAATATGATAGATAATGTTGATAGCTTACAAGCTTACAGTCTTTTCACTTCGAGTTGGATTTCTAGCCATCCTCAATTTGGAAGGACAGTCCTACTTTTCAAAAATTTCTCCTCTCCTTCTCCCTTACTTAAAAATGTCCTCCTTTTCAAATATTTAAAGGATTAGGAAGTTCAATAAGTAATTATTGCATGCTAAACGGTTTTGTTTTATAACATTAAGAACTCAAGTTGGTACCCAGGTACCTACACGTCAACTCATCTAAGATGTAATTTTGTTTCTGTGCAAACGAAAAACATAAATTTAGCTAAATATTTCGCGAGCCCAATTGGAACGCACCTTCTTTCACTGCACGCATTCACGTCCGAAAGTCACTCTTGTAATCCAAATTTCAATGAGGTGTCACTTTTTGAATACCTACTATGTGAATGCTATAGTGATCGTGAATCTTCCTGGAATAATTGTCTAGAAAACAAAAAATTTATGAAATGGCAGCCAAATTTTCTGGGTTATTTATGCCCGATACCAGTTAACTAGTTAACCCGCCAGAGAGCGCTCAGCAATCTCGGTTGTGGTTGTACTATTCAGTTACAACACACAAGAATGACCAAAATTAAATGAAAACTCTTATTTAAATTTAGAATTAAGATATTTTTAATTATGTAATGTTTTCTATTTGAATATTTTTACAACAATAACAATTTATTTTAAGTAAATGAAACATGAAAAACAAATGTAATCTATGATAATCTTAATACTTTTTATGTTAAGTGTTTTAATGTATAGTGTTTTTGTGTAGAGTGTTTATATGTTATGTGTTTGTGGTTGCTACACTATTCCCCCCTTAATAAGTTTCAGCATGAAACTCATATCTTTAAAGTTACTCGTTTGGACTTTCTTGCATAAGTTTTTAGAGGCCTGTCCATAGTTGATCCCCACATATGAGCAGTTAATTGTTGATTTGCATCTGTATGAGAACTTGTTTCAGAAATATCTTCGTCAGTCTTGTTGATGTATGTATATGGGTTTCAGTCTGTGGACAGAAATATTTTTCTCGGTACCGCTTATTTCAAGTTTATGAACATTATCAGATACTCTTTCAATGATTTTATATGGTCCTATGTATGGTTGTTGTAATGGTGCCTTTACATGATCATGTGGTTAGATCCTTTAGAAGCATATATCTTGCTTTTTGTATGATGAGCAGTTGGAGTTGGTCTCAATCCACGCATAAATTCTCTATGTTTTTCAACATACATTTGCGGATTTCCAGGTTGATCAAAACTTACCAGAAACTCACCAGGAATTCTGAGGTTTGTCCCGTACAACATATCAGCTGGAGTCGCTTGAATGTCTTCCTTGAAACTGTCGAAAGAATTTCTGTCCAAGGTTTAGGTGAATACATTAGTGCAGCTTAAAGGATTCTATGCCACCTCTCGACCATTCCATTTGATTGGGGATTGATATGGCGTTGTTCTGTTTTTGTGAGCTCCCACTAAACTGGCTAAAGCTGAAAACAATGCCGACTCTAACTAAAACGATCGATGACTGTCAGACAATATTTGAATCCTTTGTAGTCTGGAAGCATAATGATATCGTGAATATGGTCAAATCTGTTGTCAGGAATCTTAATGTACTCCGCTCGTAATTTATTGTGTCTTTGTACTTTTAATCTTTGACATGGTAAGCATATTTGATTTGAGTATTTCTTCCACTGGAATGAGAAAGATTATGAACAGTGTTAAAAGCTAAAAGTCTAAGTGATTTTAGAATGAATGGCCGAACGGTTCCTGTTGAAACATCAATAGTAATATTTTGAAGCTTGATTAACCTTGAATTTTGTAAAATTTCCTTCAATTCTTCATCGTCTTCTTGGGCTTGTTGAATAGTTTTTGGTTCTAATACTGTTGGCATATCGATTGCATTTATGCGAGATAATGCATCCGCCAAGATGCGATTCACCTTTAACAAACAATTTGGGTTGAAAATTGAGAAATTAAGTCAAGTTGTCTTAGTTGTCGATTGGAAGCTTTTTCTAATTTTTGGCTGAATGCTGATACCAATGGTTTGTGATCGGTTTTGATGATGAAATTACGAATCTCTAGCAAATGTTTAAAATATTTTAGTCCAGCAAAAATGGCGAGAAGTTTCCTTGAGAAAAATCCAATTGGTTTCCACATCTCATCTTCAAACTGCTTAAGAGAAGCACCTATTGCCACGTTTGCTGCATATGTTGTGAGAGTGATTGGTACTGTTGGAGATGGAAAAGCCATAAGTGTTGCTTCAGCCAGAATATGTTAAGTTTCATCAAATGCGATGTTGGCTTCTTCAGTTCAGTTGATTTAAGTCTTATCATTTTTTTTTCGAATCCTTAATATAGTTATTGATTGGTAGCATGATGGTTGCTGCATTTGGTATACTTCTGCAATAGTAATTTATCATACCCAAGAATCTACGGAGTTCCATGACTGTTTGCGGTTTTGGGTATTAAGGATTTGATCAAGACGTTCTGTTTTAATGGTCCAAATCCATGTTCATTGATGGTGTAACCCAGGAAATCGAGTTTTTTTTCCTAAATTTGTACTTGCTGACGTTGATGCAAAGAGCGTTTCCTACTGCTAAATCAAAAAATTACCTTATTATTTGTCTCCAGGAACATCTAGAGCAACAAAACGAGAATCTGGATATATTCCAGTTCGAGATTGAAATGGCGGATGATCAAGTAAGTACCAATGATAATGGTATGGCCAACATGATGATCCTTCTCCTAGCCCAGCTTGTAGATCAAAAGAAGCTTCTCCAACAATAGAATGTTCTCGGACGACTGAAAAAACAACGAACCGAGCAAAAAAATCTTCTCGAAAAATTTGATGAACAACGTACAGAGCAAAAGAACGACCAAAAGAATGTTCTAGAAAGATTCGAAGAACAACGAGCCGAAAAAAATAACGTTCTCGAAAAACTGGAAGAACAGAAAAATCTTTTAGAAAGAAAGTTTGTTAATTTCGAGAAGAAGTTTACTGCTCTTGACGAACGTGTCGAAGAGAAGTTGTCAGCAATGGACACAAAGTTTGGAGATAAAATCCAAGACATTACTAAAGAGTTGGACAAAGTTCGTAAAATCAAAGTTCGAGAAAGTTCTGGGGATTGTCCAAAGAAAAAGGAAATGCATCCACCAAACTTTGATGGACAAACTTCATGGTCAATCTACAAAAGGCAATTTGAAGCAGCAGCCACAACATATGGCTAGGACGATGAAGACAGTTAATAGCATTGACTTTTGTTTTGAGAAGGCCTGCTGCAGAGCTGTTACAAACTATACCAGCTGATAAAAATGGTAATTTCAATAATCTTGCTCAGGCAATCGACAAGCGTTTTGCAGATAGTCATATGCAAGAAGTCTTTCGAGTCTAACTTAATACTCGCTTCCAGAAAAGAGAAGAAACTTTGCAGCAACTCCAAGCAGACATCGAACGGCTCTCTCACCTGGCATATCCAACTGCAGGAGAGGAAATAATCAATCAGTTCGCAACTGAAGCATTCGTTCGTGCTGTATCGGACATCAACCTCCAGAGATCAATCCGAACGTCTGGAAAACGAACGCAGGAAGCAGCAGAACAAGCTTCTCAAGGAGTTCATGGGGTAAGAAAGGTTGAAAAGTTGAAGAATGCTCGTGCCAAAGAGTTGATTTCCGAAGAAACCAGCGAGACGGACCTGCACGATGCTGGAACTGTAACAAGACCGGACATTCAGCGTCAGTGTAGATTACTCCCAAGAAGATCTGCATGTCAACATTGTGGAAGCAGGAAGGCTTCCTCAGAACAGAGTAACAATAACAGCAACGTTACTTCTCGATCTGTTTCCCAGCCGGTTTCTGGTAAAGGCTCCAGAACCACCGTCCAAGTCTCCCACACCAAACGAGACAACAAAAGTTTGACAGTGGAGGCAGTAATAAACGGCAACAAACATGTGGCTACAATCGACACGGGTGCCACAGCCTCAATTGTGCGTAGAGACCTGGTCAAATTGACATGGCTATACAACACCAACAGCTATCGTCTCAAGACTGCAACAGATTGGCAGAACTGGAGTTTATACATCTATTTCTGGTAGCAGAAATATGTGACGAGTGCATCGTTGGATTCGACTTCATGAAAAGCCATGGTGTGATACTGGATATCGGTAACCAAGTTCTGAAATACCGAAATGCGGAGATTCCAATGGTTTATGGCAATGAAAATGCATCCGCTGTCAGGACTGTCATCAAAGAAGAAGTGACCTTGCCTCCTTCTTCAGAGGTATTTATCTGGACAAAATTGAAGGGCGCCTTTGGAAGCAATCGATACCACATGGTGGAACCAGACTCTGAACAATCTTCCCAAAATATCATCGTTGGGAAGACACTTGTAGCACCAATTAACAACATGGTTCCTATACGAATTCTTAACACCAAACCGTTCGAAGTCAAACTAAAGAAGGGCGAAATTGTGGGGCAATGCGAATCTGTGTCAGCAATAACGAAAATCACTGATGCTAGCTCACAGAAAGAGGTAAAGACTGAAAAGCTGATCCCCGTAAAAGCCAATATCCTCAATTCTTCTAACCTAAGTCAACGTCAACTTGAGATTGCTAGTAATTTTCTTCAGGAATATGCTGACATATTCTCTTCACCAAACGGGCAATATGGTCGAACACAACTCATCCATCAACCAGCAAGACGTCTTCCACTGGCCAAACAAGGAGAGGTTGAGGAAATGATAACGAGTATGAAGCAAGACGGTTTGATAGAAAATTCCAAAAGTCCTTGGGAGTCACCAGTGGTTCTTGTAAAGAAGAAAGACGGAAGCACTCGATTTTGTGTTGACTGCCGCAGGCACAATCATGTGACCAAGAAAGACAGCTATGTTTTGCCCAGAATTAGCGATAAATTAGATGCCATGGAAGGAGCTCAATGGTTCCCTACGTTAGACTTGAAAAGTGGCTACTGGCAAGTGGAATACCATCCAGAAGATCGGGAGAAGACTGCGCTCTTAACGGCAAATGGTCTGTGGCAATTTAAAGTGATGCCTTTTGGACTATGTAACGCTCCGGCAACATTTGAGCGTTTGATGGAGTGCGTGTTACAAGGGCTTACATGGAAATCCTACCTTGTATACTTGGACTACGTAATCGTATACGGAAAGACCTTTGACCAGCACTGTGAAAATCTTAAAGCTGTGTTCCAGAGACTTCGCGAGGCTGATCTCCTGAAGTTCAGCACCGTAAGGGAAGGCTTCACTCAAACGCAGACGCCTTGTCACGACGACCGTGTAAACCTGACTGCAAGCTGTTCGCCCCAAGAGGAGAAAGAGGTTGTTGCCATCCAGCGAGTTAGAGCTGATCCCTTCAGTGGTTGGAGCAGAGAAGCACTGAGGAACACCCAGCAAGAAGACCCAGACATCGAACCCATTCTGGCTTCGAAGGAACATGACGAGAAACCGGAGTGGAGTGACCTCTCTGACAGAAGTCCGGCTCTTAAGGCATATTGGGCACAATGGACGTCCTATCATGTGAAAGAAGACATTCTGTTACGTAAATGGGAATCTGTGGATGGGAAATCCTATGCGTTGCAAATAGTTGTTCCTCGCTCAAAAGTCAACGATGTACTTCGCGAGATTTGGGAGTCAATAAAACACTGGAAAAGATTAGACAACGGTTCTATTGGCTACATGCTAAAGATGACGTTGAAAAATGGTGCCGAAAATGCGATATTTGTTCGGCAACGAAAGGACCCGGCAGAAAGGTCCACAGCAAAATGCATCAGTACAACGTAGGAACCGTCCGAGAGGGTTGCTGTAGACGTTGCAGGCCCTTTTCCTGAGACCAACAGTGGGTACCGATACATTCTAGTGGTAATTGATTACTTTAGCAAGTGGCCGGAGGCGTTCGCCATCCCTAGCCAGGAAGCCAACACAGTTGTGGATCAGATCGTCTTTAACTGGGTGAGCAAGTTCGGTGTACCCCTGGAACTCCATTCTGACCAAGGACGGAACTTTGAGTCCCACATCTTCCAGGAGTTTTGCATTAAAAAGACGTTGGTAACTACCAACAAGACTGGGATCGACACATACCACTATTCTTGATGGCGTATAGAAGTGCGGTGCATAGTACTACGGCACATACTCCATCAGAAATCTTGTTTGGGACCACAATGCGGTTACCGAGTGAGTTGAAATTTGGATGCCCCACAAATGAACCACAAACAACTGAAGATTATGTGGACAACCTAAAGGAGAGGCTAATTGACATCCACCAGTGGACACGGGCCAATATTAAGATGTCGTCTGAATGGATGAAAACCCGGTATGATGCTCAAGCAACATCGACTGGATTTCACGAAGGAGATCTTGTGTGGCTCTTTAATCCTCATCGTCAAAAGGGACTATCACCAAAACTGCAACAAAACTGGGAAGGCCCTTACACAGTGGTAACAAGAATAAATGATGCGGCTTACCGCAGAGTGGACTGCGAGGGAAACTAAAAGTGGTTCACTGTGACTGGTTACATCGCTATAAAGGTGAAGGAAGAGATGAAATTGCTCGGGACGATCAATCTTAAGAAGGGGGCAATGTTACGAATGTAGGAGCGAACACACCCAGACGAAATGGCACATTTATGCCTTTGGTTATGACTAAGAATAAAAAAGTAAATCAAAAAACTGTTAAAAACTACATAACTCGGCGCTAACAAGTTGCAGCGTCTTACCAAAACCAAACAAAAATTAGTGCGCCCCTGAACGTGAAATTCGTAATTTGAAATGTTAATATCTAAAATGTGATTGGTTGATTCGATGAAAAAGTATACTTTTATTTTGAGGAAAAATATTTTTGTTGTTGTTAATACTTAGAAGAAAACAATTTTAAATGGTTCTAAGATATTTACTTTATATTTTTAACATCACTTTGCATAGCTAAATATTGCAAATAAAACAGTACGGAACTGTGAAAAATATAGTTAATTGTGTATACCTACTCGGCAAAAAGGCATCTTAATATCTAATTTTGACAGCCAAACCAAACGAATTGATGCCGCACTGCTATACAATGTAGATGTGATATACACCCATTCCTTATCTTCTTATTCTTTGGATCATGATGAATGACTAAAGCTCTGAACGCTTTCATCCGAACTTCGAACTTTCGAACTTCGAACGGAACGAAATGGAACGGAACGAAATCTGTCTATATCTGTTTCTATCTGTCTGTGTGTATTTGTCTCTTTTGCTTAACGAAACTGGAGATTTCTGGATGAGAGGAGTATAAAAACGAGGTCGGAGAAGGCGATCGGGTATGAAGCGGTTCTATCCTGATCTTCACTTTTGGAGCTAACCAAGAGTCTGGTTCTCGGGGTAACTTCCTTACCACTTAAATAAAACTTGTTCCGAAACGATAACAAGCCTCTAAAACGAATGATCTCAATTTTGACGCACCCAGTAAACGAATCAAGGACAACGAATTTCGGATATGTACGTGGAATTTACAGTCTTATACAGACCACGTGCTGTAGAACAATTAGTGGGGAACCTGGATAAGCTAAGGACTGACGTAACAGCTATTCAGGGGCTTCAAAGGATAAAATCGTTTGACATCTACCATGAGAAGTGCTTCATGGATCAGGGTCAGCGGATGTTTGAAGACTTAGGCAAGAAATCTTGGGCTTTAATGCGATAAACGAGTGTCTGTGGCCTTTCTATGTAACTCGATGCTACTTTCGGATCTACTCGAAAGTTGATTTCGACTGTAGATTCCACCCATACGACAAATATTCTATATATGAACCAACAAAGAAATTGGCATTTCTAGAGCTTTCAAATTTTCGTTTATTGCGAAATTAAAGAGATCCGATTTTGCGAATTCGAACAATTTTTTTGCGTGTAGTTCTTGTTTGCAGCATTGTCTGGTAAGCCTTGTCCTTAGCGGCAGCCGGCATTCTTCGCCGAACCAACAGTTTCGTTGGTGCTTGGTTTCACCAAGCGGTGGCTGGCTGGTCGAAAGATTAAGAGAAACGTGGGAAGCAAAAGTTTTATTGGTCTCTTGCGATTTTAAATTGCTAGTTGTTGTGGAGTCATAGATATTTATTTTATTTTATTTATAAATATAATACATAAAATTCTAACCACCAGAGATTAAAAATGATATTATTTTTTTCTTAAGACAATCCCTGCGAAGTTCACGATCGGGAGCATACCAACAAACTAACGAAAGCAAGAAAGGACAATTGATTTTAAAGTTAATTATATCTCTTATAAAAATAATTTCAAAGTTTACTCTTCTAGATTCAAGAGATTGAACATCTCGAACTATAAAAAGGCATATCAGTATTCAAATAAAGAATTTTGATAGAATCCTTTCATTTCTCAAAGAATAAGTTATATACACGGGGTTCCATAAAATATAACAGTATTCCAAAATAGATCGAACGAAGCTAAAATAAAGACATCTTAACGTAAAAGGATCTGAAAAATCTTTTGAATGCCGGTTAATAAAACCAATTATAAAATTTAATGAGGCTTATTTTTGTAGAACAAACTTTTTTGAAACGAGAAGCCGTTTCCAAGATAAAGTGAAAAACCGAAACAAAAACACATGTTTACCTTAACTGTCGATATAGTTTTTTTTATAAACTACATAATATACGAACAAAACAAAAATTACAATCTTTTTTTAGAAAATTTAATAAGCTTTAATTTTGTGGAAAATTTATTTTTTCATACGAGCAACGTTTTCACGATAAAAGCGATAAACCGAAAAAACACATGTTTCTCTTCATCTCCGCTAGAGTTATTTTCTAAACTGTTACGGATACAAAAAAATGTATAAGACCAATAGAATTCAATAAGCTTTATCAAACAACGATGGACAGAAAAGACAGTATTAAAAATTAATTTTTTGCACTTTGAATTGAAAACCAGGCTTTAACAACTTTTGATATTTCTCAGAAGAAAAAGCGAAATTGTAATTTTGCATATGATTAGAGATTTTAACTTGATTTCATAGTCCGATTTGCAGCTGTTTTTGTTTTTGAATTTTGAATTATTACCTACATACTTAGTTCAAATAAAGTGAAAACTGATTTTATTCAACTTTGAAAAGTCACTCCTCAAATTATGTCTAAGATGAACGAATTCCTTCACATCGATTCACGGTTACCATAAGTTTGCGGTCTGCCATATTTATGAGGAACATACTCTTTTAAAAGAGTTAAACCCTTTTGAGACTCGTAGCATTTGCACATCTCAAAGCATTTACATTCAATATTCGTTCGGAATTTATTATGAATTTTATTCCTCGTTCTCAAATACTTAAGCTGCCATGGTGTTTTAATATCTTTCTCTTTGGTCCAGGTGCATATACATGGCGGCATACCACCACAATTACGATAGCTTTTTCTCTGTTCCATTGGAATAGTTTTTTCTCTAGGTGATTTATAAATGACTTCCTTTTTTTGAATATCCTTAGCAATTAATTCTGTTTCGAGGAGAATTTCATGATTAAGCCAACGTTCCAATGACTGCCAGTGAGTTTCGTATAGTGAACGAAATCCTATAAGGTGGTGTAATCTACCAACATCTGAACGACGAATCATATTATACTTGAAACCAGTTTTCGTTTGAAAAAAATTATATAGGTTATTGAGATCTCGGTCCGGTTTTGAAATACTTCTATTGAATACAGATTTCTCAAATCCATAAAGACTCCGAATAGCATGAGTAATAATTCTTAGATGACTAAAGTCCTTAATATTCATCTTGACTAAATAAGATGCATCCAAACGTATGAGATTTTTTCCATTTATTTGATTCTTCTTAAACGTGTTCTAAAATTAATTAATTTTTTTAAATACATAATATTGACAAATACACAAAAATATACACCAAACCAAACCTGATATTCTGGGAATCCTAATTTTCGTATCCAATCGACAACCTCAAGGACATTCCAATAAAATGGGTATGGCAATGGAATTGCATCCAATACAGCTGTACAGATTTCAACTAATTTTTCTGGAGATGTTATTAAACGTATCGAAACTTCACATTGTTTTATTTGTTGGTTTCCCTCAAGCTGGGGACTTAGATGGAATTTGAATGAATCCAAAGGCTTTATTTTTTGTATTTTCGTACTGCTATTTGCCTTCACGTACTTTTCATCCGCTTTTCCGTAGAGAAATGGCATATTTACTCATTTATTTTAACAACTGTTTCGTTGGTTGAGTTTATAAAGAATACACAAGTACACAAAGTTGAATTCGAAAATACCTAAAATAAAACAAAAATAGCTACAGTAGTAAAACATTTACGAGATTGTTTTGGCTGATTTAAGTGGCAAAGTTTCGATTAAGTTCCAGGGAGTTAAAGGTACCTTTAAACGCTAGTATGAAAATGCTAATCAAAAAAGTTGGTATGGTATAGTATTGCGTGACGCTCTTGGTTGTTCGTTGTGGCCTTCCGATTGCAAAAACAATATACAAAACATAACATTTAAAACACACAAAGCAATCATTAGAGGTAAAGGGAAGTTTTATATGTAGGTATGTAATGTAGGTCGTGCTAAAAATAATACATATTTCTTTACGAAACCTAAGGTAATAAATAAGGTATTTTGGTTTAAGATTATCGTGTAACACTTCTGAAAGCACCAGTATTTTTGTAATATTTTCAATAGAACTGGTTCTCTCATTTCATTTCTTTTACTTAATTTCTTTGCAAAAGCAAACTCGTCATTACCAAACAGTTCTTAAGCACTTTTAAAACCAAATTATTTCGGCCTAAAGGAAGGTTAATAATGTTTTGTTAAAATATACACAGAGAAAAAAGTACCCGCTAAAAACAAAAAGATTGCCTTATTTGCCTTAGAAATCTTATTAAAATGAGATAATGAAAATCTTATTTCATATTATTCTTCCGTACACATAGTGCAAAGTATAAGTTAGCGATTGGCACAAAAAATGTATTTACTGAATTAGTCTGACTTGAATAAAACACGTTTACGAGACATTTTAATGTGCGTGTGCCGTCTTCGTCGTAGTACCCACAATACTATCGGACTACAACATCATAAAGTCTAAAGAACATTTTTTTTATTAAATGTAACAAGTGCTGTGCTAATGTAATCAATGGTTATATCAAAAACAGAGGATTTTATTCAAGGTATAAACCTCGATTTGAATTGCCTAAAGAATGATTTTCCTAATCTATGTATCAATAACAATGAAATGTTAAGTGAAGTGGGTGTAACAACGCGAAGTAAAATCAAAGAGAGGGTCAATGATCTTTCTTCTAATAAAAAAAAAGTGTTCTCCTGATGTTCAATCATTTAACAAACAAATTGGAAAAAACTCTCCTTCTGTGATACGAAACAACATATCTAAATTACCTCCCTTTTCACCATTCACCCATTTGTCTAAAAACTCACAGGCTCTTTTAACTTCAGCCGTGTCTAATGCAAAGTGTACCAACTCAGTGCTCTCCTCATCCAAAACTACACCTACTCTGTGCTCTCTTGCTAAGTCCGCGATTGCTGACAATACCAAGAGCGTAAAAAGCCACAATAAACCGGTTTTTTCTGTGGAAGCTACTCCCTCACTTGTTGTTATTGCCAGCGATAACATCAATGCTGAGAACTCTGATGCGACGAAAAAATGCACTTCTGTTTTGGATATTGGTTGTGGCGATAATGAAGCAGAAGAATTAAACAATGCAACTAAAACATCTGCGTCTTTGGGCTCACTGGAACTGGATGATGTCGTCACTGATGTCGTCGATGAAACTGATTTGATGTGCGAAGGTGGTCAAGTAAATGATGTTGTTCACGTTGAAACTGATAAAATCTCTATTATTTCTGATCCTAATTCTAATAAATTCACTGTGGATAGTGTGGATGTCAATGAACAAAATAAAAAGAAAAATCAGGGTAGTTCACAAAAACAAAAACAAAGTCACAGGAATGAACTAGTTGGAACAGGTGAAAGCTCTTTAAACGCTGTGGGTCGTTCCAAATGGCTCCATATTTCTAAATTCCATAGTGATACTCTTCCTGAAGATTTAGTTAACCATATCTCTGTTAAGACCAATACACCGGCAAACCTTTTTAAGTGTTATAAGCTTATAAAAAAAGACATTCCTGCATCTGAATTAAAATTCGTTAATTTCAAATTAAGTGTTCCCTCAGACTGTTACTCTCAATTAATGAGTGAACCATCCCTCTGGCCGAGAGATGTTAAAGTTAAACAATTTATCTACTTGTCAAAAAACGACAAAGCTCTACAATTGGGCAATCTAACTTAAATTCAACTGAAATATCTTATAATCCAAGTTCTCTCGATCCTGCTATCAACTTTAATGTTCCAGACTACTTTGCTGCTTCATCTTTACCATTAAACATCTCTAAATATTTAAGTAATTTAACTTTTTATTACCAGAATGTTGGTGGGGTAAGGACAAAATTAGATTATTTATACATAGCATTTTCTTCCTGTAAATATGACATAATAGTGTTAACTGAAACATGGCTGACAGAAAATCACTTAACATCTGAAATGTTCGATTTAAAAAATTATACAGTATTTAGGAAGGATAGATGTAAGCTATTATCAGGAATGGAAAGGGGTGGTGGGGTCCTTATTGCCATACGCTCTTTTTTACCATGTAAACAGGTTGATTTGCTTTTAAATAATCAAAATTCGGATATAAAACTTGATATTGAACAGTTAATTGTAAAATTTTCCGTAAGCAACATAGAAATCTTTATTATCTTAAGTTATATACCTCCAAGAAGTTCTTATGAGTTGTATGATGTACATTTAAGAAATTCTAAAGTTATTCTAGATAATCTTAACAACTTTCAACATGTTATATGTGCTGGTGATTTCAATCTAGGCAATATAAACTGGATCTTAGACTTGGATGACAAATACTTGATTCCATATAATATTACTTCAGAAATTGAAGAGAATGTCATTGATTTTTATAGTCAGTATGATTTAATTCAAATTAACAATTATGAAAATTGTCTTAAAAGGATTCTAGATTTAATTTTTGTCAATAAAGAATTTGATATTTGTATTGAAGAGTATGATTTTCCGTTAATAAAAAACTCTATACATCACGTCGCATTAGATGGAAATTTTCATTTTTATGAATTTCTAAATAGTTCGATTGTAATTAATACGTATGTTCCAAACTTTTGTAAAACTAACTTTGATGCAATGAATGAATATTTTTCTTCATTTCCTTGGGATTCAATTTTCATTGCAAACGGTGAAAGAATTGAAATAGAGAATGTTTATGATAATCTTTATCAAATAATTAAAGAAGCAATTCGTCGGTTTGTTCCAAATAAAAAGTTGAAAACTAGCTCTAAACCAGCTTGGTTTAACAAAAGATTAACTAACCTTAAAAATAAAAAGAACAAAGCATTTAAATCGTTTAAAAATAATCCAAATGATATTGAAAACCGTGCTAATTACATTTCACTTAAAAAAGAGTTTGACACTCTTAAAAAATTCTTATATAATTCTTATATTTTTTCGATGGAATCCAATATAAAAAATAATAGTAAATGTTTTTGGAACTTCATAAATTCAAAACGTAAGTCAAGTGGTTATCCAAGCTGTATGAGGTACTTAGACACAACTACAAGTGAATTACAAAAAATCTGCAATCTGTTTGCAAAATACTTTAAATCTGTGTATTCCTCTGAATCACACACAAATCAAGAGCTACTGACTGTTTTAAGAGTTTTAGATTTTGGCAATTTGTTACTAAATGTATCTGAGGTTGAAAAAGCGCTTTTAAATGTTGATGGCAGTAAGAAGGAGGGTCCTGATGGAATTCATCCTTTAATCTGTTTAAGGTGTGCAAGTGCATTAGCTAAACCATTGACTGGCGTCTTCAATTTGTCTCTGACCACAGGTAAGGAAGCTGTCGTTTTTAACTCCTGTTTTTAAAACGGGATCAAAGCAGAATATAACAAATTATCGGCCAATTAGCAAGCTTTCAGTTATACCAAAATTGTTTGAAAAAATCGTTTGTGATAGGTTAACTTTCCAAGTGAGAACTCATATATCTGAGTACCAACATGGTTTTATTTCCGGTAAATCAACCGCAACTAATTTGATACTAATGACAAATTATATTATTAATAACTTTGAAAATCGTAGTCAAACCGATGTCGTTTTCACGGATTTTGCCAAAGCATTTGACCGAGTTAACCATTCAGTACTTTTACATAAACTGTCCTCTCTCGGAATTCACTCAAACCTTTTGAGTTGGTTAGAATCCTACCTTATCGATAGAATTCAAGTAGTAAAAATTGATAATTGTTACTCAGACAACATTTATGTTTCGTCGTTGATTGTTGTCAACGAACAACCTGTATAACTTTAACGTTATTAACTTTATATTGTAAGTTGTGTAATAATAGATAATGTAATATGTATCATTAATTTATTTTATTTATTTAGTCTATTCTTAAGTCAGTAAGAGATTGTAAGCTCTGTTTGATGATAAACAAATTATTGAGATTCAATGCTTTGGCTTCCAAATAAAAGATTTCAAGGATTCCAAGAAAAAAGTTTTTCCAACAAGAAAAATATATTTGATTTAAAAAAAAAACGATGTTTTTGTTACAGAGTTTAGATTCAGAATGAAAAATAATTTAAATGAAAATTGAAAGCTAATAACAAACAAAAAATCGATTGCTACAATTTCAATACCCTCTCTCAATCGAACATTATCTTATTATGCTAATCAATTTTCTTTACTTCAATTTGAGTTTTGTTCGTAGTTCCAAAAAGTGTGTAGGATCCATTGCTTTTGTAAAAATGTCCGCTAGTTGTTCTTTCGTCCCAATAGCTTCAATTTTTATAATTTCTTTTGCAATGTTGTCTCTTATAAAATGATATTTTATGTCTATGTGCTTGGCTCGTTTACTTTCCAGGTTATGAGCCATACCAATGCATCCTCTGTTATCTTCAAATATGGTAATGGCTTCGTCTTTATTTTCTTGTAAGTCCTGCATTATACCTTTCAACCATATAGCTTCTGCAGCAGCAGAACTCAAAGCAACGTACTCGGCTTCGCTCGATGAAGTAGCAACAGTGGTTTGTTTCTTACTGCGCCAGGATACAGAACTTCCATAAACTTGGAAAACATAACCACTTACTGACTTTCTATCCACAATGTCAGAAGCCCAATCCGCATCTGCATATCCAATCACTGGTGGGTCTTGAGTACTACTAAAGTTTAATTTTAAAGACTTAGTTCCTTGTAAGTATCGTACGATTCTTTTAAGATGTTGCCAATGCACTTCGGATGGATTCTGTTGATACCTCCCCATGAAACTTACAGCATAACATATATCCGGTCTTGAACATAGCATAATATACATTATACTTCCAAGAAGTTCACGATATGGTTTGTGAAGCTCTTGACCAGTGATATTCGCTTCAAGCTGCAAACCTTTTTCCATAGGGGTTTTAACAGGGTTACAGTCTAACATTCCGAATTTTTTAAGAAGTTTTTCAATACTTGCTTCTTGCGATATTTGTAAGCATTCCTCAAGAAAATCTATCTTCATTCCCAGAAAGAATTTTAAAGGGCCACAATCTGACATTTCAAATCTCGAAGAGAGGGCATTCTTCAAGTTTTGAATCGATGATATCTTATTACCAGCAATTAATAGGTCATCAACATAGATTATCAGAACCAATACGTCTTCTTTTTTGTTAGTGAATTTTGTGTACAAACAATAATCATGGTTTGACCGAATGAATCCAAGTGACAGTAAATATTCATTTAGCTTATGGTTCCAGCAGCGAGGAGATTGCTTCAAACCATAAATAGATTTTAGCAGCTTGCATGCTTTCCCCTCTCTGGCTTGTAAGCCTTCTGGAATCGCCATATACAGTTCTTCTTTAAGATCACCATGTAAAAACGCTGTTTTTATATCCAGTTGATGAAAGTGGTATTTTCGGTAAACACCAACCGCCAATAAAGTACGTATTGTCGTCAATTTCGCAACTGGTGCATACGTCTCTGAGTAGTCTATACCGAACTTCTGAAGATAGCCTTTTACAACCAATCGTGCCTTGTATTTGGTTTGCTTGCCATCTGCATCTTCTTTGATTGTAAAAACCCATTTCGATTGTAGAAGTTTGGAATTCGAAGGTGTATCTTCAACCCTCCAAACGGTATTTTTCTTCATAGAATTTAATTCATCATCTACAGCTTTCTTCCAAAGATCCGAATCGGTTCGACTTAAAGCTTCTTTATAGCTTTGAGGTAAATCTAAGGAAAAAGAATCAACAGCGGCAGAATTTGCTTTTGAACCCAAAACAAAATCAAGCAACTTACTTGGTAGCCGGCGCTCCCTTTCACTGCGCCTCACAGTCTCCTTTGGGGAATTGTTAATTGTTTGTGAAGGGAGCGCATTGACACCTTCATCATGATCTGGATTTACTTGATTGACTTCCTCTCTGACATGATCGGTTGCTTCATTTGGTTCAATTTGGGGCTCAGATACATCAGCCGCAGTCACATCTTCATATTCGTATTGGGGATCAGGTGTATTAGCCACAGGAACGTCTTCAAACTCATATTCCCCCTCTTGCATGTGGCTCCATTGCATAACCATTTGTTTTTGAGTTGGTTTATCTTTTTCTCTTAAGTTTTTGAACGGAAAACTGGATTCTTCAAATTTAACATCTCGACAGGTTTTTATTTTTCGAGATTCTATATCCCAAAGTTTATACCCATTTGGAGCGTAACCGACCATTACAGCTATTTTGCTTTTTGGTTCAAGCTTTTTCCGGTGTTGATTAGGAACCCAGGCATACGCTTTACAACCAAACACCTTTAACTTTTTCAAATTAGGCTTGAATCCATACCATAACTCAGCTGGTGTTGTAGAATCATCCAAGCAACTGGTTGGGCTTCGATTGATTGTGTATACCGCAGCAAGAGCAGCTTCGTTCCACATCTCCTTTGGAATGCCTGATTGAATTAACAAAACTCTTATAATTTCTGTAAGAGTTCTGTTAAATCTCTCAGCAACCCCATTTTGTTTTGGTGAATATGCAATAGTACGCTCAACTTGAATACCTTTCTCTTTGTACCAACAATGCTGCTCTTTTGATAGGTATTCCCGTCCTTGATCTATTGTTAATCTTGATATAGCAGAACCAAACATAGCTGTAGATAAAGCTTCATACTCCTTAAAAACTTGAAACACATCAGACTTCTTTTTGATTATAAAAACCATAGCAAAATGACTAAAATCATCGATGAAGGAAACAAAGTACTTGGAACCATCCCATGCAACTGGATTAAACGGTCCACAGACATCCGAATGAATTCTTTCAAGAGCTCGCCTGGCTCTGTTGCGTGTCCCATTAAATGGTTCCCGTACTTGCTTGCCTTCAACACACACATCGCAAAAATCAATTTTTGATTTCTGTATTTTGTTCGGAATCAAGTTTTGTTTCACAAGGATATTTGTTCTTTGTTGACTTATATGGCCAAGACGCTGATGCCATAGAATAGCTTCATCCTTTTCACATATGTTGATTGTTGGTTTTCTAACGAACACTTCAAGTTCATATAAGCTTCCACGTAAATTGGCCGTTGCTATAATTTCTTTATCTCTTAAAATTAAAGCCTTATTCCCACAAAATTTTACTTCTGCTCCTGCATTTGTTAGCTTACTGACGGATAGCAAATTATCTCTCAATTCAGGTATGAACAGCACGTTCTTTATTGTGAGCTCAGTTTCCGTGCTGCTCAGTCCATTGATTATTCCAATTTCTTTTGCTAACAGTGACTGTTTATCTTTGGCAACATTTATTTCGATTGGATATTTCAACTGATTCATACTAGAGAAGTACCATTTTTCGTTGGCGAGGTGATCGCTAGCTCCTGAATCAAGCTTGAAAATAATTCTCTCGTTGTTGTTACTGCTAGTTAAATTTCTGTCGGCCATGAAGCAAAAACCTTTGCTTTTAACGTTTTGAGCTTCTTTTGAATAACAATCTTTTGCTTGATGTCCAAATTTATTGCACTTAAAGCATTTTCCAAGAAATTTTTTCTTTTTGTAACCTTTCTTTTTACTCGAAAATGCTGTAGTCTCTTTTACATCTTTTTCTTCCTGGCGTTCTATAAGTTTAAGTTCTTCACTCTTCAACCTCTCTTTTACAATTGAAAATGTAAGTTTTCCATCATCCAAATTTTGAAGAGCTGTTACCAATGGGTCGAATTTTTCAGGTAACGATAGAAATAATTGAGTGAGAACATCGTTCTCCTCCATTTTGCACCCAGCCAGTTTGAGCTGGCGAACGAGGTTTCCAAATGTTAGCAAATGGGAAGCCACTGAATCTTCCCTTTGCATACGCAACTTCGTCAGTTGCTTTCGCAACAACAATTGGTTCACAATTGATGTCTTTGCAAATGCTGACTTCAGACTTAGCCACATAAGTTTAGCGGATTCATTATCTCTTACATAGCTCAAGTAATCTGAGTGAATAAAATTAACTAAATAGTTCTTAGCTAATTTATCCCTCTTCAGAAATTCTGCTCTTGGAGCTGCTTCTGTTGGGGGATCGTCGGTTAGAACATCCCATAGATTCTTGGATTCCAAATGAATTTTCACACGGAACTGCCAATCGTCATATCCCAAGCCATTAAACTGTGGGATACCATGCATAAAATCCTTATTATCGCCCATAACCTATTGAGATTCAATGCTTTGGCTTCCAAATAAAAGATTTCAAGGATTCCAAGAAAAAAGTTTTTCCAACAAGAAAAATATATTTGATTTAAAAAAAAAACGATGTTTTTGTTACAGAGTTTAGATTCAGAATGAAAAATAATTTAAATGAAAATTGAAAGCTAATAACAAACAAAAAATCGATTGCTACAATTTCAATACAAATAAATAAATAAATAAATAAGGTAGTATGTTACGCAGGTTGTCAAAAATTTTAAGACAAAATTAAAACTGACTTTCACGAAGAAAAATGCACAAACACCGATAAACCGACACACAACACTAAAAAAATTCACGAGGAGACGAATTTTCCACGAAAAGCAGAAGAATTGTCAGAGGTCGCTTACATTTTTTTCAAGGTAGCCATTTGGGTCCCTTTTTATTTCTTTTATTTATAAACGATATCCCTAATCAGTTCTTGCATTCGTCATGTCTTTTATTTGCGGATGATCTTAAGTTGTATCGAAAAATAAGTAGTCTAAATGATTGTTATTTGCTTCATGAAGATATATTGAAGTTATGTGAATGGTGTCGTCAAAATTGTCTTCATTTAAATGTCTCAAAATGTCAAGTTATGTCATGTCACAGACATGCTTTCACCTATATTGTTCAATTACGAAATAAATAATGTATCTCTTGAACGTGTTGTGATTAAAAAAGATCTTGGTGTAATCTTGGAAATTCAACTTACTTTTCTACCTCACATTGATTACATGGTTAATAAAGCTAATCAAATGCTTGGATTTGTAAAGAGAAATACTAGAGAATTCAAAGATCCTTACTTGCTTAAAACTATTTTTAATTCCTTAGTTAGATCTGTGTTGGAGTACTCTAGTACGGTTTGGAATCCATTCTATAGAAATTCTTGTATTAGAATTGAAAAAGTTCAAAAGAAATTTACTAGATATCTCATATATAAATTAAACTGGCGTATTGACATGCCTAACTATAAATCAAGGTGTTTACTATTTGATATAAAAACTCTAGAAACCCGACGAACTTGCTTCTCCATAATGTTTATCAGAGATATCTTGACTTATCATATAAAATGTCCCGATTTGCTTCACCTTATAAGATTTCGTTTTCCTCAAAGAAATGTTCGTGAGTCGAATATATTACTTGAATACTTTCATCGTACAAATTATGGGCTGAATGAGCCAGTTTCACGTTGCATCAGAGTAACAAATGCTTTTAGTTCTTATTTAGATATTTTTATTGATTGCTCAAGAGATTCGTTTAAATTGTGCATACTAAACATTGTCAACGAACAACCTGTATAACTTTAACGTTATTAACTTTATATTGTAAGTTGTGTAATAATAGATAATGTAATATGTATCATTAATTTATTTTATTTATTTAGTCTATTCTTAAGTCAGTAAGAGATTGTAAGCTCTGTTTGATGATAAACAAATAAATAAATAAATAAATAAGGTAGTATGTTACGCAGGTTGTCAAAAATTTTAAGACAAAATTAAAACTGACTTTCACGAAGAAAAATGCACAAACACCGATAAACCGACACACAAAACTAAAAAAATTCACGAGGAGACGAATTTTCCACGAAAAGCAGAAGAATTGTCAGAGGTCGCTTACATTTTTTTTTTTAATTTGGACACATGTGCAGAATTGTTTGAAAATGAAAACTCGGAATATACTACCTTACTAGGTGTACTGTGGTGGTACCTATACATACATTAGACTAAGCAGAAAAAATAAAAATGCCTTCTTTTTCAGAGGCACTTAGCTTAAAATTTTCCTAAACATTTCAAGTAATTATTCTTCCTAGCTGAGTTAAAAATTGAACAAAGTTCTAGCGACCTCTAAGACTCATTATTTTCGTCTAAGCTTGCAATGATAATTACATATTTTAAATTTTAGGGAACAGTTTGAATTAAGTGCTATTGAAAAATGAGACATTTTTATTTTTTTCTGGTCATGGACACCTGATTTTCGCCATCATTAGAACTGTAAAGGCAACAAAAAATGATATAATTTTTGACTTGCGATATTTTGTAGGTACTTTCTGTCTGTCAGTCTATCAGAAGCTAGAAGCTGCTAGTGTATTTAATTCCGAGTATTTTTTTTTTTTACTATTCATTGAAGGGTAATTTCATTTTAACGGTCGTGACACCTTTACACACTTTTTGTCTCATAACTTATTATTAATTAGCTCAATAATATATAAAATAGGCTTAACTCCTTCTATTACAATGTTTAAATAAACCCACATATTCAAATTTTTTAATATTTCTTCTGTAGCGTATTAAATTCGAATTAAAAGTCGTAACGGTCGCTACCTTTCTAATGTTTATCAACTTGCAAGGCTTTGAGGAGCCTGACTGTAAAATTTCAAATGAAAACCCTTAAGATTTGATACTTAATATGAAAGGAAATTTTAAAATATTTACAATGTATATTTATTTTAAATTTTTTAGAGAGAGCTTTTGTTTTTATTACGTTTTAAAAATGTAATGGTGGTTACATGTTTTTGTAACGGTTGTGACATTGAAACAAATATCTCAAAACCTTTATATGGAAGGTATTCGTTCTAGAAGAGATATTGAAAAACAAAAAAAAAAACAACTTTCAAAATTACGTTATAATCATCTGTACAAAATTTAAAGAAATTCCATCCACGCATTTGGACACTGGAAATGTGTACAGATGGACGCACTCTCTTAGTCTTCTTCGTCATCGTAATGTTGGTTTTGATTAAAACCTCAATTTTTTTTGACACGAAACCAATACTTGCCCTATAAAGCAAGTAAAAAAATGTTTCGTTCACAAAAATTTTAAAAAGATTCGAAAAGAGCGCAATTTTTAGTTCATAAATATTCCGAGATATTCTCTATACTTATATGAAAATATGTACCTAACTCTTTGTTCTTATAATTATTCCTGTGGAGTCTTTTAAAAATATTTAAAAAAATCCCTACCATTTTAGAAACAAAAACTATCGATAAAAACTTCGGTAAATGGAGTGATAAAAAATCAACCTTTGTTGCTTGCATTTTGTGTACCTATAAAGCTTAATTGGGTGTGACATTAATAGAAGTTATAGTCATGCTATAAAAATATGGGTTTATTGCAGTATGCAACAGTATTCAGGTTTCGATTTGCAACAGCTATGGAGGTACTGTCAGTTGCTAACAATCATTGTGGAAAAGTTGAACATTCCAACGGGCTCAACACGATATTCGATTAATATTTCCACCAAAAGACCTCTGACTTCCCTATAAAGCTTTCAGCAATAATTTTTTTTTGTTATTATCCCTAAAAATACTATAACAATATCAACCAAACCCCCAACTCAATAGATAGTTCTACCATGAAAAACAAAAATAACTATTAAACCCAAACATGAATTTCAAATATTTGCCTACCCCATGCTGGTAGCAAAATTCATTTCGTAACATTCGCCTTATTGACAGACACAGTGAATTCAATTCTTCAGGACTTCGCGTGCTCAATCATCTTAGAAAAGCAAATAAAATTAACATTGACGCGGTCGTGCATATTAAATTCAATATTGCCTTCACCTCCTTCCTCACTTGGAGTGTATATAGCAGCTTCGTTTATGCATAATTTGCAAATTCGTATATCTGCATGAGACCGTAATGTGTTGTAATTGCATGTTAAGAGTGTAACCCCATGAAAATCGATATTAGCGCGTACACAAACCATCCTTACACGCATATAAATTACTTTTGAAAGTAGCCCCCATCTGGGTCTGGCCATCGTCGCAGTAAAAGTTGAGAACGTGTGTCAAATACTTTTGGCTTGGCCGGTAATGTTGCCGCATTGTCGTTTTTACATAACATATGTATAAGCTTGCGTGGTGGCATATTAATCCGAAATATAATTTACAGAAGAAACAAAAAACCGAAAGGATGCTACATAAAAATCAATGTAAAAGTTGGACCTTGTTTTCTTCCAGCTGTGCAACCACTTTAATATATTATTCGCATAACAAAAAAAAAAACAAGTGCTTAGCAACCTAATTTGTTTTCGTTTTGCTAAAAAAATCGACAAGTGTGTGATGACATCCGAAAAACACATATCATTAGTCAAAGGGTGTTTTTTTCAATTTTAATGATTTCGATTCGATTTTTTTCTTGCCTAGACGATTTTAAAATATAATAATATTAGTATTTTTATTTTTATAACTAAACAATATCAACAACTACAACAGAAATGCACTTACTCCAACTTACCTCATGCAACTAACTTTACAAAAAAGAACGAGTGCCTAGTAATTTTTTGATCAAGTGATTTTTATTATAAGTCGGAAGGCAACACTGAACCAGAGTCTGAGGCTATGACACACCCCCTCAGCCTGCTGTCTAAATGTCTGTCATCACAGTGTCGTCATATTTTATATATCGCCTTCGTTCGTCGGTCGTTCCGTTCGAAATGAAAGATGCATGTTGCAGATACATTTAATTAGTAATATTCTGTCTGACTAAATGGATTTTTATCGCGACGGAACACACCAGCGCAACAACAACAAAAATGGAAATGAAGACGACCTGCATATCGGTATCGAGCTTATAGATTGAAAACTAATCCAAGAGTCATCGAATATTTTTCGGATACTGTGCGCACTCAGCTTAGCCCAGTGAAGCGCTCACGCAGCTCTGAGAAGCGGATGGTGATTCTAGTGATATGGTGCCATAGTGGTTTCTATAGAGAGGGCTACACTTTGAGTAACTTGACCACACGTACTTCTCCCATGCTACCCAGCAGGACATCGTTCCATTCTGGACAATCAATAAATTTTAACACATGATCATTACCGCTGTGGTAAGAAGCACGTTATTTTGTTGACTGGTTCTCGAAGCGTACGCTGCCTTGGTTGGAGCGACTGACACTAAGCGACGGACGGGCAAGAATGTTGGTGGAGCTCATGCAAATCAATGTGCTGTTTTTGTTATTTTTTTTTTTTTTATTTTAGTCTACATGATGGAGGGTTAATTATGTAGGTGTTTATGTTTGAAAAACAAATAACCATAAAACCGCTGCGTTTGTTGGTTATTGGAAATAGTGGTAGTGGGTATGCTGAAAAATTATTTTATTTTCTATTGTTTTTATTTTATGAGCCGGCTCCCATGTCTCATAATTCATTTATTACTTGTTTTATATTACATATATTTTGAATTTTGCATTTTTAAATGGTTAAAACGGAAGATTTAACACTTTGGTAAACTGTCTATGGTAATTTCCCAAGTATACATAGCTAACACTTGCTCTATAGGGTTTCGTGTCAACAAAAATTTGGTGGTTTTAATCAAAACCAACATAACGATGATGGAGAAGTCAAAAAGAGTGGTTTTCGTCATGCCGTCCGTCGGTCTGTGCGTCTGTTCGTCTGTTCGTACATATGTATGTGCGTCCATCTTTACAAGGAGCAACAGCCTAACCGGTTTGACGAATTTTCATGAAATTTGGTACAGATTACTTTTTTGTAACTTGCAAGGTTGTTTTTTTTTTTTTGAATATCTCGATTAGAACGAAT
The DNA here is from genome assembly GCA_948107695.1 of Meliscaeva auricollis. Lineage (NCBI taxonomy): Eukaryota > Metazoa > Arthropoda > Insecta > Diptera > Syrphidae > Meliscaeva > Meliscaeva auricollis. Next base: position 39,830,551 of record OX403619.1, on the reverse strand, counting down.
ACCTCCCATATAACGGTTTGGGGTTACTGGATTTTTATCAAAAACTTCCCAAATGGTTTTGGTGTATGTTATGTTACAAGTTATTGTAACAATACTGCGTTTTGAATTTTTTGAGAAAAACTAAAAACAATACTGCGTTTTTAGTTTTTCTCAAAAAATTCGAATAACGGAAATATGATGAACACGCTTTTCGGGAAATTTAGCATATAAATATTTTAGTTATTTCCGTATGTATTATTACTGCCTAAACGGATTCCATTAGAAACTTGTCACCAGGTTGTTTTATAAATAAAAAAAAAGGATTCATGCCTATTATGAAATTCGCATTACCTATTTTTATCATATTTTTGGATATTTTTTTTTTCAATTTAAAAAAATATATTAATTTCAAAAAAATATTCTGTTCCAAACACAGATAAATAAATAAATTTCAATTGACGTAAACAAAATCTCGAAAATCGCAGGGAAAAATTCTTTTTTTCTAATTAATATTATCATTTCATTTCTAGAACAAGCGAGATAATTATCACTTTGGTTATAATCATGTAACATAATATTTTACCAATAAAAACGAAGAGTATTGCTATAGATTAGAAAACAAACATAAACCATTAAATAACCCTTATATGATTTATTCCCTTGTAAGCAAACTTATACTAATTGCTTAATTAATATAAAAAACACCTGCCTTCTTTGTTCACTAATTGAAAAAGACTCGGAGAGTTTCACTGCCCAGATAATTTGACTTGTGCGGTTGGTCTTGGTGGTCGGAGGTTGGTCAAACAGCACAGCGGAAATAAATCCCTGTTCTTTTATTAACTAAACAAGTGCTACTTAACCATATAAATCATCGCAAGAACCCAAAAACAATTTATTCAGTTTTAATTTAGTAAATGTGCATCGGCAGCCTCCCGATCTCGGCGGCAATTTGCATTTAGCCACTGTGCGTTGTGTTGCCGATTGCCGGACAAGTGCAGAGAACTCAAGATGTTTTTTTTTTTTCTTTTTTCACCAGCACCGTGGTAATAGTGGATTCCCAAAGTCTCGTCCTGATTTCGACTTCAATATAGATAAAATTCCAGGTACCCCATGTAAATACATTCTACAGATATAAGTCGCCATCGTGTCGACTGTTTTGCTTGTTCCTTCACAATATAATCTGCTTCAGAGATAAAGAATCTCTTCTTCCTCAATATCAGAGGGATTGCCAAGGTTTCATTCGTTTTATTTGAGGCTCCCCCACTCCGTAGTTATAGTGTGTGGTGCTGTGTTGCCCGTTGTGCTGGCTGCTTCTACCAGCAAACCAAAATATGATTTATAGCAATTTAATCAATTTAGCATGTTTATTTCATTCGGAATTCGAAATTATGATTCTGGTTTCGGGTGTTCATTACCATTTTGGATCGCTGGCTGTACCTACTTATGATTTTATCTGATCACACAGATCTCATCTTACACCTACAGCCCGGTTGTGATTGTGTCTTCGTTTGGGGTATTTTATTTGAGTTGTTTTCCGTTTGGTGATATGATTTAGTTGGACGCGTGCTGCTTTATACGAGAGATCACATTTGCATACGCCAATAAAATATTTAGGTTTAAGTGCGATGACCAGAGGGACTTCTGCTTGTGTTTGGAACTAAATGAGGAGTTGATTGTTACTGTGAAATTAATTACAATTTGTCATGGTGTCATAGACTATGGGAAAAACAGTTTAACTCAACCGATCGATAAGATCTCTTTTTTTAATCAAAGAATGTTCATATTTTCAGCTACATGGTATTTACTTGTATTTGACAATTTATTTCTAATTAAAATAATTTATAATTGAAACTGAGAAGTAACATCAACATGAATAAAATAAAATGCACGACTGGATCGCACGTATGTACTTCCTCTTTTGTTTAAAGTTACTATAGACGTTAAAGAAGTTATATATATAAGGTTTATAAAAATAAATAACTACCTTAGAAATTTAAAAAAATATAGGGTTTCGCTTGAGTTATATATTTTTACAAGAAAAGTGGAATATGTGTAAAAAGAATAAAACTAATTTTTACTTATTATTTTTTTTTTTAGTTTCTGAATTAATACATATTTTTTTAAAACTTAATTAGATTCTTTAAGGTTATATGAAATATCTGTGCAAAAGTTATATTCAAAATCGCTTCAACCGCTTACGAGATATTCACAAAAAACAAAATAAAAAAAATAAAAAAAAACGGCAACGCTGTTTCTCCGATGTTCGAGTTTTTTGAGAAAAACTAAACATGCAGTTTTGTTGTAATCACTGAACATAGAACATACACATATAGAGATGTTTTCGAGAAAAACTCAATAACTCAAAACCGTAATATGGGGGGTATTAGTTCTAGAAGAGATATTCAAAAACAAAACAAAATTAAGAAAATACGTCCATTCGTTTGGGCAGTGGATGCACAGACGTACAGACGCACTGACCGACGAACGGCATGACGAAAACCACTTTTTCGGACTTCGCCATCATCGTAATGTAGGTTTTGATTAAAACCTCAAATATTTTTTTTTGACACGATACCAATACTTGCCCTATAGAGCAAGTAAAAACGGAATTATATTCTATAAATAAACATGTAATTCTTGCACTCAGATAAGAAAGACAGGCTAAATTCAGGTATACGAGTAGGCCTTTTTTAAGATTTTTGTATTTTTATTATGTTTGTATTAAAAATGACAAATAAGAATTTGAACTGAATTAAGAATTTTTGGCTTGCATTAAGAATTTCCGAGCTTAACTTTCATATCAATGAATCAAATTGATTTGACACAAAAATTCTTAATTTTTGCTCGTATTTTTCTGAGTTTGACAAATACATAATACGAGTACGTTAGGGTGGTCGTTATTTAAAAAAATTAAAAGTTATATTCTTTTAGTTTCTAGTCTCCAAGTCTCAAGTCTCTAACTTAATTCTACCCTTTTCCTTCTTGGGTGAACAATCAATATTTAAGTTCAGCTGAATTATTTGTCCTAAAATTTTGAAACTTGGAAGACTTTAACCACAGATAATCATATACAGATGTCTTACCTCCATACAAACTAATGTCATCAAAAATTTTTTTCGGCAGACAAAAACCAGCCGACAAGAGCTTTTCTTTAGTAATAAGAAGAGAATACCAGCTGACAGAATCAAAATACAAAAAACGCTTTTTGTAATGCAGAGAGAAGCACTAGAATATCTCTTTGATCTTTTTTCTTTTAATAATAAAAGAGTTCAATGCAATTCTGTATGCAAGTAGGTAGGTGGTAGTTTGGTGGATTTTCAGAATTTGTTTCTTTTTGTGAATTTCAATTTACGTCTAATTCCATTTGCTTTTCTTTTCTTTCTGTGGATACTGGCATTCTTAATCGAAATTTTTTGATAAGTTCAATTTTAATAAATTGAAGTATAATTTACTAATTCTTTTTTATTTTGTGAAGGTTTTTTTTCACGAACGTAAGTTCTATTATCTTTTGGTGAACAAAAGAAGGTAAGTTGTATCTATGTAACTGTATAATAAAAACATATTTATAGGTATCTATCTAATAACGAAATGGTTTATGGGTCTGGTCGGTTGCGGTAGTCACCGTGGCGCCGCGCCGCGCCGCCGGCCGGCCATTGCATTATCAGTGTGTAGTTTGTGTGTTTGGTGATGAAAATTCTAAATAAATAGAAAAGTATAATGTAGGAGTAGGTACCAACCTACCTACATATATTTTGTGTAAGAAATATTTTGAACAAATTTTATGATTGAAATTGGTAGATGGATTGAAAAATTTGTGTGTTCTTTAAGTGTGAGTGAATGGAGGGGCAAATCAGACGAAAAATCTAGATCTGCAAAATTGATTTTAAATCAAAAAAATAAATCGATTTATTTGACCATTGGAATGTAAAATCTGCGTTTTGATAGATCCAAATCAAAAATAAATTGATTTATTTTACCAATCGAAAACACCATTAGAAATGTATGCCGTAATGTCAAAGCGAGAGGTGATGCATTTGATATAATTGCTTCACATATATAATTTTAAAAATACAGTAAGTTAGTATACAAATACATGCATTGTCAACTTAACTGCATTCATTTTTAATTGTATCCTACATTTTTATATTTATCATTTTTTTAAGAAATGAAAGTATTCTTAAACCGAGTTCTTAGTTCCTATATCCTCAAATTTGAGGGTTCAAATTAACCGAAGTTTTATCTCAAACTGAAATCTAAATCAGAGTTTTAAAGTGTTAGAACTTAGTGAAGAAATGAGTTAGAACACAATCAAGTTTAAAACAGAACAGAATGGCCCTTTAAACTGATTTTGTAAACGATTTGGTAAACGGTTCGTGCTGTTCAAACAGTTGAGATTTAAAATTTAAATAATTTTTTTCTTCCGTATTAAAAAAAAGTCGGAATCGAGAGCCAATTTCTTTATCTTAAATAATTTTTGCTAATTATAAGCAAACAGGTATATACCTATTTATTTTACAAAAAATGTAGGGTATTTAATTTTCCAATAATTTTGTTATCAACATACGCAAAAAAATCCAATCAGGATCAGATCTGCGGTAAAATAAAACACATAATAATTATTGTACAACATTAACTGTAGAATTAATTACGAAACAATGTTTGAATAAAATGAAAACAGCTGAAATCTATCGTTGTCTTCACCGTGCTATAATTCCAAAACTATAAAAGCTAAAAAATTGTAAAAATTCCCAAAAATAGTTGTGAACAGAAGAAAGACTGCCAAGTTTCAAAATTTTAGGACAAATAACGCAGCTTATGATTGTTCAAAGAGCAAAACCCCATGCTATTTCCTTAAGAAACTTCAGCTGGAAGAAGGCACGGGTTAGAATTAACCTAGAGACTTGAAACTGTGAGAATATTTTTTTTATTTATTTCCAACAATATGTATGTAGTAAGGTGTTGGTTCAGATCAGTAAATTTACATATAACTCAAGATCTGACCCGAACACTAAAGATGCTTTGAAAAAAAAAAGACAAGAAATATTAAAAAGTCAAATCTACAAATCCTATCGATAAATATTTTTTTTATTCGATTCTCTGGCTAAAAAAATTTACATACGAGGATCTCGGAATTAAATCTCTACTTACTACGCCATATTCTCAGAAAAACTATAAAATGTGACTTAGACCACTTTCGAAATGATCGAATCAAACATTTTCACACACAAGCCAACTTGACGAAATTAAATTTTCAATTTCAAACAAAGCGGCTTAAAGTCATCCACTAATAAACAGCTAACTAATAAATATGTCGAATTTGTTTATCAGCAAATTTAAAATGTCAACAATGAAATCAGTTAATCACTTACAATTTCAGCTGCGAGACAAGACCAAGAATGTAATTCCTTTTCACAAGATTGTTTCTCACAAATGCAAATAAGCATTTACTTGGTCCATCCGATCCTCCAAACGATTACTCACTTTGGACTGATTTAATGTACTCAAAATTTATGAGACTTATTCTCAAGCGGATACATGGCCACAATAAGCCACTATCTTCTTTTCAAGACACACTCCAGCTTCTTCGATCCACAGATTTACAAGCATACATACCTAAATATGATGAGTGTAATTTGTATGGACAGAAATGCATATTACAATTTATTGATTTTACAAATTTATATTCGTAAAGTTAAATGAAGTGTTAAATGGTCGTTCATAAGCGGTGAACTTTATAGGCAGCCGGAGCTTAAGGAATCATTTATAGTTTTTGAAATGAAAACGAAAACTTCTTCCTGAAAGTCTTGAGGCACCAGGGCTGGATGGAAGAAACCAAGTGTAAGGCGTTTTAATCTGGCTGGAAAAAATGATATTTAAAAAAATATACAATAAGTTTTATTAGTTGGTTTGTTTTTACTGTTGTTCTTGAAGTGTTGTCACTGGCTCTAAGCATGAACAAGACAAATTGTCCAGGATAGGATTTTAGGGTCAGCAAAATAACTTACTTACTTCGGTGGCGCTTACAATCCAGGATCCACTTGTGTGCGCCACCTGTTACGCGGTCTCCCTCTGCTGCGTACACCATCAGGGTTGGATTCGAAGACTCGTCGGACTGGTGCGTTGATGTCCATAAGCTCAACGTGTCCCAGCCATCTAGCCGCTGTATTTTCAGCTTCTTAACTAGGTCAACGTCGCTGTACAGCCCGTAAAGCTCGTCGTTGAATCTTCTTCTCCTTCGATACACACAAGACTCGAAGAATCTTTCTCTCAAAGCAACCAAGCAAATCTTCATCCGAATCTTTTAACGCCCATGCTTCTGCCCCATATAGCAGGATCGGGATGATTAAGATCTTGTATAGCATTTCCTTGGTTCTATGAGAGAGGGCTTTACTACTTAAATGCCTCTTCACCGATGTCGTTGTTTGAGTTTAGAGTGGTAGACAAAGTCCTTGACTGCTTCGAACTTATTACTATCCATCGTGATATTTTGGCCGAGTCGTCGATGTTGAGCTTCCCTTCTCGTTGATAGCATATACTACGTTTTGTCTTCATTAACAGCCAATCCCATTTTTGCCGCCTCCGATTCAATACTGGCAAATGTACCAACCACAGCTAGCTTTGTTCTGCCGATTATGTCTATGTCATCTGCATAAGCAAGTAGTTGAACGGACTTTTGAAAAATTGTACCAGTGGTGTTGACTTGTGATCTGTGTACTACTGCTTCAAGAACGATGTTTAATAGGTTGCATCATAACGCGTCGCCTTGACCTTTCTCAACATCAAACGGTTCAGAGGTGTTCTTACAGACTTTGACGGTCTCTATTCACGATATCATACGCGACTTTAAAATCGATGTGTGTATCGATCTGGAATTCCCGGTTTTTTTTTTCCAAAATCTGTCAGAGTGTGAACATTTGATCGACTGTTGACTTGCCTGGCCTAAAACCACACTGATAGGGGCCAATTAGATCGTTGACAAGAGGTTTAAGGCGATCACAAAGTATCGACGGAAGGATTTTGTATGCGACGTTTAGGGGGCTAATTACTCTGTAGTTGGTACATGTCAGAGCGTCTCCTTTTTTGTGGATGGGGCACACTATGCCAAGGCTCCATATTCATCGGGCATACTTTCATAAAACCAGATTTTAAAGATGAGTTGGTCCATACTTCCTACTAACCCATCTCCTGATGCTTTGAACAATTCGGCTGGTAAGCCATCCGCACTAGCAGTCTTATACTACTTAAGCTTGGCAAATCGCACTTCATCTAGGTCAGGTAGACGGAATTGTTGGCCATCATTGTCCAAATTAAATGGAATAACAGCGGAATGTTGGCTATCTTCGCTGTTTAGGAGTCTAGAAAAATGTTCCTTCCAGATCCTCAGCACTGACTTTGTGTCTACTATCATATTCCCACTTTCATCTCGGCAGGCTTCTGTTCTGGCCTTGTAACCTTGAGTAGATCTTCTTACCCTTTGGTAGAATTTTCGAACATCCCGTCTGCCGGTACAATCCTCAATAGACTCGACCGCCCGCTTCTCGTGCTCTCTCTTTTTCTTACTGAGAAGTCGGCGTTCCTCCCTTCTTTTTTGCCCGTAGAACTCTCGGGCTGCTCTCTCAGCGGCTCTGGTTCTTGTTTGCAGCATTGCCTGATAGGCCTCGTTCTTAGCTGCATGCGCCAGCCGGCATTCTTCGTCAAACCAGGAGTTTCGTTGTGGTCGCCTTGTGATACCCAGCACATCAGTGGCGGCACTACTGATGGCTTGTTGACAATGTCTCAATGTGGTCGTCTATTGTTGCTGGTGGCTGGCTGGCCATGAGATTAAAAGAAACGCGGTCAGCAAAAGTTTTGGCGGTTTCTTGAGATTCGCTCGGCGTTGTGGCGTCATAGATATCCGCATCCATACTCGAGACACTACCAAATAGTGGTCTTAGTCAACGTTTGCTCCTCAGAACGTTCGGACATTGAAGATACTGGAAGCATGTCTGGCGTCAATCGCGATGTGATCAATTTGGTTGACCTTGTGTATATTGAGGTTATCAAAATTAACTACCAAAAATTATAAGATTGGCTTGAAACAAATTGTCCATTCTACAGCATAGGTGCTCAAGCTTAAACCCTTGGGCACTAAAGTTTTGGAAGTTAAAATTAAAATATTGTTTTCTTTTCGTTTTATAATGAAAACAATTTTTTTCGAAAACTACGGTCAACTACCCTCTTGTAGCTTGAGTAAACTAGTCGTCTTCAAACGGTAAAAGCTCTGTATTTGTCCTACAAACTCTTCTTTTTGAAAAAAAATATCTTGAAAAACTGCCGCAGACGGTAAAAAAGATTTCACTGCCTATTCTCAATAATTAACTTAAAATTTAAGTATATTCTATGAAATATTGTAAATATTTATTAATGTAAGTGAGAATAAAGCCAAATTGGATTGAATTGAAAATATTTTTAAGTTGCACTTACAGCCGTATCTATTAGATTTTGTTAGCTAGATTCTCAAAGCTTGTTTAGTTAAGCTTGCTTAAATATGTAAGCAGCCTTTAAGCAACTTTACTGTTTCAATAAAACAAGTTAATAAGTACATACTGATTTTTACTACTTATTTTGAGAGCCCAGATTTTTTTTTTTAAAAAAACATTGCATAAAAAAGATCAATATTTTAATAATTATATTAAATCTTTGAATTCCAAAACAAAAATTGAAATAATCAATATTTTAAATTAGGTTTCTTAAAAAATAAACTGAGTGAAATTAAAAATAAATTGCAATTTTAAATTAAATTGTGAAATTTTGTTTTACCTACATTAGCTCAAAGTAGTTTTTAATTAAATGATCTTCAAACAAAAAAAAATTGATTAAAATAACTATACTTTATTCTTTTATTTGTTGTGTGTAAATAAAACATTAATTTCAATTAACGTAAATAAGATAATTTAATCTGTTAAGACTTTTAGATAAGCCTCTATCGGTGTCTATATTTTTTAACTGGTTCAGCCAAAGCAGCAACATTATTGGTGAATCCGCAATATCTTTTTGGCATTCAGTTTTGTGTTTACCAATTCATGAGCCCAACTCCTTCATAGTTTCTCCGAAATTGATAAATGATAATAGTGGATTAGTTTTCTCTATCAAATGCAACGATTGTAGAAAAATAAAGGTATATTATACTTTTGAAATAAAATAAAAATCACAATTTTGTGTTTATTTATTATAAATATATGTCGGTATCCTGTACATGTACTAGCTTTAAGTTTCACTTGATGTACAGCGTGAATTTATCAATAAATTAATACAAATACAAATAAATAAAACTTAGTTCATCAAAAGTCAGTAAAATTCATTCAATTAAGATTCACGTTTTAATCAAATAAAAATGAAGATTTTAACATAAAAAAAAATAAAAAGCAATAAATTAAAATGGTAAAAACAGAAAAAACTTAGGAATCATTTCTTTTGCAAAATTCTGAAAAGCGTCGTTCGCAGAGATGATCGTGTCGTCGATATTCTTCAATATCAGGTAAGTTTTTGAATAAGAATGACATTGGCTGATGACTTTTTAACTTTTCCGTATCCGGCTCACTTGGTTCTCCATTCAAACGTATCGAAACGGATTTCTGCATTCCCCAAATAAAGGGTGCACTTTTACACATTAGCAATTTAATACAATCTCCCTGACCATTTTGAGTTTCAAGTCTATCAACTGCTTCAACCAACTTATCAGGTAGTTTTCCATCCGTTATTTGTTTAATAAAATCGGAAAGTCCTTCGGGTGGATTTGTCAGTATCCAGTCAAGGGGTGTATCATCATGGATATTTCCTCGAGCAGATCTTTCTTCTTGTTGATCATCATAAGAAGACTCTTCATCTTCGTGCTGGGATGCATCGTAATTACGTCCATCTTCAGATGATTTTGAAAAATTTGCTGGATACTGACGCTTTTTCAAAGTATTACCTATCTATGAAGAATTGATAATACATTTCATTTTTGTCTTCAAAAAAAAAAAAACACTACAAACCAATTGAGCTATCATTAGAAGGGCATTGATAGCCAAAGCTCCCAGTTTCCCAGCATCAAACCCAATCATTCTTAAAAGCCCTCCAACCATATCCGTCGGATTTATAATCGAAGATGGGCCAAGTGGAGACACTCTTTCAGAATTTTGAGAATTATCGGGCGTTTGAAATAGAAAAGATGAATCGAATGGCTTAGAGGGTGCTTGCCGTGGCGCAAATGCTTTTGCTACCAAGTTTGCAACATCAGCAGCAGTGTTTATTCCTTTTATACGAAAAAAAAACTTTTAAGAATTTTATAATTTATATTCAGGAACATATTTACCCATCATCTGACCAGCATATTTGATTCCACTATTAATATTGTCCATAATGCCTCGTTTTGTAATATGTTTTCCTTCAACCACGCTTAAAAGATAAATCCAAAGAATAAATAATACAAAACCACATATTTTAATAAATTCGAATCTGAGCCACAACATAATTTTTCGATAATTTTGTTTCAACCTCGAAGACGTACGTTACTTAACTGAGGTGTGTTACGTTGAAAGTAAAGAAAGTCTCGTCAACCATGCGAAGCTTCGTCACCAGATTACACTAAGTAATTGCTTTGCTTTAAAACTGCAAAAGCTTCAGTGCAGCAATTTGTCTCTTACGGGGCTCTCAAGCGTGTGACCGACCGACATAACTACCTATTCCAAATCATAGAGACTCATACAGTTGAATTGTTATTGCTTGTGTAATAATACCCAGTTCCGGTCCAAAGAAACTTGCCATAGGAGAATGCTTCAAAACCAATATTTTTGGAATATATTTAGTTTAAGAATAGATAGTTAACCACCAGCCAAGGACAGCAAATTAAAAACTATTTTAAAATAATTTCCTGTATATAACCAAAGTCAACTACTTATACTATGCCTTTGAGGAATTTTCCTGGTTGCGAATTTATCAGATATGCTACAGTTGAAACTTGGTTGTAATTTTGGTGCCGGAGTATTATGTTTTGTTAAGCATATATAAGTAGGTACAATTAAGATTGTGTTCACAAGGTTTTATTCTTTATTATGATAGGCTAAAATCTAAACTTAATTATAACATAACCCTAGATTCGATTAATTTTCAATCCTCTCATCAGACTCCTTTTCCCGTCAATTACATTTTGTTTTGTGTGCTTAGCCCTGAAGTTATTAATTTTAATCGAAAATAAATTCCTCCCATACCCAGGTAGGATTCGAACCCACCAAGCTTAGCTTCAGAAGCCAGTACACTAAGCACTACGCCACCTCATCCACATCCGATCACAAGATTCGATTAAATTCCATTCATTGAGAGAATCTTCACATTGGCAACTATTCAAAGTTTTCACCATAACTCAAAAACTATGGTTGGATTCGAACCCACGCACAATGGGCCAGAATGTCTGGCATTTATTCAAAAACGAAAATTGAAGATATCTCTTAATTGTTTAAAATGTAAATAATTTTTTTCTAAACATCTCTTATTTATCACAGTGGAGTTTAGTTACAGCTTGATTTTTACTCGTTTGATTCAGAAAAAAATTTGGTGTTTTTTTCATTTTTTTCAGTTAGAATTTCGGACGATCTGCAAAAAAATTTTGAAATATTGGTATAGAACTTTCAGCTTTGGGTATGTAACATTGTGTAGAGCACAAACAAACAAAAAATTGAGTAAAATATAGGTAAAGTTCTGTGATCAGTTTCAATGTTGGTGTTGTGTTCCGAGTGAGTCCGTGTTATAATTTTTATTTTATTTAAACTTGTGTGGTGTGTATTTTATATTTCTGTAAAAAAAATCATGCTACTTTTCTGCCCTTTGTGTTATATTTAACTTTCTGTATGGTGCCTTTAAGAGTATTTTTTTTTTGTATGAGTTATTTAGGATTATTTTATTTTAGGAGTTAGTAATGATTTTAAAGTACATTATAAAACTTTTGTTTGTTTTATTTTTTATTAAATGGTTTTTGTTTTTATTTTTCATTTTAAAAAAACACATTAATAAAAATTAACTTTCTTTTTTTATTAATATTTTTCTATTAACTATAAAAGGAGGGATAAGTTGATAAGTAAAGTAAGTGTAGTTGAAATAAAATAGTTCGTAAGAAAAAAACTTCTTAAAGTTTGTTTTTTAATTGAAAAAACAGACACATTTCATATAAGTGAGCGTTTTAGTGGGCGTGGCTTGATCTCAAAAGTCATCGTGCAATCATTTCATCTTTCTAGCTTAAGGTCGCCCTAAACGATGAACATGCTCGCCGAACATGCTCGTTTGCGTTATCCCCTAGACGGCGAACACATTTGGCGAACATTCATTTTGTGTTGGTTCTTTCCAAAGTAAACATGTGCGATAAAGAAGCGGAAGGGTTTTTGCTTATGATAATTTGTTTGTGTAAATCAAAAATAAACAACAACAATAACAGCAAAAATTAGAATTGCTCGCGAACATCGCCCTACATAACGAACATCGAACCCAACGAACATGATAAAATCGAAATGTTTCGCCAACAGCGAGCCGCTCGCGAGCTGCTCGCGAACCAACCCCTACACGACGAATATAAGTCGAACACGAGCATGTTCGGCGAGCATGTTCGTCGTTTAGGGCTACCTTTAGCTTCAGAAGCCAGTACACTACGCAATACGTCATCGCCACCTTATCCACATGATATCACTAGATTCGATTAAATTCCATGCATACTATGAGAGAATCTTCACATTGGCAACTATCTAAAGTTTTCATCATAACCCGAAAACTAAGCCAAATTTGATGAAATACGAAATGTTTTCTCTAAATCCATAACTGACGTTTGGGCGAACTGCCCATGAGAAAGATGACTTTGACATCATGACAGGTCATTAGTGGTCATGATAAACAGAAAACAAGGTATGCTTATTATGAGCGCCATGTCGCCATATTGGAAAACTGATGACGTAGTAGTCATCTCTGATGCCGACAATCGAGTTTTTTCAGTTTCATTGTTGTTGTTTTCAATTAAAAAAAATGTTTTCTCAAAATCCATAATTGACGTTCGCGCGAACTGCCCATGAGAAAGATGACTAAGACGTCACAGAAAAGCTGCCAAAAATCTAATGAGCATACCTTGTTTTCTGTTTATCATGATTAGTGGTGCTTAGTCGATGTTCAAATAATTTGGAAAACTGATGCAAGAACTGGACTTGTACCATCGAACAAGAGATTGCCGAGCCAATGCACTTTACCATTGTTAAACTTCTTATAAACAAAATTCTGGTATAGCAAACAGGACATTTTTACACTTCAGATTATTTGATGTAGTAAGCTTAGAGCAAGCTATTATCTACAATCAAAGGCTCATCATAAGTGGATGTGTTAGTAGGTAGTAAAATAAAATAATACAACCTTACACATGCACAATATATAAATAAAAACATACATAAACAATATAAGACAAATAAATTATTTTAAACAAGGAATAACAGTCACGATAGTGGAGCACTGATCCGAAACAATCTTTTTAATCCACTTTTACTCGTATTAAAATCAATATTTGAATGGTTTAAATTAAAAAGTTTGTTCATACGATTAAGAGGTTCATGCATACCATAGTTTGTTCTATGGAAGTCAACATGTAGTAGTTCAAATCTTCGTAGCAGGTGAGATCCTCCCGGATAATTAATGCCAATGCAGGCTAATAGATCAGGGGCGTCAATTTGACCATTAATATATATTTGGCCTTTGAAATAAAGTTTCCATCTGAAGAAATTGGATTCGATGTTCATATCGAGGCAAGTTATAAGGGTCAGTCCAGGGAAGGCCCTTCAGAGCAAAGCGTATAAAGTTATGTTGTACTGATTCGATACGGCTTATATGAGCTTGATAAAAGGGAGTCCATACTTGTGAAGCATATTCAAGATGGGGTCGCACGTAGCAATAGTACAAAGAAAGAGTAACATATGGTTCGTTAAATTCCTTTGCCCAGCGTTTTATAAAACCAAGCATTGAGTTCGCTTTATTTACTATGAGATTAATGTGTTCTGTGAATTCTAAATTTGAACAGAATTGGACACCTAGGTCCTTGAAACTAAATACTCTACAAAGCTTGTGTTGCGAGATGCAGTAGTCAAAAGCATTTGCAAAACGCTTCCTAGAGAATGTAATTGTCTGGCATTTTACTGGGTTGAGAGAGAGACCGTTTTTCATACACCAAACACTAAAATTGTCAATATCAGACTGAAGAAGAATGCGGTCGTGATTAGAATTTACTGTCTTGAAAATCTTCATGTCATCAGCAAAAATTAGAATCTCACTTAATTTTATGCAAGATACAACATCATTTATTGCTAGAATGAATAGAAGTGGGCCCAACCCCCAAATGACTTCCCTGAGGGGCACCTGAATGTGAAATAAAAGGATCAGAAAGACTATTTCTAAATTTGACTTGAAAAGATCTATTTTCCAGGTATGATTTCACCCAAGCAATAAAGATAGGTGGAAAACCAAAAGCTTTAAGTTTAAAGATAATTATTTTATGACTTAATTGATCAAATGCCTTAGAAAAGTCAGTATATATGCAGTCAACTTCATTTCCCTTTTCTAATGCATTTGAACAATTGTGCAAGAACATAAGAAGATTAGTTACAGTTGATCTGTTTTTCACAAAACCGTGCTGTTGTTTAACAATCAGACTTTTACTACAAAAAGCAAAACTCTCGCAAACTACTTGTTCAAAAAGTTTTGGAATGCAAGATAGTTTTGAAATAGGCCTATAATTCTTTATATCTGTTTTGTCCCCTTTCTCGAAGACTGGAGTGAGAAATGATTTTTTCCAAATCAAGGGAAATTTTCCTGATTTGATAGAAAGTTGAAACAAAAAAGTAAGAGGCTGAACTAGTGAATTTCTACAGTTTTTTTAATAAAATTGGAGGAATACCATCTGGGCCAGCTGAGCAATCATCATTTAATGATGAAAGAAGATCCAAGACAGTGCTCTGAAGAACAGGGATATTATTACAACTCGTTTGTGAATACGTGTGTAGATTTTTAAAAAAGAATTCATCAACATCAACATCCTCACTAACAAATGAATTTCGAAAATTTGTCGCGAACGCGTTGCAAATATCGAGAGTATTTTGCAATTGAATGTTTTCATAAGTTAAATTTGCCGGATAACCATCTGAGTTCTTTTTTGAGTTTACGAGTTTCCAAAATGATTTAGGGTCGTTTTTTAAGGAACACCCCTTTTCAATCAAGTATTTGGCGTAAAGAGTTTTTGAAAGAGTTTTAAATTCTTCAAATAGTGTAAAATACAGAGTGTGATCAACTGGTGAAAGAGTTTTTAAATAACTTCTCCATACCTTATTTCTTTTATTTCTAAGTATTTTCAGTTCTTTCGTATACCAAGAGTGGCTGAAATTCGTATTATTTGATTTTTTCATTAAAAGAGTGTTGGAAAGGCAATTATTCAAGATACTATAGAAACTAGTAACTGCTTCGTCAGTATTAGAAGATGAAATTATGTCAGTAATTCCATATCTACATAAGTTTTCAGACAGCATCTGGAAATTTGCTTTTCTGAAGTCAAAAGTATATGAGCAATCAAAGGCATTACTGTTATCGGTAATATGACTACTCCAGTCAAAGTAAATGTCCAAAAGTGATTCCAGTTCTAGACTCTAGAACAAGCGTACTAATAGCGTCAGACGAAAATACCAAATCGAGAATTCGATTTTTAGAGTCTTTAATACAGCTTATTTGCTGTAAGTCAGTATAAGAGATTTCATCTAGAAAAGCAAGTTCCGTTTGCGAAGAGGTCAAAGAAGCTTCGTGGTATGTTTCATCTTCAGAAGGAAACCAGTCGATGTGGGGCAAGTTGAAGTCACCTAGAAGTAATATGTTGCTGTTGGAGCAAGACAGGTCAAGTACGAAGTCTAAAACAATGGAAAATTCAGCATAAGTAGATGCCGTACTTTTTGGAGGAATATATGCGTTTAAAATATAAACAAATTTGTTTTCTACAGATAGTTTAACGCAAATTACGTCAATGGAGAGCTTAAAGGGGAATGCAATAGAAGAAGAAACAAATTTATTTCGAACCGCTACTAAGACACCTCCTCCCAGTTGTTTTGTATTTCCAACATGGTGATCTTTTCTATAAACTAAGAACTCTTGACAAAAAAGTTGGGTGTCCAAGAAACTTTGGTTTAGCCAAGTTTCTGTTAAAACAAATATATCATGTGGAAATGCTTGAGAGTTCATAAAGATGTCAGGGGTTTTCTACGAAGCCCTCTTACGTTTTGGTAGAAGAGGGTAATCCTACTGAGTTTTTTGATAGTTGAATTTTAGATGATCGTTTATTTGTGGAAATAAATTCCTTAACTAGAGTTTCTGGGGGCCAGTTACTAATATTGCAAATTGAGTCAAAATGTAGTGGATTTGTTACAATTTTAAAGGATGAAACAAAACTGTTTTGTTTGCTTATCTTTGAACATTTAATAGCTGTATTTGTGAGTATAGCATTACATGAAACTAGGTGGGAGATAATATCATCAGATGTAGTATCAGGGTCCAGGCGGGAAATGAAAATTGTTTTTGGCTTAGAAACAGCCTTGACAAGTACAGGTGCGGAGTTGGTATTTGTTAAGTCTGCAGTTTGAATCGGAACAGGTAATTCTATAGTATTAGCAATATTGGGAGGATTGCAAATGAGATTTGTACGTTTAGGAGGTGGACTAAAATTTTTAACATGGGATGAGGTATCGCGATTTCTCTTTTTATTATTTTTTTGTACCAGTTATATGTGATTTTTGTACCCCTGATCCGGATTGGGCACGAATATCTTCATCAGCAGAAGAAAACATAGTTGCATGATAAACAGAAAACAAGGTATGCTCATTAAATTTTTGGCAGGTTTTCTGTGACGTCATAGTCATCTTTCTCATGGGCAGTTCGCGCGAACGTCAGTTATGGATTTTGAGAAAACATTTTTTTTAATTGAAAACAACAACAATGAAACTGAAAAAAACTCGAATGTCAGCATCAGGGATGACTACTACGTCATCAGTTTTCCAATATGGCGACATGGCACTCATAATAAGCATACCTTGTTTTCTGTTTATCATGGTTGGTTGATGGTCCGAAACTAAATCTTCAGTTGAAGTGGAGCTATTTACCATGGTGTTAGTTACCGAGAAAGAGCTCAAATTGGAGACTGCAGTGTTAAAAACATTGACCAATTCTTCAAATAGTTTTGAAAGTTTTAAAATGTCAGCCTTAAAGGATGACATTTTAAAAGCCAAACTGGAAATAGATAAATCTCGGCAATCAGGGCAATACCAATATGCAAATCTAGAGTTTGAGATTTTTTTTATAAAAGCATTAGTTGAGGTCCAAAACAGGCGAAAAGAGCATTAGAACTTGATCCTTCTAAGCAATTTTTTGTTGAACAAACCATTATTAATAAAAGGTAGACTAAACTCTGGTAGAAATTGAGGCAAATAAAATTAAATAATACAAAAAAAAAACAAATAAATAAAAGAAAAAAAAATATATGAGGTATACGGTAGGATACGAACCCAGACTATGATGATTTGAAGGACATACAACATTACCGTAACTGCGACCCCCCTGATTATTTCTAGGCGACACTGCATTTCAAACTGCACTAAGTTGCCACATGGTATATCGAAAACCAGAACACGTTTCATTGTTTATCAAAGTGTATTGCACCTACTAGCGTTTTTACTGGCCCTAGCACTTATACTAGTTTGTTGTTTTTTTCTCGGAACTCTTTTCAAAGCCAACTATTCGCTGTACATTTTATGACAAGTAAGATTGTGGCAGCTTGGCACTATATAGCCTTTTTCGACTTGAGCTCAAAATGAGATAATTTAGCAAATTTCATAAAAAGTGTTTTAACTTAAAATTCAGGTCTATCACAAATTCCATCGTAGAAGGTCCCAGAATAGATTATTCCGCTGCGAATCCCATTAAAAATCATTTACAAAATCCGAATGGAATCGAAAAACATTTCTTATGTACGGGTCGTTTAAACGCGGCCAAACCCGAAGGTTCTTGCACTCCTGATTTTTTGATGCAGGTGTTTCCTGAGGCCTTAGTAATATAATAAATGCTTTTTTTTAATGGGTCGCTTAGCTATTCGTTTTTGCGGGCTAAATTTTGAAAAAAAAATTCAAGAATTTTTTTTCTGAGTTAATTTTTCTTTAATATTTTGATCTAAAAATCATTGTTCTCGATACGTGCTACGCATTAACTTGTACTAGACTCAATATATGTATGTAGGCTATGAAATTATTGGAGGGAATAGTTATTTGGACATCCTGGGGTTTAAATAAAAAGGCAATACAAAATAAAAAACCATTGAAATATCTTAATTAAAGTAGTTTTAAGGCCGAAAGGCATTAGTAATAAGATAATGGAGTGATTTAGAGCCGTAAAGGGCCAGTAAGTTAGTTATAAGTTATTGATAAGTATGCTAGTTTTATGATTTTTTGTCTAGCTGTGAGATAGTTTAAGACTGAATTGAATAAGAATGAATAAAAATGAAATAAAATGCAAAATGCAAATAAAAAGACAATCCTTTTTTCTGAGGAAACCTCGTCTTCGTCTACGATCGGACCTTTTCTGGAGATTTTCGTTAGTATTTTAATTATGAAGACTCCAATTAACAATCTTAAATGTCAACCCATTCAATTCGGTTACATGGAAATCTTTACTTTAGATGAGTTTTAAGGTTTTTTTAACCTACTGAAACTTCCTTGGTATTTTCTCTTTCTTTTTAAAAATTGTGTAAATTTGTCAGCAACAAAATAGTGACCATATTTCAATCAAATCCATGGGGTGCTTCGCTGAGTTTACACGAAATTATCGAAAATTCAGGATAAGACAAGAAATAAAGAGCAAACAAGTTAAGATTGCCGTAAATTCAGGATAAGGGGGTGCTTCGCTAAGTTCACATGAATTTAGCGAAGCTACCCATAAAACGGTAAATACGAGAGCAAAAAAATCAAAATTGCCGTTACAAATTAGAAACAAAATAACAAACTAATTACATTTTGATTAGCGAAAGTTCACACTCATAATGATTTGAGTTCAAATTTCCCCTGTTTCACTGACGGAATTGCATACAAAAAACTTTTTCCTATAACCTGGTCCCTCATCTAAAAAAGCGATCAGAAAAACACATCAGTAAAAGTTGAAAGTGTATGAAATTGAATATTTTTTCCGGATGGTCATTTCTAGCAATCAGGAAAATATATGTCAGGAAAAAGAGCCAGCCTTTCTCTTTTTCCTGATTGAAATTGACATTTTTCGTATGCAATTCTGTCAGTGGAACAAGAGAAATTGAAATCAAATCATTGGAACGATTTGTTCCATTTTGTTTGAAATGTTAAGCGACATAGACACACGTCAAAATCTCATCAAGCATGGGAGAGTGTATTTGTGAAAATGACCCACGTATGTCCAATACCGTGCATGCTTGAAGAAAAATCAACGAAATTTAGATTTTTGCTCATTCACTCTCTCATTGATGAGATTTTGACGTGTGTATATGCCGCTTTAAGGCCTGCCCAAACCAAAGTGCGACAGTGCGTCACGACATGTGCGACACGATTTTTATATGAAAAACGTTTTGCGCTTAATCGCATTTGGTGTGGGTACTCTCATATGACGCTGTGTAAATAAATTTTGGCGTTGTCGTGTCGCACTGTCGTGTCATACTGTCGCACTTTGGTTTGGGCAAGCCTTTAGTCAGCTGGCGTCAGGAAAATAAAGAAATGCATTTTTAGGGGTCAGTTATACATAGATATCATTGAAATCATGATTGAAACAAATCAGTGGAGTGGATTTTGACAAGTCAGTTATAGCCATGATAAACAGAAAACAAGGTTTGCTCATTAGATTTTTGGCAGGTTATCTCTGACGTCATAGTCATCTTTCTCATCGGCAGTTCGCCCCAACGTCAGTTATGGTTTTGGAGAAAATATTTTTTTTAATTGAAAATAATAACAATAAAACTGAAAAAACTCGATTGTCACCATCGGCGATGACTACTACGTCATCAGTTTTCCAAAATGGCGACATGGCGTTCATAATAAGCATACCTTGTTTTCTGTTTATCATTAGTTATAGAAATCATTGAAAAATTCTGTCAGTGAACAATTTAAAAACCACATCAAGAAGGCATTTGGAGTTAGAGTTGATCATTCAAAGCAAAAATGACAGGTAAGAACAGACAACCGAAGAAGAAAATATTTTTTTTCACGTTTAATATTTTAATTTTAATATTGAGACCCCTACCTACTTGTAAAAAAAAATCAACTCTAAATTCGTGCTTCCTTAAAGGAAAGTCGTCCCATTTTTTTTTTATTTTTGCCTGACGTCTGGAGTGAAAGCCCAATGTGATTAATAGAAAAAAATTGGCACATAAAAGCTTGCCCAAACCAAAGTGCGACACTACAGTGCGACACGATAACGCCAAAATTTATTTACACAGCGTCATATGAGAGTGCCCACATCAAATGCGATTAATCGCAAAACGTTTTTCATATAAAAATCGTGTCGCACATTACGTGACGCACTGTCGCACTTTCGTTTGGGCAAGCCTTAAAATCGGTGGAAAATCAATTTTTTTGTTTAAGGAATTCCACATATACACTCTGAATTTGAAGAACAAACGTACCCGAAAAGGTTCATGCAAATAATTTTAAACAAACGCACCTACATACTTCAAAATTCAAATGTGTCAAATCCTGTCTGCCAAATTATCAGCTGTCATTATTGGAGGTCTAGTCCGTGTGGAGAATTAACTTTCTTTTTATTAAAAATTTCATTGAAAATATGAATCAAGCAGAAGTTTCA
Organism: Meliscaeva auricollis; assembly: GCA_948107695.1. NCBI lineage: Eukaryota > Metazoa > Arthropoda > Insecta > Diptera > Syrphidae > Meliscaeva > Meliscaeva auricollis. The sequence continues at coordinate 39,809,689 of OX403619.1, read as the reverse complement.
AAATTAATGTCGCAGCTACGAATAGCTGTTCGACCAAATAAGCGTCATTTAAAAAATTCCGATGGACCAGAAGGTAGATTAATGAAGTTGCGCAAAACAGTCACAGCCTTGGTCAAGAATGAACGTATCGAACTTTATTACAATCGTGCAGATGAAGCAAGAGGTTACGTAGAACTGGTAATTTTTATTTTTATTTGATACATTAAAAATTCTTAGTACAAATTTATAACTTTAGCTTATTTCCAATGCTATTCGCTATGGAGATTGTCACAAGCAAACTATGGAACTAGCCGACTACTGGCTTCTAGAAAAACAACTCGTGCACAAACTATTTAAAGTCCTAGTACCTCGTTTCCAGGAATGCAGTGTTTCGTACACTCGAATGTACAAAGCTCCACGAGACTATCCTGGAATGTACTACAAAAAATCTGTGCTAGAACTTCGTGGGAATCCTTATCCTAGTTTGCTACCCGATATGACACAAAATCGAAGTCTCATTCAGAACATACTCTTAGACGAAGCTCGCAAAGATTTCCAGAAAGAAAAACTCTCGGAAATGGCAGCTAAAATTGTTTCCGAGACAGATATTGTTACCGGCAAACCAAAAGAAAATGTTATCCGTTGACAAAAATATTATTAATAAATTGTATCTTCACTAAAAAATAAAAAGGTACATGCATAAATTTTTTTCAAACAGAGATAGACATACTACTTGTCTGTTGCTTGACTCTCAATTCAGAATCACCGAATTTTTCTTTTCCCAGTTTCGAAAAATAGGTACATGCTAAGAATGTACATGCATGTTGATTTTGTATATTTTTTGAAAAGAATCAGCTGACCGTGACATTTCACATAGAATCCACAAATAAAGACGCGGATATATGAAACAAAACAAAGAGAAAAAACACCGGCTGACTTATAAGATATAATTGCGATTACATACTTAATGACCGCGTTCACATTCGCATATGATAGCCTATCCAAAGGTGAGTTTTTTTGTACGCCCGGGCTAAGTTGGACGATAAAAAAGCTGTCGGGGCTAAGCAATTTACTTGTCAAATACAACAACAACTTAGCCCGAGGGGCTTAGCTGCTGCCCCGAGAATCCTCGGGGCTAAAACTCTTTGAAGGGGCTAAAATCTGTGCTGCCAATTTATTTTCTGTTAAATCATCGATAAGTTGTATGAAAACACCAAAATTACCGATGAATTGTATGAACATAAAAACACAAAGATGGCGTTTCGTGTAGAAAAAAAATTAAATTAATTATTTTTCTTAACTCTTACAAATTATTTCATTTAAATTTTAAAGTACATATGTGCATTAAATGCTCGGAAATTTGTTTATAAATTTGTTATTGAATTTATTAAAACACCAAATTCAAACAATTTAACAAAACAGAAAAAGATTTTTGTTATTCATTTTTTGTTTATTTCATTTTGTATATTGGAAACTTTGTTTTTATTTTTTTTTGTGTCAATTCATTCGCAATGCTGCCAAGTGTTTTCGTTAAGCCCCGAGGTGTTTTTTTCGTCCAACTTAGCCCGGGCGTTCAAAAAAACACACCTCAAGATACCTTCGCTACCAGTATATTTGCGAATCTTTTTCAGTCAGCTGTTAGTTAACATAGGATTACAACAAAAGAAAGGTGATAGCTTTAGATTTTATGTGAACGCGGCCAATCATTTCTTAGACCTGTTCGATTTTACGCCACTCTGAAAAGATATGAGTGCATTACATCGCTTCTCCATGTGCAATATATACAAGCATGATGCCTTGAGAGTCGGGACTCTTTTCGAAATTGATTTTCAATCATGATAAACAGAAAACAAGATAAGCTTATTATGAACGCCATGTCGCCATTTTGGAAAACTGATGACGTAGTAGTCATCGCCGATGCTGACAATCGAGTTTTTTTCAGTTTCATTGTTGTTGTTTTCAATTACAAAAAATGTTTTATCAAAATCCATAACTGACGTGCGGGCGAACTGCCCATGAGAAAGATGACTATGACGTCACAGAAAACCTACCAAAAATCTAGTGAGCATTTCTTATTTTCTATTTTCAATAATAGGCACGACTTTTGCGTCAACTTAATTAGCCAGAGAAACAGCTGAAAAACAATTCAAAACTCCTAAATAAAAACACTTTAAAAAGCAGGGGTAGAGTCATTGCATACGTGAACGAACAAACATAAACTTATTTGTTATTTGTTTCTCTATCTTTGTGTACAGATTATAATAGAGACAGCCCAAGTAACAATTTTTCCTATAAGGTGAAAGTTCTAAGATTCTTGAAGTTGTTGTTTTTATATGGCTTGTATTGAGTTTGCTTATCGAAGTTTCAGATTTTCGAAGCTCTAGTTTCATTAACAGCTTCTTTTCAACCGAAAAGAAGTTGAATCTTTAATTTAATAAAAACATAATGTTTACAGTTCCGTTAAAATTTCAACTAGGCCATCTGAAATTCGATTGTAGAAGAAATAAAATATAAAAATAAAAAGAAATAAAATTAGTTCTGTGAATAGAGAAAGATGGGTAGATTGATATAAAGAAATGGAAGAATTATAATATGTATGAATATGCACAATGGATATGTTTGGTGATATGAGTAATTTTTTCAGAATATAGGTATACGAAAAAATAAAACCGCAGCCATGGCTGCCCATAAATATAAATAATTTTAACAATAATATAAATAATTTTATACTGTTACGAATGTAGGAGCGAACACACAAAGACGAAATGACACCTGTAGGTCTTTGGTTATGATGAATGACTAAAGCTCTGAACGCTTTCATCCGAACTTGGAACTTTCGAACTTAGAACAGAACGAAATGGAACGGAACGAAATCTGTCTATATCTGTCTCTATCTGGCTGTTTGTATTTGTCTCTTTTGCTCAATGAAACTGGATATCTCTGGTGAAAGTGTAATTTAGAAGTGTTAATTCTTGTAAATTGTAAAGAGTAATAGTGAAAAAGTTTGTTATAGATGAAAGTAATTGTTGATTTGAGAATAAATAAAAGTGTATAGTAAAAAGTGAAAATAAGTTTTATTCAGAACCCAGAAAGCATTACAATATTATGAAATACTTTTGTGAGTAATATTTTTTGTTGTTAATTTTATTAAATAGTATTAACTTTTAAACAGAATAAAGGCTTAACTGGACAGTTTTTGCAAAACTGCAAAAGTAAAATTATTTTTTTTCTTACTAGGTCCATTTTTGTGCGAAAAAATACGCCAATTGTTTTAAAATCCAAAATCTAAGATTTTTGACACATTTTTAAAAAATTCATGGGTCAAAAATTAGTCAGGAAGAATAAAGACCTTGTAAATCAAAAAAAAAACTTGACTGAACATCATCAGTTCATTCAAAATAATCAATAAAATTAAATTGCAGCGGGTGCACGATAAGCAGATTGTTTTAATTCAATTTATAAATATTGTTTTAATATTGAAAATCTATCAAACTCTTTTAGCAGAAAACTTTCCATAAATTTACCAAAGGGGTAATCATGAGAGAAAAAGCTGCCAAATTTAAAAGTTCTTTTAACAAATTCAGAATTTAAGTAGGTTTTGGGTAGGTTTGAGTGAGATGCGTTGTTAATGATGTTGTAGTTAGGTCTTTACGATTTTTTACTTTATATTTTATGACGAATCATTTGTTTTTAAAAAAAGTAATTTTTTTTGACATAGCTTTGTTGGTACCTATACATATATAATCTTATTAAAAAAAATACCACCTTTCTCAAAATTCTTCTCTGAAAAATTCACCACATTAAGCATTTTCAGATACTTCTCTATCGCTTTAGGCATTTAATATTTTGTGTTTTAATAAAAATTGATAAATACATAATATGTACCTACATTGCATATTAAAAACAAAAACAGTAGGTACTTATTACATAGTATATATTTTTTTAATAAAATCACCCCTTAAAAAATACCTAGTTTATTTCTAATTATACCTAATAGCTAGGTAGATATTAGAACTACTGAAAAAATCAAAATATAATACTGGCAACAATCCTTTAATTACACATTTTACAGACAAGTTCCAAATCAAAAATCTATTCAAGTTTTCGAAATAAAAAAATATCTGATTCGACAGTATACAAAAAACCTTCATGTGTGTGTGTTTATTTGTATACCTCACTAACATCAAACAAAAAAATCGTATTGCAAAACAAACAACTATTTTGTTTTTGTAATTTGTTTCGCCTTAGTTCTGGTCTGTCAAAATGCAAACATCCGTTTTCGGATCCTTCTCTTAGTCCCATGACTGTGCTAAATATATTTTTCTGTTCTAACACACACATTTTTATTCCTTAATTTAACTCTTCCGAGTGAAAATTGCTATGGCAGCTCACCCTATCCAACGGAAGCTATGTTATTAAATCGTGTGTTTTGATATTGCTATAGGTTGTTTATACAATGCTTTCATCTTGATGGACAGGCGGCTCATCTCCTTTCTCTTTCGTACTCATTGTGAGGCGTGCTTCACGCGGCACTGTGTAATAGGCGACTAAGTTATAAATAGTCAGGAAAAATGAGATTTGAGTTACCAAACAGACCTAACAACTATAGGAGACTATGGTTAAAAAAAAGAACGCATTACAAGACAGCTGTTAAAAAAAATTAAAGTGAAATTCTGCCAAAAGTACCCAAACAGATCTAAATATACGTACAAAAATTTTAATTTTCTCTCATAAAGAAAAAGATGGCCGCTCACAGTGGAGGAACAGATTGGTCCTCCGTAGTAAAACCACTTTTATCAAATAATTATGGAAGTTTAAATAAAACCGATGTCTTAAATATTATAAAAGCTATCACCAGATGGTATGTATAAAATAAAAATCTTTAAAAGTTTTCCTATCTGCTGAAAAATGATCGATTGGAAACTTAACAATGGCGACAATGATTTTTCAACTGCGGAAAAGTGAAAATTCGATTTGATTTAATTCCATGTCTTCCTAAATTTCAGCGAACATGATTTTTTCGAAAACGATAATGCTCATGGAGCGTTTTTTACTGCTTTTTCGGCTCTGGCTGCTGATACCATCAGTGGTCAGTGTAGCCTAGGTGAGTCATGTGGGGTGAGGTTTTTTTTTCACTAAAATATGTAATAAAATTCTTTGTTTTGTTTCTTTTCAATTATTTTCTATGTACATTAAAAAGTTTGCCAGACGCAGGTGCCACAGATGATAGAAGCTAGCTCAGTCTTGATTAGATTTATTTTGAATAGACTAAACAAACTGAGTGTTTTTGAGATCAAATGGATGCTGCCTGCATTGAAAAGTGTATGCGAAGGAAAACAGCGATTGGCCGATTTCGATCATGCAACTGTTGCTTCTATATTGAAGGCAACCAAGTTTCCGGATTCAAGCAAGAGCATTGTTAGTGGAAGCAGCGACAAGGATAGCCCAAAGTCGGAAATCAAAAGATCACGATCAGATTTGTCCTCTGTTATATTACAACAACTTACTGCTCCGTTAGAAGTGGGCAATCCAAATGCATGGGCACCGCTCAGTGAAGAGTTAACAGATTGTACAGTAAGTATTTAATTTTAGTATGTTATTTCTGGAGCCGTATAAAAATTATGAAAGGGTTAGGTAAGGTCCTCGTAACTGGAGGCCGCTAGCTAAGGGGCTGCAAAGGCATGTTGGTTGAGGCCTTAATCCATCCAGGATTGTAAGCGCCACCTTAAGTAAGTAAGTTGGCTCAACTTTCCTTTAAGGAAGCACGAATTTCCACACGCGGATATTTTTTATCAACAAAATATCACAATTTTAAAGTGAGGAAACAATTATAACTATTTTTAATTAATTTTTGAAGTTCTTAAATTTGCATACAAAATGCTGCCAAACATGGCTGCATTTCACTAAACAATATTTTTTTTCTTGTTTTTTGACATTTCTCTTTTGTAATTGATACTAGAGTAGGTACTTTTTGTAAATTATCGCTTTTTTTTGTTGATTTTGTAGGGAATTATTTTGTTTACTATAAATTCTGAACCTTCTTGTTTTCTTTAAGTTTTTAAAGAGGCAGTTAAATCCTGAGTGAGAACCCTCGAATAATGATTTTCTACTTTGAAACCCTCCTGGATTATCGCACAAACCACACAATTGCTGGTGCTTCTGCTTGTACGTAAGCGTAGAAAAGATAAAATAGTAATTAAAAAATCGCGCGATTTTTTCTTTCGGAAAACCGTTATGTTATCATAAAACCTTGTGTTATAAAAAATTCAGACTCAAGATTCGAGTTCAGCATAATAAAAACTTAAAGGCCCAGTTTTTCAGTTCGAGATCATCCTAGAGTATTAGGATTAACCCTGAGTTTTTCTTTCAAATTTGTTTTCGCAGTTAAATTAGAGTTAACCCTGGTTTAACTGCATATACAGCATCTTTCGGAAAACCGTTATGTTATCATAAAACCTTGTGTTATAAAAAATTCAGACTCAAGATTCGAGTTCAGCATAATAAAAACTTAAAGGCCCAGTTTTTCAGTTCGAGATCATCCTAGAGTATTAGGATTAACCCTGAGTTTTTCTTTCAAATTTGTTCTCGCAGTTAAATTAGAGTTAACCCTGGTTTAACTGCATATACATATAACATTTATAAAATAATATACTATACATCAGTTTCACTGAATCAAACTGTCTTTTGTCGAACGCACCCCTCCAACATTAATATTAATGAATATAATCTTCTGTGTGAAACTTCTAATATATTCAATTGTTTCGTTGACAATAGTACCCTCAGCTTAGATTTGCATCTATGTTCTTCGGATGTGGAACTTTAGCGGCAACGTATTTTAAACTCATTAAATTCTGATCTGGATAGCATGTTCAATGGGGAACCAAAAACTATGTAGAATGTAATGCTTCGAAAACCCAATGCCGAACTTACCCTCCTTACCACTTTTTAAGAGTGTGTGTATCACAAACCACCTTCTATGGAGCGATCACATATTTGACTCGATACAAATGCTACGAAATACTTAGGAAATACGTTTCCTGTTATAATTTAGCTGTAATATAAATGAGGCACTCCATTCATCCAAAGCTTGAATGCACCTCTCATATCTGGACGGGAGCGCTTATTACAAATGTATGTCTCCTGAATAGAATCATGACGGAAATATTTACATATTTCACTCAAATATTATTAGCTATGTTCTACATTTTACTTTCACTCGAAATCTCGAAATGAATTTTTTTTTGTTTTTAATAAAGAAACTATGAAGAATAATTTATCAAATGAACTTCATTGAAACAAAAAAAAATAATAAATTATTCATATTTTCTCAGGATATCTTCTCTTCGGCAAATATTGCTTACCTTGAGTCTTTGAACGCTGCAGATGTGGTCCTAGAAATGTGTGCTTCTCTACCAATATTATCAAAGTATCGCCTAAAATGCGAAGAGAGCATTTCATCTGGTAAACCCCTCTATTTGCCTCTTACCACAACAGAGGCAACACAAATCAAGAATAATTTTTCACAAATGTCAGCAGAAGTTTCGATTCTCTGGCAGGCACTTAATTTGCCAATAATGGAACCACTATCTCCGCTTAAAATAAACCAATTGTCACGATGCGCAAAATCAGCACTATACTGTGCTGTACTTACATCAATCTCATCCAGTGTTCTCTCCATGTCTACATCTGGTTCGCAGAAAAGCCAACAGGCGGGAAGCTCCTCACAAGTGGGCAAGGAATGTGATGAAACCGAAGAGAGTGCACGTATAATCGTCGACGAAGCATTAGAAATTTACACCAACATTGGTGTCATGCTTGAGAATTCAGCAAGAATACATGTGTATCAAAATCATTTGTGCTTTGGTGCATGGTTATTAGTCACGGGAATTCAAGGAGCACTTGGTGCATCCGGTAGTACAAGTTCAAAACAGCAAATACAACAAAGTGAAGCCGAAACTATTGCCAAGGGGAAAAGTCCAGCAAGAAGTTCGGATCAACACACTCCATCTGCCAGAGTAAATCTATTTAAAGTACAGCAAGGATTTGGTGTCCTAAATGCGGCTATTGCCATTCACAGTCTTCAGTTGCTCACTGAACTTATTGATGATTTAAAAATAGAAGCAACATGTGGAGAAGACGGCGCTAATGGAACAGGGACTAATCAAAACACCCCCGAACCGGCGGGTTTTGATATTTTAGAGCAGTATTCTGCTCTCGAAAGGGTTGTTCGAGTGTTGAACACTGCAACTCTTCAGCAATTGTTAACGTTTCTTGCAACTGTTGCTTATCGAAAAGCATGTTCTCTTAAAAGGGCAAATGCTAAAGATCGAACTGAATGTGACCCGATAAGTTACTCGGAATCAACTACTTATTACAATGACACACTGTCATGCTCGGATAATTCCGAAGAAGACGACAGCGAAAGCTATTTGGGTCTTTGGTTTAAAGAAACATTGTCTCCAGAAGCTAATGATGAACCATCAGAAGTTCAGGGCCAGGAAAAGTTAAATGACACACAGAAATCAAATTTGGTTCCGGCAAAGGACGAACCACATGAGTATTTGGAACTGGCTGCACAAATATTTATTTTCCTTGATCAGTCACTCGGCACGAAGCACAGTTTTTTAAACAAATATGTAAAAGCCGGTCTTAGTGAGCAGCAAATGGTCTTATTGGCTAATATATTAAAAGATCTCGACCGAGATGCATCAAGAGGAGAGCCAGAAGCTTCTAGTTGCCCCCAATGGCAGACCGCGATGATCAAATTTTCTGGAGCCGTTGGAAGATATCTTCATAATCTTATATCTGGACAGCTTCTAAGCGAATCTCTGCAATCAAATTTGCTTTTGTACTTATCCGTATCCCCATGGACTCAGGATACCAATACCTGGCCACTTCAGGTTTACTCGAGCACTCTATCTGTGCTCGTCCAAATTCTCCTTCTCAAACCAACACAAGAAAAGGAAGCCGCTTGTCTTTCTGTTTGGCATCGTTTAGTGAACACACTAGTCGAAGGTGTTTGTTCAACTTCAGCAGCTAACCAAAGTTCTGAAACTGACTACGAGGATCTTAACATCGAGCATGCTCAATTGCTTCTCTTCCTCTTCCATTCACTCAACCTTATGCAAAAGAAATCAATTCTGCTACTCACGGCTGGTGGTGTAATTCGATGTGCTGAAGTTTGTCGAAGTGTTTCACCGGAAAAACCATTACGAAATCATCAGATTATGCTTCTATCCCGTTTACTGTTGTTTTTGGAGTATCTTATGAAGCATTTATATAACGCTCCAACTGTTTTGCTGGAGCAAGTGCGATGGAATTTGTTCTCCATTAGTACTATGGATGGTAGTCAAAAAGTGTCAGATCTTCTTAACAACAAAACAAAGATGCTTTCTTTCTGTCGGAAGGATATCGAAGATAAATTTAGAAAGTATTCTCCAGAAGCCTCAACTAGTAAGTTAATTTATTATTGAAAACATGGAAAATTGTTACTATGTTTTTGGTATTTTCAACAGGTATTCGTCCGAAATTCTATTCACTTGCCGTTGTGGATACAAAAATCCTTCAGGAATTCAAACTAGATGGTTTGGCTTGGAACTTCATCCTTTGCACTCCAGACAAATTGAAATACCCATTGCTGGTTGATGCTCTTATAGATATACTCTCTGTTACCGATATCTGTATGGCTAAAGTGACTTCTCACACTCTTTGTGCTGTTCATTATTGCTTTAGTATTTGCTGGAAATTGCTCCTAGGACTGCCTCCATCAACACCACATGTGGAAGCATTGCTGCAAGATAAAACACCCACACTGCATTCACTTTTGTGGTCAATTCGTTGTTTCCATCCAGTTGCAGCTTCACATTATTTGATTGTGAATAGTTTAATCAAGCAGGGCATGTACACACAGTATGCTGAAACTTTGTGGACAAACATCACTGACCATGTGGCAGATCCGCGTTTCAGTTTGAAAAATACTATTTTCGGACTTGAAGCGTTTAACAAAACTTTCAATATACGTAAGATTAATATATTTTTCAACCTTGAAGATTACAATTCATTTAATATTTTATTTAGAAAATCCTCGAATTTCAAAGATCCTTATGTTGGACGCATTGATGGCATACATGCATGCATTATCTTGGGCAGAGAAGGAGGGTGTTCAACCCCCTAAACAGACGAGTACTCAAAGCAATGACCAATCAGAAATTTGTGACCAACGAGGAACCACTCCACCAGGCACAATTAACACTGCATCTACAAGTACCGAGTTGGACGAGCAAACAACTTCTGCCACAAATGAACTTGCAAAAGAAAAGCTTTCCAAAGACCTTCTCTTGATTCTTTTGGATACACTTAAGATCCTTAATGACACCGTTCAAAAAACAATGGCAAAGAATATAGGTGCGACCATTCCCATAAATATATTCGAGCTTTTGATTCCTATTGCCAGTCTAAAGAACTCATATACATGTGAGCTTTCCAATCAATTCCTCAATTTGGTTTCTGGACAGGATAAGGAATCGATAACAGTAGAATGGGCAAAAAAATTGAATGTTCCCGAAGAAGATTCATTCTCAAGTAGTGTTTTTCCTGTCGAACTACATACTCTAACTGTGATCGATGCCCATCTGATGGAGATTTCAAATCATTCAAATTATTCTGTGCTCTTGTCATTGAAGAATTCTCTGAAGACTCTTATGCACTTAATATATTATCTGCTTCCAATTTGCAAGAGCGATGCAAAGATCGAGGAGCGCTTAAAGCCAACTTTAACTGCTATGCTCTTTGACATTCGAATGGAATATTTGTACGATATAAGTGAAAAATGCTTGAACAGTCTTTTGAACTCAGATGATGCCGGAATAGACGAAAGGCAGTTTTTATCATACAGTCATTTGTTGAAACACTGTTATGGAGTTATAATCGAATATGCCGATGAGTGTCGACAGACTCAGAATATGACGCTGAGTGAGTCTGTTTTCTTGGAAGTTCTTAAGGTCATGCAGCATATGATTGACAAACCAATGGGTATGAAGGCAATGTATGAATTCTTCCGTGTGTCCAACTCGGGAAGCTTAACCGATTTACTTCTGTCGTTCACCGGAACGAATCTATCACAGAATTATGCGACGAAAATACTACAGTTTTTTGAAAAACTCTTCCAGGCATCAGATAAACCAGATTCATTGTTCCCGTTGCCCGATTTAATACAATGTGTGTCGGAACTAGGACATACCGACATAAACCGATTGAAAATCTGGTTGAGTCATATTCTTCTTGGTCCTGGACAAGGTGCTCAACCTTCAAGTAATTCATCTAGCAACGCACAGACTCCAACTAACATGGCAACAGTATCAGCTATACCCAGTATTTCTGATCAAATTGCTCAATCATCTGCTATGGATGCAGAAGCCATGGAAATAGATGAAGATGGTGGTGTTCAGGTTGCCCCAAGCTATAGTTATTTTACCAATCGCTCGGATTCGCCCACACATGAAGGTGAAGGTGTTGAACGCAATGGAAAACTTTTACAAAACATAACAAAATATATTGTGCAAGATGGAAAAACTCCACAATCAGTTTCGATGGTTTTGTTTCATGCGTTGCTTCAATTGGGACAGACCCTTCTCTGTCCGACACAAGAAGCTTCAGATTTTTCAGATTTACTGCAGGTAAAGAATGTTTTATTGTTTATATCTTGAAAAGTTTATTGAAACAATCCAATTTTAGGTTATGATAACATTGGCAGACGCTGCGCAGGGTCGAGGACATTCAACTCTATTTACTGCAGCAATTGTCTGGTTAGATGTATCTAAATTCCACGTACTAGAAAAAATTGTTGTTCCAAAGACTCAACAGCTGGTTCTGAGACCTCTAGCAGCCCTTGACAATGTAACCGCTTTGCTACGATATATGGGTGATCTCCTGCAAGCACTAGGCTTCAAAGGCAGTCGTTCCTTAACACCTCCATGGGAGGAAGACATGCAAGCTGAATTTGACGATTTAATGGATGAGTTGGGAGTTGGTGGAGACGACGATGATTCGATTGTCGAAGATTCAGATGAGGATAGTTTGGGCAACAAACTTTGTACTTTTTCACAAACTCAGAAGGAGTTCATGAACCAACACTGGTATCATTGCCACACCTGCAACATGGTCAATACGGTTGGCGTGTGCTCAGTTTGTGCCAGAGTATGTCACAAAAATCACGATGTGAGCTACGCAAAATATGGGAATTTCTTTTGCGATTGTGGGGCAAAAGATGATGGCTCGTGTCAGGCTCTAAGCAGGCGACTTAATCTGTCATCGAGTGGCCAAGATCGATCTATAGTTGCATCAGCTTTAGAATCTGGTGAGACTTCATATGTTGGAGCGCTTACTAGAAAAAGGGCTCACACCCCTCCATCACACATATCAACTAATTCTACTCTAAGATCGGATGGGGGAACTTTTAGTGAACGGGCTTCTCACTTGGCGAAAATTATTGAAACTTCAAAGGAATCCCTGCAGAACAACGAGCAATGGGCGAGTGTTGTTCGATGTATATTGGAATTCTTTGAATTACTGATGCCTTCTATCAGAGAAAACTCAGCATTATTTTCCACTGTGGGGTGTCATAAACGCACGCAAAGTGCTTTGGAACGTTTACATACTTTGGACCAGACCTTTCAAATCAGTGACCAGATTATGGTGCCTACTTTAGGCTCGCAAGAAGGAGCATTTGAAAATGTACGTATGAGTTATTCAGGCGATCAGGGACAGACTATAAAGCAATTGCTTTCATCTGGATTAGTAAGGCGCGTAGCTTTGTGCTGTCTTTCTTCACCTCATGGAAAACGACAACATTTGGCTGTGTCCCATGAAAAAGGAAAGGTGACAATATTACAATTGTCTGCTTTGCTGAAGCAAGCCGATGCTGCTAAGAGGAAACTTACCCTTACTCAATTGTCGTCAGCACCAATCCCATGTACAGTTCTCTCGCTAACAGCTAACCCTGCAAATGAGGACTGTCTTGCCGTGTGTGGATTGAAGGAGTGCCACATACTAACTTTCTCGAGCAGTGGAACGGCTAACGAGCATATAGTTCTCACGCCACAATTAGAAAACGGAAATTTCATCAAAAAAGCTATCTGGTTGCCAGGCTCTCAGACGATGTTGGCTTTAGTTACAGCAGATTATGTCAAAATCTATCAACTGGCTGAAGACACTTACAGTCCAAAATACTATTTTTTGGTAGCAGTTGGAAAAATCCGTGACTGCACTTTCATATACCAAGAAGGAGTTTACTACATGTTCTTAATTGCTTCTTCCGGGTACATCTATTATCAAAATCTGAACGACGAGAGTCTGGCAAAGCACGGAGACTTCTACGTTACAAACACTTTGGACCTACAACATCCTCTTATCAAAGATACCAATGGACAAGTTGGAGGTGGTGGTGTTTCTATTTACTACTCGCACACACTGCAAATACTCTTCTTCAGCTACTCAGTCGGCCGTAGCTTTATGGCCCCTCTGGTTGATGTAAATAAGGGAGTGAAATGTGTTATGCAAGTCCAGACTGGACCACCTAATTCTTCAAAGACCTCTTCGAAGGGACCACCACAGCCACTGTGTCAATGGACAGAAATACCTGGACATCCTGGACTTATCTGCGCTATGATGCATACTTCAAACAATCCAGTTGTTTTTATGTTAACCCCCGAGCGCATTGTCATGCAAGAAATTAAAGCTCAGAGTTCGAAGTCGAAGATCATGGATATGGTGGCAATTCGCCACACAGTTGCTGGTGTTGAGAAAACAACATTGATACTCCTGTGCGAAGATGGCAGCTTGAGAATTTTCACAGCGCAAATTGATAACACCAACTATTGGCTTTCCCCTGAAGTCCAACCGATTGGAAATCAAATGTACTCAACAGCTACTGCTATAACATCGAAAGCATCGCGCAAAACAAAATCAAAGTCTAGTTCACGAAACAATAATGGAAATGGACAAAAGGTTGTTGGGATAAACGGCGCACCTGCCTTCCCAATAGATTTCTTTGAACATTGCACTGTTATGCCAGACGTTGAATTTGGTGGTAATGACCTACTACAGATTTACAATAAGCAGAAACTCAAAACACGCCTTTTCTCAACTGGAATGTTTGTTGCTTCTACCAAATCTAATGGTTTTACTCTGGAAATAACAAATTCTGATCCAAATATGGTGATTGTTGGAGTAAGAGTGTTGCTCGGAACGCAAGATCCGCTGAGGGCTCCACAAAGTGTAACAGTTGTTGGAAGAACTGTACCAACTGTTTTAAGGCGAGCGAGATGGTTTGACATACCATTAACTAAAGAAGAAATGCTTCAATCAGATAAAAAATTAAATGTTGTGTTTGGAAGATCACAAGACCCGGAAAATGTTTGCATGTTGGATAGTATTGAAGTTTATGGAAAATCAAAAGATCTTGTCGGGTGGCCAGAAGAATCTGATGAAACAACTGCAGCAGGCGCTACAGCCGTAGGAACATCAGCCACGGCAAATGGAGCGCCAAATAGTACCGGTGATAGCAATATTCCAACTATAACCAATCTCGACAAGATGGTTACATCTTTGTTAGAAGTTCTGGATTGTGGTCTTGGTCTTCTTGGTGGTTCAAACATAGAACCGAATTTGAAACAAAAAGCAATAACAGTTGCTACTTCTTTGCTTCTCATGCCATCACCGAATCCGGTACAAATGCAAACAAAATGCGTTCTGGCTACTTTGTACGGAAATCGAAGTGCTTACCATGCCTACAAGGACAAGGAAATTCTCAATGAAGTAAACAATGAGCTGATTAAGCTGCAGAAAGTTGAAGATATGTGCAGCATTGATCCCGAGGCTTTCTACCGCTTAGTGTTGCTTACAAGGGGAATTGCCGTTGCAAGGCCTCAAGCTTTATGTAAGATTTGTTCAGAAAATGACTTTATTATTCTGCCAAATCTTCTGGAACTCATGAAGAAACTTTTCGCAATCACGCCGCGCATCGATGAACCAACTTCAATAGTGAAACGTGGTCTTTCTCACACAGAGGCTATAATCCATTGTCTTGTGGAAATTATTCATGCGTTTGCTCTGTCTGATCCAGCACAAGTTGAAAAAATGACCAAATATCTCATAGATTTGCTTTTAGATGAATCCAGTGTAATAAGCCACAGTGCAAAAGAAGCCATTATTTTGCTATTGAGTCCCAGAGTAAAACGCAGAAAGGTAGTAATTGTGAGTCCGCCAGCATGTTCAACTCCGACTCCATCGAATACTACGGCTACGGTTACCCCATCAACAAGTGCAGTTGTGGAGCCAGTAGGTTCGGGAGATGACAATCCATCGACGAGCCAAAATGCAGCCGATTTTGTTCCTGTCGATGTAGACGCTATTGAACCGCTAGGTCTTGGAGAACCTGGAATAAGTCACCCATTAGGAAATTTAGAAGCTTTTCTAGGTGCAGGCGGTTTTCCTCAACTGCTCGACCTTCAACAGGACGCCGATGATGAGGCTATTATGGATATTGCAATTGCACTAAGCCTAGAGCAGCACGATGGGCGAGATCTCCGTCAGGGATTGGCTTATCTTCAAGGCGTACGTGATGGTGCTTTACATAATGTTCAGCGGTTGGCTTCCTCTGGCAATGTTGGTGAAGCTGCTAGTGTCTCAGTTGGTGGGTCGGATGATGAAGGGTCTAATGCTGCCACAGATGGTTCCACCTTGAGAACATCACCAGCAGAGCCAGCGGGTAGTGGGGGGTCTGAAAGTGGTGGAAGTGGTGTAGAAAGCATTGGTGGAATTTCTGGACGGAGCAGTACATATGGCGACCAGCCGAACGCATCGCCTCCTAGAAGCAGTGAACTTCAATTGCCTCCGTTGGGAGAACCTTTGCAAACGGAGGAAACACCAGAAGCCGATGAACAACAAGCAGAAACAGAATATTCTACGAAACTGCATGATTTGAGGTATGTTAATTAATTAAATTTAGTTTAAAATTTATAATATCATTATGAATCTATTATTTTTAAGGTGTTCGATTTTAAATAAAATCGTCGAAAACTTCAAGTCATTCGAAGGCTGCACTGGGGCTCAGGTTATTCCATTGGTTCAAGTTGTTTTAATGCTCACTACCGATCTGGACGGAAACCATGAATCTGATCAACAAATTTTGAATCTTCTACTTAATGCTCTTGTTGATGGTTTGGGTATGAATCCAGCTTCAGTTGCATCACAGGTACAATTGTAAAAATTTCCTCTTAAATATGTGTATCAACAAATTTATAATATTTTTCAGCTGGTTGAACGTAAACCAAATGCTGAAGTAAAGCTTATGCTACTCTGTTTATTTAGTGTACTCATGGGGAAAACAAAATCATCCAAGCAAGCTGGGACAACATCGCCCCCTCACCAATTTAAGGACAACGCATCATTTGTGGCTTCGACTACTGCAAACACACTAATTAAAAGTGGAGCTATTCCGTTCTGCCTTGTAGTGATGGAGTCATTCCTGGCGCACTGGAGAAATGTTTCAGCAGCGGCAGAAACAGGCCATCAATTGGTCCCCGCTTCTGGATCGTCTTCATCCAACTCGAATTCGAACAATTTGCTCAAGCCAATAAACTATGGCCCAAAGCCCGATATATCAAGTCTTATTCCCCACAATTATTTAAAGAATTTTCCTGAAATATTCGATGGGTATAGTGCTCTTCTAACTGAGATTGCAGTACGACTACCTTATCAGATATTAAAACTATCAGCTGGTCATCCAGCCACATATGATTGGTATCACAAATTTTGTGAGAATATGACATTTACTTTGTGCGAATACATGATGTTGAACTTAAGTCCATTGTTGCGTCGCCAGGTGCGAAAATTACTTATGTACATTTGTGGCAACAAGGAAAAATTCAGAATGTTCCGGGATGGTCATTCACTTGATGTTCACATTATTGCTTTAAAAAAAACTTGTGAATTGCAAAACTCAAAGGTAATTAAAACGAAAATGGTTTGCTATGTTATTTTTTAATATTATAATTTTGCTTCTTTCTTTTAGCATATTGGCAGTGGTATTCACCCCATTTTGACGTATGATGCCCTTGTGGAGCTAACTGAACATCTTCGCGCCTGTCAAGAAATCAGTCAAATACGTACCGGCAACTGGCAAAAGTTTTGCGTAGTGCATGAGGATGTTATACCGTCGCTTGTTCAGATAGCATGCTTCCAACTGGATGATGGCGTCTCGCCAATAATTCTACAGCTCTTGCAAGCAGCCTTTTGTAATAACAGCCAAGCCAAACAGGATTCTAACAAACAATCCGGATCATCGTCGAAAAGCCGTCAAGATCGTGATAAATCGGAAGAAAATGAAATGACATCTGACTCTAAATTTGATCCATCACATTGCAGTACATTTGTACACCAGTTGTTCCGTTTTGTGCCAGATCATTTGTTATCAAAGTTCATAAAAATATTCCTCTTGGAAACAAATATTACTTCAATTCGTTGGCAAACACATTCACTCGTTTATGCTATTTATGAGAATAGTAACGATCGTCAAAAGGAAAAACTTATTAATTTACTGTGGAATATGTGGCAGTATCTACCTGCTTATGGACGTAGATCAGCTCAGTTTGTTGATATCCTGGGATATTTGACACTTAGCACAAAATCCATATCAGAAAAACTTCCCGAATACATGGAAAAAGCCGTAGAAGTTCTACAACAACAAAATGAACTTCTATCCAAGCATTCGAATGCCCCCATTTACACAACTTTAGAACAAGTCCTTCAAGTTAGTGGTTATTATCTGGAATCGGAACCGTGTTTGGTCTGCAACAATCCAGAGGTACCAATGACTAATGTGAAATTGCCCTCAATCAAGTCGGATTCTAAATTCACCACGACCACAATGATTGTTAAACTAGTACAAAGCCATACAATATCCAAGATAATTCTTCGTATTGCCGACCTAAAGCGAACTAAAATGGTTCGCACAATAAATATTTATTACAACAACCGAACAGTTCAAGCTGTAGTCGAATTGAAAAATCGTCCAGCTTTATGGCATAAGGCTCGTTCAGTTAATCTGCAATCTGGCCAGACCGAGGTTAAAATCGATTTCCCTCTACCGATAACTGCTTGCAATCTGATGGTGGAATATGGCGATTTCTATGAAACTGTAACTGGATCCAGTGAAAATCTACAGTGTCCACGCTGCAGTGCAGCTGTTCCATCATATCCGGGTGTATGCGCCAACTGCGGCGAAAATGTGTTCCAATGTCACAAATGCCGTGCAATCAACTACGACGAAAAGGATCCCTTCCTTTGTCATTCTTGTGGATTCTGCAAATATGCTAAATTCGATTTTAGCATTTACGGCCGTGCATGTTGCGCTGTCGATCCTATTGAATCGGCCGAAGATCGAACTAAGACCGTTCAGATCATTCACTCTTCGTTGGAGCGTGCCGATCGAATCTACCGTCAATTACAAACAAACAAACAGATGCTTGAATTATTAATTCAAAAGGTGACCGAACACCGTTCGGATCGTCAGATCGATGACACACTGGGCACGGTTCATAGCACATCGCAGGTGAATAAAATTATCCAGCTATTGGCTCAAAAGTATTGTGTCGAGTCAAGAACGTCCTTCGAGGAACTCAGTAAAGTTGTTCAAAAAGTTAAAGCTTGTCGCAGGTAAGCCTATTAGATTTTGTATCCCATTTATTTTTTACTTAAGAGTTAATTTCTTAGAGAGCTCGTTGCTTACGATCGATGTCAAATGGATCAGCCTGCTAATAGCTCAAATCCCGGATCAGAAGAGTTAGCCGTCAATCGCTGCTATGGGTGTGCTTTAGCATCCACGGAGCAATGCCTTACACTATTGCGTGCAATGGCATCAGATCCAGAATGTCGTTTAGGCCTATATAAACAGGGTCTGGTAGAAGAATTGGCTCAGAATAATCTCCGTCGTGGAACACCACAAATACAGGATGAAGTGCGAAATCTTCTTTGCTTGCTGACAAAAGACAACACTGAAGCTTGTCTCAATCTTCTTGATTTGATCCATGAACGTGTAAAAATGGCTTTGATTGGCGCCATTCCCTCGGCAAATCTTGAAACTGCAATACGTCACGAGATGATATTATTGGAGGTGCTAATTGCTCAAGATGACTTTTGCTGGGAGCAGAAACTGAAAGTTGTATTTGACTTGTTTTTAATGGCTTGTCGGTAGGCAAAATAAAATTTATAGAATGTGAAAAAATAGCAACTTAATGCTTTAAAATATTTTTTATTTTAGTGATCGTCGAGGACCAGCTGTAGCAGTAATACAGCCCTGCTTGCGTATCCTCCAGGCTCTTATTTGTCCTCCAACACCCACAAGTAAGACAAACAAAGAAAAGCTTCCTCAAGATTTATCTAGCATTACCACCAGCGGCGGACTCACTGTTGACTTTAAAAAATGGCTTGAAGATGACAAAGAACAATCTTTCGAATCCTGGAAGGCAAGAATGCCGTCAAATTTGTCCTTAGAAAAACCTTCAAAGAAACCAGATGAAAAACCTGCTGCGCAAACAACACCTAGCCAAAAGGGTCAGCGGATGTTTGGAGCCACTTTGGAGCACAAACGAATGCAACTGCGAAAGGCTTACTTATGGGAAAAGTATGGTAAAAGATGGAGAACTCGATTTTTGCAAAAAGGAATACTAAGTCCGCCGCTAGAACTGAGTGCCTCTTGGTTGCAACCAATTCTGTTCAATGCGAATTCTCGATTTGGACGACAACTTGCTTGTTCATTGGTCACTTCGCTCAGTAGAACACATGAGCGAAAGAGAGAACTGCTTAATTTGTTAACCGGATTCCTTAAATATGTTGGTGAGTCTGGGGAAACTAGCGCCGAATTTTTAACTCTGTACAGAGCTTTAGGAACTGATTCTCCATGGAGACAATATTTAGCACTTCGCGGAGTTCTCACAGAAATATCTCAGCTTCTTTCTGCTGAAATAGTAAATATACATCGCTTAGAAGAGACTACTCTCTCTTCAGATCTCGCACAGGGCTATGCACTGAGACAATTTGTTGAATTGCTTTCGATGTTCCTAGAGAACTCAGCCATTCGACAGGCTTACAAAACAAGACTCTTGGGACCAGTACTCGAGGGGTACTTGTCCCTCAGGAAACTAGTCGTTCAACGCACTCGCCTGATTGATGATGCGCAAGAGAAGCTTCTTGAAATGCTCGAAGAGATGACCAGTGGCACAGAAGAAGAAACGCGAGCTTTTATGGAAATTCTAATCGATACTGTCGAAAAGACACGAGTCAACGACATAAAAACTCCAGTATTCATTTTTGAGCGACTCTATTCGATCATTCATCCAGAAGAAAACGACGAAAGTGAATTCTTTATGTTGCTGGAAAAAGACCCTCAACAAGAAGACTTTCTGCAAGGCCGTATGTTGGGCAATCCTTATCCCTCGTCTGAAGTTGGCCTTGGCCCCCTTATGAGAGATGTTAAAAATAAAATTTGTACTGACTGTGAGCTAATTGCACTTTTAGAAGACGACAATGGAATGGAATTGCTGGTTAATAACAAAATCATTAGCTTGGATCTCCATGTGAAAGATGTTTACAAAAAAGTTTGGCTTGCAGAAGGGGGAGAAAGAGATGCAATGAGAGTTGTCTATCGCATGAGAGGCTTACTCGGTGATGCAACTGAGGAGTTTGTTGAAACCCTAAACAACAAAAGTCAAGAAGAGGTCGATACGGAACAATTATATAGGATGGCAAATGTCTTGGCAGATTGCAATGGTCTCAAGGTAATGTTGGACAGAATCTCCAGCTTACAAAATCTTTCCCGCACCAGAGAACTTATACAGGTTCTACTAAAACTTTTCCTGATCTGTGTCAAGGTAAGAAGATGTCAAGAGGTACTTTGCCAGCCTGAACTGGGCGCTATAAATACACTTTTAAAAGTGTTGCAAATTTGCCTACAATCAGCTGAAAATGATGTCCCTATACAGTCTTCAGTTACGGAGCAGTTGCTCGAAATAATGGAAACAATTCTTTCGAAAGCTGCCAGCGACACACTAGACTCATTTTTGCAGTTTTCTTTAACATTTGGCGGTCCCGAGTATGTAACTGCTCTTATTTCCTGCACAAACATTGCCAATGTTAGGAACAATCCATCCGTACTACGTCATTTGATTCGGGTTTTGGCGGCTCTTGTATACGGAAACGAAGTAAAGATGGCTTTGTTGTGTCAACACTTTAAGGCCACATTAGACTTTACCAAATTTGATACTGAAAAAACACCAGAAGACGAATTTAAGATGGAACTCTTCTGCGTGCTGACCAATCAAATAGAACATAACTCTATTGGGGGTACATTAAAGGACTACATAATAAGTCTGGGAATTGTAGATGAAGCAATTGGCTACATTAACAAACATGCACCTTGTGTGAAGCCCACATTGTTACGAATCGATTCGGATGAACTGAAAGAGTTTATATCTCGACCTAGTCTTAAGTATGTATTGCGATTCCTTACTGGACTTGCAACAAAACACGAAGCAACGCAAGTGGCAGTTAGTAAGGAAATCATACCAATTATTCACCGGTTGGAGCAGGTTTCCAGTGATGAACATGTCGGAAGTTTGGCTGAAAATCTTCTAGAAGCACTGTGTACGGATGAAATAACAGCTAAGCGAGTTCAAGAGGTTAGAGATTTCACTAGAGCAGAAAAGAAACGATTGGCTATGGCCACTAGAGAGAAACAACTCGATGCCCTTGGAATGCGTACAAATGAGAAAGGTCAAGTAACAGCCAAAGGGTCAATATTACAAAAGATTGAAAAACTTCGGGATGAAACTGGTCTAACATGTTTCATTTGTCGTGAGGGCTACGCTTGTCAGCCAGCAAAGGTATTGGGAATATATACATTCACCAAACGCACCAATGTCGAGGAATACGAATTAAAAACTCGGAAGACTGTTGGCTACACCACCGTGACCCATTTCAATGTTGTTCACATTGACTGCCATACCTCTGCGATAAGATTGGCTCGAGGACGAGACGAATGGGAGCGCGCCAGCTTACAGAACGCTAATACCCGCTGCAATGGATTGCTTCCACTTTGGGGCCCAGAGGTCTCTGAGTCGGCTTTTTCTGCATGTATGACTCGTCACAGTAGTTATATGCAAGAGAGTACCCAACGCTGCGATATATCGTTTACAAGCAGCATACATGATTTGAAGTTGTTACTCATTAGATTTGCCTGGGAAAAGAGCTTCCACGATGATGCAGGTGGTGGAGGTCCACAATCGAATATGCATTTTATCCCTTATTTGCTATTTTATTCAGTGTATTTGCTGCTTTCTTCGAGATCGGCTACAAGAGAAGAGAAGACTTTGCAAACTTTCTTGACAGCAACTCCTTCAGAAAAGTGGCTGGAGTGTGGTTATGAAGTTGAAGGATCGCTATACTTGTTGACATTGTCTTTGGCTATTCATAACCAAGCCAATTGGAACAAAAACAAATTGGCTCACATGAAGCGTTTGATAGCTGTAGCACAGGCACGTCATGTATCACCATCTGTTCAGTGCAAGGCACTTCTCTCGGCTAGTGACCGACAAGCTAAGGACTACAGTGTGTACAAGCCCTTCCTTATGATATGGGCAATGGTTGATTTAATATATAGCCAATTGCTCAAGACAGTCCCTACCGTCGAGGATTGGCCGATTGCTCTATTTGATTATATTCGCAAACACGATGAGGTGATGCTTAAAACAACCGATACAATTTTACAGACATTCACAGATGAATATCTTCCTTGCACGTCGTTTGGCGAATTTTGTGATGTAGCTGGTAAGAAAAACATAAAATAAACAATCCTACTCAAATTTCTTCTAAATCATATTTTTTCCCCCCATTTAAGGTCTCTTGAATTTAATCGAAACGCCAGAACAATTTATCAATGATATATTGCTTTCATTGCCTTCAACATCGGCAACCTAGAAAATTTACTTAAAATAAACAAAAAAATATTTAATCCGCATATAATTTTAATCGAAATATAAATAACCCATTTTTGCTTAACATATGCACTGTCTTTCAAATAAAATTGTAATTTGTTGTGAAAACTGTTATAAACTGTGTTTTAAAAAAACAAGGAATATATCTTATATGAAAACAACACGATATTAGTAGTAAAACAAACTTAACTGTCTGTTGGTTCGCCGTTAAGATATTCTTATTAGAAAATCTACGAGAATTATTTAAGCAGATACATTTTAAATGTAACTATTGAGAATTATTGAGAATGTTGCGTACCGAGCAATGCAACAATCTCATAGAACGCGGGCACTAAAGAGCTCAAAAGAATAGAAAAACGGCTTCACAGACAGAAAAAAAATCAGCCTGGGAGAACAACCTAATCTGTGAAATAGAGATCATCCGAGAGCGAGGTCCGCACCAGGCGCGGAAGTTCTACCAATCCGTCCGAAACATGACGCAGTACACACCACGTTGCACATACGGCAAGAACGGAGAGGGAAATCTGATCACCGATCCACAAAGCATACTGGAGCGATACGAAGTGTACTTTAATGAATTGCTAATTGGTAAGCTCACAGCAGAAGTGGAGGCTCCACTACTTCAAGATGAACCCCCTATGCTACCGCCATCAAGCATAGAAGAGGTTGAGAAGGCTATAGGACGGCTCAAGTAAAACAAAAGCCCCAGGACAGCCTTACGTCAAGCAATTCATGATATCATAGTGCACGTATGGGAGCATGCAGAAATGCCAGAAGACTGGCGAAAAGGTATCATATGCCCCATACATAAGAAGGGAGATGTCACAACGTGCAGCAATTATAGAGGTATCACGTTTTTGAGTACCGCCTATAAGATACTCTCCTCTATCCTACAAGACCGGATAACCCCATACGCTAAAACCATCATCGGACAATATCAGTCTGGTTTCATTCCAGGCAAATCAACAACTGATCAGATTTTTACCCTTAGGCTGACGATGGAAAAATGTCTAGAATTTAACATCCCAACATACCATCTGTTTATAGACTTTAAAAGCCGCCTATGATAGCATAGCCAGGGTAGAACTTTACAAAGCCATGAGAGAATTCGGTATCCCAAATAAATTGACACGACTATGTAGGTTGACCATGACCAACGTAACAAGCCAAGTTAAGATAGCCGGATTGCTATCCAGACCAATTAACATCTTTAATGGACTCCGACAAGGGGATGGTTTGACCTGCCTCCTCTTCAACCTGGCGTTGGAGAAAGCAATCTGTGATTTTGGCACGGCAACAAGAGTGACCATCGTTAGCCAGATACTGGCTAACGCCGACGACATCGACATCATCGGAAGAACCGAACAAGCTGTACACAATTCCTTCATCCAGATCGAGCTGGCGGCACAAAATCTGGGGCGGCACATTAGTGAAGGTAAAACAAAGTACATGGTGGCGTCGAATGCGAGAAGAACAGTTGGTCAAACAATCAAGGTAGCAGAGCACGAATTTGAAGTGGTGCAATCCTTTAAATACCTTGAGTCAACAGTAGCAGCCTATAACAATATACAAGAAGAAATACGCTGGCGGCTTCTCAAATCCAACAGGGCAAAAGTAATCAAATCCAGAAATCTAACCATAACTTCAAAACTGCTGCTGTACAGGACCATGGTCCTGCCAGTTCTCATGTATGGATCCGAGACTTGGGTGCTTAGCAAAAGGCACTGTGACCTCTTAGCCGCGTTCGAGAGAAAAGTCTTACGGAGAATTGTTGGCCCCATATGTGAGGAAGGACGATTCCGGAGACGGTACAATCATGAGTTGTACGCAATCTACCTTGAAGCAGACATGGTGACAAAAATTAAGCTCGGTAGACTCCGGTGGGCAGGGCACCTAGCTCGTATGAGCGAAGAGGAACCTGCTCGGAAAGTCTTTTGTGGTACATTCTATGGCAGACGGCAGCGTGGTAGACCATGCTTGCGCTGGAGAGATGGCGTAGACCAGGACGCCCGAAGCCTTGGGGTGCGCCACTGGATGGCGTCGGCTCGAGACCGGGATAGGTGGAGAGACTTGTTGAAAGAGGCCAGGACCGGACCCCGGTTGTCTAACTGATGATGATGATGATTGAGAATTATCCTTTCAAATATAAAAAAAGAATGTATGTCGATTTAAAGCTATATGTACACTTGGGTGGTTATAAATGGAATTTAATTTGTAGCTCGTTGGAAATAAATTTTAAAAAAGTATTCTCCAAGTCTTAAGTAACTTAATTCTAACCCGTCCCTGCTTTCAGTTGAAGTTTCTTATGAAAATAACATGAGGTTTTGTTCTTTGAACAATCAATATTTAATTTGAGCTAAAAAAAATGTTAACATTCCAAGTAATAGCTATTGACATTAGGTTAACGTGTGCCAAGTTTCATAATTGTTTAACAAAATTTGGTGTAGAGTTTAAAACTAAACAGTGTTTGGATAAAATGAAAAACAGCAGAAAAAATCGTTGTTTTCTATATAACTATAACTTTCGAAAATTCAGATTTTACACGGTTTGTTTGGCAAGTGGAAAACAATTTTTTTTTTTATAGAAATAGAAAACATTGAGGCCAATTATGAAATTCGAATCGAATCGTATTTGCTTTTCCTGTCTCAATTTCAGCTTTAGCTTCAAGACGCGATTATGTTGATTTGCCTATAGCGATATAGTTTGCTTGACGAAACGGTTTTTTTTTTGTTTTATAATAAGCGTAATTTTTAGAAAACGCTAGTATTTAAAAATTGCAGATAAACGTAGAGTTGGTTCAGACGAATTTTAAAAAAGTATTATAAAAGTCATACCGGTATTCGTACTATAAAAACAATATCGGCCCTACCATACCAAAATAATAAGAGTGGAACAATTTTTATTAATTAATTTGCTATAAAAGCTTTATTTGTACTTTGTTTAAGAGGGGGTTTCCCATGCAAAAATAGGTTGGGCTTTTGCGCAAAACTTTGTAGCTTTCGCAATTTTTTGAATATTTCAATAAAACAAACTTGTTTAGATTAAATATATATTGACTGAAATATTTCTGTTGTTTAAAAAAAAATTTAAAATTCTTTGTGCCTCAGAACCGACAAGCAAATGAAAATTTAGATAGGCGCTTGTTCTAACCATTGGGAAATTGATTAAATATTAATTTTTTATTTTTTTTATACATAGAAAGATAGTGATCTGCGCCTGTGAAGAAACTTGTTTCACAAGTACATATTTAGAAGGAAGTCATAAAAAAATAATTTTATTCTTGTTTTTTTTTTGTGTGGTTGCACATATATAGAGGAAGGTTGCAGTGGGAGATAGATCATAGTGTGTAGAAAAAATGCGGTAAGTAAATGGTATCTTTTTGTTTTGGTTGTTGGACATGATTAAATATGAAGATGAATATGATAGAGACATTTGTTTGCACATGCGCCATCATTTATTTTAATTTCTTTTTGGTTTGGTGGCTGCGCATGATATGGTAAGAAATCGGGTGTGAGAGGGAGATTTGCTATTTTTTTACCAACCTTATAACCCGACTAAAAAAAAAATTGAAAAAGTTTCATGTTTCAAGAATTTGACCATAATTGGTATTATTAGGTTTTCTTTTTTTTCTTTTCGTAGATGATTGGTACCTGCCTGCTACTAACGGAATCATCACCCAATAATAAAACTTCCATTCCATAAAAAATTGTTCTGTCTACCCAAAAATTATTTATTACTTCACTAAGAGGAAACAAATAAATAATCTTCTCATACAGTTTCTTCTTTTTTTTATTTCTTCAACTCGACAAACACAAATAGAAACAAAAAACCTAATCTGAACTGAATATAAATAAAATTTGCGTATTGACAAGGTGCCTCACTAACAGTGTCAACTGATGAGTGCTAGTGAGACCCACCTAGACGAAACGCCAAATTTTTGTATGGACTAAAGGCCGTTAAAAAAGCTATTTTAAATCAATAATTTAATAAGTCAAATTAAATAGCGCTAAGTCTTCTACTTGGCTGATTTATTTATTTATTTCAGTAGTACATATATAGAATTTGTATTATGAAACCTTCATTTAAAACAAAGCCTGGCCCTGGGCAAACCTTTCCAATTTTAATGATTAAGAATTTTAATCTTTTTGGATATAGTTCACATTAGACTTTTGCTAAAAAGTTTATGTAAGCTGAACTGAATATAAACAAAATTTGCGTAGTGACAAGGTGCCTCACTACCAGTGTCAACTGATGAGTCCTAGTGAGACCAACCTGAACGAAACGCCAATTCTTTGTATGCACTAAAGGCCATTAAAAAAGCTATCCTAATCGCACATCGCGATTCTGGTTTTTGTGAATTTTCGTCTGAGATGAAAAAAAAAGTATTCGGTGAAGAGTAGAGCTAACTAACACATTCAAATTCATTTACATGAAATTTGAGTTCGCTGCTGGAAGACACCTACCCTTAATGTTCTTAGAACTAAGGTACGGAATCTACCAAGCAATTGTTCCATATTAATTTTGTGTGTTACAAACTTCTGCAGATTGTACTACAGCTGATATTTAGTTATAAATTTATTTTTATACCGTAAGATGTTGTAAATGGTTTTTAAGTACCTCTCTAACTATTCTTATCAAACAAAGTTGTTGTTTTTTTTTTTGGCGTTCCCTTTGTTGGTCAGCTTTTTGTTAGATGTCGCTCTCTAAGAACCCGCAACAACACATGTCGATCGGTGAAGAGCTTGTGCAAAATCTTTTATTTAAAGTATCGAACGCAGTTATTCCTTTTGACAATGCTTTCTGCATCAAATTATTAACAAATTAATACACTTTAGGCACTTAAAAATTGTGAAAAGAAGCGAGAACGAGTCGACATAAAACAAAACTCCAAAACACTCTTATTTTTTAAACCATAGTAAATCTGTCATTTGTATGTGAAATTAAGGGTATATTTTAAGTGATTACTGGAAATGTTTTATAGTCATGTCAAAGAAAATTCGTATTTATAGTTTTATCCAATGAAAAAGGTTTAAAACAAAGATTCTATTATGATAAGAAAACAAAATTATCCAATCTGATTATTTTGATCACCACTGTATATGGGAATAATAAACAAATCAACCTCTTAAGTGGTTTCGATTGGAAATCCAGAAGAGTCCGGAATCATCCATAAGTCTTCTGAGACTGTTTTATTGTGTCATATCTGTCATTTTGTTGCCAATAAAACATTTTCAGAAGACTTCTGGATGATTCCGGACTCTTCTGGATTTCCAATCAAAAACATTAGTCCAAGTACAAAATCTTCACATTGAAAAAGTTTGAGTAAAGGGTAGACATAAAAATCTAGAAAAAATAGAGAATTTGTGTTTTGGAGACAATTGAGCGGCCGTTGGACACGAATTCTGGAACAAATAAGCACCTACCTAATAAATATACCACACAATATTAAAGTAAATATATTTTGTTGAAAAAGATTTTATTTAATTGTATTCACACAAATGCCCGCATTTAGGACAAACAGATTTTGAAGAAAAGTATTCCTTGAGATGCTCTAAATGTCCACCGTGCGAACATCCTTGACACCAGGCATATAATCCTCTCACAACCAGACCACAAACACAACACTTAGAGCTCTGCATAGACTTGCACTTGGAACAATACCAACCAACAGCTCCATTTAATGGTCTTCCACAGTCACCACAATTGGTATGCACTGATGTTGATTTTTGGTTAAGTTCTCTGACTGATCGAATCCAAGAGAGATTAATTATTTGACAAGCCTCATTCCAGAGTTGATAGCGATGTAGTAATTCAATATACGAATGAAACCATTCTTCCTAAAAAAAACATTACATTACAAAACATTCAAAAAAGTTAAGTTCGACTTACTAAGAGGGTTTCTTCAATTGGAAGAAATTTACGTGCATCTCCCATAGCAATGACGACACAGAGAGCTGTTTGTACATCACCAACATCACTCTGTAATTTAAGTGAATCAGCTATGAACTGGTGAGGTTCCCACATAGGTATCACAGGTACAGTGGAACATTTAAGAAAACTTGGTTTATCAGGAGGCTAAAAAAAATCATTGTAACGCATAAAACACTCCAAAACAAATCTTTACTGGTGAGGTATCTCTTTTTTCCGACTTCATATCCTGCTGCGGCCGTGCTGCTTGAACATCATGATGTAAAGCTGTTTCAGGAAAAGAAAGTGCCTTTGTAAAATCAGGAGGTCCCATGTACAAAAATCCATTTCGAAGCATATCGAAGTTTTCGAATGTTATATCGTTCAAAATTTGGTTTTCTGACAAAATTACAGAGTTGAACTGTGGATTTTGACTTCCATCATCTAGATCGTCTTTTGCACTATCTTCTTCTTCTTCTTCATCATCATCTACTGGTGTATCTTTCGCTCGGTTATTCCAATCGATTTCGAGTGGACGTGTTGTCTGAGCCATTCTTCGGTTTGCTGTAACATTTTTTTGGGTGGTAAAGGAACTTCTTTGTTCAATTTTTTGATTACTAAACTCTGAAGTTCCATAAAGCATCTTAACAAATTTCCAAAATGTTGTTGCCTGCAATTATTTTATTGTTATAAAAATAATTATAGTAAAAAACCAAAACATACACTATGTTTTCCAAACTTTTTGGAAACATTTGCATTATGATCACACATATCTATAAATTTTCTGCCCGTCAAGATGAATTCCTTGGCACATCCAATAAAACACTCATATTCCTTCAGTTGACTGTTCTTTTGGTCACCGATATAACCTGTGTACTAATAGAATAATAATTTTAACTGTATATGCATGTAAGAACCTGGTCGGCACCTCACGGATGGCGTTCATTCAAAGCTAAACAAAAAAGACTCTTTTATTATACAGAGTCTCCTGACTTCGTGCAATTTGATTTTAACCCAGTAACATTTTTCTAATACCTGAAAATCTTCACAACATGTGTCGTTCCCCATCTTGAACAAAATAGCGCCATAATGGATTTTTCTTATTTTAACTATATCTTGGCAAGTCCTCGAGATGTCATTCAAGCGATAAAATATGCTGTTTTAAGTGAAGAGTCTAATAAAGCTAACACCTCTCTTATTAATCTTTTGTCCTTTTTTTCTATTTAGTAAAACAGGTAAAATATCATAGAAATTTCTAGAAAAATAGTGATATGTCAATACCACTATTGTATGACAGATTAAACATTCATGTCGAATTTATATACATAGCTGTACAATTATTTTTTACCAAGGTGTTTCTGTAAAACTTTACCTGTTGCACTGAAAATATAGTACTTGTATAAAAATAAAAAGGACTATAAAGTTAACTGTTGGTAGCCGATTTATGTTAACTAGTACCGATGAGCGACCATAATTTAACCGCAGAATCAAGATATAAAAATTGAATTGTAGGAGAAAGGCTGCCTGTACCTTTCCAATAAAATCAAATTAAAATCGGTTGCCTACAAGTTAGTTAAAAATATATAAATAGAATTCGTGTTTGCGTATGATTTCTGTTTTTTTACACCAGAACAATAACCTAAATGCGACTACTCCAATCTGGTGTTGGTCTTTACATGGGATTTGTTGGTGCTTGTCAGATATCAGTAAGGCCATTGTTGTGAAGCAAATTTCATAATCAGAAAGAAAAAATGCTGTTTGCGATTGGTTTCACTCAAGAATTTACTTATTCTGAAATCAAATTTTCTTGTACCTACATATTTTGAGGAGATTTCTGAGACAAAAAATTACTTGACTTTTCTTTTTTGCATTTAAGTATGCATGTATGAATGCTTTTTGAGTGGATTCTAGTTTGAAATCAAGAAGCGAATCTCTTCTCAGAATCGTCCAAACTGTCATTTTTGTGCCAATCAAACAGATTCAGAAGACTTTTGGGTGCTTCCGGACTCTTCTGGAAAACGAAATAAGAGAAGAAAGCTTATTTTGAGCGTGCAACCAAACCTACCAAAATATGAGTAGGTACTAAGAGTTATAGGCATCATCACCCTGATAAAGAATTCAAAGTTGTATCCTTTTATCGGTGAGTTTATAGTTCCCTGGGGTTTAAGAAAATCGGATAATTTTAGTTTATTAGAGAACAGTTTAACAATAAAACTGATACACCGTTAACTTCTCAATTTTAAGGACATTATTTTTAACGATCCGGATCAAAGAAAATGTGAAAGTTTAAGTTTCAAAATTAAAATTCATATAGAAAAACTTACCGATGGTTTCAATAAAAATTTGTGCATCACTGATTGCGCCATGTGGAAGTGCTCAATGCCAGGAGCAGCCTTTTGTCTGCCTCTGTAAAAAAAAAATATTATGAAATAAAAGTTGTATTTCGAAAGTTTTGAAGGCATTGTATTGCATTTCAAATCTAACGTTTTTTATTTTTGTTTTTCTCACAATAGAGTCGTGCTTTTCAAATTTAGCATCGGCTGGGCAATGTTAACTTTAACTTTGATTGCATGCAAGATATCATCTTTATGATTTAAGCTCGCGCCTTGAGGATTCGCCTTTAAAGCAGGACGTGATGCATCTCTAAAAGCGTGTTTGTAAATAGTCGAGTCTTTGCTGGTCGAAAGAAGTATATGCGAGTCGTTTCCTTTCCACGCGATTCCGGTAGTTACATTTGTGTGATCGTTAAATGAAGCAAATGGAATATAAGGCCTCCGTATATCCCAGATATGTATGCTGTAGTCGACTACAAGTGCACAGCTAGCAATGTGATGACTAAAAAACAAAAATTGATTTGCAGTGAATTCACATCAGTC
The DNA here is from genome assembly GCA_948107695.1 of Meliscaeva auricollis. NCBI lineage: Eukaryota > Metazoa > Arthropoda > Insecta > Diptera > Syrphidae > Meliscaeva > Meliscaeva auricollis. The sequence continues at coordinate 39,777,879 of OX403619.1, read as the reverse complement.
ATACAAAGTACTCAAGTAGCTACGTTCTTTCTGGACGCCACTTAACTCTACCAACCACAGCGATAGTATGAATAGTGTGCTCTAAAGATGCTTTTCCATCCATGTTCCATACCTAGACGTCAAATAAAACTTGAGAATTGATAAGGGAATTTTAGTTGCGCCGGGGCTTTCACCTTTATTTGTTTATCTCTACTTCCCGTTGCAAGCCAGTTCTTTGTCGGATGCCAATCGCAAGTGTAAATTGGTCCACTGTGAGCCGTGAATTGTAAAATGCACTTATCCGATCTAAATTGAAGTTAATTATTATTGGGTCTTCCTGATGGTATCTACCAAGTTACTTTCTTAAGTCCCATAGTTGGACAGTTCCATTTTCAGATACTGCTGAGAAAATATTGGACGCGTGTGGGCTGAACTTAACGTCCCGTACACTCTCAGAATTGCTAAAGTAAGTAAACACAGACTTCTCGTATCTTGTATCAAAACACTTGATAGTGCCATCCTGTGATCCAGATATTAGTAAGTACGGTTCGGTGCTATGAAAGGTCACAGTATGAGCAGTTCGCTCATGCTCATTGTAAACCAATAGCTGCTTTTGTCTACCAAACTTGGAGAGGTCCCATACCGATACAACCCCATTTGTTGCAGCGGTAGCAAGTATATTGCTATCTAATGTACTCCAGGCAACATCATTAGACGAGTAACTAAGATTTTGGTTTTTACCGCCTCGCATATTGCAAACCTCAGTGAAGCCATCGCTATCGATGGAAAAAACCTTAAGCACTTAAAAACAATAGTAAAAATAAAAATTCGAATTATTATAATAACATCAGATAAATATTTTCACTTACAGCTTCGACCTGCAACAGCTATTTGAGTGTAGTCCTTGTTGAGCGCCAATGCATTGGCATGACCCTCTTGGCAAATACGTAGTGAAGATGTCATAGAATCAAGCATTTATAGTATTTTGTGTGTTATTTTATATAATCTTTTTTATTTGATTAAAACAAATAGAGTTGCACAGTGATTGTTGTAAATTTTTGAATATAAACATAAAAAAAAATTATGTTTTTGGCTTATGCCACAGATTATTCAAAAGAGATCTAAATCCAAAACCCATGATAAACAGAAAAACAGGTATGCTCATTAGATTTTTGGCAGGTTTTCTGTGACGTCATAGTCATCTTTCTCATGGGCACTTCGCCCGAACGTCAGTTATGTAATTGGAGGAAACATTTTTTTTAATTGAAAACAACAGCAATGAAACTGAATAAAACTCGATTGTCAGCATCGGAGGTGACTACTACGTCATCAGTTTTCCAAAATGGCAACAAGGAATTCATAATAAGCATGCCTTGTTTTCTGTTTATCATGCCAAAACCCATGATAAACAGAAAACAAGGTATTCTCATTAAATTTTTGTGAGATTTTCTGTGACGTCATAGTCATCTTTCTCATGGGCACTTCGCCCGAACGTCAGTTATGGAATTGGAGAAAACATTTTTTTAATTGAAAACAACAATGAAACTGCTTTAGGGAGACACTTCGTTGCGTTACCATTATATATAAAAACTATAGTACTATCATCGAACGAGATTTTCAGCTTGTCTTCCAGACCACTTAGCGCTGCATTCTCTGAAGTATTTTTATTTTGGAGACCACAACATGGCGGACGGAATGACGTGTAGGAAAGAGTGAGCTATATAAATGGTATTTTAAAAACAATGAGGCGAGTAAGGGAGTAAGCTATAAATGGTGGTTGTGCTTATGTTATATAGTAGAATATACCGAAGAACAAAAAAAAATATAGAGAAAAAAAAATATAGAGAAAAAAAAATTGTATAGGTCGAGCCTAAAACGGGAATTGGTGTGCAGCATACATGGAAGGGAATATAAATGTAATAATGTAGGTAATCGTTATGTGTGGCTTGAAAGATTTGCAAATTTGTTATTTGTAAATTTGGAACTTTTCTTATTTTTTTTTTGATGAAAGCATTTATTGTGAATATTTAATGAAAGCAAGGTTGCATTGTTTCATGTTGGAGTATTTTGTAGTATTTTGCAATTTGTTCATGTTTTTATTTTCAAGAATTTTACTGGGTAGGTATAGACAACATAGACCGGGAAATTAAACAAAAAAGAGGCCTGTGTTGTTATTAAAAAAGACAAACCAGATTTTATATAACAAAAGTAAAAAACTTGAAAAAAACTCCATCAAAATTCTAATTTTTAGTTAAGCTACCTACCTATATCTATTAAGGCCTTACCACAACGGCCACTTTTTGCAAAAAAGTACAAAAGTGAAAATTTAAAACTCATTTTTGCGACTATTTAACTTAAAAAAAAAATTTAAAAATATGTGTCAAAAACCTTAGATTTTAGATTGTAAAACAGGATATTTACTTTTTTCCTTAAAAAAAAAAAAAATTTTTTTCTTAACAGGACCGTTAAGAAAAAAAAAATTATTTCAGATAAATCTATCAACTAAAATTAATTTAACAATTCTACTCTCATACTATTCGAGATGTAGGTACTAAAACATTTTTTTTGTTTGTACCTACCTACCAATAAGGATTTTTTAACATGAACCAAATTCCAATATTGCTACAAAATATTTCAATAACACGAAACAATGCAACCTTGCTCTCATAAAATAATCCAACATGAAATAAAGCAACTTTGCTTTCACACAAAAATAAGAAAAGTTCCATATCGAAACAAATTTGCAATGATCAATATACTTTAGATCATGGCAAGGAAAAAAACTATTGCATTTGTATGTACTGCTGTACGAAAGTCAGCTTTGGAAACATGGCTACCACATTAATAAATTAGAAATGTTTTGTATAAATTACAAATTTCTTATATATAAAAATAACAATACCTATACGTATTGAAATCTAATACTATCAGTGAATACAGCTTCACTGATAGTATTATATGATCTTCAATATTCTTTTATTGTTTTGTGCACAGTAAATGCATAATTTTGTCATTTCTTACAGACAAAAAGAAAAAAAATTACATGTAGGAACCTACCTATAACAAAAACAGCATACAAAACAGGATCTTTTATTGTTTTTATAAGGTATATACCTGCTTATTATTATTTTGAAAGAAATCAGATCTGAAGGAATATAAAACACAGCAAATAGTTACCACTATATAAACATTAACTTGTATAAATATTTTATGTCCATAATAATAACTACCTACATAATTTCATTTTTGATGCATTTGAAAAAAAAAAGTTGAAATAATATTTCACATTAAAATATTAACAGAACAATTTTTTGCGAGTGGCAATCACGTCTGTATTATTTGCTTTTTTCTTATATTCCTCCTCAACACCTGACAGTGCAAAAAAAATCACACATACAAACCTATCTACCTCCTGCATATGCCATTTTTCCCCTATTTATAAATATCTGATATAACTAAACCTATCTCCTTCTAACCATTGCATATTTATTTTCATACTCTCTCGTTTTAACCTCATCTCTTTCCCATCCACGATTTTTCTCTCCAAAATGTGGAGAAACACTAGTAGAACGCACCACCGATAGATGACGTTAGTATTTTCGGCCATCTTGATAGTACTATAGTTTTTATATACAATGGCGTTACGTTGAGAAATCCTCAAAGCGCGCTTCTGTCAGAATAACAAACAGCTGATTGAAATGTTCTATCTGTTGTCAAAAAAAACATTCAATAAATTTCAAAGAATTAAAAAGAGGAAAATAAAATAAATAAATAAAATGGAAGATAGTATTGAAAAAGAGGAAAAAATTATTAATATAGCCAATTAAGCTGTGCCGCTTATTTATTATAATTTGTTACCAATTAATATATTTTTCTTACCACATTTAAATTTTCCATTTTACAAATTAAAAAGCACCGATTACAAATAAAAACACAAATTAGAAACACAGAAACAGACTTTTTGAAAATTGAAAAACGTCAGAAAGCGCGCAAAAGTTCAACCAAGTTGAACTTTATTTTGACAGATTTTGGCTTTATTACGTTTTCTTACGTTTCCTTACGTTTGTCAAAAAAAGCGTACGTAAGAAAAGCGTCATTGTGTGAGGTTACAAAGATTTCCTTTAGTTGAACTTTTCGCAGTTGTCAAAATCGACGGCAAAGCGTGATTGTGTTTCTGATTTAGTGTCTGTGGCATGTCAATTCTTCTGGTGAATCTACCCGAATACCAGCGAAAAAATTATTTCCATTTATTCAAATAAGTCTGTTTAGGTACACGCCAATCAAAATCATTTCCCCTCTCTTGAAAATTTCTGCCCCAAAGAATCTCTTGCGGCTGAAATATGAATTTTGTCCAAAATTTCATACAGCAAAAAAAAATAATGAAAACATTTTTGAATGTCGGGAATTTTTAATGAAATAACAAAAAATTTAAATACAATCAAAAATTGAATTATTTTATAAATAAAACAAAAAGTGTCAGCATTGTATATATAATGGTGTCAGATATTTGAGATCATGTTCCCGAGTATTTAGGCAGTTTCACCCCTCTAAAAATTTTGACGGGTTTCATATTTCAGTCCAAAAAGTTCCTAAACGGACCTTAGTTTATATATCTTTTAGGCAGAATCTCACTTCTCAATCCTTTTTATTTATTTCCCCAGTTCATTATTTTTTTTCATTTAAATCTACGAATTTTGTTTGTTTACAAAATACAACTATCAGAAACCAGCTGATGTTTCTAAAATGTAAATGTACTAGATCTGTTGAAATCGTTTACGTTTACACAATTGCTGTTTAGTTAATCATCGAAGGAAATTCAAATAAAGATACAAATTTAAGTAAAGTTGCTTAAAGGCTACTTAAAAATTTAAACATGCTTAAAGCTTGTTTAGCTTTGAGAATCTATTTAAGAAATAAATAAGCTCTTTTCTGTTCTTGTTTCCGCAGTATTTTAATCTTTTTAGCTTTTTAGCAAGTGCTTTCCTATGACTTCTCATACTATTTTCCGGGGTATTTCACGATCATTCACGTATTTCCCGATTTTTTTTTTGGATTTTACTCATTTTGCGACTTAATATGCTTTCTATTGCCGTATTATATGCTTTTTCTAGTGGTACTGCATCCTTTTTTTCATGACTTCCCTATTGCTATTTTCTGCGATATTCCACGATATTTTACCAGTATTCTGCGCTTTTTCCACGTTATTCTGCGCATATTTTCCGTAACTTTTTACGTTTATTCAGCTTTTTACCTTGGTACCAAATGCTTTTCTCGATAAATTTGCTTTGCTAGTTTCGGTGGTAGTCCGCGATCGTTCACCAGTATTTTCTTTCCAATCCCAGAATACACCCAAAATCTGGACCTTGGCTTTGATTTGGCCTAAAAATTCAACATTGATGCAGTTTTTTCAAGATAGTTGCCAAGCCCCTGCCAACAATCACCACCATTTAAAAAAGCTGTCAAGTATTTTGTCCGGGTTAAAACCTAAATACCCTGACCAAACATGGTAAGTAAACTGATTTTTTAATTACTTTTATTTGCTTGATAATGTTCGGAGATATGTTTTTTCAACTCTGTGTTTAATCTGAAAGATTGATCACACTCTTCGCATTTATAGACGTTCTCCCCTATATGTGATCGAAGATGTTTTATCATATCGTTTGATTGTGCAAATTTCTTTTCGCAATATTTGCAAGCATAAGGTTTCTCTCCAGTATGTGTGCGCATATGGCGTTTCATGTGATTAGAAGAAATAAATCTAATAAAAGAAGCTAAAACATTAGGGAAAATAATAATTGATTCATAGTAATGTTATTACCTCATGTCACAGCAATCACATGGATATGGTTTCTCTCCAGTGTGAATTAATTTATGTTTTTTTACAGAGGAATTTTTTGTAAATCTTGAGCCACAAATGTCACAGCTATATGGCTTTTCATTGGCGTGGGTATTCATATGTTTGGAAAGGTCGCTTTTTAATGCAAATTTACTTGGACACTTTGGACACTGGTATGGCTTGACATCTCTGTGTCGTAATTCATGCTGCCTTAAATTACTTGCGTTCTTAAATCCTTTTCCACATTCCGAGCATAAGAAAGGTTGTTCCCCAGTGTGAGTACGTAAGTGATCCTTCAAAGTGCCTGTTTGTTGAAACGCTAAATAGAGTATAAAAATGCATGTTAAATAGGGTATATAAAACACAAATTATTGCATGAAATTTTGCAAATAAATTTCATTTACTAAGTGAACAAAGAACGTTAATAGACAAGGAAAGATATGTCATTTTCGATTGGACGTCCAAATGAATCCGGAATCATACAGAAGTATTCTGATTTTTTTTTTGTTGTTTCATATTTGGTCATATTTGTGCCAATAAAAAAGTTTCAGAAGACTTCTGAAATTATGACACTTTTTTCTACGAGCAATAAAATAATAAATAATAAGATATAATTTTCGATTTTTGATCAAATAAAAATAAAAATATTTTTTTTAACTATAGCTTCGAGAAATAAAAACAATTCTTTTGTGTAGAGAACTGCATAATCTACAAAAACGTACAACATTTTTATTCGACCGATAGGCAAAAAAAAAGTGATGTTCGATATAACCTCTCTTCTACGCACACAACCTTTCAAATGATAAGTAAGTATGTACAAAGATTTTTTTTAATTTTCAGATTTTATGAAAACTCACAACTTTACTCACTCAAATTAAAAATAAAATTGTTATTTTAAAGACAACCTATCATGCCCTGTCCATGAGTAGATGCGTAGCGCACATTTATTTTTAAAATATAGCAATTTTGCGATTTTGGGACATTTTTGTTTTGTTTCTTTATCTCTGTTTAAAAACTGCATCGCAAAAAACTAACACGTATTCCATATCGCACAGAATCGTTCAGCAAACCCGGCCATCCTTACGCCATCAATATCAAAGGTTACATCTCATAATCATTTTGCTCATTTTGTTTTTATTCGAATAGATGTGTTACTCGTTTGAGATCGAAAGAAATTGAAAATAATCGATTTTTCTAGACTTTATTTGTTCAAATTCGATTTCGAGTAAGTATTCGTTGTTCACAAACACTACTCGACTAGTTTGGATCTCTGATTCCTACTCGATTCCTAAAGTACTTATTACCACTTTTAAGTAGGTACTCCTTAATTTGTTTGTAAACGAAGTTAAAGTTGGGGAATAGAATTACAGAGGTGGCTTAACATAAATATGTCCAATTAATGATAATGAAATAAAATAAAATTTCTAGTACATGTCTCATTTATTGTACTTTGAAATTCGAAATAAAATTTGCAATACAGAAAAACTCTTGTATCTTCCCTTACAGATGGAATCCATAGTGGTCCAATATATCAAAATCACAAATGGAGTAATACCAACGCTGAAAATAGTAAGCTTTCTCAATCCTCCTCACAATACGCCACTGTAATCCAGGGCTAATATCTACACAAGCTCTGTTTCGCGCGTATATACAACTTTCACGTAATTTCTTATATTGGTTCTATTGAAAATCGATTGTTATTACACAACTCAGGAGTTGTTTATCACCTCCAATGAAATATATTGTAAAGAAAACTCTGTCATCTGTTCCAAACAGATCAGTAGGTGGGATTGTAAATACAGTTCAAAAAATAGAAAAATTGCAGCCGTCTTGGGTGTTCTTGTAACCACGCATCCCACAAAAAAAAATCTCTGAGGGCTCACAGATTTTTCAAGTGGTACAAAAAATCTCAGCTGTCACGAAAACTGTTTGGATTCAATTTTTCAGAGACTTTTTAGTTGGTGGGACAGGCCTAATGTATTACTTTGAGAGTAATCGTTAAAAAAGATTTCTATAAAATGACCAATTAAAAAAGAACTTCACAAAGATCAAAAATTATGTATGTACTTACATTTACCGCAGTAACGACAGTTATGTGGTTTAATACCGGTGTGTTTACTGAGGTGATCAATCAAATGAGCTTTAAAGCCGAAAGATTTCCCACATGTTTTACAAATATACTTGTGGTTCTCCTGGTGAAGTTTTTTGTGTCTATTAAGGCGATATAGTCCCTCGAACTCCTTTAAACACTCCTCACACTGGAAACGTTTGTTAACATCGACATCTTTCCGGTGAGTTCGCATATGAGAAGCTAACGATACTTGTTTGAGGAATTTTCTTGGGCACTCAGGACACTGGTGTCCACCTGGATTTTTACTTATGTCTGCATGTTCTAAAAAAGTTTTATCATGGATTAAAATATGTCGTTTCAGGTGCCCTTCTTGAGCGAATCGCCTTTTACAGTGTGCACATTCGAATGGGCGACCTTCCTTTTTGTGAACACTTGCATGACGACGAAGACGATGCTGGCGGTCGAAAGTTTTCCCACAATCTTCACAAATGAAGCAACCATTTCTTTTATTGCGAGGGTTTGGCCTGAAAGTACATTTTTTTTATCTCTTGCCACAAAAATAGAAATGAGTTTACTTCTCTATTTCCGGGTCAATTGATAAAATTTTATTATTGACATTAAAATGTTCTTCATTATCAGAGTTTGTACTCTCATTATAGCTTGCTTCAAGTTCGCCTGATAGGATGCCTTCAGGTTCTTCTTCCTTTATACTTTTTTTGGGTTCGATATTACTGAAATAATGTATATGTTTAATTTATAATATTTTATAACAAAATCACCATACAAAACTTACTCCTGCAATTTATAGTCATGAGACGCTTTTTCAATTTTTAAATTATTTATTTCTGTAGAGAAATCAATAAATGAAGTATTGCAATTTTCAAAACTTTTGTTCTCACTTGAAATTGGTAGATCGAAGAGGTTTATAATACCCGGTTCGTCATTATCGAATCTTTTCCGTATTTGATCTTCTTTCAAATTAATGTTGCACTCATTTGAAAGTATGAACCTTCGCAGAGACGCATCGGAGTTTATGCACATTTTTTGAAAGTTATATGCTTTTTGTAAATTTTCAATGCATTGATGACATATGCCTTTCGGCAGTTCATCATCAGGTTGCATTTTTAGCGTAGAAACAGCAACCAAGACTTCAAATGTGGAAAGAGGTTTTTCTTCATTATATATAATCATCTCTGAATTGAATATCTGCTGAAGCGATTTCGGCTTTGATTTCGAACAAGTTCGGCAAGTATCATTTAAATTGGAGAATAAATCTTCGGATTTACAGAAAGTTTCCATTTTCAATCAATAATAATAACAACAAACACAGGTCAAAAAACAAAATTTGTCCGACAAGCAAATACCTAGGATATTCTCTTCTTATTCTTTGAGAAGAACCCATGGTAAACAGATATGCTCATTAAATTTTTTGCAGATTTCGCCTGAACGTCAGTTATGTATTTGAAGAAAACATTTTTTTTATTGAAAACAACAACAATGAAACTGAGATGACTACTACGTCATCAGTTTTCTAAAATGGCGACATGGCGTTCATAATAAGCAGAGATACGTACACTCAGTCACGAAAGTTAGTATACAATAGACTTCTTACAATACAAGATTATGGTGTGTATTTGCTTTTGTTACATATTGAAATTGGGAAAACTTATTCATTCAAATGTTGAATTTTGTTTTTATAAAAGATTCATGACCTTTTGGAGTTTCTTTTCACCATAATCTTTATTACTATTGGGCCCAATGTATACTAACTTCTGTTACTGAGTGTATAATCTTATATGTATCTCTGATAATAGGCATACCCAAAGAATGGCCGCGTTCACATAAAAATCTAAAGCTAGCCAGATACCTTTCTGTTGTTGTAATTCTATGTTAACTAACAGCTGACGGAAAAAGATTCGCAAATATACTGGTAGCGAAGGTATTTTAACAGTTTTTTTAATTTAATTTTAAAGTTTTTGGGAATGTTATTCGTGTGCATCTACAAAATACTTTTAAGGGTTGCATTTGTAAACTTTAATTAAATTTCAAGATTCCAATCAGGTGAGTATTTTTGACAAAAACCATAAAAATCGTTTTGAAACGGAGTGGGCGCATTTCGTGAAAATACGCGAACTTATCAAAAAGAGAATTTAGAGGGATCGAACGCGTAATTAAAACGTAAGTTAAAACTAAATAAAATGAAGCTTCGAGCCTTGCGAGTTACCATACAACTGCACTCCGACCCAAACACCCCTTTCTGTATTATTTCTAATTCTTAGAGCATACCTTGTTTTCTGTTTATCATGGAAGAACCAAACTGTCAAATCAAACAAACCAGAGATACGTATATTATTATATTCATAGATAAACCAATATAAAGATATGAAACCCATAATAAACAGAAAAAAAGGTATGTTCATCTTTGTATATAGAAACTATAGTGCCTTTGTATATAAAAACATTCGTTTGAGTTTCGATGGGGTAACTACAACGGCCAATTTTTGCAAAAAGCGCATTAAAATTTTTAATCTAAATTTCCTGGGTCGAATCATCCCATACGAAAACGAACGAACGAACGAAAACCACATTACTTTCCTTTCAACATCAGAGTAAGATAAGTTCAATTTTGCATACTTTTTCACTATAGACCAGTCAAGATGGTAACGAGTAACGTCTGATAACACTGTTGGCTCAACGTCGTGAATGAATGCTTTTTCACAAATCCTGTAAACAAAATAAAATGGTGAGTGTCCATCAAACAAAATGGAAAATTTGTAAATAATCATGTTTTTTTATTTTAAAAGTCACATCCACATAGTACAACAATAAATTTATTTAAAACTTCACACAATAATTACAGCTCAATCGATATAAAAATTATTTTAATCCGTCAATAGAGGAAGAAATTTTTCCCCAATCTTATTCTTTGGTAAAAGATGTCCCTTCGAAAAATATCCCAATCCATTCAAGCTTTGCACTTAATTGTCTTCTTTCAATATTTTTTAATTATTATTTAAGAATTAATATACCGGAATAATTTTAGTGTTACAAAATACCACCAAGAAAAGGTGGATTAGTCTTAAGACAAAGTGATTTTCTTTAAATACGTTTTCATTAGCAACAAAAATAAAAATTCCTTAATTTGAAATCACAAGAAATGAGAAAAACGTATATTTTTTGATACAAATAGATAAGATATAACTAAGAAAATCAAAAGATTTAAACTTATTCGAATAATTAAATTAAATTAAATTAAATATTTTTTTTAACATTCAGCCAATATAAATAGTTTTGTCTAAAGGATGTTCAATCCTCTAGTTGGAATTCTTGATTAGACCTTTTTGTTTACTCAGCTTTTTTTGAAAGGTCCTTTTTCTGACGTTTCTCTTCGCGTTCGAGCACATCAAAAGCTGCCAAATCAATGCTAGCCACATATGCATGAAGGCAGGATATAAGAGATTTCAAAACCGCAAAAGGCGCGGAAACAAATGCCAAGACTTTGAAAAGTGAACAGCCAAAAACTATAAATGGAATTAATTGAAATTAAAATATTTATTTTTTGTTTGCATTAAGTTACTTACTTATTGGCCCGGTGGTAAAATGAAGCATATAGAGGCAGACGTAAAATAATTCATTAACACAGCACATAAAAGTCAGTATATCTTTTTGGTAGTAGAGTCTCAATAGGAAGTTTTCGTTGACATCAAAAGCCTTGTGTGATGATTTTCCAACTGTGACGCTCCTAATTTTTGGTCAGTTAGGAATTGTAAATTATGTAATTGCATCAAATACATATTTCTATAACAACTTACGTTTGCATGTATAACCAATGGCAAGCAACATCAATTGCAATTGAGAGTTGAAAGTAGAACATATATTCTGGATAAAAATAGCTAAGTGTAACCAGAAGACCCATTGTTCCACAGCGGTCTGTCAATTGATCGAGCATAGCCCCAAATCGGGTACCTATAATACAAATCAGTTATTAACTTTATATTAAATTTGGGGATTAAAGTTTTAAAAATAACAATAATAGAAAATAAAATGCGTCCGTCTGAGTTAACTGTCTATTGACCGATATTTTCTACCCACCAGTTTAAAAAAAAAAATCAAAATAAGTCTTTTTTTATTTTTTTTTCTTACGATGAACAACTTTTTAATTTTTGTTATGAATTTTTTTTTTGTTTGTTTGTTTGTCTGTTTGTCGGACGTACTATTAAAAATGCCCGTACAAGACCTTCGGTTGTTCCTTTATGAAATAAAGTTAACATTGGTTAATGTGTCAAAAAATCTCGTTATTGTTATTTTTCAACTTTGTTAGAAAATGTTACTTTTCATTTAAAAACGACCGATGGTAGATATTGTTCATCTGTCAAAAGAAAATTATTTTCTATCCATTTTATGAATTAATAAGCAAGAAAATAGAGTTTTTTGCACATATATTATTCTTTCAAAATCAATTCCAAACGAGGGACGAAATAAACACAAACTGCACCACTCTCTTCTTCCCCTCTCTTTATCACTTAATGACTCTTGCTAGATTACCATCGAAACTCAAAAGATGAGTTAGAAAATGTAAAATTCTAACAACTTAAATTACATAAAGGAACCACATTTTGGCGTCATAATGTTTCACTTTGTAACTTTTGACGAAAGTTAACAAATTGGTAACCTATTGGAATTTGTTGGCGACGTCTTCGATTAATTAAGGCCGCTTACTCACTTCTTGGTACGGTATCGTTTCGGTATGCCGACTCGGTACCGATTACTGAACGCGTACATTTAAATAAGTCCTTCCTAATTGGTGCGGTACGTGCGGTATCGGTATGGTATGGTATACCGAGCCTCGGTACGAGTAAGCAGTACTGTTTCGGTATTTACCGCTCGGTATAATTTGTGACATCTCTCCAGCACTTAAACAATCCACAAATCTGTTTCGTAAACATTCGAGATATTAAATGTAGAAGTTCTTAAAGGTATTTTCGATATTTTATACATCGATTGAAATATCGCATCGTCATTTGAAAGTTCTTAGGCCCCAACAAAAAGCCGATAGCTAGATATTTTTTTCGTTCGGTGGTCGCTAGTACCTCCTAAGTGTTATCTACAACAAATGTTACACAATTGGTGTGGAATCGTGTAAGATGATTTTTGATAGTTGACAGTCAAAATTAAGAAAGTCGGTCTCTGTAATGTCGTTTTTGATTGGTAATCCGGAAAAGGATTTCCATTCTGGATGCGAATAAAACAGCAAATCACGAATTAACAAATTTGTGTGCCCGAAAATTTCAACCTCCAGATTTTGATCATAGGTCCACTTTTAGCAACATGTCTAGCGACTTCTTTGATAAAGGAGTAGAAAAGAGAGGGTTGATTTTTATAGACGAATATATTAAATGGAAGAGAGCGAGGTAGTATTTGAATGTTGATACCAACTTTATAGAAACTGACAACTACAAATAGCTTATAATAATAATTAAATAAGAAACCATTTTAAATGCGACACTTTCTTGAAAACAAAATTATGTGAACAATTATTTCTCTCAAATTATAATGGATACACGTACAATTATAAATTAGAGAATGAAAGATATACGTCGCAACATTCAAAAATGTTCGTACCATGAGTGGAGAAGAGAGGGTATTTGCAATACTATTACGTGTGGAGGAGCGAGATGTAAGTTGAATTAGAGAATAGTAACAAAAAAAAGATCTTTTTGTTGTGTGAGCGAGCATAGATATTTTTTTGCGTCACACAAGCAGAGTGAAAAGATGGCTAGGGACATGGAAAAAAAAAAAGAAAAACAAGTTTTGTGAGTGAATGGGCTGGACTGTTATTTTAAAGCAGGTTGTGTAAGTTTATTTTGAGTCTAGTTACTTTTTTTTTTTAAACTATCGAGGGTAGGTAGATATTCAGCTATACATAAATGTATAGGTAAACACATGTCCAATTTTGTTTTTTAATTATCGGTAAGTCAGGGATTATGAGAAGACCTTTTCGGATTTGGGTGCGATATTTTTTTGTTTGTTTTTTCTTCAGTTTTCTCCATTTGAGAGATCATGGAAAGTGGGCAGACATTTAGTTGCCCATATTTTGCTTCATGCCGTCCGTCGGTCTTTGCGTCAGTGCACCTGTGCGTCTCTACACATCTCCACTGCCCAAACGCATGGACGGTTTTTCTTCTAATTTGGTAGATATGATTTTTACGTAATTTCGAAAGTTAATTTTTTTTTTGTTTTTGATAATCTCGTCTAGAACTAATACCTCCCATATAACGGTTTAGAGTTAGTGGTTAGTAGTTTTACGAAGAGCTATAATTTAACCGATATTTGATTAAAGGTTCATAAATATCCTTTTTTATGTTTTTACTTCAAATTAATTTTAGAGACGAAAAAGATAAAATAAATACGTAAAGTAAATGTTTTTCGTTGAAGCTGGTATTGAAAAAGTTCGAAGACGTTAACAAGAACATGATAAAATCACACGCAGTCCGTGAAAGGTACGCTTTTGTTGACAAAAAAACATGTTTACAAAAAATTTAAACAGCAAAAGTATACCTTGACTGGCATTCATCAAAGAAGAGAAACACTCTGAGGTCAGACGAGTCCTAGAAAGTTCGTCATTGTGAGGAAACCTCTTCAATATGTAAGAAGGCTTCCAAACATGCATTTGGGAAGCTGTACAGCAATCATAGAAGTCGATATTAGCAGAAAAGATTAATAAAACTGATAAACTCCATGAAACTTAGATTTAGTTATTGTTATTTAACAAAACCGAACATGAAACTCAACACTCACAAATTATTAATTAAAAAAAAAAAAAAAAAAATCGATTCTTTTTTTGATTTACAATAGGTAGAGACTGCACATAATGCAGTCAATTATAATTGATAAGGTATAACTCAAGTGAAGACGATCTAAAAATAAATATTTTATGCTAGTAATGGTAAAACTATAAGTAATTATTATCTCAACCCGCCTTTTCTGAAATGAGTTTGTATATACAATTTATAAAATAAGCTGTACCAATAAATAATGAATAGGTATACAAATTGTACTAAAAAATTAACGATACACACATCTATCTATTTTGTATGATTTTGTTATTTTTCTGTTTTCTAATATTGTTTTTTTCAGATGGGAATGAAAGATTCAAATTTGTATGACTTACTTTGGTCAAATGTTCTTGCGGCATGTCCATCAACACTGTCCAGCAGAGCGCTTATTATATAACACCATCCAGCAACGACATAGTTGGTCGACATGAACCAAAAGGCGATGATAGCCAGGATTATTCTGCCATATCCTGAAAAAGGTTCATACATTTAAAATACGATATCCATGATACAACTTCCCATCTTCATCCTTCAACAACAAATTATAATTACTCATTCGTCATTCCTTATGATAATTGGATAATTAAATTATGAGAATAACAATCAATGAACTTATGGATTTTTTTTTCAATTGGGAATGTGTATAGAACTTATGGATTTTTTTCAATTGGGAATGTGTATAGAGGAACTTACCAATCAAATTAGGAATGAATATAAAAACATTTTCAGTTTCTTGTGCCATTTTTTGTCAGACGTTTGCGATTATAAACTTTTAAAGCAAATTTTAAAAAGTGTGTAAGATAAGGAATGCAACAAATTAGTTTCGGAAATAAAAATTAATGGATTAACTATCTACACGATACACAATAATTGACCTCCAATGGGTTTCGTTATCCAAAAATAATTAAAATTGGAAATTCTGCGCAAAAGTA
The DNA here is from genome assembly GCA_948107695.1 of Meliscaeva auricollis. Taxonomy (NCBI): domain Eukaryota; kingdom Metazoa; phylum Arthropoda; class Insecta; order Diptera; family Syrphidae; genus Meliscaeva; species Meliscaeva auricollis. The sequence goes on along the minus strand of OX403619.1, from coordinate 39,762,225 downwards.
CAAATTTGTTCTATGGCTTTCGAAGCAAAAAAATTCTCACAACTTCAGCGCAAGTTATCGCTTGCCGCAAAAAAAATATTCTTTTATTTGACACATTAGCTGTGTTCAGTTGCGTTGTTCTGGACTGTTCGGAACCACTGATTAGGTGTGTTTTTTTGTCCGCCTGGGTTAAATGGAACAAAAAAAAAACGCTCTCGGGGCTAAGCGCTTTACATGTTAAATACAACAACACCTTAACCTTTCGGGCTTAGGATCTAAGCCCCGAGAATTCTCGGGGCTTAACTCTTTGAAGGGGTTAAAATCTGTGCTATCAACTCATTTTCTGTTAAATCATCGAAAAATTGTATGAAAACACCAAAATTATCGATTAATTGTATGAATATAAAAAGACAAAGATGGTGTTTGGTGTAGAAAAAAAAAATTAATTTGTGTATTTTTCTTAAAGGCTTGCTCAAACCAAAGTGCGACAGTGCGTCACGACATGTGCGACACGATTTTTATATGAAAAACGTTTTGTGTTTAATCACATTTGGTGTGGCTCATATGACGCTATGTAAATAAATTTTGGCGTTGTCGTGTCGAACTGTCGTGTCGAGCTGTCACCCTTTTTTTTTGGACAAGCCTTAACTCTTTCAAATTATTTCATTTAAATTTTAAAGTGTGTGTATTTAAAGGCTTGCCCAAACCAAAATGCGACAGTGCGTCACGACATGTGCGACGCGATTTTTATATGAAAAACGTTTTGCTATCATATGACGCTGTGTAAATAAACTTTGGCGTTGTCGTTTCGCACTTTCGTGTCGCACTGTCACACTTTGGTTTGGGCAAGCCTTTATTTACAGTGTCATATGAGAGTACCCACACCAAATGGGCCTCTTCACACGAGACTAATTCTTCCTGGGGTAGAGAAATTCTTACGGTGGTGGGAAAGAGTTGGTATCTGAAATGTGTTGGCGGGACCCACTGATAGTGGATTCCCTTCTAAGTATTAAGGCTTGCCCAAACCAAACTGCCACAGTGCGACACGATTAGGCCAAAATTTATTTACACAGCGTCATAAATGAGAGTACCCACACCAAATGCAATTAATCGCAAAACGTTTTTCATATAAAAATCGTGTGGCACATGTCGTGACGCACTGTCGCACTTTGGTTTGGGCAAGCCTTTACAGTTTTACTGAGTCAAATTGAAGATGACATTTGGATGGTACCAAAGCCATTTTTGTAGAAAAATTTAAATTTCCGCAGAAGGTTTACATGAACACCCCATTAAGGGGCCAACCCATAGAATCCGTTGTCGATGGCGGATTGGACGGAGAGGGGTAACCCATACAACACGTTGCTTGACTGATTGCTTTCGACAGCTTCAATTTTGTAGGGTTTGTTCGATGTTTTGTTACTTAATTACCACTGTTTACATGCAAAGTCGAGTGGTCGAGTTGGAATTTCAGAAAAAAATTACAGTGGACATAATTAGGTAGTATATTCCGAGTTTTCATTGTCGTTCAGTGTCAAAATAAAAAAAAAAATCGGGGACCCTGTTTTCTTTGTGTCAGTTTGAAAACTACATTTAAATTATTTTTATATCCCATTCAAAGAAATAAATGTCCTTCTTTTTTTCACCAAAAAGTCTTTTTTTAGGCTTGCCCAAGCCAATTGCGACATGAAAAACTTGACAAAGACAAAACAATTTTATTTACACAGCGTCAAACGAGAGACACCAAACGCGACAAAACAACACAATTTTTTCATATGCAAGCCCTAGTCGTATTTTTCGAAAAACTTTGTCGTCAAAAAGGTAAATCTGAAGAACAAAAAAAAAAGAATGTTCATTTTGACATTTTTTAAAAGGACTATTCATGCAAACCTGATAAACTCTTGGTAAACGTGGTAAAGTACAATATCTGGTAAGCTAACTGTCTGTTCCATACAAATTTTGACATGTTTACCATATTTAGCAGGTTTACTACGGTTGCATGAATATCCCTAGTAACAGATTATCAGTTGTGTAAATGTGGTGTTGCAAAATGTATTTGTACAATAGAATATCAGTTCAAAGTTGTCAATTCATAAAATCGGAGACAAAAAAAGCACAGTTCTTAGTTCTCATATTTTGCGGAGTGCATTTAGATAACGAACATCGAACTGACCTTTTATTGACATCTGAAATGACATCTCTTGTCAAACGCATTGCCGGACGAAAAAGTTGAAAGTTCGGCAACTTTTTCCTTCGTGTCCGTCCGATCCGTCGCTTATGAGTCGCTTCTCATAAGAACGTGTGTATTTTATAGAGCTGTCAGTTGAAAACGTCGACGCAACGCACGCAACGGATAAATGTGGGAAACAAACAGCTGTTTGTTAAACGTCGAATCTAGCTCATAAAATTAAACGTCACAAAGTTTATCAGGGTTTTTTTCTACGGTTTCTGCATCAAATTTGTGAGATAAAATTCTGTGTTTTGCAGAATATTTTTCGCATACAAATTTTGACAGTTCATTTCTACCCATGATAAACAGAAAACATGGTATGCTTATTATTAGCGCCATGTCACCATTTTGGAAAAGTGATGACGTAGTAGTCATCTCCGATGCTCACAATCGAGTTTTTTTAGCTTCATTGTTGTTGTTTTCAATTAAAAAAAATGTTTTCTCAAAATCCATAACTGACGTTCGCGCGAACTGGCCATGAGAAAGATGACTATGACGTCACAGAAAACCTGCCAAAATTCAAATGAGCATACCTTGTTTTCTGTTTATCATGATTTCTACCGATAGACAATCTAAGATCTCAAGGTTTCTATGGGTTTTCTACGTTTAGATGAATACCACTATCATCTGCAGAAAGAACACGAACGTCAAATTGCTTCTTCATAGCTATAAGACGAGCAATATATTTTATGAAATTTTTTATAGCAAGCAATAAGTTGTCTCCGCAGGCAATATCCATAGCATGAAATATTACAAGCTATGTAATATTACTCGGTGTCAAAGCGAAAAGGAACGCAGTCTATCTCAAACAAAAAAACGCATCACTAGCTACTTTGACGTTTAATATTTCGGTAACAAAATTCGGATTTCGGAACTGTTGCAACTCACTTTAATTTTTGTTTTCGTTTCTAAATTTTTTTAATAAGTTCAACTCAATCGCGAAGAATTAGTTTCCCAAAATGAACTCCAGCATATTGGAAAGTTTTTGGCGATTAAGGAGCTTTAATTCTTTACGAAAACTTTCACAAATAACCGGCAGAGGTTATGCAACCCAATCCAACAAAAAGTGTTTCTTGAATAGACTTCAAATACAGAGAAACTACGTTACCGAACCCGTAGCTAATGAAAAATCAGCTTTATTAGAACAAGCACTAAGTAAGATTCAATCCGATTTTACTTATTACGGTTACGTGAATCCTGGCAACTTCCGAAAACTATTAGAATCTTTAGAAACTGGCGGAGACCTCACCATAGAAGACGCTATATTCTTGTTAGAGTCATGTGGACCCGAATTGATGCCTTCCCAGAGTTCCGAAAATAGAATGGAACTTTTCGGAAAACTATGGCAGCATCTCAAGAAAAACGATTCACTTCAGAAAGAACATTATAAGTCTTTCTTAAAAGTTCACGCAGAAAATGGTGTCGTCATAGAAAATTTTCGCAAGTTTCTCGAAGAACGGCAACTAACCGAATACCCGGAAATGTACGAAAAGCTCATACAATTCGCTTGCCAAATAGGCGATATCAAGTTAGCAACTGAAATTCTAGTTGAGATGAAAGCTAAAGGATTTGCTCTGACCGAAAATGTATTTAATGCTCTCATTATGGGTCATGCTAAAAACAAGGACTTACCCAGTGCATTAGTCGTTTTAGAAACTATGAAAGCCGCCAGGGTCGAACCGAGTTCATCAACATTCACTCAGTTGATTGGAGCCTATATTCAGAACAATAACATGGATAAGGCCATCGATCTCTTCCGCAAACATTCGCGGCGGTTTAATCCAGATCAGATTATAAGAATTATCAAAGCTCTAACAGTCATTGAGGGGAGCGAAATTAAACGCAAATTTATGGATCTTCTTGTCAATGAATTGCCTGCAGAATTTTTAAATGCGAAAGAAGTACCTTCACCAATCCGGAACTTATGTACTGAACTAATACATTCTGGTCGTGTGGATGAAGCCTATGGTGTCATTGATTGTCTTCATTGCCCAAAATTCAACGAAAACCAGGATATCGACACATATGGATATATTTTTCTGCAGGATCTCTTTCGCTGTAAAGTTAATCCTGAGAAAATAATCGAAATTGCAAATAACCTCATTGCGAGTGGCAAAAACTCACGTGCTCTTCATATTGCTTGTGACAGTGCAATGCATAGAAACCCAGATCTAGGGTATGTTTATTTGAAAGCACTATCAGAGAAGGAACCACTGCGTCCGCATTATTTCTGGCCCCTGTTGCTCCACAGGTTTAGAAATAATGGCGAGGCTGGCATTATTAAAGTCATCAAAATGATGTCTGAACTTAAAGTTGAATGTGATTTTGAAACGCTGTCCTTCTACGTACTTCCTAAAATGTCGGTTACTTTGGAAAATGCTCAACAAGCCATAAAGACTCTAGAAGCTTGTGGTTTAAGAACATCACAGTCGCTAGCTCCAATTATAGCTCAGTTGATAGCCAAACAGAAACTGGAGGAAGTCATGAGAATAGCATTTATCTACACGTCCAAGTTGGACACAAAACTTTTTGTTCAACCGCTTGCTTACTTAGCAGTACGCATTCGAGCAACTAAACGATACCAAAAATATACTAACACGATTCACACACTCTACTTAAAGTCAAACGATCCGAAAGTTGATTTCGTAGGACAAATCCTGATAGAAATAATCAGCCATAACAAACTTCGGAATGATATTGTATTGTTAGAGCGCTTGATCAGTGATTTAAGTAGGTTGGGCACGAAAATATCACCAACGGCAGCAGAAGCCTTGAATACTCATATAATCAAGATAAAAGCTGATGACACTGATATACCTAATATTCGACAAATGTTAGCGATAATGACCGATCGCAAATTAAGCTTAACACTGTCTGAGAATGCAACCTCAAATATAGTTCACCCTAGAGACATGTCGTACGAAGAACTGGAGTGCCATTTGCTGGAACTGGAGGCGAAAGATATGAATACACGAGGAGTGCTTCGGCGACTCTTGCAAATCTGTGTTAGAAATAATAAGCTCGAAAGAGCCTTGGAGGTTAAAAATAAATGCGATTTTTCAAAAGTTGAATTGAGTCCGGGAATGATGGCTTGTATATTGGATATGTACATTAAATTGGGAGATTATTCTAATGCTAAGTCGAGCCTTCACATGTTGCAGAAAACATATCCTGGTAATATAAATTTTATTTAGGAACACATCACATGTTTAAAAACTTAAGCATTTCAGGTTTCCTCTTAGACGAACATAAACTACTGGATTTTGCAGCTCTTACGGTGAAACAGAACGAATTGGAAAAAGCAAAACAAATCCTCATTGAACGAGCGGCATCCAGAAAAGTGTTCGGTGGTGATTATGTTATTAAGAACGTGTGGAATCTTTTGACCAGCGTAGCACAATACGCTGCCAAACAGACAGATCTACCAAAAGATACAAACCTCACAAAAGAGATGTTCTTTTTCCTGCGTAAACTTGGTTTCTGCAATGCGCACAATGCTGTGCTTGGTCCAATTATTCGAGAGTTTATCTATCGCAAGGATATCCGTTCGGCTGTGTCTGAGTTCAAGACACTTGCAGAAACTTTCCGACATACTCCCTTGCAATTTGAATTGTCGAGTCTTTTAGTTCGCCTCAGCAACGAAGAAGATTCAGAAAACTTCAATGTAAATAAAGAAGAAGCCAAAGAACTGCTGCAGCAATTAACACGGACAGTGTCGAGCATACACGGCCAGATAAATATGAATTCCTCGCTTCTCTTGGCTGTTGCAGAGTCGGGTACAGAAAATCAGCTTCGTAAGTTGTTGATAAATCCAGAGTTTAGACTAAACAACGAGATGTTGGCCCAAAATTGTGAACATCTCAATAAAGAAGGAAGTATTTACACACTAATGAGATTAGCGAAAGCGTGCAGAGGTTTAGGCCATGTGATTAAGGAACATGATGTTTATAATATGCTACTTATGAAATTTGTTAATGAAAATAATTGTGCGGCGTCACTAGAACTTTTTGAGAAACTCGAAGCAGATGATGAATTCAAAATGTCTCAAGAATTTCTCAAGAGCTTAGTCAATCTATTGAAAGTCAACAAATTAGATATACCAAGTAGTTTAGCTCTAAGAGCACAGGTTGTATAGTTGCAATAAAAATCTGATTTAAGAAATGTTAGTTCAGTCAAATTATTTGTTTACAAATTTAAAGCACTTTACACACTCGGTTTTTGATTTAGATCGTTCAGTTGCGGTTTTAACAAAAATAAATATACCTTAAAACGCGGATTGACGGTTTCGGCTAAGTATGCGTAAAAACACGCATACTTAGCCGAAACCGTCAATTCACCACTTTGGTGACTTAATTTGGCGGTTAAATTTAAAATTGGCAGTTCATTTGAAAATATGTATGGGTTGCTATATGTTCGTTCCAGTGCCGAGATTTAGCTAATTCGAAGTCGAGGCGAGTGAGTGAGATGAGTCACTTTTCGTCGAAAATCGATTTAACTAGCAAAAGTGAGTGAGTTGGTGAGTGGAATGAAATGTCAAATTACTCGCCTGATATTTCGAAGGCGAGTTTTAAATGTGTAGGTAAAATTTAAAAATTTCCATGAGTATTAGTCATTTTTTGTTTGAAAAATGTCAAAACAATAATGTCCATAACAAATTTTATAGCAAAACATGTTTTGAAGAAGTTGAATATGTCAATATTAACGAACAATGATTTAAGATTCCGAGCCTTGGATGTCCAAACTCTCAAAGACAATGGTTTAGTTGTGGAAAAACTACATTTTGAATTTCTTTCAAATATGTTTTGAAAATAGTCAATAATAATAGCTGTAAGCAACTCAAAGAAAAGGTTTTTTTTATAATTTTTAATTGAATTTATTGACGTTTTTTCTCCTTAATAATTAGCGACAATGCAACTTTTGAAACTTGCGTACAAATACAGATAGTTTGTAATATTCCTTGGTACATTCTTTGAATGTCATCCACAAGAAGTTTTAAAGTTTTGCGCCTATTCTTGATAAAAATGCCTTTATGCTAAACAAAAATATTAAATAATTAACTACACTAAACTTTGCAAACCATTTTTATAGTTACAATTATTTATTTTAAATCCCTTTCAAACAAATATCTTGGGCGGTCTTTGAATAATTGTTTTCCTCAAAACAAATAAATATATTTTTTAATTAAAACAAATGACAAAAAATGACATTTACGATGAGTTCGAAAAAAATTCCACATACTCGTTTCATGAAAATAGCTAAATCGTTTTTTCAAGAGAAGTGAGATGAGTAATGCATGTCATCTCACCTCACTCGCCAAAATAGCTAAATCTCGACACAGGTGTCGATAATTTTTGGTGAGTTTCGAAATATTTGAAAATACTTTTACTACAATTAAATAGTTATAATACATGATTGAATCAAATGGGTCATCGCACACTGGGGTTATTGGACCTGGGTAAAGCGTTGATGATGATAGAAAGAAATGGAATAAAATGAGTAAAATGTTCATTCATTCCATTTCACTCGTTGACAAGCTTCGTCCAACCCCGATGGCCCAACGAGATTAGTATTCAAACTAAAATACATAAATACAGAAGCAAATTCTAGCTCCAAGAGTATTCTTGTCTTCTTTTATTAGTTTGAAAAGCTAAATAAAACTAGTTCTGTGCAGTTTGTCACGAAATGACATTTTAATTTGATTTTTTGTGTTAAGGCTTGCCCAAACCAAAAAGTCGCGCTATCGCGTGGCATTGCGACCATAAAGGCTTGCTCAAATGACAACATAACATCACAACAAAATTTATTTAAACAGCATCATAAGTGAGTAACATCAAACGCGACAAAGAGTTTTTCTTTTGTAGCACTATCGCGAGTATTTGCGACAGTTTGGCTTAGGCAAGTCTTTTAAAGTAAGAAGACCTCTTTGACGAAAAAGTTTACCTACTCTAAATCGTTTGAAACTAGCAAAGACGGGGCTCATAATCTAAATTATTTTTTAAGAGTCGACTCTTTTAAGTTTTAAGAGCAGCTATTAAATGTTTTAAAACTTGCGCCATTTATTTCTAGTCGAAACAGGTTATAAATTTTTTGAGTTAACGTTTAGTTTTACTTGTGTACTTACTTAAAATGTACGTTCATCTTTCTGCAGTCATGTATTGATCAATGACATTATAACTGAATAGAGTGAACTTTGAAAAAGATAAATTATACGTTTTGCTTTCATTAAAGTAAACACAATTTCTCGGAATTTCTTAACTCTGGAAAGTTCACTACCCAACTAACATACTCTTTACATTTTTACTCTTGATTTTCTCTTTAGACTCTCCTATTTCTTATTGCAGCACTATCCGTCTTGTATCGTTCTAAATAAAAGAATAAAACTCTTTGTAATTTACAAATACCTTTATTCCTATAGGAAAACCGAATGGTACAAATAACACCCTCATAAGATTCTCACAAGTAGTACTTTTAGTCTGCATGGTTTTAAACTGTGACAGTTCTAATCTAACATTCTTATAACCAGAAAAGAGAGAATAGTATTTTAGTTCTTTTATAAGTATTATAGTTCTTTTATAAGTATTATAGTCGAAACAAAAACTGGACGCCATGCTTTCGAAAAAAAACAGCTCTGCCTTTTGGGGTTACCAGAGGAAAAAATATGAATCACTTCTACTTATGAAATTTCTAATTTTTTTAAACAAAAAACATGCGAATTCAAATATTTCTTTTAAAATCAAGTGTAATAAGAATTATTTAATCTGTGACTACAAATAAAATTGAAAAATGGGTAAGAGCTTAAATGATTTAAATTGTGTTGAGCTTAAGGCGGAGTTAAACAAGAGAGGTCTTCCTACTGCTGGAACAAAAAACGACCTCATTATTCGTCTCCAGGAACAGGGACATCTAAAGCAGCACGACGACGGAGCCTCTGGAGGCCATTTGGGAGTCAATAAAACACTGGAAAAGATAAGACAACGGTTTTATTGGCTACATGCTAAAGATGACGTTGAAAAATGGTGCATAGTACTACGGGACATACTCCATCAGTTGAAATTTGGATGCCCCACAAATGAACGGCAAACAACTGAAGATTACGTAGACAACCTAAATGAGAGGCTTTTTGACATCCACCAGTGGACACGGGCCAATATTAAGATGTCGTCTGAACGGATGAATACCCGGTATGACGCACAAGCAATTTCAATTGGATTTCGTGAAGGAGATATTTTGTGTGGCTCTTTAATCCTCATCGCAAAAAGGGACTATCACCGAAACTGTAACAAAACTGGGAGGGTCCTTACACAGTGGTAACAAGAATGAATGATGTGGTTTACCGAATGCAGAGAGGACTGCGAGGGAAACTAAAGGTGGTGACCGTTGTGACCGTTTACATTGCTATAAAGGTGAAGGAAGTGATGAAATTGCTCGGGAGGATCAATCTTAAGAAGGGGCAATGTAACATTGCGAACACACACATGTAGTTCTTTGGTTATGATTAATGATTAAAGCTCTGTACGCTTTTATCCGAATTTCGATCGGAACGATATGGAACGGAAAAGAATTTGTCTATATCTGTCTCTATCTGTCTGTGTGTATTTATCTCTTTTGCTTAACGAAACTGGAGATCTCTGGAATCTTCGAGAAGAAATGAGAGGAGTACAAATACGAGGTCGGAGAAGAAGATCTACACAGTTTAATTTTGACAGTGATAAGAATAAATGGTCGTGAAATTGTAATTTGGAAGTGTAAATTGTAAATTGTAAAGAGTAATAGTGAAACGATTTGCTTTAGATAAAAGTGTTTGTTAATCTGAAAGTAAATAAAAGTGTATAGTAAAAAGTGGAAATAAGTTTTTTTTGAACCCAGAAAAATATTACAATACTATGGGGATCCCAACATACAAATTCTGTGGGTTTAATAGCAGCTCGAAGTATCCCAGTCACAAAAAAACGCAACAAAATGAACATGCCTATTTTGTTTACCAGAGAAATAGCTCAAATTGTCAAAAATAAAGACAAGTCTTGGAAAAATCTACGGCGTAGCCCTACTAGTGAAAACTGTGTTTTATACAGAAAAAATAAGCGCGCGGGTCAGAAGAGAAACAATTCAGGCAACAAAAAAAATCCTGCGAAACTTTTATAGACACAATGGACCCCTTAATGGGCACAAGGACTTTGTGGTGTAGAATAAGATTTTTTTCAAGGGATAAAATAATCAGAAATTTTCCTTTTATGTTTGCTGGCGACACTGTACAAACAGAATAGGGATTTTTACCAAATTGTCCAACTAGATACTTTGGTACAGTGACAGTTCTCACATGAAAAAAAAAAATGTTTGAAACCCGTTATCCCCACAGAAAAAAGTTGTAGTTGACAGATACAAGTTTCTAACTGTTCTTGATTAAATAACAACAAAATTAAAATCAGTTGCAGTTTGGCAGAGTTAGAGCCAGTAAAAGGGAAAACCAATACAAATCATAAAAACCGTTATAAGTCGAAAACGGAGCGAGAACGACTCAAAATAACCTCAGCAACCCATGGTTTTCTTCTGCGGCGGTGATTTCGGGACACCCTGTATAATGCATATATTGCCTCATTAATTCAAGAATTATTCCAACCAATTCATGAAGCGGACTTTGTCGGTGTTTACAGGCTAGTTTACAGTTCAGAGTGCAAAAACAAAAAAACAAAAATTCCAATCTAATTTTAGTTTGTTTTGGGTATAATTTTGTACCATATTTTGATGTTTATATTTTCAAATCACCGTAACCAATACATAAATTACCTTTTTTTCCTATATCAATTGGTACCAGAGGCTACAAATGCAATTTTGTTTTTTTTTGCATGCAACAAAATTTTTGCATGCAAAAAAACAAAAAATTGTATTCTTATACCTTTGTATTGATTGGTTACAAAAAAAAAGTATCCTTCCTGTTATCTGAAATATGACAAACAAGTTTGCATTTTTATATAATAAAAACGATGGACAGAAAAGACACGAAACAGTATATATATATATATTTTGACAATATATATATTTTGTGCTCAGAGGAACATGAATTGTTCACCCAAATCTCCTTCAAGTAGATACAAGTGTTCAAAGATGGGCTAATAATAAAGGGGAGCATTAGTGTCCCTCCATAAAATGGAAGCATTACATTTATGCAGAAAACGGAAATGCCAAATTGCAACCATAACCCTTCGTAAGGAAACTATCCCACTCAAAAAAGAACTCCAAATCCTAGGAGTTATTTTTACCAGGAAGATGAAATGGAACTTACAAACTAAAAAAATCGTAAATCAACTAAAATTCCGCAACAATATTCTAAAAATTATCTGTCCCCACATAGAAACCGCATTACACATTACTAGAACTTTAGTTGAAGGAACTTTGCAGCATGGTATGACAACCTATATGTGGACTCCTCAGAAAAACATTAAGAACATTGACGTTGCGATCAACCAATGCTATAGGTCAGCGACTGGTGCTTTGAAATCCACCCCAATCTAAGCTTTAAGAACGAAAGCGAAATACGACCCCTTTAAAAACATTGGTACAAAAATAGCAATCTCTCTGGGTTCGAAGGTCATAACAGATAGTGGACATCCTTTATATCCTGCAATTCAAACCACCTTACAGTACACAAAAAAAAAAACGAAAAACCCTTTCAGCACTAGCCAATATTGCACTTATCCTGCCGATCTCTTCCTTCACTGATGATAGACTCCCAATAGAAAGGGTAAACCACCCTGGCTCTTCAACAATTTTCAAATTGATACCAGCTTAACAATGTATAAAAAGAATACAACACCAGCAAGAGTAAAAACACTTAAATACGAATTACTCACACAATTATGTACGTTGCAACTCAGGTTGGAGGAAAAGCACTCAGCACTGGACTTTTGTATTGTTCTTAGAGTTGAATTATTAATTGATTTTAGTTAATTTTATGCTTTAAAGCTTATATTGAACAGATTTAATTATGCAATATGGTTATCATTTTCAGTTAATCACCAACTGCCACAAGTTTGTATTTTCTTAAGACCTTATTATAAGTTTAAATCTTGAATTTTCTTAGAGCAAATTTAAACACGACCACTCACTAGGCTAGCACTTTGCATTTATCATACTCAGAACTCTTTTCCTCAGGTTCGATGACTACTCTTCACCAAGGTCTGTTTCCATTAACAGCAGGAAACTATGTATGTATATTGTCGAACTGACTGGGCTGAAAAAAGCAGTACAAATATCTAAAAACTGGCCCGGAAAAACACTTATCTGCATAGACAACTTGGGCGTCCTGAACTACTTAAGAACTTAAGAATCTAGGGCACACAACAGAGCCTAATCTCTTGCAATACAGAGATAGGTAATCTTGGCTTAGGCCGAGATGGTTCCAGAAACTCTTTTAAAAAAAAAAAAAAAAAAAAAAATGTCTATTTCTCAATTGCTTAAAAAGGGACGTGGACGAACCCATCATTTTTTCGTGGGTACCACTTCATATGGGAATACCAGAAAATGAGTTATGCAAAAGATCCTTAGTATTTTGTTTTATTTCTTTCTTTCCTGTTATGGTATCTAAGAAGGTAATATGGTTATCAATTTATAAAAAAAAAAAAATAGTGGGACCTTGGACCCCTTTTCTTGGAGTCTTTGAGTATTTTATACCTGAAACAAGATGAAAATGTATTTGAAATGTGAAAAACCATAAAATATTTTTTGTAAGCTAGAAAAAAACTTGAACTATGTTTGCAGTTTCCAAAAAGGTATAGCATAAAACTTTCCACAGCCCATGCTTAGTTCACAAGATATTATAATTTGAACTCATACAGACGGGAGAAAAAAAAAAAAAACAAACAAAAATAAAACGATTTTGTTTAAACAACAAATAAAATTCAAATAAATTCTGCCATTTGAACAAAATCGTTTAGTCCACTAACTTTGTCGTTTAGGAAGAAGGAGACCTGCGTCAAGTCCGGTAGTTCTGATTTTTTGCTGAGTTGTTTATGATCCATAGACAGATTTCGTTCCGTTCCATTTCGTTCTATTCGAAGTTCGGAAGTTCGAAGTTAATAACCAAAGACCTACATGTGTCATTTCGTCTGGGTGTGTTCGCTCCTACATTCGGAACAGTATAATAAGAGATTCGAATGTTTTCCATACTTGGGTCAAAAACAAAAAAAAAATATAAGGGGTGAGGTGCCTATTTCCACTCGTTCAGGCAGGAGGGGCAGTTTTCTAAAAAAAAATGACTTCATATGTAAAAACAACTATTCAAAGACAAATGTAACACCAAGAAAAAAATCCTTTAGTTTGTCCTAGAGCCAGAAACTTATTCTTGAGTTCCATGTTAAAATAAATTTTTTTTTAGTTAGGGAACAACTTATTTTTAGACATAAATTTTGCAAAAAAATAAGATTCTTTTCGGTATAAACTATTATTTAACCACTTTGTTTTAGATTTTAAATGCTTATACCAATTTTTAGTCAAATGCTGAAAACTAGATGCGTAAATGTCTAGGTTTTTGAGGAAACTGCAAATAACGAGATATAGATCACTGCAAGGTCTGATGTACTAGTTACTGTACTAATTAGATTTTGTTTGTTTTTTCTCTCTTCTATCTCGTAAATTGGACATCCTTTCAAAAAAAAATTGATTTGAATTAGTGCACCACTTATCAATCTCATGAAATTTCTTTAAAAAAAAGTTAGCCACTCTTACATTATTATAAGATTGTCTTTTCTAATTCCATGAACAGTTTTTCGTTTTTCACAGTTTTTGCACTCAAAACATACATATCTTGAAGACGGTCATAATTCAAAAAACTCGATTTTTCAAAAACCGTGTTAAAAGTATTCAAATTACTACCATATCAATAAAATGGCGGTATATTCTCGCTTCTAACGGAGAAGGTAGACAAGATTATTACCAGTTATCTTTATCATAGTATGAAGGATGGTAAAACGAATAATTGTACATCATGGACTCACTGATCTCTATAATACACCAGGTGTGTTTTTTTGTACGCCCGGGCTAAGTTGGACGAAAAAAACGCCTCAGGGCTTAACGAAAACACTTGGCGGCATTGCGAATGAAATGACACAAAAAAAAAAAATGAAAAAAAAATTTCCAATATACAAAATGAAATAAACAAAAAATGAATAACAAAAATCTCAAAATGTTGGTACAAATTGAAGAATCTGATTGTGAAGTACATCGTCCATACAAATTGTCGCGTTCAATCTTTATCTTTTCTTTTTTAAATATACATCAAGAAAAAAATCGATTGCATGGTACACTGTTACGTTTTCAATTTAAACCAAGAAAATGGTGGACTTTCAAGGGAATACAATAACCAGTATATTATAGAGATCAGTGCATGAACCCAAAATTCCCATTTTTTGTGTTATGACATTTTCAAGTAAAAACAGAGTGATATGTAACATATTACATTACATATATATTTTCAAAGTGCTACTTTTAATTAAAGTTAAAAATTGCAGTTTTCAAAAACTTCAAACTGACATTCATTTGACACGAAATTGTGAAGACAACTAAAACAATAAACTTTCCCAACTATTAAACAGTATTTTTGAAAAAAAGAAAATTAAATATTGACGTAGGCCGAAAAATACTGGTTTTAGGGTTTTTTTTCGAAATTAATAAAAGAAGTGCAATAAATCGGAAACCATTTGGATTCGACATAAAGAAGAACTAAATTCTGAAATATCTTTACTAAATCTTTTACTATTTTCAGTTTCGACCATTATTGTAGGGATTCATGATTTTTTATTTTTGTTATACATACCTCCAATTCCAAAATTTTTTGCCGATTTTCGTCTTCTTTGATATCGTGTATCTTTTATTAAAACATAAAAAACTTTCATATTAATATTTGTTTTTTTTTATTTAAATGACTTGGTTTTTAGGTTTAATAATTTTTATTTGATATACAACAGACAGGGTGTGCCTATGACTTTTCCTTTCATTTTTTGCATTTTTGACCTTGACTAAATTGTTTTTCATTGATTTTTTGAAAAATATTATTGTTTGTCTATACATGCACATAATATTTATATCCATTTTTGTCTAGCTATCCAAATTAATAAATACTAGTAAATTACTGATAAATCTTTAACACAAAATTTGATAAAAAAAAGATAACTTTTCGGGTATGAAAAAAAGCACCGTATTAATTTGAAAATAAAACAAACAAACAAAAACAAAAGAAAATGAATTTGGATATTCATTTATAACAAACTGTTGTATACCAAAAACCAAAACTAAAAATCGAACCTAGAGTTTTGTTTTTTTATTTTTTTTTGCATTAAAGAGAATTAAATTAAATTTTGTTTTAATATTAATATGTACTAACTTAACATTATTAGTTGTAGTATATAATATAATATATTTACTTTATAATGTATTGTGTTAAGATTATTTATTTTTTTTTTATGTTTTGTAATTTATTTTCATCGATTTTTATTTGCTTTATTTCTTAATATAAAACAATAAAAGTAAACTAGCTAGAAATATTTAAACGTACCTTTTCTTTTAAATCTTTTAAAAACTTTAAATTCATTCAACACAAGGTTCTAAATGAAAAAAAAATGAAAAAGTTTTTATGTACACTAATAGGCGCCTTGGTGTACACTGTTGAAATAAAAAAAATTAATTTTCATTTCTATTGATTTGAAATATGATTTAGCTATTACTTAATTTTTTAGGATGCGTGATAAAAACATTTTAATGATTAAATCTTCACAGCACATTAAAAAATTATTATTGTTTTTTCTTTTGTATTTTTAAAATTAAAAAAAAAATGTGCTAGGTAGGGTTTTGATTCATTTGATTAGAAGTCTCTACTATTGCTGAATGGTTGATGGTTGATGTTTGTGTTTATTTATTTTTTGTTTACATTCTCTTTGATGCTTTTCTTATAGATAACAATTTTTACTTTTCTACATTTACTTTAATTTTAAAATAAACTAATTATTTCATCTTCTGTAATAATATTTATTATGATACAATATTTGTCTGTATGTGTGTATAAGTTGCATGTGTGTAGCTGTGTAAAATATTTATTGCTGGCCTAACAGTATTTTATTTCATCATTTGTAGTTATTTACCTTTATTTTTAAGGACAAAACCGTTTTAATAAGTTACACAATCATATCGTGTGCATGAAAATTTAGTTTCTTTAATTAGTTTTATATTTATAAATATACATATATAATATTAACTAAATATACCGACTGCCAAAACTCCCTTCCATAAAAATACAAATAGATATAATAGTAAATACAATTATTTTATAAAATTATTTAGGTTATCAAATTATTGAGATATTCGCAATGTATACATATATATATATATATCTAATAAAAAATTATGTACATTTATGTATTATATTTTAGAGTTCAAAATATATATATATATATTTATATGTGATACATATGGAAGAGAATTTTAGCGAATAGCAGCTACTCAGTCAGTGGTAAGGAAGCTGTATCATATTAAACAGGAAAAAAAACATTAATAAAATAAGTAACAATATAATAAATACATAAACATTTGAGGAAACACAAGAAGGCTATTTTATGCAATGGAGAAAAAAGCAACGGACTTTGGTAAAAACATAATACAATATTTTCCTTTTAATTTTAAAAAAAAAGGTAAATTTGTTAAGAATTTTGTGTAATTATCCTTCAGTCCAACATTCGAAACAAAATAAATCTTCACAGAAAATACAAAAATGTAAGAGATCCTATTGTATGTATACCAAAGATTAAATCGAGTCCGAATCAATATGTACGTACTTTTGAAGTTATTGGCTTGCGGGGCTGAACTTGAACTAACAATCTAATAACATTTTTAAGGCATCACAACCGATATACACAAACGGATTTAGGCAATCATTTCAACAATGTCGTTTAAAAATTGTTGCAAACAAAGGGCAATTGCAGCTGATAGGCAACTTTGAACCCTATAAAAATCAAAGCTGCCCTTTTCTGTGCTATTTCTTCGACAGTATGCAAGCATTTGTACTGTTCAGTTTATTCTGACCGAAGTTTTTTTTTTCTAGAGAAACATTGAAAGGAACTTTACCGTTTGGTCGCATGTGTTTTGACACTTAAGTTTTTGGCATATTTTTCAGAGGTTCTAGTTAAATCGCGCTAATCAACTAAAATTGCTTGATTAGCTTAATCCATGAAACAAATATGCAGACCTAAGCAAGACAAAGCCTGTACGTGACATTGGCCGATAGGAAAGCTGCGGCTTAGTATTCTTCATAAACCTTATGTCGTAGTTGTGAGAACAGTTGAAAAATGAGTTGCAGGGGTTTACTCACTTTTAAGGGTATTTTTTTGAGACCGATCTCGTATGCATACGACCCAATACATTTTGCCTCGATCATCTATAAATTGAATAGCACACACGTTATTTTTGCTCTGGTTGTTGTTGCTAAACTCTTTCGGATTTTCCTACGTTCACTTTCACTCTTGTTTGGCCAGCTAAAATTTGTAGTAATTCTTATCGGCCCTAGCGAGGTATCCGTCGGAACGGAGAATTTTTCCATTTAGTCCGAATCGGACAATTTTTGATCTTCGCAAGAATATTTCGAAGCAAATATCTTTCGATTTAGACAATTTTCCGCTCCGATGGATACCTCGCTGGGGTCGTATGTTTTCTTGCTTCTACAAAAGAAATTTTGTGTACTATAGGTTAAATTTTTCAATCTTTAATTAAACTACATAATTTGTGGAGTCCAGAACACGTAGATGGAGTATTCTATTATAAAAATCTTGATATTAAAACTTCCAAACTATGGGCAAATTATGTTTTGCTAGTAAATTCCTAGACGCCAAAGGCACAAATATTTTGAATCCGATTTGAAATTCCTTACTAAAGGCCAGAGGGGTCATTCCGTAATTTTCAAAACGATAATCGTCGAAACGATAGTCGTAAACGTGATCGTATCGTCGCACATTTGCTCTACGAAACTCTATCACTATCGTCTCGTTTTTTGGGAGCGACACACTCTCTCAAACTGTGGTTGAAATGTCATCGGGCTATCAAAAATGACAATCTGTATTGTTTTTTTTTTGTCTGTGGCTGAACATTAAAAATATTACGAAATTCAAGTAAATTAAAAAAAAAACTATTTTTGTGATTGTGTAGTGTACGCATTGAAATTGTTTGTAATTTTTAATCGAATTTCTTGAAATAAAAAAAAAAAATGTGCAGAAAGTTTGGTTATTTTGGACATTTTAGACACCAAACAAGTGTTACAATGAGTTATTTTTATTCAATAAACAATCCCTACAAAAATGTATTTTTATCACTTTGAAGGCATTTACTTCAAAATACATGCCAGACGTGTCTTCTATTTAGCTATCGTGCAAATACAACTATTTTGATGATGGCGCTATGGTGATAATCGAGTTACGGAGAGCAAATTTTCAATCTTCAAAACGATATCGTCAAGACGATAGTGATTTTGAGAGTTACGGAAACCAAAACCATCGTCGAGACGATATCGTTTGGCGATAATCGAAATACGGAATGAACCCCCCGTTTTTCAGTGTTTAATTTATTCAAAGTTAACCCAGGGAAATTATTAAAACCCGAAGAATTTTTTCAGTACTTTATCTTTTTCCTATAAAAATCGGTATAAATCAGAGTGTGAATCTTTTAGTGTATCTTTCCAGTTTTTGCACATGCATCTGTAAAAAAATATTTTTTTTAATCTTTGCGGGTTAACTCGTTAAGTTAACCGCGGGATCAAATTTGACTGAAAAACAAATTTTAGGGATTAATACTGTTACCGGCCATTCCAAAGTAATAGAAATGAAGCTTGGTGGGTAATGGTGGCACTTCATATGTTATCGTTCTAGAAGTTTACCAAAAACTATTAACTGCCAGTAAAGTTATTAAGATAAAAAGACGGCAACGTCTTTTTATTGTTTTTTTTTAAAGATAATCTCAGTTTTTACTGATTTTCAAAACAAAAATAAAATTGTAAATGGTGTAAGCAAATTAAATTCATTGCGTCAAGGAAAAAACAAAAATACAAAATAATACCTAAATAAACCAAAGTATTTACATAGGTACCTAGTTCCGTTGTTTTTCTTCGCTTTAACTAATTTAATTTCTAATTTCCATAATTTTTTTTCCACAACGAGTGAGATAATCAAACGATTTCTGCAGGAGTTTTTTAAACAAAGAAGAAGAAACAATTTCACACCTTATTTGTACATGCCCTGCTCAGTGAATTCTAAATTGAAAAATATTTAGGAATTCGAGTTCCATTAACGTTTTAAAGCATTTTAATTTTGAATGAAATTATTAAATCAGTTTAGATATGTCATCCCATTTAAAACTTCCTACAAAGAAAATCATCAAAAGGAGCAATAGTATTGGATACAATCGATGATTTTTAAATTATTTAGTATTCCTAACAAAACAAGCCTCCAATATTTGTATTGCAAAAACTCCCAAATTCTACAGAAACCTTGTAAATGATAAATCAGTTTAGTAAGAAAAATCCGCTTTAAAATAAAATAAAATTATTAAATAAATTTAACAAAATTGACTTTTCAGTTACTTAAAACTTAAAAGTATTTGTAAAACTAATATTTATTTCAAAGCAATAAGTTGTTTCAATGAAAAACTATTAAAACTGAAACAATATTTTTAACAAACTTCCTCATTGTTTTTTTTATATAAACACAAAAACCACAGAAATTTAAACAAAATAATTTTATGATAAAGTATTTTTTTTGTAAGCTTAATAGTTTTGATTTTTTTTACAATTACATATATAGTTTGTTGCAAATGTTGACATTTATATAAGATTTTATAATATATATTTTTTTTTTTTTCATTATTTTATTATACATTACTAAAAACTATGGCATAAATGTATTTGAATGCAGTTGTTATATTAATTTAATATTTGTCTGTATTATATGTATATATTTATTTTACAAGGGATACTACTGGAGATAGTCTAATTCTTGCTGATTAATTAATTGTATTTAATGTATTTCTTCTATTTGCCTTTTTTTGTCTTGTACTCAATCCGTTTTATCTTGAAAATTTATTAAATTTTGATTGAATAAACTAAATTAACAACTTAAATTAACAAAAAGTATACGAATGATGTTCAATCCAAAAATTATGTTTCTGGATTAAAATGAATGATTTTGTATTGCTATACGCTGATTCATGTGTCTTTTAAGACTTTAAGCAAACATTCATATTTTTATCGAAATTTTATTGCTCTAGAGAATCAATTTAAAGCGCTAAATTTAAGTTTATGGTAACTATTACAGGAAATGCTGTCTAATGGAAGTCTATGGTGTTAAAGCTCTAAAATTTATATGAAGACTTTCAGCAGTATCTTCAAAGTGTTGAATGCTGCTTTCGATACCATTTGGTTCACGGATTATTGAACTTAAAGAAGATATAAGATCAAAGTTACAAACAAATATATATAAACTACATACATTGCTACGGTTCGAAAAAAGCCAAGATGTGTTAGTGATTTGTGTTTGATGATGTTATATAAAGCTTTGGAATTAAGTGTTAAGGAATTCAAAGAATTGAAATGACCAATTGAAAGACTATTCAATTCATTGTTTAGTCTGCCTCTATTACTATAGATTTTTCAATCTTTTCTTTTTACATATAACGAGCCTGCGAAATTGTTTCTTCTTGTCAATTAAAAAAAATAATGACAAAATTTAATGTAATTAATGCACAATTTATATTTTCTTGACACATAAAGGCATATAACAAATAGCTACATTTATATTCATATAATTACCTTTGAAAAAAGTGTTTAATCCATTATTTCTTTTAAGTTTCATTACCCAACCAAGTTTTTTTCTTTGCATTTTCCGTTACTTGTTTTAATATAATAGTGTTTATTTAAATTAAACATAATATAAGAGATAGGAAGTAGGATCAATTGCGCATTCATAATTTTTTTTTATAATAATTCTTTATTTGTTATTGTTCCTTTATTTTATTATTACGAATAAACATAGATTTTTTTATATTATTTTTATATCTTTAGAAAAGAATTTTTCAATGCTCTTTGATAACGAACATTTTTTATTGAATTGCTAATGTTAATTATATCAAAATGTGTATCAATGAAAATTATAATTTTGAACAAGAAAAATTAAATTAAGCTTTTTATTTTTTTTACTCATGTTGTGATTACTTTATTACATGCTTTAATTATTTTTTATTTTGTATTATTTTTCATATATTTTCATTTAATTTGTATTTAGAAATGAAAAACAAAAATAATAATGATAATTATATAATTGCGTAAATATTTACTGGGGTTTTAATTGTTTTTTCCTGATATTCAATATATTAAAACGGTCATGTAGACCAGTACATGGAAGTAAATAGCAATAATTATAATTGCATTACTCTTTTTGTTTAATATTATATTTATATAATTTAATAAAGACGATATAGAAATTCTAGAACTATGTATATTACCCATGACTCGATTTTATTGTCCATCGTAAAATTGTGTAACTTTACTATTAGCTACCTCTTCCCAAGCTGAAATAAAATTTTTAGGTTAATTGGTTAAAAAGATAGTTCTTATAACTTAGGTTTAATTTAAAAGGAAATGGAACATTATTATTAAAATTCAATTTCATTCAAAACAAAAAAAAAAGGCAAAACAATGCAGAGCATAGAGATAAAATAGTTTGGACGGATTTTTTTTTTTTTTCTTTAATCACTAGTAAGGACATTTTAGAAACTTGTTATTAAAAAGAACATAGTCTTAATGTAACTCAAACATATTAATTCTTGCGAAAAATATTTTTTTAGGAATTTTATTCTCATATATGTAACCGGCTGGACGGATTTGCTTGTAATTCGACAAAATTGATTCGTTTAAAAGACTCATAAAGTTATTGGAAATAGATTTATTCTATGGGGCTTATAGAATAAATCTGTTTTCAATAACTTTTATTTATTTGAATACGAGTCTTCTAAACGAATCAACTTTGTCAAATTACAAGCAAATCCGTCCAGCCGGTAAGGCTCTAGATCTTTGTACATATGTACGCTGAGATACACAAACTGATGGACGAAATGGCAAAAATCTTTTAACTTTTGACTTGTAATGCTGATTTTGTAACACGAAACCAGTCAGCTACATTGATACAATAATATCTACAGTGCTTACTTGAAACAGTAATACTGTTACACAAACATCAATGTACTATAATGTAGCTAATGTAGTAGATGAGAAACAGGCCCCATTTCTTTACATCTACATTACCGGTTTTCTTGAAAAAACAATACCGGATGAATAAGCAACCATCCGGGTGCTTACACGGATGACTGAAGCACTTGTTGAAGGGAGAGTGAAGCATCAAAAAATCCTTCGATTTCATTAATATTTTGCATTGCTCGCTTTGCAGTCTTATCGATTTTCCTTCAAGTTAAACTGTTCAAAAAGGTTGTATTTTGTCCCGCAAGGTTTTTTACGAATAATAATAAATTTGGAGTCGGGTACAAGCTCTAGTCGAACATGTTCTAAACATCCTCTATCCTCTGATCTCCGCTTTCAAAGCGCATTGTTTTCTTGTTTTTCCCCGTTTATTTGTGTTCAGTATTTTTCTCTGTTTGCTCGGTCATTTTATCCTGAGCTCATTTAAACCCTCTGAACATGTTTAAAAAATTCTCTGAACGGAAAGAGAAATACAAAGCTAAAGACCTGAACTCACTAAACGAATAAATAAGCACATCGAAATTCCGAAATTCCATTGATTTGAACAATAAAGCTCGCGAATTAAAAAAATACATCTTGTCATTTTTTTCCGATCTTCTCAGGAACAGAAAAAAAATAAATAAAATTCTCATACGGATACTGTTTGCGATCTCTGAAAATTTTAGTTCCCTCTAAGAACAATTTAAATTATTTTTCTCTTTTTCGATCGTGAGAGATACATCGGATAAATATAATTAAAATAATTAAAGTAGAATTTTTTTTTCATGAAAAAGAATTGAAAAGATCGGAGAAGCTCTGTGCTATAATTGGACTTGTTAAATTATTGATTTAAAATAGCTTTTTTACGGCCTTTAGTCCATACAAAAATTTTAATGATTAAGAATTTTAATCTTGTAGGATATAGTTCACATTAGACTTTTGCTAAAAAGTTTATGTAAGCTGAACTGAATATAAACAAAATTTGCGTATTGACAAGGTGCCTCACTAACAGTGTCAACTGATGAGTCCTAGTGAGACCCACCTGGACGAAACGCCAAATTTTTGTATGGACTAAAGGCCGTAAAAAAGCTATTTTAAATCAATAATTTAACAAGTCCAATTAAATAGTGCCAAGTCTTCTACTTGGCTGATTTATATATTTATTTCAGTAGTATATAGAATTTGTATTACAAAACCTTCATTCATACAGTATGAAAAAAAAAGAGAATATTATTTGTTGGGAACTCAAAATTATTCACACACTTGACTGTTTATAAGTTTAAAAACTACAAAAACAAGACTAACCTACAATCAACAAAAATATTATTATATGAAATTGAACTCACCTGAACCAATAAAATTAATAATAGTTTCATTATTTTGTATCGAGCTAATAGGTGTCGCTAACGTTGGCTGTATAAAATGCACATCAATCTCCTTTCGCTGCTGCTGTCCTACAACTCCTGTTCCACCACCTGCGCTGCTACTACTGCCATTACCTCCTCTTCGACTACACTCTTTGTTCTGACTGAATACAGTTGATGGCGATGAAGTCGCTCCTCCTTGCTGACTATTACAACTGTTTGAATGATTGCTTATATTGTTTATTGTTGTTGTATTAGTAGAAGTTGTAGTTGATCCCATTGCTGACAAATTATTTATGCTCTTCGTGGTGTTGTTCTTATTTATCACAGAAGTGCTGGTTTGTTCGGCAGCAACTGCTGCCGCTTTTTTAGCTGCAGCTATAATTGCCGTTTCAATATCACCACATGTCTCGAGTGAAGGCAATGCTGTGGCATTGCAGTTAGCGGTAACACTCATAGAACGACCACTGCTACTGCTATGTTCTTGTTGTCGTTGACTGTTACGTTTGTTCATTGTTGAAACTTTAGTGTTTGAAAGACTATTATTTAAAGTTTTATTTTTACTCCTATCCATATTGTGTTTCTGTTGATTGTAGTTCGGGTAAGATAGGGAGCCTGTTTTAGATTTGGACGTTTTGCCTGCAGACAAAGTGATTGATTTGGAAACGGGAGCATTTAATACGTAAGTGCCCGACGATGCAGAGGAGTTTGATGAGGTTGAGGAAGATGATGAAGCCGATGAAGATAAGGATTCTTTGGATTGTGACGTCGATGCGGACAAATAAACAGTATTGTTAATCAAAGCATCCGTCGATAAAGATCGGTTAGTGGTTGCTATTGTTCCAGTACACTGTTGATTTATTCTCTTTCCCTTTGTGGTATCGTAATTATTACATATCCCACTGTCAGAAGATTGATCTATGACCAATGAAGAATTAGGCGATGAAGTGTGTTGCATTAAAATCATTGCATCATCGCTATTGTTGGTCAAATCCGAGGCAACGCTGCCACATGTGGTATTAAAATTACCTCCTGAATCATCAAAGTTCTGTGAAGTGGTCGAATTTATGGCGGTGGCCAAATAACGCTTTTGAAATACTTCCGAGGTTGGTTGCGACGATGGCTGATTGTCGTCAAAAAGCATCAGTTCATCTTCGTTAAAGTCACCAAAAGTAAATTCGTTTCCAATGGATGATGATAAACCACCAGCAGTAGTATCATCATTTAATATAATCACAGCTGGACGATTTGAATATTTATTATTATAACTATTACCGTTATTACTAGAGTTATTATTATTATAACTATTACTACACCTAGATTTATTATTATTTAAATTATAATTATGATAATTATGGTTAATTTGATTTTTATTATTTATATTAGAGGAGGACGTTGTCGATGATGATGAAGATGATGATGTTATTGTTGTTGTCGACGACGGTGTAATCGTAGAGTAATGCTCATTATTTAATAATTTTTCTTTTTTACTCTTTTTTGTCGTTGATTGTTGTTGATCTACAAGTACTTCTTCACTGACTTTGGTATTTGTTTTTGATTTTTTGCTGCTCGAAGGAGTAGAGTTTCCAATAGATGCACAACTGGTAATACTATTCATTTGAAGGGAAACCGTTCCTGACGGTAGAGTTGTTATCGGAACTCCTCCAACATCCGATGTACATGCATTAGTAG
Organism: Meliscaeva auricollis; assembly: GCA_948107695.1. Classification (NCBI taxonomy): domain Eukaryota; kingdom Metazoa; phylum Arthropoda; class Insecta; order Diptera; family Syrphidae; genus Meliscaeva; species Meliscaeva auricollis. The sequence goes on along the minus strand of OX403619.1, from coordinate 39,736,709 downwards.
TGCTGTGTCGTTTGACAGTCTTCTCCAGAGCTGGATACTGATCAATGCTGTTATAAAAACTATCCGTCTCCACACTCTTTGATTTTTGCAAAGGCATTTGGTGTAAAGGATGTTTTTGTATTTGCTTTTCAGTAGTTTTTATGGCATCTGATGGCGATCCTTGCAAAACGTTTTCGGTTGTAGGATCTTCGTTTTTACCCGCGGATGTGAGGCTTTGTGAATAGGAAATCTGTTTTACTGTTGTGCTAATGTTATTGGGAGTGGTGCAACTGCTGCTCGATGGGCCAGCTATTTCATTTGAAATCAGTTCTGGAAAATCAGCCTTTATGCTTTTCTTCGATTTTTTGGTTACAGGGTTGACAACAACAGGCGGGGGCGCATTGGCATTGACTTCTAGCTCTGTGTGCGATGAATTGTTACTGCTCGTGTTAGACCCTGTTAAATCGATAGCTCCTCCTGTTGTTGATGAAACAACTGCAGCAGCGGCAGCAGCTTCTGTTTTCCTTGCTATTTCAGCATAAGACCTCGGTTGATTTTGATGATGATGCGCCTGGAGAGGACTTCTTCCTCCCGCTGATTCAATTGGCAATGAATGAACCGAGTCCAAATCACTTGAATCAGATTTTTCGGAAGGCGGCATTGACGAAGTGGATTTCCGACGTGATTTATCGTTGTTACTGTTGTTGTTAAACGAACCCATATAAGCATCACGATCGTTGCTAAAATTTGAATGATATTTTCGATTTTGGTACATTGGGTTCTTATGTGGATTTGAGGAATTGTTGCTTCGGATTTCTTCAGTCAGCTGCCGCTGCTTCTTGGGCTTCTTCTTTTTAGTCACAACGTGGAACTCAGCCGATTCACATGATATAGACTCCATTGAAACAACAAGATTAGAATCGTTCTTTTTTCGTTTTTCAACTACCTTTTCTAGTTTTTCACTTAAGTCCTTTTCCTTAGATTTCCTCTTCTCTTTGTCCTTTATTTTTTCTCGTACTTCTTCTATGGCGTTATTTTCTCCCAAATAGGTAAGCTCTTCGGTTCCCCAGGAACGTCTTTCGCTCTTTCTATTTGTTCCAGTATTTCCGCCAATAACCGACGACACTAATTGTTTTTCTTTTATATCAACATTTTTATTTTTAATGTTCGGTTTGTTTCGCATGGTCACATCATCGCCATCCATTTTCGAACATGATCGTAGTTCCTCGAGCGAATTACTTCTTTTTATTTTACCCTTTTCTTTATCTTTTTCTTTTTCCTTATCTCGCTTTTTGTCTTTCTTTTTGCTATCAGTAAATTTGTTGACTTTTTCGTTTTGTTTCGTATCCTCAGAGCTTTCAATATATTTAACTAGCTCTTCAATTGGATCTGATCCGCGATATCCCTCAACGGATTGCACATCAAGAGTTTTCGTATTTCGTTCCGATTGTGTTTTTTTCTTTTTAGCTTTCGCTTGAGATTGATTTACTGTGAAGGTCGTATTGTGGGGATTGCCATTTTCGTCATATTGTTTCTGATGAAGAAAACAAAGGATTATATTTTATTAAAATAAACTTACACATAGGCCTCAAGTGTATTACGCTCACCGGAATCGTTTTCGCGGCGGAAAATGATTGCATTTTGACGAGTTCGGATTTTTCGCCCAACACTGATTTGCATGCCTTGTAGTTTTCATCTAATGGTATATAGCTAGCGTCTACTGTGCTTTTGCCACGTTCTAAGGTTGTAAAGTGAACTGCTTCATCAACATAACAAGTACTGTTGTTGGGTGAAAAATCACTTCTGGTCAAAACCGAACCGATTATGTTTGCCCGAGGGATTTTCATTTCAATTCCATCGAATTGAATACCCTAAAAGAACAAAACGTTTTTTTTAACAATTCCCGCTTTGAATTTATAGAATAACATTATTTATGTATTTACAAGCAACTTCTACAAGCAAAGTTTTATTATAAGACTTAACGCTTTCGCAGACATAATCGTTGCTATTATCGCAATGTCGCTTTTATTTGCAACGCTTTAAATTTTAAAACGATTTGCAGTCGTTAAAGAGTGAGAAAAAATGCAATACCATCGCAGCGCATATGCCCGCGGAAGTGTTAAGCAAAAAGCAGGAATTGCAATTCGTTAACTAGATAATCTAAGTTATATGCTTACCTGCGAGAGCATCTCATTGTGTTGGTCAATGTAATTCTCATTCATTTCCACAACGGTATCTGTGCTGCCAGAAACAACGGCTGTTGCTGTGGCCAAAGCGGCACATGTAGCACTTGTTGCACTTCCAATTGTCGCTGCAAGTGAAATGGCGTTCTTAATTCCTTTAACTCCTTTAGCCCCTTCACACCCACCGCCACAACCACCCACAATAGCAAAATCGTTTTTAGATGTTGCCGAACAAGCTTTTGTAGCGATTGTTACTTCGGCAACACCACCGCTGCCAATTGATGTTGTAATGCCAGGCGCTGAAATGGCGTTTTTTGCTGGTAAAGCACCTACAGCCCTCTGACAAGCTGTTGTGCTTGCTATATTAGGCAATACACGTGGCTCTTTTTTCTCTTGAATCTGTTTGGGTGGTTCCTCATTCAAGAACGGTTGCTCGTAAACACTGAGACTGCAGTTAGATACGTTAACGTTACTCGGCAAACTACCCCCTTCACGCTGCCGAGACGAAACAGATGAATACTTTTTTGGACGCGAGTTGTGGTTGTGGCGGCGGTTGCGTTGACCACCGTAATTATAATCACAGTCGAGCGAGTCGTTGCGCACTGCCTCGACTAGATCTTGCAACGATCCACCTTGCTTTTGGCTATTCGAAGTCGAGGTACGCGGTGTATATAGCGATGTTAGCGCACGAAATGCAAATTTCTGATCTTCTTTTTCCTTTTCTGCTTTTTGCAGTAATTGCTGAAAAAGTATTTAATATTTGAAAAATATATTGTGTATTGTATTGTATTGAGTTATACTTACTAAGAAAATTTCACTTTTATTTTCTTTATCGCGCGGATTTTTGTAGGAATAGGCTTCGTCTAGTAGCTGTTTGAAACGACAATAATCCCAATCCTTTAGTCTGCTTTCTTCCCAAGACTCCGATTTCTAAAACAAATATAAGGTTCACAATTTATTTTTTTATTACAGATACATTATTAGCACGTGAAATTTAAGTAAATAATAATTTTCAGTTTAGGTATTTGTTGTACTTGAATTTTTGTGAAAATTGATGTGAAGAATTAACGGCGTTTGCTGAAAAACGCTCTAGACCGGCATAATTATTGCCGGTTAAATTTATTTCGATACCATAATTCTTGTGAACTTAATTGTTTTTGAAATGTTAGTTTAGTGTGGTTCTGAACAAGGAAGATAAAAACTTTTAGCAGGATCACTGATCAGTGGGGTCGTGAAAAGCTGTTGATCTAAAACCTAAATCTACACTGAGAGATATCTGCGTGTAATTAGTGGCAGAGAGTTGCTAAATTTGTGGTTGTTAAGTTATGGCAGAGAGTTGCTACTTACTCACATTACTATTGATAGCTTTGACATGTTGGGATGCTGATTTAATTTCATCGCCCAAAGTAGCAGCTATCTACGTGATAGGCGGGTCTATTCAGCATGCCAGGGCCTCAAGCTAATTCTTCCAGCAGAAGACCCGATGTACAAGCCTATACTTAAAAAGGGTTTCTCTAGATACCACTTGCTTATGGTCATTGCTATTAAGTTATGTTAAGGAAATTTTTGTATTACACTTCAGATTATTTGATGTAGTGAGCTTAGAGCAAGCTATTATCTACAATCGAAGGCTCATCATAAGTGCATGTGTTAGTAGTTAGTAAAATAAAATAATACAACCTTACACATGCACAATATATAAATAAAAACATACATAAACAATATAAGACAAATAAATTATTTTAAACAAGGTATAACAGTCACGATTGTGGAGCACTGATCCGAAACAATCTTTTTAATCGACTTTTACTCGTATTAAAATCAATATTTGAATGGTTTAAATTAAAAAGTTTGTTCATACGATTAAGAGGTTCATGCGTACCATAGTTTGTTCTATGGAAGTCAACATGTAGTAGTTCAAATCTTCGTAGCAGGTGAGATCCTCCCGTATAATTAATGCCACTGCAGGCTAATAGATCAGGAGCGTCAATTTGACCATTAATAAGTTGATGAAGGAATACCAAATCATTATTAACACGCCTTTGAAATAAAATTTCCATCTGAAGAAGTTGGATTCGATTTTCATATGGAGGCAAGCTTAAGGGTCAGTCCAGGGAGGTGTATAAAGTTATGTTGTACTGATTCGATACGGCTTATATGAACTTGATAAAAGGGAGTCCATACTTGTGAAGCATATTTAAGATGGGGTCGCACGTAGCAATTGTACAAAGAAAGAGTAACATATGGATCGTTAAATTCCTTTGCCCAGCGTTTTATAAAACCAAGCATTGAAGTCGCTTTATTTACCGGAATTCTAAATTTGAACAGAATTGGACACCTAGGTCCTTGAAACTTGCAAGATTGTGTTGCGAGATGCAGTAGTCAAAGGCATTCGCAAAACGCTTCCTAGAGAATGTAATTGCCTGGCATTTTACTGGGTTGAGAGACCGTTTTTCATACACGAAACACTAAAATTGTCAATATCAGACTGAAGAAGAATGCGGTCTTAAAAATCTTCATGTCACCAGCAAAAATTAGAATCTCACTTGATTTTATGCAAGATATTTTCGAGAAAATCGAAATTCATATCAGCAGAAACGTATGAATTCTTTTTTTCTTTGTTAAAAAAAAAAGAGTTTTTAGAAATTTTTATTTTGGATTCGTAGAGCACTTAATTAGCACCTCATTTTTTTTTGTCACTTCAGATTCTGTGCTGTAGTCAGTTTATAGCAAACTTCAATCAGAGGCTCATCATAAGTGCATGTGTTAGTGGTTAGTAAAATAAAATAATTAATAGCTAACACATGCACAAAATAAACAATAAACATAAAATATACATTAAAACAAATAATAATTAATAATTAATATAAAATCATTCACCACACATTTGACAATCAAGAGAGTGGAGCACTGATCCGTAAAAATTTTTTTAAGTAAAGTTAAAGTCAACAGTGGAATCGTTTAAATTAAAAAGTTTACACATAAGGCTTAGAGGCTCTTGTACGCCATAGTTTGTTCTATGAAATTCAATGTGTAAAATTTCAAATCTTCGCAGGTGGTGAGTTTATCCCGATACAAGCCAATAACACTGGAGCATCAATATGGCCATTAATTAGTTGATGGAAAATAATTAAATCGTTTATCACACGCCTGTGATATAAAGTTTGCAACTGAAGCAGTTGGATCCGATGTTCATACGGTGGGAGATTATATGGATCAGTCCAAGGAAGACCCTTCAGAGCAAAGAGAATGAAGTTATGTTGAATTGCTTCAATCCATTTTGTGAAGCATACTCAAGATGGGGTCGTACGTAGCAATTATACAAAGAAAAAGAAACATACGGTTCGTAAATTCCTTTGCCCAACTTTTTATAAATCCAAGCATTGAGCTCGCTTTATTTACAATGTAATTAATGTGTTCAGTGAATTCTAATTTTAAGCTAAAGTGGACACCCAAGTCCTTAAAAATGGAGACCCTATATAATTTTTGCTGTGAGATGCTATAATCAAAAGCATTCGCAACTCTTTTTCTGGAAAAGATAATTGTCATTTTACTGGGTTTAGCGAGAGACCGTTTTAAAGCCGAAAGGCATAAAAATTAAGATAATCGATTAATTAAGAGCGCCCGTATGGGGCCAGTAAGTTAGATATAAGTTATGGATAAGTAGTCTAGTTTTTATGAATTTTGTGTAGCTTTAAGTTAGTTATATGTTTAAGAAAAATAAAAATGAATTAGAAGAAAAAAAAAAAAAAAAAAAAAAAAGCGCAAGGCCGTTTTTTACGCACCAAACTAAATCTATCAATATCAGCCTGTAGAAGTATATGATCTTGGTGGGATGTTATCACCTTAAAAATTTTCATATCATCGGCAAATATGTATAAGTATCTAACTTGAACGTAAACATGATGTAACATCATTTATAGCGAGAATGAATAAAAACGGGTCAAGATGGCTTCCTTGAGGAACACCCGAGTGAGCAATGAATCGGTCTGAATGGCAGTTTCTGTTCAAAGAGCTTTGGAATACCAAATAGTTTTGAAATAGTTCATAATTAGTTATATCCGTTTTGTCGCCCTTGTTGGAAATTGGAGTTAAAAACGATTTCTTCCATATGCAAGGAAATTTACCTGATTTAATAGGAAGCTCGAACAAGAATTGAAGAGGCTGAACTAATATATTTCTACACTTTTTTAAGACTATTGGAAGAATACCATCAGGGCCATATGAGCAATCATCTTTTAACGAAGAAATGAGGTCTAAAATTGTCTTCTGCTGGATAGGAATGTTATTGCAACTTGTTTGTGCAAAGGAATGTATGTTATTAAAGAAAGATTCATAAACATCGACGGCTATATCAACAAAAGAATTACGAAAATTTTAAGACCAAATTCAATTTTTAGGCATTTTCGGCAATTGTTCTGCTATCTTTTAATCAAGTTATCAGAACATTAATTTTTACCAAAAGTACTGGAGCACTTAATTTAATTTTCGGCCGTTAATTATCACCTAATTCACGATTTGTGTATCATTTGTGTACAGACTTCACAAATCGAATTTGTATTCAAACACAAACCTTCTGATGGAGGTACAAAAATGATTTATGACTATTTGGGTATTATTTGTGTATGTCAAAGCATTTGTAAATTCTGAAAAATAAAACATACACAAATCCCGAGCGGATACTCAAATGATTTTGCATATTTAGTCGAATATTACAGTTTATTTATTGATTAAATTTTTGTGTGAAGTTATAGAATCAGTGGTATACTTTAAGATAGATCTTTACTTTCTATATGAGTTATGATAGATCTTTCCTTTCTATATGAGTTATGATTCATTTAAAAGGTGTGTTTTGGAGGGCAGTCAAAAATATCATCGTTTTAATATCTGAATATGGAGGTCAAAGACCTTTTGCCTGCAAGGTGCATTCAAAGAAGAGTACACAAAAAAAAAACAGTATATTAATTACTTGTGACAAAAAAACATAACTAACATTGAACTTTTCCTTCTGAAAACGACGCTTGGCTTGGCATGACTCACTCAAAAAATGCAAAAAAATCAACTTTCTATTTTATTTGTGATTGCAAGATAATTTTTGTTTCCAATGATAAAGCGGTCTCTCCTTATAAGAGGAAAAATTGATTTTGGAAAGATAACAACAAGACAATTTTTCATTCCATAGATAGAGCAGAGCCTCTTCATTACAAGAACGAGGGTCCTCGACATTTTACTTATAAATGCAAAAATCAAGAATAATTTTTCTTTCAATATTCATTTCTATTGACCTTATGATAATTCGTATGAGTTCTTACATGTTCTTTTTTATTTTCTAATGTTCCTCTATTCCATCTCTGAACTTGGCACTGCGCAAGCTTAGGAATACAACAAAATACAAACAAAAAGTGATCAGGGGGGTCGTTCCGTAATTTTTAAAACGATAATCAGTTAACTCCCACTTGGTCAATAATTTCTATATCAAAACGATAATCGTCGAAACGATAGTCGGTAAACGTGATCGTCGCAGGTTTGCTCTACGTAACTCTATCACTATCGTCTCGTTTTTTGAGAGCGGCGCACTCTCTCAAACTGTGGTTGAAATGTGTCATCGGGCTATCAAAAATGACAATATGCATTGTTTTTTTATTTTAAATTTTAGATGTTGATAAATAAAATGTATCCTAAAAATGGCACACCAAACTTTATTTTACAAATCGTTTGAAAAACTTTTAATACAAATTTAAAAAAAAAACGGCTCGATAAATATTTTTGAAAAAAATTGTAAAAATTTATCGTTATTAAAGAAATCATATCAAAAAGTTCAATCATAAACGTTAGAGCCGTTTTTGAGAAAACTCGAATAACTCAAAAATGTTGTATGGGTTGTACCTGGGGGGTCATTCCGTAATTTTCCAAACGATAATCGTCGAAACGATAGTCGTTAACGTGATTTGCTCTACGTAACTCTATCACTATCGTCTCGTTTTTTTTAAGAGCGACACAATCTCTCAAACTGTGGTTGAAATGTCATCGGGCTCTCAAAAATTAAAATTTGCATTGTTTTTTTGAACAATAAAAATATTGCAAAATGTAACTAAAATAAAATTAATATTGTTGTGATTGTGGATTGTGTACGCATTCAAATTGTTTGTATTTTTTAATCGAATTTTTATTTTATTTTCTTGAAACAAAAAAAAAAAATGTCCAGAAACATTTTTTGATAAATTTAGAAAAACTAGACATTAAACAAGTGTTAAATTAGAGTGAGTTACTTTTATTCAATAAACAATCCCTAAAAAAATAGTTTTATCTTGTTGATGACATTTTTCTTCAAAATACATGCCAGATGACACCTATTTAGCTGTCGTGCAAATATAACCATTTTGACGATGGCGCTCTGGTGATGATCGATTTCCGGAGAGCAAATTTTCAATCGTCGAAACGTATCGTCCAGACGATAGTGATGTTGAGAGTTACGGAAATCAAAACCATCGTCGAGACGGTATCCTTTGGCGATAATCGAATTACGGAATGAGATATCCAAGAACAAAAAAAATACTTTGATTTGGGCAAGCCTTAATACAAATAAAAGAAACGGTCCACGAAATATTTTTAGATTCTTACACTCGAACATCAATGAAAACTCGGAATCTACTACCTTATTATGTGTACTGTGGGAATATACTACCTTATTATGTGTACTGTGAGTGAGTCAATGCAACTTTTAATAAAAAAGTAAAACATTAAATTTCGCTGATTAACCCCGGGTGTTGTTCAGGCCAGGGTGTTCTTTTTAAAGATTGCTTCAAAAAATACATCGGTAAAACGGATTGGCTACATTTAACCGAATTTACGTTTGCCCGAATCACATTTGACCGAATCACGTTTGACCGAATTACATTTGGTCGAATCACGATTGACCGAAAAATGCTAATATTGTAGTTGAATATTCAATACGAAAGCGTTTTACATTGAAAGGAATTGAAAGAACGTTCTAAAACAATCTCTTTAAGACAAAAAAGGTGTCCACTTTGGGGATATATTACGCCTTATTTACCCACAAATCGCGTTTAATGACAAAAATTGTTTTATTTTATATGCAATTTTTAATTCTCTAAAATGCCCAGTTTAGCCAAAAATTACGTTTAAAAAATGTCAAATTTGCATAGTGTACATAGTGTACGCAAATCAAGTTTAGACATAAACATTTTTTTTTTTTTTAAAGACTTTTTCGAACGAAAGGTAGCACTCCCCAGATCTCGAATATGCAAAATGCGAGGTATGTGTGGGCATGCTGCCCCCCTGCTTTGGGTAATAGGTTGCGTGTTTGTAAAGTTTCTTTCGCATTTAAACTTACTAAACCATAAAAATATTCAAAAATTAAAAACAGAGGAGAAAATGGCGATCTATCAATAAAACAAAAAATTAAATATTGTTCGACAGTGAAATATTAATATTTTAAAATCCACGCCATGAATTTTTAAAATTAAGAATATTAATATATTTGTAACAAAATTTCCATTAAAAAAAATATGTCCAAAAGTCCTGGTTTGATTTAAGAAAAATCGAACGCTCATAACTAAAAACTACGTGAGACAGTTTTTCAATTTGTGTGTTCTTAGTCGTAAAATATACAAAGCCGTTGTTATTTTTCAATTTTTAGGTCAAAAAATAATTCCTTGTAATTTTTTGTCTAGAATTTCGCCCCAGAAGGTGCGTGTAGGGTAAAATATCGAACTCTTTTGAGAAATTAATATTTTGATAGAGAAAACTTTTTTTCTGAAAATAGTTTTTTTTTTTAAACCAAAAACTTTTTTTTTTAAACCAAAAACTTTTTTTTTTTAAAGAGATATTTTTTTAAAATTTTTTTACAAAATTCAGTAAAAATATTTTTGCTCTGGCAAAATTTAAAATATTTTTTTTTTAATGCTTTTTGAATAAGTAGTGCAAATAGGATCAAACATTTTCAGTCAACTGTTACTCGAAAACACTTTTCGGTCAAATGTTTTTCTGTGAAATGTAACGATCCCCCGTAAAACTATTCTAAACTTATGATAAAGATCTGAGATTAACGTAAATGTGTAGCACATTAAAAACATTTTGGAGAAAATTCTATGTTCAAATCACAACACACCGACGCGACGTAAACGAAAGGATTTTCTGTTATTTTTGCTGAGAATCGAAATGAATTTGAGGATACGATCAAAAGAACATCCAAACTGACTTACCGTATTTGGAAAATTTAATTTTTCACCAACTAATGTTCTAATTTCCAACTTAATTTAATGTATTCAATAAAAAAAGGACTTTATATTAAAAAAAACGCATATAAAGTGCCCATTTGGGTGAAGCGAATTTTGAATTTACAGTAAATCTTTAACACATTGTACCTACCGCGCAGAAATATTTTTTTCTAATTTATAAAATTAATAAAATTAGTAAATGCAGAAACGACTGAATTAAAAAAAACACTAGTGTTAGTTGAAAATTTTGTAATTACATTAACTTCTTTGTTTTATTTTAACTATATGTATATTTTTAAATTTAAAACAATCCACTGAAAATTTCTAAAATGTTTAGACGATATTACATCAATAAATTGTTGGAATTAGTGATAACGGCATAGAAATGCTGTTAACCAAGAGATGTGCGATCATCTGATAATATATTTTTCTCTTTCATGTTTTGCAGTTAAATTGAGTGACTTTTTGTTGAGTGGAATTTTATTGCTATGCTGCAATTGCTTCTGTCTGCGTAAAGCATTTTTACTTTAAAACATTAAGTAGTGTTGCCGCAGTCCTTTTACAAAAAAAATCTATACACAAAAGTATCAATGAAACAAAAGTGGGTGTCTGTAACTAAGGTACTAAACGTGTAGTTTGGGCTGTAATTAAATTAAATTATCATTACAAATAAAAGTCGACAATCGTTTTTTTCCGTTTTTTTGTTAAAGCCATCCATGTCTTTATGTGAATTTGATGTTTAAATTTTTAAGTTATTAATTTTTACCTAAGAAAAAGAGAAACAATAAAAATTTGCGTTCGATAAAAAAACGAACAATCGTAATTTTAACAGAATTGTTTTATAGCTCCATTTTTGTTCTCTAAAGTCAGGTACAACAAATTATTTTGGGTGCGACTGTTTATTGAAAAACAGTTTATACTAAATTCAACGAAATTTCAAAAACTCGAACAACGATAGAACAAAAAAAAGATATTCGATAAAAAAAATCTGAGAAACGAAAGCAATTAAATATATCGGTTTGAAAGGGACGGGTTGAAAAGGACATTTAGTATTTGATAAAAATATTAGGTTTTTGTGTTTTTTTGTTTTTTGACTCATGTATGGAAAAAAAAACCTAGGATTAATTGTATTGTACGTACCAAATATGAAATTAGTTTCTTTAAAAAACATCACAAGGACTGGCTACGACCACGTTTAATTTTAATAGTAAAGTGTTTCTTCATGTACAAAAAAATTGACTCAGCATTAAAAAATTACCTAAAATTATATGTGAGCAGAATTATTGTGAGCAGAAAGATCAATTTAAACTTTCATAAACAAGACTTTTTAGTATTAGACAAGTAAGATATAGCAGCAATTTTTTTTGATACGGTAATTATGTATATAAAAAAAAAACTGTTATTGGACTATAAGACCACGATGGTATGGAAGAATTTCACATGTCATACATACAATTCAAAGACCTATCCAAAAATACCACTTTTCGCATCAAAAAATTGCTGGCTCCTAGTCTAATGTAAATGTTAAGGTTGCCGATAATCACCCAGCGTCAATCGAAAATCTATCTTAGCTTATGACACATGATTTTAAGGTATTTTTCAATGATGGATCTAGAATTTTATATATTTATTAACATAAAGAAACACTTTGCTTTTAAAAATAAAATATGGTCATAGTGACGGTGATGGTTTTTGAAGAAACTAATTTCATATTTGGTACCTACAATTAACCGCCTTTCGAACATCGTCCCGTTTCTGCTTGAACCACGCAAATTTAGTTTAATTTTTTTTAAGAAATTTGATTTTTTCTCGAAATTGAATAATTGGATTGAATAAAAAGAAATCGAATTAACTGTAAAACATATTAATTGAGGTTATTTCACCTTTTATACTTTTTCATTTTCCTTACACATAGTTTTCCAGTGATGTCTAATGTTAAGCAAAATCTTTTAAAAAAATGTAGTTACAAGGTTTACGCAGCAACAGGACGATATGTCTCATTTTAATAAACTCTGTTTTTTTTACATTCTCCTTTAGAAAAAAAAGTGTTTTGTTTTTTAAATGATATTTTTTTTTAAATTTTGCAATTTTAAGAATTTTTTTAAATATTCAATGGCATAATAAATTTTTAGTCAACTACAGTCCCATATCCATAGGGGTACAAGGGGCCCGGGCCCAAATTTAAGTTGAACCGATGAGTGTAAGAACAAGTCCAATTTCTTAATCTATTTAAAAAAAAAAAAAAACAGTTTTATAGAAAAACTATCAACTTTTTTGAAAAATAATGTAAGATTTAACTTACCTCCAAATTATCCTACACATTATTTTTCCAAAAAAATATTAGTTTTTCAGTAAAGCTCTTTTATATTTGTTTTTTTTTCTCTAAAACACAATTTGGACTTACACTCATCGATTCAATTTAATTTAGTTATTTTTAGTTTTCATTATACAAAACGTTTAGGCTTATTACATAGACTGTTATTCTATGAAAAAAAAATATTAAAAGCCACAGCCTTTCGAAAGGGCCGCAAAACTTTATCAGGCCCCCACATGACCTCAGACCCTGGTCAAATGCTAAAAAAAGGTGTGTGTACTCATGTACGCGCGCCAGAAGTTATACTTCTTATCATTATTTATGTTTCTGTAATTTTTTTCGTTTGGCCATTTTCAAATGGTTTTTTGATACATTAATGTTTGATACTTCAAAATGACCTGATCAGCGGTCTGTTATTATATTAACATTCAACAAAATAAATTAAAAAAATGTAAAAATTACGGTAGATAATGTTGTATTTTTTTCCTTGTGGACCTATATTTACACAACTTAAGTAAAAAATGTATTTGATTTTATTTTTACTGAGATTTTAATCTTTCTATTAGTACCTTAACTTAAAAAATCGGTTAAGTTTTACTAAAGTTAAAAGCTATTTTGTTTACGTGAAAAGGATATTTTATTTTTTTTTTACAGATTTGTGAGATCGATTTTATACTATTTTTGATATAATTTCATGATATTGCGAAGCTTGTTAGTATCTTATTGAAACAAATTGTATATCAAAATGATTGTTGACATTTTATAAGGAAATTTAAATTATTGAAGCAGACATAGTCAGATGTTATGAATGGTACAATTGGTCAAAGGAGCATAAAAAGTGCATATGTCGATGTTTACAGTCTTTTTCTTTGAACTTAATCAATAAACTTTGTATGGCAGTGTTTAAGAGAACAGTCACATCTTGAAATTGAGCTAAAATTGTATTCAAAATTATTAATTTTTTCATTAAATTTTGTAATTTTAACGTATTCATTAAAAACATATTTCCACTTATCGACCTCTGTGGCACAGTTTATAAAAATAATTACCCATTATTTTTATGGGGAAATATAGACCAAAATTTTATCTAATAGAATCTGTTTAACTAGTTAAAATCCTGCAACTAAAACTTAAGTTACAGATTTTAATATCCAATGAAAGTAACTTTTTATGTGTTTTTTTTAATTCTCTCTCTAAAATCTGTAAATATGTACTTTTATGCTTATAAATATTTATTGCCTATCTAGAACACTTGAACCAACAATATTGTAGTACATGATTTTATAAAATTCAAACATATTTCATATCATATTGCAGAAAGAATAAGAAAACAAAAATTGATTTTGTTCTTAATCACCTTTTACTCATTATTTTTATGTGTAACTTTATACAAAACCCTATTGTAGCCTAATATTTCATCTAAATTTAGACATCTCAATCTTTAAAATCCTACAAAAAACAACAAGATTACAAATTTTATAAGCAAACCATCTCGAATCCATTTGTGAGCCAACGGTACCGTTCTCCACTGGTGGCTGGTCGTGTCCGACGACCAAAACAAACAATTTTGTTGAATTTTGTTGAATTTCAGATAAAACCCTTTTCAAGTTTGTGAAGCTCTTATAGCATGTACAGTTATGTTTGATCCTGATGCTCAATAAAGTTGAATCATAGTTTTATGAGGCCTATGTTAATAGTAATTACAAAAAATTGTAAAAAGTTTGTACAAAAATGCATTCACCCAATATCTAATGGCTGTGTAAATTTCAAGTATAAAAATGTAAAAATAAAAAAGATAAAAATAAAATAACGTTGTAAACTTGAACAGAAAAATCTTGTTTTTACTATTATTCATTGAAAATAATGTTTAAAAATATAATTTTTTCACACGTTAATAGACAACAACTAAGCCTAAAAGTCATTTTGACAAATATATTTTTCCGTTCTTCCCTGATTTTTAAAATCAATTAAACCACCCACATAAACTTTCAAAAACGTATTTGTTTTTTAAAGTTAAAAAAACCGTTATGGAGCATTTTAAATATAATCCGTATTAGACGCCTACTTTTTTTTTATTATCTTTCAATGTGCATAATTAGTTTTTTAAAAAAATATAAACTTTATCCATAATGACATCATTTTCAAATGTCTAAAAAAATATTTCATATTGGAAAATAATTTTTAACTTGAAAAGTTGAATTTTTAGATTTTTTTTTTGATGAAAACTCATCATTATTTCAATTTATCTATTCAATTAAATTTATTTTGTAATTCTAACCCTTATACTTTTCGAGATATACAAAAAGTTTTTTTTCTTTTGCCCCATTTTACCCTAACTTGCAGGTGGAATTTCGAAAAATCCCGCCGTATGAGAACCTTAAATTCATCTTTTGGTGTATTTAGTTTTTTCCTATCACTTTTAGTGTAGAAAATGAAGCAGTCAGAATATCAAAAACAATAGCTGACTTCTGTAATTTAATAAATTTATTGTGTTTCCCACAAAATGAAAAATAAAAAAAAAAAAACAAACCCAGTATAAAATGTAAATGTGTTCTTACTCTTTCTCTACTTATAGTGTCTGTGTGAAAAAAACCAGTAATAATGGGCTGAAAAAATCTGTGATATAACTGGTTTAATATTTTTAAATCGCCGGTAAAGAAGTATAACTTAAAAATCCTCTTTCCAATAAATATCATAGTTTCTATGAAATGAGAAAAAAAAACTGAAAGTTACTTTTTTCCCAGAAATCCCCTTTTTAAAGTTTTTTTTTTTAATGCTCTGTTTTTTCTTAGGTGCAAACTTGTGGATGGCTTGGCAAGCTAAATATTTTAGCATATCCAGCAGTTAAAAGAATATATATAAGACTATGTTGCAGGATGTTGCCAATATTTAAAAAAAAAACACTAGTATTTGGAAAAAAACGAAAAAAATGCAATTGTTTTAAGTGGATGAAAACAAAGTTGAGAAAATTGATTTATGGCCACGTTTCAGGTCAAAATACCGCACTATGCGTCGTGTGAACTGTTCTATGTTAAATGCATAACCACTAGTTTGTTCGGTGAGATAAACAATGCTATGTGAACCTAACCTTACCCGCTATACATAACAAAATAAAGAGCTTGTTAATTCAAAGAAAGGCTTTGTTGGTTCAAGTTCTGTGTTCTTCTGATTATAAACGGTCAGATGATATCGCACTGCTATTACAATACTGTTGTAACTTAAAATAATTTTTCTTTTTGAATCGATTTAAAATTTACTTATGTATAACTTCCTGTTATAAATCAAAACAAAAAATTAAATCCATGTTATTTTCATTAAATTCAATAGAGTATTTATTTCTATATCTATAACATGTAGTAAATATTCAATTGAAAATTGATTCAACAAGAAAAGTCACCAACATAGTTAAAAACATTTTCATTTGTTCATTGTTTTAAAGCATTCAAACTCTACATCTACACAGTGGTAGTAAAATGCGTTGCTCGTTGAAGTAATATAAAAACAAATACATTTGGCAATTTTTCTTTTTTTGCTCTGAGCAGATTACGGAACTGTTAAAAAAAATATCTGTGTTTCTTTTTTAGCTCAGACATATCAGACCACAAAAAGTGTGTTTCATTTTTACATCTGAGCTAGCTCAGAACTTAATCGAGCAAATCGAGCGCAATGCTGAGCTTATTATTTTTATTCATTTGAAAGACAAAAAAAAAACAAGAAATCAAAAATGAGTTTACAGCGCAGTCGCCTGTATACTTGTAAAAAAAAATTTATTATTAGTGAACAAATAATGTTGCTTAGTGCGAATAAATTACGGCTGGAATCTCTGACATAATCTGCTCAGAGCTCTGCTCTGACCGCTTAGCCTCTGCTCAGAGATCTCCTCAGAGTCAAAAAAGAAAAACCCCATGATAAACAGAAAACAAGGTATGCTTATTATTAGCGCCATGTCACCATTTTGGAAAAGTGATGACGTAGTAGTCATCTCCGATGCTGACAATCGAGTTTTTTTTAGCTTCATTGTTGTTGTTTTCAATTAAAAAAAATGTTTTCTCAAAATCCATAACTGACGTTCGCGCGAACTGGCTATGAGAAAGATGACTATGACGTCACAGAAAACCTGCCAAAATTCAAATGAGCATACCTTGTTTTCTGTTTATCATGGAAAAACCCCAATTGTCATCGCTTTAATATACTTTTGGCAAAATTGAAGTAGATTTTGGAAATATTCAACTGAAGTGTTAATTTTCTTCATCTGCATGAAAAACCTGTCAAGTTTTAGCCAGGAGGACCTCTGAATTATAAAAGAAGTAATTATTACCTTTCATTTGACATCAATTTTAGCCTTAAACTCAATGAGTAAAGGAGGCCCTAAAAATTGACCAATTTAAGGGCCCTCCCGCCACTCCTGTCAGGATATCAAAAGGAAGACCTGTGTTTTTTTTTTTGTTACACTTTTTAAGTCTAAGACCACCAAACCACCATGGTAATATTTTTCTTAAGCTAGATGAGTACACAAACATCTAAAAAATGCGACCGATTGCACTTTGCTACGCCAATTATGGCAGAATGCGGACGGGAAGACCTGTGGCTTTCATCCTAAATTTTACTTATTTTTTGCTACAAAAGTGAAATTTTCTTAAACTCCATGAGTAAAGCGTTTCTACAGCCGCCGCCGGCCGCCACCCGATCTACATATGTATTTCATAAATCAATTTGATTTTTAAAAGTTGCTGTTGAAATTTGAATGTAACAAGTAAAACACTCAAATTATTTGTATTATGTTTTTGTGAATTAGATATCAAATTTTTTGAGAAAAAAAAAATGATATGACACCAAGTTTTTTGTAACACCATTTCTTGGTTAAAAAATAAAAAAACCATTGAAATATCTTAATGAAAATAGTTAAAATAGTTTTAAGACCGAAAGGCATTAGTAGTAAGATAATGGAGTGATTTAGAGCGTCCGTAAAGGGCCAGTAAGTTAGTTATTAGTTATTGATAAGTAGGCTAGTTTTATGAATTTTTGTCTAGCTGTAAGATAATTTAAGATTGAATTGAATAAAAATGAATAAAAAAAAAAAAAAAAGGTTTGAGAAAATAAAATTATTCCTGTTATCTGTTTCTTCGAATACGAACGTGTTTTCTTTAAAAGGTCTTATCAAAACTTCTGGATTTCAACAGTTGCTATGTAATATTGAAATTGTACAAGCATTAATTTTCATGCTTAATTGATTTATATTTAACATATATTTGTTTCCCGTCGTTTTTGCTAATACCTAATCTACCTATTTACATTGCATGCCCTCTAGATAAAAAATATTACGGCAATAAAACAAGAAACTAAAATTATACAGCAATTAATTGGAAACAGGCGAAAAGTTGGTTATTTTCTGCCGCATTGATTTGTATTATAATGTCGATGATGTTGTAATGGTATCTCAAATCTATTTATATTGAAAAAAAAAGAAACAACAAAATATTCTTTAGGCACAGCAACAACAGAAACACCAGAGCAATATAAGCATCAGCAAAATCATTAGAAATATTGAAATTCTTTCTAGCAACATTCAACTGTTCGGTTAAATTTGTTTTTATTATTTTTCAAACTTTCATTCGCCCCCCGCCCCACATTTCTTCTCTTGTGAATTGAGAGCTACCCAATTGTGGCTGAACAACACGTTGATAGACACTAGGTTTTGCAACGTTTATATGCTAGTCTGTACTCTGTATTATTTATCAATTCAAATTAAATGTCACTGAAAGAGAAACCCTTCAGAGAAATATGTGTATGCTGCTATTAATTACTATCCAACATACAAACTTGAATTGATGACGAAATGCCTTCTTGGATCAAAAACATTATTTATATATTTTTTTTAAGTTACGTGCCAAAACAAATATAAAAATGAGTTATTCACCACAAATTATTGCGCATGATATTATTTATCCATGATCTAATTCGGATTTCTACTTTTATGGAGAATGAGATATATGTATCTAAGCCTACTCTTGAGTTTTATTTTACTTGCTTCATGTTGCACAGATGTACATAGCTTTTAAATTGTTTGTTTTTTAGTAATTAAATATTATTGAACTGAGACTGCAATGGTAAACGGTAAGAATAGATTCAGTAAAAATGTAAACGCAATGATTTTCTCTCCATTGTGCACCGCACGGTCAAATGCATTTTAAAACATAACGCGATAGTGGAACTAATCCAAACAGCTGTTAAGTCAGCCGCGCAAGATTTTTCGATTCCCATTTAACTTTGTTATGCGTAAACTTTTAACATTATAATGTGTGATATTCCCTGCCCTTCATATTATTTTATTTTGTTTTGATTAATCAAGGTTATTACTCGGCTCTCACTGTTTTTAGGCTTGCAATGCATAAATTGAATTCTCATTCTATTTTAAAACCAAAGAGATGTTTTAAACATGGAGATGCACGAATTTTTCACTAAAATACAACCTTTCAAAAATCACAAACAAAATGAAATTTATCTTTTCCTTTAATTTTTGAATGGGCATACCTTTTCTAAACAACATCAAAGTAGGCTTCCAAAGATTAACGCAGAACTCTTAACTAAGCTCTGAACTGAATATATTTTAAGATTATTTATACAGTTTTTTTGTGAAGTAGAGTGGTCAAAAATCTATGGGGTCTGGTCTACGACGAACGAGGACTACATAATGTAATTGGGTTGTCATCTAAATAAATTGAACACAAGAAGAAAATACTTTTTAAGAATATGATGAGGAATTGAAAAACTTAAATAGAGAAAATTTCGATAATTGGGATAATTTGTCGTCGAAAATGTTCGTATTATTGCGTAACAGGGTCAAAACAGATTTCAGGAGAATTGCAAAAACTGAATTTTATTTTCGATTTAGATTATGCAATTCAATAAAAACATCGATCGAATTATGTCTTTTAGCATGAAGGCATTTTTATCAACTATACGCGCACAACTTGGAAACAAAATTTTAAAAGATGACATTAAAAAAATGTACCAAGGAATATTATATACATGATATAATTATACGCCATTTCAAAAAAAAACCGTCAATAAATTGAATTAAAAATTATAAAGAAACCTCTTCTTTGAGTTGCTTACAGCCATTATAGTTGACCATTTTCAAAACATGTTTTAAGGAAATTCAAAAATGCAGATTTTCCACAATTTAGCAATTGTCTTTGAGAGTTTGGATATCCTAGACATGGAATCTTTAATCATTTTTCGTTAATATTACCAATTCGTTGACATATTCCAACCTTCAAACTCTACAAAACATATGTTTTTTTATAAAACTTGTTTTGAAATTTGTCAATAATATGGACGTTATTGTTTTGACATTTTTCAAACAAAAAATTACACATACTTATGCAAATGTTTAATTTTACATACTCATTCAAAACTCGCCTTCGAAATATCAGGCGAGTAATTTGACATTTCATTCCACTAACCCACTCACTCACTTTTGCTAGCTAAATCGATTTTCTACGAAAAGTGACTCATTTCACTCACTCGCCTTGATTTCGAATTAGCTAAATCTCGGCACTGTTTGATTGTCACTGCAAGTCGTTGCAATGAAAAACTCTACTGTTTGGATCAACCAAAACGAAAGCTAATGAAAATGCTTGTTCAACAGAAGATGTCGTATGCATCGTTGATTAGGACATCCAAATCGGAAAACTTTGATGACTATTAAAAATAGTTCCGGGAAGCAGATAAGAGCATTAAAAACAAACAACGGCAGTGAATCCCGAAACAGTGAATAAGAAACAATTATCAATGTATAGAATTCCCAAGATGTTATTTATTTTGAAAAACAACCTTTTTTAATTGCGAAAAACAAAGTTACTAATTTTTGCCTTCTTCATCTAGAGTTAAGTGGGGGAATTATATTTTTTTTTATCGAAAACACTATAGATAATGTCATAATCAGTGATTTTGGTCAAGAGGATCAAAGTAGTAGGGATATTTCTGGGGATAGCCAAGCGGAGCTTATTGATGGATAATACGTTAAATAATATCTCCTTAAGCAGTGTTTAGATTTTAAAGTCTGAAATTTTAGATTCTTTTCAATTACACTTCTATCCTTCTTCGAAAAACTAAGTATGTAAATATATAACCCAGGGCTTAGGCAGGGGAGTAGAACTAGTACAATTTGTAGCGCGATTTTTTTCAATTATTCTGTTACTAGCTAGGCAATGTGAGGATTGTTTTGAAAATCATCAGCGAATAACAGAATAGTTGACAAAAATCGCGCGATTTTTTTCAACTATTCAGTTATTAGCTAGGGAATGCGAGGATTGTTGTGAAAATCATCAGCCTATAACAGAATAGTTTTTTCGACTATTCTGTTATTAGCTAGGCAATGTGAGGCCTGTTTTGAAAATCTTCAGCGAATAACAGAATAGTTGCAAAAATCGCGCGATTTTTTCAACTATTCTGTTATTCGCTGAAGATTTTCAAAACAGGCCTCACATTGCCTAGCTAACAACAGAATAGTTGAAAAAATCGCGCGATTTTTTTTTACTATTCTGTTATTAGCTAGGCAATGTGAGCTTAATTTGGAAAATATTTCGGATATCTGTGAGTCTGTTTGTGTTTCACGCGATTGAAACTATGGTTTCTAGTTCGAAAGGAAGACAACCTGCGAGTTATGGATGCATTCATACTGTTTTTTTTATTCAGCGTATTGAGTAGGTACACTTTAGTTTTTTTTTATATTAATAATTAACACCTACACTTTTTATATTTTTATTCGTTCTTGTTAATTTTAAAACTAATGACATATTTTCAAACAAAGACTAGGAGAATTATTCCTTTTGTTTTGTTATTATATCACAAAGAGAATTAGCAAGAACTAACTTTTTTTAGAGCTTAAACACAGCTTCATGTGCCGGGAAACCCTCACATTTGGATTAGGCACGACATTCATGAGTTAAGTACTTATTTATAAGATTTGCTTTCTTTCTTTCTCTTTAATCAATATCTTTTCGTTTCCTCCTTCTTTCCTTTCTTTCCTGCCTTCTTCTCATCTTACCTTTTATGCTTATATATTATTTCAATTTAGGTTATTGTCTCCAATAAAGGTGGCAAAGTTCTTGTGAGGGATGGATACCGCTTCCATTTGTAAAAAAAAGATGACAAAGTATTCTGGAGCTGCGCCGAAAGAAAGTCTTTTCAGTGCAAGGCCAGAAACGGTAGAAAGAGAAGCGGAGCACTTGATAGTCTCATCAATGAATAAACACAGCCATGCTCCCCTGGCATTTGAGAAGGAAGTCAGTCTTAAAACAAAGGCAAAGCCCTACCACCAAGTACAATTATAAGGGACACAACATTTACTGTTCCAGAACCATGTCGTGTCCATTTACACTCGAAAGGAGCACAAAAGCAGAAATTCATGGAGTACGTGCAAGCGTTCTACGGGAACCGGAGAGCTTGGGGAATATTCACATTCCAGAGCATCTCCGATTAATAGATGGTGAATTATTTGTGTTGTCCAACACAAACTATTCAATAGGGTTAAAAATTTTGCTGGGTACAAGGAATTTCTGTCGGAAGCGAGCTGCTGGCTGGTCGATGGGACATTTGCGGTTGTCCCATCCATAATGGGTCAACTGTTTTCAATCCATGGGTATGTGAAAAATGTAGTGTTTCCACTTGTTTACTGCCTCATGAGCAGTCGGACCAAGGAGGCATACGAAGCCATTTGGCTGCATTTACTGAAATTTGCCACCGAAAACAACATCCCATTGCAACCAACGACCATCGTTTCCGATTTCGAGCAAGCGATAAGCATAACGGCATCCGCGTTCTTTCCTGAAACGCGAATGCAAGGCTGCTTTTTCATTTCGGCCAAATTATTTGGCAAAAAGTCTAAGGCTTTGGACTTGGTGCAAAATATAGCAATGAGGAAGCTTTTGCATCAGAGGTGGGGATTATACTGGCGTTAAGCTTTGTCCCACCTGCAGAAGAGGGCGATTATTTTGATGCCTTGATGAGAGTATTTCAACATCAGGAGTCTCGTGATTTGGCCACATGGTTTAAAGAGGTGTATGTTGGAACCGAGTCCAACATTCCTCTGTTCAAACCAGAGTTTTGCACAACAGGAGCTGCTGCCAGTGAGCTTCATTTTCCAAGGACCCAAAACAGTGTAGAAGCATAGCACCGTCGTTTGAAGGTGAATAAAAATAAAAAATACATTTAAAATTGTTTAATTCCATTTTTCTTTATTTAATGGTCGTAGTTGGTCAGAGACATGCTGGTGTTTACAAGCTTGTAACTGATCTGACCAAGGAAGTGGTGATGGCTAAAATTGGAACCGAGAAGCTTCGTCGGGGAGAAGAACCTCCCAAAACCAAAACCACGAAAAAGTACGAACGAATTCAGAAAGTCGTCGAAAAGAGGGCCCAGTTCCTCAAAAACATTGCCTACAACATCAACATCGCATAAATTGTGTGCTTACATCTGTCCTTTTCAGGACGAAAAAAAATTTCAAAGAGATATAAAACTTTTTTCTTGTATTCGACATTGTTCAACTGAAATGTTAATAACTCAATATTCTTTTTATAGATATTTTAGCTTACGGTCTAAGAATATTGCCTTATTTATATTATTTGGGTCTGTCATATTGAAAATTTAATATTTTTCTGAAAAATTAGGAAAAAAAACTTTTGTATTAAAGAACAATTTCTCATTTGAAGCATTTTTTGTCTATAATTCCAATAATAATATTAAAAACTTAACATTAGTGGTTGGTGAACCTTAAATAAAAGGGGTCATTTATTTCTGCGACATATTTGGGGAACATATGGCTATAAAATGGACAGTTTTAGAGATTTTGTGTAATTTCTGGCATAAGATTTAAATAAATAATTTATAATTTTAGGCATCATGAGAATCAACAAGAACGAAGTTTGTATGAAAACTAAACTCGTCGTTCAAATAAAGAACTTAAGCGAGTGCGAAATTTGAAATTATCGCGGTTTTCTGTCTGGCGGGATTTCGTTACTTTCCCACATACATAGATAACCTAGCAATTTAAAAGCAATTGAAATCATTTTGACTTCAAATCAAAAATAATTCAAAAGAAAAACAATCTTCTTCTTCTTCCTTTTTATCGACGATGTTATGACCTCGATGTGGAGGGGATCATAACTGTCCCACGTATCTGGCTTCACACTAGTGATCCGCCTGTGGGGTTCGCCGAAAAAAGAAAAACAATGAAATGATTTATAAACTGTAAGCAGCTGAAAAACGAATATAATTTTTTTTTCTGCTCCGTTTTTGACAGGTAATTTACTGAGATTATTGAGCGCTCAGAGATCTCAGAAACGTGAACTAGCTGATAGTGTAACCCAGAGTTTAGGCAGGCAAGTAGAACTAGTAGGATTTGTATCATTGTCTTAGTTTTTACTTGCGATATAGGTACTATAGGGCAAGTTTAGGATTCGTAAAAAAAATCGAACTCGAGATAACAATCAGACATGACATTACGATGATAAAGAAAGCGAAAAAAGTGGGTGTCGCAATTCTGTCTGTCTGTCTGTATCTATCTTGAGCTAGAGCCTAAAGTAGTTAAGCGATTATCTTCAAATTTGGTAGCTAAGGGTTTTTGGTGTTTCCCTAGAGAAATTCATTTTTTTTTTTTAGGACCACTACTCCACGGATTTTGATGACAATTTTTGCACAAGATTTTCAAGTTATTTCATATCAATTTTTTTTTAATTATTAAAAAAAGTTCAAAATTTTTTATTCAAAAATCAATTTTTCGTGAATGTTTTTTTTTTTAATTTTGGTTTTAGATGTCCATTAACATTTTCTTAAAATTGGCATTCAAACTTTTTTTTAAACAAAGCTTTAGAATTTTTGTACATAAAAAAATAATTTTTTTTAAAAAGGGCTCCAACGATTTTCAAGATTTTTTTCCTAAAAGTTAATCTTTTTTAACAAAATCAAATGGCATACTTTGTTTTGAGATCAAAACAATTTAAGAAGTTTTTTAAGTCATTTAAGTAATAAATTTTATGTTTATTTTCTTATTTCTTATGAAATTAAAAACTTTATATATGAACTTTGACCCTAAGAGCAAGTACGTGCGACCCAGTCGTGCATTTTATTTTAATGTACATACAGTCCGTAACACATAAATGTCCTTACTTATAGTACAATTTTTAAATCATAATTTTTTGTATGTCTTTGGTATATACAAAACAACTTTTGCTTATCAAAAGACAAGTCAACACTACTATTTCTCATATTTGGAGAAGTTTTACTGGATTTGTAAAAGTTAACGTTATTTTCTAGAATCTAGAATAATTTTAGAGGTTTTTTGGGGTATTGATCTACTTGAGAAGTGACTTTAAGCTTCCATAGCCATCTTCTGCCAAAAATGTAGTTAAATTGTACCGTATTATATCAAGAAAACGTTCCTTGGTCATTATTCTCACCAATTGTATTGCATCAATTAAATAGAGAATATCTTTGCAATCCTCAAGCAATAATAAGGGCAGTACGAAAGTCAAAAATCTAACGCTAATGGACATTAAGGTTGAATTAGGTAGTTATTCTTCAATTTATTCAATAGTATTTTTTGACCAACATTTGACCACTTTTGCTCGTTACTGTAGGCACAAGCTTCACATTGTCATCAATCCAATCCAATAATTGTTTACTTAAATGTCTTTAAATTTGAAATGAAAATTTCCAATGATCTATTTCAATATATAAGTAGCCCCTTAAAAAAAATAAGTTAAGACCTGGGTGAAATTAGGCATAATTTTAAATAACTAACTCACATTTGGTTTGTCTTCATCGTTTCCGCTTGAAGTAGCTTGATCCGATGCTGCGCTAGCTGATGTGTTTATCGCAGGTGACGCACCGCTGACAGTTGTCGTCGAATTACTTGTCATTGATGTAACAGATGTGATCGATGTATCATTGACATTTATTGCTCCACCAGCAGCAACGCCACCACCTCCACTTCCACTTCCAGCTATGACATTGCAAGGTGCAGTAGTAGTTGTTGTTGTTGTTGAGTTAGATGAGCAACTAGCAACAGATGAGGACGATGCGTTTATATCATTGTTCATTTTTGTTGATGTTAAATTTTATATTTGCATTTGAAAACAAAATTGGACAACGCTCGTCAGCCGATCTCAATAAATACACCCTTGTCCTGGATTGCAAATGTCTCTTATTCTCAGACACTGCTCCGGTTGGGCATATATTTGAATGATGAATATGAAGATGCTTGACGATGTGATGCAATTAATTGATTTTCTGCGTCCACGATGATGGCCGGTAGAAATTGAATTTATTTTGACACCAGTAACACAGAAGACATCGACAATTTAATAATCCATTGCAATTAGTTGTGTAGAAAGTTATTAGCGATTAATCATAGATTCTATTTTGATTAAAAGCCATTACTGTTTTAATTTTTAAAATACTCTTGTTTCTATTTGGATTTTTCGGTCTAATAATGCATTTCAGTTTTTCTCATAAGCAAAATTCTTACAAGCACATAACCTTATCTTGTTAAAAAGTGAATAGCATATGCGAGAGAAAGAGAAAGCTGTCGTTTATAAGATTATTTAAACATCCGAAGTACCTATTTTCGTTTTGATTTACTTGGAAAGTAACAGAAAAAGATGTTGACTAGGATTCATTAATTATTTAAAACAATAGAGATCAAATTATTATTTTTTTTTTAAAGAAATGCAAACCGAAAACAAGACATTATTTAGTTTTTATAACTCAGTCTGTTCCAGAAAATAAACACTAGCTTGTTCATGAGGAAAGAAAACACATGAACGTCATTTAACACACATTGAATGGAATGAGAAGAAACGCATTTGCAAGGTAGAAAAATTCTGACAGACACGCACTATATCTGTCTCATTTTAATGTTCAAAAATTACAAAACACACACGTCATTTTTCTATCGGTTCTATTCTTTTCTTTTTTTCGTTGGTTCCTATATATGAACAGACTGGGGGCAGGGAAAATTGTACATTTACACCTCCATTTTTTTCTCCAAGGATATAATTTTAATCTCACTATCCCGATCCCGAGCAACAATTAGTTTACAATTTGTTTCCCTTTTCTAATTTATTAATATCAATAGAAAAAAATATTTGCTGCAACAATAAAACTGCAGGAAAATATCGCTATGACGAGATCACGGCCGTCACACTATGCTTGCTGCAAGTCACTGCCACTGGGGCTGCACTATTGAGAAAAATGGAATTATTTGCATTTTTTTTTGCAAAATAGATTAATTGACAAATATATGTAGGTATTAATTTATTTGTTTCTGCATTTCTCGGGGATAATTTTCTTCATCTTCGTCGAAAAACAAAAAAAAAAAAAATTATAGGTATGTATGTGTCCTTTTTCTCTTCGCGACTTCGTTCTGACCGAACCGACGATTTTTTTAGCCTTTTCAACACAATTACACAGTTTTTAAGAGATTATATGCAAGTACAATCAAATATGAACTACACAATCAATAAATTTGTAGTATAGTTAATGAGTTTTTTGATTGATTGTGTGTTTCTTTGGAAGAAAAGTCTGCATAAAAGTTATCACAAGAAAAACGACGACGGCCATGACCAGAAAATCTAATAGTATAGCACTTTTGCTTTTGCGATAAAAAGTTCTTTTTTTCAACCGATGATGGGATGAAACATAAAAAAATGGATATTTCCCTGTGAAGTTGGTTGAGGTTTTATAAAATATGGATAGTACTGTACTTTCATAAGAAAGTATATGGAATAAGTAGTGTACTTTTTGTAGTGCTCGGAAATGTTGTAAGTGTGTTTTTTTTGGTACCGGGCGTCCTTTTTCTATCGATAACCAAAATTATTGATTGTGGAAAAAAAAATTAAATTTATTCAAATCATTTCATTTAAATTTTAGTGGAGTGCATTTCTCTAAAATATCTTTCCATGTTATTCAATTTATTTTCTAATCGATAAATTGTGAAAACACCAAAATTATCGATTAATTATGTACACAAAAGGTGTGTTTTTTTGTACGCCCAGACTAAGTTGGACGAAAAAAACGCCTCGGGGCTTAAAGAAAACACTTGGCATCATTGCGAATGAATTGACACAAAAAAAATGAAAACAAAGTTTCCAATATACAAAATGAAATAAACAAAAAATGAATAACAAAAATCTTTTTCTGTTTTGTTAAATTGTTTGAATTTGGTGTTTTAATAAATTCAATAACAAATTTATAAACAAATTTCCGAGCATTAAATGCACATACTTTAAAATTTAAATGAAATAATTTGTAAGAGTTAAGAAAAATAAATAATTTAATTTTTTTTTCTACACCAAACGCCATCTTTGTATTTTTATGTTCATACAATTCATCGATAATTTTGGTGTTTTCATACAACTTATCGATGATTTAACAGAAAATGAATTGGCAGCACAGATTTTAGCCCCTTCAAAGAGTTTAGCCCCGAGAATTCTCGGGGCTAAGCAGCTAAGCCCCTCGGGCTAAGTTGTTGTTGTATTTGACACGTAAATTGCTTAGCCCCGACAGCGTTTTTTTCGTCCAACTTAGCCCGGACCTACAAAAAAAACACACCTAAAGAAAAAAAAAATTAAATTGTATATTCAACTTTCAAATTATTTCATTTAAATTTTAAAGTGTATCTTTATATGTTATTGAATTTATTAAAACACAAAATGCAAGCAATCAGAAAAAGATTTTTGTTCATTTTTTGTTCATTGAATTTTGTATATTGGAAACAGGTGTGTTTTTTTGTACGCTGTCGGCTAAGAGATTTACGTGTCAAATACAACAACAACTTAGTAAAAGGGGCTTAGCTGCTAAGCCCCGAGAATTATCGGAAGGGGTTAAAATCTGTGCTAACTCATTTCTGTTAAATCATCGATAAGTTGTATGAAAACACCAAAATTATCGATTGCATGAAAATAAAAACACAAGATGGCCCTGGTGTAGAAAAAAAAAATTTTTTTTATTTTTTTTAACTCTTACAAATTATTTCATTTAAATTTTAAAGTGTGTGCATTTAACTTCTTTATAAATTGTTATTGAATTTATTAAAACACAAAATGCAAACAATTAACAAATCAGAATATTCATTTTTTGTTTATTTCATTTTGTATGTTCATAATGTTTTTAGATTTAAAGGCCCTAAGACTGAAAGAATATCTTTTGCATGCAATTTTGTTTTATTTTTTGCATGCAAACAATTTTTGAATTCTTGGCCCTTTGTTTATTGGCTATAAAAAAAAAGTTTTCTATGATCCGGGGTATGACACAAGTTTGCTTTTTTATAGAATAAAAACGATGGACTGTTAATGGCAGAAAACAGATTTGTAAATTTATTTTTTGTTTTCGCGCTGAACTGTAAATTAGGCTTTAAAGGTCTAACTACTACGGCCACCTTTTGCAAAAAAGTGCAAAAGTGAAAATTTGAAACCCATTTTTCTCACTATTTAACTTAGGAAAAATCTCAAAAAAGTGGTGATATGCTACAATCAAAATTGTTTGCGAGTCTGGCATAGTTTTCGAAAGTAACGCTCCTTCTCTTCTTTTCTTGGCGCACAAAAAGACATGCAGTTTTTAAAGTAGTTCGGTTCCTCGTTCTTAAATAAAGATTTATAAAAGTAGAAGAATTAAACAACCAGTATATTATAATTAATAATAAATACATTAAAACGATTGTTGGCTTTAATTTAAAAGAAAGTCTTCTTTACTACTAAAACTTTTTTCATCAAAATGGAAACAAATGGTAAGGAAAAAAAAATATTTTACTTTTGCAATTTTGTTTCCTCGTATTTAAATTAAATAGCAAATATCTTTAATAATTAATTTTAGACGACAGCGAATGCTTTTGTCATTTTTTCTCAACTTTCGCCTTATGCTCAAACAAATCTTTTATTCTGCCATTTTTGTTGTTGTTGTTGTTGTTGTTGTTGTTGTTATATTTTTTTTAAGTTCTATCTTTTAGGTACGTTTAATATAAAATGGCGGACACAAGAAAACAAATGTAATGTTCTCACGGGAGAAAACAGATCATCTGGTTATCTTGTGTTAAGGCTTAACTACAACGGCCACTTTTTGGAAAACGTGAAAAAATGAACATAAGACCCGTTTTCTCGACTATTTAACTTCGAAAAAAAATGGTGTCAAAAACCTTAGATTTTGTATTCTCAAACAAGCGGTGTACTTTTTTCCTGAAAAAAAATGGACCTATAAAGAAAGAAAATATTTTACTTTTGCAGTTTTGAAAAAAAAAATCCTCGGTGAAATGTCACGAAAAAGAAAAGGAAGGATCCGAGAAAAAACATATAAATTAATTAAAAGAGACGCTGTTGCTCAAGTAATAATACCTACCTACTGTAAATTCTTCTGTATACAAAACCCAAACAAAACAAGTTAACTGTTAGTTATCTGCGCTATTCCACCCTATAATTTACCAGACACTTTAACCTCTGGATAGTCCTACCCGGATATTATAAAACACTAAAGTTAATGTTATCTGCTGATTAAGTTCCAAGTAGCTTAGCTGGAACTTTACTTGCACACGGTGAAACAGGCCCTTAGTGACGTTCAATTTTATAAGTTCGCTTTGACGTTTAAGAAACAGCTGATTGTTTCCCACGTTTATGCAAATATTTCTAATGGGTGTTCGATTAAAACTTTTGCGAAAATTTATATTTTTCTGCAAAGTAGACAGTTGTATCATTACATGAATACCCTTAATATCTCATTGCACGAAAACAATAATACTAGTTGTCAGTTGCACGAAATTATCAACTAAAATAATTTTGTAAAAAATGTATTAGCAGAAAACGAAATAAAAGAATCTATGAGCAATAGGTACCCTCTTGCTTACCCATCGAAACATCAGGGTTCAAATCATATTGTAAGGTTTCCTGGGTTCAAGTAAAACTTATTTCCACTTCTATTTACTCTCTAATCAACAAACACTTTTATCTATAACAAACTGTTTTACTACCACTCTTTATAATTTACAAGAAATAACACTTCCGTTATTCCGTTTTATTTCGTTCCGTTCGAAGTTCGTATGACAGCGTTCAGAGATTTAGTAATTAATCATAACCAAAGACCTACAAGTGTCTCTTCGTCGGGGTATGTTCGCTCCTACATTCGTTACAATATAATAATGAAGGTAAACGCCATGATAAACAGATAAAGGTATGCTCATTAGATTTTTGGCAGGATTTCTGTGACGTCATAGTCATCTTTCTCATGGGCAGTTCGCCCGAACGTCAGTTATGGATTTTTAGAAAAACAAAATTTTTAATTGAAAACAACAACAATGAAACTGAAAAAAATCGATTGTCAGCATCGGAGATGACTACTACGTCATCAGTTTTTCAAAATGGCGACATGGCGTCCATAATAAGTATACCTTGTTTTCTGTTTATCATGGGTAAGCGTATTGGTGACAGATTTCTCTATTTTTTTCTACAGAAAAGATAGTGACAGCAATCGTCAAAATGTTTACTTTTGTAGGTATGTGGTATTTCTACCCTAGAACCAAATGCAACTACCACAATCCCGCTTGATATTAAACAAAATAGAAATAAAGGAAGTACATATGCATATTGAACAAAACATAAAAAATTCTGGATATTGGACAAGACAGACATTACTATATTAGGGGTGCTCATGAAACCTGTGTTTCCACAACGAGCAGATACAGAAAAAGCAAAGAGACATAGAAATATTGCGCAATTATATTGAGCCGTGTAAGGACAACCCATTTTCGTAGAATATTTTTAGACAATATTACTGCACAATAATATTGTGTCGTGTAAGGCCCGCATTACTCATCTTAATTCTCTCGCAAAAACGATTTAGCTATTTTCATGGAATGAGTATGTTCTCATCGTAAATGTCATTTTTGTCATTTGTCTTAATTAAAAAATGTATTTATTTTTTTTGAGGAAAACAGTTATTAGACCGTCCAAGATATATGTTTGAAAGGGATTCTACCTAAATATATTATTGTAACTATAAAATTGGTTTCCAAAGTTAAGTGTAGTTAATTATTTTAAAAGCATTGTCGCTATTTACTAATGAGGAAAAACCATCAATAAATACAATTAAAAATTATAAAGAAACCTCTGCTTACAGCCATTATTATTATAATTATTATTGCCTATTTTCAAGACATGTTTTAATCAAAACATGTTTTAAAGAAGTTTAAAAATGCAGATTTTCCACAATTTAGCCATTGTCTTTGAGATTTGAGAGGCTTTTACACAACGAGATCGTAAACGAAAAATTTTGTTTTTACTTTCCCTGGTGGAGACGAATGACAAATTTCATTTCGCATTAGCAGCGTACTAGGCTTTAATATTGATAACAAAGCAAATTTGTTTGTCATACCTCAGAGAACACGTCACGTATAATACTTTTTTTTTGTAACCAATCAAAGTAAAGGGCTAAGAATGCAATCTGTTTTTTTTTAATGAAATTTGGATTTGTAGCCTCTGGTACCAATTGGAATAGGTAAAAAATGAAATTTATGTATTTGAAAATATAAACATCAAAATATGGACATAATTATGCACAAAAACAGGATAAAATTTGCTTCAATTTTTGTTTTTGCAAGCTGAACTGAAAACTAGTCTTATAGACTTTTCACACCGAGACCAAAACGCGGTTTACGGTAAAGAGTTTTCGAAAACTCGAAGACCATTCACACCGATCATTTACAGGTTTTCGTTTGACATTTCAATTGTTTTTATTCTGCCAAGCACATAAAACTCTGCCAAAAGAAAAAAAAAAATACTCATTTTCGTTAAATTTTATTGTTTTTATTTAATAAATACAAATACACGCACTTAATTACTTATCAACGATAATTTAATTCTTGCAAAATTAATTATATTTTTTTTTTATTTGAAGTCCTTTTCCTTCACACGTCAAAGTAGTATGAGTCAGGAGAAAATTGGAAATGTGTTTTATTTTTGTAAAGAGAAAGATAAAAGGTGTGTTTTTTTGTAGGTCCGGGCTAAGTTGGACGAAAAAATCGCTGTCGGGGCTAAGCAATTTACGTGTCAAATACAACAACAACTTAGCCCGAGGGGCTTAGCTGCTTAGCCCCGAGAATTCTCGGGGCTAAACTCTTTGAAGGGGCTAAAATCTGTGCTGCCAATTCATTTTCTGTTAAATCATCGATAAGTTGTATGAAAACACCAAAATTATCGATGAATTGTATGAACATAAAAATACAAAGATGGCGTTTGGTGTAGAAAAAAAAATTAAATTATTTATTTTTCTTAACTCTTACAAATTATTTCATTTAAATTTTAAAGTATGTGCATTTAATGCTCGGAAATTTGTTTATAAATTTGTTATTGAATTTATTAAAACACCAAATTCAAACAATTTAACAAAACAGAAAAAGATTTTTGTTATTCATTTTTTGTTTATTTCATTTTGTATATTGGAAACTTTGTTTTCATTTTTTTTGTGTCAATTCATTCGCAATGATGCCAAGTGTTTTCTTTAAGCCCCGAGGCGTTTTTTTCGTCCAACTTAGCCCGGGCGTACAAAAAAACACACCTAAAGATAGTTTCGCCAGATTCCAAATTGAGCACTGAATTGTTTAAAAATTCAGGTTTTGATGGGTTTTCGCGAAAACGAGTGGTTTAAAAAAATATATGGAAAAACTTGTTGTTTTCGATGTAGTTTTCGATTTTTTTTTTTGCGAAAACCGGGTTTTTGTTAAAAGTGTAACACTGTCGTGTCATACTGTCGCACTTTGGTTTGGGCAATCCTTAAAGGCTTGTTTGGGCAAGCTTTAAACCAGCAACAGCACCAGCACCGTCGACAGCAATCAACACGCTGGCAGAAAATATTTTACAAACACATTGCCACCAGCACAGTCATTTTATGTTTTGACAGTTTGTATGATAATAAAAAGTTATTTTTATTGGCATACATTTTTACAATTAAAATATTCGAAAATTATTGTTCAAATCGATTTGTCTATATAATTTTTAACTTTTAGTGGGGCAAAATGAATTTTCCCTAAGGATTTTTTTATT